>CM033432.1:23377109-24749609 GCA_019425775.1 Rafetus swinhoei
TCTTTTCCAAGACATTTATCCATTAATGTATGCCATCTTTTATGGAGTACCTGCACTAAACATCTGCTATATACTTAAATAATGAGCTGCGACTTATGGCCTACTGCCTGTCATGTTGTGCATGAACAGAGCCCATCTGAACCTGCTGTGGGAGAGCCGAAAAACCCCCCCAACTGCACCTAGACCAATATGGTGGAAAGGGAAAAATTCCTTCCCAGGCCCCCCTCAATGGGGTGGCTAGCGTAACGCCCACAGCAGATATAGCTAATAACCTGGTATATTTACTGCCAAAATGGGGAGGGAGGGTGGGTGCTGCTGACTCTGCTCTGTGAATCACAAAGGAGGGTCCTGGCACAAGCTGACCTTTTAAAATCCCTCATTCCAGGGTGATGGGTCAACCATCACACTGACCCCTTCTCCAATAGTTTTGTGTTTTCCCCTTCTCCTCTAAAGCCATCAAGAATTGCTCTCTTTTTCCAGCCAGACCCATAAACCACCCACCAGCTTAAGATGCAGGGTGGTGATACACTGTCACCACCAGAAGTTGGTCCAAAATAAGATATTACCTTGTTCACCTTGTGTCTCTAATATCCTGGGACCAACACACCTACAACACTAAATACTAGAGATGAGCAAGGTTTTTCTAAAAAGAATAGCTATAATAGTGTGTGTGGGTATTTACATTGTTTCAGAATTTGAATTGAGGGGGGATTTGGGGTTGTTTTGACAATATGATCAAAAGTATCTTGCAGTTCTTTGGTATCTCACAGTTCTTCTTTGAGTGCTCCTTGTAGGCATGTTAGATAGTGTGTTGTTAAATAGTTGTGTAACCGCATCAAATTTTAACGGCTACATGACTATTCAGTAGTCCCAGGGGGTGGTGCCAACAGCAGCACAGAGTGGCACTATATCAGAGGCTGCAGTGCGGGGCGGCAGCAGTCCCTGTCCGCGGGAGGAGGGGGTCCAAGCTCCCCACGGACAGTGTCTGCTTTGCGGCAGCAGCACCTGTCAATGGGGGGTCCACAGGGAGCTCAGACCCCCATGAACAGGAACTGATGCCACGAAGCAGCCTCTGTCCACAGTGGGCCCAGGCTTGCCACAGATAGAGGCTGTGCTGTGAGATGCCAGAGCAACCTCTGTCCACGGGGAGCTCGTATCCCCCCACAGACAAGGGCTGCTGCTGCAAATCACCCTCTGACTGCAGCGAGCCCAGCCCTGCTGTGGACAGAGGCTGCTTTTGGCAGTCTCCCCTGCTGTCCTCCCCCATACACGGTGCTGCCTCTGTAGGAGGCAGCAAGGGGAACAGGCGGGCTGCAGAGTTGGCACGGGCAGAGATCTGGCTCAAAAGCACACCCTGTAAATTCTAGGTATGCAAATGCAGTTAGCAAAACTGCTCTATCTCAGAAGACAATCTTGGTTACAACAATCTTGCAGCTCACTGAGATGGAGGGTCACTTATGCACCCTATTCACTAGCCTAGTTGCCCATCTCTGCTGCAAGCTGTGCACTTGTGCAGCCGTTCAGGAGAGATTCAAATGCTGCCCAGGTGATTAGCAGAGTGCTCATGGCTGGGGTTGTTATTTCAATTGGTGGTGCACATTTGCACATCCCTCGGTACACACAAAATTTGATTCTGCATGCGGATGGAAAAAATCACACAGGGATGGAAAAGATTAGAAGGACCATTAGCACTAACCACTTGGCACCACTCCCCATCACTGATGCCAAAAAAGAAACCAAGGAAGGTGGACCACAGGCACTTTATAAAGATACCTCAGACATCCATAACAATTAGCACCAGTGACTCCTGTCCCAGGAAGGGTCTTTTAAGCCTGTTCCTTATGGACTCCCCGCCTAGGTAAAGCCACAGAGGAAATACAGTCCTGCTATTGCCATCAACTCCAGAGGAATATGAGGCAGCGAATAGCCTCCAGGCCCTCCCAGTGCTGCCATCTCCTCCAAATCCTGGACTGTTTGCAACAGTTCCATCATCACATGACCCCTCAGTACAGAAGCAGGTGTCAGTTCCAGGCAAGCCAGCAATGAGGGCATGGCACCATCCTCCATCACGTTCTCCCTCATAGCAGAGCTTGATGCCGCTGTACCACTCGCCACAGCAGCATCATTCACAACTGTAGCACAACTGACGAACATTGTGCTGCCATGGTCACCTAGGACTGGGTCCTCTGGCTCTGGTTTAGAGGCTGATTCATATACCTCCCTGGAGGCCAGGCACCAACCTGACCATAGGCACTTTGCAGCAATGATACATGGACTTGTTCCATCAGCATGGCCACCAACTCAATGGCAAATACCAATCCAGTGGCTGATGTGGAACTTGTGGGTGGTCCAACTGTTCCAAGGTTCCCACACAAGATAGTCTCACTTGGCACCACCAAAGATGAGAGCACCCCCACCTTCTCTTTTGGAAAGGGGTTCGGTCCCCAGTGCTGAGATCACTGACATTCAGGACACCCCCACAGAGGACCCACTGGCAATGAAGGACATACCAGGCCTGGTGCCAGTGCAAACATCATTGTCTTCATCTCCAGATGAGGCAGTGGCAGGTTTGGCCATATTGCTCATTCAAGATAACTATAAGGCTCACCAAGAGCTTTTGTGTCATGTGGGGAGGAGGTTGAGGAGATCACTGAAACAGCTCCTGCTCTGGTGGAAATACTACCACCCTCAGGGCTGTCAAGAGTGGTCCTATCCTTCAATGAGGCCCTCTTGCAGCCCATAAAAGCTCTGTGGCAAACCCCTGCATCCATCAGCCAACAGTGAAGTAGGTGGAAGGGAAGTATGGTGTACCCACCTTTGACTGCAAACAAATGAGAGAGATAATCAACAAGGGTCATTGCCCAAGGCAAAAGAGGCCAATAAACTGGATTTATTAGACTGGAAGATGCACTCTACAGGGGGCCTCCAGCTGAGAATATCAAACCATCAGACACTCCTAGGTCACTATGATTTTAATTCCTCATCACCCACGATGAAATTTAAGGAATTCCTACCATCTTAGTCCAGAACTGAATTTATGGCCCTTGCAGAGGAGGGTAAGGCAGCTGCCAAAGCCAGTGGTCTTAAATGTAGTGGCTGCAGCTGCCCAAGCCATGGCCACAGCAGTAGTCATGAGGCAGAACTCTTGGCTTCAGTATTTTGGAATGCCTCACGAGGTCCAGCAAATGATCCAGAACTATTTGAGGGGAATTCCCTTTTCTTAGGCCAAGATTTATGATTGTTTTTTAAGTTAATAAAGCAAAGTGTAGGAAGAATGTAAGACCCTGATCATGCAAGCTCTTGGAATAACTTTACACACTTTACTGAACTTGGTGGAACTACTCAGCAGAAATATTTGTACAGAAGTGTTGAGCATTAAGTTTGGACAATATCTCATGTATCAGGTTGCACACTCAGAATGATTCTAAGGGCCTATCCACACTAGTATAAAAGGTGTATTTTAAAAGGTATTAGAGAACATGTTTTAATTAACATGTTAAAAAAACTCAACCTCCTGTTAGGCTTTTTACATAGGCCAGCTAATGTACAGTATTTTAAATTATAATTGCCATGTCTAAACTGCTGTATTAAAATGGTATAATTAACACACAAAAGCTAACCTGGCTTAAAAACATACCTTTTATATTGCTAGCATGATCAGGTTATGAGAGTGAAATGAAAGGAGAAATAAGAGGAAACATCAAAATGAGTCAGGACGGTAGGATTTCCTTCAGCTTTTTTCCTGATTATATTTCTGTTGACTCTTTAGTAAAATTACAGTCATTAAATGGAAATAAAGAAAAACAGAAGTGTTATAAAATTCTCATAATTCCAAATAGCTTTTAAAAATGAGCAGACTTTTCTGGAAATCCACTAACATATCGCAGGAACAAATAAACAAGAAAACTTTTTAAAACACTTTTCTTTTCATTGATTTATTAGTAAGTTTGTTTTGCTGTTGGGTATTTTTTTTCTTTCTCCTTCATTTAGAGTAGCCAAGATTGATAGATTTATATATTCACTGTTACTGAGAAATAACAATACAATGATTAAGGATATCCCTGAACTCTGGATCAAAGTCATTGTTAGCAGATCAGAGTACAGGAACTACTTCATAGTTATTGAGAAGTAACCATCCAGTCATTATGATATTAACATACATATACAACTAAAGTATAGGGATCTGCAGAACTGAGATATATTAAAAATTTGTGTTATCAGTACATCATTTTCAGTAGCTGAACAGTGTCCCTATACCTTGGCTGAGGAAAAAAACCTGAATTTTCATATAATATAAATTAAGTATTTTTTGAAATTTGTATTTTGTCTTATTTTTAGGATCAAACAATGTGGGCATGCTTAGCCGCTATGGCAGTTTCCAATAAGGATATGACAACAGCAGAAATAGCCTATGCATCAATCGGTGATGTAAGTAGATAAGATTTAACTATTTTTAACCAAATTATTGTAATGCTAATTTTACTAGTTTATTTCTTTAGATAAACTATCACATTTTGTTTTAACAGATTGACAAAGTTCAGTACATCAATTCTATCAAAGAACTTCCATCAAAAGAATCAAGAATGGCTCATATACTGCTGTTCAGTGGAAATATACAAGATGCTGAAATGCTGCTTCTTCAAGCAGGCCTTATTTATCGAGCTATTCAAGTCAACATTAACCTTTATAATTGGGATCGGTAATATATCTCTCAACATACTATATCTGATACAATTAATAAACTTACTAAAATTAAGTTTTAAATGTTTAGAGAATTAGACACTTAATTGACTAATTTATTAACCATATTTGCCAGGATCCTGAGAAACATTGAATTAAATCATATATCATAATGATATACAAAAGAAATACAGTTACTGAAATGTTAGAAAGCATATGAATCACTGCATATTTAAGGTGATATGACAGTGTTTCCATGAATTGCCCTATGTCAGGGCTGGGCAAATTGTGGCCCAGAAGCTGGAACCTGCCTGTCTTAACACTTTGATCCAGCCTGTAGACTGCATCTGTCCATTTTCTATTCATATCCTGCTGCCCATGCCACCGAATTTCCAGGTAGTGGCCCACACAGCAGGATCCTATTTAAATGGCTCACAACTCCCAGTCGCAGCGCTTCCCCAGTGTGGGCCAGAGCCACAAGCCTTTTAAATAGCCACAGCAACCTCAGGTAGCTCCCAAGCAACGTGGTAGCAGTGGGAGCCATGAGCCTTTTAAATTGCTGCTATTTAAAGAGCTCCCAGCTCCCAGCCTCGCCATTACCACTCCCGGTCATGGCGCTACCCTGGCAGGGGCCAGAGCTGCGAGCCCTTTAAATAGCTGCAGCAACCCTGGGTGGCTGCCAGGCAATGCAGTAGTGCTCCCTGCAAGCCCTTTGCTGTGTGCTTTTACTTCAAAACCTTTGGTCCCAGACAACTCTGGGGGGAGGCTAGTCCCTAGCCTTGCCCCTTCTGCCCCAGGCTCCCCCCCCTTCCGGGGGGAGTGGAGCCAACCCATGACAAGTACCAAAATTCATTAAATGGTCCCCTTGTGAAAATTATTGCCCACCCCTGCCCTATGACAATAGTCTTCAGCACTCTCAGAGACACTTTTCAGCCTTGTTTGTTCTTACTTGGAAGATCAAATTAAGTTATGCAACTCCAGCTACATTAATTGCGTAGCTGGAGTCAACATACCTTAATTCAATCTTCAGTGCCATCGCCACAGTGGGAGGTCAACAGGAGCAAATGTTCCCATCAACTTCCCTTACTCTTCACGAATTGAGGAGTAACAGTGTTGGTGGGGGCACCTTCAGTGTTCAATTTAGTAAGTTTTTACTAGTCCCCACTAAATTGAACTCCAGAAGATCAACTGCTGCAGAATCTATCTTTCTGGCTCTTATGACTCTGGACACAGGTGTTGTCTTCTAAATCTGCTTGCCTGCCTTCCATATTGATTAGAAAGACAAGGTGGGCGAGGTGATATCTTTTATTGGACCAATTTATGTTGATAAGAGACGCAAGCTTTCAGGTCACACAGAACTCTTCTACAGGTCTGGGAAAGGTATTTCCAGTGTTACAGCAAAGTGTAAGGTGGAACAAATTGTTCAGCATAAGTAGTTAGCACATATTATAAGGGAACATTCAAGGTAGAGCCATCTTGCATTTTGCAGTGACACTGGGTGTACTTTCCTATACCTGAAGAAGAGCTGTGTGGCTCAAAAGCTTGTGTCTCCCATCAAAAAAGGTGGTCAAATAAAATATATTGTATTTCTATTATCCAGCGACCAACATGGCTTCAGCTACATTCCCTTTACTGATTGTCTGCCACCTGCCACATCCTTAACTTTCCCAATTCTGAAAATTCGTCCCCAGCCTTCTGAATGTTCCAGAGTAAGGAAAAGGATTGGACTCTCAAAAAATGTGTCCTCTTCCCATAACAAGATTTGGGGACTAGTTTAAGATGACCCTCCTCCCACCACAGAAACCATCTTTCCTGACCATAAGAAAAATATGTTTAGACCCCGTTAGTATTAATTGGGCAGAAGCCCCCAATCTGTCTTCAGCATGGCTGATTCTGGGAACAAAATTAGAGGTCCCTTTAAAAATGTAGTGCTTCATGTCACTGTAAAGAGGAGACTGAACCTCTCTCTGTATTCCAGCTTTTCCACTATAACAAATTTCTTTTTCAGCTCCAAGTTCAGATTCTCATGTCACATCTGTTCACCATCCAAATAATCATTTGAAAGAGCTAAATAGAGTTTGGCTACCCTAAAACAGAGGTAGTACTTCCTAAATGTAATGGGGAAAATTTGCCTTCTTTACAACTTTAGATTTAGATAGCATTTTAACTCAGAAAGGACTCATAGTCTAAATACTGCTCCAAAAATATACTTTTGGTTCTGACCACTTAAAGTAATTAAGATAGTTGGATATATCTATCTATGAAAACAATATGCAAAGGCAACATTAGCAAAAATCCTATAGTTCTCTTTTTTATATCACCATTTAACACTGCTATTTTTAATAGGGATGAAAGTTCAAATGCTATGAATTGTTTAATTTTATTCCTAATACAAGCTTTATTTCATCTTGATTTTAATTTCAGTTTAGTACTGTGCATTCTGAGTACTTACATGAAAGTGAAATGAGAAACTAGCAAATCACCTTTCAATCTGAATTATGCTTTCTTTTGGAAATGTACTTTATGGGGAAAACTCAGACAGTTAGAGTATGTTGCCCAATGGGCTTAATTAATGGTAAGAATTACATGTAGATTAATTTGGAATTTTTTTTTTCCTGGCAAGCACATTTTGATCTGTGTTGCGTTGATGTTGCCAAGAATGTCTAACCTGGAAAACAATGAATAAAACAGTCTAAGATATATAAATTTAATTGTATATCAGTCCAAAGAAAACAAATGTAAGCATAATTGTATCATAATAATGCAATGCATGATGAGCTTCCCATTTTAGGGTGTTCTGAAAGGGCTCATGTGCATCTACTATATGTTAAAGTAAATGCTGTCGAAGAGCCAAGAGATTTCATTTTCATTCATCTTTATAATAATTTCACTACGAGTTAATTTTTTACCTTTTATTACTGATAATAATATAGTCAAAAGTAAAAGAGGCTGTGTTTTTTCAATTCATTAAAAAATGTTGTCACATTTCTATAATGTGTTTAGGTTGTTAACAGAAAATGTTAATTATAAATCATAATGTACATCACAAAGTGAACCCTGTATGTGGAAAAATTGGTTACTCTCAATCTCTTATGGTTAACACTAATGCAAAATTGCTTGGCACTTTACATCAGGAAGATCAATCTCTACCACAATCAGGCTATGTCTACACTGCCCCCATTTTGCGCAAAAAAAAATGCAAATGAGGCGAAGCGTGGAATAGCGCCACACCTCATTTGCATAATTAATATTCCATGCTTTGCCTCATTTGCATATTTTTTGCGTAAAACGGGCAGTGTAGACATAGCCTCACTGTACAGATGTCTTTTTATACAACCAAAGTAACTGTAATTGTGTTAGTATTTTTTTCAGCATGACAAGCCAACTTTTGTTTTGTTCCAGGGCACTGGAACTAGCAGTGAAGTACAAGACACATGTTGACACAGTTTTGGGTTATCGACAAAAGTTTCTGGAGGATTTTGGTAAAAAAGAAACCAATAAAAGATTTTTGCAGTATGCAGAAGGTGTAAGTATTCTGTGGAAACTTAGCCCTACATTTTCAGAAGCTCAGTCTACATTTTGTGTGCACAATTTTTGCAAAAAACATTGCTCCCATATTTATGCTTCAGTCCAGTTGTAGTTGTAATTCTTGTTTTTTACATACATCTTTATCTGACTGCAACCACAAATTAATAGCCTGATGTGGAACTAGTAACGTTTGTGAATGCAGTTTATTTGGGGGCACAAAATAAGTCTGCATAAATTTTGCAACCTGAAAACATTCAGGGGCTTTTATTTTAGGGCAAACATTTTGTACGTAAACAGGGAGCTGGGTTGAAAATGTACCTCTTAATGTCTTCAGTAACATGTATGATAGTAACAGTAACAATCAGTAAGGTTATCTAGAAGAAAAATTGAACCAATGTATTGTAATACTGTATATTATACATACATGTAATAGATTTCACAGGCCTACAGTTTTATAGAATACTTATAATTCTCATTTTAGTTCAGAACAAAATTATCAGCTTGAGTTTGTGTAGTATTGTGTAGTATTCGACATGGCATGGATATAAAGGATCCTGCTGACACTGTTCCCCTTCAGTTCCTTCTTACTATCCATGATGGTTGGGTGAAATCCTTCATTGCTTAGTCAATTCTTTCCTAGCATTTTTTTCATTTCAGGTTGTATAAATAGTTGTTAGAGTAGTTTTTAGTAGTTTTAGGTTTCATATACTTTAGATGCCTTCATGCTAAACTTTAGATACTCTATCCCCCACTTGTCTGCTTTCCCAGTGCCAGGGCATGCCTTGGTCACCAGTTTTCAAATCCTGCACTAAGCCTAGGCTTTTCAGTGATCCCCATTTCAGTTGTCTCAAGTGCCTGGAGGAAACTTATAAGTTAGACCACTGCCAAGGCTGCAGGGGCTTCAGGCCCTGAATCAGTAAAGACTGAGAGGCCAATTGCAGGTCCTCCCATTAGAGCAATGTTTCTCAAAGTGGTCCGCAAAACCGCTTTGAGAAATCTGTTAACTGGCCACGTCAGTTTGTTTACTTACTGGCGCCGCAGCCACAGAGCCTCATGGCTCCTGTTGGTTCCGTTTCACCGTTTGCAGCCAAGGGGAGCCACGGGAAGCAGTGGCCCAGCCCACACCACTTCCCGTGGCTGCAAACAGCAAACTGGAGCCAAGGAGCCGCGACGCTCTGTGGCCGCAGTACCACTATGTAAACAAACCAGCACGGACAGTTAATAGGTTTCTCAAAGTGGTTTTGCGGACCACTTTGAGAAACACTGCAATAGAGGCAGCCTTAAGACCAGCTTCAGAGCTATGCTTGGACTCAGCTCAAAGCTATGCTCGGACTCAGCACCAAGCACCTCAGTTTTGAAGTAGAGTGCTCTTCCATCTACCTGGGACTCTTGGCAGTGATCACCTTCCCTAGTGCCTAAGAAAAAGCACCAAGAGGACACTAGCGCTCTGGTGCTGAAATCAAAGGGAGACAGAGCACGAGTCAGATCCACGAGTCAGTTCCCAGCACAACAACATCAGGTGTCAACCACTGCAGTGCTACTGCAAGCTCCTCAGACACTTACGAAGGAGCAACCCTAGAGTGGAAAACGCACCAGCCAGTTCATGGTGCTGTCAACCCGTGAGGTGTTCGCAGCAGCCAGGGACCTTCTCACCAAACCAGTGGGTCAGGATTCATCACGACCAGTGCCCCCAAGTGGCAGGAAGCAACCCCCTGAACCTCGCTCAGTACTGTAGCTGCTATTTAGGAGGAAGGCACAGCTATCAGCCACAAGCCAGCCTCATCTAGAAATGTGTATGGTTGCAATGTGGCACTCAATTCAGACACCTACAAAATACTATTCTTTGGATTTAGCATCCTTCTTTGGTAGAGTAGTCCTTCATTAAGAGTATATATGTCTCCCATCATGAAAGGGAGGCACTATCCCATAAATGGAAATGTGCAGAGCTCACTCAAAAATTAAATGAAAGTTATTCCCCTGAAACCACAGTTCTTTGAGCTATATTCTTCATTCATGCACCTCCATCGACATTTCTCTCAGAGTCCTAATTGCAAACTAGGACTTGTGGGAAGCAGTGGAAAGAACTGAGATGGTTAGAGGTGTCATACCTACAGAATATTTGGGAAGCGTGAGGAGTGGGTCAGGATGGGGTATGAGAGTACTCCAGTTGGCATTGCTATCTAAAGGTTGCATTGTCACAGTTCACTTTGAAGAACTCCATTTGCAGTTGAGTAACCTTCATCTTTGGTTCCAATGCGGCTCAAGTCCAGAATCTTCTGTGTAAAAGAGCCATGATAACCATGACAGTGGGGAAGAACCATATAAAATGTTTAACATGTATAGCAAAGGCTTTGAAGTGTATTATGAATGCAGTGGAAGATGCTGGAGTACCGGCAAGAAGCATATTGCTGTAATTTTAGCTATAGATTGCCATATCTGTGTTGGCAGAAATATTGTAAGCAAGTCACAAGAAGTAATTCTTCCTCTCTACTCTGCACAAATCAGGCCTCCAACAGAAGTACTTTGTCCAATTCTGGACCCCACATTTCAGAAAGGATGTGGACAGAAAATCCAGATAAAAGCAACAAAAATGATTAAGTATTTAGAAAATATGATTTATGAGAGAAGATTGAAAAAATGGGGCTTGTTTAGTCTGAAGAAGAGGAGACAGAGAAAGAGTATATAAGAGTTTTCAAGAACATAAAAGGTTGTTACATGGAGGGGGGAGGTAAATTGTTCTCGTTAACCTCTGAGGATAGGAAAAGAAGTAATAGGCTTAAATTGCAGGAAGGGCAATTTAAGTTGGACATTAGAAAGAGTTTTCTAACTGTCAGTATGGTTAACTGGAATAAATTTCCTAAGGAGGTTGTGGAATCTCCATCATTGAAGATTTGTAAGAGCAGGATGGACAAACATCTATTTGAGACACACTTATTTAGACCATCCTAAGTGGGCCACAGGCCCATTTTGGGAAAGCTGCTAGCAGCCTGTACCACTTTGTTTACTTTATGGGTCCTTAGCCATAGAGCCTTAGGTAAACAAAGTGGTGTGGACCAACTAGCAGCTTTCCCAAAGTGGGCTTATGACCCACTTTAAGAAACACTGGTCTAGATAAAACTTAGTCCTCCTATGAATGCAGGAGGCTGGACTAGATGATTTCCTGAGGTTTCCTCTGGTCTTACAATTCTGTAATTCTGTAGTGCAGTGTAGGAGTATTGAGAATGAAGTCCACTAGGACCATCATGAATTCTATGAATAGCTTTACTGTTGCTATCAATTTCATGTGAAAGGTATTCTGACATTAGAGACAGGCAGAAGTATGAAATCCTACCCTAGGATAGATTAAATAAAACCAGTGTAAAATGGGGTTGAATTAAAATGATCTTGGGGTCTAGGTAATGTGGCGCAGATCCCACTTGCCCTTTCCAACATTTGGGCTTCTGTCCCTTGGCAAAAAGGGGCATTGGGGCAGATGCCCCTGGTCAGCCTGGGCTGGGTAACCAGTCCTCCCCATCTACCAGCTAGACTTTCTGGCTACCAGGGCTAACCCAAACTCCCTGTCAGAGCCCCTCACCTTCCCCACTGTCTCTGGCAACGCTGCCACCCTCTTTTTCAGCTTCTCTGACTCTTTCCTTATCAGCTACAACTCCTCTCCACCTCCCTCCAAACTCCTCTTCCAGTCTCCCCTCCCCTCCCCCCAGCAGAGAAGGCTTTTTAAAAGGCCCCATGGCTGCCTGAATTCAGATCAGCTGGCCGTTAATTGACTTATAGCAGCCCAGTCTCTTCTGCCCTTGATAGCCCCAGGTCAGCTGCTCCTGGCTGCCCTGAAGTAACTCTCTCCTAATTAACCAGGGCTGTTTCTGCTTTTGAGAGCTGCCCCTCTCTCTGGGTATGTCTACACTACAGCATTAAGTCGAGTTATCTTAATTCGAAATAGTTAATCCGAATTAAGCTAATTCAAATTAACGCGTCTACACACAAAATGCAGTTCGAATTAGCGTTTTGCTAATTCGAAATACCACGTCCACACTGAGTGGACACTGATTCGGATTTAAGGCTGGCCGGAACCAGGTTAGGGGTAGGGCATCAGGTCAGGAGTGTCTTTGTGTGGCTGTTGCCTGAGGCTATCTGAGGCTTGTGCTTAAAGGGACACACACACACACACACACCCAGGCAGCCAGTTCCCAAGTGTCCCTGCTTGCTTGCCTGCCTCGCTGAGGGACAGCAAAGCATTTGTGTCTCAGAGTGGTCTGGTTGCCCTCACTCGGGACACCATAACACTCTGCAACATGGAGCCAAAGCTGCCCCTGGGCACTCTGGTGCTTCTCGTGAACATGTTGCTGTGAGCCTGGCTGCACTTTCTGCAGGCTGCCATCTGGGAGGTCCATCGGGGGGCTGTCAGTATCCAGGAGGCCATGCGGGAGAGCTTCCACCCCAAGGAGCCCTCAGAGCCTCCCAGGTCCTCCCCACCGGGGTCTCGTGCCCCTTTCTTCCCTCACGTCCTTTCACTTACCCCTCCCCCCAACCCCGCTTCCTCAGGTCAAATAAAATACACGTATTTTCATGAACACAAACTCTCTTTATTTAACAAAACTGGGCGGGGGGATGAAACTCTGGTGAGACTAGGGAAAGGAGGCAGGAGAGGTGAGGAGAGAGGGTGGGAGAGGGGAAAGGGGAAACCTGGGAGGAAGGAGCTGGAAGGGGGAAGCAAGGGGAAGAAGGGGGAGGGGAAGCTCAGGGTTCAGGGTTGGGGGTCTTGCCAGACCACCTTGATTTTCATGCGAACCTGCTCCTGGGATAGCATGTGGCCTTTGGTGGCCAGGCTGGCAGCTATCCTGCCATAGACGGCCGCGTTCCTCCATCTAGTACGGAGATCATGGACATTGGAGGCATTCTCCCACTCCCAAACATGAATAAGGTCCACCCTGATCTCCACCCTGGACCAGGCTCCATACCCTCTCTCTCTCTAACCTGCCCTGTCACAACATTTTAATATATTATCTTGAAATTCATCCTAAACAATACCCAGCTTTTGATATCCACTTCATTCTTCCTTCCCTGTGGGACTGGTAGAGATGCCAAAAGGCAAGAAGAGTGGCTTGAATTGCCTGCTTAGCCTGGGGTGCCAGATCTTCTATTGGCTTCCAAATTACTGTTGTGCTTTTATACATCTGTGTTGGGAGTGGAAAGGGATACCCTACCTAGAGAGAAAGTTAAGATTCCTTCTAGTATCATTCACTAATACACATTTTAACATTGAATTATGGCAACAAAGTATAGAGAACATGCCTCAGAGATCAGCCATTCCTGCCTCGTGCCATGTACAGTATTACCAGTTTACCTTTTCCCATATAACCTGTCTGCTGCAGAGCCTCCTATGACATTTTTCTTAAAATACACTGTCAAGGCTGTTCCCCACTCTGGCACTCAGCAGAAGGTGGGGGCCCATAAGAGACCTTAAATATCTTGCCTCTATAGGCTTCTGCTTAAAAAAAATTCCCCAAGGTTACAGATTCCCTGGCCTTGGGGGATAGGCTACCCATCAAGTGTAAAATAAAACCCTTCTTCTTAGACCCAGGAAGAAGCACTTGAACTTCTTCCAGAGGGGTACTCCCAAGCTCTTTTACCACAAAAGAGCTTGAGGAAAAAAAGAGAAAACAAACTGCAATCTCTGATAGTTGACCTCTCAGGATTAGGCATGCATACACAGACCTACTTACTTTCCAGGACACAAGAATCAAATAATCGCCTTAAAAAAGGTGATTTTATTAATAAAACAAAAAGATACACTTGATAAAGCAGGTTTGTTTGCTAGGTGTTACAGAGCAACTGAGAAAACAGATTAAAATGCAGGAAAAAATGGTACTCTGGGTGCAGTTTAGATGCAGTAAATGTAGGGGGCACACGGACTTAGCACAAACTACTGGGCAGCAGGTTTAAAATAAATAAAAGGAAGTTCTTCTTCACATAGTGCATAGTCAATCTGTGGAACTCCTTGCCTGAGGAGGTTGTGAAGGCTAGGACTATAACAGGGTTTAAAAGAGAACTAGATAAATTCATGGAGGTTAAGTCCATAAATGGCTATTAGCCAGTATGGGTAAGGAATGGTGTCCCTAGCCTCTGTTTGTCAGAGGGTGGAGATGGATGGCAGGAGAGAGATCGCTTGATCATTACCTGTTCGATTCACTCCCTCTGGGATACCTGGCATTGGCCACTGTTGGCAGACAGGGTACTGGGCTGGATGGATCTTTGGTCTGACCCCCCAGTATGGCCATTCTTATGTTCACAGAGAAGTTTCACCAAACAACAACATAAAGAAAATAACGTGGTCGCAACTAAATATACATTTTTCCTAACTACTCACAATCCATGCTTCAAGATCCAGTCTATTTCCATGCCCACTATTCCTTGTAGGCATGATAGTTCTGGCTGTTTCAGTTCACCTTGTTTCCCCCAGCTCGTAGTTTAGAACTCACACAAAGAAAACAGCAGGCAGGTATATCTTTCAATTCAAATTTTAACACCCTCTGCCATTGGCTGTCCTGGCTCCCCTGCTGACACCCCCTAGCTACCTGAGTTTAACCCTTTAGTCACAGAATGCTGGCCAGCACTCCTCCTACCCATCACATGCACAAGGTCAATAATGTAGGTAAGTTCAGATATTCATTAATGTAGATCAAAATGCTGTAGTTCAATCTGAAATAGATAATTGATGTCCTTATTGATAGATGGACATAAATATATATAAAAAGAATAGTTAGAATGGACAGGTCATAAAAGAAAACAAAACAGAAAGTCCTAAAATTCATACAAGAGTTTGAAAAACCAAGAAAACGGAATAAGATACAAGTTCTGATAATACAAGCAAAATCAGTTGGGCTGCATTACAGGCAAACTGTGAACAGTGCCAGCTTCAATGGAGGAGAAGAAATGGCTTACCCATCCAGGAGCCAACTTGAAATTCAGTATTCATAGTTTCACTGATATTGGACACTGCCACAGGATGTAGTTTTTTCTGCTGCTAGAGAAATGTCAATACAAAACAGAGCAGAATTCAGGTATCAACCGTGTTATTTCTGTTATATCAAATGAGTAATGTAGATTATATCAATTTGCTTGTTGGGTTTTGGTGTAGTGGAGAGAAGTTGCCCAATGTAGCATGAGCAAGTGGCTGCATTCTGATTGATGTGACAAATAGACTTAATTTATGTTTAAGCTGAAAGATGTCTGGCTGGCTTATCTAAGTTTATTTTCATTGTTGAATATTTTCTCACCATATATGAGATTAATATTTGTTGGAAAGTATCTTGTTTGTATTATTTCAAAGACAAGTACCCCTGATAGAATACTGTTTATTAAATCTTGACTATCAAAGAGAGCCTCCAACTAATGCAGACATATAACTCACATTAGCACTAATGATAGTTATATGTTTGTGCCAAGAAGAGACCTATATGATGACAGAGCATATCACTTTGTGACTTGTACCTTCATATTGTTATTCATTAGTACATATTTTATAAAATGTTAATTAATATCTATCCACTATCTTTCCTGTTCTTACAGCTGGAAGTTGACTGGGACAAAATCAAGGCCAAAATAGAAATGGAAATTTCTAAAGAAAGAGAAAGAGCTGCAGCTACTCCAGCAGTCAGAACCAGTGTAACTGTACAGCGCTAAATACAGTCTAGGTCACATAGACATTTGCTGTATCAGTATACTGATAAATCTAAGTATTATCATTTTTCCAGAGAGTGGAACATGGAAGTCTGATACCTGAAATTATTATACTTCTTGCTGAATATTGGACAATGGGCAGAACTGGATTCATATGTTTGTAGGCCATTATAAGTTGTGGGCCCCACCTTGCTTTCTTTACTCATATAAGGAGTCCAGTGAAGTCAGTGGAACTACTTGTGTGAAAAAGAACAAGTTTGATTTCTGTCTTCCCATTATTTGACCTTTCAACTTTTCATAGCCTTTAAAGTAAAAATATGCAGTCTTGGATACCTGGATGTAGGCACTGAAATTAGTATTTAAGCATCTAAATAAGTGGTCTGATTTTTCAGCAACTATGGTTGCAGATACACAGCTCTTTTGAAAAGGAGGCCAGTTGGTTAAAGATACCTTTAGATTATTTAGGCACTTAACTTTAGGCAACCAATGTGAAAAATATGGACCTACATTTATGAATGGCAAAGGAAAGTTTAATTTGCAGATACACAGGTTGATGATGCATGACAGCACAGTCCCAGTTCTGAAATATTTTCAAATAATACACATCTGTTATTTCAGATAAATTCAGCACCTGAGATTGGTTGCAAACCTGTTTCTATCAACAGCCAAAAAAAAGGGTAACTGTTAGGGATGTAAACACAATCCAAAAGACCTAACCAGTTAAATTGTTTGTTTAACCAATTAACCACTGGTCAAAGGGAGGGAGCTGCTTCAGCCCTGACTTGCTACAGCCATGAGTAGCAGGGCCTACTCCAGCCCACCCCTGCCGTGCTGTGGGGGCTGCTCTGAACCTGCTGCACCGAAGGGGCTGGTCCGGTCCTATAGGCAGAGAGCTGCTCTGATCCTGCCATCTTCGGTGGCTGGGGTCCTGCCAGCCAGGACACAATGGGCAGAAGGCTGCTCTTGCCAGCAGGGCCCTCTGATTAACTGGTTACCCAGCAAGCGTGCCAGTAAGGCATATGCTTATCGAGTAACCAGTTAATTGTTTAACCTTTAACATCCCTAGTAGCTGCTGAATAAAAAACTTTTAAATGTTAAATAAATTATTTCATAATAATCTAAAATACTGTGTAACATGTTTTGAATTTTCTTTGAATTAGCAGAAAGTCAGTTTTCTGCAAGTATCTAATATATGATTGATGATAGTGTTCTATACTTCTTTAATGGTTAGCAAGTCCCATGCATTTTGAAGGAAGCTTTTCATATTTGCATGAGGTCCAGTTCACTTGATTGTGTATTGAGGTTAAATATATTCCCATAAATATTCTTCTCTCTCTTTCATGTTGAAGTAATTGGGGCTGCATGCATATGGATCTGTCTGTATGATCTCTGCTATATTGGAACATTAGTCTGTTACTGGTTATTGAAGGGCATTAAAGTAATTCTGTGTAACGTTTCTTTCACATATGAGCATTAAAAGGTTTGTACATTCTGTGAGAATCTTTTCTGGTTTAATATTTGTTTTGCAAATCATGTTGAGGCAAATATCAATTTTCTGTATCTTCTATAACATTCTTAATACATTCAGATAAAAAAGGCAGTCCTATCTGAGTACTTAACAATCCATGTAAAAGTTCCAGTCCTCCACCTGAGCATGTCCTGAAGAGTTAACTACCCTAGTTTGGCCTCAGAGGGGTGGCTGTGTTAGTCTGTAGCTTTAAAAACAATGAGCGGTCCTGTCACCTTAGAGACTTAACAAATGTATTAGGTCATGAGCTTTCATGGGTGGCTATGACTTGCAAGAGCAAAGCACTTGCAGGAATGAGCCTAAAACAGTGATGAACAATGTAGGCTAGTGAGTGGGCCGCATGCGTGGCGCTTCTTCATTTAATTGGGTCACAAGATTGTCGTAACCAAGATGGCTTCTCAGGATAGGGCAGTTTTGTTAACTGTGCTTGCATACATACAATTTGCAGGCCATGCCAATTGAACCGTAGTAGTGTTTGATTGGATGCAGAGGGAGCACATAGCTCTCACAGTCTATGTTGTGTGCAATCAGCACACACCTCATTCCACACGCCCTTCCATTACATGCATGTCACTTCAGTAATACAAGTAGGGAAAAAACTACGCAGATGGAAACCAGGGAATGTGGCAACCCTGCACATGGGCAACAGTAAACAAAATGTCTTGCAGGATACTCATAGAACCCCAATGGGCCACAGGTTGCCCACCACTGACCTAAAACATCAATAATAGCAAATGTTTAATGTGAAATGTATTGCTTTGCGAAAAGTGCTCACCCATGCATGGTAGAGTGTTTTTGTCTTTTAGTCACTTTTCTGAGTGAGTTCATTCAACATAGTGATTATCCAGTGCACTAAATATGCCTATAACAACTATGTGGAGGACATCAAACAATCTCTATGCTCTCAAATAAAACTGATACAGAAAAATTATAAAAGACAAAAGTACCATATAACCTGAGTTCCCTGAACATAAGAACATAAGAACATAAGAACGGCCATACCGGGTCAGACCAAAGGTCCATCTAGCCCAGTATCCTGTCTGCCGACAGTGGCCAGCACCAGGTGCCCCAGAGGGTGGACCAAGACAATGATCAAGCGCTTTGTCTCCTGCCATCCCTCTCCAGCCTCTGTCAAACAGAGGCCAAGGACACCATTTTATCCCCTGGCTAATAGCCTTTATGGACCTAACCTCCATGAAATTATCTAGCTTCTCTTTAAACTCTGTTATAGTCCTAGCCTTCACAGCCTCCTCTGGCAAGGAGTTCCACATGCTGACTACTTAGAACTGAGTTTCCAAAATGAATATTGATGTTTCTGAATCCAGAATTTACTTTCTGTGAATATTCTCCAGTGTTTGTTGGTTTTGTTGAAGATGCCAGTCAGCAAAATCCTGCACTAAATTATTCAGAGACAGTAAGTATACAAAGGCACAAATACAATCAAAGCAAATTAATTAAAAACTCTAACAAATATTAATTAATGGAATATTTTTACAGTATTTATTCAGCTCTGCCCACATATTAGTAACTGGACTAAGACCACAAACTCATTTTGCATTGCCACTTGGACAGCCATCCACTGGTATCAGCTTTTGGACACTTTTAGAGATGTAAGCTTCTGTATTTTTTTATCAATCCATAGAGCCATCTAGTCCTCTACTGCAAACATAGAGGCTACATCTACACTGCAGTGCTATTTCAATATACCAGAAGTATCCCAAAATAGCTATCCTGCATATTAACAGCAAGCCTGTTATTTTGAACTATAATGGGCTCACTATTCTGACATCCCTGTAAACCTCATTCCATGAGGAGAAAGGGACATTTCAGAATAATGGGTTATTTCAAAATTTGGTGCTGTGTAGACAGCGCCAAATTATGAAATAAGCTATTTCAAAATTGACTCGAAATAAGCTATGCAATTTGCATATCTCAAATTGCGTAGCTTATTTCGAGCTACGGGTGCAGTGTAGACTCACCCTTAGGGACTGAGAAATCATGGATTTGTGGGACTGCCAGACCCTTATAAGGTTTTTAGATACTCAAGGAGGTAATCTGAGCAAATTCCTTTGTCTTACTGGCCTGCTAAATCATTTAATAAGCCTCAGGGTACGTCTACACTGCATGGCTATTTCGGGATACCAGAGGTATCCCAAAACAGCTACCCCGCCTCTACACAAGCCACCCGTTACTTTGAAATATTTTTCGAAATAACAGGCGTGCTATTTCGTCATTCCAGTAAGCCTCATTGCACGAGAGATACAGGATAGCTTGAAATCGCACGCTAGTTTGAAATTTGGCAAAATAAGCAATTTCGAAAGTTTCAAAATAAGATACGCAATTAACATTGTGCAAATTGAGTGTCTTATTTCAAGTTTAGGGCGCTGTGTAAACGCACCCTAAGTGATTCTTGGATAGAATCCATTCCTTTTTGCTGCTTATCTAGAAAGTTGGGTTTTGTTTGTTTGTTTTACATATTGCAGTTGCAATTCTAAGAGCTCTGCCTTCTATCTAGTGCAAGTTTCTTTTGTATTGATACTGTGCACACTATCTTTAAACTTGTATTTCTGAGGTTTCTAAAGGCTCTATATTGCATTTGTCCTTATCTATTTTTAGGCACATCAGCCAATGCTTTTAAAAATATCCTGTACACTGAATAGCAAGGAAACAATAGTTAAGTGGAGGAGTTGGGAAAAGATATTTAAAACAAGCTACAGAAAGCCTGCTGGCTTCTGCAACAATGCTGCAAGTAGTCCATGCTTACTGAAGGATTCTCCCTGAATTAGCGAGATTTGCATATTATCAAATGCCGGAGCAGGAGCAAGAAAATTTTTGTCCCACTTCCTGCTGAGTGTCTCAATCTTATAATTACATAATTTCCAGAATCAGAATGAAGGAAATGTATAATTCATTATTGATGGTTACTGTCCTAAACTGGATAGCCTAAGAATACCCATATAAATATCTAAAAATAAATATCAGCCTGTTAGGAAATTGTTTCTCATTTTACTGACGTCCTTGAGAAGCAGAGGTGAATACAGTTGATGTATAACTGTTTTATTCAGTGTTGTGATTGATCAACGTTTCTAATGTAACCACAATTTTGCTTCAGCAATATAAGCACTGCAGTGGTCCGTAAGTACTTTGTGATATTGATCTCTGCAATGGTCAATATTTGTTTACATACACAGAAAGTGATTAAAATGAATAGGTGTGAGGTACATAATATATCTTTGAAGAAAGGAAAAGTTGTCTAATGCTGATGTTTAAAAGCCACAGATCATTTGTTACAGTAATTTACCAAGAAGGTTAAGTGTCTTGTGGCAGTAGTGGCATTAGCTCTTAAAAGTTTAAAATGTTAATAAAAATTGTATTTAGCTATTATTGCACATATGCTTGAATATTTTACCCCAAAAATGCTTGAAAAATGACCCAGTATTGGTATTTGTGTGTTTTTTCATTCCTGCCGTGTAAAAATGGAGAAACCAGAATGATCTACCTGTGTAATGTTAGAATTCTGCACTGTAATACAGGAGAGACATTTATGAGCTGTAATCTTGGTACACAGGCTGAATGAGACAAAGAGGTAGCACAGTCAGCCCTTTGGGGAAGGCAGATCTGTTGTTGCTAAACAGCTGCCACTGCTGGCCAGTTAAGGAAAACTATTGATAAGTCTCCAAAGGGCTCTGAATGGTGATTGTGATGTACAGTTTGCAAATGTAAATGGGTTGCTCCTAAGAACTTGCATCAGAGATGTGGAGGTAATGTTTTAAACTTGTTGACATCAGAGGTATGATTTGCCAGATTTCAGTTAGGAGTAAATTGGTGGCTCTAGGGCCGTGGTCACCAACCTGTCAATCGCGATTGACTGGTCGATCCTGGGGGTTTGACCAATTGATCGCTAGGCTTTTGGGGGGCTCCCCACCCCCAAGATGAACCCCGCACTGACACTACCTCCAGAGACAACGGAGGTAGTGCAGGCTTCCTGCGGGGTGGGGGAGAGTTCTGCAGCTTCACACCAGGTCCCAGAAGTGCACGGGCTTCTCTTCCCCCCCTTCCCCAAACAGCCAGTGCGGTACCTAAAATGCCGGTCTGTTGCACACTGGGGACTTTCTTCCCCTGCTGCCTTCCTGCACACGGGGGAGGGAAGTGGGAGGGAGTGGGAGTCCGGGACTGCATCAGCTCCAACTGCTCAGGCAGTGCACACTGCCATGGGGAGCAGAGGAGCAAGGCGTGTGCTGCCTGAGCAGTTGGAGCTGGCACAGTCCAGGACTCCCACTCCCTCTCTCCCCCCACACAGGAAGGCAGCAGGGGAAGAAAGTTCCTGGTGAGCGATGGACCGGTGTTTCAGGTACCGCGCCACTGTTTGGGGGAGGGGGGCGCAGCCTGCGCACTTGCAGGATCCCCAGGTACTGGCCCCTGACCCTCCCCCCGCCCAGACCCCCACAAGTACCCTGTCCCCTGCCCCAGTACCCACTGGCACCCTGTCCCCTGCCTTGGCACCCTGCCTTGGCACCCTTCCCCAGCACCCTATTCCCTACCCCAGCACCCTGTCTCCTGCCCCAGCACCCATTGGCATCCTGCCCGAGCACCCTGTTCTCTACCCCAGTACCTTATCCCCTGCCCCAGCACCCACCGGCACCCTGTCCTGTGCCACAGCATCCTGTTCCCTGCCACAGCACCCATTGGCACCCTGCCCCGGCACCCACTGGCACCCTATCCCCTGTCACAGCACCCATCGGCACCCTGTCCCCTGCCCTAGCATCTTGTCCCCTGCTATAGCACCCTGTCCCCTGTCCCTACCAGGACAATTGGGGCCACATTAGTGAGGCTTGAGGATTTTGGAGGGGTTGTGTTTTTGTATCTCACTTGTGTGGCCCCGACTGACTTTTCTGTCGGTCAGTGACCCTTGACTCAAAACAGGTTCCCCGCCCCCCTCATAAATAAAGACAATGCTGAAACCTTTTGTGTTTGACATATTTTAATTAAAAATGAAGCCTGGCCAACAAGCCCCCAATTGGGGCCAAGCCCTCATCTGGCCACAGCATCATAACACTCTGTACCCCCCACCCCAACCCCAAATCTGAGCCTATCATACACTGGAACCCCCTGTCCTGAGCCTCTCACATCCCCAAACACCTGCACCCCCACATCCTCAGTCATCTTCCACAACACTCTTGCACCGTTCACACACTGCAAATCTGTGTCCTGAGCCCATCATACTCCCAACCGCCCTGCTCTGGGCCCCTCACACACCCCAACCCAAACTCCTGCACCCTCACATCCACAAGCCTGTGGCTTGCTCAGCACCCCAATCCTCCACCTGAGCCCAACACTCCCAGCCTGGAGCCCACTCCCTGAGCCAGCATCCCCTTCTCCACATCCTCCTGCATCCAAATTCCCTCCCAGAGCTTACACCTCCTGTCTCAACCTACTGAGGGTATGGCTAGACTACAGGAGTTTTTCCGGCAAACACACTCTTTTGGCAGCCCCTGTATTCCTTGTTCCACGAGGAATAAGGGGGCTTCCAAAAGAAGGGGTTTATCTGACATTTGGCCCAGTCTAGATGGGCCAAATGTCAGAAAAATCTCTTCCAACAGAAGGATCGAAAAAAAGCGGCAGTGTAGCCATATCCTGAGAGTGTATAAGGGCCGTGGATAGCAAGTGATGGAGAGAAGGAAGAGGCTTTTCCGAAATTTAGCCCTTCTAGACTGGGCCAAATTTCAGAAAAAAAACCCTCTTTCAAAAGCCCTCTTCTTTACAGGGGCTTCCAAAAGAGCATGTTCGCTCTTCTGCAAAAAAAAGCGGAAGAGCAAATGCATTCTCTGGACGTGGCGGAGTTTTTTCAGGATACCTTCAGTATCCAGAAACCCCAACGCAGTCTAGCCGTACCATAGGTGACATAATTTTGAGAGTTCCAGGTAATGAAAAGACTAAAGAAATACCATCTGTTATTCATTTTTGCTCCTAGCTTAACTGTTTTTGTATTCATTTAATGCTCAAAGTGTGTAAAGACCTTGTTATTTGAAGAATTTACATAGCTTTGTTAAATTGTATGATTTATCTTTACAAACATTGTCTTTTAATAATATTGATATTATGCTGGAAAATAGATAATTTTAAAAGAAAAGAAATACCCCATGGCACACACATGCTTTGTTTTTAAGCATAAACAAGATTAATCCTATTAATTAATATACCCATATATGTGAAGGAGAGTTATCAGTGGGAGTGGTTCAAAGGAAAGCATCCTTCTAGGAAAGGGAAAACAAGAAACCAATTTCACCTCCTTGTACCAAAGATATTAGAAGTCTAATTCTATTCTGAACCATCGATCACTTAGGGCTTGATCCTGCTCCCATTCAAGACAATATTGCAAATTCCGATTGACTTGAATAGTGCAGAATCATGCCCTTAATGATTTGCAATGAAAGCTAGTTTTGAGATTTCTTATGTAAGGTCATATTTCATACTGTAATACAACAGAACTAATGTACTCTTAAGAGGCCCCATGCACTAAGGATGTATGGGTAATTCACATTTGTAGCAGGAGCACACCACATCCATTCTACAATATTGTTTGCAGTAACAAATGGATAATGCTAGAGAGAGATCACAGGTATAGCACATGGGAAGAGGAGTAGTTTGACCATAGGTCCAGGATCCAGAAACAACAGCCTTTGGCAGAAATTTAATCTGTGATTTTGTATAAATTACCTGGCCATTCTGCCTCAGTTTCCCCATTTGGAAATGGGAATATTAATAGTATTTACCTACCTCACAGAATCATTATGAGGATTATTTAACCTTCATACTTATTTTTATGTGTGGTAAATACTAATTATTATTGATTATTATCAGCAAATCCAAAATTGTATAGCTCTTGGGTAGCACTTTTCACCAATAGATCTCAAAGTCCTTGGCAATCGACTGTACTGTATCATTATTCCAATTTTACAGATGGGGAAACTTGTAGCACGCAGAGAGGAAATTACTTGCTTGAGGTTATTTAGCAGGCCAGTGCCAAGATCAGAAACCAAGTCCCAGTCCAGTGTTATCCAGTGACCAGACCACATAGCTCTGATGGGCTCATTTTAGTCTCTAGTGGAAACCAATATACTTCACAAAAGCACCACAATGCTTTGGGATTCAATTTTCAAAGCAAAATGCAGAATTTTAGCTCTATAGCCACCACTGAATTTAATAAAAATGGTGCAGATATAACTTAAGCCATGGTCTGATGACTAAGGGTGAATATATAATTTGAATATGTGAGTTCACTAACAAAGCTGTGGGGAAAACATCACAAAATCTGCTTGAACAGTACCAGGATTTCATCCAAACCTATCAATTCTCATTTTTATTACAGCTAAAATTCACCTTCTTTTGTACATTAAAAATTATTCTGGAATTTCCTGAGAGTTTTAATCTTTGCTGTTTCTTCAGAAAAATATGTGGATTCTACTGAATAGTAAAGGTAAATGTTAATGGTAGAATGGAAACCTGATAAGGGAGAACTTATACAGATATCAAATTACAGTGCCTATTTTTATTCCAAAAGAAGCAAAATGTGAACCAAAATGTTGTGTTCCACTGATTGATCATCAGGAATTTCAAACCCTACAAAGCTGTAATATACACTGGATTGTTTCTAAAGTGGTAAAATAATTAAAGACGTGTCATATTGGAATAATGCCAGCCTTTCATGCCTTTTGGAGCATAAAGCAAATCTGCCCGAAAAGTAATATAATCCTGGTATATTTGCTTTGGACAGCTCCAATGAAATGATCAACTCTCTTGCAATACAATGTTTAATACAAAACTAAGTTAAGCATTTTCCTCATTTATATTTAATACGTGTATCACTCTGAAATAATCAGTAACAACACTGTTTCCATCCCTCTGCTGGAGTTGGAGGGTTGGGATTACTGGGAAGCCACAGTATTCAGCTAGTCCCAAATGAGTTCCACATGGGTCCTTGGCTCTATTGAGTTTGATTGTAAGGTTAGGGGTTGCAGGACCCAGTTAGGTTTTCACATTGTAACCCTGCCATAAAAGGGACCTACGGTCCCTTCAAACCTGGGCATCACTCTTTTATTTCTATACATCTAACATACCACATGATCAAGATGCACTAGGGGTGGAATAATGTAGTTGATTAACTGATTAAAAAGCTTCTAGGTTAATGCTGTAGTCTACATGCATTTCCCTCCCCTCCTGTGCCAGTAAATTTTTAGCAGGCTGGCCAACAACCCGGTTCAGTTCTGACTCACACCTACTCCTGGTGTTGCTCTGCATTTAAAGTGTCCTAGGAACTGGGCGGGCAGGCATTCTGGCTCAGTTCTGGCTTGCACTGAGTCCAGGAGCTCAGACCCCTCCTAAATGGGCTGCTGCCACCCCACGCTGCTGCCTCTTTATCAGAGGCAGCAGCACTGGGCAATGGGCAGCCAGTCCATGAGGGGAACTGGTTTTTAAACTGGCTCCCCTTGCGGACCAGCTCCTGCCAAACATGCTGCTGCCTCTGATAGAATGGTTGCTGGCCTCACCCCCGGGGGGACTATAGAATAGTTGACTAACCGATAAGAATTCATGAGGTTACTCATGAGTTCAATTAACCGATATTTAACATTCCTAAGATGTACCAGACCACAATGCTGGAGTAAATATCACTTTACTCTAGTTCTACAATTGTGTAATTCCGTTAATTTAGATACCAAAGTGATAAGGCTTTTGTTTCTGTGCCCGACCCCATCCCAACATGCAATAAAATCTTCACTGCCCAGCTGTGCCACAACAACTGTTTTTCTGCTTGTAAAAGCCAGGGCAGCATTAAGGGGTAGCAAGCTGGGCAACTGACTGGGGCTGCACGTCACCAGGGATACCACAAAGCTAAGTTGCTCAGACTTCAGCTTTGGCCCAGGGGGTTGGGGCGCAGGGCAGTAGGACATTGGTTTTCTGTCCTGGGCCCCATTGAATCTAATGCTGGCCCTGATTGATGGACCCCCCTCAAACCTGCTCATAGTCCCCCAGTAGGCTCAGACCCCTGGATGAGAACTGCTGCCATAGATAAACTTTAGTGGTGTTACAGCTGACTTCCATTCGTGTAAATAAGATCAGAGCTGAACCCACCTGTCCAAGCCTAATATGCAAGAGCAGCTTCTAAAATACATGACATGAACCCAAACTGGGGGATGGGACACAATAAAAATAAATAGCAAAGAAGAAATAATGAAATAGCATATAGCTAATTTTTTTGTTGTGTGTTTTTTGTAATCTTAGTTCCATAGTTTGTTTAATAATAGTATCTAGCTTTTATGTAGTGCTTTATATCAGGAGGTCTCACAAGCGGGGGTAGGTATCATGACCCAGTTTCAATAGATGAGAAATTGATGCACAGAGAGGTGAAGGGATGAGCCCATGCTCACCCAATAGAGCAATGGCCGAGCTGGAAATAGAACCCAGGACTCCTGATTCCTCATCCTGGGTCCTAGCCATTAATAAGCTGCAGTAATATAAAATGAGGCTACAGAAGCTCTCTGGAATGAAATTAAAGTGGGTATGCAGTGCTATTCATGCTTATCATCAGGTACAGCTATAGTTTCAGGAGGAAAGATGTTGAAATACTTTTAATATCACTTCCACCCACATTTAACTTCTGCCGGGCTATAGAATTGTTCTGAGATCCCACCGGAACTTCTGGTGGAGACATCAAATAGGGTAAAATTAACACCTATGCAGAGGACCTGCACACAGCCTGTGCACAAGTTAAGGCTTTTTAAGGGGTGATATTGGACTGAAGTGGTGCTTAGGCCTTTTACAGTACTTTGTAAAGGTATGAATTTCACCCATATCACATAAAAGGATGAGCAGAATAAAATATTGAAACTGAAAAAAGAGATGATAAACAGCAATATATCTGGACACCACCATTCTGGGAAAGGAAGTAAAGAAACAGGAGATACTTTGTACACTTACATGTAACATTGGAAACCAGAAATTTTAAAGGAAAATCAAGGAAAGGAAAATTACAGTAGTAAATTGCATGCCGCATGTGTACCCAGGTAGGGCTGAACAGTTCCAAGAGCTTCTATGAGGAACTTTGGGGATCTGCCCTTGAACAATAAACTCTTTTGGTTGAGGAGGTAGTCTGGGCCCTGGTCTACACTAGGACTTTATTTTGAAATAATTCCCCCCCCCCCCTGTCGAATTTATAAGCAGTGCATCCAAACTACCAAGCCCATTATTTCAAAATAATGGGTTGTGGAATTTGAAATCTGTACTCCTGCTTTTCATCAAGAGTAATGCTAATTCTGAAATAGTTATTTCAAAATAATTGGCCCTGGAGGCCTCTCGTAGCTGCAGCTCTGACCACTCTGGCTACACCTGGTGTCTCCACTGCTCTCCTCCTCCTTCAGTGCTCTAAAAGTCCCAGGAGCAGGAGAATAGCTGGTCTCACTTGGCCAGCTTTGCAAGCCCTGTGCAAGGAAGCACCACAGGGAGACATGAGTGACCCCAACATCCACTAGGACACCTCAATGGCTGCCCACAGCCTCTACTATCCAGGGACACAGAAGAGCTCCAGCCTGGACTGGTATGGATATCCTGGACCTCATCAAGGTGTCAGGGAAGGAGTCCAACCTCCAGGATCTCCACACCAAGAAAAGGAATGCAGAAATCTATGGCCAGATTGCCACCAGCCTGGAAAAGAAAGGGCACACCAGGATCCTCTACCCATGCCTCATGAAAATTAAAGAGCTGTAGCAGGCCTACCACAAGGCCAGGGAGCAGAGCGGATGCTCTGGTGTGGCACTGCGCATCTGCCACTACTATGAGTAGCTCGATGCCATCATGGGATGGGGACCGATCACCTACCCCACTGTTGTCATAGAGTCCAGCCAGGATACACCGGACATCAGCCTGCAGGAGGGTGAGGTGGTGGTGGAAGATGACAATAATGAGGAGGAGGCCAGGTAGGCAACCATACCCACAATCCAGGAGCAGCTCCTGACTTTGGAACATCCCTGGATGTCTCCCAGGCTTTTGTGGAACCTGGGGAGGGCACTTCAGCTGAGTTCTCTACCTTTTCCTGTCTACAAATGGAGTCAGGCAATGGATTGCGTAGGGCTGTGCACTCCTCTTTTGGCCTACTTGGCCTGAGGGTTGCACAACAGCTTGTTCACGTTTCTGCACATGGAGTTCTAGTCCAAAGCACTCAGCTCCATGACGCTCTCACATCAGAACCCCTCGGTCCTTCTCACAAGGTTCCTGGAGAGGCCTGCCTTACTCCGGCCTCTGTGGTGGAACACCTTCCCACGACAAGCCACCACTTAAATAGTTTGGGGTCATGGAACCACACAGCAGTGCCACACACAGCCAAGGTCATGCCTGCCCTCAGCATTCACTCCCAATCAAGTGCAGTGATGTGGAGGAGACTGATCTTGTGCATGGGAACCTGCAGGAAGAGGAAGAGGAGGGGAATCCATTAGCACTCTCTCCAGCAAGTGGCATCTGCCGCTCACACACATCTCCTCCAAACCCCGCCCCTCCTTCCAGGGAGAAAGGACAGAAGTTCTCTCTCTGCGGGATGCCACCAGTACTGGACCCAGTGTGTGCAGGACACAGAGGGAAACTGAGCCACCCCATCCCCCCTCTCACCCGTGGGTTCCTGGTGTCACTGGCACCTTCCCATGTCTGCTTGACCCTGGGCTGTGGGTGTTGTGATGCTCCCCTGGGATGTTTGTGCACCTGCTAGAAAGTGCCCGCTTTCTAGGCAACATATGGCCTTGCTCAAAGCACATCACCGTCATCTGAACTGAGACCTTCGGGTTGGTTCAGAGATTAGGACTAGGCTTCATTCATAGTGTCTCCTGTGATGACTGCCCACGTAACTTTTTCTTCACAGCTGAGACAGCTGTGAGCTTTGCACATCCCCCACCTCCCACTCCGTCTACCCAAATCAACGGAATCTGCAGGTGGAAGCGCACCTGGGAGGAGCTCATGAGGGGATCAGATGGCCTGCCTGCAGTCCCTCATCCAGGAACTCGAGAACAAGCACCATGAGAAGGCCACCCACAAGGAGGAGCACCAGGTTGACTGGGAGCAGAGAAAGGCTGCCTGGGACAAGCTGGTGCACCAGTACGACACCATGTTTTCCACCCTCACCTTGGAGCGCATGACATCGTGCATGAAGTGGGCCACCAGCCACCTCTCTGCCCACCTCATGGCTTCCCCTCCAAGGCTCCCCCAGGGGCTGCCAGGGCCCCAGAACTTGGGGTGGTGGGATCTCTGCCCCACTCTGGCAGAGAAAGCTCACCCTTGCTTTCACCCAGGTTGTAAAACACCCAACAGGCTGCCATCTTGAAGGGGTGTTATGGTCACTGAGGTCCAGATGGATGAGGAGACTCCTGAACTTCCCCTTTAAATGCCAGAGCACACATTCCATGACCGTTCAGCACCTACCCAGTCTGGTGTTGAACTCTTCCTTGCTGGGGTCCTGGCTGTCCATGTAGGCCTTCATGAGCCAGGGGAGCAACGGGTAGGTTGCGTCGCTCAGGATCACTATGTGAATGTCCACCTCCCCAGATCTGATGATGTGGTCAAGGGAAAAAAGTGCTGGCGTGCAACTTTCGGAAGAGGCAGGAGTTCTGGAAGATGCACCTTTCCCGAACATCCAACATTGATGTTAGTGAAACTTCCCTTGTGATCCACGAGGGCCTGCAGCACCAGGGAGAAATACTCCTTTTAGTTGATAAACTCTGAGACATGGTGGTTGGAAGCCAGAATGGGGATGTGAGTGCCATCTATGGGTCCCCCCCACACACACACACAGTTGGGGAAGCCCATGGCAACAAAGCCATTGATGATGGTGTCCACATTGCCCAGAGTGATGACTCTCTGTAGTAGCATGTGGATGATGGCCTTGGTTACCTGCATGAGCACAGCCCCGACTGTGTATTTCCCAACACTGAACTGGTTCCCGACTGAGTGGTAGCTCTCCGATGTGGCAAGCTTCCAGAAGGTGATGGCCATGTGCTTCTGCACGAGGATAGTGGGTCGCATGCGGGTGTCCTGTCTCCTGAGGGCAGGGGTGAGCCACTCACAGAACTTGAGGAAGGTGGCCTTCCACATATGGAAATTGTGCAGCCACTGCTGATCGTCCCATCCCTGCAGGATGATGTGGTCCCACCAGTCCGAGCTCATTTCCCTCTGCCAGAATCAGCGTTCCATGGTGTCCAAGGGATTAAGGGGCATGCACATCGGCAGTAGCACCAGAACCTGGGTGAGCAGGGCCTGTGGGCCAGGCTTAGTTGATCCTCCTCATCTTCATTCTCATCCTGCTGGAGCAATATGCGGGCAGTCTGAAAGTACTGCACCACGAGGCACAGCACGAGGCTCGTGAGCCTGGCATGGCTTTGCAGCAGCTCTGTCTCCCTGATGTCAGTGCTGTCGCATCCATGTGGGCAACCAGAGCACAAGAAAGCACGTGCCCACTGCATCCCTTTTCTGTCCTGTGAGGGGGCAGGCAGTGGAGGAGTGGTTTTGAGATGCGGCCATAGAGAGGAGCCCCTGAAAATATGAATTGCAGCTTGTCGGACCAAGCAGCCATAGGAAGTATCTGCCCTCCTGGTACCCTCTCCAGAGTGCTTCCAGGAGCTCTAAGTCTGAGGCAGGCTCCATTCAATATGGACACTATTTTGAACTAATTTGAACTAATTTCAAGGCTTCCCTGTAGTGGGGACACACTAGTACGAATTTAGGAATTAAATTGAATTTAGTAATTCAAAATACTTTCCTAGTATAGACATGGCCTGAGTGAATAAGGCAGACCATACTGGAGTTAACACAAGGACTGGAGATCAGGCCCTGTGCAGTATAACAGATACAGCCTGATTTAACTAAAACCAAAAGGTACTTCCATAAGACCTTTCAAACACTGTCATAAAATCTGATCTCCCAAACTTGTTAATCAGTACAACAGATTCTCCAAAGACTTACAAAACTATTTCTAGATATTAATAACTTCAGTCGGGCGTTAGATATATTGTTACAGATTACAATTAATTGTTAGATTTGATAAGAAAGCAAACAAACTGCCCGGCAATATAAGCATTAATCTGAATTCCTAGTTTGTGTCTTACATTAATCTGTCATTCAGATTTTAATTAAATATTCCTGTGTTACTGCTGGCCACATTAACCAAGATCAGAGTAGAATTGGGACTATCATGAAATACTAGAAATACTTTTGATCTCATAAAGTCAGATTTTTATGCCCTACAGTTTAGTGATATCTTACTCTACAAATAGTCCAGTTGAAGCCAATACTACTAAACCCTTCTTCAACTCCCTTAAATGGGTCTAGGAAGGGGCAGTGGTTGGCTCCCCACTGGTAAGATGTAGGAGCCTCAAACTCCCTTTTACTGAGCTCCCACAAGGGGTGTTTTCCTTCAAATCTTTTACCAATCCATTTTATCTGATGACGGTATCCTTTCCATATCAAATATCTGCACTGGATATCTGCCACAGATTTTATGTATTAAGTTGAGACTTTATAACCTAAGCTCTCTACTCCTCCTCCCCTACTGGATCCCTAACCATCTGTAGGAGAAGGCATAAGACCCCAGGCCACCACATCCAATCTCCCCTTCTCTCAACCTGCTGTAAGGCAGCCCTTAAAGGGGCAATACCATTTTTCTTTCATCTAGCCGAACAAAGACCCACTCACAGGAAGGTTGCAGTGGGCACACTTTACCTTACCAATAGGTTTAGCCAATAGCTCTGCTTTTTGAGAGGATTAATTATATTTAAAGCAGTTAGGAATTGAGTGTCTTTTCACATACACAGGGTATGTCTACACTTGATTCCTCTTTCAAGAGAGGAATGCAAATGCAGATGAACGAAATTGCAAATGAAGCGCAGATTTGAATTTCCCATGCTTCATTTGCATAATCGCGTCCGGGCGCGATTTAGAAATCGCGATTTAGAAATACCCTATTTCGAAAAAAGAAATGCTGTCTAGACGCGGTTATTTCGAAAGAAAACCCTTCTTTCAAAATTACCCTTAAACCTCATTTTATAAGGAGTAAGGGTAATTTCGAAAGAAGAGTTTTCTTTCAAAATAACCGCATCTAGACAGCGATTCTTTTTTCCAAATAGGGTATTTCGAAATAGCTCCCGGATGCGATTATGCAAATGAAGGGCCGGAAATTCAAATCCGCGCTTCATTTGAAATTTCGATCGTCTGTATTTGCATTCCTCTCTCGAAAGAGGAATGCAATGTAAACATACCCAGAGATAATCCAGTCAACTTGCCTTTGTAAATGCTACTTGCCTGTCAAAATGAACTTTAAATAAAAATGGAAACATATTTTATTTATAAAGCCAGTCGTTACATTGACTGGTTTGTTCTTCCTGCTGCATACACAGTGTGTATTACCTTTAGGGGCTCAATTCCATAGCTCTTATTCATTTGATCCCACTTAGTAGGAGTTCTGCTTGTACAGGGAGCTTAAGAGTAAGTACAAAAAGGAGTAATGCACATGTGTCCAAAGCAATAATAGGTCACTAAGTTACTAATTAAAAGAAACCTGATAAAATAAAAGAAACCTGAATTTCTTAAGACTCGGTTTCCAAAGGTGGGCTGCATATAAAGTACTGTGCCTCTGAGTTGCTTTTCTTCATGAAGTCGTATAGATCAGTATTTTAAAGGGTGATACTAATTATGTTAGAGTTTCAATGAGGAATATCTGGCAAGAAGTAGGAATCAGGCAGCATACTGCTATTTATCACACTGGGTTTCTGTGGTAGTCAGAATTCTCAAGCCAGTTGAGGGATGAAGTGCCATATGAGGACCAAACATTTTTCTTACTTTGAAATTCAAAGATGTTAAGAAAAATGAATACTTTGCACTTATGTAAGATCTTTCACATGAGGCTTTAAATGAGTTCTACTAGCTGTAATTGCTAACCCTCACAACAATTTTAAAAATCAATGGTGTTACAGGTTTTCACACTGGAAAGTGACTTTAAGTGATTTGCCCTAATTCACATAATTAAAACTGATTGAAGGAATTATGGATTACTGAAAAGGCCTTCTGTGAGTAAAGTGGATTTTATTCACATACAGGATTCTAGAGTAAAAAGAGGAAAATTTCCTGTGGCCTAATGATCACCCTGAAGTACACGGCGCAAACACTGATGAATTTAATCAATCATCTGTACTATACCTGACCACCTTTATAACTTGTGAACCATTGTTGAAAAAAGTGTTTATGGCCATTAGATTTCTCAGAGATCAATGCCTGAGAAAAAACTAAGATACACAGATTTTGCTTTATATCCTTATTAATAACAATACTTTGCATTAATATAGTGCATTTCCATTTAGGATTTCAACTAGCCTCTCTGCTTATCTATCTGTCCTTAGACTGTGAGTTTCTAGGAAGGAGCAAGAAGTGTTCTTGAATGTCTTGAAAGTGCTAGTTTATTATAGGTACTATCATAAATAAATCATGATAATATTAAGGTACTTTATATGCTAATTAAGCTCAGAACATGCCTCAGGGTATGATTCTCTGGTTTTTACACAGGGATAAACCGAGGCTCAAAGCAGATAAGCAACAGACACAGTAGGCCAGTAGCAAAGTCCAAACAAAATGCAAAAGTCCCGATTCCCAGGTCTCCATCCTAACCACTGCCGTTCTTATTTCTTTGCTGGTATTATTGAGAAAGATTAACATCTTTTTGCTAAGGGACACGACTTCTTATTAGGTTTGTTGTATTTAATAAATTAATTTGTTGTGCCTTGCCATCTTCATGGTATTATATGGCAGAAAAACAAAACAACAGCTCCTGCCCTGAAGAACTAGCTGTAAAAGAGACAGAAAAACCTGGAGGTTGGTAGCAATTGTTTTCGGTATTTTTTAATAAACTGGCTTTTGGAGATGGCAGTAGGCTGAGAGCAGGTCATGTTTGCTGGCCTCTTATTCATTTTACTGCCTTAATTTTTAATCACTAAAGACCATAAATGAGTGGGCAAATGTATGGGAGTGCTGGAGAGTGCTCAACACCATGCAGGACAGTGCGTAAGTGTCTCCACAGTCCAGAGAATCACTCAGCCAATTACTTCTAGTCTAGCTATGGGTTTTCAAAGACAATCTGCATGGTGCTTTGCCAGCTCTTCCCTACTATCACTTCTTCGCTAGGGCAGAGACCCAACACGTTGCTTTCATGACTACATGATGTCCGGGTGTTTGGACAACAGGTTGCCATAAGAATCAATGTCTGGAAACCACGGCAATACTGTACCATATCAGGCTCGCACTGAGATGCGGATATGAGTAGTATTTTCTACTCATATGAATGTAGGTTACAGGACTCGCTTCTCTCTCCAAAACCTAGTGCTTTGGCGTAAAAGCTAGAAGCAGGAAGAATGCCCAAAATCAGGGGCTGTTGACCAGCCAGTTATTTTTATACTAAAGCTTTTAAACTAAAGGAGAATGAAATGTTCTATATTTCCTGATGTTTTGGTAGGGTTTTTTTATTTGATTTTTTTTGCCCCCTTCTGGTTCTAGACCAACTGTAGTAAGAACGGGAAGGATGCATGCTACAATGCTGAAGTAATTAACTCTGCTGTCAGTTTGTTTTACTAGCAGGAAACCAATTTCTGAAATGATGGAGGCCATTTCAGGTTTTCGCTGTGTATTATTTCTTTCTCCCAGGACATTAATACTGTTTTAGGTGCTGCAGATCATCCAAGATTCCGCTGTAATATCAGGCTGTGGTGGCTCTTTTAAAAATGTACAGCACCTCTAAATAGTCTTATATAATAGATACATTAATTAGCATAAGGAGAGTGGCAGGGGGAGAGTTGATCCCTGATGTGGTGCAATGTTTGTAGCTTCTAGCCACAAACCATAAACAACAGGAGGTACCTGGGAAGGTTAAATTAGAAAAGCTATTGAGTGAGAATGGTTTCAGAAAGCAATTTTTACCTGAAGTTCTCATAAATAATTAAATAGCCACTCATTTAAAGCTTTAGTGGATAGAAATCTTCTGCACTGAAATATAAGGGTTGATCCGGTAGCCTCATATCCTTAATACTATTAGTGTAAAATCAGACTAATATTAGACTAATAGGTCTTAACAACTTACCTCACAGGAGTCTTGTGAAAATGAGTTAATCATACAGCCCTGCAAACATGTGAAGTGCTATTTAAGTGCTAAGCATTAGTGGACATGGCCTGATCTTCCTCCCACTAGTGCCACGGCCAGAGAATATTCTGCATTTATTTCATTGGTGGCAGGATGAATATCCTGGAGCCTGGATCCAGCTTGTTGTTAGATGTATAAATGTGTAATGTATAAATTGTGGGGAAAGCTGTCATTTAACTCAAGTCACATCTTTTTTTAAAAAGGAGAAAAAAATGCAAGTGTTAATTACAAACCAAACAGAAAAAATCAGGGTTAAATGCAATAACATATATAGAAATAAAGGCAAGGTTTAAAATAATTTGGGAAGATTAAAAATAAAAAATACAGTAAAAAAGCTGAAAAATTTGAACTAGCAAGCCAAATGTTGATCAACCCCCTGATGCCCTGCAAAGACTTTTGCATGTGCTTCACTTTATGCCCTCTGAAGTAATCCTATCAAAGTCCATAGTCCTAGTGCATTTGCATGTGCTTTACAGGATCAGAGCATTTATGCATATGTTCTATCCCATTCCTTTTCTTCATGCCTGATCTTTGTCTCTTTAGTTAATAAGCTATTTAAGAACTAGTAACAGAGTAACAGTAAGAGTAGCAACTGGAGTCATTCTCTTCCTATGGGTATGTTCAGCACCTAGTTTAATGTGACCCCAATGTGATTACCACAATTTTATAGATTTTTGGCTTTTACTTACATTCCAATGAATGATATATTGAGGTAAGTCTCATAGGCCTGGTCTACACTAGAACCTTAGTCTGAAATAAGCCCCCCGAAGGTCCATTTTGTAAGTGTTGCGTCCATACTATCTAGCCCATTATTCCAAAATAAGGGGCTGCAGAATTCAAACTCTGTAGTCCTACTTTTCATGGGGAATAATGCTATTCCTGAACTTGTAAGTCCGAAATAACATTAGTGTGGACACTCCAGTGCCGCTAATTCAAACTAATTGGCCTCAAAGAGGCCTCCTGCAGCTCTCCAGAGTGCTTCCTGGGGTTCTGAGTCCAAGGCAGCACGTGCACATTAACGGAGCCTGCCTTGGACTACATTCAATTCTTACTCATAGTGAGGACATGGAACTTTGAATTTGCAAAATCGGGTGCCCAGAAGTCAAACATAGTACATTCGAAATAATCTCCTAGGGTAGACATGGCCAAAAAAATACTAAGGTCTGGTTCCTGCAGTTGATTATACACAGGTGCAGGTGTGCGCACATATACAGTCATCTGAAGGATCAAGTCCCAAATAGTTTGCTATGGAATACACACACACAGACGATTCACAGAATGTTAATGAATCAATTATGTGGAAGCAAATTCTGCTCTGGTCAGCATAACAAAGCTTCTGCACCACTAAGCCTAGCTTAGCAGTGGATTAGGCCTTGTTGTACTCACCCATTTACACTAGTACATAAAATAATGGGGAGCAAGTCTGGCCCACTGAGTTGTTGATTTCATCTGCCTCATTACAGATTAAATAATCAGTACTGCCAAGATAAAATACTGACATAGTTTTGAAACTAATAGCATTCCTGACAAATGGTGATGACTAATCCTGGAAACAGGAAAAAAGCATCACAGTGAAATAAAGGTAATTACTTACAACCTTTGTATTTCATAATGGATACTTCAACAAGTAAACTTTTGGAGTTACAATTATTTATTTTCTGAAATTAAAGAGACGACTGGTAACATTTAATAATTGTTGTAAAATGAACTGACACTTCACATCTCCATAGAATTTGTGTTTAATGAGTAATTAAAGATGGCATTGCTTATAGTTTTATATAATTAATGTAATATGAAATGTGCATTCATCCATATCTAAATTTAAAAAACCTTATTTATTCAGCAATTATCAAAATTAACTGGTTATCCATGTCTCTGATGATGTGCTTTTAATTCTGTCATAAAATTAAGGGTACCAAAAGAGTCTCCACATTAAAAAATATTTAAAATTGTAAGTTCCAAAGAAATGTTTGCTTGGAACTAGCTGTATATAAAAGTTTACATTTCCAATGCATACTTTTGGAGCTTCATTTCTGTCAGGAATTGACTGATGCTGTGAAGCTTAAATCAGTGAAATATAAACTAGCTGGTTTTTAACTTAGGCGCATTAACCCATTTATGATTTATTTTAAATTGTACTTAGTGCTTCATATAATATATGGACATATAAAGGCTTGACACTGTAAATGAAAAAACAAGCTACCTTCTTTATTTGTACAGAACTAGACATGTCTTGAATGATTAGACAGCATGGAAGTATAAACAGTATTTATTATGTTTGATCATTTGCATATATTTTATAAAGGATTCTGCAAGAAAGCTTTTACTTCATATAGTGAAACAGATGCAGCAATTAGGATTTTGCAGAAAAAGCCAACTGTTTAGAAATATTCTAATCTCTTTTCCAACTTTTTTCCTTTGAAAGTAACCAGATATGCATTTTAAGAGACAGCACTCCAAACGTAAAGGATTCTGTGACCTATAATTTTCTGCATACACTGTAAATGTACATTGAAACCTGAGTACTAGCTTCAAGATGAAAATGAAAAGATACTTTCTGCATTTGTTTACTTAGGCATCTAGGATCTGATTCTGCAAGGTGCTGAGCCTCCTCAACTCCAATTGAATTCTGTAGCAGTTGAGAACATACAGCACCTTGCTGGAACCAGACTTGTAACAATAGCATAAAAAGCAGTAGTTGTCATGGGCCTGGGACATAGGGATGCTGATCAATATGTTGGGGTGCTGATCAATTATTAATTTAAGGCTGGTGTCATTTAGGCTAGTGATGAGAGTGTATGTTTTCAATGTTCACTTTGACCATTGCAGCTATACTCCAACTGCAAATTAAGTGGGCTACGTATTGTACAGTAAATATATATAAGAGATATATTGCAAGGGGGAAAGTTACTCATTTCTTTCAACAAATTTAGATCTGGTGAAAAGCATCAGCATAGCAGCTCTGAAAATTGAAGTCCTCTGTGCACAGAACAGGTACAGTGCAACAAAACTGTTTAAGCTTCAAGCGTGCATTTGAGGGACTACATGAAAGGGGGCAACATTAGGTCAGTTTTCAATGTCTATTCAGTCCTTGGCATCTCTACAAGGGCTGTCGTCAAAAGTGCCAATTAGCGTCAACTGGGATAGTGATTTGTTTTGTTTTATTTATTTCTTTACTGAGGACATCTGTTCACTAGGAAATGCAGCAAAACTATTATTTTCATTTCATGGACACCATATCAATCATCAATTGGTAACAACTACTCAATCTAGAGTACAATCTAGAGGTGGATATTTAAATTTTAAATATTTTTTTTTCCTTTGCCATCCATCTCACCTGTATTGAGCTCAGTATTTTCAGTGTTGAAAAGGAAACTGAAGGAAAGATAATCTCCTATGCAAAGACTGGAGTACACGATTAAGTTCTTTCTGTTGGCCACCACCCAGACTTAACTAGGCCCAATTTACAAGTAGATGCCTCCACTGGAAAAACAGCACTTCTTCTAGGGCTTGTCTTTTAGACTGAACAAACTTTTAATCCACCATGGTTTAATAGACCTACAATAGGCCCCCAATACTTGTCCAAACAGCTGCACCAGGAAAGAGACAGGATTGGTCAGGTCGGTGGTACTCAACATTTTTGGCCCACAGTACACCCCACTCAAGGCAGATTTTTCCGTGGACCACCAGCCAACCACCCATGATGACAAAATGGGTGCAGTAGGAGGTGGTGGGTCTGGCCAGGAGGTAGGTGCAGGAGCAGGCTGAGGACGAGGGTCTGGGTGGGAGGTGAGATGCAGGAGTGGGGTGGGAGTTGATGGAGGGAGGGTGCTGGAGCAGGGTGGGAGTGCATGGTCTTGGCACGAGGAGGATGTGTGAGGGAGATGGGGGTGCAGGGTCTGGGCTGCTCCCAGGCACCACTGTTCCCAGGCGCTGTCCCCTGCTATTCCCATTGGCTATGATTCCAGCCAAAGAAAGCTGCAGGAAAAGCCTCCAAGCAAGCAGTCTCCTGTGCTGCCATTCCTCCAGCTGGGGGAAAGGGGAGAGGCTGCATGCAAAACCACTTCCTTCCCCCACAAGTTGGATCCAGCCCATGAGGTTCCCTCCCCCTTAGTGGAAGCTGGAGCTAGCATTCCAGCCTTGCCGAGAGGTGGAGGGCTGGGGGGCTGAAGCACCAGCGCAGACTCCCAGCTGCAGGGGGGAAGCCCCAAGCCCATGACCCACCTGCAAGATGCTGGGGAAGGGAGGAGAACTCTGTGTGCAGAGGTTAGGCAGAAGGCCTACTAGGAGGGCTCCAGCCCCCACCAGTTAACTGTCATCAGTAGGCCTTACCCATTAAGGATGAGGCTTATTGGTTAACTGGTTAACCTTTCACACCTCTACTGCATAGTGAGACTTGTTTAATATATTTAGCTTGATAAAAAGAGGATGAGATGGGAGACATATTAGTCTAAAAATTATCATGATCAGTTTTTATATCACATAAAATTTTGTGATGAGGTTTAAAGTTCTGCTTTTTAAATGAGTCCATCCTTATAATTTTCTAAAAACGCAATAATTTTCTAAAAGTGCCTGACAGGCACTTCTAACTGCATTAACCGAGTTGGACTGAAACAGCAAAGCTTTTTGATGAAACCCTGAACTGCAGATTAAATAGGTGTGAGTACATTTCCTAACTGTGCCTTTTTAGAGTGCAGGTTCAATTCTGTTTCCACTGAAAAGGAGTTTGGCTGCTCACTTTAATGGGATCTGAAGTATGTCCTTAGTTATTTCTGTTCTACTTCCACAGGCATCAGGCTGCACTGTAAGCTTTACTCTGGATAACTCTCACTGACTTTCATTAAACTATACAGAATTAATCTAACATGGCTACTCTCCCTGAGAATGCAAATATTTAAATATTTGATGACCCAAATATTTAAATATTTTCTAATCAATGGGTATTTCTTCACTGATGACCAGATTATAACACTTTAAGGTTTTCCTTAGTTTAGCTTGACAAAAACATATTGCAAATCCCAATGGGGTTAATCTTTCAACTGAAACACTGTGTTTTTAAAAATTGTACTAAAACATAAAGATAATAATAGAATTTACCCCTTTTTCATTAATATTTTAATCCTCAGAATATTTTCTGCTTTTGAAAACTGCCCATGGATTATTTCTCAGAAAATACAATGAAAATTCTCTGACTCCCTTCAAGATGGAAAACGGATGCTTTTTTCCAGATTTTGCATATTTTTTAAAAATGGATGACTAAGCAATGCTGCATTTCTTGTGTTCCTTCAACACACCAGTATTTCCATTCACAACACACAAGTCATTTGATATGAGAGGGGACTGCAGAATCAAACCCAGTTTTAAAATGGCAAGCATGTCAATATTTTCCTCCTTTAGGTTTCTGATAACTGTAAAAAGAAACTGCTATTAGAGGCATTTTAACTTACAAAGGAATATCCTCATGGTGCTCCAGCATTTTAAATTTCTTACTAAGAAACAGATGCTAAATTTCTTACTAAGAAACTGATGCTGATGCTGTTGAAGTCAGTAAGATCCCTGCCATTCACCAGAATGAACAAGATTGATTTATGTTTTTTGCAACTTTACTTCTTTTTAGGATCGTCTCTATTGCCATATTTTGGAAAAAGAGTCTGATCCCATTTCTATTGATGTTAATGGAAACAGGACTGGGCTCACCCCTATCATGATCTAATTGTTAATTACAGTACTTTGGGACATCTTCCTTGCTTATCATTATCAAACAGGAGTGAAGAAATGCTTTTGCAAGTATTTTTAGTAAACATTTGAAAGAGAAATGCAATTTGAAACATAAGTATTCAAAAAAAAAAAAAAAGTTATTGCCCTATCCAGAAAGCCTTTCTTGCATTTGTACTCAGTTATTTGTAAAATAAGGCAACATATGACAAACTTCTAGTTAGCTAGTTTTGCATCTTTGTAAGAACTGGGTCCGCAAGCACCTGATCTTGTTAGATATTTAAGGGTGGCACATTGCTATGGCTGTTTGGAAGTGACAGAAGCCTCTTTCTGTAAATTAATAATACCTGTTTCTTATATAGTGTTATTTGTCCGTAGCTGTGAGAGCACTTTACAAAGTGCACCTTACATTATCCTCATTTTACAGATGGGGAAACTGAGGTACAGACACAGTGGCCTCTCCAAGGTCACCCAGAAAGCCAGTGACAGTTCCAGGAACAGAAACCAGAATTCCTGAATTGTTCTGTGAACTAGGCCACGCTGCTTCCCTCATTAATATATGTACAGAATATACAATATATATTCACATGTATGTGGGTAATATATATGATGGATATAGTTCTATTGTTCTTCTTTCTTTTTTACATACTGTTATTCTGTTGATGACACAACTCAAATTCATAAAAGCTGAGTAGTTTTTTCAGAATATTCTTTTCCAGTATATTTCAACTTTATTTTGCTTCACAACTTTTTTCTAAAGCAATCTGTCTTGAAACCAATGGCAGAGAAATGTATTTATACAGTGACTAACCTTTCATGGAATTTATCTTCATTCATGAGGGGATGCTTCATTTATGGAGTTATTCCTCCTTTCTCTGCTCATGGGGATAAATGTCATAAATAACATTACATCTGGTATAGATCTCAATACATCACCTCCCTGTTCATTGGAAAGATGCTCCGCAGAAGGATACAATTAACACTCTATGTACAGGGGGCTTTGGTTTTCTTTTCTTTCCTTTTTTTAAAATATGATGACTACATCATTAGAGCCCTGAAAGTCCATGGATATCCGCAAGTATCCGCATCTGCGGCTCATTTTTTGCAGCTACAGATGCGGATGTAGATAAATTTTATATCTAGAACCTTGAAAATTTGTGGATATCCACTTTATATCCTTGGGTATCTGCATTAATGGATATGGATATGGATATCTGTGGCTCATTTTTGCAGATACAGATACAGATACAGATACAAATTTTGTATTTGCGCGGGGCTCTCCATATTATTAGCTAGTGACTGAGCCACAAATCCAGCTGATCCAGCTCTAATTAGAGCCCAAAAGAATTTTACTACTCACTTAAATGAGAGCAGGATAGGGCCCAAGGTCTTGGTGAGGACCAAAAAAAAGCGTTTGTGAATTGCACACAGGTGAAGTATTTTGTGAGACTTTCTGTGGGGCATTTTTCAAATAAGCAGCATCCCTGTGACTCTGAGCTTTCTATAATGCATATGCATATGTGTTGTAAATATGTCTAAAATTATAGCACATGCATGTGGATGCTACAAAAGTTGGGATCTAGTGCTACAACCAAAATCCAGTATTTTCCTCAACAAGTTAAATTCACATGTTATCAAAACACTTGTGATGTGGATCAGACTTTGTTTTCATTTCCTTACATTCCATCTTGTTCTATTATGTTCCCTTTATATTACATTTTGTTCTGTCCTTCCCAAAGGATCAACCAGAAGAACAGGATTGAAAATTGAGATCCAACACACACAACAGTCTCTTGCCTGTATTAAAGGGAAAGAGAATTATGCTGACTGCTCAATTTAATTTGTTGTTGACAAATGCAAGAAAATCAGTACCCAGTAGCCATAGGCAAGGCCTAGTCACTCCTTAACTAATAAGAAGCATCTTCTCCATTGGAAGTATTGCTTAATATAAACTCTACAAACAAAAGGAAAAAATTAAGAAAGTTATTACCTTTTATGGGTTTGGATTGGAACTGCACCTTATCGGGTAGGGTGTTCTGTTTACAATACTGAGCTTTTCCTTGTAGATAAAGACCTGTTCAGTATCCACATGGACTTACTTCTCACCCAGTAAAGTTTATAAGGAAATGGAACAGGCACCAGACGAGGATCATGTCTTTCTAGGTGTTGATGCACACATAGTACAATAGGATCCCAATTCTATTGGGCCTGTGGGAGCTATTGCAAAACCAATCTTTGAAACAGCGATCACTGGGATTAACTTCTTTGGGATGCCCTGTCAGGAGGCTGCTTTGTTCTAATTCTTATAAATTGTGCAGTAATTTCAAAGCTCCTGAACAGAAATAACATTACACTCTGCTGCCTGTGTTTACCCTATGCCTACTCTCTCCCTGGCACAAAGTGACTGGTTTCTTGCAGTATTTACAAAACTGACCCAACCTATTAAAACCCGCTCCTCTACCTTGCCCCTCAGCCCTGGAGCAGAAACATCAAGTTTCTCACACAGCAAATCACATTCTACCCCTTGCAAAGGTTTTGATCTGCCCGAAGATGGGCACAACAAGCAATTTATTGGTGTGAGAAACCCAAATTGATGTTTGGTGTGTCAGGTGTGTCCAAAGGTGGAAAGTAAGCAGGTGTGCTCTGGTGCGCAGCTCCGGGAGAGGTGGCTGAGCTGAGCAAAAGCCAGCAGGGAGCTATTGAAAGAGCTGGCAGGCACCCTGGCTGCAATTGGACAGTACCTGTAAGAAATAGTAAGTTATTGTCACCACTGTGTGTGTCTAATTTAACGCCTGCTCCCTAGTAAACGGGATGGATGCGCTAGTCACCAGGCACTTCGCATGAAGACTAAAGGCCAGGAAGGTTAAGATGGGGGACAGGACAGGGGCCTGCTCTGCGGCTGCAGCACGTTGCATCCTGGAGCGAACTGAACACGTCAAAGTTCAGGCAGCGGCGGGGGAAAGTCGCCTCTGGGCAGCAGCCAGGCTGTCTGCTTCGCCAGGGAAACGAGCGGTGCAAAGCGGCGGCTTGCAGAAGAGCCTGCGAGTCCTTGTGGCGATGCTGCCGCGGGGGTCCCCGCCTCTGAGCAGCCTGGGGCCAGTGCCTCCTCTCTGGGCACCGGGGATTCCCTGCCTTCCCCAGCGGGGACCCGCCGCTCTCGGGGCAGGAGGTGGGGGGGCTCAGCTGCTGGCGACTCTGTCTCCCGCCCTCTCTGGCTCTGTGCGGGCGGCCGTGGCCAGGCTGGACACGGGCAGGACGATCTCTTTGGGGCTGTGCTGCTGCAGCTGCATGGACTCCTCGTAGGTGGGTAAATACTTCACCTCCTCGTAGCTGGGCAGCTGCAGGAAGACCGGGGAGCTCATGGGCAGCAGCGGCGGCTCCGGCTCGCCCAGGTAGCGGCTGCTGCTGCCGCTGCCGCTGCTGCTGTCCAGCAGGGAGTCCTGCGAGGTGGCCGCGGTCACGTTGAGCAGGGAGCCGGGGGAGTCCTGCTGGCGCGGCGGGCGGCTGTAGCGGCGGGGGCTGGGGCAGATGATGCGCTGCAGAAAGTAGCCGATGGCGAAGAGCACGAGCAGGATGAGCAGCCCCGAGAGCTTCCGCACGAACCAGCCCACGTTGTCCAGGAAGGTGTGAAAGGGCAGCTTGCAGCACTTGATCTCCGTGTAGGTGACGTTGCCGTAGTCACAGCAGCTCTCCCGCTCGCCGCAGGTCAGCTCCCCGCAGCTCCAGCGGCCCTGGCAGGGCTGCCACAGCAGAGCCGCCCCCAGCGCCAGCAGCCCCTCGGAGACGCTCTGCAGCATCCTCCCGCCCCGGCGCGCCCGCGCACAGCGGGGGGCGCTCACTTCGGGCCCCCCCTGCCGCCGCCCATCTCCAGCCTCCGCACCCGGGGCCTCCCCCCGCCGCCCGGCCCGCGCTGCCGCTCGTGGGGCTGGCGTGGTGTGCACGCCCCGGCGGCACTGGCGGCTCCTTGCCCAGCTCTGCCCTGCGGGAGCGAGGGGTGCAGAGCGGGCATGGTGCGCGGCGGAGTCCCGCGCGCCGCTGCCGAGCAGCAGGGGTTAATGGAGCGGCTCGGTTTGCATGCTCACTTTGCAGCACTTTAATCTTTATTAATATGTCTGTCGGCCCTTTCCTCTGTCAAACAGACAGCGCGTGCTTTGTAGGTTCCTAGGCTTAAGTGATTGGATTTCCCTGTGACGGTTATTTAAATTTACTTGCTGCTGGGATTCACTTACCATATTTCTGGTTTTATTTCTGATTAAAAATTGATGATAAGCATTTAGCTGATGTTAATGGGCTTAATGCAACTCTTCTTCCATTAGGGAGTTTGGAGGCAGTGATTTACTGGCTGTGTTCCTGCCTCGGCCAGCCAGGCCGGTGTCTTCTTAGGGGGGAAATAAACACCAGGGTCACCCTTTCTTTCTGGAGCACAAGAGAAGCATATGATCCAGGCAACTTTCTCAGCCATCTCTTAGGTTTCCTAGTCCAGTTCTATCCAGGGAGTTTCACATCCACCTCGAATAACCGAGACTATGTAGGCAGAAATCAATTCACTGTGCCACTAACAGGTCAGATCTCAAACATTTCTGCGACAGTACATTGTAATAGGCACAAGCTTCTGATTGTGCAGAAAGAGCAGCTAGAAGAGCGTGGCTGTGAAGGGAGAAAACTATTCAAACACAAACCCTAGTCTACTGGCAAAGAGAACGTGGTAAATTAGCATCAAAGGAAGCGTGATGTTGATATCAAGAAAAAGTTAAAAAACAACAAATAGCCAAGTAGCACTTTAAAGACTAACAAAACATGTAGATGGTATCTTGAGCTTTCAGGGGAGGAGGGGGACGAGTTTTGGTTCCTGTTGAGTAGTAGACTGATGATCAGCAGTGCTGAGAGCCTGCAGGTTGACTTCGGGTAATATGGTGGATGTGCAGCATCTCTGACAAGTGGGGTCCCTGCTCCCTGTGGACTTTTCTACTGTGGCAAAACTATAAGGGGTTAGAATATGATTTAACTAACACAATAGTAAATGTGGCTTAGCACTCAGTAGAGACCAGGACCTCTGCAGGCTTACCAGCATGTCACCTGGCTGTTAGCCCTAAGGTGGATCAGGGGGCAGGGTTACCTCTCCAAGCTCCAGAAATACTGGGCTTCACTTAGGTGAATCACTTAGGTGGTGAACATTGACAGAAGCTTGCATATACTGGTTCAAACTTGGTTTTCAGAAACCAACAGATGCAGAAAGGGCTTTTGGCATAAAAATCTGCATTTAAACTGACTCAGGGCTTTTTCCTGACCCAGCAAGCAAATTGGACCTTCTGGCCAAGGACCTTGAAGAAGGGTTGTAAAGATTTTGCCCTACTAGATCCTGTAAGGCTGATGGGTAACCTCTGCAAAACTTGTACTGTGTGTATAAGAACTTCTCTTGTTTTTATGTTTTCTCTATAATGCATTTATCTCAAGAATAACTCTGCCTACTTAGAAAGAGCTGTGTTATAACTTGTAGCTGTTGGTGATAGTCTGTTCTTTGCCCTCAGAGATAAATAGTAAAGTACAGGCTCTGGTCTTTAGGCAGATTCACATGCTGGGGATATTAAAGTGTAAAGCAGGGAGCTGAGCTAACTTGAAACCCCAAGCAGGAAGGGGAGAGACCTGGGCTTCCACTGAAAAGCAGCTGTGACTCTGCCTCAGACTCTGCAGCGCCAGGTGGCAGCTGGTTCCCTGGGAGTGGGGCCAGCAGCTGTGAGCTGAGAGCTGGTGCGCACTGGCTCTGGCTACCAGCCCTGCTCCCGGGAAGCCAGTTGTCGCCCGGAGCTGTGGTCTCTGAAGTGTAAAAATTGTACTGCAGAGCCCGCAGTGCAGCCAGCTCCCTGGAAGTGGGGCCGGCAACCAAGAGCTGGCTCCCAGCACACACTAACTGCTAGCCCTTCTCCCAGGAAGGTGGCTGCACTGTGGGATCTGCAATATAAACTTTATACTGTAGAGCCCACACTGTGTAACTGAGTAAGCACTAAGATTTTTAATGGTTACACAGTTACATTATTAACCATTTTTAACAACCCCAGTGCAAAGGGGGTGAATTTGCAAGAGGTGACAGTTTCGGGGGTTGGGGGAAAGTAAATCAAGCTAGGTCATTTAGGTGCTCATTAAGCACTGCCTTGTCAAGGTCACTGCTCCCAGATTACAGTAGCCCCCCTCACACTTTCTTTTCAGACTATTTTAAAATGGGTGCAAATACAGTGCTCTAGTAGCTCTGGGCCCTGAGCTTATTTAAAGAGTTTGCTTTCAAAATTTCTGACCATGCACCCCCCTCCTGCAACCCGCTCCTGCCCAGACCCCCCCACCCCAAGCCTACTCCTACACCTTATCACCATCTCAGACTCTCCTGCACCCTCCCTCCCACCCAGCCCCCACACTCCAAGCCCACTTCCCAGCAGCCTCCTCCCACACATTGAACCCCTCCTTTTTGGCCCCATCCCAGAGCTTAGGGTCCCCTCCTCAGGCTCTGATGTGCGAGGGGAATGTGGGGAGTGTATTTTTCCTCAGCTGGGGGCCACATCAATGAGGGGTTGGGTTCTTTTATTGTTTGTTTAGGTTTTTCCTTTTGCTCCCAACTAATTTTTCTGTGGGTCAGTGGCCCCAACCCAAAAAAGATTCTCCACCCCTTCCATAAACCTTTCCACTCTGAAATAGAAGAAAACTGTTCCACCACTCCCCTGGGAAGAAGTTAACGAGGAGCCCAGGTGTGGTAGAGTTGAGAGGAGGTATGAGTGTATGATAGCCGACACAGCAGAACCATTTAAAGTGTGTAGTTTAATGCCTTTTTAAAAAACATCTTGGAGCTAACTCAGCTAAGGGCCTTTCCTTAAATCACCACAAAACAGACAATCCCTAGTTGTGTTCTGTCTGTTCATTTGTAATGGTGTCTGATACACTCTGAGGCTATGTCTAAACTGGGAAATTATTTCAAAATAACTTAGTTATTTCAGGAGCTATTATTTCAAAGTATTTCAAAATGAGCTTATTCCCCAAGGAAAGCAGGAATTATTATTTTGAAATAACCAGCCCCTGATTTCAAAATAACAGGCTTGGTAGTGTGGACTCTTGCCTTTTTATTTTAAATTAAGGGTTATTTCAAAATAATTCCCCAGTGTAGACATGCCCTGAGTGAGATTTTGAGCTGTAAATGTTCTGCAGCTCTCTTGAGATGACCATGCTATTCCGCCTCCGGTTGTCATTTTAAAATGTCTAGTCCTGATCCTGAACAACTTGTTCAGGCAAAACGTTTACTATTTTCAATGAAAGTTTTACCTGAATATTATGGAGTTCAGGACTGGGCCCCAAGTGTGCTGAGAGTGGCTTCCAGCAGTCTGGTGGAAGAGTTTGAGTTTGGCTGTGAAGTGTGCATAGATGTTTAAAATTAAGCACATGCTCAGTGTTTTGCTGGACAGCAATGGACTAAGTGTGTGCTTAGGTACTTTCCTGAACTAGGACATGATCCCTACATCCTTTTTCTGGTGTGTTATTGCGATATGTTTGGCTTCCCTTCCCTACTGTTTCTTGTTAAATCTTAGGCACTTTGGATTATCCATAGTTGGAGCCATATACAGATACAAAAGTTGTATCCACAATCTGATACATGATAGGGTTGTTAATGTGTATTCATGTATGTTAACTGATAAGACTGGGCTCATCGGTTAATCTGCATGGTTACGCGGGGGAGGTGGGAGCAGGTGCTTGCAGGGAGTTGGCTGGGGGGCAGGTAGGAGCTGGTATACATGAGGAGCCAGCTTTCAAGCCATCTCCCAATGTGTACCAGCTCCAATGGAGCTGCTGCCCCCCCTTCCCCTGCGCTACTATGGGGAAGTTTCAGCAGTTACACATTTGCAAAAATAAACATATTTTAACATCCCTAATACATGGTCTGCAACCATGGTCCACCAATATAAAGGGGATATTCAGGGTTCTCCCCATAGTAACAGATCAAGGATGTAGTGTTGTCTTGGACAGTGAGTTGTTGTTGCTGATCGTAGCTGATACTAACCCCCTGGAGGGAATAAAATAAATCCATAATGAACTTTTTCAGCTCTTTAGTAAGGCACTGTAGGTAGAAGGGGGAGATTTCTTTCTCTCTTACCCCAGCTGAGGCTCAGCTTAGCCCAGAGGTGGACAATAATTTTTTGCTGGGGGTCACTTCAAAAATGTTTTGAAGTGGCCCTGGGCCACACCGGAAGGGGTGGGGCCTCAAACGGAAGGGGCGGGGCCAGGATGCCCATGGGCTTCCCCACCCACAGACCATGATTGGGGTCTGGGGATGGGGGAGCTCCTTTGCTCCCCCCCCCCAAGGTTTCTCCTAATCACCCATGCACCTGGCAGTGGGAGGAGACTTCCTGTGCTCCTGCACACCTAGGCCAATCAGGGCCTGGGGGCAGGGGAGCATGTAACGTCTCTTCCCGCCCTGCCAGGAGCATGCAGTGCTTCTAAGTGCTGTGAGCTCCTCCCAGGGAGGGGGCAGGGCAGAGAAAATTTTGCATACTTCCCACCCCAGGCCCTAATTAGCCTGGGGGCGTGGGAGCAGGCGAAGCCTTCTCCTGCCCTGCCAGGAGCACGTGGTGCTTCTAAGTGCCGCGTGCTGCTGGCAGAATGAAGGAAACTTTGTGCGCTTCCCGCCTAGGCCCTAATTGGCCGGGGGGCAGGGTAGCGGCAGGACCTCCTTGGGCTGGATCAATCTGCTTGGTGGGCTGGATGTGGCCTGCAGAGTTTTGCCCACCCCTCGCCTAGCCCCTGAAGGATGAGAATTGAAAAACCTTGCAATGTTTCTTTTAGCAACTGGAATTGTAGACAATATGAAGGAGATGACGCTGCTCTGTAATGATTTGTGAATACTTATGTAACTGGGTAGTGGAATAGTTACTGTCTGGCTATCCTAGATTAGGCAATGTTTATAGTAGGCATATATTGGTTTAGTTTAATAGTAATGCTGTGGAGAAGCTGGCAGGAAGCCAATACAATGGCTCCAGGTGAGCAACCTCCCCATAGCAAACTGGGGTTTATTAAGAAACAATGCTTGAGCTATTAAGTTGTGAGGATACCAGGCTGAGATACCAGACTTGTTTTGTCTCACTGCAAGCCCATGAATCAAATGGACTGTAAACAATTTTAAAAAGAAAAGGAGCAGGGGCAGTTCTCAGAGAGCTGTTCAGGGGAAAACAGACTTGCTCAGTAACAGATCAGTAACACTTGCATTTGAAGTGTTTAGACCATCCTAAGCTTCCAGGGAGACGGTAAACTTCTAGGTAAGAAAGATACGGGTGCAGTATGTTTATTGTTTTAAGATTCTCTTGTGATGTGTTCCTGCTGTTAAGATTAAACAATATTGTGCTTCAAGAAGGCTGTTTGGGGTCACTGTGTTCACTATGCAGAACCACTCCAGAAAAGGTAATACCATGAGTCCTACCCTCTGGGGAAGAAGAGTGCATTCAGAGAGATCAGGGAAGGATCAAAGATGCAACTAGCTCTGTAACCACGATGGATGCTATCATTATTCATAAGCATCTAAGTCTAAACAAACATTGTTTCTATATTATTAGTCTGAATGCCATCTGGTGGCATTGCAAATAATGAACTTTACTTTTATCTAGTTTAAATTGTGGGTTTTTTTTTTATATCTCTTCATGTTCTTTTATGGCCTGTTAGGTCCCATTGATCTCATCCTTCCTTCCAAATCAAATAATTCTAACTTTCCTAATATGTCCTTGTGATGGAAGTACAAAACCTACACCAGACAAAAAAGAATTGCTGTGGATATGTCAAGTCTGTCAGGATGAGAGGAAGAGTTCAAAATGGAAGAAGCCCAGTTCCATAGGAGGCAGCTGTGGGAAGAGCCAGTCTAGTTCCTGTAACTCCTGTGAAGATAGATCTGAAGGAGGACAGAGTTTTCTCCCTTGCCTACAAACTGTTTGATGGAAAGGCAAACAGGGACTATCCCATAAGCAATCTTCTGAAGTTTTCTGGTAGTTGACCAGAGGATACTGACCCAGAATGAGGCTTATCCAAGGCCTGATGCACAAGAGGCCAATGACTCATTTAGGACTTATCAGCTGTTCTGTTTGGGTGTGTCCACACAGCAAAGTTATTTTGGAATAATGGCCATTATTCCGAAATAACTATGTGAGCGTCTACACAGCAATTCCATTATTTTGAAATAATTTCGAAATAATGGACGGCTTATTCCGACTTCTGTAAACCTCATTCTATGAAGAATAACGCCTATTCCAAAATAGCTATTTCAAAATAAGGCGTGTGTAGACACTCCACTTCTGCTATTTGAAATAGCCCCTCACCAGGGCCATTCTAAGTTATTCCTCCTGGGGCTCTAAATCGAGATAGCACGTTTTGAGGTTTTCCTGCTGTGTAGATGTGCTATTTCAAAATAAGTTATTTTGGAATAACTATTCCGGAATAGCTTATTCCGAAATAAGGGTAAGTGTACACTTGCTCCTAGTTCGAACTAGGGATGCAAATGTAGGCGACCAAAATTACTAGTGAAGCGCGGATTTAAATATCCCATGCTTTATTAGCATGATCTCGCTGGCGCGTTACTCTGATCAACAGCTGTTTCGAAAGAGAAAGTGCGTGCCGGGACGCGTTAGTTCAAACCAAACCCCTTGGTTTGAACTAACATTACTCCTTAGTAACTCAAACTACTAGATCCTGTAAGGCTGAGTTCAAACTTTCTTACCTAGAAGTTTACCGTCTCCCTGGAAGCTTAGGATGGTCTAAACACTTCAAATGCAAGTGTTACTGATCTGTTACTGAGCAAGTCTGTTTTCCCCTGAACAGCTCTCTGAGAACTGCCCCTGCTCCTTTTCTTTTTAAAATTGTTTACAGTCCATTTGATTCATGGGCTTGCAGTGAGACAAAACAAGTCTGGTATCTCAGCCTGGTATCCTCACAACTTAATAGCTCAAGCATTGTTTCTTAATAAACCCCAGTTTGCTATGGGGAGGTTGCTCACCTGGAGCCATTGTATTGGCTTCCTGCTGGCTTCTCCACAGCATTACTATTAAACTAAACCAATATATGCCTACTTTCACTTTTGAAACAGCTGTTGATCGGAGTAATGCGCCGGCGAGATCATGCTAATGAAGCGCGGGATATTTAAATCCCCGCTTCATTAGCAATTTCCGACGCCTACATTTGCATCTCTAGTTCGAACTAGGGAGCAAGTGTACACGTACCCTAACTGTGCAGTGTAGACATAGCCCCAGGGTACATCTACACAAAAAGGCTAAAGCCGAAATAAGCTACACAACTTGAGCTATGTCAGTTGTGTAGCTTAAATCGAAATGGCTTATTTCAGCCTTTGGGGTGTCTACACAACAGGAAGTCCAAGAAAGAGCACTCTTCCTCCAACTTCCCTTACTCATAAAATGAGGATTACAGGAGTTGAAGTAAGAAGTCCTCCAGCTCTACATTATTTTGATATTATGTCAAAATAACTTCTTGCTTTGTAGACATGGACTATGTTATTTTGGGATAACTGATGTTATTCCAAAATAATGCTGCTGTGTAGACATAGCCTTAGTGATTTTTTGATGGCCCCAACCAGGATGACCAGAGCCGGAGTGAATACATGACCCTGTTATAGCCCCAGGGATGCTGCAGAGCAATTAGGCCCTTGGCATTCCCTGTATAGTAGCTTCTCCCTCTTCATATCTCTGATAATTTTTTATGCTGATTTTCGCTAATACAGTTCCATTAACATTCATTTTGCTAGCTTCAGCAGACATTCCTGCAAGTGACATGTTACCACTGGTAAAGGTACTACAAGTTTCATAGTCTTTTTAAGGAAATGGAATATTGCAGTCTTTGTTTGTAATGATGGCTGTTGAAAGATAGATACTTTCCAGGCAGTATATATTCTACCACTTCTTATCTTGGTTTATGTAAGTCCTACATGCAGCCAGCAATGTAAACTATGCATGTGTTACAGGGAATGTAGGATTTGTAGTAGGGATGTAAAAAAGGTTTTTAAAAAGTAACTGTGTAACCATTAAAAATCCTAGTGGTTACATGGACTGTGGGCTTTGCAATGTAAGGCTTTATACTATAGTGCCCACAGCACAGCCAGCTCTCTGGGAGCAGGGCCGGCAGCCGGGAGCCAGTGCATGCCAGAAGTCAATTTATATACTATAAGTCGGCTTCTGATGTACACTGGCTCCTGGCCCCACTTCTGGGGAGCTGGCTGCCACCCCATGCTGCAGGATCTCCAGTATAATCCTTATGCTGCAGAGCCTGGGGCGGCAACCAGCTCCAGGAGTGGGGCTGGCAGCCAGGAGCGGGATCATCGGGGTCATCAGGGCAGAAGAGTTTAACTGCAACTATAACCGATAAACTGATACTTATTGGTTAACTGATTAAACTCTTACATCCCTAATTTGTAGGCAACTTCTTTGCCCTGTTTGGATAAATTCTGCTGCTGCTGCTAGGTTATACAGAACTCCTTCCAGTAGGGAAGAGGTGTTAGACATCTGCACACAACTTGAAGAGATTCCAAGATTATATCCATCTCCTATTCCTATGCCAATAATGTGATATTTCTCTCTGGGGTGCATCAGTATAACAGATGCATATTCTAGTTATCTTGAAGTTATAGGAATCATCCTATGAGTCTCTCTTCTGTAGCCTTGGTGGGATGCCAGAGGAATTATATAGCTATGGGCTACAGACCAGACATATGGGATCAAATTCATCCCAGATGTAACTCCATAGAAATCACTTGTTACCCCAAAGCTGTCCTTGGCACATGAAATTAATTTCAACTCTCTGCAGAATCACATATTGACTAGTGTGATCTGATGCCCCAAAGATTATGTGCAATGAGGAATGATCAAAAGACTTATGCTGATGACGATGTAATAGAATGATTTGTACTTTTAAACTGAGGGGGTGGATTTTGCACCTATTGTTCAGTTTTTTTGAAACAAGTGAGACAAAACAGTCTGATCCTAGGCTTGCCTCTGCAAATTAAAACCCGTCCCTGTGATTTACAATGTGTGGATGAAGTGCTGAGCCTACATGGAGTCTCGTAGAAAGAAATTGAGTGCTATGCAGGCACAGCAGTTCTGTCATGCATTATGAACTGCAGGTCTGGAACCTACTGTATCTATTGCTTTATTTGGATATACCATCCAGCGATAAAAGTTGACTCTTCTGTGTTGTTTACTGATTGTTATCAGCTTAATTGCAAAATTCCTGTGCAACTAACTCAATTAAGTGTAGGCTTTTCTGATCATGGAAAAGCTTACTGATATGAAACTTGGCAAAAATGACCAATTTTGTTCAGTTTGGCTTCCCTTTTTTAATTATGTCAAATTTAATACACAGGCAATCAAACAAGACCTTACATTACTGTCATTTGTCCTGTATTGGTTTCCTTTCTTTGTCCTGGTTACTGATTTCACTGTAGATTTTTGTAGCATATACTCCTGTTTTAATCTCTGTGTTTGAGTGATCATATGTCATTCATATCTCTTTAGCTTTCTGAGACTCTCAGGAACAAAAATGGTAAGAAAGGAGTCTCAACAGCAATGTTTCATGGTTCAGTATATGTCTATAAAATACAAATGGAAAGCTTGCTCTTGGCAAAAGATGATGGGAAGAGATGAAAAATATTACCTGGCTGTGACTGAACTAATCATCATTGTATCCCCTATACATGTGCTGCTACAGTAACTGTGTGTTCTTCTTCACTACCTCAAGTGATTTGAATAATGTTTATTTTAAAATATTTCAAGAGCATTTATTGCTCCTGAAAGGTACTAGATGGAACTCTGTAGAATAATGTATTTGATTCACAAACCAGAAACAGCGTACACAATGGTAGTGAGCTTCTCCACACTGCTCTGTCTGTAAGCCTCAGTCTTATTCTGGAGGAACTGCTTTTAAAAGGAGAACTTAGCTCAAGTCTCAGCCTCTGTGTTAGAACAGAAAGGCAGCTGTGATGGATGTTTGTTCACTAGGAACCAGACTAAGACGGCCAGCTCACTTTACATTGACCTTCAAACAGCCTTCAGATGGCAGTGACTTACCCACAGCTGACCGAGGCTAGGTTTGAGTGGCTAAGCGAGAGCTAGAAAGCTCTCTCCCCCATTAAGAAACTGCCAACAATGAACAGAAGTATTTTTATCGAGTGTCTGTGTAACATGGCTATGGGGATGACATTGTCCCAGGTGGGGTGGGGTGGTCCCCTTTGCCACTATCACATTTATCCCCATCCTTTTTCTCCCCAGACGGTGTCTCTGTTCCCGCCCCCAAAGTCTGTCTGCTCCTTCCCTCTAGTCCCCTTGTAGGAATCTTATTAGGCAGGGCAGCATAGTTCAATAGTCACTACCTGATCCAATGGTCACAGTCTATAGTTCGCCTCTATTGGCAGGGTAGTACTGTTCAATAGTCACCACATGACCCAATGGTCAGAGTCTATTTGTGGAGGAGTAGACAGGGGAAAGGTTGCAGGGGGGGCCAGGCCCTTCCACTCCACTGGACCCCAGCCCAGGGCCCTGTTAGTGGCTTACTCTCACCGCTGAGTCAGCGGGGAAATCCTAACCACAACACGCTGACTCCATGACAGTGGCTCACTTGCCCGGTAGCCATTGCCACTCCTGGGCTGCTTCCTGCTTCCCCAGATCTTGGTTCTCTGGTGAGTCTCTGTTTTGCCGCCACTCTCTGCATTCTGGCTACTTCCCCATATTTCCAAACCCAGCATGGTCTCTAGAGGTGTCTGGTCTCCAGCCTGGGTGGCAGCATCCCAGCCTTTAGGTAGTCACTGGGGCTTGCAGGGAGCTGGCTCAACACATCCTGTCCCTTCAGCTGCCAGCCACAACTGAGCTGAGCTGATCCCTTTTATACCACTGCAGCCAAAGCACGCCCAGTAAGGGCTGAGTTAACCCCCGCCTGCTCAATGCTGGGGGGGGAGTAAGCCCCGTCACAGTCTGAATACCATGCATGGGCTGATTGCTTTGTGTCATTTATTGAGCTGAAGATACTAGCCTGAATTTCACACTCTGATACTTGTGTCTTGAGTTTCATTCATGCAGTTCCTCTTTCATCAATAGAGGCTAGTAGTTTGGAATCCCACTGAAGACTGAAGTATGTCCCACCTGTCTGTATTTGGAATGTTTGAGTGAATGATTAGCAGTGGACATAACTACATTGTCTGCATTATCACCACCATTTTATTAATTGATCAACTAACACCATTCAAGACTACCACAGTGTCCATTGTGGGAAATGCCAGATTCTCCTAAGGGTACCATGATTCTTCTTAGCCAACTGTTGCAAGGTGTGGATTGTCAACTGGTGGCATTAAAAGCAATGTATACAGCAAGTTACTGTTTCTAATGTTTAACTTGTACATTCAACACAGGAAGGCCAGACAAGGAGGATTTTGTCCACACTTACATGTCTTTCACACAAGTGTACATAGTCATCTCCATTGTAACCCTAGCTGTGCATTTCTTCCCTGAACAATGTGTACAGTGTGTGCTATGATTCAGACAGTGTATATAAAAAGTCTTGGCAAAAGCATAACACCCAAGCTAATATTTATCAGTTCATGTTTGTATTTAATTCTGGCTCAGCCTTCTTTGAACTAAGTCAAGTTATTAATGCTGGGAAATATTGCTGAACCTGTCCATTTAAAGTCAGACGTGTCAAGGAAGTAGAAAGGAAGTACCATGAAATTGTCTGGTAATAAGACATCTGTTTACACTCCATTACTGGAAATTAAGAAAAATAAGCATTTATCATCAGCATTGGTGCTTTTCTGCCTGTATATTAAGGCTGAAAGCAGTGAAGTGAAAAGCTAATTGTTTTTCAGAGATGCTGCTGCTCCATTAGATTTATAATTTATCTTATACCATTAACACAGAAATCAGTAACAGTGAAGTTCTGAAGGTTTTCTATTGCAGTGTGCAACAAGTGTTCTTTAAATGTGGTGCTATAGAGCAAAGGCACCCAAACTGTGGACCATGGAGCATGTATTGATGGGCTAGGGGTAGATGACTGCTTGCCTGGGACTGTCTCTTCAATTCCTAAATCTCAGTCCAAAAAGCTAATAAGATGTATATGCTCCTGATATTATCCTTCCATGTAAGCAATGGCTGTGATTGTTTAAGGGTGTTTGATTGCCAGTGAGAGAGCAGGTCTGTTCAAACATGAGCAAGAGGGGAATGTATAGGAGACACTCTCTCTAAGATGTTTAAGAACCCCTGTCCTACAGTGTTGCACAACAGTCAGGCCTAGATTGTGCCTGCTGATGAATGAACAGATAACAGGGCAGAGAAAAGTCACAAGGAGGCTTCCCTTGCCTACAGCTAGGCATAAGTGCCAGGCACAATCTGAGTCCTTGTGCTCTTAACATGCATGGACTAAAGGAGAACAGCACAGACATTGGCATGAGAAACTCAACAAGGAGTAGGGATAGGCAAAGTTAGAGTCTGGGCTTCATTCCCTTCCATCAGTGGTTAGCAGAGGTGGGCTGGCATGCAGAGGGAGAATGCATTATACCCTGTAAAAGGGTGTCTTCAGTGCCCACCCCAGTGCTCCTGGAGGCATTGTTTGCCTCAGGCACAAAGCCTCCAGGAGCTGCTTGCTGCCAGTGCAGTTATCACTTCCCCAGCTCAGGCTGCAGCTTCAAGCACAGGCCAACTCCTCAAGTGTAAAGAAACCATGAGTAATTTATAAGGTCCAAAGCTTCCCAGCAAATGTGATGCTTCTCTTCATAGAATTCCATTAGTAGCTGAAAGGAAGGATGTTAAGGAAACTGCCTACTTCTGACAGGGCTGAATGTAGTGAATTTATTCAAGGCCATTACATTTTTTAAATTAATTTCCATTGCACTAGCACTGGTTTTTCCATGAACACCAAAGAATTCAACTAATGTTGGGTCTTATTGTGGTAAGCAGTGCACAAACACTTCCACAACTAACAACAAGCTCAGATCAATTATTTATACTTTATATTATAGGAAGATTCTTTTTACTTTATTTACTATGGGCTCAATACAGCTCCTAATGAAGTCAAAAAGTATATTTAGACAGAGAGAGATGCCTGGTTTCATTTCTACCAACATTGCCCAGCAATGGATGAAACTCAAATTTAGGTGAAAATCAGTTTTCATGTTACTGATGTGAAGTTTAAGAAATTCAGTATTGTAACTGCAGTTCAGCTCTAATAGAACACAAATTAGAAAACAAGTTGTATATGGGACCAGGAGAAGAGAATGGGATCTGAAGGTGGAAGGAAAGGTGTTGAGCACTTTTCTCAGTATTTGGATGTGAAACTTCATGTTATTAAGAGAGATACAGGTTCATTTGTTATATTTTAGAATTACAGGTAGCAAACTGCATCTTTGTATTAATTTACAACTATGCTCATTATGTAAACATAATATTTAGCACTTAACATTGTTAATGTTCTTTGTAAACAGTGACTATTGAATCCTTACAACATCACTGTGGGGTGCAGCAGGTAAGTCATTATAAAGAAGAAGCAAATGATGTAAGACCAGACAGCAAGGCAGTGACAGAACCAGGATCAGAACGCAGCAGGATCTGGCACACAGCCTTGAGCCCAATCAAGTAGACCACACTAACCACATCAGAGATGCAGCTTGTTTACATGAGAGTTCCAAGGAGAAAGCATTTACTGCAGACTTTTGGGATTACTGATGTAATATTTTATATAAAATAAAATGGAAAGTAACGTCAATGAGCAATGCTAAAGCTACCTATCTAATAATAAAATATAATATTGAAACAACATCTTCATAATTATAGTATTATAAAATATTAAAGCTTGTTAATAGGTCATTAAAACTAACATTTTGACAAGCTCGCCAGTGTGTGCCAAATGTACTGTGTTTACAATTACACTATTTCAAAATGTTAGCTTTAGAGATAGTTTTGGATCTACATTAAGCCCCGATACTTAAAAGGAGGAATAGATGGGTTGGAATAAACAGAAACTTGTGATAAAATGGCAAATCTGAATCAAGCACATAAAATTTAAAATCAGCTGCTATTAATTCTGTTTTATTTAAACAATAAGGGCATGTCAACACTATGGAGAAGATCGGCTCTCCAGAGGTCGATCTTCTAGTGTTCAATTTAGCGGGTCTAGTGTAGACTCCCAAATCGAACGCTGAGGGCAGTCCCCGCCTGTATCCTGTGCGCCTCATTTTGCGAGGAGTAAGGGAAGCCAATGGGAGTCTGTGTTTCCGTCAGCCTCCTGCAACGTAGACACTGAGTTGGCTTGGCTTAAGATATGCTGAATCCAGCTACACATTTTGCATAACTGGATGGTGGTACCTTAAGCTGACCTGTCTGGTATAGTGTAGACCAGGCCTAAAAGACTTCCATAGTGGTTTTCCTCAGTTCGATAATGACTGGTAAAATTCCTAAAATTAAAATTCAAAGTCAGACAGTATTTTTACATTTCATAAAGCAATTAGATAATACTAACCAGAAGTGCTAAGACAGCAGTCCTTATTAATCCAATTGGCTAGATACCTAACTCTCCTTTTGCACTTATAAGGACTACTGTATCTGCCTAATTGCTCTCATAAGCCTTGAATGAAGTTCTGCAATCACACCCATGCAGTCAATTCACTTGCTTCGCATTTACACCGGTATCGGTGTGAACAGAATGTGTCCTAGATTTTACTGTGTGTAAAAATTGTGAAGAGCATTGTCTCTTTGAAAACTCTACTTTCAAGTCACTGTAGCACTGAATGAACTAAAGGACTGCAAATCAGCCTTTTACAACAATGAGTCAGAGTATGGCAGGAGGCTTATAATTGGGGCTGGTACTTTGGGTATCAGTTTCACTCTCTAATTTGAGTCCTTTGTTCCAACTGCTAATCACTGACTGATAATAATAATGCTAATTTAATACATGCCTGGACAATACTCATGTGCTAAGGAAAGCATGGGAGAAAAGAGGTGAAGGCACTAGAATTCTTTGGTCACTTAGGGTACATCTACACTACATGCTTATTTCAACACTCCAGTCATCTGAAGAAGGGGGCTGTGCCCACGAAAGCTCATGATACCATCTACATATTTTGTTAGTCTTTAAAGTGCTACCAGACTATTTGTTGTTTTATAAGTTTTTCCTGTTACAGTCTAACTCGGCTATCCCTCTGAAGCTTATCCCAGAATAGTTATTCCAAAACAGCTTATTTTGAAATAGCACATCTATACAGCAGGGAAGCCTCAAAATTAGTCCGAGGCAGGCTTCCCTAAGTAGATGTGCTATCTTGATTCAGAGCCCCAGGAGGCACTGGGGAGGAATAACTTAGAATGGCCCTGGTAAGGGGCTATTTCGAAATAGCAGCAGTGGAGCATCTACACATGCCTTATTTTGAAATAGTTATTTCGGTATAGGCATTATTCCTTATAGAATGAGGTTTACAGATTTCGGAATAAGCCATCTGTTATTTCAAAATTATTTCGAAATAATGGAATTGCTGTGTAGACACTCACATTGTTATTTCAAAATAACGCTAGTTATCTCGAAATAACAGTGCAGTGTAGACGAACCCTTAGTGTGAGATTCTCTATTTTGTGTCAGGGTATCAGTTCTGCAGCCTTTTAGTTGTGTGATCGACCTGTGTGAAGTTATTGCATAAGTAGTGTATTATTGAAGGTTCATACTCGAAAAACTGATACAGTTACATTTACCATTTGGAGGGGTTGGCTGTCTGACGCTTTTCCACAGTTGTTCTTCTGTTTGAACACAAACCTGATCTGGAACTAGAAGACTCAAATTCAGTTTCAGTTGAATGAATGATAAAACTTTTTCCTAACAAACCCAGAAACATTTTAATTTGAAAATCATAGATTTGATTTTTCACTTAAGAATTTTTTTTTCATTACTATATTGAATTTTTAAATCCAGTTTCATCTTCCATTTCCCAAAATACTCTCCTGGTTGTAATTAACATTAATAAACCTGGTGACATTTTTTCATACAAATCTTTTTTCCATCAAAAAAATTAGGATTTGGTGCCAACAAAATGTTTCACAATATTTTGTCAATTTCACCACATTGTTGTTGCTTTAAAAAAAACCCCTCCAAAATTCAAAATAAGTAAATATGTTTCATTTTTATATTTTTTGAAATTAAACATTATTTTTGGGTCTTACTGACTTTTCAATAGACAGTGCTTCAAATTTTATTTTATAATGAAAAAACATAAAAAATAGGAAACTGAAAGTTTTTCACGTCAAACTGAAAGATCCATTATTTGCTCAGGTGTATTGTTTAAATAAGATTATGCTTTTTCCTGTGAGAAGACACATCATAAGAAATGATAATTGTACTGAGCATGCACAGCAAAATATCAAAGTAGCACAAACATTCAGAAGGTCACTGCTAAATAACTATGTAATGGGTTGGCACTGTTTGTCTGAATATCTCATCGTGTTAGAAGGTGCTGATCTTGTGTGAAAATGTAAAGACAATTTTGCTGACTTACTCTTGTAGGTATCTTGATACTCCCACCAGGAGATATGGAACTAGAAGTATCCCTTCTCTCCCCCTCCCCCGAGAGGACATAAGGGCTATGTCTAGACTGCAAGCCTCTTTCATAAAAGAGTGTCTAGACGACAACCAGTACTTTCGAAAAAGCAAGCCGCTTTTTTGAAGGAGAGCACCCAGGCAGTCTGGATGCTCTCTTTCGAAAAAGCACAGTTTGCATTACATAGCACCTTTTTTCAAAATAGCACTTTCGGAAAAAGGCATTCTTTCTCGTAAAACAAGGTTTTTCATGGTCGAAAAAACTGCCGCGTTCTTTTGATTTACTTTCGAAAGAAAGCAGCAGCAGTCTAGATGCAGGAGAAGTTTTTTTTGGAAAAAAGGCCACTTTTTTCGGAAAAACCCTATAGTCTAGACACACCCAAGATGTGGACTGAGCAGCTCTTGGAGAGGAACTCGGTGACCAGCCAAATCTGGAAAGATGGATTGGTCTTGGATTTTTTTGTGAATAAAGCCATATTCCAGTACCCACAGCAATTTAAGAACCCACAGTGACTAAATGGACTATGTTTGGGGGCAGGGAGCTACCTTTTGCAAACCAAAACAACATGTGTTTTAAAATTGAGCCTTGATTTGGTGTGCACATACATCAAGACCAACTAGGAAAACGTCAGGTTTAAACCTTGCAATTTACCATCCAGAGATCTGTTAAACAGGCCAGATTAAAACCTGTTAGTTACATCTATTTTAAAGCTGAAAAGCAACTGTTTTAAACCTTCATAAATAATGATCCATAACACTGAAAGCTTTTTGCAAATCAATAGAAGCAGCTACCAAAGTATGACAAGCATCCTCAATAAATACCAATAAATTCTGAAAGCTGGATTATGTTCTGATCAAAACACAGTTATCTTGTTTCAGGAGACCATGACTGTTTAAATACTGGAGTATTCATATCTATCTATCTATCATTCTTGCAAGTATTTTTGACAGATGAGATAATGCAATAATAGAGCAAACTTTCATATGAGCAGCAATAAGGGCAATTCAAGAAACTTTCCACATAGTCATTACTTTTCCTGTTGAAAGAAAGATTAACAATAACACAAATGGGTAGGGACATAACTGTAGACATTAGGGATTGTAACTAGTTATTTCAATTGTCAGGATGCCTTATATTATAACCATTTAATTTCTGTTCTACAGCCACACATCTAAATTAAATAATTAATTTCCTGCAAGAATTCACACTTGTGAGATCTGAGAGAGTCCTGTGACTCTCTTAGAACTCACAAGCTAAGCAGGGTTGGTCCTGGGCAATGCCTGAAAGAAAGATACCCAGCCAATGCTTACAGGTAGTTGCTGCAGGATTTGATGTGGCAATTACGTAGATATCCCTATTATATCAGTATTGAACCAATGGTGTTAGCTGGCACTATTCTACTGTCTCACAATTTAACAGTGTAAAGAATCTCACCATATATGACCATTGACTATCCCATGATACTGTTTGCAATGAATGGAAATGTTAAACCCCAACATCTTGATTTAATTCTATTTCAGTTACATTCTGCCTACTTGCCCCTCCCACGCACATGCACACTTGTAATTTGAGTTTCCTGTGCTATTCCTCTGCATTTCCTGACCTAAACTTTTGTTGTATGCTATTAAACAAGCAACTGTTTCCCACCCTACTCTCTAAAAATTTCTATAGACAAGGGAAGCTCCTTAAAGAGGATCATTATTAAAAAGTACAAAAGGACCTAGTAGAAATCATGTATTAAAGTAACTGCATAATGGCTCAAAAAGGCAAACAACATGGAGTTTTGTGTGTACTAGGACTCCCCTGGTGTTACCTAGTACAACAACTTTGGAAACTGGTTTTCTGAAATTCTGTAGTGTAGACATGAGTTTAATGGTGACAGGCATGGTGTAACAGGGTGGCTAGGTTGCTCTGCTGGTCCCTCCTCTGAGCTAAATTAGAGATGTCTATCTCTGTGGGCACGGGTGGTATATTTTATTATTCCATCCTGCATCCAAAGGAAGGTGAGAGTGCTGTCTGGGAAGAGAACTCTAGGGCTGACTAATCCTGGGGGTAAGTTTTAGAAATAACCAAGCCTGTGGAGAAAGGTTTAGGTTGGTGCTTGTTTAAGTCTGAATGATCTACGAATCTGAAAAGCAAATAAAACCAAGAGTATTTGCACATGGAATGGGGAGTGATTGTACCCTCCTCTTCCTTCAGATACGTCTCCACAGGAGCTGGCTAGTTTCCAGCGCAGATATAGGCATACTAGCTTCAATCAAGCTAGTGTCAGTGTAGCCATAGTGGCACAAGTGACATGATGAGCTAGCTGCCCTGTCTGAGACCCTAGGTTTGTGCTTGAGTGGCTAGTCTCCCAGCACTGCAGCAGCTACTCTAGTTCAATTGAAGCTGATGCCTGTGCATCTATTCAAGCTGGAAACTAGTCACGGGAGCTTCAGTGCAGACATATCCTCTATGGGAGTGCAATTCCCTGCAAGAACCAGCCTTCCCCTAATCTAAGGTAGGTGACAAGTCAAGCTATACTGTGGCAAGTATAATTCCCCAGGAAAAGACAAAACTACTGTAGAATTTGGCTTTGCACAATGTATTTGTATTTATTTTGGATTTTTTGTCTGAAATTAGGATCAGAATATATGAATAGTATCTTTCCACCACACTAGCCAGCCAAAAGCTAGGTGAAGGTTATGCCTTGTAGGTCTCGCAGAACTGAGCCAATCCTCCTACTCGGTAAACTTGCTTTCGTCTGTGCACCCCTCTTCCCATAAGAACTTTGCACCATTTCTAAATTCTGTCTGGTGGTTGGAGACTTCTCCAAACCATTTGTGTTTGTTAGTGATTGTATCTTTGACAGGCTCACAACTAAGAAATAACCAAACACTTTATGGAAGGACATCTGGTATCCTCAATGCATCAATTCCCCATCAAAGCTTCAATGTACCATCCTCCCTTCTTATATTACAACCTGCAACGTCACCTCCTCCAGCATTTAACCAATCAAGTGGAGGACACCACTGGGTGACCACTGGGGCAGACTAAATTGTTGATTGTATGATTATTACAAGCAAGATTTAGTCCCATGCCACTGGAAACCTGACATGACATGAGAAATTGTCCACTGAAGAAACTTCAGCCACCATTTAATTTGCACTTCAGTTTGGTTGTGGAGCACATGGACTTAAAATACTGTAGACGTCTCTCCAGTGTAAGAATAGATTTCAGCCCTGAACCCTAATGTAAAACAACTGAATAATTCAAATGAATGTTTAATCCAGGGTCTCTTTTGAGTAAATGAGAAGCTGTGTAATTGCTTTGTGATGTGAATATTGACAACTGACCCTGTCTAGAATATATATATACAGTGCATTTAAGCAGGAATGTTCCTAGTGGAAAGCTGATATAATACGTTGGTACATCAAAAATTTCAAAAATTCTCAAAGTAGTACTGCATGAATGAATGATTATTAATCACTGGATTTTAGCTTCTCCCCACCATGAAATCTACTATTTTTAGAATTTGTGAGAAACCAATTTTGTGGCTGCTGAAAGTCTCACATAAAATCTGAGGCCTTGGTGAGTGTTTTACGGGAATGTACTTTAGAAGTTTTGTTTCTTTAGTTCTATAGGTGATGCACAATTATTGATCCTGAGAATGAATGCTAAAGAAACACATTGATTCTTTTGAAGTAAGCAAATCATTAAATATTTGACTTAGAGATCTTTAGAATAGTTTCAAAGGAGTTGACTTGGCAGAAAACAGTATGTTTTATATTGCATTTAATCCCACCCACCACTAGAATTAGTGTAACACTGATCTCATTCTCACAGGAGAATATTACTAAGTATTTTTCTAGTATTACAATGCTTCACGTCTGGATTTTTCTTTGATACTTATTCCCAAAAACTAACATTTAAAAATATTAACCAGAAGTTTTCCTTTCTTTGGATCCAGTTCTGATCTCCTCACTTACACCCCAACACTAATGCCATAACTCCACATGATAATTCTTGTGGAGTAAAGCACAATTCTGTACCATAATCTGGCTCTCTGTTATATCTGAAACAGCCTTGGCTCTATCAGCTTTAATGGCATTCTGTTAATGGCAGAAATATACTCAAGTATTTGAACTGCTTCATAGTAATTAAGGAACAAATTATCTATCTGCTGAAATCTATTTCAGAAGCATATTCAAGCATTTATATTTAATGCAGAATTATATAGTGCATACTATTTACATACAATTCTCTTGCTGGATCATTAAGAGAATAAGCATACTGCCACAGGGTCTGTATCACTTGGGTTTGATGTAGTGTGTGTGCACCTGTCTTTGTAAAGCATTCTGCACACTTATGGTATTAATACGCAAATTTGAAATAATAGTGAATATGTAATTGCTTTTGGATCTGTTAAAAATATTAACCAAGAGTTTTCCTTTCCAGTGAATTGTTCCCAAGACAGTTTTCCAGTTTTTACAGAATGAATCATTGTATACGTCTTGTAGGAAAAAAATGGTTTCTTTCCCATCAGCTTCCAGGGTTCTAGAGCAGTGGTCTCCAACCTTTTTAAGCAAAATATCACTTTTTGAATTTAAGTGCAATCCAAGATCTGCCTCAAACCAGAATACCCTTTCCCCGCCTCCTTTGTGCACCTTCTCCAAGGCACTACCCCTGCTCACTCTATCCTCCCTCCCTCCCTCTCACCGGGCTGGGGCAGAGGGTTGGGGTACAGGCTTTGGTCTTGGATTAAGGGATTTGGAGTGTGAGAGGGGCTCTAAGCTGAGTTTGGGGCAGGCAGTTGGGGTGCCGGAGGGAGTTCTAGGTGCAGTCTAGAGGAGGGCATTTGGATGCAGGGGTGCTCGGGGCTAAGACAGGAGCTTGGGGTGAAGGAGGGGTTCATGACTGGGGTAGGAGTTTGGGATGTGGGCTCCAGCTGGGCATGGCTTATCTCAGGTGGCTCCTGGATGGTGGTGCACTGGGGCTAAGGCAGGCTCACCCTGCCCTGGCCCTGCATCACTCCCAAAAGCAGCCAGCACTCTCCATCCCAAGTCTTGTTGTGCTCCCTCTCTGCTCTGGTGAGAGAGGATACAGAGTGGGAGAGGGGGGCACCTTGACATCAACACCCCTCCTCTGCCTCCCCTGCCCTACACAGAAAGCAGGAGGCTCCTGAGGGAACAGCTCCAAGGCAAAAGGCAGGAGATGAGCAATAGTGGGAGGAGGGCCAGCTGAAGTGCTGGCACTTGATGGCCTCTTGGCCAAACCAGTTAGGATCACCTGTCAGAGGCTCCAAGATCTACCAGTAGATCCTGATCTACTGGTTGGTAACCACTGTTCTAGAGAATGCTACAAGAAGAAGAAAGATGAGGAGGAAAAAAACCCAGGAGGCAAAGACCTTCAAGAGTACTTAAGAGGCTTAACTCTTAGGCTACATCTACACTGGCATGATTTTCCGGAAATGCTTAAAACGGAACAGTTTTCCGTTATAAGTATTTCTGGAAAAAGAGCGTCTACATTGGCAGGATGCTTTTCCGGAAAAGCCCTTTTTCCGGAAAGGCATCCGTGGCCAATGTAGACGCGCTTTTCCGGAAAAAAGCCCCGATCGCCATTTTCGCAATCGGGCTTTTTTTATGAAAAGACTACTGTGCTGTCTACACTGGCCCTTTTCCGAACAGTTTTCCGGAAAAAGGACTTTTGAGCCCGGGAGCAGCATAGTTTTTCCGGAAAAGCAGCTGATATCTTACAGTAGATCGTCTGTGCTTTTCCGGAAGTTCAAGGGGCCAGTGTAGACAGCTCGCAGCTTATTCCAGAAAAGTGGCTGATTTTCCGGAATAAGTGGCCCAGTGTAGACACAGCCTTACTGATTTCAGTGGGAGTTAGCCACCTACATACCCTTGAGCATCTGAGCCAGAATGCTTTGTCCAAAGTCACACAAGTCAGTGAGAAGGCTGGAATCTGAACTGAACCCAGGAGTCCTGACTCTAAGTCTATTATGCTTCCCTTTATTATGGTTAGATACACAATTACCCTGTAATCAAAACTATATTTTTCTTAACATGTGAGGTAGTGCTGGACAACAGCAGCTGATCCACTACTCTGGTCACTGAAGGGTCATGCCACCCACACCTGAAAACAGAACTGTGCCAATTTGGTAGATTGAGGGTAGGCTGGAGAGAGTTAAAAGCTACGTCATTAACCAAGAAGGTATGAAGTCATAAGAAGGGCATGCAAAGCAGAGAGAGAGAAAGTGAAAGACTTGTAGGCTGGTAGAGCCAAGTTTACAGAATGTATCTTGTCTGCTGGGTTCAGGAACGTTGGAACCCATCACACTGTTAAAGCTGATGCACAGTCTGTAAAGATACTAGGAATGAACTTTGTAAACAGAGCAATGGATATTTTACCAGAAAAAAGTTTCTGAATTTCTTGTCTGAAAAGAGACAATAATGGAGTATGCCCCTGCCACATGTAGGGATTGCTGGAGATTTATTAACTCATGTGAGGGTTTGTCAGCTAGACAATGGAGAAGACCTTGCAGTGGCTGGTAAAACAGTGAGGAGCAGCAGTGGACCCTGCAAAGCTTTCAACAAATTCACCACCTGGAGAGGTAAGTGTTGGTCACCTGGCAGATGGTGCAGCATAAAAGCCTGCAGAATTAATCAGAAAACAAGCCCATATGTAGCAGCAGCTGTTGCAGAGAGTGGTGAGTCCTGAAACAGGGAATGGCAATTAGGCACAGCCCTGGGGTTCTATAAAATGGGTCTGGCAGAAGACCCCAATGCATTCCTGGACACCTTTGCAGGCTGGGATGGGAAACCTGAGCTCTTAGGCTGGTGCTATAGTTGTCCAGGGAAGCTTAAGTAACTTGTATGGCCTGGAATGATGAGACTATGAATGAGTCAAAATGTCCATCCTAGATAATACTTAGAAGTACCACCAAAAATTCTGAGGTGGGAGGTATCCAGAGAGTGGGGTGGGGTGAGGTGAAAGTGCATGGCTTTCAACTTTTGCAATAAAGTGGCTCAGATCAGATACCCAAATAATACAGGAAATTATGGACACTGATTTTGGAGTAGTTCCTCCAAAGCCCTGCCAAGATTATATGGGTATAGATTAAATGGCGTCAACCCATCACTCTGGATGCAGCGATACATTTGGCAGAGAAATTGACAGAGGCAGCTCTCCCTGGGAAAGAGGGCTGACCCCGGAGGGAGGAAGTTTGGGGAGCAAACAGCTGCCAAGAGTCTGGAGAGGATGAAGCAAGAGAATCCTTGGATGGGCCTCAACCCATGATATGTTTCCAGTGCAGGTGTTAAGGATGGGTGGAGAAGTCTGCCTGTAGGTGGATTGTGTTTTTTCTGAGTTTTGTGTCTCAGCTGGGACTGGAGAAAAGGACAAAGGAAATAAATTGTTCACCCTTCCTGTAATGGTGCTGAAAAAACACCAATGTGGCCTTGTGTACATGGCTTCTAACTGCTTCTGATCGGGGATGAGTTGGTGAAAACCCACTTCCTGGTTCAAGGGGCAAGTGTGAGGATTGTGTCCATTGAGATAAAATCCTGGCCTATGGTAGAGGTACCTTTGGAAGTTTAGGGGAACTTTATATGGAAGCAAGTTGGGATAGTGGACAACTTACTTCACCCTACTGGGTTGGGCATTGATTAGAGCCCCTTCCCATTAGGAAAACCGAGAAGTGTTTCACCTATACATCTCCGAGCAGTTTTCTGTCTCTTTTCCAGACAGCTTGTTTGATGCCTTGGTTAGTTCTCTGTGCTCATATAGCTTAAAGCTATGTTGTCCAACTGCTAAAGCGAACTAGCCATACTCAGCTAGCCAAATAGTAACTAGTGACTAGTGTGTTGGACACCATAAGCTTAAAGCTTCACCAAAAAGATTAATGGGAAATGGACTGCTCTTGAATCCAAACTATCCTTGAATAATTAAAAATGTCTCCTTCTTCTAGATTCTCAGATTTTCCTTTCTTTGAAGCTATTATAAAAAAATCCACAATTTTTCACATTATTCAGTGTGAAAAATGATAGATTTGAATTAAAAACACAAATCTGAAAGCAGTTACTTTATACTTTGCAAATACATCTCCAATTCAGCTGCAATTCAGCCCCTGAAGAAATGAGAAGATGACTCTGCATATGTAAAAAAGGAGCCATTACCTCACAGTGCAAAAATTTCAACTGCTAGCAAATATTTTTGTAGACTCTTTAAGAAAGAGAGACTCAAATACACTTGCATGATTGTGATTACTACCCAGAGTAGGTCATTTCTTCTACTTAACAAGTTCAGATGTTGTGCAGAAGGAAAATGTATTTTATTCAAATAAATTAAAAGTGGAAATATTGTAAAAAAATTATACCAATAGTAAGGCTGTTGTCAAAGTTTCCAGATTTCAATCAATTGCTATGCCATAGTTAACATATTCAGTCTTTTCCTTTTGCCGAGTTTAATCATTAGAAAGATTTGATCATCATTTCTCCTCTTGTTAACATCCATGGAAGTCAAAGGAAAGACTCGCATTGATTTCATTTTGGGGCAGATTGTTAATGTTACAAATCATGGGCATATCTGCAGTTTCTTCTCATGCAATAATGAAGATTCACATAGAGGTCACTTTTCAGAGCCTAAATTGCATTAATACCTAAAAAATAATTGAGGATTATAGCCTTGATTCACTAAAACACTCATGCACATGTTTAACTTCAAGCCTCTTGGCTTCAATGAGACCTCTTTCAGATTTGCTGAACTGTGATTTAAGGATGTCTAAAAAAACGATTGCTTTTGTGTATTAGCTGTTAAATAAATAAATGCTTAAAAATAAAATGCACTAACAACTGAAAGTTAATAAAAAAAACCCCAAAATGTTACAGTTGAAAAGATTACTGCAGTGGCCTGGAGTCATCAGAAAACTATTTATTTACAGGGAGCAAAATTTTTCCAAACCGCAGCCTTAGTCATGCACTTTCTCAAGAGGCAGTAACAATATAGCCATGAATTTCTAAGAGATGATTTAATTTCACTGTTATTTACAACTTGACCCCAAAGCCCACCCTCTTCCTATTATTTGTGGTTTAAATATAGAAACAGATTCTTTCCCATTCCTTTTTCTCTAAGAATTTTTTGCCGCCCACACAAAGCGGATGAGTCAGAAGCCATAAGAATGAGTGGTTCCCAGCTGGCTAGGCCACTGGCTGGCAGTTGCATTGCCTCTGCTGCTTATGTTCACACTTCTCAAGGTCACCTCAAACATCAGGAGATGAAATAATGTCTGTCTTTGCCCAATCCCTCCCAAAAAACAGCAGGGGGTTATGCTCAAATCTCAAACTAATAGGAGACAAAGAAGAGGCAGTATGAGGGCAGTGCACAACATCAGATTTTTAGGCACATATATGCGAATAAATACATACGAAGCACACTCCTTCCACTGCTCAATTTCTTAAATTAATACACTTTGATGCATCTGTTCTCCTCTTTGTGTTTGCTTCCTCTATTGTTCTAGCATATTTACATACTCCTTTCAAACATCCTTTGCTTTGCCAAAGGGACATGAATTTCATCCAACATGTGAAGACATCAGTAGTAGTTTTGAGCACAGAAGGCAAAGAATCACAGTCCATAATTCTGCAAAGGAAGGGAAATTGGATTTGCATGCACTTCTGATTTGTGCTTTGAGATTAAAAAGGCTTTAAAATATTTTTTGTAGTGATTAACTAGTTTCAGGTTTGAAAGTAATGGCTGCAGAACATCTCTGGTGGAAAGCTCATGACTAGACTGACTTTCCTAGCTACAAATTCATTCTCTTCTTCTTTTGAGGGTTCCATAGGGCTCTGTCCTTGATCCTCTTCTCTTCTCCAGCTACATTTTATCTCTGAGTAATCTTGTCCACAAATTCAACTGCCATCTCTATGTTCATGACTAATATCTAACTCTGGACTCCACACCTGACCCCATCTATCCAAACAAAAATCTCATCCTGTGTCAGACATCTTCTGGTTGTCTAGCTATCAGCTCAAGCTCAACATATTCTTATTCTTACCCTCTCCACTACCATCTTTCTTGATTACTGTGGGCAATACCAATATTCTGCCTATCACTCAGGCCCCCAACCTGCCTGTCATCTTCAACTCAGACATCGCTAGGTTCTCTCATCCATGATGTCTAAATCTTGCAAATTCCTTCTTCATAACCATCCACACAACTAACTCTCAACATTTTTCTTTTCCTTGGGGTGCTGCAGACCTACTCTGCCTCTTCCCACCCCCATTCTGACCCCTACGCAAGACCCCTACCTGCTTGCTGGTCTCTGCCCTCTCCATCCCCTCCCCTGTTTGTTGGAACCTCCAATAATCTACTTAGGGATGCTGTCAAATAGCTGTGACTGGTGCACCCAGGGAGTCAGCAGCTATGCTCATCAACAGTCTTGATTACTGTAACATCTTTTTCTCTGGACTTAACAGATGCAATCTTGGCCTGCTTGTATCCACCCAGAATGCTGCTGCAATGATCATTCTCCTGGTGCATTGCTTTGAACACGTCACCCCTGGCCATACGTAGGCATATGCAATATAATGCAGCTGCAAAGGGCACCACCACATTTGGGACACCATATTGGAGCCCCAAATTTAGTAGTGTCCTGAGCTGCATATGCTTAGAGATGGCTGCCTCCTTTTCTTGGCAGGCTCAGTGCAAGCTCTGGCAGCCCCCAGCCAACCTTCCCAGGGCTGTGCCCAGCCCATGCTCACCAGGCAATGGCGAGTAGTGTGAGGAGGACTTGGAGGAGCAGGGTGCAGCTGCACCATGGGTGGCTGGAAAGAAGCAGCGCCATTTCAAGAAGCTCTCTTCAAAGCGCCATTTCTCTCTGACTGGCTGTGCGGCCACCCTCTGCTCCTCCAACCTATGCTCATGCTGCCCGCCACCACCTGCACCTCCCACCTGTTGCCCTGAGACTGCAAGTGAACCTCCCTCCCTGCCCTGCTTCAGGGTTGCCATCACAAGCGGATGGACCAGATGCCATTGCAGCATATGGCATCCGGTCCTTCTGGTCCAGGAGAGTTGGCAACCCCCTGTCCCAAGCTTCTGCCCTTGCAGCCCTCAGTGCTGGGCTGTGTAGGGCACCAGCACTGGCAGGGAGGGTCTTTATGTCACTCATATCTTTGCATCCCTCCACTGGCTCCCTTACTCTATCAGGGCAAATAAAGCTGATTTCATTTTCAGGGCCCTTTTTAGTCAACCTCCACCGTGTGTGTGTGTGTGTGTGTGTGTGTGTGTGGATAGATAGATAGATAGATAGATCATTACTGCCTCTGATCAGCCCATGATGCCCACATCCATCACTGACCTGTGAAATTTCAAATAAGCATCTTCATGTTTTCTCCCATACTGTACCTCATGCTTAGAAAGAGCTTCCCATAAACACCCACAAAGCTACCTCATTGTCTGTCTTAAAACTCTCATTTTGCAGTGATGCCTACAGAACAAAATTCAGTCATTTAGCTGTTGTGGTGCTGATATCACTGCCTATGATGCAGACCAGAACAGTCTCAAAGTTTCTTTGTATCCTTCCCCCTCACCCTCATATATCTCTCTAGATCCATCTGTTGTCTTATGTTTTATACTTGGCTTGTAAACATCTTGGGGCAGAGACCATCTTTTTGTTCTGTTTGTACAGCACCTAGCACTCTCGAGTCAGTGGCACCATGAGTAGGAGGCACCCGTGTACCTATACCCTAGACTTAAGCACCAGACTAAGCCTCAGAGTGATTCATGAGCTGGGGAAAATAGGTGGGAAAATGCCTCTCTCATATATGTGGGGCCTGATTCAGTAGGCACCCTTTAAGCATACCACTGGATTGGGTGCCATTCAAAAATCTATTGGGAGGAGGTAGTGCCAGTCCTATGACTTTCTTAGCCCAGTGGTCACCTAGGATATAGGAGATGTAGGTTCAATTTTCCCCCTGTGCATGGTGGGGAGAAGGGAGGAATCCTATTCAAATTCTACCTCACAGGAGGCTGCTCTGACCCCTCACCTATAGAGCATTCTGATATGGAGCTCCTTCAATCTCGCCCGTTGAAGCCAATCCAATGTGGATTAAATACTTAGTCACTGGGCCAGAGAAAGATAACACGTGTTAGAATACCCAGGGTCCAGTGCCTCTTCTCCAAAAACTCTTTAGTTAAGTCCCTTTGTGAATCTAGACCTGAGGTAATATTAGTAATGCTATTTATTTTCATCTTACATAGTAGTCCTATATGTCCAGTTGAATGGGGGTTGTGTGCTTATCTCATAAGAGCACATGGTCTTGTCCCAATGCCAGCTGTTCAGTATTATGGTGTTAGTAGCACTCTAGTAGTGATGATTTAAACCAAGGTCTGGGTCTGCTGTGGAAGTAAGTTATCCCTTGGCACTCTTTGGAAAGGATAAAGAATAACACAAGTGTTCTGGCCAACATTCCCATATATATTAAGACCCATCCTAATGTCCAGCCCTGTACATGTGGTTTTTTTTAGCAAGGACTAAAAGAAGCTTGAATGTAAACTTATGAAACAAAAAGCAATGAAAATCTCACAAATCAACACCTAGAAAATACAACTTAAATATCACATCTTCTTAACAGTGTAACTATGACAAATATTTTAGTTATTAATTACTACACAGTGTAATTGTTTATACTCAGATTAGTTGTTAATGCTTGTGAACCAGCTGGAGTCTAGTGATTTGTACACTTGTTATACAGTTATTCCTTAATAGTGCTTAGCACATTCCTTTGCATTGTTTTATGTGCTCTGACTGGCACCTGAACTCAGAGGATCCAATTCAGAAAGGAATGAATACCCCATTCATCAGCTGATTTCAGTGGGAATTATGGGTGCTTAGTGCTATTCAGGATAAAACTGTAAGTTTCAAGCTGCTTTACTGCAACAAACATTATGTTTTAGGCCTTTTCCAGTAAAGCTCTTAAGTCTGTGCTCAACTATAAGCACACAAATAGTCCCACTGTAGTCAATGATACTACTCTCATGTTTAAAATATACACATGTGCTTTGCTGAATCAGGGCCTTGGCTTCCCATTCCCTTCCTCCTGGTGTAGCAGAAAACCTCCAAAATTTGCATGAAAAAGAAACAGAAGAAAATGGAAAGTTTGTGTTAAATAGTTTTTGACTCTTCTTCTTCCTGATCCCTTATTTCCTTCTCTCCAGATAAGAAAATTCTGAGTTTTGCTGCAGCTGTCCCTCTCAGTTCTGCCTCAAAGCATCTGGTAAACACAATTAGATTGTTGTTATTTTGTGTGTGTAGTGGGGAGGAACAAAGGGAGAGAAGTGGATGACGTGAGGAGGAGCTGAAAAGAAGGGACAAAGGGTTTTGAAATTTCTATTTTAACCTTTTGAGTTTATTTGCCATAAATAACCTGGGCCGCCAGACTTGCAATCTATTCTGCCCAGGACACAATTATTACCTTGTAAACAGGAAGCCCTCTTTACTTATCCTTACAATAACAAACATCTTGTTTTCCTTTATTGCTTAATCCTTCAGCTGGTCAAAACAATTTGCAAGACATTGTCTGGGTTTAATTAAGTACTCCCAGGATTAGTCACACCTGTGCAAATACATGTAACTTAGGCCAAACAAATTCAACGTCATACTGAGCCTCCTTCCTTCCTTCTGCTCAGTGCCAGTAAATCCTAGAGGAAAACATTAGGTTTGACATTGTTGTGGTTAGTGTTTTGTTGGGTTGTTTGTGTTTTTTTTTTTTTTTTGTTGCCATCTTTCCACAAGACCCTGATATACAGCCACGTGAGCAGGATTTATTTTAAGCAAACCTTTAAGTGCTGTGCATAGACATAAAAGGGCAAATATTTGGCATTGTGCCTGTAGAATTAGCTACACAGTTCCCATTTACCAAAAATAAACTCTAAATTAACACAATTTGTGCCTAAACTGCGACAGTTCATATTACAAGTTATCCTTTTTTTATAGAGAGCAAAAGTATTTAGGATTGACAGAAGTCTGCAGCATTGCTAACTTTCAGTTGCAATAGATCAGCCACTCGTCTAATTGGATTGTATTATTTCAGTAACATCTGGATGAGCTGGCATATAACCATAAGGCTCCTGAATCAAGGCATGTCAATAAAAGGCATAAACATTTATCAGACTTTTGCCTGACATGCTAACTGCTGATAGAACAAAATATTGAAACCATAATTAACTGTGCACAAAGATTCCCTTCAGAGAGTAGAACCACTCTTTCTATTTTACCATCTTTTTTGATATCTGTGCAATAGCCAGCTCAGCAATTAGGAGAGGGAAGTGCAAACCATGGCTTAGAATTGCACCGTTACACTATTTTATGAAGGGAAAAGCAAACACCATTAAATACCTTTAAAAGTCTGGTCCTTTGTTCTCAACTTTTTGTGAAATATCTCAAGACTATGAATCTGCAGTGTCTCCTGTACCACTCTGCCGTTGTTTTCAATGCACAGCTTTGCACAACGGTGCAAGGAGCATTTCCATGTTTGCTTTGCCCCAGTCCATGGGTACAGCAACATAATAATCTGTCGTAGTGATCATCTGCAGTCATTTGTTGCAGTTTGATTACACTTTCCCCTGTGCCTAAGGTCAGTACTCTGAAATCCATCTTCATCAATTTCTGATGTGTCATAGATGTCATATCAGCATCTTGCAAAATACTTTTGTAGTGTAAAATTTCTACTTCTGTATGTAGTGGCCCTGATCCTTGTCCCATTGAATTCAGTGGTTAAGTACCCTTTGGTTTAATTTTGGGCCTAGGATTAGGACCTTGGAGTAATAGATTTTTATTGTCATCCACAATATTAATATTATTATTATATTTGTATTACAGTAGCACTGAGGAACCCATGGTCTAAGGCCCTATTATGCTAGGTGCTGTATAAAAATGATAGCTATGACTACATTTGAGTTACCAATAAAACCAATATTTCTTTGATATAATAATACATTTTATTGTACTCTGTACATTGTTCAGTATTCATTGGATTGCTGATAAATTCACCATCCATCTTATTGTTGCTGGCTTTTCTGCAGTGCATGGAGAGCTCATCTATTATAGCAAAATGTTTACTTGCTAATTAGCCCCAACAAGTATAGTACCTACACACACACATACACACATTTGCTACACATGTTCCAAAGACAAGCATTAGGGCATTTTTTAGCCCGTTGTTAACAAGATTAAAAGCATTGTATCTGGTCTTTGTTAGCTCCATAACTGTCAGTGGTCCTGGTGTCTTCAAAGGCTTGCTGCATCAGTGGTTCTTAACCAGGAATATGTGTACTCCTGGGAATATTCTGAAGTCTTCCATAGTGCACATCAACTCATCTAGATATTTGCCTAGTTTCACCACAAGCTATATAAAAAGCACTAGTAAAGTCAATACAAACTAAAATTTCATAGAGACAATGACTTGTTTATATTATTCTCCCTACTATACACTGAAATGGAAGTAAATATTTATATTCCAGTTGATTATTTTATAATTATATGGTAAAAATGAGAAAGTAAGCCACTTTTAGGAATATTGTGAAGTGACTTTTTTTTTATGTCTGACACTTATTTTTGTCTGATTTTGTAATCAAGTAGTTTTTAATTGAGGTGAAATTTGGGAGTACACAAGACAAATTGAAGTCCTTGAAAGGGGTACAGTAGTCTGGAAAGTTTGAGCAACCCACCGTCAACCTGTAGAATTCTTTGCCAGAGGATGTTGTGAAGGCCAAAAAAGAACTAGATAAGTTTTATGGCAGATAGGTTCATTAATGGCTTTTAGACAGGAAGGACAGTGATGGTATCCCTAGCCTCTGTTTGCCAGAAGCTGGGAATGGACAAGATGGGATAGATCACTTAGCCTTTGATGTCATTTGGGTGTTGGATTTAATGGCCCATCCAGTTCATGTCTTGGTTTGAGCAGTGTGAAATGTTATCAAGTTCATCCAATAAGCTATTACCTCACCCACCTTGTCTCTCTAATATCCTGGGATCAATATGGCTACAACACTGCATACAAATAACCAATCTAGTAGTGGAAGATGTGATGATTCCCAAAGGGAAATCTTTGCAGTCTTCAAAATTTGCATTTCATTTGAATTTTGTAGCTTTATAAGTTGTGGCTTGAACTACTGAAATTCTACTCTTTGAAAGGAGGGCAACTAAACTCTGAATGCAGTGCTGTTAAAAGATAAAAATACACCTTAAGTTACACAAATTAATGGATTCTGTAGGAGGTATGATTAATGTTCTACTCAGTCAGGAGACATCATACCTAGACAAACGTTGGCTTGCATTTATGTATGTGGGAGATTTTTGGAATCTAGGAAAACAAAAATCACAAACTCATCATCCACTAATAAACATTTCTTCTGCCAGAGAAACCTCAGGAATTTAAAACAGTCTTCTGTAAGGGAAAAATTTAAAAAGCCAACTTAACTTTTTTCTTTCCCATGAAGTACCCATGACATGTTAATTTTCTATAGACCTTCACATAAGAATAGTCATACTGGGGCAGACCAAAGGCTCATGTAGCCCAGGATCCTATCTTCTGAGAGTGGCCAATGCCAGATGCCCCAGAGAGAACGAAATAAGGGGTTATTTTGAAATAACAAAGCGAATGTCCACCTTAGCCTAAGTCACTGGTCTCCAACCTTTTAAAGCATGAGATCACTTTTTGAATTTAAGTGCAATCCAAGATCTATCTCAAATCCAAATACCCTTGCCCCGCCTCCTTGGTGCTCCTGGGTGGTGGTACAGTGGGGCTAAGGCAGGCTTACTGCTACCCTTCCAAAAGCAGCCAGCAAACTCCATACCAAATCCTGTTGTGCCCCTCCGCCTGCTCTGTGAAGATAGGATACTGGGTGGAAGAGGGGGCACCTTGACATCTACACTCCTCCTCTCCCTCCCCTGCCCTGCACAGAAAGCAGGAGGCTCCTTCAGGTTGGAGGAGGCAACTCCAAGGCAAAGGGCAAGAGGTGTGCAGCAGTAGGGGGAGGGGCAGCTGAAGTGCGGGCACTTGATAGCCTCTTGGCCAAACCAGTCAGGATCACCTGTCAGAGGCTCCAAGATCTACCAGTAGATCCCGATCTACTGTCAGTGACCACTGGCCTAAGTGATCCATCCCCTGATGCCCCATACTCTTCAGGGGCCCTTTAGAGTGAGCTCAAATATTCTCCCAAATAATGAAGAGATTATGTACTTTAGTTATTATAAACCAAAGCTTTAGAACAGTATTGGCTTACCATTGGAGTATTTGCATTAGCACCCTGGACACCAGTCCTGGGAAAGTGGAAAGTTCAGAGTGGAGCTTCAGTAGACACAATACTAGGGAGGTTATTGTTGTGGTTGTGTGTTGTTGGTATTGACTGGATGAAGCCTTGTTATTAGTTGAATTAAAACTTCACTGAGGTGGTATGCAAACGCACCCATCAGTTAATCAGAAGTTCTTCACATAAGACCAAATGGCCTGCAAACTCACCAAGGAGTTTGGAATGAGTGGGCAGCAGGCTTTTGCAGAATATTATTTGTGTGCATGCACATGGTACCTGTGAGAGAGGAGAAAAGTGAGGGACAGAAAGTAAGAAACTCAAGCAGTGTGACCCTGGCTGCTTGTGGTTGTAGTTTTGCTAATTCAGTGAAGACATTTTAAGCATCACTTGGCTGGTGGCTAGTTATTCTAGGCTTCCACATGCTCTTCCTTTGCTATCAGATAATAAATCCTCACAACTGAAATATCTTAATGAGAAGTCCTGTAGTGTGTAAATCTCATGCCAGGTCAAACAAGAGATTCCTTGAATTTATCTAAATATTTTCAGAATGACATCATTTTCTTTTAATTCGCGATGAGGATGTTCAGTGTTTTTGCAGACCAGCAGGAACTGTGTGTTAAATTTGTAATAACAGAGTGTATAATTGTGAGAGATAGGTACTTAAGAATTTCAGGGTATCAGAAAAAACAGCAACATACAATAACCATGCTAACCTTGTTGTGTCTCTCTCACTGGAAGAGAATGGCTGTTTTTTATGGTTCCTTTAAATATGAGGACATCAGACGTTTGCAGAAATAAAGTATATATATTAATTTCGGTGTGTTGTAGAAAGTACATGTTCACCATAAGTGTCTTGTCTGAGAGGAAGGATAGGACAGCAGTGAAAGTGCTTGCCTTAAAGCCATGCGTCCCATTACAATTAACTCTTTCACTGACCATTGCATGTCTGGATGACCTCGGGCATGTCACCTAATCTCAGCGTTTCAGTTCCCCATCTCTAAAATGCAGATAATAGTGTGATCCACACACCTAATGGGTGTTTACTGTCCCAGCTAGTGGAACTGAGACCACTTAGAGAGAATGAGTCTGCTCTACAGCCTTAACTAATAGCTGGCTGGTTTTTAATTCATACAGTTGAGAACAATAGCACTGCCTTACTTCACATGGGTGTTGGGAGGATAAATACATTAATGATTTGATGCTCCGATATTGTAGTGATGGGAGCAGTGTCTGTACTGGAAATGTAGAGCTTAGATTTTGATTTAAGAAGAGGTCAGTTTGATTCATGTCTGCTCTAATGGAGTAGACTGTAAAGTAAGTGGCAAATGAGGACAAAATTCAAGGCCACATTTAGTACTTATGCAGGTGGCTAGGCCACCCAAAGTTCTTTACCTAGCCATGTGCAGCATCATCCCCACTCCTTCCCTAGAGCCCACTAGAGCAGGGATACTCAACTTTGAAAGCCCCAGGGACCACAATAATACTCACAGCACATGCCGAGGGCCGCAACTTAAGTGTGGTTGCATGTACATGCAAATATATATGCAAATAGCTTCTTTCACACAATGCCCCGGCACGCCCGGCATATCCTTCCTCGGGGCTAGAAATGCCGATGCCCTGTACCCATCTGTTCCAGCCAGCCTGTCTGCTTGTGTCTTTCAATGCTCACCCCACCTGGGAGCAGTGGTGGAAAAAGTGCCCAAAAAAGTTACTTGAGGAAAAGTACTGCTACTTTGAAAAAAATGTAATTAAGTAAAAGTCCAAGTATCCTTCTGGAAAACTACTTGAATAAAAGTACAAAAGTATTGCATCTTAATTGTACTCAAGTATCCAGAAGTAAAAAGCAGCCATCCTATGGAAATCTATGGTTAACCACCCAAATTATCATAGGGCACCATTATTTGGGCCAGGGGCCACTGATCTACAGAAAAATCAGTCAGGGGCCATACAAGGGAGAGGCAACCCCCAAAAAACAAAAACAACCCCCCAAAACCCTCACTAATGTGGCCACCAACTGAGATAGCTCACTCCCCTAGTGTTCCAGCCCCATGGTGGGAGAGAGGAGGCAGGGAGGACCAAGCTTCAGGCCAGATTACTCTTTTGGGGTCCCAGGGTTAGTAGATTTGGTGACCTCCCCCCCAGCTCTGGGGTAAGGCCAAAATGAGGGTTTCAATGTGTGGGAGGGAGTTGCCAGGGAGTTGAATAGGGATGGGGGTGAGAGTGGGGATCTGGAGGGGAGGTAGGGTGCTGGAGTGGGCTGGGAGCAGAGGTGTGCCCGGGAAAGAGGTTTAGGAGCAGGCTGAAGGTGGGATGTCTGGAAGGGTGGGAGGGTGCAGGAGCAGACCAGGGCTGGGAGAGCTGGGTGGGAGGGGGGCCTGGGAGAAGAATTGGGGATGCAAGGGCTGGCCATGAGGGAGTGGGGTGAGGGGTTGCTTACCTAGCTCCACGCTCCCTGCTGCTTCCAGTTGCTCCCATTGGTGGAAATCTGGCCAATGGGAGCAGTGGAAAACCCTCCCAGTTTCCAGTGTCACATTCCCCCAGCCAGGGGGAGGGTGAGCAGCAGTGTGCGGTGACGCGTTTCTTCTCCCCAAGATGCTGGATTGGGCCCACAAGACTCAGTGCTCCCCTGCATAGATACTGTTTTTGAATGAAAAATTGTTGCTGTAGCTATTAAAAGGTTTCTTCATTGGCAGGGTCATTGTACTTGTTGATTGGTTATTTAAAAAAAATTGTCTCTGCATGATAATTGGATGCTTTGCGCATGTGGCTGTGCTTTAGCAAATCAGAATGCTGGCTTGCACAACTGTCAGTGGGGTTCTGAAAGCATTGAGTAACTAAGTGCTTCCAGAAATGGTAGTGGAGTAAAAAGTACAATATTTTCTAAAGAACCTACTTGAGTAAAAGTTGAAGGATCACAAAAATAAATTACTTAAGTATAAATACCGAAAAAATGTACTTGAGTAGAGTAACAAAGTATTTCTATTAAGTTACTTTCCACCTCTGCCTGGGAGATGCCTCGCTGTTGTTGAGCGTGTTCCCAGTGGAGGCCATGTTCACAGGATCCCACCCGGGGGCCCTGTGTTGAGCCCCGCATAAACTCAAACTGCACCATGGGCCGCAAACAAATGGGAATGACAGGATTTCTCAATGGCCAGATCTGAATCCTTGGCTTTTACTGACACTATGAGCATGAATGTCATTGGTTCTTTTGGTGTTGACTCCGCTCCATGGGAAACGACTGTGAGGTACCAGATAGCATCAGATGGTAAGAACTATATTCAATGCCGTAGGGTTTACTGATCACTCTGTACTTAAGGGGCTTGCAAGAGATCTGCTTTATTTTATGTCTACTTTTAGGTGTCTGTGTGTGACTACAACAATAAGAGTTTATTTGCATGCTTCACTGTCTACACAGTCCTCAATGTGTCAATTTCTGGCACTTAACACAGTGACCTCTAGGCAAAAGGCTAGTTAATCCATTACCAATCCCTTGAATCAGCCAGTATCCCCTTCTTGTTTGTTTTGTTTTGTTTTTATTTTATAGACCACCTCTGACCAGACATTAGACTTCCGATCTATACATACATTTCGAGCATTGGTGTAGACGGTGGACTCAGAAGTGCACAGCCTATTACTGAATTACTTTCAGGAGTGGAGAACCTAAGGCCCTGGGACCAGATGCAGCCCTTGGCTTGCCTGAATTCGGCTCCCAAGGCTCAGGGCTCCTGCCATATTGGGGAGCCCACCACCACACTGGCATTCCATCCCCTTGCCATTCTACCGCAGGGCTGTAGCACACAAAATCTACTAACCTGGACCTCCTTAGACTCTGGTATGTGAAGGGAATGTGGGGAGTGTCTTTCTTCTTCTCAGTCAGGGATTTGTTTTGTTTTTTGCTTCTCACTTGTATGCGGCCCCCAACTCATTTTTCTGTGGTTCAACAGCCCTTGACCCAAAAAAGGTTCCCCACTCTTGCTTTAAAAGGAAACACAGCAGGATGGTAGAAGTGAGGGAGAGGGGTTGTAGAAACATGGACATGGAAATGAGCTGTCTATAGTTCAGGGGGGAAAGCCTGGTCAGAAACTGTGCCAAAAATAAACAAGGGAGAGGATGTAGAAATGCAAAGGAGATGAAGTTGAATTTCCTTGATGGTTTAAAATTCAAATCTGGAGTAGGGGAGGTATAAAAAACCCACAATGTAGGAACATACTTAATCGGGGAAGAGGGGAGTCACTCTCCTCACCCCTCATTTCTTCTTTTTTGTCTTTTATTTTCAGTTTTCCCTCTTTAAATCAGGTGTCTTGGGCCTCTGCTATCGCTCCTGCTGTTTCCTGGTGCCTGAATTGGCTGGTCTTAAGGCAGCACTTCCTGTTGCTCTACAGTTGATGTTTCTGGCAGGGCAGGTTGCCCCCCCCTTCCCGCTTTGTGTATATCTACCAGACCCCTCTGATTTCTTTTTTTCTTTGCTGTTTTCAATGTTCTCTCTCTGGTGGTTACTGCTTTTGTCTATTGCACTTCCCATCTCTTAGCAAATAGCCATTCAGCCCATTGCTCGCTTGCTAACTTTTATTTTAAAACAAACAAATGTAAGACCTTTATTGCACCTCATTTCATTTCTTAATGAAAAGAAATAACATTGTTTTTTCTTGTCTGCTGCGGAAACATTACTGAATACTATGATCAGATCAGTAGCTTACATTTCAAATAGCATTTTTATTATGTATCTGGAATGACTCAGCATATCTTGGGTTTCAGAGCCAGCTCACAGGGAATTAAGCTTTAACTGACATTTTTTCATTTAAGAGCTTAATTAAAAAAATAAAGTGGTCATCTCAAATGGTGAGTAGGATGTGTGCATGTGAGGGAACTTACTGGAATAGAAACAGTCAATGAATAAAAACCCAGATAAAGTATTTTTCTTTTTTAAGGTAGAAATTTGGTTTTTATCCTAACAAATGAATATATCTGAAAGGTATGTGTCTATAACATTCTTCAGAATGGTTACTTTTAAACTATGAACTGTTTGAGCTTTTCAATTTGTAGATTAAAGGGATTTGTTAATAGTTTAAAGGTCTGATTAAACAATCTAACAAGATTAATATAAAAGAAATGGAACACTGATTTTAGCTGTGATGATATCAGCCACTACTACAAAATGGATTGGGGTTTTTAAGGAAATAAAACACCCACCCTACTTAAAATATCTTTATTTTATATTTCCTTATAAATGAATTTAATTTGTAAATAATTGATAACATATCAATAAAGTGGTGTTTTGCTTTATTGATGTGATTCAGCCCCAGGCATTTGGCAAAACTCTAAGCAAGTACTATGTGCAGATTTTTAACAAATCCTTAAATAGAAAACTATGCCTTGTTTTAGATTATGACTTCTCAATATTCTGATTTCTGATTCAATGCCCTTAACAAGCCAGTGACCCTGATGTCACTTTGCATGCAAGATTAAAGAACAGTGAATATTGATGCTGTCTGCTATGCGAACTTTTAAGAATATTACTAAGTAGAAAAATGTGTGGAAGCCACATGTAACTTCTGAGTAGTAATGAATTATCGCCATCTCCTGGACATAGATAGAAATTAAATCCCTGCCTTCCTGCTGCATCATTATTTGTTGTGTCAGCCCCTTGGGGGTCCAAAAAAGACAAATGACACATGGTGCTAGACATGGTAAAAAAGAACAGTGAGAGACAGCAAGGAACCTGTAATTCAAATAGACAAGAGAAATACAAGATAGGACGGAAACAATAACTTACTTCTTACTTTTCACCTCTGTTGGCATCTTAGCTAAAAACACTGGCTGATCTTTCTGAATCCTCCTAATCGGTGAATATTTTTCTTTAAATCAGGAGGGATAAGCAAACTTTAAAGGTTTTGAATTTTGAAAGAGAAAAAGTTAAGGCCATAGAGGTGAACAGTAACTGGGATAAAATACACCATGGTTTTCCAAAAGGTAGATAGTGCCAGATCAACCTGAACTCCTTCTTTGAGAGGATAACTGATTTTTGTAGGACATGTCTTCACTCCCCGCACTGGAGATTGACCTTCTTGCGTTTGATTTAGTGGGTCTAATTAAGACCTGTAAATTGTACGCCAAGGGCAGCTCTAGCCGACACCTGTCCTCCTTGAAGTCGCAAGGAGTAAGGCAAGCCGACAGAGGCATTTGTATGCGTCTCTGTCACTACCACAAACACACTCTGTCTTTCACACTCACCTCCCAACCCAACACATACTTGCATTGTTATTGGTGGTGTTATTTCTTTTATGCTTAAATTTAATTCTTTGAGTTGTGATTTTTAAAATGCCTACCCTGGCTTGGCTGGAGTAATTATCCCTGTGATCATTTTTAAAATGAGATAAGGTGTTTGGTTTCTACTGGTGGTGCACATCTGCACATTACCTTGATATTGGTGCACATAACCAAATGAATTCCCTCTAATTTTTTCCATCCACCCAGTGAAGAATACTGGGCCAGGAGCCTCCTGGAATTGGGCTTGATCTCCTGGAGGCTCTTGCAGCCAAATCAGGAGATCGGTCACTAACAGTTTGGCAGCATAGTGGGGCTAAGGCACGCTCCCCCCTGCCCTGGCTCACTCAGCCCCAGAGGGAGGCAGGGCAGGGAGTTGCCACACCGTGTTCTAGCCTGCAGGCACCACCCCACAGTTCCCATTGGCTAATGTTCTATATTCTCAGCCAATGGGAGTTATGGGGGTGGTGTCTATGGACAGGGGGGCAGAGTGTGAAACCTCCTACCTTTCCTCCCTCCTGAGGAGCTGCTGCTGGGCATGCTGACTGCTTTCAGAAGTGGTACAGGGCCAGGGGAGAAGTTAGTCTGCTTTAGCTCCATTGTACCACTGCCCAGGAGCCGCCTGAGGTAAATGGTGCCCTCCCAGGGCCCGCATCCTTAGAACCCTGCAAAGACTGCATCCTTGGATGCGGATATCCACGACTCATTTTTGTTGATGCAGATACAAAATTTTGTATCTGTGCAGGGTTCTACATTCTGAACCCCAGTCCTGTGTCCCCTCCTGCACCTCAATCCCTTGCCCCAGTCCTGAGCCCCTCCTGCAACCAAACTCCCTTACAGAACCTGCACCTTGAATTCCCTCCTGCTCTCCAAACCCTGCTCCAGGCTCAGCCAGGACCCCCTCCCACTCTGCAAACCCCGCCACCCAAGAGCAAAGCCTGCATGCAAATAAAGGGGCTTCTGCTTTCAGAAATCGACCCTCTCCCCTCAACATCCTCTCAGCTACAGAAAGTGCAGAATTCACAAGAATTTTATCTTTGTGATGATCATTGATTTTTACACTTCCCACAGGAATCTGTTCTTGGCTCACTGGTATTCAATATATTTATAAATCATTTGAAAAAGTACATTATCGTTGCTGGTAAAATTTGAGGATACTGAATAGGAGTAGGCCAAATACAAATTTATGAGGGCTCCTACTTGAATCCCCTCATTTAGTGATGACTTCTGACTAACAATTACTTTGGGATCTAAAAGTTAGCCAGTTTTTAGTAAATGTAATATGTGCCGCATTGATCTGTATAAAGCGGTCTCAAGTCTGTCTTGGTTTTTCATTTAAACAATGACTTTTCCCATCTGTGTCTCAGTAAACAAATTAATATCTAAATTTAGGGTTTTTGAAAAAAGGTTTTTTAAAACCAAAGATTAATAGTAAATTTCAGTGCATTTTGCAAAGATTCCAGCAGACTTTTTTTTTAAACTAGATTTAAGAATGGAGACTATCTGGAAGTGCCTGTTCCCTGCTTCTCCTCAGGTCGTTGGGAGCATCAGATGTTTAGCACTCAAACCTAAATATTCCTAGGTGTCTAAATATGGATATTGGTGCCTAACTTTAAGTATGCCAGTTTGAAAACATTGGCCATATAGCCCATAAATCTCACCTACAAATAAGTATCTCCACTCTTGTCTTTTAAAACCTCCTTTTATGCAAGTCCAATTCTAGAAGAAGCTGAGTGTCTCTCAATTTAATTGAAATCAATGGCAAAACTCCCATTCACTTCAGGGGGAGAAACAACAGGATTCTATTCTATTTTCGCTCCTGAACTCCTTTTTTCCCCACTTGCTCCTGCTTGATACTCTCTTCCTTCCTTCTTTAGGTACGCACTTACGGAAGTCTATAAACTGGAATAAGGAACCCAAGGGATCAGTACTATGGCATGTAATCACTTTGCTTGCTAATAGTTAGATTTTGTTCACGAACGTAACATTTTATTACAATATGCTAATAGATTTTTCTTGTATCTTTGCTCATTTTCAGTTCCTAAAACAATAGTCTTGGGGGGATTAATATAGTTTTCTATTTGGATATTATCATTCTCTTGAAGTGTTAGCAATCCAAATATTATAGCATTGTACTAGGGCTTTAGAATAAAAAATAAAGAAACTATTCAGTCTATTTTAATTTTTAATACTGAGCTTAATGAAATTTGTTAACAATAAAATTAATTGTGGAAAAACAGTTTTATTTTTAAATTCTTAGAAAAAATTTATACCACCTTAGATTATTAACATAGGAAAGAAATTTTTTCTTAAATATGACTTTTAAAATGACAATGATCCTGTAGTTTGCACATAACACAAGGGTAGCCGTCGTGCAAGTTGGGAGCCAAATGCAACTAGTGTTTAATACTGATACAGGTTCCATAGAATCTCTGTTCCAGCATGAAATGTCCCATCTTCCAAGAGGAAAGCCATTTGGATCAGGATGGAACATTGCCTGCTGGGGTATTTTGGTGCCAGTTCTGTAAGTGGTTAAACACCGCTGGCTGTAGAGCCGTGGTCACCAACTGGTCGATCATGATCGACCTGGTTGATCGCGAGGCCTCGACCAGTCGATCGCGAGGCGTTCGGGGCCCCCCCACCTCCCATTTTCCCCCCACCCCCGAGAAGCCCCACTACCTACCTCCAGCGTAGTGCCGGCTTCCTGCGGGGTGGACGGAAGTCCTGCCTGCAGCTTCACACCACTTCCGGGGGTTCCGGACGTGTGCTGGCTGCTCCCCCCTCCCACAGCTCTGTGGCGTGCCGGGCATGCTGCGGGAGGGGGCATCAGCCCCGGAGGAGGAGCACGGGGTGAGTCGAGTGCAGGGGTTTCCCTGCACTGCGGGAGTGGGGGTCGGCCCCGGGGTTTGGCCCCAGGGCAGGCACACATGGGGGTTTGGCTGCACCACGGGAGGGGGTTGGCCCCGGAGGAGGCACGCACCGGCTTCCCTCTGGGTGGGAGGAGAATCCTGGGAGGAGGCGGGTGCAGGGGACTCCCTGCCCCCACTGGCCCCCTGTTCCCTCTTCCCCAGCCCCTGTTCCCTCTCCCCACTCCCAAGCCTCAGAAACCTGTCCCCACTGGCACCTTGTGCCCTGCCCTCCCTGCACCCTGTTCCCTCTCCCCTGTCCCCAGCCGCAGAACTCTGTCCCCACTGGCACCCTGTCCCCTGCCAAAGCACCCACTAGCACCCTTCCCCAGTACTATGTCCCCTGCTCCCACCAACACAGTTGGGGACACATTAGTGAAGCTTGGGGAGCGGGGGTGAGGGGGGTAGGAGGAGGGTATTTTTGCATCTCACTTGTGTGTCCCCAACTGACTTTTCTGTGGGTCAGTGACCCCTGACTCAAAACAGGTTCCCTGCCCTTCTCAGAAATATAAACAATGCAGAAACTTTTTGTGTTTGACATAGTATTTTATTTAAAAATGAAGCCTGGCCAACAAACCCCCAACTGGGACCAAGCCCCCATCTGGCCACAACATCATAACACTCCTGCACTCCCCTTTCCCCCAGACCCTACATCTGAGCCTATCATACACTGGAACCCCCTGCCCTGAGCCCCTCACATACCCCAACCCAAATTCCTGAACCCTCATATCCAGAAGTCTGTGGCTTGCTTAGTACACTAACCCTACATCTGACCCCAACACTGCTCGGCCTGGAGCCCCCTCCCTGAGCCAGCATTCCTTTATCCACCTCCTCCTGCATCCAGGTTTCCTCCTAGAGCTTGCACCTCTCACCCCTTCCCACACCCAAATCCTTCATTCCCACCCCAGAGCCTACACATCCTGTCTCAACCCAGCGAGATTACGGCTAGACTGCAGGAGTTTTTCAGGATTCCGGAGATATCCCAGAAAAACTCTTCTGCATCCAGGGATGCATTTGTTCTTCCTCTTCTTTTAGTGGAAGAGCAAACATGATCTTCGGTCACCCCTATATTCCTCTTTCCACGAGGAATAAGGGGCTTCAAAAGAAGGGGTTTTTCTGACATTTGGTCCAGTCTAGACAGGCCAAATGTTGGAAAAACCTCTTCCTACAGAAGAATTGGGGGAAAAAAAGCAGCAGTATAAGGATTGGGGATAGCAAGTGATGGAGAGGAGGAGAATAGAGAGGGCGGGGCTTCAAGGAAGGGGCGGGGCGGTAGATCTTGGCTTGTTCTGTCATTTAAAAAGTGATCTTGGGTGTAAAAAGGTTGGAGACCACTGCTGTAGAAGGACTCTTTACTTCCCTAAAATGAAATGCACACAGTGCTTGCATCATCAGGGACTCTGTCTGCATGGGCCACTTTTTTAGTAAGAGAGGATGATTGCAATGTGCTTCATTTCATGCAAATATATGCTCTGATCTTGAATGAAGTGGAGAGTCTTCAAAACTGGAAAGCGTATAGGGGAGCCCTGCACCTCACAGGATATTGTGTTAAATACAGCCTGTAGGTGCCAGACAGAGAATGTACTCCTCCCCCCCCCCGCCACCTTTGTGCTAAATCTGGCACCACTGATTCAGGAGATCCATAAAGGGCAGATTATTAATAAAATGTTCTCCAAAAATACCATAGGAGTGTGTAGCCTATAATGAATCAATACCTAGTCACAGATTGTGTATGTGTGAAGGATCTCTGTATTATACAGCCCTGTGAAGTTTTTGATACATTAATACTGCATACATCGTATGCAGTAATGTTTTTTAAGTTATACTCACTATCTATTTTTTTTAATTCCCACATCATAGGATAGCATACTGCAAAAATTAAAAGTACGTTTTTTAATTTAAAAGCAGAGAAGTGCATAAAAGGCCAGAAAACTTCGCTTTGTTTTTCCTCTTGTAATTTCAAAATTGCTAAAGCGATTAGAGTAAAATAAGCTTAGAAATAAACACATTGCTTCTGGGTTGTGACAAACATTTTTATTTTTGAGTCTAGATCAAATTTGTGCCACAGAACGTCAAAACTGTTAGCCAAAGGCCACAGAATGGAGATTGCTGACAGGCCACTTACTATAGCAATACAAATGATGTATGTGTTCTAACACTGTTCTTTTAAAGAAACATTCTTAATAGAACAACTCTATTTCTCCATTCATTCTGAAATGTAGGCATTCAATGTAGCAAACTCCACTCCAATTAATACACTGAGATGACCTTTAGAAGCTGAATTTCACTACATGCAAGAATGGAGAGGGTGGTTCTTTGGAACTACAGCACAAAGAGCTTAGTCAAGTTCCAATACTGAGCCATGTGCAGTGCTGACTGATGAGAACTTGTTTAAAACTAGCCTCTAAGGGCCAGATTATGGAAGGCAGTTAGGTGCATCTAAATGCCTAGCGGGACAGTTGCACTGGAAACAATGAGCACATGATTCTGAATAACCCCCTATGTGGCCCAGTGCAGAGTGTTTTTTAGCATTATGTACTGTTTTGTGGTATGATTGGCCCATAATACAAGTGAAACTTATCACCCCTATGGCAGTACACAGCAGCACAGGGAATACCCCTCCCCCCCATGATCAGGTCCCTAATTTTTCAGGCATTGCTCCCTGTATTTTCAGCACCTTCTATTGCACAATGGCTTTTCAATGCACTCCTGTCTATAAAAACAAGTCTGCTCAGCTTCGTTCTGTTTGACCTTCTCAGTGCCTGCAGAGCTTCCCTCGCTAATGCACTCAGCATTTTTTGCTGTTCTTTGATATTCTCACAGGGAGCGTAGATTAGAGCTTTCCAGAAAATTTGCATTGCTCTGCAAAAAAGGGACCAAGAAACACTAGAAGAGAGGGGGGGAAAGATATAAGGATCAAAGCAAAGTTGGGATTAAAGGGAAGGAGAAATAAAAGGGAAGTGGGAAGAAAGTGAGGCTAGTAGACAGGAAATAAATCCACATAATATCATCTTCTGCCTGTTAAGGATTATCTCCTCCTATCACTTCCATCTAAGGAGGCAGAATTTTAAGCACAAGCCTCCATCATATGCAAGAGAGAATTTTTAAAAATGGGATTTTAAATTGTTTTAATATACATGTTGTAATTCTAATTAAAATCTACTAGGGGGCTGTGCCCCCTGCTCTCTATGCTCACCAACCGCCTCTCTCTGGAGGCTTTCATGGCCAGAGAGCATGAGAGCTACACTTGCCAAATTGTGGGGGTAGGTGTCTGGCTAGGGAGGAGGGTGCAGGTACAGGCTGGGGGCAGGATGTCTGGCCAGGATGGAAGGGGGGGCAGGAGCAGGCTGGGAGTAGGTGTTTGGTCAGGGGAGAATGCAGGAGCAGGCTTGGGGTACGTGTATGGCAAGGGGGCAGGGTTCAGGAGTGGGCTGGAGGTGTGGGATCTTAGTAGAAGAGGTGGATGAGGGGGCTGGCAGTACGGGGTCTCGGTGGAGCAGGGGGGTGAGGGGCTGGGGCTGCGGGGTCCTGGCAGGTTGGAGAGTGAGAGGTCTGGGGTTGCAGGGTCTCAGCAGGGTGGTGAGTGAGAGGTCTGGGGTTGCAGGGTCTCGGCTGGTGGGGTATGAGTGAGGGGTGGGGGTATTGGGTCTCAGCAGGGTGGTGAGTGAGGGAGTTGGGGTTGCAAGGTCTCGGCAGGGCAGTGTGTGAGGGGACTGGTGCTGTGGGGTCTTGACAGGGTGGTGAGTGAGCAGGCTGGGGGTATAGGGTCTCACCTTTGGAGGGTATGAATGAGGAGGATGCGGGTTGCATGGTCTCGGCTTAGAGGGGTGAGTGGGTGGGGTGGGGGGTTGCAAGGTCTCAGCAGGGCAGTGAGTGAGAGGGCTGGCATTTCCGGAGATAGACAAGTGGCTCTGGTCCTTCCCTTCTCCCTGCCCCCAGCTACTGCTGCCACAGCTTCCTCCCCTTTGGCCGGACTGAGTCAGTGCCTGAGTAGCTCGGCAAAGTGGTTTCTGCGGGATGGACTCTGCTGCTCCTATGTCCCTGCAGCCTCACACCACCTTCACCCCACCAGGGCCAGGCCTACAGCGCCAACAGGTGATTGCACCAGGAGAGAACGCTCTCGCCCATGTGCTGCTGTGGTGGTGATTCCTCCAGGGACGCAGGGCAGCTGAGCGGTCAGGCTTGGATGGTGGAGGGGATCCAGCAGCAGCAGTTCCTCCCCAGCAGCACAGCCCTGTGGGGCATGAAGTGGGAGCCAGAGCTGGAGCAGCCCATATGCCTGAAGGGGATGGTGTCCAGGCTGACCACAGCAAGCGGCTGAGGGCGGAGGCAGGCAGCAGCAAGTGGATGCCGATGATGTGGTGATGTCATTCTGTCATCCGGCATGCATATATATATATATATATATACACACACACACACACACCAGCCACAGTCTCTCACCCTGTAAAATGACAGAGCTGGGAAAACTTGTACCATGAGTTGTTGGTAACTAAATGCTGTGGTTGTGAATTCACTATAAGTACATATTGGTGTCTTTCTGTCAAGTGGTAACAGATGTTGGGGACTCATAGGTCAATTTCCCACTGAAGGGGAAATCAGTGACATGGACTATCATTATATTCTTAGTGTAACTTGTTTTATTAAAACATCCACTAGTCCTGGGACAGAAATGGCCACAAATGATATGCAAGCAATTTTCTCTGTGAAAGATCTTAGCCCAAACACCAGCAACTTGGTTCCCAAACTACAGCATTACCACATAAGTTAACTTAATTTAACAAGAGATCTAACTCCCTTACTGTTGGCTTATGGTTGTACTAAAGAAATTGCAACAATAAACCAGCAACAATGGCATTTCTTCTAAGACTTAAAAATTTGCTCACATTCTAAGAATATGTCTACACAACAAAAGTTGTGCATGGGTTAGTCTCCTTGAGTTAGTTTGAATACACTGAGAATGGATAACAATAGAAATGCAGACAGCACAGTATTGGTTTCTCCATGGGTAGTACAAGTCCAGCATACACCCTGGGCCCTGGTCTATTTAAAAAAAAAGAAGCAGAAGGTCCACACTACCAAGCTTGTTATTTTGAAATAATAACCCTTGCTTGTCATGAGGAATAGCACTATTTCAAAATTGTTATTTTGGGAGTTATTTCAAAATAACTTATTTTGAAATAATCCCCTAGTGTAGACATGACCTGGGTGGGTACATTCTTTGCTTTTTAGCTTTTCTAAAACCTCCACTGTGCTCTCTTAACTGTTATTGGTAACTGTGTTAAAGCTAGCTCAGGCAGGCTAGCCTGTACACAGCTTTTGCTGTGTAGATGCACCCAAAGAAACCCTCTACCTGCCTTACAAACAGGTGAGAACCTTGGAGTTCCCCATATGAAGGGAGTGGTGTGATGTCTTTTGTCCCCTCAACCACAAATGGGAGTGTGTGAAATTCCTGCTGAAGACACCAAACGTGGGAAGTGGCCACAGCTCCTCCCTCCATGCCAGGGATGAATGTTTGGGAACTGCATGTCACTGGACCTCCCTGCGAGAAGAAAGTGGCAGGTAATGAGACAACCTGATGGGAGAAGGGAGGTTGTCTGAGGAGAGCTAAGGACAAGGTTTTGGCTGTTGAGCTGAACTGAAAACTCAGATTCACTTTATAAATGCCTCAGACTCTCCAGGATGTGCATTCTATACCTCCCTCTTTCTCAAGGGCAGCCATGGGTATGACATGTCAACATGGGTTACAAGTTTCAATATTATTAGCCTAAGTGTTACCTGTTCCAAACAAAATCAGTGATCTCTTTGTGGTGCTTTGTCTTGAGCATCATTGGGGTTAGCTATTCAAAAGTTTACATGCTACTGGACACCTGAAAATTGACTTGAGTACTGTTTGTAACTTATCTCTAAGCTCCTTCACAGATTGGCTTTCATAAAGAGAGGCAAAGCTGGACATATGGCATAGTGTGACTATAACCAATATCACACAAAATTGGCTGGAGCATAGGCAGAACTACACAGCAAGACCAACAAACAATTGCCAGGGGCTTGTGCTGAGCTTTTGAATTGAAGGTTAGCAATTTATTTTTATAACAACAAAACCACCTAGGTTCCTTAGCACCATCTCTGGAGCAAGAAGCCTGTACTTTCTCACCTTGTTTGTTTATTGATGAAAGCTATTTATTATTGCTCTGTCACATTGGAAGAGAGGCACAATAAAACTGAATCATTCTTTAAATCAGAATATGCAATAAGACAGAGTTTTCTCCTTAACAGGTTTATTATCCCATGTATAGAGGGCAGAACAGATTCCTTAGCGTATTTTGTTATAATAAGCTGAAAGGTGATATCAGATAACTCTAAAAATGTAAACAAAAGTCTTGTAAGAAACCTTTTTGTCATAGTTCACCTTGAATTAACATGCACAATCACGTTGTTTAACAATACAAATAAGAAAGTTGTAGCAACTGGAAACTTACTGTAGTACAATTGATCACTTTCTTTTTAGTACTATAAATAAAATAATTTTTAGCTACATTGAGATCTTGCCTAATTCAAGAAAGAAGTAGTTCAGGCAAACCTAAATTTATGGTACGGTAAGAATGGCAGGGCTTGCACTTGAAGAGTTTACTAAAATAGTTAATAAATATGCTGATTAACAGGGATTTTAAGTGGAAGATATATTAGGAAGATTAGCTAGATTCTATAATTGGCTCATATGTTGAGTATAGTTAATTCAGATCTTCACTTAATTGCAAATGAGTCACATGTAAAGTACAGCGACTGAGTTGTTCAAATGAAAAGATCGTAGCTTTGTGTCCAGAAAGATTAGACAAGCCATTGTAACATGCTGTACCAAACAGATAGTTTAAGCTCAGATTTTAAGTTTGGTTAAGAATGGTTATACAAATTTGACCATGAATACAAATATATTTATATTTTTGAAAATATTTGAATAAGTATTCTTTTAATCAATAAAAATAAATGTTTTTTTACTTTCTTTTGAATTTAAATAATCCCCATACAGTGCTGGAAATACATATGCTGCAGCATTCTGATAGTATTTCTACTTTCCATGCACTTTCTGCTTATGACTAGTCTACTTTCTGTTCTAAATAAATAAAGGGCAAAATGTAATCAAGCATAGTAAATATTGAAAAGTAAAATATTGCTGCTCCAGTAATCTGTGGTGGCTTTTAGTAACTGACTCTTGGGGAATGCTTTAGAAATGTTTCTATTTAATATACATTTGAATATTTAAACACATTTCCATCAGTTTCATTTGTTCTCTTTGATTGCATACTATATATATTCTAGTAAATACATTTGACAGAAATTACTATTAATAATCCAATGTTATATTTAGAGAGGGCAGAAAGCAGTAGTATATTCCAGATGTGATTAAATGTGAGTTGCATCCTTATACAACTATCATACATGCATCTTTATTCAAAGATCCAGCAGTCCATAATGAACAAATGCCATTAAATCTGCCCATAAAGAATATTTAGTTTTAAGTGCTTCCTTTTGGAAGAAAGATGATATTGAGTGAAGATAGTCACTTAGAGCATGTCTACACTACAGGACAAAAGTCGAATTAAGATATGTAACTTCAGCTACGTCAATTGCGTAGCTGAAGTTGAAATAGCTTAATTTCTACACAGCAGGAAGTCGAAGTAAGAACACTTTTCCTTCAACTTCCTTTACTCCTCATGACATGAGGGTTACAGGAGTTGAAGTAAGAAGTCCTCCATCTCATCATTATTTCAAAATAACGGTTTGCTTTGCTGTGTAAACTCATGCTATGTTATTTTGGAATAACGTCAGCTATTCCAAAATAATGCTGCTGTGTAGACATACCCTAAGGAATTTTACTATATATTCTGGTCCTGATTCATCTCTGCTTTATTCTAGTTTAATGGCTGTGTAAGTCTACTGAAACAAGTAATTTCATTGGTGTGAAAGTGAAATTGGTGATGATCAAGACTTCTAAGTTAAGTTTTAATATGCAGGTATTGGACTTTGCGCTGAGATTTTAGGAAAATATTTATAGCTCTGTATAATGGATTTGGAGCTGCCCTGTGATAATTTATGAATTCTGCATGTTAGTCTGTTTATTGAGATGTTTACTGTATGAATTAATTGATTTAGCTCAATAGACTGCATGGAAAAACAGGCAAGAAGGAAAAGAATGGCTCAAGATAGCTAGGTTTCAGCAAACACTTAAGTTGTTAAAGAACAAAGCCAGAACTATTAGTGTTGATAATTTTGCCTCCTCCTTCAGCTAACCTACAGAACTGGTTTTGACCACTAAAGGAAAAAACTTGCAAATAATGAGGAACAAATAACTGTATCAAGGCTTCAAGAGGGACATTCTCTCAGGCTACGTCTACACTGCACAATTATTTTGGAATAAGCTATTCTGGAAGAAATACTTGGAAATAGACTATTTCGAAATAGAGCATCTACACACCAAGTGCTCATCGAAATAGTGCTTAGCTATTTCGAAATAGTGTCCACACTGATTGGACACTGAAACGCATTTAAGGCCACCTGGAAGCATTTCAGGCAAATCATCAGGACAGCAGTTACTTCCCGTGGCTGCTGGCTGAGGCTATCTGAGGCTTGTGCTTAAAGGGACACCCCTATACACAGGAGCGGCCTGAGGCTGGCCGCGGCAGCTGGCGCCCTAGGCAGAAGGCGCAATTTGCGCCCCCGCCTGCATGGCCGTCAATGACCGTGACGTAATCACGGAGCGCCCGGTGCCCCGTGATGTCATCATTGTGCGCCCGGGGCCACGGCGCGCTAGGCAACTGCCTAGTTTGCCTAGGTCCGCGGGCCGCCCCTGCCTGTACAGCAGTGTTTCAGGCTCTTCTCTTTTGCCTACCTCAATGAGGGACAGCAAACCCCTTCCTCTGCTCACTGTGGTTGCCCTTGTGGACACCTCAGCAATCCAGTTATGGAGCTGAAGCTGCCTCTGGGCAGTCGGCCGCTATTGCAGCTTGTGCTGCACCTCATGCAGCAGTTTCTGCAAGCTGCCTCCCAGGTCCTGCAGGAACCCAACCCCCTGCTTATCTTGGAGACTCTCATTGGCTCTCTGCAGGCACGGCTCATGCTGCTGGATCCCACCTTCCCATCCTTGCACACTGTGCACCACTGCTTCTGGCATCCTGACACCAGTTCCGACTGGAGGGGCCAGCTTGTCATGGGGCAGTGGCTCCAGAATTTCCAGATGAGGAAGGAAACCTTTCTGGAGCTGTGTGAGTGGCTTGCCCCTGCCTCAGGTGATGGGACACTCACATGCGACTGCCATCCCCCTCCAGATGTGGGTTGCCATCACCCTGTGGAAGCTCGCCATGCCGGACAGCTACTGATCCATCAGGAACCGGTTTGGCGTGGGGAGGTCAACCGTTGGGGCCATGCTCATGCAGGTATGGTGCTCTCGAGCTGTTGTCTCAGGAGGGGGGAGAACTTCCGAACATGTGTGGACATGTGTTCTTCTTCGAGTGCTTGCTTATGTCCATTCCACTTAGGTGTGTACCTGCTGCATACACAAGTTCTGGAAGCTTTTCACCCTTAGCAGTACCTGCTGGGCCAGCCAGGAGACCTCTGGAGTGGTGTTGATATATCAGCGCATATTTATCCCTGCTGACTGTGATGGGGCGGCCCTGCCCCGCACTTAAGCCCAGGGAAACCACCTGGCGCAGGGGGCGGAGAGGGCCCCACCCACACAGCCCTACTGGGCATGCTCCCAGGGGAGCCAAGGTACAAAGGCTGCAGGCCTGCTCAGAAGGGGCAGACAGTGGCCAGAGCCGAGCTAGCGCCCAACCTCTCGCGTCGCAGACTGGACCGCCAGAGAGGGAGTCGCCAGGCCCGCTGGACGCGCCGCTGCCAGGCCCAAGCCGGGCTCGACCCCAACGACGGAGCCGCCAGCCAAGCCCCCGCGACCCAGGCACCGGACCGGCCACCGCAAGCCCCGACGCTGACTGGGGAAGTGCCGCTACCGCCACCCGACTCGCGCCAACAGGTGGGACCGCGACGGGCCGGGGGAAGGGGGAGGAAGCGACCCAGGGCCGGGAGCTGGAAAAGCCCCGGCGGGCTCGGCACGTGGCGGAGGAACCTGCCACTGATAGGGCCCTGGGTCGGGGCCCGGTGGAGAGGGAGGGCCCGGGCCCCCCTACCCCTCCCGCCCTGAACCCCGGCGAGTGGGGGCTCAGCTGAAGGACTAGGCTGCAGAGCCTGTGTACTAAGGACTAGGCTGGGAGGCCGTATTTCCCCTAAGACAGGGGCAGGATACTTTAAGACTAGGCCAGTGGGCCATATTTCCCCTAATAAAGGGGCATTGCACTTATGGGACTAGACCCGAGTGGTCTGAATTATGCCCCGGACGGGGGCGGCAACCCCATGCGAGAGGGGAGCACCCCGACATGACCCACCACTCCCTCAGTTCCTTCTTACCGCCTGTGATGGTTGCTGGAACTCTTCGCTTGCGATTTGCAAGTGCGCCCTTAGCCGGTCTTCTACCCTTAGCCCCGCACAGACTGGAAGGAACAGGCACTACATTCGTTAGATGTAAGGAGAGCTCTTGCCTTTTACTTAGATAGGACAAAACCACTCAAAGAACAGCAGGGTGGTGGATGGCACCTTTAGGTGTCTGAAGGCAAGGTGTCATTGCCTCCTCACCTGGCTGGACGTCAGGGAGCGGAACATCCCACACATGGTGACTGCGGGCTGTGTCCTTCAAAATATTTGTGAGAGGAATGGGGAGGCGTTCCTCCCTGGGTGCGGGAAGAGGCTGACTGGCTTGGCAGGGCCTTCGAGCAGCTGTTCATGGCTGCCATCCAGCTGTGCATCCGGGAGGCCCTGGAGGAGAGTTTCTCACAAAGACCCCAGTGACACTCTCCCATGGGGGACCTGTGCATCACCCCTCTGTGCCTTTCCTACCACACCCCTCCCTTCTCGCCCTCCCCACCCCCACACAGACAATAAACCACACTTTTTGTTTTGGAAAAAATAAACTGCTTTTTTATTTGGAGTCAAACTAACTGGGGAGGGACTGGGGAAAGAACCATGGAGGAAGAAGAGGAGGGAGGAAGGGAGCGGGAGGAGAGGCTTAGGGCTGAGGTTGGGAGTGGTGCCTGGCTCTGGTGATCCCACTGCCGCAGGTGCAGGGGCCTTGGTGGCCATGGGGGGAGGGTTGGGGAGAAACAGGAGGGGCAGGAGCAAGCAGCATGCTGGAGATCAGGGATTGAACTGCCATGGACATGATGTGGCCCTGCTCCAGGTGTCTTGCCGCAGCTGAATATCTTCCTGCAGTCTCTGGTCCATGATCTGCTCCGGGGATCGGCACACCGTGAGGTGCTCCTGCTGGAACTCATCCAGGGGTCTCCTGTGCTGGTGGTTCCCTTGGGGTTGGGAGGCTGCCATGGTTGGTGTCGACCGCCCCCCTCTCGCATCTGGTCCAGCTGCGAAGAACAGAGAGACGGTCAGCAATCTCTGGAGACACTCTGCCTGAAGCCTAGCCCTCGTCTCTGAGGCTGGACTGAAAGGAGTTGATTGGGACAAAGGTGATGTGCTTTGAGCAAGGCCACATGTAGCCTAGCCAGTGGGTGATTTCTGCAGGGGTGAAGATGTCCAAGGGGAGAGTCTTACTACTCTCACGTCCAGGGGACCAGCAGGCACGTGAAGGTGCCAGCCAGACCAGGATCCTGCAGGTGGGAGGAGGGCCTCGGGGCAGCTGGGCTTCCCTCTGTGCCATGCACACGCTGGGTCCAGCAGTGGCAGTGTCCTGCAGGGAGAGAACTTGTATCCCTGCCTGCTGGAGAGAGGGGGCAGGGTGTTGGGGGAGGTGTGTCTGAGCAGCAGATGCTCCTGTGCCTCGCCACACTGTCCCCAGGAGCGGCTGCTGCCCCGAGAGTGCGAGCATGCCCATGTGCTGTGTGTGCCACGTCTGTGTGTGTGTCCATATCCCTCACCTCCTTCTTGTGGTGGGAGGGTGTCCCATCCTGTTGTCAGGAGTATGGCAGACCTGTCCAGACACCCTGTGAGCAAAAGCACAAGGATCCTCTGTTGCAGCCTCCTGGGGCTGTGTGTCCTGGATTGACACTCCATGTACTCCCACGTGCACAGGCTTCTGCGTGATCCCCAGGCTGCAAAGGCCAAGCGAAGAGAGTGCAGCTGACCCTTGCCACCCACCACCTCCACCCTGTGTGTGTAGGGACTGTGATGGCACTTACCTGATGTGTCTTGGATGATGCCTGGGAGACGCTCTCCTGTCGACATAATGCTGTCTACAGAGAGGTTTAGGTCTCTTATAAATCTGAGCAATATAGTTATGCCAATATGGGTCAGTAGTGTAGGCCTGGCCTAAGGCGACAACTTTTGTTTCCAGCTAGCGCTGGAATGGCTTTATTTCTCTGTTTTACCTGGACTGTCTTTGCCAGACAGAATGTTGTCCTAAGCTCCTGCATGCCAGCAAAGCTACTGTTAAAAGTTCCATTGGTTTAGCGCTGAACCACTTCAGTGGCACCTACTGACCACACATGTTTGTAACTCTTTAACCTACATTAATCTGTTTTATTTTCCATTTTATTTTTCTTGGATAACTTTTAATCAGAACAGTGTTGTTTCTGTTTGGAGCATTTGTTACTGGTGTAAAGTACATTATTTAAATTATTTTTTTATTCCTAGAGGCAATGGAAATGTGGAATGAGTGCCTGCTCCTGAGTAACATGGAAAGGAAAAGGGGATGCCTAGTTATGATAGACATGCATGTAGACTCCTGCTTAAAAAGCCTTTTCTTTTCCCTTCAAATGCTGTGTTTTTACTGCTAAAATAAACAAAAAATGTATGTGGAGAAGGCTGGCTGATCCCTGTATGTGACTGGTCAGACGTCTGAAAGGAAAAACTACAGATATCCATACACAGTAGGATCTGCTGGGTAAGTTCTGTTGCTGCACAAGATACTGTAGTCCAGGCCCAGTGTTTGCATGCAAAAACTGTGAAATTTTGCTCTGGGATAGGTAAAGGCAAGAGGCCAAAAAGGGGACATTAGTATCTAAAAGAAGGAATGGTTTAGAGAAGGAGACTTTCAGTATGAGAAAATGTGGCAAATTCAAAGTTGATAAGAGGAAATACTTTCTCACACAATATGTAATGAGACTGTGGAAGTCATTAAAGCCAAGAGGTTAGCATGATTGAAAAAGGGACTAGACATTTATATGAATATTAAGAATATCCAAAATTATGATAAGTTAACAAAATTTTGGAAGGGCTGTTAAGCCTCATGCTTCAGGACTTTAGCCAGTCTCTATTAGAGACAAGACCAATTGGGGGCATATTATCCACCCATCTGTGTAATGTGGGGTTCTAACATTGAGCTCTAAAGCATAGGAACCGAGCCACCATTGGAAACAGGGTTGAGTCTGATCCAGTATTACAATTTCTGTGTTTCACTGAAATCCCTGGGGCTCTGTGCAGAGGCGTAGCAAAGGGAGGGCAGTTGCCCCTGGGCGCCACGCTAGGGCGAGTGCAGGGAGAAAGGCATGGGCGGATTTGGGACCGCCAGGCCCCGCCACAGCAGCCGAAGCCACATCAGACCCCCACGTGCCGTTCTCCCTGAGCTTGCCCTTGGTTGGCCCCCCAAGGGCAACTGCCCCTTCCCCTGCCATGGCCCTGGCTCTGTGTATGTGCAGAGGACTGTCTACATGAAGCTTCATGAAGGACTAGGGCCTTAAACACCACGATTAAGTGACTATATGCCCAGGCCAGTACAACATTTTAATGGCACTAGTCATGGATTTAAAGGTAAGCTCATGGAAGAAAAGGATTAGAAAGGATCTCAAGAGGAGTCCAGCACACAAGGCATAACTAAGTATTATCTAAGACCATCCCTGACATGGGTCTGTCTAACCTCCACTTAAAAACCTCCAGTGATGGAGATTTCACAACCTCCATAGGCAATTTATTCCAGTGCTTAACTGCCTTGACAGTTTTTTTTCCTAATGTCCAACCTAAACTTCCTTTGCTTCTATTTAAGCCCATTGCTTCTTGGGTTGTTCTCTAAGGTTGACAAGCATGATTTTTCTCCCTTCTTCTTATACCCTTTTATGTACTTGAAGACTGTTATATCCCCCTCCTCCCCAGTCTACTCTTTTCCAAGTCATGTTTTCTAGATCAGTGTTTCTTAACCAGTGGTACGCGTACCCTTAGGGGTACACAAGAGAAGACTGGGGGGTCACATGTGAAATTTGGCAAAAAATGTCCAGGATTTTGCCCTGCAAAGGAGATCGGGGAAGGCGGTGGCACGTGCCTGTCAAATTGAATGCTTGGAGCTGCGCACGCGCCCCAGTGCTGGTGGGAAAAGCATGTGGCTGTGACAGCGGCGGCTCTGGTAGAGAGGTTGGGGGTGCCTGGCTCTGGGGGAAGGGTCGGTGCATTGGGTTAGAGCAAAGGGTTGGGGGTATTTATAATTTTTTTTGTTTGAAAAAGGGGTACTTTATAAAAAAAACGGTTGAGAAACACTGTTCTAGATTGTAAATGAGCACAGCCATCTTCTCACATCTGCCTGTGAGGGAGGCTATACCTACTTGTGGCTGATATGTTAGAGTATTCTTAAAATATAGAAAGGGGTCATTAGTAGTACTCAATGGCCTCAGGCTTCAAGGTAGGTGGGGCTGCAAACAGTCTGAGCTCTGTCCAGCAGTCAAGATGATGTGGTAATAAGTTACAAGCCCAGACTTTAAGTAGGGCAGGGTAATAAACAGTCAGGGCTCTGGCTTGCAGTAGCACTGTCTATGGGTCTTAGGGAAGGGTCTGTCATACTAGCCTGATGGGTGACAGACAAATGCAAGTCTCTTGGCCTAAGAAGGGGGAGTACTGACATCCCAGGAAGTGGCAAGGGGATGTGGGCCTACCTGACTTCACTGCTTTCCAGCCCTGGGCCCAAACAGTGCCAGGGTGGTCTGCTACTGGCTCAGCATTATACTGTTGCATTATACTGATTGGCTGTGTCTATACTGGCACCCTTTTGCGGAAAAGGGATGCTAATGAGACACTTCGGAATTGCAAATCCGCGGGGGATTTAAATATCCCCCGCGGCATTTCTGCATAACTGCCGCTTTTTCGGCTCGGGGTTTTGCGGAGAAAGCGCCAGTCTAAACGCGATCTTGCGGAAAATAAACCCTTTTCCGCAAGATCTCTTATTCCTACTTGAAAGTAGGAATAAGAGATCTTGCGGAAAGGGTTTATTTTCCGCAAGATCGCGCGTTTGACTGGCGCTTTCTCCGCAAAACCCCGAGCCGAAAAAGCGGCAGTTATGTAATGAAATGCCGCGAGGATATTTAAATCCCGCGATTTGCAATTCCGAAGTGTCTCATTAGCATCCCTTTTCCGGAAAGGGGTGCCAATGTAGACACAGCCATTGTGTTTCAGGTGGCACTACAGCCAGACAGTAGTCTGATTTCCCTAAGCTCCTTCCTACTCTCCCCATCAGGTGTACCTGCATTCTGGGATCATTCTCAGTCTCTCTGGGATACACTGCCAAGTGTAGCAGTATGGAATGGAGGGCTCTCCGGAAGCTCAGGCAGGTCCTCCAAGCAGCCACAGCTCTCCGCAGCTCAGGGAAGAAGCACATGTCTCCTTCAATAGCATTTTACTCAACTGAGCTGCTGGAACACTCTTTTATACTTTGTTTTCCTGTCCCTTCCCTTTACTTTTGGCATGCATGTGGTGGTCCTCTTGGTTCCATCCACCAGGAGGCTTGTGGTGTTCCATCCATGTCTGACTCTGAGACAGGCAATACCTCCTCACTACATAGACCTTTAATAATTTTTATTGCTCTTCTCTGCAGTGGCATAGGGAGGGAGGGATGGGGGAGGGCAGTTGCCCCAGGGCACCATGCTAGGGGAGCGCCATTTTAGTCCCCCTTGACTCCCCGTGTCATCCCTCAGCTTGCCCTCTCCTCCTCTGCCTGCAACCACCATCTGGAGTCACCTCCCCACCTCTCTGCCCCCAGCCCAACCCTCCTCCATCTCCACCGGTGGGTTAGTGCGTGTGGGGGCCCAGTCCCAAATTGGTATAGACTGCTCCTTCTTGCGCAAAAGCCCCTTGTGCAAAATGGTGGCTCATTAAGTATGCAAATGAGGCACAGCGATATTCATCATCATGCCTCATTTGCATATGTTCTTGCACAAGACTGGCCAGTGTAGACGTAGCCTAACTGTTTTGCTGAATGAAGGTCTTTAATAGAAGTAGCTGGATATTTTTGTCTTTGTGCAGAGGAAGCATATAACTCAAAGAAACACTGGTATTGGTTATATTACTTTAAACAGCATGTTCCAGCCTTGAAGAAAGCATTATAAAACACTACAATATTGTATTGCAATTGCTCGAAACATTGTGGTAATCATCTTGTGAACTGTAGTGTTTTAGAGCAATATTGAAGAATACTTAATAAGGGAGTTGTCTCCTTTCCAGCTGCGAATCCTTGAAAACAGGAAATGCTGACAATGCAGACCCTTTAGTTCTGCTATAAGATAAACCTTCCATGATTCTTCAAAGGCTGATTTAAAAACAAAACAAAACAAAACTGAAAGCTACTACATTATGTAATTCTTTCTGATTTTTTGCTTCCCTTTCTTTTCTGCTTTCTTCTTGCTTTTTTTATTTACCAAGTATACCATAGTATACTTTATATTCATTTGCAGGAAATTGACATACAAACTAGTATCTGTGTTTACCTCTTTGAGCTGGGGAGTCCTGAGTTCTTGTTTTTTAAACTAAACTCGTGTACAAGTGATTATGGTAGCAGGTCTTAAATTCTCATAATCTATTGCCTGGAGACCCTTATGCTCTTCCCACATTTGGGGGGTTCTGGGCATCAGCTGCAGGGGGAGAAGCTACCAGGACTTGGGACTTTAGCCCCACAGAACGGATGTGTGTGTTTGTGATTGGTGTAGCTACTAGGGCTCAGGGCTTCAGCCTGGCGGTGCGGGAGGTGGAGCTCCCATGGGTTTGAAAATATTTACCAGAATCCATTTCAGATGGCTCTGGCTGAACTTAAGTTTGGGTGGTTGGTTCAGGGCCATTCTTAGCCATACACAGAACATGCAGCTGCGTAGGGCACCTGAAAATTTGGGGCACTACTGGGTCTTAATGTCTACGCACATCTTCCTATCCCTGTTCCGTTGCTTCACTTCCTCTGGAGAAGATCTAGTCAACTAAAAGGAGGAAAAAGCCTGCCAGACCTATTAGCAGAACACTGAACCTGTGAAAGATAAATTCAAGTGGTAATGAAGCCATTTAACAGACATTTGCCAGCCATGTACTGTGAGTTTCTGAGTTTACTGGGTTAGGGTATGTCTACATTACCAAGTTTTGTCAACATGGCTTATGTTGACACCCAATCTTATGTTGCTCCCTCTGTCTACAGATCATATCCACGCTGGGAGCACCATCATCAACAATAGACAGGACTATGTAGCATTTTAAAGACTAACAAGATGGTTTATTAGGTCTTTTGTTTCAGAAAGACCAGACTCACATGGCTACATCTCTATTACATCATCAACAATGTGAGCAATGCACTGTGAGTATGTATTCCAGAGTGCCATCTTGTGGAAAATTAATACATATGTAACCGTGTTAGTCTGGTCTAGCTGAAACAAAAACAGGACTATGTAGCACTTTAAAGACTAACAAGATGGTTTAGTAGGTGATGAGCTTGGGTCTGGCCCATGAAAGCTCATCACCTACTAAACCATCTTGTTAGTCTTTAAAGTGCTACATAGTCCTGTTTTTTTTGTTTCACCTTGTGGAAAGGCAGAGCTGATTCCTGTGCCTCTTGGGATTCCCCCTCAGTTCTCCCATAGCCTCTTCAGCTGCATCATGAGTGGCTGCATCATGAGTAACTCTGTGAGCTCTCCATGCTGAGGAATGTCAAAACAGCACAGCAGCCTGTTCCCATCCCTCTGCAGCAGCAGTCTGCCTGTTGCTGTGTTCCTCATGCAGAGAAGAACAGGAGCAGTCCAATGATTTGCTCTTTGTTTGTTCTCCAAAGAGAGCTGCTCACTCAGCTGTAAGACACTTCCCGAAACTTTGAAAGGGGAGAGGCGCATGCCTGTGGGGCAGCAGAGATAAAAGCTGAGCAGAGCCATCAGGGCAGGCATTGTGGGATATTGGCAGAAGCCAGTTCTATTGACAAAACAAACAGCAGAGAGTTTACACTGGCTCTTTGGCTATGTCTACGCTGCAACAAGGTTTTTGCGCAATAACCCACGGAACGTCCACATTTCAAGTGTGCTTTTGCACAAGGAAATCGGCAGTAAAACAGCAGAACAGAGGGCTTTTTCGAGTGTAGGTAAACCTCCTTCTACAAGGCATAACTCCTTTTTGTGCAAGAGTTCTTGCGCAAAAAGGCAAGTGTGGACGCTCTGCAGGGGTTTCTTGCGCAAGAAACCCCTATGGGAAAAAGCACAGGTGCTCTGATGGCCATTCTATGAATGGCCATCAGAGCTTTCTTGTGCAAGAGCATCCATGCAGTGTGGATGCTCTCTTGCGCAAAAGCACATTACTTTTGTGATGTGCTTTGAGATGTGCACGCGCTCTTGTGCATGAAGTTTTTGCGAAAAAATACTTGCACAAAAGTCTTCTTGCGCAAGAAGCCTGTAGTGTATATGTAGCCTTTGTTGACAATAAAGGGAGGAGAAAAGAAAAAACTCTTCATAGGGATGGAAATTTTTTGTCACCGAAACTAGGTGTTTTTCCTAACAAAAGTTCGATTGCAGTGTGTGCGCGCTCACTGTTTTTTGTTGCCAAAAGTCAGGTGTTGACAACAAAAGTTTGTAGTGTTGAGACAACCTGAGTGTACAGAGCATTAGTTTAAATTTGCTTTAACATATTTTTAGTGTTGACAAAATCATCCCCCCCCACAAGCTGCCATCAAGCATAGGGACACCAGTTTAATAGTACTGCATAGGGCCCCATAAATTCTCAGTATAGCCCTAGACTGGACAGAGGATTCCCCCTTGGTAAATTACTCCTCTTTTTCATATATTGCAAAACCAAATCCTTGTGTATCACTTTGTTATTGTTTCTTTCTTATTAAAATACAATTTTTTTATGGGATCCATGCATGTTTCCCCCCCTTCCAGTATATTTTGTAAGCATTAGCTGTAGCTTAGTCATTGTGTTAGAATTCAGAGGACTTTGTTTGTATCGAGATTTGGATTTTCTGACATTATAGACATTTGTTTGTCCATTATGCCTGGGTGTTTTACTTAAGCATTAGGGTCTCATAGTTCAAAGTACTATACAAACAAGTAACAAGAAGTTACCTCTACTAGATAGCTCACAATCCAGGTTTCCGACAAAATAACATTAAGCGGTATGATAGGAAAAAGTAGCCCCCCCCTGCGAAAAAAAAAGCACTTTATTCATAAACTTTTGCATTTCATTCAACGGAACTGGATTTTGGTGGGTGTGAATTGATCACTTGCCAAAGTGGTAGGAGCAAGTTCACTCACATTCAGCTTGTCTATATTTGTTTTTGTGTTCTAAGCTGTTTGTAAACAGCAAGATTTACACACAGATTTCTAAGCTGTGTATAAACAGCAAGAAGCAGAGGCTGCTATTGAAAAAAACAGCAAAAGAGTATCTAACCTTAACTGAAGAACACATAGGGTATCATAACCAGACCCTTGGTTGTACGCAGCTAACTCACTAATGCTGGAGTAAGTATGTGTGCCGGTGTTTTCTGGGACAAATTCAACCCTGGAGCTGTCAGAGAAGTTCAGCAGTGCTCATTTGTGGATTAATGTAAAGGACGGGGGATAGTCTTGGGATTCAGGCCAGGGAGTTGGGATTGTGGGGCCCTGGCTCTGGCACCCTTCAGCCCAACCCTGATATCTACACTTCAATGTAGCCTTTCAGTCTGGTCCTGCCACAGGTGTGTCATTGCAGTACAGTCTTGCTGCTGATATGCCTACAATGCTTGCCTGAGCTTCTGGTATGCAATCAGGGCCTATTTGGAGGCAAAAACTTGTTACTGGCAGAGACTCCCCAAGAAAGACAGTGTACCTGTATTTGATTGGGCTCCTTATTATTCTGTGGGCAGAATGAAGATGAGAAGTCAAAGGTGCATAAAAGCAGTTTATCATATGCGTTTGCAATTTATCATATTTCTGGGCTGTGTATGAGAAGTATTTATAGATACATACTACAATATATAATACACACTCAGCTATTATAAACAAAAAGCTCTGTAAATATAAGGAAATTATAGTAGACTTTTTTTATTAACATTTTATTATTTGTCATAAAATTGTCTTGGTTTTCTTAAAGTAATGAAAATAAAATAACAGATCTCAAAATGTAATATAAAAGGGGAGTTGTCATCAAGCAGTGTCCCATAGTAATTGGTTTGTGGCCTTGCACTAATTAACATTTACTGGAGGGAAAACATAAAATCACCACAGCTAAAGTTTGCAAATGACCCAAAAATTGAGGGAGTGGTTAAGTAATGAAGAGGACAGATTTAAAGCAATTTAGATTGGTAAACTGGGCATAAGAAAAGAGTGACTTGATTACAATCTATAAGTACATACATGAGGAACAAATATTTAATAATGGACTGTTCTATCTAACAGAGATAGCAGTAACAAAACCAATGCCTGGAAGCTGAAATTAGGCAAATTCAGCCTGGGAATAAGGCATACATTTTTAATGTTGAGAGTAATTAACCATTCTTCATCACTCAAAATGTTTAAATCAAAATGAGATGTTTTTCTAAAAGATATGCTGGAAGAACTATTTTGGGAAAGGACTATGACCTGCACCATACTAGAGGTTGGACTAGATTATCACAATGATTCTTTCTGGCCTTAGAATCTATGAATGCATTTATGGCATCTTGGTAAGATTTTATTTTATTGCATTACCAGAGTTTTGTTAGCTAGAGAATAGAGATAACTGATCTTGTCAACTAGAACATCCTCATTTATATTACTCTATTTTTTTCCTCTGCTGCTTACTTAGTAGGTTCAGTTCAATAAATTACAACGAGTTTGTGAACTGCTAATCCTGTCTCTTTGTTTAAGATACTTGTTTTTAATAAATGTTTTTTCTTGTCTGAACCATCTGTTAATCTGGCAGCACGGTGCTTCCAAATGAGAATTAATATTCCCCTCTTTCATTATTATTTATTCTGACTTCCTTATATTAATTAATATGAAAATGGGAGTTTATTTACTAAAGGATTAAATTCTGATACCCTTGTGCATATTGTGTAGCATCTTGCTTTGCAATAGTCCCACTGACTTCAGTGGTACCATCTGAGGAGTTTGATGTGACAGTTTGGAAAATCTCTCTGTACAGTTTATGAATTCTGGTTGATGTGATGAAGTTGTTACATAATTGCTGTATCATTGGATGCATCCATATGAATCTGGAACCCACCAGCTACTGTCATGGGCTGAAGCAGGTACCTGCCAGATGAAGGACAGTGGAGAATCATTAACCTTATCTATCACTAACTGAAGGAATCCTAAGGTACTGTTACACTACAGGTAAAGTCGAATTAAGATATGCAACTTCAGCTACACAATTAATGTAGCTGAAGTCGAAGTACCTTAACTTGGCTTTTGGAGCTGTCTACGCTGCAGGAAATTGAAGGAAGAACACTCTTCCTTCAACTTCCTTTACTCCTCATGAAATGAGAGTTACAGAAGTCGGAGTAAGAAGCCCATTATTTCAAAATTATTTTAAAATAATGGGCTTGCTGTGTAGACGTGCTCTCTATTTTGAAATAACGTGAGTTTTTTTTCAAAATAACTCTGTGTGTAGACATGCCCCTACAGTCTTATGGCTCATTCCTGTTCTCCACATCACATGCTTCTGCATTCACTCCCTCAGGCCAAAATTCAGGTAATAATTTAACAAAGTAGGGCTTCTTAAAGTTATTTACTTATTCCCACAATGTAAGAACTAGGGGTCACCAAATGAAATTAATAGGCAGCAGGTTTAAAACAAAAGGATGGTTTTCTTCACTCAGCGCACAGGCAACCTGTGGAACTCCTTGCCAGAGGATGTGGTGAAGGTTAGGACTTTAACAGGATTCAAAAAGGAGCTAGATAGATTCATGGAGGTTAGGTCCATCAATGGCAATTAGCTAGGATGGGTAGGAATGGTGTCCCTAGCCTCTGTTTGTCTGGAAATGAGTGACAGGGAGGGGTCACATGAGGATTACCTGTTGTGTTCCCTCCCTCTGGGCCATCTGGTATTGGCCACTGTTGGTAGACAGGATACTGGGCTAGATGGACCGTTGGTCTGACCCACTACGGCCGTTCTTATGTACAAAATTCCTTTTATGCAGTTGATTGTTCAGACTTAGGTCACATCAACACAGTTCCCCAACCCTCCTGGGCTACAACTCCCAGGATTTATTCCTCCTTTAGTTCTCAGGTTCCTGATGTCTCCCCTCACAGGATACTCTGGCAGTCTTAGTGCTTTGGGGGTCCCTATTCCCAGGCAGCAAGATTCATTTTCTTTGCATTTTTCCTGACTGGTGCTCGGCTTCCTCCTTGCTAGGTGGGTGGATAGGTCTGTCTCTCCTTAAGTCCATGTGGCCTCCTTTAAAGCTTCAGTGCAGTCAGCTGTCCAGTCAGAAAACATTGGTTCTGCTTCCTTTTAATGGGCCAGTGTCACCTGTCACTAATAGCCCTAAAGAGAGGAGTTTGAATACTTTGGCATAATTTAGTAATAATTTAACAGCTGTTCTGCCTCTTGGCATGCAAACCTATGCTTTATTGCCATGGGGAAGGAATGGAAATAGGATCTGAGTATCAGTATACATTATTCAAATATTAACTAGTAGTAAACTGTGTACCAGGGTACTGGAACAATTTGCATAGTGAGGGTGCATGGAGCCACTGAACCAAACTTAACCCTCTATATAATGGAAAGCAGTTCAAGCCAGGGAGTGCTGCAGCATCAACTGCACCCCTCATCCTAGCACCTATGTTGTGTACCAAGTGGTACAAATACTATACCTGAGGGGGAAAGGAACAAATTACCCTGACAACAAAAGAATTAGAATATTCAGCAGCAGAGACTGACATGCAAAAAAATATAGGTTGATATGGACAAAAATTAGACTTCTGCTCTCTAGTGAAATTTGATACTACATTTCCCTGTGGAGTGGCACAAAACCGCACCTTTCATTTATATTCTCCATTATACAAAATTAAACTCAGAGCTCAAGGAACTGTAACCCAAGTATAAAATATACTTGCCCACACATGCATTACTCCCCTGGATCAACATGTTTTTCATACAAACAAAAAAGATCAGTATAGTATGTTTTAATTCAGATAAAGCTTTATTGCAAATCATAATGCCTCTTTTTAATAAGATACGTACCTGTTTTATTTAGACCTAGCATTTGATTTAATTATGGGGGGGAAGGGTGGCACAGGGAGTGATGCTGACAATCAAGTTTGCTCAACACTTGCTATTTTAAGACCTAGTTTTCAGTTATTTTGCAAAACTTTAACCAGTTGGGATGATTACAGCCTTCTAACTCCTATCAGCTACTCTGCTACCTTAAGTGTTCAAAGACCATGCTATGGATCTTAAGAGCATAACACTGATGTCATAATTTGACATTGTTTTGAATTGCCCTTCCCACAGAGCAATTCAGTCGAGTTTGAGAGAGACCTGGTGGTTTTAACAATTTACAACAGGAACTAAATATATGATCCCAGACTACAATTACAGCAAATAAGTAAAATCTCACGCCTATTAAGTGGTCCGGTGAGGCATACGTGGTGTGGTTGGATGAATCTGTTTCTCTGTCTAGAGTCTGTGACACTACACCACCCCACATGACATCATATGACATCATAACTGCCAGATCTATTTTTAGCCAGTGACTGTTATTTCTCTCTCAGTAGTAAGATCAGCAGAATCATTGTTTACTTTTCCTGCCCCTTTGGTTTTCCTGCCAATTCTATGTTTAGTGTTATGTGAATTGTAGCTTCCATCTGTGAGTGGAATATTTCTTGTTTATTCAAAATGGAGGCCAGGGATACAAAATGGAGTTATTCAGGATCTCTCATGATGATATTTTTATTTTATAAGTTAAAAAAAAACCACAAAAATTTACGTTTAAAAATTCCTCTTAAAAGAATATTAAGGTTGCAAAGTCAGATATTCTGAACTTAGGAAAAAACAAAATTAAGGCTGCCCATTTACTAGCAGAGGTGTGGAAAAAATAGTGTGGGATCAGCTCATCTAATTAAAGACTGCATCATACTGAAGACAAATGAGGGGGGTGAATTAAGGTTGCTTGAGGCAACCTTGATTGTGTCATTTTTCCTTTTTGGAGTGGATGACTTTGCAACCTTAATTTTCTTTTAATGCAGGGGGTTTTGTTTATTTTTTGCAAAGTCTTTTTATAGTTCTATATAGTAGTAGAAGCTGCAGAAGTTATCAACAGGTGTGGTGGCCTTTGTTTTTACATTTCCCTTTTGCCAGCAGGTTTTCTGCTGCTACATATAATAAATTATAACTAGGGACCTGAAGTCAATGGCAGGTTTTTACCTCCTTTTGTTGCTATCATGTAATCTTGAAACATCTAAAATTTCTATTGATGTAGAACAGAATTTTAGTCCTCTGCATAGGAGAGAGGGATACTTGGACAGAAGTCAGCTACCTCAGTGTAAATCCAGAGAGGCTTGATTGGTTTCAGTATGGCTTATTAGCATATTTTTAATGTTTTTAAAAAATCCTGTATTAAGGGAAAACAATTCCTGTGGAACTGATTTCTGGGGTGCCTTTATCATGCCTTTTAAATGAATAGGATTGAAAATACTGAGAATGACATGACCTTTGAAAAAAAGTTAGGTCATGTGTTTAGCTCACAAATGTTTCTATCCCTGTGATAACAAAGCAAATATGAAAACAGTGTGTAGTTTATTGAACATAACTAGTGTTTTCAAAATAATAGTTCTCCATACTTCCACCCCGTTCTGCCCATTTGTGAGGAATGGGGAAGTAATAGGTGCCGAGTGCCAGCTTCCCTTACATCCTGGACTCAAGCGTTGATCAGAACCTTAAAGGGAAATTTTACTCCCTTTGGGCATGTAGGTAGGCTACAATTTAGTCCTTAGTAAAGTTAATGGGAGTATAACTAGAGATAATGGGATTAAACAGATGAAGAGAAAATTTAGGCTGAATATTAGCAATATTTTTCTGACAATTTAGACTAATCAGTCCCAAGGGACATTGAAAATTAGACTGGAAAAACCTTAGAAAATATTGTTTAGAGAACAGTCCTACATTGGCTGGGAGAGTGCTGGATAAGACCTTTTACGGCAGGGGTGAGGAACCTAAGCTGAGGGGTTGGATCTGGCCCCTGAGGCTTAGGTCTCCCCCCAACCCCTAGCACTGGGAAACCTGTGCTACCACTCTTCTCCTCCCCCTGGTTGGGGAAATGGCAGTGCAGCAAAGCACTGCCTGGAGGTTTTTTCCCCCACTACTCTAACTGACTATAATTGTGGCCAATAGGAGAAACAGGGATTGCCTGGGATTGCTGAGGGACATGGAACCATGTGTATCTCCAGGGATCTATGCTAGGTAAATGCCTCCCATTGCCCAGATTCCACAACCCTAGCCCGCTCCTGCACCCTCCCACCCTCCCAGACCCCCCAACTGCCAGCATGCTCCTGTACCCTCCCATCCACTCAGACCCCCACCTCCATTCCACTCCTGCACCCTAACTTTCCACCCAATCCTGCCACCCCCAGTCTGCTCCTGCATATTACCTCCTACTCAGACCCCCTGCCTCCAATCCCCAGCCCACTTCTGCACCCTCTCACCCAGGCTACGTCTACATTGTTTCCCTCTTGCAGAAAAGGAAATGCAAATGGAGTGCTCATTAGCATGTCACGCTGTCATTTGCATATTCTCTTCTGATACTTTTTGTGGAAGAGGTTTTTGCACAAAAAACCGCAGTGTAGAAGGGGCCTTTTGTGCAAAAAAACCATTTTGTGCAAGAACCCTGTAAACCTAATTTTTTGAGAGATAAGGGTCTTGTGCAAAAGGGTTTTTTTTGCGCAAAATGGCCCCGTCTACACTGTGGTTTTTTTGCACAAATACCTCTTCTGCAAAAAGTATTGGAAGAGGATATGCAAATGACAGCGCAACATATGCTAATGAGCACTCCATTTGCATTTCCTCTTCCGCAAGAGGAAAGCAGTGTAGACGTAGCCCCCATCTTCTCACCCCCAGCATGCTCCTGCATCCTCCACGCTCCCAACCTCCCCAAACCCTAACAAACTCCTGCATTCTCCCTCCTGTCTGTACCCCACAGCTCAAGCCCACTTCCTGGCAGCCCCTCCCTCACACTGAACCCTTCATTTTTTGGCCATGCTCCAGAGCCTAGGAAGGAACCCACAAAATCTGCTAGCCTTGCACCCCTCTTGGCTCTGGTGTGTGAGGGGAATATAGGGAATGTCTTTCTGCTTCTCGATTGGGGGCCATGCTAGTGAGGGTTAGGGTGTTTTTTTGTTTTTGCTTCTCACTTTTGTGCAGCTTCTGATGGATTTTTCAGTGGATCACCAGCCCCTGACCCAAAAAAGTTTCCCCAACCCGTTTTACAGAGACTTTCCCTTCGCTAATTTCTATAAGCAAAGAGGTAATTAATAACTTTTCCTATATGTAATAGTGCAAATTCTGTCTGTTTTTAGTATAACAAATATATGTGCCAAGATTTCCAGAAACATGTTGTAGCTAGTATAGTTAACCCATTTTAACTATGTCCTGACTTCTCCAATGTATGAGGTAGGTGCAGCTTTTAATGTCTGCTAGGACTTTCACTACTATAAAAAGTCCAACCACTTAAACTCAGAAAGTGACAAAATTAATAATAAAGGTAACAAGTTTGTGGTTAGGAAACTAATGACATTTTGTCTTTCAAAAGACAAACAGAAAATGTTGCTTCAGTCTTGCCTCTCAATATTTCTGGCACAGCAGCACTCTTAAGCATATTGCTCTTCTCTTCAGTCTGCCTGGTAGCAGCCACAGCATGCTAGGGGGAAGGGAAGGGTGGTTTTTGGCACTTAAGAGGCGTCTCTTCTGTTTTCTGCTCTCCCACAAATTTTCTACAATCACTTTGTCTCTGTTTCTTTATGTTCCAGCTGTAAAATGGCACTTTTCTGCCTCCATGGGGGTATGAGGATTATGAAGTGATTAAGATGCCAGTGGTGCTGGAGTGCTAAGGAGGCTCTGGGGCTGATTCTTATGTAAGGTTTTTCATCAGTAGAGGTCAATGTGTTTCACAAAAGAGGTTGGGCTTCTTGTGCCCAGGCCACGGATAGGAAAACTGAGGAAAAGAGCCGTAACTCGCTCAAGGTCTCCCAGCAGGAGGTGCTAAGACTAGAACTACTATCGCCTGCGTCTTAGACCTAAGCTCTCCAACCGCTACATCCTACCCCTTAGCGGCTAGGTTCTACTAGCTTTCTGCTTCTCTTTTACCGCCCTCTCCTTTACAGGGATCCCCCCTCTCCGGGGCCCAGGCCAGGCTCCGGCTGCAGCAGTGCTTCCTTCTGCAGGAGCAGCAGCAGGGGGTTGCGTGTTCTCGGGTTCGGTGACCCGGCCGCCTCCCCCACGCCTGCGGCTCTAGCTGTTTCTCCCATCCCCCGCGCCCCCCCCCCCAGGGAGCCGTTCCCGCGCTGAGGCGAGCATCCGCTTTCCAGCGGCAGCCTGCGCGAGCCGTTCGCGCCCCGTGGCCCGGTGCAGGAGGGGAAGGGGAGCGGCGCGGCCACGATGACCAGCGGCCAGGAGTGCCCGGAAGTGCGGGGCAGGTGAGCAGGCGGGTCTGGGCGCGGGGCGCACCTGGGCTGCGAGGCGGCGGCGGGGACCTGCCGACCGCGGAGCCTGGGCACCAGGGACAAAGCGCTGTGGGCGCCGCGCGCTCCGGCCGTTCCCTGCCTGGGAGGGGGAGCCGGGCGGCCTCTGGCCCCTGCGAGAGGCGGCTCCGTCGGGCCGGAGCGCGGGAAGGGCGGGCGGCCGCGATGGGCTGGGGCAGGAGGCGGCCGCCGCCGCGCAGGGACAACAAAGGGCGCCATTGCTGGGCACGGGCAGGGGAGGCTGCGCTGGGCATAGGTGCTGTGCGCGCCCCCGGGGAGAGTGCCCGGGCGGGCGGCGACAAGCCCCCTCCTCCGCCCAAGCCCCGAGAAGCTGGCGGGGCGGGAATTGGATGCTGCGCGGCAGACAGCTGCGGCGATGCCTCCATCTCCCAGGTACCAGCCTGCAGGGGAGAGATGGGCAAGCCCTGCTCCGCCTCCAGGCTACCGCCTGTGGAAGAAAGGGGCTGGCAGCAGGTGCTGCGCCGCAGCCCAGCCTACTTGCCCAGAGACAAGGTCTCCCCGGCCGACCAAGATTTCCTGTGTGCTTTTGGGCTGGTCACTTAACCAACCCTTTGCCATGGTTTCCCATGTGTAAAGTGTGCATAATAGCGCTTCCCTACAGGGAGATAGATACATGCATTATTGCAAGATAGATGCTCAAATTCTAATGGGATGGACACCGTATAATACAGCTTCAAAGAAGATTAATTTTGATTTTTTTGGGGGGGTGTGGTGGGAAAATAGATGTTTCCATCACTTTGTCAAGGTAATATTTTGTAAATTCAGATCTGTTTCTTCTGAGATGAGGTGTACCAACTATTTGCAGCACCACATTAAATTTCTGATCTAAATATTTTTAATTCATTAAAAAAACAGAAAAAAAATCTAAAAAAATTAAAATGAATGTGTATGTAGGGTCTTTGTGATCCATATTTTTAACAAGCCAAGAAAAACCAACCAACCAACCCCCCCACCCTAAAAAAAGGTTTATACATTTCCAAAGAACAATTCCCAGCCATTGCAGGTTGTTCAGTAATATATAGAATTCTCAAATTTATTTATTATTCAGCATATAACGTGCAATTATCTGGTGGATTCTAAGCACAAATATAAAAGGTAAAACAATAAACTCACAACAATTTCAAACTAAATAACACTGGCCCTCATATCCTCCCTAAGTATATTATTTTCTCCAGGCATAGTCAGTTTGAATACATGGATCAGTCTTGAAAATTTTGTGATTATTTGGGCTTTTTCTATGCTCTTGTATACTAACTTTCTTAAATTAATAAAAATGTTTCTCAAGAAAAAAAAATGCCCAGCCTCCAGTCTCCTGATGTTTACCTCTAGGGACTGCTAATGAAAGGACCTCAGCTGTTCTCAACTGCCATTGAGGGAATTGAGTGCCATCTAGTTTGTTGTATAAAATGTAAGAACCAGTGTTTGCACTATGTAGTATTGTCAGTAATTTTTTATGCATAAATGTTTAGCTTTGCCTGCAAAGCCTTAACTACTGTTGAAGCGATCTGAAACTTTGTTTCAGTTTCTGTTTCATTAGTGGCCAGAGGATCAGAATAGTAATCCACTGGTTCATTTACTGAACACTGAGATATAGGAGGTTGTTGCAGAATAGTATCCCTTTCTTTAAATAGTAATCAATGTTGTGTGCAATCAGCATACACCTCACTTTGTGTCCTTGTTTTACATGCATGTCACTTTAGTAACACTGGTAGGGAAAAAATGACATGGAATCAGACAATCCTGCACATGAGTAACGATAAAATGTCTTGCAGGCCACACACAGAACCCTACCACTGCTATAGTCTCCCTCTGGGCTCCCAGGATTTATCTAACAGCAACTTTGCTAATAAAAGTGTAACCAGAAAGTGTCAGTGATCCATATTCTGAGACTTTTTTGCTTAGTGTGAAGATAAAACTCAAGTCAGTTATACAGCCTCATTTACCTATTTATCATTCCACCACAGAAATAACTTAGAGTTAAAGTTTGAAAGCTGTATATTACATAAAAATATTTACTTACTTTTTTTACTGCTCTACAATTGCTTTGAGGAAAAAATGAAGCCAATTGGAATGCTGGGGGCATTGACATGTTTTCAGTAAAATACTCAGGTATCAAATTTTACATTGATCCAGAGTTCTCTACCGGCATGTTGTGAGGGAAAGTATAAACTGCATTATAATATTTATTGACATGGTGTGAAGAGTGGGGAAGACAGTCTACATTTTTTTTACGGTGAAGTTATTGTTGTTGCTAATGTTCATTTTGCCTCTGCGTGACTAACCTAACACGGTGTCAGAAGACAAACAATAGACACTACAGACTTTTGTCAAAATGCCAAAGTTCCGTGCACCAGAGAGTGTCAACTTCAACAGACCATCAGACTGGCCTAATTGGAAGGAGTAATTTGAATGTTTCTGCATCACAACTAAACTCCACGACAAGAGTGGAGTGGTTCAGTGTAGTTCCATAGTCTGTGCAATGATCATGGGTAGGAAAACTGAACATATCTTTAAATCGTTTGCCTTTGAAGAGGAGACCCACAAGAATAATTATACTGTGCTGCTGGCTAAGTTTATAATCTTTTTGTACCGCACCATAATGTGGTTTATAAGTGAGCATGTTTCTACCAGCATGTCCAAAAATGTGAGGAGGAGTCTGGATTCTTTTATAAGAGACTTGTGTGGCATGGCAGAAAACTTTGGAGACAAAAAGGGAAGAGCGTATTACACACACAGTAGTGATTTGCGTTTTAGATAAGGGCCATTCAGAGAAACTGCAAGTGAAGAGAGATTTAACCTTTTACAGAGCAATAGAAATGTTAAGACAACTAGAAATGGTTTAAAAAATCAAAATAGATATCACTGGACACCAGAAAGTAACTTAGAAGAAGTGACTTAGAAACAGAACCACTATTGGAGATATAGCACAGCTGCAAAAAGGAAGTGAGTGTAATAAGTTCTCAGAGTTTGGTGTAGTAAGCGCCAAGCAAAATCTAACACTTTTCGGACTACATGCATAAACTGTGGAAAGATTACTGTCCAAGAGGTGATTGCCCTGCTAAAGCAGCCAAATACTTTAAGTCCATAAAAATTGGACATTTTGCCGCTGTTTGCCGCTGTCTGCTGTTCTTTGTGGGAGTAGTGCTTTGGTTTCAGTTTCAGCCCTGGGTCCTAGCAAGTCTAATGCTGGCCCTGGCAAACTCATTACAATGGATTTGCAACCTATTCTGGAGTCCCAGCCCATAGTTTGAGAATTGCTGGCGTAGGTGTTTGGGCTTGGCCTGAAGCCTGGGAAGGCGTGGGCTTTAGAGCCCAAGCTTCAGCCCGAGCCTGAACTTGTGCACAACTGTTTTTACTGCTGTGGTGTAAACTCTAAAAACTTGAGTTTTTGTGGAAAGACTTCATTTTCAGACATATTTGGGTGCAGATGTAACAGTCATATTAGAGGGGACTTGTCATAGAGCTGAAATGAGCAGATGCTGGCCTAAACAGCCCCACAGGACAGTTTTCCTTAGGAACAAGAGAAAAAGGCAAAAGCTTTAATATTAATGTGGATGTGATTAGAGGACTGGAGGCTGACAGTCTCTAGTGTCTTAGTGTTGTTGCCATGATGAATCTAGTGAGAGAGCTGGAAAAATTGATGGACTATTTGGTGATATTGGACTTTTAAAAGATCCACTAGAAATAATATTAAGAGATAGTACCATATAGCATACACATGCCATACAGAATTCTTACTCCATTATTTCATAAAGTAAAACTGAGTTAAAGAGAATGGAAGAGAATGACATAATTGAAAGAGTCTTTGAGCCCACTGCATGGTATGCACTGATTGTACCCGAGTTAAAATGGGAATATACAAATCTGTGTGGCTTATAAAATACTTAATTAAGCAGTAGAGAGAGGAAAATATATCCTGCCAATACTAGAATTCCTCCATAAAGTGGCAGGAGCTAATATATTCCCCAAGTTAGATGCCTCAAGTGGTTTCTGGCAAATTTCTTTAGCCAAAGAAAGTGCTAAACTAACTACATTCATTATGCTTTTTAGGAGATTTTGTTTTTAACAATTATCTTTTGCAGCACTCCTGACATTTTCCCAAGAAATATGGGAAAGAAAGCCCCCTACCCTGAAGGACCTGAGCAATGCTGCATAAATCTTCTTGTAGTAACATATAGGGTTACCAGGTGTCCAGTTTTGAACCGGACAGTCCCGTATTTGAGGGTTCTTTCTGGGAAAAAAATTAAGAAAGTACCGGACATATGAAATGTCTGGTATTTTCTAATTAGGTAAGTTTTATTATTATTAGGGGTATCAGTACCTAGTTGCGAACTGCCTGGCAGTACGCAACTACGCGAGGGAAGGAGGCGGGGCCAGGGCGGGATGGAATCCCCGGGGCCGGACTCGCTTGTGCTTCGCCGGGACCGTGCGCAGGATGGGCAGTGCCCCAGGATCTGCGAGTGCCTGGGTCAGTCCTGCTCCCTGCTGGCCGATTCTCTCCCCCTGCTTCCTCCCCTCAGCCAGCTCCGCTCCCCCTGACCACCTCTTGGCCAGCCCCGCTTTCTGTCGGCCGGTCCCCCCCCCCCGATCTCCCCTGGCCAGCCCTGCTCCCCCTGACCAGCCCTGCTTCCCACCGGCCGGTTCTCCTCCCTCCTCCTCCCTATCTCCCCGGCCAGCTCCACTCCCAACACCCTGCTGGCCAGACCTGCTTCCCACCAGCTGGTCCCCGATCTCCGCTGGCCAGCCCCGCAGCCTCCGATTTCCCGCCGCCAGCCCTGCTTCCCGCCAGCTGGTTTCCCCACCCCTCCCCCACATCCTCCCAGCCAGCCCCGCTCCCTCCCAGCCGGTGTCCCCTCCCCATCTGAGATCAAGTGTGTCCGGTATTTTTTTTGAAGCCACCTGGTAACCCTAGTAACATATTTAAATTTCATGTTATCAATGCTGTGAATAATTTATGCATATAAGAACCAATTATCTTATAATGTGTCAAGGCAGAATTTACTTAAGGCACTTGTTACTTGTACTCATATTCTTAAATTGGCTGTATTGAGTTGGTGGGTTTTTTCGATGGCTAAACTGGCATTGTTTTATTAGTGATCTAGCAAATAATTATGATTCAATCTACCCACATACCACATGATATTACAAGAAGAGGGTAAGTTGATTGCTTTCAGTGAGCATATCTGTAAAGTGCAGGGTAGTACAATGTAGTAATGCACAAGGGAGGAGATGGAACAAATATGGTAGGCCATTCTTACTCTGGAGGTCTTTTTCCTTGAAACCAAAATCTTAATTATAGAATCATAGAACGCTAGAACTGGAAGGGACCTCGAGAGGTCATCAAGTCCAGTCCCCTGCCCTCATGGCAGGACCCAGTACCATCTAGAATCTCATGTTTTCTGACTCTTCTGGTTGCTTTGCATGAATTTTTGTGGTTTTTGTCTTCTGTAGTTGATTTGCATGGATTCCTAGTAGCACTCAAATGCAATAATTTGTAAAAGGTGTTTAGCACTGAGATATAAGTCTGTCCATGGCTCTTGTGCCTGTAAAGTACTTTTGTTATATTTGTGAGGCTACTTTTACATTTAGTCAGGAATTTTCAGCAGAAACAATTTTTGTAGGAAAATGCTAATTCATTGAAATTAAAATTGTCTCTGGGAAAATGTTGCTTTTGATGAATCACCCAATTTTTAAAAAATGAATATCAAACATTTGAAATTGTTGAAACATCTTGTTTGACATTTTTGAAGTTTAATTCTTTTCTTTTGAAGTAACTTTTAATTTTTACATTTGTATTTTGAAATGTTAAAAAATAGAGAAAGGTTAGAATTGAAATGAAACATTTTGATTTGTCCTGATAAGAAATTTATTTTTGGACTACTGGTTTGTGAAAAAAATTTTAAATTGTGACATTTCATTCTGATTTAGGACAATTTTTTTTCTCCAAAATCCTGAAAATTCTCACACCATGAGAAAACCATTTCCTATTCAGTTCTAGCTACTTTATCAGTATTTAGTTAAAAACTATCAAGGACCTGATCCAACTCCCTCTGAAGTCAGTGGAAAAACTCATTGACTGTGTGAGGAGTTTTGGAACTCCCATTGATTTTACTGGGAATTGGATCAGACCCCAAATGCTGGAAAGCTAATCTTCCAAATATAGCATCTTAAAAAACAAACTCATAAAATTAAGATTGTATCTTCAACTAGTCTCTATTGGATTTTGGTTCATATTATATAGTTTCATATAATTGGAAGTCTGAGCAAAGCAGAGGCTTTGTGGCAGTTTTGCCATTCATTTTAGTGGGGTCAGAATTTCATCCTAGGATTTTGATAGGATACAAAGTCAGGACTATAATACAATGATGGGCAACCTGTGGCCTGTGGGCCACACACAAAACCCTGATGGGCCACATTTTGTTTACTGTTGCCCACATGTAGGATTACCAGACCCTCCTGGTTTCCGTCCATGTAGTTTTTTCCCCCTGCCATGTTACTAAAGTGACATGCATGTAAAGCAAAGGAACATGAAGTGAGGTATGTGCTGGTTGCACACAACACTGACTGTGAGAGCCTTGTGCTTCCTTTGCATCCAATCAAAGTGCTGCTATGGTTCAATTAGCACTCCTCACAAACTCTAGGTTTGCAAACATAGTTAGCAAAACAACCCTAACTTGGGAGACCGTCTTTCTTATGACAATCTTGCGGCCCACTGAGAGGAAGGGCGGAGTGGCCCACTGTGACGGACTGGGCCAGGTCTGGGCACTGCTGAGGGTGTCAGCTGAGGGCAAATTGCTCAAAACCAGGGCTGCTTACAGCCCTCGACTGGAGACCTTTCAGTCTCCAGTCTGAAATGATTGAATGATTAAAGGTCTAGAGAATGATTAAAGGTCTAGAGAACATGACCTGTGAGGGAAGGCTGAAGGAATTGGGTTTGTTTAGTTTAGAAAAGAGAAGATTGAGGGGGGACATGATAGCAGTTTTCAGATATCTAAAAGGGTGTCATAAGGAGGAGGGAGAAAACTTGTTCATCTTAGCCTCTGAGGATAGAACAAGAAGCAATGGGCTTAAACTGCAGCAAGGGAGGTTTAGGTTGCACATTAGGAAAAAGTTCCTAACTGTCAGGGTAGTCAAGCACTGGAATAAATTGCCCAGGGAGGTTGTGGAATCTCCATCTGTGGAGATATTTAAGAGTAGGTTAGATAAATGTTTATCAGGGATGGTCTAGACAGTATTTGGTCCTGCCATGAGGGCAGGGGACCGGACTCGATGACCTTTCGAGGTCCCTTCCAGTCCTAGTATTCTATGATTCTATGATTCTATGTCATTTAATGTATTTTAACTGGGATGTAGACTATATATGCCAAAGAAAGCACCGAAAAGGTAACACAGCTTTATACTCCAACATTACTGCAATCTACTATATATTTGAGAGAATTCGTCTGTCTGTCTGTTCGTTCAAGAACTCCTAAACCCTACGGGTATGTCTACACAGCAAAGTTATTTTGAAATAACAGCCGTTATTTCAAAATAACTTTCCTAGCATCTACACAGCCAAACCGCTATTTCGAAATAAATTTGAAATAGCGAATTTGGTAAACCTCATTCTACGAGGAATAATGCCAAATAGAATAGATATTCTATTTGAACGAAATAGATATTTCGAAATAAGTGCTGTGCAACTTATTTCGAAATAGGGGGCCTCCAGCGTTCCCAGGGTGCCCTGGTGGCCACTCCAGCCTCAACCAAGAACACTCTTCTCCCTTCCCCCCTTCCCGGAGCCCTTAAAGGGTAGACTCTGGCCACAGTGCCTGTGCCAGCTCCAAGCCTGCCAGCCCAGAGCCAGCAGTCATTGCCCCTGACCCAGTGGCCCCAAAACATGAGCCAGCAAGTCACTGGCAGCCAGCCCTCCACCGCTCCCCAGGAGCAGTCTGCCAGCTCCCAGGAGCCTGCCAGGGCCTGGAGAAGGCGGGCGCCTTCCTGGTCTAGGGCGGAGATCATGGACCTTATTCAGGTTTCGGGGGGGATGCCCCCAACGTCCATGATCTCCGCACTAGATGGAGGAACGCGGTCGTCTATGGCAGGATAGCTGCCAGCCTGGCCACCAAAGGCCACATGTGAACCCAGGAGCAGGTTCGCATGAAAATCAAGTTGGTCTGGCGAGACCCCCACCCCTGAGCCCTGAGCTTCCCCCCCCTTCTACCCCTTGCTTCCCCCTTCCAGCTCCCTCTTCCCAGGTTTCCCCCTCCCCTCTCCCATCCTCTCTTCTCCCCTCTCCCGCCTCCTTTCCCCAGTCTCACCAGAGTTTTATTCCCCCCTCCCAGTTTTGCTAAATAAAGACAGTTTGTGTTTATGAAAAAATGTGTATTTTATTTGATATCAGGAAGTAGGGTTGGCGGGGGTAAGTGGAAGGATGTGAGGGAGGAATGAGGCACCATCCCCCAGTGGGGCAGACCATTGAGACTGGTAGTGCTCCTCATGGTGGAAGCTCTCCCGCTGGGCCTCCTTGATACTGACAGCCCCTACATGGCAGCCTGCAGGAAGTCCAGCCAGACTCACAGCAACATGTCCATGAGAAGCACCAGAGTGCCCAGGGACAGATCTGGCTCCATGTTGCAGAGTGTTGCAGTGTCCCGAGTGAGGGCAGCCAGAGCACGCAGAGACAAAATGCTTTGCTGTCCCTCATCTAGGTAGGCAAGCAAGCCGGGAAAGCTGAGAACCGGCTGTCCAGGGGGTCCCTTTAAGCACAGGCCTCAGATAGCCTCAGGCAGGAGCCACACGAAGTAATTCTTGACCTGATGCCCTGCCGGACCTGGTTCCGGCCAGCCTTAAATGCTATTCAGCATCCACTCAGTGTGGATGTGCTATTTTGAAATATCAAAATGCTATTTCGAAATGCATTTTGTGTGTAGACGCGTTATTTCGAAATAAGCTATTTCGAATTAACTATTTCGAAATAGCTTATTTTGAAATAACGCTGTAGTGTAGACATACCCTAGGAGAGTAAGAGATAGGATCACCAAATTAGGTATACAACTTCCTCCTATCATAGCTTAAAGTAACGTAAGGGCTAGGTTGTGCCAGGAAAATGGGATGCTCCTGAAATGGGATTGCTTCTCATAAAACCATACAGATAAGAGATGAAGTCACCAAGCAGGTGAAAGGGGCTGGCTGGGGGCATCCAGGACTGCCCCAGGCCCAACCATCGTATCCCCCAGGCACCATTTTTTAAGAAATACGAAATTAAAATTAACTTAATAAAAATAACACTGTATTTTTGAAAAATACAATTATTTAAATAATGCATGCCCATTTTCCTTTATTTAAAAATTTAATTGAATTATGAACCCGAGCAATGCCAGGTAAATCTGTAATATTATTTGCAGCATTGTTGTAGCCCTATTAGTTCCAGAATATTAGAGAGACAAGGTTGGTGAGATAAAATCTGTGTAAGATTGAAAACTTGTGTCTTTTACCAACAGAAGTTGGTTCAATAAAAGGTATAATCTCAGCTTCCTTCTCTTACTTTATATGTGAGCATACTCAGATTGAGTTCAGTGGGTCTATTCATTTGTGTAAAGCTACTCATGTGCCTTAGACCCTGGATCTGCAAACTCTTGTGCTTCTGCTTAATAAATTTCATTGAAGACAAGTGAATTGTTCTGTTGAATTGAATGGGCCTACTCACATGCTTAAGCTTACGAATGTATTTGAGTGATTGCAGGATTGAGGTCTTAGTTTATAATACATTTGCTGTCCTTTGGATACCCCAACAAATACTGATGTGTTCTGAGTTAGCTTTTCTCCTTATATAATACTAGCACATTTACCTGGCATTGCTTGGATCTTTAAGGAGTGGCTTAGGGAAGGGGGCTGGGAGTGTTGGGTGTGCAGTATTCAGGGTTTAGGAGTGAGGAGGGGCTCTGGACAGAGGACTGAGTGGGGGGAGGGGGAGCTGAAACTCCCTCCCTCCCCCCAAGATTCGTACAAAGGCTGATCTTCTCCTTCCTGTCTCTGTCAGGAAATAAGAGCAGAGTTTACAGCTAATCTGCCCCCTGCACTCCCCAGCCAGAGTGAGGAATGAAGCAAATTGTGCAAACTTCCCCTTGGTCCCTGAGGAAGGTGAACAGCCCACAACATCCCTGTACAGATCCGAGGAGGCGCATCAGCTCCCTCACACCCTCTGTAAAGGGCACCTGCGGGGTGGGAGGCTCAGGGCTGGGACAGTCCTGGAATGGGAGGGGGGACTTCCAGCCAACCCCTTTCATCTGTCCGGTGATTTTGTCTAGTTTCTGCATGGTTTTATGAGAAGCAATCCCATTCCTGGCACATCCCATTTTCCTGGCACAAGAAAACCCTTACGTTGCTTTAAGTTATGGTAAGAGGAAGCTGTATACCAAATTTGATTGTCCTAGCTCTTACCGCTTAGGAGGAGTTCTTGAATAAACAGACAGAGAGACAGACAAACTCTCTCAAGTATATAGTAGATTATATCTACATTCTTCCATTTTGTATGCAAATTCTTAATGTTTTTGTAAAAGCAAATTTTTAAAGAAAATTGTTATACTGTAGAAGCTTTTAAAGCATGGATAGATTGAATTACCTCATAATCTTTTACACTTTTTTTCTCTTCATAATAGTCAACACTCACAGCTAGTTGGTCTTTTTACTGTGTTAATTTCTGATCCTGAAAATACTTACAAAAATAGATTTTACTTATGTAAATATTTCCCCAGTAAGATTACTGACATGGCGTCATTAAGTGTAATGCTAGAAGGGATCACTAGATCATTGAGTCTGATGTCACAGGCCACTCAACAAGACACTTAATACCAAGCTCACGATCAGACTTAGAACAAGCATTACAGTCCAGAGGAGGCTAAATTATTCTGTGAGGTTTTGTAGATTAAAATACTCTTCAGATTATCAGGGTGTTTGGCTAGTTATTTTTCATTTTGATTTTTGGATTACATTAAAAATATTTCTTCTAAAATACCATGTTGTAGACTGGTCACTTGTTGGCTGTAGTAACAGAATATGGCAAAATATGAACGTATGTTACTGACATATCTATTGTTTGTCTTCCAGTGGTGATGATGTTTCCTCTTTAGAAACAAAAGGTACGGTAACTTTTCTAAATATACAATAATTTAAAAAAGATTTGTTATCATATTATCAGTTATGTAGAACTAGAATCCCAGTCTGATTAGCCAAAATATCTTTATTTTATAACTCATTAGTCTCATGAATAAGAATTTGTGGGGTTTTGTTTGTTTTCTATCATTCTATATTTTTCTCAGATCCATCATGTATTTCTTTCATGTTATTTAGAAAATTATAAAAAGATAAGAGAAAAGGTAATCATGCATTTATAAACTTAAAAAACAACAAATAGTCTGGGAGCACTTTAAAGACTAACAAAACATGAGATGGTATCATGAGCTTTCGTGGGCACAGCCCACTTCTTCAGATGACCAGAGTGTTGGATGTCCAGAACTAAAATAAATAGGGGAGAGAGGGGGAGAAGGAAAAAAATGGAAAGGGGGCAAGAAGAGGCAGTGGGAATAAAAATATCAAGGGGAAAGCCGAGCTGGAATGTAGCAGGAAAAACAAATAGCCTATAAGCACCTAAAGACTTCTTCTCCCTTCTCCCCTATTTATTTTAGTTCTGGACATCCAACATCTGAAGAAATGGGCTGTGCCCACGAAAGCTCATGATCCCATCTACATGTTTTGTTAGTCTTTGAAGTGCTACCAGATTATTTGTTGTTTTTTAAGTTTATCCTGTACAGACTAACTCGGCTATCCCCTGAAGCTTTTGAACATGCATTTATAGTTCAGTATGATGGCTTTGTCTAACTTTTATGTATCACATTTAAAGCATAGATTTTTATATAATGCCAAATGCTGCCATTAGTAGGTGTTTTGTGTAAGATAAGGAACTGCTGAATTTGACCCACAGTGCCCATACAATTTCCTTGGGGTTTCCTCCTCTCCTTCCTCCCTCGCAGGAAACCAGCACTGGCTGGAGTGTCAGGCAAGCAGCGGCCCGGGCGTGGGCCAAGCGAAGGCAGCAGTTCCCTGCTGCCTTAGATTGAAACACAACATCTCCCCCCCCCATGCACACAACTTTGGTAAGACAGAGCTAAAATTATAAAGATATTATGAAGAGAAAATCTATTTAGAATTTTAGAATGTTATCAAAATAGCCAGTGTTTGAAAGCCAGAAAATGCTAAGCCTGGACATGGGAATACATGCTAGCATAATCTTACAAAAAGTGGCCAAATGTCTTGTTTTCCCATGACAGTTTTGGCCTTTCTAGTGATATCCTACTGTCCCAAGAATATCTTCTGGGGCACTCAAAATGTTCTGGCTTTACCAGTCAAAATGCTAGGTGGTTTTTTTTTTTATAACTGCGTAATGTTTCTACAAGAATATGTTCTGTTTACACCACAAACAGTACTAATTGGAATGAACAGTTAGGAGGCCCAGAACAATTTTACTTTCTGAAAATCAATCTTTTGCTCAATATGGTTATTAATGACAAAGTTGTGTGCATGGGAGGGGGGTTGTTGTGTTTCAATCTAAGTTAATCATAGAAACAGAGAAATATGTAGAGTAACAATACTTTTTAAAATAAAGATAGCACCACTTTTACACTTCCATTCACATTTAGAAAAGGACAAGTAGTATAAACAGTACTCTTTTTTGGTTTGGACTAAAGAATCTTAATATAAAAAAATAAACAAAAACAATAAACAAAAAATTATTTATTTTCTTTAAGATACTTGAATCTTAATATAAACTAGGGGGCGATGTCCCCTACTCACTATGCTTGCAACCCCCCTGTCTCTAGGGGTAGGCAGGCCTGGCTCTCCCGCCAGTCGCCGGGGAGGGCTAAGTCATGTCAGCCCCGGCCTCTTGTGCCTACCCCACCCCCAGCCACCAGGGAGGGGAGGACTGGCGGCTGCGTCATCCCTGGCTTCTCAGCTCCCCCACCCTAAGCCTTTCGCCCCCAGACCTCCACATTCTTCCTCTGTTGCAGCCCTAGTCTCCCCCCCCCAGCCGCCGGAGGAGGGCCAGGGCCAAGCCAGGGGGCAATGGAAGTGGCAGCAGCAGTTCCTTGTTGCACTCTGGTGCCCCGCAGCTCTGGGATGCAGCGGGGAACTGCTGCCTTCACCTGACCCACGCCCAGGCCACTGCCTGCCTGACACTCCAGCCAGAGCTTGTTTTCTGGGAGGGAGGGAGGAGAGAAGGAAACCCCGAGGCTCCACACTGGATTCAGCTTGTGGGGAACAGCGTGCACTGCTGTGGGGAGGAGAGCTTCCTTTCCCTCAGCCCACTCCCCTCCTTCCATCCCTATACCCCTGCCTCCATTCACACACCCACCATCCTCCCTAACCTCATCTGCACACCCCACAGTGCCCATTCCCCTGCCTCCATTCCTATATCCTCCTCACCCCCACCATCCCTGTTTACTGCACCTCCCATCCCCACATAACACTATCCCTCTTTCTCTCCCCACGCACACCTTGCCCTCTCCCACAATGGGCAACGTAACCAGCAAGGGTTGGCAACTACTCCGAATGCTGCTGGGCCATCCCTCTGCGATGCCTCGGGCAGTGCGGGGGTTGGGGTGGGGTGGGATGGGGAGGGGAGGAGCCTGTTGGGGAGTTGGGCAGCATATGGGGGAGGGGTTAACTGCTGGCCCATGTGGTGGGGGGCAAGGCCTGAGTGTGGGGGAGAGTGGTTAACCCCCAGCTCCTGCGGCGTGGAGCCAGGCGGGGGTTGGTTCCCCCCACTGACCTGGCGGGGGCATTTCCATTGAGGCAGAGCTGAGGGAGCCTGCCCAGATCCATGCATTATGGGGCTGGGCTGGGAGTCCTGTTTGCAGGAGGAGGCAGAGGGCCAACCCACCCCCCACTTCTCCCACCAACAATCCTGCAACCAAGGGTGCATGGGGGAACACAGGCACTTCTGCGGGTTTCCAGCTGTCCAGGTAGTGGCACATCTCTGGCCGGGGCCCAATCCTGTGGTGCCATCCTGGCTCGCTAAGAGGAAAGTGGAGGCCTTGCCTCCTCTGTTTTTTTCAAGTGGCTCCCGGCTGCGAGCATAGTCACTGAAGACCACCCAGGCAGAAGGAGGCTGCTGCCATACGCAAAGTCAGGCTGCCCTGCTTCCCAGCCTCCTGCCCCAGCCTAGCCCTGCTGCTGCCCACTCTGAAGCAGCCTGAGGCACCGTGGGACAGATAGCCTGCTCCCTTTGGCTTCCTGAGGCCCCATTTTGGGAGCAGAGTAGGTAGGCTGTGTGGCCTCTCCCTGCAGCACCCGAAAGGGGAAAAGTCTCGCACCCTGGGAGCCACAGAGCTGGTGGCTGCCGCCCTCTGCCACCCCGGGCCTCGCAGTGGCAGGCCAGGCTCTCTTTCCCTGGCTGCTAGGGGGGTTGGGTTGGGCCAGGCCAAAGCTGCAGCAGGCCTGGCTAGAGGCTGCACAGCTCTCCCCCACTCTTAGCACAGGGAAGGCCACATGGCTCGCGGCTCCTACTGAGCACAGGGGGGAGAGGGAAGGCCATGTGGCTAAGAGTGGAGGGAGGGGCTGTGGGATGCAGAGAGACGCATTACGTCACACTGTCATCCCGTAGGAAAATCTATTTTATATATAGATAGATTTGTGAGTTTAATTTTGCACCCAGCTGTCCATTGTCCTGGTCAATGACTGGTGCTTCTGGGTGCTACCACAATACACATAATAACTAATAATAATTATAATAACTGAGCAATTTAATTCTATTTTATAATAGAAAAGTTGACAGAAACATTCATGAGTTTTAAGTTTTTGCCAGATAACGGTAAACATCTGCAAATAATAAGACCAATATAATTGGTCAAGCTATGCAAATCCATGGCATGAGGGAGGAGGGAATGAGGGGCAAACAGCCTCTGGCATGCTGAGGAAGAAGGAAAGGGGGACACAAAGTCCTTGGCATAAGGGATAGTAGGGAGTCCTTGAAATAGAAGGGTTGTGAAGGTGCAAATGAAGGGGTGCAAGGAGCCCATGGTATATGTAGTGAGGTTGGCCAATAGCAGCTATGGCATATGCAGCCCCTACTGCATGTCTGGGGCCATGGACTTTAAGTGATTGCATGTATTTTAAAACATTATCCATTCTTTCATTTTTCTTGTACAACATACATATTTAATCCCCTGCTTTATTTCTTTTTTCTAAAGACGAAAGTTATGGCATTAAAGAGGATGACTCTGCTCAAGAGTGTAAATCAGGTAAGCAGAAAAGTATTATTCTTACTAAAGCTCCTAGTCTTATTGAAGAATCCACTGAAAATAGCAATCAAATAATCCTTATAATATTCTCTTCTTTAAGTGTGGGAAATTTTACATTTTGGTTGACACCAGACTTCATAGAACAGGCTTGAACTACTGTTTTGGTCCTTTTAAAAGGCATCTAAATAAGGTTTATCATGTTGCAAAGGTGTTATGTAAATAAAGGGAGGAATTTCTCATGATGTTTTGATGGAATAAGCCTGTGATATCATTTTATGCAAATTCCTTAAATTGTATTTGTTTCTTAGTAATGTTTTCTTTTCATCCTATACTTTTAAATGTAAGGTAATGAAACCTTTTTGCAACACGTTCATTGTCTGTGGGTGAAATCATCGCTGGTATGTGCAGATAAGCTAGAGTGGAAAGAGGATTCATGGAATCCTTCTCCCAGCATGCTTGCTGTGGCCCAGCCATAGCTTAGATGGCTGAACTGGGTATGTCTACACTTGCACCCTATTTCGAAATAGGGATGCAAATGAAGACATTTGAAATGGTAAATGAAGCCGAGATTTAAATATCCCGCGTTTCATTTGCATAATCGCGTTATGGCGCTATGTAGAAATAGCGCTATTTTGAAATAAAACGCACTGTGTAGATGCATTATTTCGAGAGAAAACCCTTCTCTTGAAATAACAGTTATTCCTCATAAAATGAGGTTTAACAGTTATTTCGAGAGAAGGGTTTTCTCTCGAAATAATGCATCTACACAGTGTGTTTTATTTCGAGAGTGCTATTTCGAAATAGCGCCATAACACGATTATGCAAATGAAGTGCGGGATATTTAAATCCCGGCTTCATTTGCAATTTTGAATGTCTTCATTTGCACCCCTATTTCGAAATAGGGTGCAAGTGTAGACACACCCAACTGGGAGCTTTATGTTGTGGGACTAGCGGTGGTCTCTCAGGCAGGCAGGCAGGTTCCAGATCATTCAGGGTGTCATAACCAATCTCTTAAACTTACCGCTAAATCAGTAGGAAGCCAGGGCAGATTCTAGAGCATTGGTGTCATATATTCTCAGCAAGAAAGCCCCTTTTGTAAGGGCTAGTACATTTCTTTCTCTCTTTTATGTGTATAAGTTGTTACCCATCTAATCTACTTACATAGCTAAATTTATGTTTTGCTTATCTGTGAAGTACTTAATTATTATCATGCCTAATGGGATGTAATTTTATTAAGGAGATGACGGTTCTGAAAGTACCTCCGAAAGTAGCTCTGAAAGTGAGTCAGGTGAGTATTATTATGTAACATTATCTGTGTTTTCTTGCTGTCATTAAGCATCTAGATTGATTTTAAATGATTAAAACACTGCTGTTTATGTACATAATTTCAAACCAGTTGTTTACCATGATCATGAGAAGCTGAATAGTTTTTTACATGTCCAAATTATTCTCATGGTCATTCACGCGTGAGGATTTACAGAAAGAAATAATAAAAATGGGTAAAGTTGTTTTATTCCAGACACAATACTTGTTGGAATCACTTTTTGTACCACAACATTAGTCCTAAGCAACAAGAGGTCATAGATACATTTAAAATTGGCAGCAAAAGTAGCAAAACAGGATGAACAGAAAAAGAATTGCAGGAAGTGATTGCTGTTGGTGAAAGGGATGCATGTGTCGAAGTTTGTGTGTTATATTGCTAGCTGTCTATTTATAGTTCATACAACTTGGTAATATAATTTGAATTTAAATAATCAGAAGGCTTTTTGTCTGCAGATACTGAGGAGCCAGATATAAGAAAATCAGGTGAGTTTATATATTTTTGTTCTTATTTCTGTTGCTGTAAAAGGACAACTTCCATAAGGATTCATACGTAATTCTTACAATAATTTATAGCGGGCAATGGGATACAAGAGCAAACAAATGACTCAGTAACATAGTCTGGTTATCAAGCATTCTTTCCTATTAATCTCTCCCCAAATTAAAGAAGAGCCCAGTTAAGAATTTATATTGTGTGTGCTTGTGCTCTTACACTGTGTATTTATTAATACATAAATTTAAAAATTCTTTCTTAATGCAATTTTAAAGGTTCAGAATTAGGAACCCCAAATTTAGGAAATACCAAAGTTACTGTACTTCCTTGATTGTAAGCATCACAAATAGCTGTGGGACAAATTAATCTGAGCTGTAACATTATTTAGTAAAATAGAGTTTACTCAAGAATGGATTCAGCTCACAGTCTTTAATTATGTTCACATATTGTTTTTCAGATAGCATGTTTTCCAAACCAAAGATACACACACATCCCCCCTAAGATAATGTGATCATGTAATTAAAGACTGTGTCAGCCTGATTCTGCATCCCTTTCTGCTGGAGTTATCTTAATGGCACTGTAAATGTGAGTATATACTACTCACCATGATTAGTTGCAGAATCAGGTCAGTGGTGCATATAATAGGTAAAGCTGATAGTGCCACCTATAGTTAAGGTAGCCTGATATTTCCCATTATAAATCTCTGTTTTCAGTTGCTTTTTTGCCAAACTTTAATGATTCAGGCTGATACTTTCCAGTCTGTCTCAGACTGAAGCTATTTTCAAAGTTTCAGCAAAAATGGTTCAGCCATTTCAAAAAACAATATTAGGGGGAAAAAAACTTTGTTTAGCTCATATTGAAAAAGAAAAATTATTTCAGCCATTTCATTGAGGAGCTCTAGTGCATCTATGTTTTAAAACTGGGACTTGAAATTTGGCATAGGGAAATCACCCTTGTGTCAGGAAAAAACTTAAAAAATAACGAATAGTCTTGCAGCACCTTAGGCTACATCTATACTACGATCCTCTTCCGCAAAAGGAAATGCAAATGGAGTGCTTATTTGCATATGTCAGGCTCTCACTTGCATTTCCTCCTCAAATTCCTTTTGTGCAACAGGTTTTTGTGCAAAAAAGTGCTGTCTACACGGCACTTTTTTGCACAAAAACCTCTTGAGCAAAAGGGATCTGAGGAGGACATGCACGTGAGAGCCTGACATATGCAAATGAGCACTCCATTTGCATTTCCTCTTGTGGAAGAGGATCGTAGCATAGATGTAGCCTTAGAGATTAACAAAAAATGTAGATGGTATCATGAGCTTTCATGGGCACAACCCACTGCTTCAGATGAAGACATCCCTGGTATCAGAGATAGGCCTTTTGCCATCCACATAAAATGCTTCAGTTTGGCCAAGTTATAAGCCTTTAAAATCTCACTTTGCACATGTTCAGTAGAAATTTGTTTGAATTTGGCAGTAAAATTCTCTGAAGATTCCATCTGTACTGATAATGCTGCAGCCCCTCTCCGCTCCTACTTGTGACTGAACTCTGGATGTACCATCCTGATGCAGCAACTGAGTATGCTCCAGCATATGCAGGACTTTTCCTACCATTGTTGCTCCCTGATAATGTGGGCTGCTGTAACACACCAGAGATGAGAGTGGCAAGAGTGTCTCCTGGTATCTCAGTGATCTCCATGTGTGCACGCAGGGAGTGGTGAGGAGGAAGCAACCTGAGTGAAATGGCGAAAGGACAACAGCTGAACCAGGGTGGGGCAGAGGAAACCTGGGGTAATGTGGGAGGAGGGAGAATGGGATTCACTGAGGAAGGAGAGGAGTGACAGAGGGATGATGAGGGAAGGGAATAGTAGCTTAATTTCTTTTGTGTAGGCAGTTGAAATTAGCGGGATTGTGTCAGTAAACCTGTGAGCAGAAATTTGTACCAAGGGCTGATGGATTTGATATATAATATATTTCTATAAAGTATCACTGGATTAAATTGTGGAAAATCCTAGAATCAAAGGGATGTTAAAATGTTTAGAGGTGAGGAAAGGGTGTTAAAAAGGTCATCCTCCACTTTATGCAACAGATTTGAATAGGGCCCATTTCAGAGTGAGTATAGTTCCCTATACATAATTGTGTATGAAATGTATATTTTATAAAGGTAATCTTACACAATTATGTGTAGGGAATTATACTCAAGCTGCAATGGCTCATATTCAGTGTGCCCTATGAATTGTATATTTTATAAAAGTAATCTTTTTTTATAGATAGAGTTGGAAAAGAATGAATTTCTGCCACTTGGTGAACCATGACTCTTGTTGAAATTATGCATCTGTCAATTTTTAATTATTTTTCATTTTAAAGTGTTTATTTTTTTCCTGCTTTTTCATTTAGAGGCTACTAGCCAAGTTTGCTGTGAACACATCAAGACTGAACATGTATGTTTTTAAAATCCGTATTAGAATTGCTATTAGTATTTTCAAATTGTACAAAATACTGCAAAATTTGTGCTTCATCAAATGTATTCATTTATATGTACAGAACCAGAAAGAGCAAGTGACCCCCAGAAAACTTTCGAGAGGACAATTTTGGTAGGTATAGTTTAATGTATTTGGTAAATGTTTGTATTGTTCATATCAAATTGCTTCTCTCTTCAGCTGAATTACATAAAAGATTAAATTATTTTATGTATCTTGCTCAATAACATGCATAATTGTAAGTGAATATGCCTCAAAATCCATTAAAATAGACAGTTCATTACTCTCATCAGTACTGGATTCTGTGCTCAATCCAGGAAATCTTAACTTTAAGTATATGAGCAGTTCCATTGAAGTAATTAAAGTTAAGCATGAGTTCAAATCCTTTGTGAGACTGAGGCTTCTGTAAAGTATCTTGTTTTATAATTCCCTTTTCCCACCTGAATTTTTCTAGAGGGTTGTGTACTTTCCATTTGGATTGGATGTCTGCTTTGCCACAGTTACTCATGCATTTCTGATCTCTGCATTGGATTACTGTAATGTGCTCTTCTTGGGATTACTTCTGAATATCACTCGGGGTATTATCTATACAGCATCTGGGAGGGTGATTTCCACCATTGTCAGACATGTGCTAGGTCTGCTTGAGCTAGCATGCTAAAGATAATTTGGCTGCAGTGGAAAGAGTGGCATCTTGTGCTAGCTGTCTGTGCTACCGTGTCCAGACTTCTGTATGGACTAGCTGGTATATACATGTGAGAATCACCTTCCTAGCTGCTGTTGTAAACATATACCTTCAGAATCTTTAGTTAAGGTCTGGCTCAGCATCTATTAAAATCAGTGGGAATTGCTTTGAGCTCCTTGTGCAGGAAACAGCTCTTTGCTTTACCTGTGTATCAAACTCTGCACTGGCTTGGACTTCCTCCAACTGCATTCATTTAGCTCAGGGATGGGCAATAATTTTTGATGAACAACAAGAAGTCCCATGGCATCTTATAGACTAACACATTTATTGGAGCATAAGCTTTCGTGGGCAAAGACCCACTTCGACAGATGCATCTGGCAGTGGGTCTTTGCACGAAAGCTTATGCTCCAATAAATGTGTTAGTGTATAAGGAGTCATGGGACTTCTCGTTGTTTATGCAGATTCAGACTAACACGGCTACCCCTCTGATGCTTGTCACAATTTTTGATGAGGGGCCACTTTAAGAATTTAGTAAGTGGTCAAAGGCCATGCTCTTCCAAGGTATTAATGGGGGAGGTATGGTGTCTGGGATGGAGGTTGGGTGCAGAAGAGAGCTTGGGGTAACGGACTGAGGTACAGGAGGGGTGTGAGATCTGGGAGGGAGTCTGGGTGAAGGAGAGGGTTGTGACTTGGTGCAGGAGAAGGTGTAGTATCCAGGAGGAGGTATGGGTGCAGAAGAGGATTCTGACCTACAGGAAGGATGTAGGAGGTTGTTTAGGCTCTGGGAGGGGATTGTGACCCAGAGGAGTGCAGGAGGGGGTGCAGAGTCTTGTAGGGGGTATGGGTGCAGGAGTAGGAGTGTAGAGGGTTTGGGCTATGTAGGGTAAAGGTTCAGGAGAGGGAACAGAGGGTTGGGGAGAGGAAGAGGCTGAAGTGCCAGAGGCAGGCTCTGACTGGGAGGCGCTCACCTGTGTGGCTCTTAGCCAGCAGCCCTGCCCAGTAGGCTCCCCAGCGAAGCAGGGACCATGTTTGCTGCTCTGAATGCAAGTGAGAGCTGAGATTGTGCTGGGGGTGGGGGCAGCATGCAAAGTCTCTCTCTTCCTACCCCCAAGGTTCACAGACAGACGCACATGGCCCTGCAGCCAGCTGTTCTAAGGAATGTGCAGGAATAAGGCAGGCAAGGAGCCTTTCTGAGGCTCCCACTTCACCTGCAGGCTAGATCCAGTGTCTTGGAGGGCTGAATATGGCCTTTGGATATTATTTGCCCACCCCTGATTTAGCTGATATGCTAAAAACAAACAAACCTAGGTCCAATTTAAAAATAAAATAAAAAGATTTTATCTTCTATTTCCATGTTTTTGTTTGTTAATAGGGTTTTGTTCTTAGTGGGAAGAAAACCTCCAAAGGAAAGACTTTTTAAAAAAAAATAAATGATCTCATTTGAACCATTTTTAAACAGATCACATCACATGATATTTACTATGTAATGAAAGCTAAACTGGGTTTGTCACATTTGTCCTGTAGTCAGAAAGAGAGGAGGGGAAAGGACAAACATTAGGCCAGAGCAGACAAACAACCGCATATAAAGGAATCCAATGCATCAGGGAAGGGCAGACAAATAAGCAGTGGCAAATTTTTAAAGTGCTTCTACACAAATGCTAGGAGTCTGATTAATAAGATGGGTGAACTAGAGTACCTCGTATTAAAGGAGGAGATTGACATAATAGGCATCACTGAAACCTGGTGGAATGAGGAAAATCTGTGGGACACAATCATACCAGGATATAAAATATATCGAAAGGATAGAGGAGGCCGGCTGGGTATGGCGGAGTGGCACTGTATGTGAAAGATAATGTAGAATCAAATGAAATAAAAATATTAAATGAATCAACATGTTCAATAGAATCGCTATGGATAGTAATTCCATGCTCCAATAATAAGAAATTAGCAGTAGGGATATATTACGACCACCTGACCAGGACAGGGATACTGACATTGAAATGCTGAGGGAGATTAGAGAGGCTACCAAAATAAAGAACTCTATAATAATGGGGGATTTTAATTATCCCCATATTGACTGGATACATGTCACCTCAGGAAGAGAAGCAGAGATAAAATTTCTCAATGGCTTAAATGACTGCTTCTTGGAGCAGCTGATACAGGAACCCACAAGAGGAGAGGCAATTCTTAATTTAGTCCTGAGTGGAGCGCAGGATCAGGTCCAGGAGATAACTGTTGCAGGACCTCTTGGGAATAGTGACCATAATATAATAACATTCAACATTCCTGTGGTGGGAAGAACACCTCAGCAGTCCAGCACTCTGGCATTTAATTTCAAAAAGGGGAATTACACAAAAATGAGGAGGTTAGTTAAACAGAAATTAAAAGGCACAATGACTAGAGCCAAATCCTGCAAGCTGCATGGAAACTTTTAAAGACACCATAATAGAGGCCCAACTTAAATTTATACCCCAAATTAAAAACATAGCAAGAGACCTAAAAAGAGTCACTGGCTTAACCACCATGTAAAAGAAGCAGTGAGGGACAAAAAGGCATCTTTTAAGAAGTGGAAGTCCAATCCTAGTGAGATAAATAGAAAGGAACATAAACACTGTCAAATCAAGTGTAAAAATGTAGTAAGAAAAGCAAAAAGATTTTGAGGAACAGCTAGCCAAAACTCTCAAAGAAATAACAAAATGTTTTTAAGTACATTAGAAGCAGGAAGCCTGCTAAAAAACCTGTGGGTCCCCTAGACAATCGAGATATAAAAGGAGCAATCAAGGACGATAAAGCCATTGCGGATAAACTAAATGATTTCTTTGCTTCAGTCTTCACGGCTGAGGACGTTAGGGAGATTCCCAAATCTGCACCATCCTTTGTGGGTGATGAATCTGAGGAACTGTCCCGGATTGAAGTGTCATTAGAGGAGGTTTTGGAACAAATAGAAAAACTTAATGTTAACAAATCTCCGGGACCGGATGGCATTCATCCAAGGATTCTAAAAGAACTCAAATGGGATATTGCTGAACTATTACCTGTGGTTTGTAACCTATCCTTTAAATCGGCTTCCGTACCTAATGACTGGAAGGCAGCCAACGTGACACCAATATTTAAAAAGGGCTCTAGACGCGATCCTGGCAATTACAGACCGGTAAGTCTAACTTCAGTACCGGGCAAATTAGTTGAAACAATAGTAAAGAATAAAATTGTGAGGAATGTAGAAGAACATACATGTTGGACAAAAGTCATAATTTGTTGGACAAAAGTCAACATGGTTTCTGTAAAGGGAAATCATGTCTTACTAATCTATTAGAGTTCTTTGAAGGGGTTAACAAACATGCAGACAAGGGGGATCCAGTAGATATAGTATACTTAGATTTTCAGAAAGCCTTTGACAAGGTCCCTCACCAAAGGCTCTTGTGTAAATTACATGGCCATGGGATAAGAGGGAAGGTCCTTTCTTGGATTGAGAACTGGTTAAAAGACAGGAAACAAAGGGTAGGAATAAAGGGTAAATTTTCAGAATGGAGAGGGGTAGCTAGTGGTGTCCCCTCCAAGGGGCAGTCCTGGGACCAATCCTTTTCAACTTATTCATAAATGATCTGGAGAAAGGGGTAAGCAATGAGGTGGTAAAGTTTGCGGATGATACCAAACTGTTTAGGATAGTCAAGACAGAAGCAGACTGTGAGGGACTCCAAAAAGATCTCACCAAACTGAGTGATTGGGCAACAAAATGGCAAATGAAATTTAATGTGGATAAGTGTAAAGTAATGCACATCGGGGAAAATAACCCCAACTATATGTACAGTATGATGGGGGCTAATTTGGCTATGACAAATCAGGAAAGAGATCTGGAGTTATCGTGGATAGTTCTCTGAAAACTTCCACACATGCAGCGCGGTCAAAAAGGCAAATAGGATGCTAGGAATTATTAAGAAAGGGATAGAAAATAAGACTCCAGAATATCTTACTACCCCCTGTATAAAACATGGTACGCCCACATCTTGAATACTGTGTACAGATGTGGCCTCCTCACCTCAAAAAGATATTTTGGCCTTGGAAAGGGTTCAGAAAAGGGCAACTAAAATGATTAGGGGTTTGGAACGGTCCCATATAAAGAGAGGTTAAAGCGACTGGGACTTTTCAGTTTAGAAAAGAGGAGACTGAGGGGGGATATGAAAGAGGTATATAAAATCATGAGTGGTGTGGAGAGGGCCGATAAAGAAAAGTTATTTATTAATTCCCATAATAGAAGAACTAGAGGGCACCAAATGAAATTAATGGGTAGCAGGTTTAAAACTAATAAAAGAAAGTTCTTCTTCACACAGCGTGTAGTCAACCTGTGGAACTCCTTGCCAGAGGAGGCTGCGAAGGCTAGGACTATAACAGAGTTTAAAGAGAAGCTAGATAATTTCATGGAGGTTAGGTCCATAAAAGGCTATTAGCCAGGGGATAGAAATGGTGTCCCTGGCCTCTGTTTGTCAGAGGCTGGAGAAGGATGGCAGGAGACAAATCGCTTGATCATTGTCTTCGGTCCACCTTCTCTGGGGCACCTGATGCTGGCCACTGTCGGGAGACAGGCTACTGGGCTAGATGGACCTTTGGTCTGACCCAGTACGGCCGTTCTTATGTTCTTATGTTCTTATGTCCAATACAGGTTGAAGCTGGAGGCAGAGGGAACATATCAGTGTACTGTTACAGGCCTGATTTTTGATGTAACAAAGGCTGTTGTAATCAAATATTCTGTGTTATCTTGGAGCAAATATGCTGATTATATTAAAAAACCATGGATTGTCGGAGGCCCTATATTTAATATCAGTTGTGACTCAACCTCTGATCTTACTTCCATTCAGTTCCCACATTCCCTCAGCCTAAATGGTAAGTATAGCCCATTGAATTTAACAAGTGTATCTATCTATTGCTATTCATTATAAGCAACGTTAATATTTTGGTATCTCTTTGCAGATCATGAATCTGACATGTCATTCAAAGTTTTACATATTAAAAGTACTGGTCCAGCAATTGAGCCTTCTGTTGATCATTCAATGACACATGTCAAATGGCATGTGAGTTCTCTCTCTCCGGTTGGACCGGTCGTTCAAACACAAGAGCCAGTATATTATGATGGAGCTGTAATTTTATACAAAGTTGTCAATAATCACCCTTCCTTATCTTTTCGTGTGTATGTAGCAACAAATAATGATTCATTTATAAAGGTAAGGTTTTTTTTAACTTAAGTGGGAAATGCTCAAATTTAATATAAAAATGCCCAACTGTTGATCATTAAAATGTTGACATTGTCATGCATTTTAGGCCTCATATCCAATATTATCAAATGTATGGAGTTGTAGCCATAGATAATCTGATCTTCCAGTAGAATGTCTCACATATAGAGAAGTCTTAGAGTCACTGGGAATTTCATTCATGTAGTACTTGCAGGATCAGAATAAGGATAGAAGTTCAGCTTCCAGACTAGTTCATACTCTGTCATTCACTCTCATCATTTGTGACAGAATAGATTGTTGAACTGCTCCATATCATATAATAGCTAGAGAATGATATTTGAAAGTTACTGAAGAATAAATGGAAGAATAGATGAAATTCAGTGTTGATAAATGCAAAGTAACACATCCTGGAAAACATAATCCTAACTATACATATAAATTGATGGGGTCTAAATTATCTGTTACCACTCAAGAGACAGATGGAGTCATTGTGAATAGTTCTCTGAAAACATCCACTCAGTGTGCAGTGGCAGTCAAAAAAGCAAATAGTGTGGGAATCATTAAGCAAAGGATATATAATAAAACAGAAAGTATCTTATTGCCTCTTTATAAATCCATGGTACGCCTGCATCTTAAATACTGTGTGCAGATGTGGTCACCTCATCTCAAAAAAGATATAATGGAAAAGGTTCAGAAAAGGGCAACATAAATTATTAGGAGGTATGGAATGGCTGCCATATGAAGAGAGATTAATAAAACTGGAACTTTTTAGCTTGGAAAAGAGATGACTAAGGGGAAGGTGTGATAGAGGTCCTGTGTGGAGAAAGAAAATAAAAGTTACTTACTCCTTCCCATAACACAGTGTTTCTCAAAGTGGCTTACAGTGAAACGAGGCTTACAGGATCGGTCGGCAAAGGCTTCCCCAGCTGACCAATCCGCGTCAAGACTACCGCGCTGTGCCGGATCAGCTGATCGTCAGCACAGCGGCCATGTTTATTTGAATGAAGCGGGGATTATTTAAATCCCCGCTTATTTGCCTATGCCAGGTAAACTAGTTTACATGGTTCCGTCGATGGAGCCGTGTAGTCTAGACATACCCTAAAGATAGAGGAAGACCACAAAGAAGTTTAAAAGCACAGCTTAGTTTATGAAATTATTTAATTTGTTGACCAGGATGAGTATCAAGTAAAATATATTTTTAAATTTTAGGATATCTCGAAAGCAGTAAAATATTCTGGTAAGAAATTCATCAAAATTGACAAGCCCCCAGTTTGTCAAAAACGACTACAAGATGGAAAGAAATACAAATTAATCAGTGAATCAGAAGCTGAAATAACTCCTGAGGTATGTTCTACATCAGTGGTCTCCAACCTTTTTACACCCAAGATCACTTTTTAAATGACAGAACAAGCCAAGATCTACCGCCCCGCCCCTTCCTTGAAGCCCCACCCTCTCTATTCTCCTCCTCTCCATCACTTGCTGTCCCCAACCCTTATACTGCTGCTTTTTTCCCCAATTCTTCTGTAGGAAGAAGTTTTCCAACATTTGGCCTGTCTAGACTGGACCAAATGTCAGAAAACCCCCTTCTTTTGGAAGCCCCCTTATTCCTTGTGGAAAGAGGAATATAGGGGTGACTGAAAGATCATGTTTGCTCTTCCACTAAAAGAAGCGGAAGAACAAATGCATCCCTGGATGCAGAAGAGTTTTTCTGGGATATCTCCGGAATCATGAAAAACTCCTGCAGTCTAGCCGTACCCTCGCTGGGTTGAGACAGGATGTGTAGGCTCCGGAGTGGGAATGAGGGATTTGGGTGTGGGAAGGGGTGAGACGTGCAAGCTCTGGGAGGAAATCTGGATGCAGGAGAAGGTGGATAAGGGAACGCTGGCTCGGGGAGGGGGCTCCAGGCCGAGCAGTGTTGGTGTCAGATGTAGGGTTAGGGTACTAAGCAAGCCACAGACTTCTGGATGTGAGGGTTCAGGAATTTGGGTTGGGGTATGTGAGGGGCTGAGGGCAGGGGGTTCCAGTGTATGATAGGCTCAGATGTACGGTCTGGGGGAAAGGGGAATGCAGGAGTGTTATGATGCTGTGGCCAGATGGGGGCTTGGCCCCAATTGGGGGTTTGTTGGCCAGGCTTCATTTTCAAATAAAATACTATGTCAAACACAAAAAGTTTCTGCATTGTCTTTATTTCTGAGAAGGGCAGGGAACCTTTATTTCTGAGAAGGGTCACTGACCCACAGAAAAATCAGTTGGGGCCACACAAGTGAGATGCAAAAAAACCCTCCTCCAACCCCAAGCTTCACTAATGTGGCCCCAACCGTGTTGGTGGGAGCAGGGGACATAGTACTGGGGAAGGGTGCTAGTGGGTGTTTCGGCAGGGGACAGGGTGCCAGTGGGGACAGAGTTCTGCGGCTGGGGATGGGAGAGGGGACAGAGGAGAGGGGACAGGGTGCCGGGAGGGCAGGGGACAGGGTGCCAGTGGGGACAGGTTGCCAGTGGGGACAGGTTGCTGAGGCTGGGGAGTGGGGAGAGGGAACTGGGGAGTGGGGAGTGGGGAGAGGGAACAGGGTGCCGGGAGGGCAGGGGACAGGGTACCAGTGGGGACAGGTTTCTGAGGCTGGGGAGTGGGGAGAGGGAACAGGGGAGTGGGGAGAGAAATTTAGGTCATGTGTTAGTGTAAATGAATTTCAGCACATTTGTTTGCTATTATTATAGGAAATCTTTAAACTTAGAAACTCTAAACCAAGGAGGTAAATCCAGGCTCCTAAGAAATCATTGGGAAACCTCCTGTTGGCTTATTTGGCCAGGGTTTCACTTCATATCTATGTTACAGCTTTTCCAAAAGCTGTCTTTTTATGTTTAAGCTATTTAATGCTTTGAGTAAATATTTCAGCTTTTGAAAACAATTGATTTAATTTTTTAGGAAATTGAATTTTGAGATGGCTCGGTCTTAAAATTAAAACATTATTTTGAAGTCTACTTGGAACAACCTATGGTGTTTACCTTATCTTTGATTGAAGATGAATCTGAAGAAATTGTCTGGAAAGCAAAACTAAGAGAATGTGAGTTTTGTGTGTGTGTTTAACTGAGCTATAATTTGTTTCTGCTGAAAACTTGTGTGTAAGTTTGGGTCAAATTCTGCTTCCATTGAGGTCACCAGATCTGGACCTGAAAGTGCCAAATCCCAGGAAAAGAGAGATTGGAAATATTGGAAAATGTTAATAATGTAATTGATATTAATTTAAATATTCTCTAAAATATGCAATATCTCAATATATTATAACTTTTATGTTGATTTACATGTGCTGTAGCAGAAGTTCAGTTATGAGAGTATAACAACATTACAATCTCAGAAATAAGAAATGTAAAATAAATATATAATACCGTGTTGTATGACTTTAGATCAGCGATGGGCAACCTAGTGAATAGGCAGCAAGAGTGGCCCTCCTTCGTCTCAGTGGGCCACAAGATTGTTGTAACCAAGATGGCCTCCTAGTATAGGATAATTTTGCTCACTATGCTTGTGTACCTAGAATATGTAGGGTGTGCTGACATAACCATAGCAGCACTTTGATTGAATGCAGAGGGAGTGCATGGCTCTCATAGTCATTGTTGTGTGCAATCAGCACGCACCTCACTGGATGTGCCCTTGCTTTATGTGCGTGTCACTTTAGTAATATTGGTGGGAAAAAAACTCTGTGGATGGAAACCAGCAGAATATGGCAACCCTGCACATCGGCAACAGTAAACAAAATGTCTCGCGGGTCACACATAGAACCCTAGTGATCCTCAGGCTGTAGGCTGCCCACCACTGATTTAGATCTAGTGATATAATGATAGAGGAAAGGATGTTAAGAAGTGGGTAATTGACTAATCATGTCGTCGATACAATTTGTATCAACAACATGATTAGTCGATAAGGGGAGGCGCGCTGTCTCTCCTTGCGCTGGTCCAGGAGCTACCCCCACTGCAGCTCTGCAGTTTAAATGTAGTAGAAGCCGGGCACACAGGCAGCCCAGCTCCTACTACATTTAAACTTCAGAGCCGCAGCAGGGGTAGTTCCCCACCCCCGGCATGAGCCAGGACTGCTCACGCCAGATCCTGGACCACTGCACCTCTGTATTTTAAATATAGTAAGACTCACCTGGCTCTTATTCCATTTAAAATACAGAGCTGCAGCAGGAATAGGTCCCAGACCCAGTGTGAGCCAAGACTCAGCAGTTCCGGCTTGCACCAGGTCCCGAACCGCTGCACCTTTGCATTTTAAATGTAGTAAGAGCAGGGTCTCATACTACATTTAAAATACTGAGGCGCCGAATCTGGGACATTTGTGGCTCAGCATTTTAAATGTAGTAAGAGCTGGACAGCTCTTACTACATTTAAAATGCAGGGGTACAGCGATCTGGGACCTGGCATGAGTCAGGATTGAGCCAGGCTTGCTCAGTCATGGCTTGCTCAGTGGGGAGCTGGGGCCTCCCACAGATGGGGCTGGCTTTGAACAGAGACTGCTCCAGGTTTTAAGCCAGTTCCCCCAGCACCAGCTCCTGCTTCCCCCCGTTGCTGCCTCTGATTCAGGTGATGACACAGAGGCAGCAAGGGGGGTAAGCAAGTAGTCATTTTGACTAGTCACTTACATCCCTAGATAGAGGTTGAACCTCTCTAGTTCAGCATCCTTGGGGCCTGATTGGTGCTGAACCAGAGAATTTGCCAAACCACGGAAGTCAATATTGTCTAGCAGCATTACCAGCTCTTTCACTGCTTACTGAGGGTATGTCTAGACTACAGAGTTTTGTTGGAAAAACGGTTGTTTTTCTGACAAAACCTGAGTTACGTCCACACTGCAATCACGTTCTTCTGAAAGTAAATCGAAAGAACAGAGGGTTTTTTCCGGCATTGATAATCCTCTTCTACGAGGAAGAATCCTTTTTCCGAAAGAGCTCTTTTGGAAAAAGGCGTGTGTGGACGGGGAAGAGGGAGTTCTTTTGAACGAAGAGGAAAGAGGAAAAAGCACAGGTGTTCTGGTGGCTGCTCCATCCATAGTAATCACAGCTGAAATGCGAGATAGAGGATAGCGTCCATTCAGTGTGGACGCTATCCGTCGAAAAAGCAGATCGCTTTTTCAATGCGCTTTTATGTGTGGATGCACTCTTTCGGAAGAAGTTTTTTCGGAAGATCTCTTCCGAAAAAAGGTTCTTCTGAAAGAAGCCTGAAGTCTATACATAGCCTGAGCTATTTGAAGACATTTAGAAGAAAATTAGCTCTAAATAACAGCACAGAACAATGAGCCAGGACTGGTGGCTGTAAACAAATTTTATGGGACTGCCAGAAACTTGGCCATGCCCATGATAAGTGGATATCTGGCTAACTAAAATCATGCCAGTCCAGAGAGTCCTTGCAGGAGGAATAACGGTAGTTCGAATTAGGAGCTTTAATTTGAACTACCTAGTCCGTGCCGCGTGTAGCCGCGGGCAGGTAGTTCGAACTACAGGCATTTAAAAATGGCGCCCGCCCGGGAACATGCAAATGAAGCCCGGGATATTTAAATCCCGGGCTTCATTTGCAAGTTCAAATGCCTACGTTAGTCACCCTAGTTCGAACTAGGGTGGCAGTGTAGACATACCCATAGCTATTAGGATATTTGGGAACTGTCTCTCAAAAAAGAGTTAGTTCACGAATGTTATGTAAAGCTGACTTAGAATAACACTATAGAAGAACCTTGCTTATTTACATTGATACCTGAGAACCTGTTACAAAAGGTCAGATTTAGCCCAGGGTTAAATCTGAATTTCCATGAGTTTGAATCAGGCTGATGAAATGGTAAAAATTGTACTGTTTCAATCAACTGACCAAAGAGTAAAAATTGAAAGAATTTCTCATTTCAGAGTAAAATGTTTTAATTTATTTTGGCAAGGATGGTTGAGTTTGAATTATTAAAGATAATACATCATATTATACATGCTGTAAAATATTTGTTAAAAGTAACAAAATCATAGCAAAATGATATCTTGTTATATTACCCTGCTGTTAAACCTTTCTGAGCAGTATAAGAGATGAATAATTTTGCTGTGTGAGAATTATTGGAGTTTTGGATTAGCAGTGAGAATTATTTTCAGCGCATTTCATTTACTCCAGAAAACATTTATATTTTAACAGGTGACTGGATACTACATGACCAGAACAAGAATGAACAGAATAGAAAAACAATCAGTAAGTTATTTATAAGAAAAGTGTGTACTACATTATTTTTTTAACCACTCAGTTAGGACACCCTGTTCTGGCAGTGTTGGGGGATTGAGAGGTCATCCAGATGTTCTTAAGAGCAGCTTGACTTGCAGCCATGTAACTACCCAATTAGCACTTCCCATTCTACCAGGCGTTACAGCACACTGCCCGTTGTCAGGGGTCCCAGTCCCTGCATGGGATGCACACTAAGGGTATGTCTAGACTACATGCCTCTGCTGACAGAGGCATGTAAAATAGGCTACCCGACATAGTCAATGAAGCCGGGATTTAAATATCCCCGGCTTCATTAAAATAAAAATGGCCACCATGCTGTGCCGGCTCAGCTGATTGTCAAGTGCGCGAGTCAAGATGCAAATCAGTAGACAAGGGAAGCCTTTGTTGACCGCTCCCTTATGCCTCGTGAAACAAGGTTTACAGGAGCGGTTGACAAAGGCTTCCCTTGTCGACCAATCCGCGTCTTGACTCGCGCGCTGTGCCGACGATCAGCTGAGCCGGCACAGCGCGGCGGTCATTTTTATTTTAATGAAGCCGGGGATATTTAAATCCCGGCTTCATTGACTATGTCGGGTAGCCTATTTTACATGCCTCTGTCGGCAGAGGCATGTAGTCTAGACATACCCTAACAGTCTGTGACTCTGGCCCTGCGGAGTTAGGGTTGCCAGATGTCTAGTTTTTGATCAGAAAGTCTGGTAGAAAAAGGACCTAACATTGCATGATCAAATGTACTGATTAGACACCCAAAATTCAGTTACTGTGGATGGGGGAAGCTGCGAGGTGCCAGATCATCACCTGCCACTTCCCGTGCGTAGCGGTTCCCACCTGTTCCCCTAATCCCCACACTGCTACCTCACTATCAGAGGTATCAGCATGGGGGTGAGGGAGCAGGCGGCTCCATGGGAACCGGCATGTGTGTGGAGCCAGCTTAAAAGTCAGCTCCCCAAGAGCAATGTCTCCCCCCCACTTCTTATACAGAGGCAGCAAGAGGGGGTGCGTGTAGTCATTAGCCCAGACTTATTGGTTAATCGTGTAAACAACTACACGGTAACATCCTTCGTGTCTGAGCCATTAGCCATCATCTTTGAAAAGTCATGGAAGACTGGAGAGATTTCAGAAGACTGGAAAAGGGCAAATATAGTGCCCATTTATAAAAAATGGAAATAAGGACAACCCAGGAAACGATATATCAGTTAGTTTAATTTCTGTGCCAGGAAAGATAGTGGAGCAAATAATGAAGGAATCTATTTGCAAACATCTGGAAGATAATAAGGTGATAGGTAACAGCCAGCATGGATTTGTAAAGAACAAATCATTTAAAACCAATTTGGTAGCTTTCTTTAGCTACATCTACACTGCGGAGCTATTTTGGGATACCTCCAATATCTCGAAATAGGTATTCCTCATCTTAAGAGCAAGCCCGTTACATCAAAATATAATGGGCTCACTATTCCAGCGTCCCTGTAAACCTCATTGCATGAGGGTTAAGGGATATTTCAGAATAGTGCTTTATTTCAAAATTCGGCACTGTGTAGAAGCACAAACTTTCTGCGTAGTGCAAATTGCATACTTATTTCAAAGTAAGGGTGTTGTGTAGATGCACCCTTTGATAGCATAACAAGACTTGTAGATAAGGGGGAAGTGGTTGATATGGTATACCTAGACTTTAGTAAAGCATTTGATATGGTCTCGCTTGACCTTCTTATAAATAAACTGGGGAAATACAACCTAGATGGGGCTACTGCAAGCTGAGTGCACAACTGGCTGGATAACATTTCTCAGAGAGTAGTTATTAATGGTTCAGTCATGCTGGAAGGGTATAACAAGTGGGGTTCCACAGGGGTCAGTTTTGGGACTGGTTCTGTTCAATATCTTCATCACCAATTTAGATATGGCATAGAGAGCACACTTATTAAGTTTGCAGATGATACCAAGTTGGGAGGAGTTGCAAGTGCTTTGGAAGACAGGGTCTTAATTCAAAACGATCTGGACAAACTGGAGTAGTAATTTGAGGTAAATAGGCTGAAGTCCATAAGGACAAATGCAAAGTACTCCACTTACAATCAATTTCACACATACAAAATGGGAAGTGATTGGGTGCTGCAGAAAGGGATCTATGGGCTATAGGGGACCAGACGCTAAATATGAGTCAACATTGTGACACTGTTGCAAAAAAACCAAAAACAACAACAACAAAAAAACCAACAACATTATTCTGGGATGCATTAACTAGAGTGTTGTGAGCAAAACACAAGAAGTAACTCTTCCCCTCTACTCTGCACTGATTAGACCTCAACTGGAGTATTGTGTCGAGTTCTGAGCACTACATTTCAGGAAAGATGTGGAGAAATTGGTAACAGTTCATAGAAGAGTAAAATGATTACAAGTATAGAAAATATGACCTGTGAGGGAAGATTGAAAGAACTGCGTTTAGTCTGAAAAAGAGAAGACTGAGAGAGGGGACATGATAACAGCTTTCAAGTACCTAAAAGGGTGTTACAAGGAGGAGGGAGAAAAAATTATTCTCCTTAATCTCTGATGATAGGACAAGAAGCAATGGGCTTAAATTACAGCAAGGGAGGTTTACGCTGGACATTAGAAAGAGCTTTCTAATTGTTAGGATGGTTAAGAACTGGACTAAATTGCCTAGGGAGTTTGTGAAATCTTCATCATTAGAGATATTTAAGAGCAGGTTAAACAGAGATCTTTCATAGATGATCTAGATCAGGGATCGGCAACCTCTTCAAACCAAAGACCCAAACTACATAAAAAAATCAGAATAAATTGTCAACAGAGAGCCATATAAGAATGCCCATTTGCATGACTGAAAGTATACAACTTAATATTATTGATAACTGACATAATGATTAATAATAACATAAATGAAACATTGTACTCACAGGCTACGTCTAGACTGGCATGATTTTCCGCAAATGCTTTTAACGGAAAAGTTTTTCTGTTAAAAGCATTTGCGGAAAAGAGCATCTAGATTGGCACGGACGCTTTTGTTCAAAAACACTTTTTGCGGAAAAGCGTCCGTTAATCTAAACGTGGTTTTACAAGAAAGCCCGATCGCCGTTTTGCCATCGGGGCTTTTGCAAAACACACAACTGTCTACACTGGCCCTCTTGCGCAAATACATTTGCGCAAGAGGGCTTTAAACGGGAGCATCATTGTATTTGCGCAAGAAGCACTGATTTTTACATTACAAAGTCAGTGCTCTTGCAAATTCAAGCGACCAGTGTAGACAGCTGGCAGTTTTTGCGCAAAAGCAACTGCTTTTGCGCAAAAACTTGCCAGTCTAGACACAGCCACAGACTTTATTTAATGGGACTTCCACTGCTGCATCTTATCGCACATTTCTTTGATTTACATCATAACTGGTCAAATCCAGCTTCAGGCACACATTCAGGCTGTCTTCTGTCAATCTTATGGCAGAGGGCTGGGGACATGGGGGTGCAGGAGTCGGGGTTGGGGTGAATGAGAGGCTTGAGTTTGAGGGGCTCAGGGCACAGGGTTGGCATGTGTGGGGGTGCAGAAGTGTTATGGCAGGGGGCTAGAGATGTGGGAGTGCGGAGTCTGGGTTGGAGTGTATGAGGGGATCGGGGCAGAGGATTTGGGTGTATGTTGGACTCAGGACAAAAGGTTGGGGTGTGGCAGAGGACTGGGGATGTGGGGTGTAGGAGTTTGGGAATATGGGGGTGCAGTAGTTTGGGGATGTGGGGTATGATGGGCTCAGCGCAGGAGTTTGGAGGATGTGAGGTAGGGGACTGGTATGTGGGGAGTGGTGCAGGAGTGTTATCACAGTGCAGCCAGATGGGGACAGGGCTCTAATTGGGGATTTGTTGGCCAGGCTTCGTTTTTAAATAAAATATTATGTCCAACACAAAAGGTTTCAACATTGTCTTTATTTATGGCAGGAGTGGAGAACCTTTTTTGGGTCGGGGGCTACTGACCCACAAAAAAATCAGTCAGGGACCACCTAAATGAGAAGCACTCTCCTGGTGCTCCAGCCCCATGGTGGGGGGAGGGGCAGGGAGGACTAAGTGGAGGGCACCAGGCCAGATTTACTTTTCTGGGATTTCAGGGTTAGTGGATTTTCCCCCCCTACCCTCCAGGTTCTGGGGTAGGGCCAAAAATGAGGGGTTAAATGTGTGTGAGACAGGGCTGCTAGTGAATGGGATAGGGATGGGGGAGCAGCATCTAGGAAGGAGGTGAGGTGTAGGAGGGGGTGAGGGTGCAGGTCTGGGTGGGAGGTAGGGTGCAGGAGCAGGCTGGGAGTAGGCTGTCTGGCCGGGGGCAGGTTGTCTGGCCATGGGCAGGGAGCAGGTGTGAGCTGGTGGTAGGGTGTCTGGCTGGGAGACAGGAGCGGGCTGGGGCAGGGTGTCTGGCCAGGGAGGCTGAGTGAGGGGGGGTTGGGAATGAGGGGAGGCACTTACGTGGTTTCACGCCACGTGTAACATGCCTGCTGCTGCTGCCATGCGCCAGAAGGAATTTTCCAGACAGGATTTGCAGGGGAGCCTGCCTGCAGGAAGTATTTTCCAGAGGAAAGAAAATGGCAGCTTGCACGGAGCCATTTTTGGTTCCTGGTTTTCCACATGTTGGGGGGAAGGAAAAGGGTGATGTGTGGAGCCATTTTTAGCTCCGTTTGTTTCCCGCATGCTGGATCCGTCAGGGAAGCTTGGGGCTTTTTCACTCCCCCCACTCCCCCCGGAAGCCTGCACTGGCGTTCCAGTCTTGTGGGGGGCTATAAGTCTTGTAGGGGGCTACAGAAGAGCCGAATCTGGCTCTACGAGCCATAGGTTGCCGTCCATGATCTAGCTGGTGCTTGGTCCTGCCTTGAGGGCAGAGCAGTGTTTCCCAATTGGTGCTTCATGGAACCGTGGGGTTCCGTGAAGCAAAAGTAGGGGTTCCACGAGGAGCCGGCACTCCCCCGGCCCCTCTGAAAGAGAGAGCACCGGTGTGACGGGACGGACCCATCCCTGGGGGAAGGACTGATCCGTCCCGCACGCACTCCTCGCTGACCCCTGCCTTTTACGGGGCGCGCAAGGGGTGGACGCCTGTCTGTGCTGCCTGTTCTTGCGTGGCGGCACAGTGGGGCTGTACCGCCGCTGGGGGAATGCTGAGCCGGGAGACGTCAGCTGCCCGCCGGGCCGTGCGTCTGGGGCAGGAGGGGTCAGGACGGGTGACGTCAAGACGGAGCGTGCCTCAGGGGGAGGGGTTAGCAGGGTGGAGCCAGAGCGGGGAATTCAAAAGGGCTGCGGCCGCAAGAGACAGGGCCGGGGAGGCAGCGAGGGAGATTACAGGGAGACAAGGGAACGGGAACAGAATCGGAGCAGGGGAGGAAGCGCCAGCATTATCCCAACGCCTGGAGTTAAGGTGTGGGGGTGGTGAGTGTCGGAGCTAGGGGAGCACGGGGGGCTGAAGTCTGAGGTCCCTGGGGGTAGGAAGAAGCCCAGGGTGGAGCTTGCCTACAGACGGCCCATGGGCTGGTGCGTTGCAGCAGGAGCCCCACCAGCCAGACATGTCCTTACCCAGGAGTGACCCGAGGCCGGCTGTGGCAGCTGGCGCCCCAGGCGGAAGGCGCAATTGGCGCCCCTGCCTGCACGGCTGTCAATGGCCGTGACATCATTGGGCACCAGGGTGCCCCATGACGTCATCATCAGGTGCCCCGGGCCAGCGGCACCCTAGGCGACCGCCTAGTCTGCCTAGGCTCACGGGCTGCCCCTGTCCTTACTTGCACCTGTCTTTAGGGTCCTGGGCTGGGACCCGTGAGCAAGGGCGGGTCTGGGTCCCCCTACCCCTACCCGCCAGCAGCGGGGCAGAACTGTTGGAGATGCTTGTGGTATCGGACTACAAAACGGACTGCCATGGAGGGAGAAACAATTGTAAACTGATTAACAAAAGGACGGCCGGGCGGCCATTAAAGCCAGAGTAAACTGACAGAAAAGGGGGAGCGGATTGCCACCCCTTTACAGCTGGCTAGCCAGCAGAGGCGTATGGAGGCGGGGGGCAGAGGAAACAGTTGCTCCCGGCCGGCACACAGGGGAGTGCCGGACAGGAGTGACCCTACGTGACCCACAGCGGGGAGGGAAGAACTTCCCCTCTCCAAAGGAGCCAGCGTGTACTGCCTGAATAGCTGGGGCTATGGCACCCGGCAACTTAGTTCCGGGGCCTTTCTGCACAGTGCGGGGGAAGGGAAGAAGTTCAGGAGACCCGTGCCTGTGCAGCTCAAACTATGAAGGCAGCGCGCTCTGCCCTGGGACTCCCCGCGCCCTCCTCCCCGCAGGATGGCATCGTGGAAGTAAATTGCTGGGGTGCAACAGCCCCTGCTGCTCAGGCAGCGCGCACGCCCAGCTGTTTGGGGAGGGAGAGTGCAGTCGCACACTTCCCGGAACCCAGAGGTGCTGCAGGATTGCCAGGTACTGGTCCCAGCTGCCCCTGTCCAGTCCCCCCCATGAGTACCCTGTCCCCACCAGCACTGTCCCCAGCACCCAGCAGCACCCTGGCCCCAGCACCCTGCCAGCCACCCTAACACTCAGCACCACCCTGTCCCTGGCCCCAGCACCCTGCCACACACCCCAGGACCCAGCACTGCCCTGGCCCCAGCACCCTGCCATCCACCCTAGCACCTAGCAGCACCCTGTTCCTTGTCCCAGCACCCTTCCACCCACCCCAGTGCCCAGCAGGACCATGTCCCTGACCCCAGCACCCCTCCACCTGCCCCAGCATCCTGCCCCAGCACCCTGCCACCTGAGCCAGCATCCTGCCACCCAGCAGCATCCTTTCCCCGGCCCCAGGACCCACTAGCACTCTGTCCCCTTCCCCAACCAGCACAGTTGGGACCACATTAGTGAGGCTTGGGTTTTTTTGGAGGGTTTTTTTTTTTTTGCATCTCACTTGTGTGGCCCCAACTGACTTTTCTGTGGGTCAGTGACCCTTGACTCAAAACAGGTTCCCCGCCCCTCTCATAAATAAAGACAATGCTAAAACCTTTTGAGTTTGACATAATATTTTATTTAAAAATGAAGCCTGGCCAACAAGCCCCCATTTGGGGCCAAACCCCCATCTCACTGCAGCATCATAACACTCCTGCACCACCTGACCCCAAATCTGAGCCTATCATACAGTGGAACCCCCTGTAGCCTCTTACATCCCCAAACTCCTGCATCCCCACATCCTCAGTCTTCTGCCACAACACTGCTGCACCATCCACACATCACAAATCTGTGACCTGAGCCCATGATACTCACAACCTCCTTGCCCTGAGCCCCTCACATACCCAGCCCAAACTCTGTACCCTCACATCCACAAGCCCATGGCTTGCTCAGCACCCCAATCCTCCACCTGAGCCCAACACTCCCCAGCCTGGAGCCCCCTTCCTGAGCCAACATCCCCTTCTCCTGCATCCAAATTCCCTCCCAGAGCTTGTACTTCTCACCCCTTCCCACACCCAAATCCCTCATTCCCACCCTAGAGCCTGCACCTCCTGTCTCAACCTAGTGAGAGTGTATAAGGGCTGGGGATAGCAAGTGATGGAGAGGAGGGGAACAGAGAGGATGAGGCCTCAAGGAAGGGGTGGGGGGTCTTGGGGAAGGAATGTGATTTTCATGCATTGGTGGGTCCCGTCCCCCTTTTTTTTTTTTTTTGCTTGACAAACCTAGGGTTTCCTTGAAATTCTGAAAAGCTGAAAAGGGTTCCATGGCCAAATAAAATTGGGAAACACTGGGGCAGGGGACTGGACTTGATGATCTCTCAAGGTTCCTTCCAGTTCTAGTATGCTATGGTTTTTTGGGGAAGAGGCAGGGCATTTCTAGCCCTCCTGCTGGAGTGTCCAGTTTTTAAATATTACATAGTTGGCAATCCCAATTGGCCAGTGGGAGCTGATCAATTAAACAATCGATAGTTCTCTGTCTCCTGGCTGCGACAGGCAACCACCAAACAATCTCTGAGCTCAGGTACCTTTGGGATGTGTGCTGATCAACAAGCCCCTGGCTCAGGCCTAAGATTTCAGGCCCGACTAGCTCCTTAGTTAAAAGGGACCCATGCCCATGCTGATTCACTTAGTCCCAGCCCAGGACCCACACCTGGAAGGCAATCCCATGACGGGATCATTAGGGAAATGGGCTGCTGCTGCCTTGCATCTCAGCAGCACAACCACAACAATGTCTGGTTTCACTGGGCTATTTCGAACAGTTCCTGTGGGTGTCAGTCTGTCACAGCCCAACTCTGGCTTTCAGGTTTGCAGTCAGGCTGCCCTTTCTCCAGTGTCTCTCCCATGTCCTTCATCTCCTGGGGCGGTAGATTGCTGGTCTTCATCAGACTAGTCCTGGACCTCACTTAGAGCTCAGCTCTGTGGAAGAACTTGTCTGCCTCTTCCTTGGGTCCAGAAGCAACTGACCTGCCGGGCCCTGATCTTCTACTTCCTGCCCCACCCATGCATTTCCAGTGGAGGGTTGCCAACAATTTAAAGATTATGTCAAGTGATGAATCCTCCAGGTATATATACAGCCAAAACTGGCAACGATAGCTGTGTCCCCCAAGGGGAATTACTCTCCTCTTCATTGGAGTGAGGCCACTTTGCTTTTCTACATGCTGATTAATCATAAGAGAAGAATATATGATGCAAAAGAAGTAAAATCAATTGTCATCTATTCCTCAGGTAACAGAAGACGGAAATCAAGCGCCAGCCTTTCTGAAGAAGAGATTTATAATAAAAGGCCAAGGGGTAGAGATATTTCAGGTAGAAAATTTTTGTGCAATTCAAAAATATTTATTTATGGTTTATTTTTATCTTATTTATTTCTGAGGGCTAAATGTTAAATTGGCCTCCACTGATCTGACCACAGAATTTATGAGGGCAGAAACCTGCATTTGTGGGAGCAAAAGGCATCAATATACCTGATTTGTAGGAGCAAATGTTTACTTGTATGACCCTAGGTTGATGCTACAAATTAGGTAAATGCATACATCGAGATAAAAGAGCTGCTTTTGAAGAATTTTTGTGATATTCCTGGGTTTTTTTTAATTCCAGAACTCTTCACCCATGATTGGGACTGGATCTTCCCAGAGTTCAGCTCTCATTCTGACATCTAAAAGTCGTAGCCTAATTTTTCAGAATTGTTCAGCACCCAGTAGCTCTCATTGGCCATGCCTATACTAGGAAATTATTTAGAAATAACTTATTTTGAAACAATAACTTCCAAAATAACTATTTTGAAATAGTGTGCCACTCTACAGGGAAGCCTAGAACTTAGTCTGAGGCAGGCTCCCTTAATGTGGACTTGCTGCCTCAACTTAGAGCTCAGGAAATGCTGAATAACTCTGGAAAGTAATTATTTCAGAATAGCAGCAGTGGAACGTCCACACTACCACTATTTCAAAATAACTATTTTGAAATAAGTGTTATTCCTTATGGAAAGCAGGAGTTACTATTTTGAAATAATCAGCGTGTTATTTTGAAATAATGGGCTTGGTAGTGTGGACGTTCCGCTTGTTATTTCAAAATAACTCCCTAATATAGACCAGGGCTTTGAGAAGCCAATAACACTCACCTATACGCTTTGCTGAATTCGAACCTTAATTCAGTAGGTTACGATATCAGATGCACCTGCTGCGTCTGGATATGCTAACAGGTAACAGGTTGCATGGATAATTCTAGATGTCTCTAAGAATCTTAGTTTTTTTCCAAACATTGCTAACATTTCAGCCTTACTGGCTTTCCTAATGGTTATTCAGAGAAATTATAGACGCTGTGGTGTTTATTACCATAATGTCATACAGAAGAATATTATGTTACATTAGGCACTATTCTAAATTATACATTTGGATCCAGTTTTTGTTTACAATTTCATATATGTAAAGTTTTAGCTCAGAACTTTACATTTTAAATCCCTTACAGTGTCTGTCCAGGAAAGAGATATGTCTTTTGCTTCCAGTATCTATTTTGCATGGTCAGCTCATCCAAAGAAAATAATGATAATGTTTGGATAAGGTGATATTCAAGAAATGAAGAAAAAATCAGGTTTTCATTTGCATGTCAGTGATTGGCTCTATTAGCGATGAGCAACCTAGGCTAGCGAGTGAGCTACATGAGTGCCTCTCCTTCATTTCAGTGGGCTGCAAGATTGTGGCCCCCAGCCATAATACCACCGCAGCTTCAGGCTCATGCTCCTGACTCCCAGCTTTCCATTGCAGGGCTTCTGACAGCTGGCACTACTGGCTGACATCATCAACAGGCGCCTCTTTCCCTTTCAGCCTTCGTTGAGCTGCTGGGGGCCAGATCTGCTGGTAGCAGACGGGGGCAGAGCTATAAGCTTGAGTATCCAGCACATTCAATTAACTGTCAACCACCTTTCCCCATGAGTGCCAGATAACAAAGTTTTCTCTGTAATGCCAGTAGAAAAAAAAACTATTCAGTTGGAAACCAATGGAACGTGGCACCCTGCACATGGGTAAGGGTAAGCAGAATGGATTGCGGGCCACACATAGAACTCCAATGAGCCACACGCAGCCCACAGACCTCAGGTTGCTCACCACTGTTCTATGTGGTGGCTTTTAGCCACTAGAGGGTGCTGTTTAATCATTTTAAAACTTCATTTATTTTATAAAATGATCCACTGAAAGAGAAATCTGATTAGACCATTGAAGTTCTGACTAGACAGATATAGCCATGGTTGTGACTTCCTATTAAAGTAATTATTACAAATGTATAATAATCATTATTCTCTGTAAGCAGTAGCACACTTTAAGATTGACTATTATGCTAGATTCCTGCTTGTAATTGAAGGAACTTGGCTTGTAGTTCAATGCTGCATATCATATGCATCTGATATGCCTGGGTATTCGGTATATCTGCATATCTGTGTGTTCAGGCTTGTGCATTTTTTTCCACTAGATAAGTAGCTATTTATGATCAGAAAAAATGTTCTTCATCAAGTGGTGTCCCTGTGGGTGCTCCACTCAGGTCTCGGTGCGTCCTCACGCCACTGACTGGAGATTTTTGGTGAGCAGTGCCCCTCACACCGCGCCTGCACACCCAGCAACGTGCCCTTGCCGTTTGTCGAGTGTGCTTGTTGCGAGCCCCGTCAGTTCCTTTTCTACCGTCCTCGGCTGAAGACGGAGTCAGAACAGTGCTCTTCTTCCTGACAGGAAAAACAAAAATTATTATAGTTATTTTAAAGTTTGCTTCATAGTTTAGGCAGTTAATAACAGTTTTCAACATTCGCTTAAAAAAAAGAGAGATTGAGAAGCACCGCTGCTGCGGCTTTTTCTTTAACATGCCAGGTTCTCCCGTCTTTAAAAGATGTGACTCATGTCAAGACTTGATGCCTATTTCTGATGGCCATGCCTCCTGCGTTAAATGCCTGGGAGAGACTCATGCAGCACATAAGTGCCTGCATTGTCATAACATGACAGCCAGAGCCAGAAAAGACCCCGAAATACGGCTCAAGAACTTCCTCTGGGGGAAGTCCCTACAACTACCATGGGACAAACCTGAGGAGACACGGGGACAGCAGAAGCCCATTGATAGGGTGGCTTCACCACCCCCAAAGGCTCACAAGCTTTGCGGGCTTCCCTGGCACGCTTATTACCAGCGCTGCCCAGAGCCTCTCATTCCCTGGTGCCATCACTTCCCGGCACCGCGGAGAAATGTAAATCTGTACCATCCAAGAGAGCTGAGTCAGAACCCAACCATGTCGCACCAGTCGGTGCTGCTTAGGCAGCAGCACCTACAAAGCCACATATGCCATCACCACCAGATCCCACAGGCACCTCTATAGTGCCTGAACAGATCATCCCTGGTCAGACCGAACTCGACCGTGCTCCAGCACTGCAGCATAAGAAAAAGCTGCACAAGACCCAGCACTTACAAAAATCTCCTCAGCCAGGCACACCGCTCAGATCAGGAGCTTGCTCACTACGCTCCTCAGTGGTGTCTTTTACCCAGAGTCACACTCATATGCCAGAAAGGGCTCCCCACTCTCCTACACTGCTCTCAACAAGAACTGACTATGGCAGCAGACATAGGAGCAGATTTTCATCATGCCATTCATTTCCACTGGGATCAATGACCACTCTGGCATTCAATCGGGATCATTCCCTGCAACATCCCTTGTGGCCCAACCAGCTGTGCATGTATCCTCCACAGCAGTTTCAGCCTCAGTGGCTCCTCTGGGAATCACGGACTCAAGAGATACAGCTCCTACATTACAACAGCACACATGTATGCACTCCCCGACCATATCCACACATTCCTCAGCGTCTCACCCGCCCTCAGTAATAACACAAGTGGGCTCCAATGATAACGATAACTTACCTCATTTGGACTCGGAGAGTTCCTCACATGACCCCAGATCCACTAGACCAGATGAGGCAGCTTTCCAGATATCGCCCTCTCGACTGGCAGATGATCTAAAACAATTTCAAGAATTATTTAAGCAGGTAGCTCAATCACAGGACATTACACTCCAAGAGGTACAAGACAAGCAATACAAATTACTGATGATACTACAACCCACGGCATCCTCAAAGATAGCTCTACCCATCAACGAAGCTATCTTGGAGTCATCAGATGTGCTTTGGCAAAATCCAGCCTCTATCACAGGGCAGATAGAAAATACTTTGTCCCTGCAAAAGATATGGACTTCCTCTTCACACATTTCCAGCCAAACTCACTGGTCGTGGACTTGGTTAGTCACAAGGCTATGAACCCACAATTTAAGTCTACACCCTGCGACAAAGAGCATAAGCAGCTAGACACCTTTGGCCGTAAGGTATACTATTCTGCCACCCTCCAATTCAGGATATCAAATTATACAGCCCTCCTGGCTAACTATGATCATGCCAACTATGCTAAACTACAGGACCTACTGCAGGACCTTCCTGACATTAAGAGATTGCACTTCCAGTCCATCGTTAAGGAGGGTTTATCTATAGCAAAAATGGCCCTCCAGGCTGTAATGGATATTGCTGACATGGCAGCTAGGGCCACAGCTACAGCAATCGTAATGCATAGGGCCTCATGGCTGCAGTCATCAGGGGTCCCAAAAGAATTGTAATCAAAGGTGGAGGACCTCCCCTTTGATAGAAAACAGCTATTTGTCACTAAGACAGATGAAGTCCTATACTCAATGAAGGACTCTCTTACCACACTCCACACTCTAGGGATGTACACCCCACCTAATAAGAAATGCAAGTATACTCCGTACCAAACAACTATAATTATAACTATTACAGACAACAGCAGAGTCCATATGACAACAGGCCTAAGCAATACCCTAACAGGAGGAGGATGCAGCAAAACCAGTCCACCACTCAGTCGACTTCACACAAATTTGAAGTCTTGGTAGGGGGTCTGAGCGACCACCCCACAGATCCACTGCATTCCAATGTCACCTTCCATCACCGCCTGAGCCCCTTCTACCAACAGTGGGCCCAAATCATTACAGACAAATGGGTCCTGGAGATTATCAAATCGGGTTACACAGTCCCCTTCACATCCATGCCCCCTACCCTCTCCCTCTTCAGGGACCCATCTCACGATCCCCTATTAAAAACAGAGGTGCAAAAGTTACTCACCTTAGGGGCAACAGAACCTGTTTTTACAGATTATCAAGGAAGAGGGTTCTACTCCAACTATTTCCTAACATCCAAAAAACCAGGGGGATGGAGACCAATCTTGGATCTCAGGAAACTCAACAAGTTCATCCTCAATGCAAAATTAAAAAGATGGTGACCCTTGCAACTATAATACCTGGACTGGACAAAAGAGACTGGTTCTCAGCCCTCGACCTTCAAGACACATATTTTCATGTAAGCATCCATCTGGCCCACAGGAGATTTCTCAGATTTGTTGTAGGTCAAGACCATTACCAATAAAGAGTCCTCTCCTTTGGTCTTTCTACGACCCCTTGAGTGTTCTCGAAGATGCTAGCCATAGTCACAGCCTTCCTCAGAAAACAGAACGTCATCATCTTCCCCTATCTCGATGATGGGCTTATCAAGGGCTCCACTTCCAACAAACTATAGTGATGACAACCGCTACCAGGGAAAGTTTTTCCCGATTTGGCCTGCTTATCAATATACACAAGTCCACCATACAGCCCACACAAAAGATAGAATTTATCAGGGCTCTTCTGAATTTGGTGACAGCAAGAGCCTATCTGCCACCACAAAGATTCAGGGCACTCTGCAACCTCATTTGTGGGGGTCAAGCATACTCCTTTTTCCACAGTCCGGATGTGCCTCCAATTATTGGGGTACATGGTGGCCACAACCTTCATTGTCCTATTCGCAAGGCTACACATGCACTACCTACAGCATTGGTTCGCAAACACCTAAATTCCAACCCAACACTGCCTCGTGAGGCGTCTCACACTTCCTCCACCAGTACTACAATCTCTCAACTGGTGAACTTCTCCAACCAACGTATTTGCCGGTATACCCTTCTACCACCCAGATCTGTCAATAACTATAACGATGTATGCATCACTTATGTGCTGGGGTGCCCATTATAGCACAAGGTCAATACAGGGCACATGGTCCCAATGGGAGAGACATCTCCATAACAACCTCCTGGAGCTCAGGGCCATTCGCATTACATGTGCCCATTTCCTTCCCCTGATAAAGGGCAGAACCATTCATGTCCTCACGGACAACACCCTCTATGTTCTACGGCAACCGACAAGGGGGTGCCCGATCACACTCACTATGTGCAGAAGCAATCAGATTTTGGAACTGGTGTATCAGGAACCACATAACTCCAACTGTCACATATATACCAGAACAGCAGAATGTGAGGGCTGACAAACTGAGCAGATACTTCTTGGAACAACACGAGTGGGAGATCAATACCAATATTCCCCTCTCCGTTTTTCGCAAGTGGGGTTTCCCACCTATAGACCTTTTTGCAACAGCACTCAACTGCAAATGCCACAAGTTCTGCTCCCGAGCAGGACTGGGCAAGAGGTCGGAGGGGGATGCCTTCACCATCCACTGGACGGTTCCCCTACTCTATGCCTTTCCACCAATCCCTCTACTTGCCAGAGTGATCAACAAGATCCGCTCCGACCAGGCCACAGTAAGTCTAATAGCCTCTGCCTGGCCAAGACAACCCTGGTCCTCCCATCACACTTTCGCACAACATTACGCCCTACAGAAAGGGCAAATACCCTCCACATATCTGGCAGATGCAGTCCTTCCTTCCTCTACATCAGGGCTACTCAACTTTGGAAGCCCCAGGAGCCACAATGATACTCATAGCACATGCCAAGGGCCGCAACTTAAGTGTAGTTGCATATACATGCAAATATATGCAAATAGCGTTTCACACTGACGGGTATGAATACAAAGATTAAGACAAGACTACACAACATGTAGGCCCCACTTAAGTCAGTTCTGCTGATATTAATAAAAATGCAATATTTACCTGATTTCCATCCATATGACAGCACTTTTAATGAGCAATGACTGTCCAGGAATTTAACTACTAAAATGCATATCAACAGAAGATCATTATATTGACTACTTCTTTGGTTTGGCTCCCACCCGTGGGCCGCAAACAAACGGGCCGCATGTTGAGAAGCCCTGCTCTACATAAATGACTCCAATGCCCACCACCATCTGGCGGGTACTGCTACTAAGTCACCTGAGTGGAGCACCCACAGGGACACCACTCAATGAAGAAGAAGTTACTCACACGGTACAGTAATGCTGGTCCTTCGAGATGTGTGTCTCTGTGGGTAATCCACTACCCCTCCCCTCATCCTTCCTATACTGCCTGGTGAGCTAGTAGCTCACTACAGGTTTTTATTAGTCATCATTATAGCAGCATCAATAAATTAAGTGAAAATGCAGCTTCAATGCAATAGGGATGCAAATTAAAAAAAACCCCACTAATGGCTGTTGAACCTGCAGGCTCTCGGAGGCTGCTAGTGCCATTGGCCCTGCAGGCCTCCGATGGCTGCCAGCCCTGTGAGTGGCTGGGAGTTTAACTGGTAAGGTTAATCGATAAGCCAATGCTTATCGGCTTACCAGTTAAACTCTTAGATCCCTACAACACACTAATATGATCACCTTCATTGCATGTCTCTGTGTTGCAGTGTATGAAAATAATGGAATCATTTAATTAAGTGCCGACTGAAAATAAGAATGTTGGAGCCGATTTGTTATTTGTATCCTGTATGTTTTTTAGATGGAACTAAAGCTAAAACTACGTTAACTGACCAGCAACTGATGACTCTTGCAAGGAAGATGGGTAAAGATTGGAAAGAAATTGCCATTGAATGCCTTAAGTTAGAAATGAAAGATATTCATCAGATTCAGGCAAAGGAAGACGAGGTTAATGTTTATAAATTCATGATGTTGTGCAAGTGGAGGGAAGGTGAACAGAATAATGGAACTGCACAAAATTTGTATGACAGTCTCAAGGATCATGTGTCATATGAAGTAAAACAAATACTGAAAGGTACACACCAACTTTTCTTTATACTTCATTATGTGATTGTGTGTCAGACGGGCTTCTGGTTCCAGTATCAGAGAATTCACCAGACACTCTAATATGTATGAACATGAAGTCTTCCCCTTTATTGTCAATGCAAGTGTTTATCATTCTACTATATGAACAGTATTTTATACTTGCTTTTTGGAAAAAATATTTTGGCATGACTAATATTAGAACAGTTGGTATAATTTCATGTCAGTTAAAATCAGCCACTCCTATAAATCCAAGCAAAATCTTGTTTTTATTATGGAGCTCAGTGCAAAAATGTCTAAACCAGAGGTGGGGACCCAGGAGCTAGATGTGGCCCACAGCTTGCCTGGATCTGGCCCCTTAGGCTCTGGGCTCCCCCTCAGCATTGGGGAGCCCGTGCTGGCACTCCAGTCCCCTTCTGTCCTCCTGTGGGGCTGGAGCACACAAAATATACCAGCCTGGACCCGCCTAGGCTCTGGTGTGCAAGGGGAATGCGGGGACTGTCTTTCCCCTTCTCAGTCAGGGGCCACATCAGTGAGGGTTTGGTTTTGGTGTTTTTGCTTCTCACTTGTGAGTAGCCCTCGACTGATTTTTCTGTTGGTTAGCGACCTCCGACTCAAAAAAGGTTCCCCACCCCAGTCTAAACCTTTGTTCTTAGATATTTTAATAACATTTAAGTTGCATCTTTACCAAGTTAATTGTGGTCTTGATTATGCAAACATTTCTGTATGCACTTAACTTTATGCATGTTGATTACAATGGTACTACTTATGTTTTTAAAGTCAAGCACATGCAGGACTCTTTGGAGAACTGGAGCCTAAACTGATCTGGAGAAAGTCTTTCTGAAAGGGAAAATTAGCATAAAATTATTTATGTAGTGTCATAAGATTTTATATACATTTATTATTATTACTATTTAACAATTATATTGCAGTAGCACCTTGTGGTCAACTAATATATACATGTGTGCATTCATTTCCTCAGATTTTGTAGAGCAGACATGAGTTCATGGAGAAACAAGCTAAAAGGAGAACTCTCAGGGACATTCAGCTGCATAATGGTTTAAACATTTCATACTGTTTAAATGTCATTTAATTGTGGACTCTACATTTGGAACTCAGGAGACCCAGTATGAAGATATAATCCATCAGCAATCTTTGGAAGATAGAACATTATTTTGGAAAAGAATGTGAATTGAATTTTGCACCAATGTAAATAAGTGTAACATTTTCAGGAGTAATTATTCAAATGTTTGAATACCAACTATATTACCAATATAGTTAACACTGAAGTAGCAATCTGAATGCAATTTGAATCTCTCATTGATGTCATTTCTCTTTTGAACCATTCCTGCTAAGTGCTGAGCAACTCGTGAATTACAGAGCAATCTCAACCCACCCTTGAAAACAGCTCACCCTTTCCAACTATTGGACAGTCTTGTTTAAGTATTTTTTTTTATCCAGTCCAAAGGTGATTTCCACAGAGATCATAAATGGCTTTGGGGGCTCATTTCTATACCTCTCATCATCACCTATAAAACAATACTGCCAATTTCACTGGGTTCAAAACATTTCTCTGTACGTACATTCACAGACTTAGTTAGCATGGGTCGCTGTATACATAGTACATAAACTCTTCGTGATAATGCAATTATATGGTCATTGTGTGTGTCTGTGTATGCCACTTCTTTGCTAGGAAGTTTTATGTTTATTCAGAGGTGAAATACTAGTTTCAATGTAGCATCAGTATGAACTAAAGGCAGCTTTACCTTTTCTCTGGAAAGGCCATGTTGCCTCTGTCAATAGCAGGTCACACATTTCTTATAAGAAGAGTTTATATGTTGTATAGATTTTTGTTGTATTATAATCAATGTAGAATTGAATGTATTTTTAGTATTTTTTTTACTGCTTTTGACTTGAACATTAAAATGACAGGTATGTAGGCTAGACATAGAAATTTTACTCAAGGATGCAGAAAAAGAAAATGTGAATGGATAACTCAGCAGATAAAAAACACATATGTGGGTTTTTAAGCTTTTAAAATACTGTTATCTGTAATACAGAACTGCTTCCTTGCAGGCAAATTGACATCTAATTTTAAGGGCTCCTGTGGATCTCTCTATATTGTCTGGCTTTGAATGTGTATTGGCTTTGTGTACTTTTAAAAATGGGAATAAAAACTGAGAAATACCAATTTTTCATTGGAATTCTGAATTTTTAAAATTTTATTCCACAAATAAAATATAATTTAAATTATGTCACATGCTGATCTGAGGTAAGCATTCATTTTTGCAGCCATCTACCAGTTCACTATTAGATGAAATTCTGCATCTGCTTAAACACGTTTTTGTGTTTAGAGGTCTTTTTATTCTTCCTGATCTCATAAATTCTGTTCTCATCCTTCTGAAAATGTGTATCTCTTTAGTGCTATGCTCACTAACTATGGGTATGTCTATACTACAGCGTTATTTCGAAATATCTTATTTTGAAATAGTTAATTTGAAATAAGTTATTTTGAAATAACGCATCTACACACAAAATGCACTTCGAAATAGCGTTTTCCTATTTCGAAATAGTGCGTCCACACTGAGTGGATGCTGAATCGCATTTAAGGACGGCCGGAACCAGGTTCGGCAGGGCATCAGGTCAAGAATTACTTTGTGTGGCTGCTGCTTGAGGCTATCTGAGGCCTGTGCTTAAAGGGACAGCTGGTTCTCAGTTTTCTCTGCTTGCTTGCCTACCTCGATGAGGGACAGCAAAGCATTTTGTCTCTGCATGCTCTGGTTGCCCTCACTCGGGACACCACAGCACTCTGCAGCATGGAGCCAGACCTGACCCTGGGCACTCTGGTGCTTCTTGTGGACATGTTGCTGCGAGTCTGGCTGGACTTCCTGCGGGCTGCCATCCGGGGGGCTGTCAGTATTGAGGAGGCCCTGCGGGAGAGCTTCCACCCTGAGGAGCACTGAGAGCCTCCCTGGTCTGCCCCACGGGGGCTTGTGCCTCATTCCTTCCTCACGTCCTTCCACTTACCCCTCCCTAATCCCCCTTCCTGATGTTAAATAAAATACATGTATTTTTATGAACACAAACTGTCTTTATTTAACAAAACTGGGGGGGGGGGAATGAAACTCTGGTGACACTGGGGAAAGAAGGCGGGAGAGGGGAGAAGAGAGGATGGGAGAGGGGAGGGGGAAACCTGGGAGGAGGGAGCTAGAAGGGAGAAGCAAGGGGAAGAAGGGGGAGGGAAAGCTCAGGGCTCAGGGTTGGGGGATCTCGACAGGCCAACTTGATTTTCATGCAAACCTGCTCCTGGGTTCGCATGTGGCCTTTGGTGGCCAGGCTGGCAGCTATCCTGCCATAGACAGCCATGTTCCTCCGTCTAGTGCAGAGATCATGGACATTGGGGGCATCCCCCCCAAATGTGAATAAGGTCCATGATCTCCACCCTGGACCAGGAAGGTGCCCGCCTTCTCCGGGCCCTGGCAGGCTCCTGGGAGCTGGCAGACTGCTCCTGGGGAGCGGTGGAGGGCTGGCTGCCAGTGGCTTGCTGGCTCATGTTTTGGGGCCATTGGGTCAGGGGCAGTGACTGCTGGCTCTGGGCTGGCAGGCTTGGAGCTGGCACAGGCACTATGGCCAGAATGAACCACTTTAAGGGATCCGGGGAGGGAGCAGGGAGAGGAGTGTTCTTGGTTGAGGCTGGAGTGGCAACCAGGGCACCCTGGGAAGGCTGGAGGTCCCTTATTTTGAAATAAGTGTCTACACAGCACTTATTTCGAAATAGCTATTTCAAATTTAGCATTATTCCTCGTGGAATGAGGTTTACCAAATTCGAAATAAGCGCTCCACTATTTCAAATTAATTTCGAAATAGCAGTTTGGCTGTGTAGATGCTAGTAAAGTTATTTCAAAATAACGGCTGTTATTTTGAAATAACTTTGCTGTGTAGACATACTATGAGCCCTTCTAGATCTTGGCCATAGCCTTTTTTCGCATTAGGTATGGTAGTTTACCGTATGCTTGTGTCTAGTCTCTGCAGAACTTTCTGTAAAGTCATGGACTATCCCCTCCACATTCTAGATCAGGACTTTGAAACTAAGGATGTTAATCAACTAATCGAATAGTTGATGCAGTCTGCTTGAGTCCGTTGCTCACCCCATGCTCTTTGTGCGCACTTTGTTTTGCCCCTCTGGGGCTCTTGTACATTTCAAAAGCAGGGAGCACAGGGCCAGTGGGGGACTGCTTGAGTCCCCATCTCGCCCCCTGCTCCCGCGGTGCTTCTACTTTTGAAAGAACCCTGCTCTTGCTACATTTCAAAAGCGGAAGTGCTGCCAGTTCCCCGCTGTGCTCCTCCCCCTCCCCCCCATGGATATAGTGCTGGGGGGAAACAGCTGGGGGGAACCAGATCCTGCTCCCCCACTTGCTGCCTCTCTCTGATAGAGGCAGCAAGAGAAGGGGGAGTGACTAGTTGAGTCCACTATCTAATAAGTATATGCTTATTGAATAGTCGACTAGTTGCTTACATCCTTATTTGAAACCACCAGTAGTGTAAAGCCAGCCCAGATTTTATACCTAATCCAATGAATACTAGGAGAGAGCAGTGAAAGTCTAGTCAGGATGCACTGAAATTTCATATAGAATAGACACGATCAATAGAGGTTATATCCCCAATATCCATGCATGGTTGGGAATCACAGAGCTGACCATGCCATGAATGAATGGAGTTCAGCTACTCTGTGGCAGTGGTCACCCTTCCCTGGACCGCTGAGGGCTTTTCACTAACCTGATGATTCCCTTGGAGAGAGAAGGTAAAAAGTGAATGAGCTAGGGCAGCTAGGGGCTAGTGGGAGCAGGAGGGGCATTTATTATCTCCAGGATGACCAGATGTCTCATTTTTAAAGTGACAGTCCTGTATTTAAGCACACTTTCAGATGCCCCAACTTTTTCTGAAAAATGGGCAAATTGTCCTATATTTTCCATCTCCAGTCCATCAGTACTGATGGGTTGTGCTGCTGGCCAGATCCCTGCTCGCTAGCCACCCGCCCACCAGCAGTGAATCAGGGAAGGGAATCCTGTGGCTGATGATGGGGGTAGTGAGCAATGCTTGTGGTGGGGCAAAGCTACAGCATGTGGTGCCATGCTGCTCCCCCGTTGGTCCTCCAGTGCAGCCCCTGCAGTGTGCTGGCTCTCAGCCAGCAGAGCCCTGCCCCCCCATCTCACACTGACTGAGCTGTGAGCTGCGGTGGCTGGTGAGTATGTTGGCGAATGAGTATGGTGGTGACTGGTGAGTATACATTACATGTCTCCTCTGCTGCCCACCTATCAACATACTCCTTTTTCACTGCCATCTTCCTGCTTTGCCCCTTCAGCCCCCCCCCATCCACTCCCATTGCTCCTTTATACCCCCACCACCAGTGGATCATGTTCAACTCCCTCCTCTGTTGAATCAAAGATCCTGCCAGGCATGGAGGATGGACAGGGCTGAGCAGGAAGGGTTGGGGCAGTTGGATACCACCCATCACCTCCCCACTATGTGACTGAGGTGCACAGGAGTATGTGTCATCACTCCCTATACGAACCCTAAATGTAAGAAGGTAAATAAAACAAATCCAGCTACACAGTATTTCTTTTTCATGGGGGCTCAGTCAATTTGATGTTAATTTGAATGTGTGTACTGTGTAGTTTTGACTGATTGCCATTGAACTCACTTGAATATGAATAATTTTACTAGGTGTCCTGTATTCAGCATAGGGAAATATGGTCACCTTAATTATCTCCTTCCCTAACTGAAACTTGGGCCAGAGTATTGTGTTTCTGCTGCTCCCATTCCATGATGCAGATTCCTTCCTAAGGGGAGTTCCATGAGTTTCTACTAACGGAAGAATCCCTGGCTGTGTATCTCTATTGACTCTTTGCTGACCAAGAGTGGGAATCAGTGCGGGGAGCCCAGAATACCATGCTCTGGTCTCCTGATGTTCCCTTGGGATCTGTTTGAGCTCACATGGGGCTCAAAGGCTAGTGGTGTATCCTCTTGTGCGGGGGAGACGGAGAAACCCTGTTCCCTCCAATGGAAACAGTGAGGAGATATCTATGAGGGGATCTCCAAGCCCTCCCACAAGCTTTGCTGCAGTAGGGAGAGTCCCTCTATACCTATGTTCCTCAGTTTTGAGTTTTAGTGCCCTACTGTTTCTCTGGTCAATGGGAGTTCCTTAATTCATGTACATTGCTTTCGATTCTCTTCTTTGAGCTTTTTTGACTGGTGGCAGATTTATCTGTTTTCATGGTGAAAGCTAAGATCAGTGGCTGAACACTGATGTGCTTGGAGCCATCCTGCCTGTTTGATCAATCGGGGCAGCCATCTCAGGCCCTGCACTTTTGGGGGCCCTGCGGCGGCCGCCCCAACCTTCTCAATGGATGTGAGGAGCCTAGGGATTATGGGGGCCTGGCTCAAGGTGATAGCAGGGGGTCACCCTTCCTGCACTCACCTGTTTCATTGTGCTACCCTCCCATTCTGCCGTGCTTGGCTTCCCCACAGTGGTGGGAAGGAGAGCTCCCAGCCCCAGGGTGCTCCGCTTTCCACCACTGTAGAGAAGCAAGACTCAGCAGGCCAGGAGCGGAAACACGGAAGGGCAGAGCAGGCTGCTGGGCTGCTCTGGCTCTCATCGCTCACATGGTGGGGGGGGGATGACCCCCCCCCCCGCTGCAGCCACACCAAGACCCCCATAGTTCCTCGGGCTGCATTTCTTGGGGGTGGAACGAGAGGAGGGGAGTGGGTATGGAGCAGAAGTGGGGCTTGCAGAAGGGGTGGAATGGAGGCGGAGGTGGGACCTGTGGTGGGGAGGTTGCCCTGCATCTTGCACTTGGGCCCCTGGGAAGGGATTGTTCTTAACCCTGTACCCCGCACTCAAGATGGTCCTGGCTGCACCCACATGAAGAAAGTCATTATGATCAGATTTTCACCTGATAGCACATGTCCCGAGTGTTGGTTGCCATTCCTGTTCCAAAGTTGCTTTGTAAAGGCAGGGCCGTGGAGAGACTTGCCGGGCTGCTGGGCAAGTGGAAGGGGGCCCGGCTCCATGCCCAAGGGATGGGGATGGGGCTAACCTTCCTCAGCCCATCCTTTAGAGGCCTCTGGAGTGCACTGTACAGGGCTCCAGTGATGATTTAAAGAGCCCAGAGCTCTGGCCTCTGCTGCAGTAGCAGCAGTGGCAGCAGTCGGGAGTCTGGAGCCCTTTTAAATCTCCAGGCCCCAGGGCATCTGCACCTTCCTCCTCACCGCTCTCCCTATCCCTGGCCCTGTGTAAGGGCTTAGCTCCAGCTGACTATGTAGTAATAAAACACCTTTGGTTCAGCCTCCACACAGATGAGACCAATCAGGAAATGCACTTCAGTAAATTCTGCAACCATTGATACCGTAGCTAATATATTTAATTTTTACAGTGTTCATTGTCTGTTTTTACTGTTCATTGTCTGTTTTTCTGTGACTGCATAAAGCCATTGAGTTCATAATATTTTGGGAAATAATTCCCTACTTGCTGTTAATATTGATTTATATTTAAATAAGGCTCCGAATGCAATGAATATGGGGTATGTCTACACTGCAAAGTTAATTTGCAAATAACACACGTTATTTCGATTAACTTTAATAGCGTCTATACATGCAAACCGCTATTTCGAAATTAATTCGAAATAGCAGAGCACTTATTTCGAATTTGGTAAACCTCATTCTACGAGGAATAACGCCAAATTCGAAATAGTTATTTTGAATTAAGTGCTGTGTAGACACTTAATTCGAAATAGGGGGCCTCCAGCCCTTCCCAGGGAGCCCTGGTGGCAACTCTGGGCGCAACCAGGAAAACTTCCTCTCCTGTGCCCCAGCCCCGGCGCCATTAAAGGGGTAGACTCTGGCCACAATGCCAGTGCCAGCTCCAAGCCTGCCAGCCCAGAGCCAGCAGTGGCCACCAGGGCCCCTGACCCAGTGGCCCCAAAACAGGAGCCAGCAAGCCACTGGCAGCCAGCCCTCCACCGCTCCCCAGGAGCAGTCTGCCAGCTACCAGGAGCCTGCCAGGGGCTGGAGAAGGTGGGCACCTTCCTGGTCCAGGGTGGAGATCATGGACCTTATTCAGGTTTGGAGGGGCTGTCCCCAATGTCCATGATCTCCACACTAGATGGAGGAATGCATCTGTCTATGGCAGGATAGCTGCCAGCCTGGCCACCAAAGGCCACATGCGAACCCAGGAGCAGGTTTGCATGAAAATCAAGTTGGTCCGGCAAGACCCCCCCAACCCTGAGCCCTGAGCTTCCCCTCTCCGTTCTTCCCCCGCCCCTCTCCAACCTCCTTTTCCCAGTCTCCCCAGAGGTTCATTCCCCCCCCAGTTTTGTTCAATAAACCCAGTTTCTATTTTTGAACATATGTCTTTTATTTGACATCAGGAAGGGGGGCTAGGGAGAGGTAAGTGGAAGGATGTGAGGGAGGAATGGGGCACGAGCCCCCGGTGGAGAGGACTGGGGAGGCTCTGAGGGTTCCTCGGGGGTGGACGCTTGCCCGCAGAGCCTCCTGGATCCTGACAGCCCCCGATGGACCCCGGATGGCAGCCTGCAGCAAGTGCAGCCGGGCTGATGGCAACGATCCCACGAGATGCACCGGCGTGCCCAGGGGCAGCTCTGGCTCCATGTGGCCAAGTGCTGTGGTGTCCCAAGTGCGGGGACTCAGGGCACTCCAAAAGAGGAATGCTTTGCTGTCCCTCATCAAGGTAGACATGCAAGCGGGGAACCCTGAGAACTCTCTGTCCGGGGTGGGGGTAGGGTCCCTTTAAGCACGGAGCTCAGTTAGCCTCAGGGAGCAGCTCCACACACTAAGTCCTAATCTGATGCCCTGCCGGCACTGGTTCTGGCCAGCCTTAATGTCGGTTCAGGGTCCACTCAGTGTGGACGTGCTATTTCGAAATAGCAAAACTTTATTTCGAAATAGATTTTGTGTATAGATGCGTTATTTCAAATTAGTTTATTTCGAATTAACTATTTCAAAATAAGATAATTCGAAATAGCGCTATAGTGTAGACATACCCATGGTTAATTATAAAACAAGACACTTTAGAAAATTATTTTATTTGGAGAATATTATACATTACTTTTTTGGGTTTTGTGTGCTTCCTAGGTTATTGATGAATATAACACATACTCCTACTTTAAAAAGCAGTAAACTGCTGTGTATACAATATAAAATATATGGACCTACTCAATTTAATTGCAAAGATGGTTAAAGCCTTGGTCCTAAAGTGGAGCTGAACTGTTGTGTATAGGGATATGCCTGTGTTTAATCTCTGTGTGCGATCAGAGCCTAAACTATTAAGAAGAAGGAAAAAAGGAATCACACATAAAGGATTCCTTATTCTTCTGAGGTAGAGAGACAAGTTAAGTCCCCTAGAAATTATTTGAAAAAAACCCCACAACAGTTTCTAAGTTGCTGTAAGGTAAATTCATATTTTTTCTTTGCATGTTTTCATTAATTCGGTTATTTAAACCTGCTGTTAACTGAAATTATTTTGAAGAGCTTAAATTGTGTATATTTAACTTCCAAATTAAATACCACTCTGGATCATTTAAGATGGTTCCTATGGGCTATATATTTGGCAAAATGCTAACTAATTAGAATAAAAGAGGAGATTCTTTCATTTATATGGCTATGTCTAGACTACAAGCCTCTTTTGAAAGAGAATGTCTAGACTACAAGCAAATTTTTTGAAAAAGCGAGCCGCTTTTTTGAAAGAGAGTCTAGATGCTCTCTTTCGAAAAAGCACAGTTTGCATTTAATAGTGCCTTTTTTTGAAAGAGTACTTTCGAAAAAAGGCGTTATTCCTCGTAAAATGAGGTTTACTGTGATTGAAAAAACTGCTGCGTTCTTTCAATTTACTTTAGAAAGAACGTGGCTGCAGTCTAGACACAGGTGACTTTTTTTCGAAAAAAGCTTACTTTTTTCGAAAAAACCCTGTAGTCTAAGACACACTCTTCCTGATGAAAACTTGATTAATGTGCAAGTCAATCTTTCAAAAGAAAGATTGACTTGATGTATCCTAGATATACTTGATTCTCCTAGATGTATCTGTTTCAGTCCTGGTTACTCTGCTGCTCTTCCTGGACCTTCTGACACAAAATCACAGTCATCTTCAACATCTGAACCTCGAGTTGCTGTACCTCACAGCGTGGAGCTCCAGGGTGGAACTCAGTGGAGCTTTCCTCTTCAGACCAAGTTAGAGAAGTCCTCTTGATCATATTTTGCCCACCCGTGCTTCAGTTGCATGGACTACTAGGTTAAATTCTGTGGCTTGTTGTACAGTATTCGGCAGGAGGACAAAGTAGATCACAATGGTCCCTTCTGGCCTTCAATATTTATTATATAAGTATACAGAATATTTTTCCATTGACTTCAGATAGACCAGGATTTCACCCTCTGAATCTATGGCTACGTCTAAACTACACCCCCTTCTGTTGGCAGAGGGATGTAAATTGGATGTATCGAAAGTGCAAAAGAAGCCAGGATTGAAATATCCTGTGCTTCATTTGCATAATGGCAGCCGCCGCTTTTTTTCGAAACGGGGTTTTTCGAAAAAAACTCTGCCGTTTAGACGGGGCATTTTCGACAGAAATGCCCCATTTCGAAAGATCATTTTTTGAGGAGTACAGGATCTTTTGAAATGGGGCATTTCTGTCGGAAATGCCCTGTCTAAACAGCCAGCTTTTTTTCGAAAAGCCCTGTTTCGAAAAAAAAGCGGTGGCCACCATTATGCAAATGAAGCGCAGGATATTTCAATCCCGGTTTCATTTGCACTTTTGATATGGCCAATTTACATCCCTCTGCCGACAGAGGGGTATAGTTTAGATGTAGCCTATTATAGAGACTGGGAAACTAATTATAAAATAGACAGAGTAGTCTATTTTCAATGCCTTGTCTGAGAGTCTACATCCAATATAAACAGAGAAAATGCAATTAGATTTTTTTCAATACTAATCAAGGTGGTACCAGTGATATACTGGTTCACAACTATTTACATGTTTTTTTAGAACACAATTGCTCGTGTAATGGTATTCCTTTCATAGTGATCTTAATTCACAAATAAGAAAAAGATAAAATGTTTATTGTACAAATTATAAATTTATTAAACCATAAATATTATAATAAATAAACCAGGAATGTTATAAATATATTTTACTTTATATAATAATTTATATATTTAACTTTAAAAAATTACAAATGTATAAATAAATAATTTAAGATAAATAAATTACACCTGAGTTTTTGATATGTTGTGAACATGCTGGTACAGTATAGCTTATTTTTTCTAAAAATGTAGAAAATTAACATCTTAGCTTAAAAGACACTGACAGTAATTTGCTCAAGACAGCTTGGATCATAAATTATTATGCTTAATCGTTGAAACATTTTTGTAGAAGTATTATTGTATTCTTAAATTCAAATCCAGTCCTGGTAGCCCTTTGTGTGTACAAGCTCCAATGATTTCAGTGCATTTTCTGCACACAGAGGTCATACAGTAAGAACCTAATATATGTTTTTCTCAGATACTTAAAATTGCTTTGATTAATAGGAAAGTGCTTTCAGTGATTATGATGAGCTTCCAGGAGTATTCAAGTAGTTCATCATCCTGCTTATGGTCACAGTACGAATTCTGAAAGCATGGAAAACACCACATAACCTCATTCTGTCATTGAAAGAGGCTGATCCTCCTCTGTTTGTAGATGGTTGCGCCGCCTTACTCACATTCTTAATTTTCATAGCCTTAAAAAAAGTGAGTTGGTCAGATCATTTAATCATATTTAGAGTAGAACTATACATTAGTCTTTGAATATAAAAAGCTTATTTTAAATTAAAAATAAAATAGTTTCTGAAAAGGTAGACTATAATAGTAATGATACAATTCATATAGTTAGGGCCCAAATCTGTATTGCTTATGAAGGCAAACTTTCCTAATGATGTAAATAGTTTTTCCCCTGCCAAGGAATACAGTTTTGGGCCTTTAAAAAGATAACTAGGGGAAGCTGTGGTTTACGAATATTTAAATCTAGCTCATATAACAACTATTAGAATCTCCAATGTATCTGGATATGCTATGTTAATAAAAAAGGCAATTATTTTAAAATGGGGCCATGGTTGCTACCAGCTATTATTATTTGTTAATAACCATGTTATATCTGTTCCCTATTTCTTATCAATACTTATTAATTATTTACCAAAATACAGTCTTCTCTCCCGCTCCTCCCATTTCATGGTAGGAATGAGAGACATAGTAAGATACCATTAAAAAGACAGACATTTCACTAGCGGTATGTTTACAACATCACTTATGGGCAATCACCTTTTTAAAATAGTAATATACAGTATCAAAGTAAGACCCCCATTTATACAAAGAAGATAAACCTTCAATTTAACGAAAAAAAGCATAATCAAGATTTTAAATGATCAGATTCCAGAATAACTTATCTTGGTAACAACAAAGACAAAAAAAAATCAAACCCACATAGAACAGAACTCAGTTTAAGATAGAAATAATATAAAGTAATCTTTAGTCAATTGGAAGGAAAACATACCTGTATCATATTGTCAATAGCAGCCAGCATCTTCTGATTACTGAAATTCTTGAACTCTGCCTTGTAAGCTATACTGAAATTCTTGAACACTGCCCTGTAAGCTATCAAGTCTTCTTTGATACCATGCAGGCATTTACTCTGTAGAAGATACAAGGATTAAAAAATGTTGGAGAGTACTGTTTATAGTCAAACAAAAAACAAATTATTTGCTCTCAAGAGACTAGCAATTTACCTTATCAAAATCAGCTCTTTCTAGTGCAGGACAATTTCCAGTCTGAAAATCAAAGACACCAGACATGAATGTGATCATTCTGTATCACTGTGATGAATTACAAGATGGTTCCATACAAATGTGATGAAACTTGAGTTTTATTTATTGCAATACCTTGGACTCTTCTGGCATACAAGCCTTAGGTGTGTTGGTTTTATTCTTAGTGACATCTAGAAGATCAACAGCTTCCAGGGTACATTGAAAGTTTAGTATGTCAAGATCCTATGTAAACAAAAAGGGACACAGATTCATTGCACATAATGCTGCAGAGCACTTATTTATAAGTAAAAATTTACTGGATAGTAGTATGGCAATTGAAGATGATTCATAACCCTCCAAATATATCTTTATGACTTTAACCAACAAGCTATGAAGCCAAAGTGAAAGGAAATTTTGCCATCATCTTCACTGGGAGCAAGATCAGGTTGTAAATAGATTTATATTTTCTGTGTATCTCAGTGAATTGCACTGCCTCCATTTTTAATACTCTAAATCATTCTAAGAGCATGAATCTGCACTCAGAACATTATACACCACAAATTTACAATTTTTAAACATGATTACCTTTTCAAAAAGAGAAAGGACAAGTGGCATTATTTTGTGTCCATCCTTCAGTGACACTTTGTCTCATTGAGGTGATGGAACTATTTAGCTTCTCTCACCCTAAGGCTGTGCCTATGCCAGGGAATTTTAGAAACAGATTCTGCTTGGCGCTACTACCAGTTCAACTGTGCCAATGAGAGATAGTTAAAAGAAAACTGACATACAGCTAAAAGACCAGGCAAAGGAAAAGATGCCTCTTGAACCAAACCATAATGTTTTTAGAAAGAGCTAATATGAGAGGATACTTTCATGCTGGGGTATTTGGATTCTTTAACAAGTTCCCAACACGCTACCTACTTGCCCAATTGATGGCATGTTTTCAGCGAGTCTTACATAACTTAGTGACTAAGTATGAATTAACTAAACTGAACGGGAGGTGGAGAAATATATCTTTGAACAAGACCGATGAGAAAAAAGTAAAAACAAACATTAGTAGGATACAGATCAAAGGGAGATACTGTGTGACCGAGGGCCATTCAGGTTGGAAGGCAGACTTTAAGGGAAGAAAGTTCTTTTGAGAAAATGAAGGGTATTTTCTTTATTAATTGAAACTAAACTTAAGTACCTTTAGGTTAACTTAAAACCAACCAACCAACCAACCAACCCAGAATCTTAGACTGTTGTCTGAAATTCCCAAATAAAATATTACAGCAAAGAAAAAAATAACTAATCCGCCAAGAAATATCAAAGGGAGGATGGCTGGAGTCAATCCCATTGTGTTCTGCAATGCACCTGCTTACTAACAAGTATTTTATATCACCTCCAAATTTGTCCCAGTTGATTTAAGCCCTGCACCAGTGGGAGATGGCAGGTCAAGCATCATTTCAGGCAAGAATTAGAACAATAATAATAAAAAGGATTGGATTCTCAAATGAAAGTAAAATATGAAACAACAAGCAAGAAAAAAGTTAAGAAAATTAAGGACAACTTATTACAAGTATCTAGAAATATCAAAAAAGTAATATGTTTAAAAACAGAGACACAGAAATGGGATTAGCTGAAGCAAATACGAAATAAAAACAAATATGCATACATTTCTGAAGAGCCAGATATATAAGGCTACATACAGTTTGGGAATGCACACCATCTGTCTGCTTTAGAAAAAGGGTACCTCCTCACAGAAATGAAAATTCATACAGCCCTTTCATCTGTGTATTCTAAAAACTCTTTTACACATATCAATAAACACAACATCATTAGGAGGTAGGGCTGTATTATTTCCCCTATTTTTAAAAAAATCATACATTAAGATGAGTCCTTGATCCTTCTGTGCACTAAATATGAAAAACTTCCAGCTCATGGTCCAGGTCATAATTCATGTCCTAGCATCTCTTCTCATTTGATGTGTACTTGGACTCCTTAACCTAGCCACACCAGACAAATGTGAAGTGGCACAGCTAGATGTGTAGTGTAAATGTTGCCCAAGCATTTTGCCAAAGGCATAGCGCGTACAAGTAGAACCTGCATTTCCTGAACTGCACAGATCCCTACCTCTTCTATTTGATTGTGCACCCATCACCAGGGTATCTGAACCTTTAACCATAAATCCATTCTTTCACCCCTGCTCAGCACTCTGAATCTATCAAAACAAATTTAGATGCAGAGGCAATGCTCCACTTGCCTTCCCTTTGGAAAAACGATTCCATACCAACTCCTTTGTAAATTTGACAGCTCTCCCACTTCTTCCTCAGTACTCCTAGTAACTCTTAGGATACCGACACAGCAGGGCTAAAGGCCAATTAAGCTACCTAATTTCAGCTATGTCAATTGCATAGCTTAAGTTGAACTAGTTTAACTCAGCTTTAGGCACTGTCTATAAGTTCTCCAGCTCGAAATGATGGGTTGTAGCGTAGAGATGCTCTTTGTTATTTTGGAATAACCTAACTGCTGCTGTGTAAACCTGCCCTTATGTACCCCTTGTAGGTATTGTATTTCAAGTGAGCTTAGTTAGTAGAGAAGACAAGCAGGTTTGCCGGCAGAGCGACAATTGTTTTAAAAAGTCACCAGCAAGGATGGGGGGGAGCGGACAGGGCACAGAGAGACAAACCTGCAGCTGGTGCAGCGCCTCCTTCGCCGCGGCTACCAGGGATTTCGAAGCATTCAGGCAGCCCTTCAGATCGGGGGACGGGGAAGGCAGCGGCGAGGGGGCGGCCAAGTCCGCCAGGCTGAGGCAGAGGAGAGTCACCAGGAACCAGCCACCTGCAACAAACAGCCCGGTCAGCGCGGGAGCCCGCCACGCGGCGTGAGGCTCCACGGGAGGCGGCTGCTGCCCGCGCACCCGCCGCGACCCTCCACCCCCAGGCAGGCTGCGCCCGCAGCCCTTAGCGCCGCGGGCGCACGAGGCCCGTGCGCTCCCCGGCCGTGCCGCTGTGGGGCACTGGCGACTCACCGGAGCCGCTGCACTTCGCCATGGCACTAGTGGAGGTGCTGCCGGAGCGCTGCTGGTGCCGGCCGGCGGCAGCCGCATTTATAGCCCGAGCCGGCGCACGGTGGCCAGGACTTTCCCTCCTCTCTCTTTCTTTACATCAGCTGCTTGGTCAGAGCTGAAACCCTGGGAGGCGGCCGGCCGGCTCTCGGGTTCCCTCCGGGAGACAGGGGCTCCCGACCAGTCATCCTGAGAGAGCGCATGGGCCTGGCCGCGGCCCCTTCCCGGCACACAGGGAATCCCGAGAGGTGAGCGGGCCTCAATGAGAAGGACCGAAGGGGACTTTGCCATGTGTCTCCCCCGCCCGCACTGGCCTGGCCTGGCCCCAGAAATACGGCGCGGTTGCAGGATGTGGCCAGGCAGGATGCTAGCCTCAAAAACAAGCCTGGGGCTGAGTGAACCAGGTGCAGGCTCTAGCGAACAAATCCCAAGGGTGAGTGTCGGCAGGTCAGTGCCCAGCTCTGCCAGGACTTGCTGGGTAACCCACAGGGATTTCCCTACACCCTCCCTATGGGGGGGTGTATACCCCTCTGAATTTCCCCAACACCCCCCCCCCCAAGTTTTGTGAACTAGTTACATGCCAATTTAGTGATTGTTTGGAAATTTGAATTGAAATTGAAACATTAGAACACACACTTTAAAAGCATATGCTGTGTATGATAAGATGCGTGTATCTGAAAAAGTATAATAGATTTGAAAAGTATGAACATAACTAGCTTTCTTATACAGCTGTTGTTTTTTTATGACAATGTCAGTGCGTTCGTTTTGGTGATGTTGGCCAACCTAATAATTTCAAATTATGATTTGTAAGCAAAGTCAAAATGAGCTCTCCCTGACAGCTAGTGATGAGCTGGGGGCTGGGGTGAAAGGCTTCAGGACCAGATTATATTTACATTCACACCTAATCTACGTAGGTATCCAGCAGAGCTGTGTTGCCCAAATGATAGATTTTGGCTGAGGTTGGGTTACAAATCACTTGAATGGGGGGAAGGAAGGGAATGAAATGTTGTTGTTCTTATTGTATGAGTAAAGGGCAGTAGAACTGTACTTAACCTGTTCTGATTGAGGGCATCGAGAGAGGGTGGGAACAGGTGTTTTGCTTGATGGTCTGTCTGAGTCACAAATACTATTTGACCTTCCCCTCTCCACTGTTTAAAGACAGAGCTGATAAGGCTCCATATACAGTCTTTTGTTTTGTTAGGTGACCACTACCGCTGAAATCACTGATAATCAGGTCTAAGTGCTTAGTCCTGCTGTGGAGGCAGTGTTCCTGTGGGTACAGTGTTTTTGTGTAAGAGACAGCCCAGACTGCACTAGTAGTGAGGTTCCCCAACTGAGAGCTCAGCTGAAATCACTGAGAGCTGGGTGGAACCTCAAGAGACCAACTCGCAGAGGTCACAGTGGCAGGTGGCAGAAGAAGGTGGCGGCGCAGAGCCATTGGCAACAGAGCGATGGAGTGAACGGTGGCACAACAAACAACAGTGGCCAGAGCGAACAGTGAGCAGCTGGAGGAAAAAGCAAGGTGCGTTCTTGCCCCCCACCTGGGAGGTGTACTCATGTGAAAGCACCTCTGAACTCTGAGTCTCCACTGACCAAGGACAACACCGGTGAGTGGGGTGAGGTGGAGGGAAAAATGAGAGGCACGTTAAATAAACATTTGTTTGTTGGACTATATTTCAGTGAGTTTGCTCCAGAATGCTAGATTTGTAACTGGGAATGGAAACTTATATAAATGTGTTTCCCCAATAGGCCAAGATTTTTAAAATGCGTTATTTGCCAAGGTTGTTATCTCACATTGTTGCTATCTTGAGATGTCATTATCTTGGGGAGTTTCTGTACTAAACATTTTTATTATTATAATTAATTTTTATATAAGAATGGTCATACTGGGTTAGACCAGTGGTCCATATAGCCCAGTATCCTGTCTTCCGACAGTGGTCAAGGCCAGGAGCTTCAGAGGGAATGAACAGAACAGATCCATCCCCTGTTGCCCATTCCCAGCTTCTGGCAACAGGCTAGGGACACTCAGAGCATGGTATTGCATCCCTCCCCATCCTGGCTAATAGCCACTGATGGACCTATTCTCCAGGAATTTATCTAGTTCTTTTTTTAATCCTGTTATAGTTTTGGTCTTCACAGCATCCCCTGGCAAAGAGTTCCACGGGTTGACTTTATGTTGTATGAAGAAGTACTTCCTTTTGTTTTTTTTAAACCTGCTGCCTATTATTTTAATTGGGTGATTGCTAGTTCTTGTATTATGTGAAGGATTAAATAACATTTCCTTATTCACTTTCTTCACACCAGTCAAGAATTTATAGACCCCCTTATCATAATCCCCCCATAGTTGTCTCTTTTCTAAGCTGAAAATTCCCAGTCATTTTAATCTCTCCTCCTGTTTCATACCCCTAATCATTTTAGTTGCCCATCTCTGTACCTTTTCCAATTCCAATATATCTTTTTTGGGATGGGGTGACCAGATCTGCACACAGTATTTAAGGTGTGCATATACCATGGATTTATATAGAGGCAATATGATATTTTCTGTTATGTGTTTTGGTGTATTTTGCATTATCTTTATGTTAAATTTGCATTATCCTAATAAAACATTTAATTTATTCATATCTCTTTTATATGTTGCACGTCAAAGTGAAAATGAAAAGACAAAAAACAATACAACATTTTTTCCACTCAAAGGCCTCAAACTAACCAAGGTGAAGAACACATCAAGAACCAAGAATATATCAACATGTCATCTGAAGGGTCAAGTGGTGTATCTACACCTGACCAGCCCAAAGCACAAATACAGCCACCTACTGAAGAAACAGTGTCTCCAAAACCTAAAGGTAGTTCCCAATGTTTGTTAATCAAAGTGTTCCCATTTATTGAAGTTACAAAAGATGGCTACTGGTGCACCTCTTGCAAAAAAGCTTACAAAGAAGGAAAGCTTTCCAATGCTTTAACTGGTAAAAGTGGATGAGCTTGGTTTGTCAGACCGATCAGCAAAGTCAATGCTGACAAACTACTTGAAAAGGCAGCAAAACACCAGGCCTCTGGACTGCATCAACATGCAGAAAGCCTTATAAGCCCACTTTCAAAGCCAATTTTAGAAGTACTAAATGAGGCTGTTAAGAATGCTGGAGATACAACACAGGTCATGTGACCAAACATGGCTGTGGCATCATACTTTCTATTTAAGCAAGAGATACCACACACTACAAACTGGAAGCCAATGTTAAGTGCATTGTCACTTGTTCATCCTGAAGTTGAACACTGGTTCCGAACAAGACCAGCAAATGCTCACTATCTTTCTGCAAGAAACTCAACTGACTGGCTAGAAGCACGCAGTGCAACAGTGAAAGACTCAACAGTTGAAAAAGTGAAGAACTCTCTCACCACATTAAAAAAATGTGCATACATGGCTGATGAAAGCACCAATGCAAATGTGCATCAAGTATTAAGTCATTGTGTACATTATCTTGATGTCAATGGTAGGCCAGTAGATGCATTTCTAGATGTTCAAGTTATAGAAAACACATCAGCTGCATCTGTGACAACCCACATCTTAGAAGAGTTAAATGCTTGTCAATTGGACCCCAAACAGATGGTTGCTTGTGCATTTGATGGAGCTGCAAACTTCTCTGGAAGACATGGTGGAGTACAAGCTTTGCTCAGAGAAAAGTGTAACCCTAATCTCTCCTATACACGCTGCAGAGGCCATCTACTCCAACTAGCACTAGTACGAGCTGCGGAATCTTCAAAAGACATTAAAAAAGCTATACATTTAATGTCTTAATTATATTCTTTTTTCAGCAAGAGTCCAAAAAGACTGAATATCTTGGAAAATATAGAAGATACACTGGGACTGAAATTCAAATTAGTCCAACCTGGGAAAACCTGCTGGCTTTCTCATGAGCGATCCTTGGCTTTTGTCTTAAAATTATTCCTGGCGTTATTTCTGGCTTTGGAAAGTATCTACCAAGATGGGATGGATCTAAGTAGTGAGGCTGGTGGATTACTTTTGCTACTACATTCAGAGAAGACTATTGCCATTCTCTCTTTCATAAATCTACTGTTGAAACCACTTGGGTCATTAAACAATGCCATCCAGGCATCTGCTACAACAATAGTAGATCTTTGTTCAGCAATAGAAGCTACATTTGGATCAATCAGAGAGCTATCCATTGAAAAAGTACTGGAAGAAGCAAAGATTTCAGTCTAGAAGTTGACTAATGAAGGCATTTATATTGAATCCTTAAGTGAAGAGGACTAGAAGTGTTTAATACAACTGAAAAAGTACACAGACTTGATTCTTAAAAATCTACAACAGTGACTTCTAGATTCTACTCATCCTCTACGTAGCTTTTACAGATGCCTGTCCTATAAAACACCGACAGTTGAGTGGAGTGAGGCACTACCAGCAATGGGGCTGCCATGTGCTCAGGACAGAATAGAGAATTTGAACACAGAGTGGAATATCATACAGAATCAATGAAGATTTGACTTCAACTTCTTTTTTAATCTGATGAAGTGGGTCTTTGCCCACGAAAGCTTATGCTCCAATACATCTGTTGGGGTATGTTTACACAGCAAAGTTATTTCGAAATAGCAGCCATTATTTCAAAATAACTTTACTAGCATCTACACAGCCAAACCGCTATTTTGAAATTAATTTGAAATAGCGGCGCGCTTATTTTGAATTTGGTAAACCTCATTCTACGAGGAATAACGCCAAAATCGAAATAGCTAATTTGAAATAAGTGCTGTGTAGACACTTATTTTGAAATAGGGGGCCTCCAACCTTCCCAGAGTGCCATGGTGGCCACTCTCTCTCCCTCCCGGCGCCCTTAAAGGGGTAGACTCTGGCCACAGTGCCTGTGCCAGCTCCAAGCCTGCCAAGCCCAGAGCCAGCAGTCACTGCCCCTGACCCAGTGGCCCCAAAACATGAGCCAGCAAGCCACTGGCAGCCAGCCCTCCACCACTCCCCAGGAGCAGTCTGCAAGCTCCCAGGAGCCTGCCAGGGCCCGGAGAAGGCGGGCACTTTCCTGGTCCAGGGCAGAGATCATGGACCTTATTCAGGTTTGGGGGGGAGGCCCCCAATGTCCAAGATCTCTGCACTAGATGGAGGAATGCAGCCATCTATGGCAGGATAGCTGCCAGCTTGGCCACCAAAGGCCACATGTGAACCCAGGAGCAGGTTTACATGAAAATCAAGTTGGTCCAGCGAGACCCCCCCAATCGTGAGCTCTGAGCTTCCCCTCCCCCTTCTTCCCCTTGCTTCCCCCTTCCAGCTCCCTTCTCCCAGGTTTCCCCCTCCCCTCTCCCACCCTCTCTCCTCCCATCTCCTGCCTCCTTTCCCCAGTCTCACCAGAGTTTCATTTCCCTCCCACCACAGTTTTGTTAAATAAAGAGAGTTTGTGTTTATGAAAATACATGTATTTTATTTGACATCAGGAGGGGGGGCTAGGGAGGGGTAAGTAGAAGGATGTGAGGGAGGAATGAGGCATCATCCCCCAGTGGGGCAGACCAGGGAGGCTTTACTGCTCCTCAGAGTGGAAGCTCTCCCACAGGGCCTCCTGGATACTGACAGCCCTCCGATGGACCTCCCGGATGGCAGCCTGCAGCAAGTGCAGCCAGTCTCACAGCAACGCATCCAAGAGAAACACCAGAGTGCCCAGGGGCAGTTCTGGCTCCATGTTGCAGAGTGCTGTGGTGTCCCGAGTGAGGGCAACCAGAGCATGCAGAGACACAAATACTTTGCTGTCCCTCAGCGAGGTAGACAAGCAAGCAGGGAAACCTGATAACTGGCTGTCCGGAGGGTGGCCCTTTAAGCACAGACCTCAGTTAGCCTCAGGCAGCAGCCCCACACAGTAAGTCCTGACCTGGTGCCCTACCGGAACTGGTTCCAGCCATCCTTAAATGCGATTCAGAGTCCACTCAGTGTGGACACGCTATTTCGAAATAGCAAAATGCTATTTCGAAATGCATTTTGTGTGTAGACGCATTATTTCGAAATATCTTATTTCAAAATAACTATTCCAAAATAAGATATTTTGAAATAAGGCTGTAGTGTAGACGTAACCGTAGACTATAAGGTGCTACTGAACTCCTTGTCGCTTTTGTCTATCCAGACTAACAGGGCTACCCCTCTGATACTTCTTTTTTATCATCACTAGTGGCTCGACCGGATCTTTGTGCTATATTTCCTGGGATTGAAGTAGGAATTCATCTCTTGCTACTCCCAGTCACAACAGCTACAGTTGAGCATTCTTCTTCATCATTGAATAGAGTTTTGTGTTCTGAAAGAAGTCACCTTCTGCCTGATCATGTGAATGAACTAACGAGCATATCAATTGAAGGAATGGAAGTACCGGACACACGAGAAGCCACCGAAGATGAATGCATTGCATTTGAGAAGTTCATTAACAGAGTTGTGTAAAACTATAACAAGAAACCAAGAAGGATGTAGATGTAGTGCTTCATAGAAGGCTTGAGTAGCCAGCTTTAATTTGTGTGATTTTAAAACATGAGTTAAATCTAATAAAATGGTCACAAAACATTTTTCAGTTTTTACTATCGTGCCATACAGCCCACCTTTACCCTCATGGTCTCACCCCCCCCCCCCCCCCCCGTAAATTCAAACACTCCCCCCTAATTTCAATTCCTGGGGAAAACACTGACCGTGGAGGAATCGTGTCCCTCCTCCCCTGACTCAGTTTCCTTATCTGAAAAATGGGGATGACAGTAATTCCCCTTCCTCTCAGTGGTGCTAAGGCACTCAGCGTGTCTATCTCGATGAAATGTGTTGAGATACTTGTGGTAAATGTGCTTTAGAAATCGAAAAGATTATAATAATATGATGGCACTTTGCTGAAATTTGATAATCTGACTTTAGCTGAAATGTCTGGTGCCAGACACAGCCTCAGACACAAGGAGTTTATTCTGACACCATTGCAAGAAAATTAGTGTGACAGTGTGGTATCAGTGAATAAAGTGTTGGCCTAGCACATATACTGGTTAGTACGGTTTTAAAAAAATATCTCTTGATGTTAAATTGGGATTTTAATGAAGAAATGGAATCAGTGAGAGAAACACTAGAGCTTCTTTTCCTTTGTTTCACTCTACAAGCAGTAAAGCTGAAACTGAACGTATTTTAACTCCTTATAATAAAATATACAGCATATAATCTCCCTCTCTCCCTAGTTCTAAATAGTTTTTTGACCACCTTGTAAAATGGTAGCAATAGTGAAAAATGTGGCCTCCCCCCACTTTTTTTTTGCTGATTACTACTCATTTTGGGGCCCTTCATGCAGGTGTTGGGAACAGTTAGTGATGCATAATTTAAAAACAACAACCCTGAAATCTATTTTAGAAGTTGGACCAATGCAAGTCACTGTAATATCAGGAAAAACTTTGGGACAAAGCTTCTTGTATTACAGCATCACAGAGTAGTGTCATGAATTTGTTCAAATATCTTTAGGGTGCAGGATCTTGGCCATTGAACATGCCATTGTTTGGCTAGACAATTATGCACACGCTAAATAAGTGGAGCAGGATGATGATATCATCATGTAAGGCAGAACAAACAACCATGATAAGCAAGCTTCCTTTTGTTGTAGCAAGATGCATAGTCCAGTAATTAATATACAGTGTTGGAATTCAGGAGCTCTAGTTGCTACATTTTGCACTGCCATTTAGATGCTGTGAGGCCTTGACAATTCACTTAATGTCTTTGTGACTCATTTTCCTCATCTTTAAAATAGAGATATACTATCCTATCCTACGGGTGCTTTATAACTTAAAGCATTGACCTTTAGAAAGCACATTGAAATCCTTGGCTTGGATCCTTTGATTATACTCTCATTGCATTGTCTCATGAAATGGCCTTCAATAGTCGCTATTATATTAAAGGGGAAAACTAACATAAATTAGGAAAAGCCCCATTTTTCTCCCACTGGCTGCAGTTGGGAGAACATCACTCTCTAAATCTGTAATGTGCTATATGCAAATTCCAAACATTATTGATATTTTTCTTAAGTTTTAATATGTAGGAAATGGCAGCACCTTGTGTCTTTGGTGTAAAAGGCAAAAATAAAAATAAATTTGTTTAATATTACATATTGCAGAACAATCTTTTTAAAAACATTTAGCTCGTGGCACACGTTTGAGAATCTTCACTTGTCGAATTCTAATAATTAATTGCCAAATATAAAGTGAAGGCCTAAAAAGAGATTAAGAATATAAGAATGTCCATTCTAGATCAGACCAAAGGTCCATCTATCCCAGTATCCTGTCTTGCGACGGTGGCTACTGCCAGGTGCCCCAGAGGGAATGAATAGACCAAGTGATCTTATCCTCTGTTGCCCATTCCCAGCTTCTGGCAAACAGAAGCTAGGAACATCATTCCTGTCCATCCTAGCTAATAGCCATTGATGAACCTATCCTCCATTAATTTACCTAGCTCTTTTTTGAACCCTGTTATAGTCTTGACTTTAACAACATTCTCTGGAAGGAATTCCTAGTCATTAAACACATTTATTCTTAAAAAATAGTCTAAAATTATTTATTTTGTATCTAAATGGAACAAAAACAATTATTTACAATAGTTTCATTGCACTGGTCTAACAATAGATGATGCAATTGAATCACTTTTGGTATGGGATCATCTTTTGATTTAAAAAGTTCCAGTGGCAAGCAAATAACATTCTTAGAGGTCTTTACAGTATTGTAACAGGCTCTGCAGATTTACCGAGGGAGCATTTTCTCAATTAAATTGCTTTGGGTATGAGACTGGAAAAGCCTTTAAGGCTAGGCTTTAGATGTTAGGCCTGAGAACATCTTTGCATGGAAAGTTGCAGGTTGATGCCCTGAAATCCTGTTTAGCATAACACGCTGATAAATTGTTTATTCTTAATCTCATTATCCTAAAATCTTGTGATGCAGGGCTGTAGCCAGTCAGCTGCAGGATGTCAGGAAGGAATTCCTTCCCCTCCCAATATATTCTGTTTTTTCTTTTCTTTCCTCTACAGCAGTGATTTTCAGCCTTTAGTTCATGGACCCCCTTGGGGAGTCTGTAAAGGTTGTTGTTACCATAGAACAGCTTTTTTTCAAACTGTGGCCTGTGGATCCTTAGGCTAACTCTATAATTTCCAAAGAGGTCCGCACCACCTTTTGAAATTTTTTAGGATCTGTTGAAAATAGGTTGAAAACCAGTGCTGTGAATCATCAGAGATGGCCATGGCTGGGCTGATGCACAGTGGACTTTTTGTTCCTTGGCTGCAACAGAATTAGGCTCTGTGCCAACCTCACAAAAGCCACCACAAGAAAATATGGACAGGATAGAAGTCTGCGCTATATTCTACTGCCTTCAATACCTGTGTGAAATGAGGATGTAAAATGATACCAAACCAGACTATATGGTTTACATCTATTTTACACAAATGCAAGAGTACACAAGCTACAAAGAAATGAAGAACGAGGCCCTTGATTTCCATGGACCCTGAGTAGGGCTGTAAGCGACTAGTTGACTATCAGATAAGCCTAGGCTTATTGGGTAGGCAAATCACTACTTGACTACTTGCTCCTCCCCCCCCATTGCTGCCTCTCTAGCAAAGGCAGCAAGGGGGGGGGGGAGCAGGAGCAAAGTACTCGGTGGAGCTGGCTTTGGTTCTCCCCCAGCACTGTCTCCACAGTTGTGGAAGAGGCAGGGCAGGCAGAGGCGCAGCGGGTGAGCTGGGACTGAAGCAGTCCTGGCTTGTGCTAAGTCCCCAACCACTGTGGCTTTGCCTGTTAAATGTAGTAAGAGCCGCTGGTGCGAGTCCTTGACCACTTCACCTCTGCCTTTTAAATATAGTAAAAACCAGCCTGGTCCCCCGCTGTGGCTCTAAATGGGGTAAGAGCCAAGTGGTTCTTATCACATTTAAAAGGCAGAGGCACAGTGGTCCTGGAACCAGCGTGAGCTGGGACTGCTCAGTCCTGGCTTGCGCCTCCCCTGGGAGCTAACCCCCTGCAGCTCTGCAGTTTAGATGTAGTAGGAGTTGGGCTGCCTATACACCCGGCTCCTACTACATTTATACTGCAGAGATGCAGTGGGGGTAGCGAGTGCCCCTCCTTATTGACTAATCAAGTCCATTAGCTAATTAAATGCTACTTAACATCCCTACCCCTGTGTAGTGGTTGTGTGGGGAATACATCCCCTATCACAATTCAGATGTGGAATAATGTCAGTGTAAAGCAGGGGCTTAAAACTCACAACTCGCAGGGCATCTGCAGCCCGAGAAGTTCTACAATTTGACCCAACACAGCAGGTCACACAATTTGACTCCAGGGATGCAGCATTGGGGATTATCAGGAGGCCTGGCAGTGGGACAGCAGGTGTTGGGAGCCACTGGGAATTGGAACTGTGCAGTAGCCTCTACCTCTCAAGCCAGCCCGGTCACTCTGGTTTACCATGGCGGCGGGAAGTGGAGCATGCCAGCCCCAGTGCAGGCTAGCTTGGGAGATGGCAGTGGAGTGGGGCAGGCTGCTTCATAGCTTCCCCGTGGCTCCCACCACTGCAGTGAGTCTGGGGGATCCTGAACCCTGTTGCCAGCCCCCATCTGCCAATGGCCCTGTGGGTTAACCTGAGTATGGGGGAGCATCCTGTCCATAGGACAGGTGGGGCAACAGCCACAGGGCACCCACAAAGCACGGGACCTGTAGCAGCTGTGCCAAACCATCTTATGGATGGGATGGCTCTGCACACACCTCCCCTAGGCCACAGGGACATGCTGGCAGTGATGTTGTAAGCAGTAATGGCACCGGGGATTCCTGGGGGAGAATTAAATTGCCTGGAGGTGGCAAGCCAAGCTGGGGGGATGCACAGAGGGAGAACACGCTGGTCATGAAAAGCATTTCTGAGGCTTTCCAGGTTTCTCTCCGTGGTGAAATTAATGTTTAACCAGTTACTTAATTAAACAGGATTTTACAGCCCTCGTGGAGATATGTGGAATAGTCAAGAGCTGGTTGCTGCTTTTTGAAAACAGCCACAACAATACAACAATTTGTTAAATGATAAGCCAAAAGCAGGCACCACAGCAAACAAACACTACAGAAATCTGTATCTTGAGCCATAAAAGCTGGAGTTTCAGCACTTGTCTTTTTCTTTCTTTCTTTGCACTTGCCTACAATTCATGGCTGCAGCTTGGTATAATTTTTCATTTAAAAATGTAATGTAGAAGGAATAAAAATATCCAATTAAAATGTACAGATACCAATCTTTTTTCAGTTTTGTTTTTATTGCCAAAAGCTCTGGAAATTTACACTAATATGGTGTCACAGCCTATGATAAAGCATAGCTCAAGGTTTCTTTTATAGCTTGTATGATCATATAATGTTTTAATATTACATTATATTGTATATGTGTTGCACTAACAATATGTTGGTTAGAATTATAGCTTTATCATCTCTTGGCTTTGAAAATTTTTTGTCTGATCCTGTCTTTAGTGCTGTAAAGGGGAGTTTTGTTATTGAGTGGGAGCAGAATGAATCAAGTTTTACAAGTTTTATATTGAATTTCCAGATTCATATTATTTTAATTGACATCTTGTTTCCTGTAATGTGCGTGTGGTATGTCTAGAGACTAGCTTTGCTAGAATACAAATACTGTATAATTTTCCAGTTTGACTATGTATTTTCCACATTTTGGCTAGTCATTAAGGTTGTGGGCTGTGGTTTTAATTTAGTAAGGAGAATTTATTCTCGCATAAAAGTGAAACAGGTTTTGAAAATATGCATGAGTGTGAAAAGCATTTCTGAGTCTTTCCAGGTTTCTCTCCATGGTGAAATTGTTAGAATTTTATCTTCAGTAATAATACATGAGATTTCCCAAAAGATGGAGCTGTGCCAATCACCTTTCCAGATAACATAGACAATACCTTTTTGCTTATGATATTGCTTTGCCACACTTCTTGTATGTGTATGTCCTCAATAAAAAATTGTATGTTTCACTTGATTGAAAAGAACAGTATTTATCTCAAGTACATGTAGAGGTCTGATCTTCTCAGGTTCTATGTGAGGAATAGGGAACCTCAGGCCCAGGGGCCGCTTGCCTGGATCTGGCCCCCAAGGCTCAGGGCCCCCCCAGCATTGGGGAGCCCACACTGGCATCCCAGCCTCCCTGCTGCCCTACTTCAGAGCTGGACATGGGGCAGTTGGTGCAGCTGCAGCTGGGGAAGGCAGGCCCCCAGCTCCACCTACAATCCTACCCCCTCTGCTGAGGCCCTGCCCCCATGGGGAGGAGGAGCTGAATGCACCCCCTTCCCCCCCGGAGGGGAAGAAGCGGGGCAACACACTGAGTGCTCCCCAGCTACCCTGGAGCACTGGGGAGGGAAAGGGAGGTGAGGAGGCATGTGCATGCAGTGTGGCTCCCCAAGCACTAGGGGAGGGGAGGAGGTCGCATAGTTGCAGGAGCATGGGGAGGACAGGCGCTGGGGGCAGCAGCACTTCTCCTCTAAAACGTCTACAGTAGGCATTCTTGGGGCAGAGTGTGCGCATGGCCATGCCTGGTGGTTTGGAAAGGCAAAGTTTTCCCCCGCCTAACATACTGGATGCCTATGGGGCTGGAGTACACAAAATCTACTAGATGGCCCCCTCCCAGGCTCTGGTGTGCACAGGGAATGTGGGGAGTGTTTTTCTCCTCAGTTGGGAGCTTGGGGGCCACATCAGTGAGGGTGTGGTTTTTTTTGCTTCTCACTTGTGTGTGGTCCCCGACTGCTTTTTCGGTGGGTCAGTGGCCCCCAACCAAAAAAGTTTCCTCACCCCTGTTCTATGTACATAAACACCATTAGTGACAATGGGAACTTTGCACAAAACACTTAGGTCTTGATCATACCACAGATATATGTGCAGGGAAGGGACCCTCTCTGTGATCCTCTCCCTTCAACATGGAAAGGGGGCTTAGCTTCCTCCTTGTCAGCCTCAGATCTCACAGGGATTTTTCCTGTAATAAAAATCAGGCTCTTAGCTAGGGTGTTAGATGTTAAAATGTGTTTATTTAGGTAATAACCCAATTATACATGCACAGTGCTAGTAGAGGCAACATTTTGACCTCTCCAGCTGCCCCACCCCCCTCAGTATCAGCCCCTCCAGTAGCTGACAGCCTCAGCCCAGGTGCCAGATTTTGCAGGTCCATGTTGGTTGAGAGTGGGACTTGAACCCTTGACCTCTGGCTCTGAGGGTGGGGGGGGGAGGGAGGAGGTGGCTTCCACAGAGCTGTCTACCTTCCCCCCCACTGCTACCCCAGTATTAGAGGCAGCATTGCGGGAGGGCAAACGGGAGTTGGTGCATGTGGAAAGCCATCTTAATAGCTGGCACCCCACCCTCACCATCTTCCATGGACCTGCCTTCCACCCCATACCCACACTGCTGCTGGCTTCCTATCTGAGGCAGCAGTGCGGGGGGGGGGGGGAGGAGGGAGAGGGCTGTGTGTAACTGCATGTTAACTCATCAGTTAACCATGTACACGTTTACACTTTCACATCCCTACTCTTAGCCATTCTGACATGAAGGAAAGCACAAATTAGCACGCACACACACACACACACACACACACACACACACACCTGTTTGTTCTGTGTTAGGATAACAGTAATGATTCAGTGGATTATTTTTCGTTAAAATGTTATTTCTAATATACAACCAAATGTGAACATAGAGAAACAGACTTTCCACATTAACATGAATTATGCATAAATGAATGACACACAAAATAAAACTCCAAGGCAATGCCCTAACTGACAACAGCCTCACCCAGACTGCTGCACAGCCCAACATTGCTAAAGCACAGATCATGTTTAGCCATTACACTTCCTGCCCTGAGTATAAAGAAGGCTGCTTAGGCCAGCTCTATGCTGGTCCCGCACTGAGAGCATCCCCCACGAGGCCATTGTGGCCCTTTTAGCAACACAAAAGAACTGGAACCTGGCCCAGAGAGATTAACCAATTTGCAAAAAGTCAGACTGGCAGGCTGTGGCAGAGCTAGAAGTAAACTCTAGGGCTGCGTCTAGACTGGCATGATTTTGCGCAAATACTTTTAACGGAAAAGTTTTTTCCGTTAAAAGTATTTGCGCAAGAGAGCGTCTATACTGGCCTGTGCCTTTGCGCAAAAGATTTGCTTTTGCGCAAAAGCATCCGTGCCAGTGTAGATGCTCTCTTGCACAAGAAATTAACGTTCCTGTCTACACTGGCCCTCTTGCGCAAGTATTCTTGTGCAAGAGGGCTTATGCCTGAGTGGGAGCATCAAAGTATTTGCGCAAGAAGCACTGATTTTGTACATTACAAAGTCAGTGTTCTTGCACAAATTCTCATGGCCAGTGTAGACAGGCGGCAAGTTTTTGTGCAAAAGCAGCTGCATTTGCGCAAAATCTTGCCAGTCTAGACGCACCCTAGTTCTTTTTAGGGCAAGTCTACACTGGTGAAGAAAATTGATGCAAGATACACAACTCTAGCTATGTAGCTATGTAATTGCGTAGCTGGAGTTGATGTACTTTGCATTAATTTTCTGGGATGGCATCACAGCAGAAGGCTGACGGGAGAAACAGTCCCTTACTCCTCACAACAGCACCCTCAGCTTTTGATTTAGTGGGTCTTTATTAGACCTGCTAAATTGAACCCCGGAAGATCAATTGCTGGAGCGTCAATTCACTGGTAAGTGGAGACAAAGTCTCACTCCTGGTCCATTGTGTTAACTGAAAGATAATTGTTCTTCTCTAAGGCAATGTTGTTTTGGATGTTGCAGTATAATATTAAATTCTGAGGCTTACTAATGAAATAAAATGCAGTATACAGGGGGGCGGGAAAGGGAGTTAGAAGAATCTGGTAGCCAGACAGTTTAGCAAAGTCTAGAAAAGACGCCCAGGGGGTATAATCAGTGCAACTGCCCTTGAGTGACGAAGGGGTCTTTGCCCATGAAAGCTTATGCTCCAATAAATCTGTTAGTCTATAAGGTGCCACAGGACTCCTCCTCGCTTTTGCAGATTCAGACTAACACAGCTACTCCTCTGATACTTGCACTTGAGTGGTTATTATACAGACCTTTCTTCAGGCTTACTAAAATATCTAGTATCTATGCAAAAGCCCTCTGAAATGAGGCTTGAACTCGGGGTTGAAGGCTACACACTCCATATGATGGCATGTTCCAGTGTTTTCTCAGCCAACTGCAGTGAGAAGAGTGGGTCTGCCACAACCCCACTGCTGATTTTAGTGCTGCGTGAGCAGCTAATGTGTTTCTCTCAGCCAGCAAACAAAACCTTTTATGTTGATCTTCCCAATAAGATTGCTTACATCAGCCTATACATTGAGCATGGAAACTTTACTTGGAAACTCTCCAAACTTCCTGTTTTGCAGCATGTACTCCAGCAGGCTTGTTGTGCAGTTGTGTAATTATGTAATGTATTGTATTGTAGCTGATCCATACAGAAGTTTGTTGTAAAGAGTTCACTGATTGCACACTTATGTCTTAAAGATCATCACTTACTTTCCTAGCAAGTTACCTATATAAAGCTTCTTCCCAACCCAGCATGTAGTTACATTTTTAAAAACACTTTAGTTGCTTGGTAAAATGTAATATAACTTTTAATTTAATTTAATGCCTTTCTCCTAAAATTCCTGAAATAATTTTTTCTATTAATTCAGCAAAAGGTCTGCAAAGTATCTTTAATATTTTTTTTTGGCCAGGTCTATACTAAAGAAGAAAGCCGACTTAAGGTATGCAACTCTAGTTATGTTAATTACATTGTTGGAGACGAAATATCTTAAATCCCATACGGTGGGAAGTTGATGAGAACACGTGTGTCCGTCGACTTCCCTTAATCCTCGTGAGGAGCAGGACTGAAGGTGCCGATGGACGCGCCCCCTCAGTTCGAATTAGTATGTCTTCACTAGACCTGCTAATTTGAACCCCAGAAGAGCGTCGATCTTCTCTGAAGTGTAGACAAGCCCTTAGGGTGCATCTACACAGCAGGGCTTAATTCAAAATAAGCTACACGAATTGAGCTATGCCTAAGGGTACATCTTCACAGCAACATATTTCGAAATAACTTAGTCCGCATCTACACAGCAGGCAGTTATTTCAAAATAATGTTGAATACTGTCAGGTTGGAGGACTTCTTACTCTGACGCCTGTAACCCTCACTATACGAGGAATAAGGGAACTTGGAGGAAGAGTTCTCTGTTTTGAAATAAGTGCCGTGTAGACGCTCCCAATTTTGAAATAAGCTGTTTTGAAATAAGCCACACAATTGACGTAGCTCAATTTGCGTAGCTTATTTCGAGTTGAGCCCTGCTGTGCAGATGAACCTTCAGAAAATAACATCATAGAAGGTATTTATGCCTTTCAAAGGGCTGTAGCAAATGCAAAGGGCTGTAGCAAACTTTTTCTTAGCTATTGGAAAGAAATGTCTCACAGATATAAATACTATAATGAACTAGTCTTTCAGATGAAACAGGAAGTTGATATGCTAACCACTTTTAATAAGAATAAACTCCAAAATTCTATCAAAATTCCCATTTTGGTAGTTATAGTCTGCCTATCCAAATTCCAGTTGTAGTATAATACCCTGAAATTGTTTTAGGTAGATATGATGGATCACATTCTGAACTGATGTAAAGCACCATAACTCCATTGGTTATGCCAATTTACACCCATTACAAATCTGACCTGATATTTTTCTTCTCATCTTGGCCTAATTAGGGATGTTGAATTTTGTTTAATTAACTAATCAACTAGTTGATGGATTTTCCATTGACTAGTCAATTAGTCGATAAGCAGGGGAACCAGAGCAGGGTTAGCTCCCGGCCCTGGGAGCTAACCCTGCTTGCTGTGGCTCTGCCTTTTAAATGTATGAAGAGCTGGCAGGGGACCAGCTGAAGCACAGCAGGGGGGGACCCTGCACAAGCCGGGACAGCTGATTCCTGGCTTGCGCCGAGTCCCCCCACTGCGAACCAGCCTTTTAAATGTATTAAGAGCTGGGAGGCTCTTAATACATTTAAAAGGCTGAAGCAGGCAGGCTCTTAATACATTTAAAAAGCAGAGGTGTAGCATCTGGGACTGGGTGCGAGCCAGCAATCTGCTGATTCCTGGCTTGTGCCCGGTGCCTGCTACCTCCCGACTCTCCTGCCCTCCATGGAGAAGGTCCAAGGGGGAACCGGCTTTTAAGCTGGCTCCCCCCAGCATCAACTCCTGCTCGCCCCCTTGCTGCCTCTGATAGAGGCAGCAATGGTGGGGAAAGCGATTTGTCAGGGGACTAGTCGATTCTCTGATAAGATTTTTGCTTAGCGGATAGTCAACTAGTTCAGTGTTTCTCAACCTTTTTTTTATAAAGTACCATTTTTCAAAAAAAAAAAAAAATTTATAAGTACCCCCAGTACCTACAGTTTTTAGACACACAACATTTTTTTTCTACCATTGCAACACATTTGTTTAAACCACTTAATCATAGCTGAGTGGGCGATTAAATTTTTGGGTGTAAAAAGTACAAAAATAATAAAGCGCTGTACAACTTAAAACAAAAATTCAGTTTTCTCCAAATTTCAGTTGTGTTGACGTACCTTCCAGACTTCTCTTGCGTACCCCTAAGGGTACTCGTACTACTGGTTGAGAAACACTGAACTAGTTGGCTAGTCGCTTACATCCCGTGTCATAATATGTGCTGTTTTGCTATTCTGAGTTAAACAGTTGCCAATTTAATCCCAGAGCTGACTGAATTTCAGTGCTTCAAAGGGATAGCGGAGTTAGTCTGTAACAGGAAAAATGGAAAAAAACAACAAATAATGTAGTAGCACCTTAAAGACTAACAAAACATGTAGATGGTATCATGAGCTTCAGATGACAGATGCCTGTATGGAGTTTATCAGCTTGTAAAGAACTTTGAGACAATGAAGAATGATAAGTGATGTTACCATTACTAAATCATTTCTTGGTTAGCTTATCTGCTTCTTGAAGTGAAATATACCCTATTAAGACTGTATACGCATTATGTATATATGTATATATTTATTATGCAGTATATAATGTGTGTTGGTACTTATGTATATATGTGTAATATACACATTATATTGTACTTGGTAACTGTAATGAATCTCTTGCAATTTTATATTTAAAAAAATTCAATATGAGGGCCTAAACACTCTGAATTGGGAACCAGAATAATATTGTTCTTTAAAGGTCCTGATAATCAGGCTCGTATGGTCTAACTGATCTTTTTATTCTAACTAATTATTTGTGCTATTTTTTCAATTTTAGTTGCCTGCCTTTAGTTATTGTAATTGCATCTTGCAGCTTCTTACATCATAGAAAACAGTGCTTGTCTGGTTTTGAATGGACTATCTTGATGATTCATGTATCAGCCAGCAAAGGATGCTGAAGAGCAATGTAGTGCACACTCTGCTCTGGAAATGCATTTTTGCCCCCTTCTGGATCTCTCTCTTTTTTTTTTTTATGAGCAATTTTCTCTTTTAGCAGAACAGTCTGTATTATCTAGTTTGCTTATGTTAAGAGTGCTCTAATAGCTAGAGCAGCATAGTCAGAGGCAGGATTTCTGGGATCTATTCCCAGCTCTGCCAGCAATTTGTGGTGTGATCATTGTGAATCACTTAGCCTTTTTATGCCTTCATTTAGTCATAGGTAAAATGGGAATAAGTATACTCTCCTTGGCTATGCTGTAAGTTTTGTTAATGAGTGACTATAAACAGTTTTGCAATCCTTATATTGTTAATATATATATATATATATATATTATTTTATTTATTAATAATATTTTTATTACAGTAACACCCAGAAAGGGAAAACAGTCCCAGTTTCAAGAGCTTACAAACCAAGATCACAAATATTGAATATATACTAGTATATGTGTTGGCCACAAGTAATCTGTTTTTCGGGCAAGAGAAAGGCTATGAATCCAGACTAATGATACCAAACATATTCATGCATTAAGACCCACAAATGTAGATACACATATTTTAGAAAGTTGAATACACTTTTATAGAAAGATACAGATTTAATAGGATGTGAGATGTGATCATTCTGTGTTCAGCAGATATTAAGCTATAAGAATCCAGTGATCAAAGCAGACAGGACCAAATTCTGTTCTTGATTACACTGGTTTCATTAAAGCAATATTTTCAAGCATTGAAAAAGAAACAAAAATAGTATTAAAAAGCCCCATATATAAGAAACCAAAGAAAAAAGGTGTAAGTTTAGTTTTGATGTCTGGATTTGTAAATGATGAGAAAAAGGATCTTCCTTACCCACACGGTTCTAAAAAGTTAGGCAGTTCCTGGAAATATATTATGACATAATGCAAAAAATGGTGGTTAGGAGTGTGATAATTGCCTACCAGTTTATGAGTTGGAATCAGATTTTTTCATTCTTTAATTCTCTGAGTTCTCACTCTTTAATTTTCTGATTTGCCAATACACCAGTGTTTCTTAAATGCAGCCACCATGGTCACATCGGGGCCACCAGTGCATTTTTTTGTGGCCACAAAAGCTACCAAAGCATAGGCAAAGATCGGGAGAGAGAGGAGCAAAGCAACAGTTTTTCCCCTGCAGTGCTCTGCTGTTGCTCCTGAATAACTTTACCAACAGGAGTGAGATGTGTCGCCTGTGTGTTTGTACTGGTTTGTGCTCGTGGTGCCAGCAAAGATTGATGCCCTGCACCATGTAGCCACCTGGAGGACTTCTACGTGGCACCTCTGGAGACATGTGGGGCTGATGTGAGCGGTGCTGGAGGTGGCTCTTGTCAGTGGAGGCAGCTGCAGCATTGGAAAACTCCCCTGGACAGCTCCCCTGCTTCTGCCTGGTGGGGACGTGGAGACTTTGCAGGTGGACAATGAGCTTCTGACCCACCTTCCCTGCACTCTTGCTGAAGGGCTGCAGGAGGCAGGGACAGGGAGAGATGGGTTGATTAGAGTGGCCACCAGCAAGAGTATGTGGCTGCTCTTTGCGGCCACTAAAGTTTTTGTTGTGAGAACCAAAACACATCTAGTTTCTGAAGTTTTACCACAACCAGAGTGACTTAACAGTTTTCTTCCATTTCTCAGCACAGGAGCACATTTTTCTTATTTGAGATCCATATGGCTAGATGGAACACATGAGAAGTAAGCATGACTGAGTCTTCGGAAAAGCTTTTGTGTCTAGCACTTTAGGAATAAAGATTATTTTTCTCTGTAGTGAAACAGAGGAAAAAAACCACAGGGGTCTGTCAAAACTGTGTCAGAATCCAGCTCCATTATGTTTCCCAATATAATTTGAATTGTATAGCAAACCATTCTAAAAGGGACATTCACAGTTCGATTAATTTGGGACAAATCTGTCATTGACACGTTTTCCTCACACTTGACATTTTGAGAAGAAATTATATAAAAGCACTAGACTGGAGCCTAGATCCTCAAAGGTATTTGGGTTCCTAATTACATTGATTTCAACAGGAGCGAGGTGCCTAATTACCACTGAAGATCTAGGTTTGGATGTCTCAATTAGGATATGGACTCAGATTCTCAGCTAGTGTATAACTGTGTCATTCATTGATGTCACCGGCACTGCAACTATTTATATCTCTTCAGGATCTGGCCCATGGAGATTTTTACTTCTGGTCGCTGGTATGAATCCAGTCCTGAACACAGTTGTCCTACAATTGGTACTGCCCCATAGTCCTTTCATTTGAAATATGCCGTTGATCTCAATCTAACCTCTAAGCTAAGGGACAGGTGTCTGTACCACAACTGCTATCATATTTGGCAATCTCATCAAAGAGGTCAAGGTTTAAGTAGACATAAAGACTGAACTACAACATAAGCTCTAGAGATGCACCTGCAGCTCAAAGATGAACCACATTTGTGGGCAGCATAGCAAAGCTTTCTACCATATCTACTTGGCTAACATATCCCATCCTGGCAAATGAAGACCTGGCCTCAGTTATTCACACCTTTATCACCCCTTAAATGGATTACAGGAATTCAGTGTATGTGGGCATGAAGCCATCAGCACTTAGGAAATTCCAGCTAATTGAAAATGCTGCACTACATCTCCTGAGTAACAAAGGCTACCACAAACACATCACCCTGGCTTCCCAAAGTTGAACCCACCTTGCCAGAGTACTACTACTCTGCTTTAAACTGAAAACCATCCTTCCTCTGTGTGATATAGGCACATGTCCTCTTGTGAGATTGTCTTGTAACTTAGATTTGAACCTAGTTTATTTGTCTGTTATACCACCTATCGCTTGCCTATTTCTTTTCTCCTTAATGTTATGGCATTGATCTCGTGAACTGTTGAAATGACACTCATGAAGGTAGTAGGGAGAAATGAATGATTTGGGTGTGAATATTTAACCTATATTTTTGCAGATTCACTGGCTTTTCAGAAACACATGATTTTTTGAGGATCTTTGTAAAGTTGCAATGATGAGATGTTAAAGCTTCAAGCCTTCTGTGGACAGAACTTACATAGATTTCAACAGGAGGTTAGTATGTGTCACTAAAGTAATTCTTAATTTTGGGCCAGTTTCCACTGAAATTTATGGGAATCTTTCTGTTGATTTAAATGGGAGAGTAATTGGCACTCATGTAAGTCATATTTTTACCTTCAAAGGGACTACTTTAGTAAGTAATGATTTTTAGGGACCAAGGGTTACATGATTAGGGATGTTAATCATCGGTTAATAGAATAGTCGATTAACCTCATGAATTCTTATTGGTTAATTGACTATTCTGTAGTCCCCAGGGGTGGGGCTGGCAGCCAGTGCACTCCGGCCCTACTCTGGGGGAGCCCCCTGCCACTCCGCGTTGTTGCGTTTCAGTCAGAGGCAACAGCGCAGGGCGCCAGGCTGGAGCTTGCCCACAAGGGGAGCCAGTTTAAAAACTCTCTCTCCTCACGAACTGGCTGCCTTCCACCCCGCGCTGCTGCCTGTGATACAGAGACAGCAGCACGGGGTGGTGGCAGCCCCTGTCCAGGAGGGGGTGTGAGTTTCCAGATCTGGCGCAAGTTGGAACTGAGCTGGGGTGCCTGTTGCCTGGCTCCTCATACACTTTAAATGCAGAGCCATAGTGGGGGTAGGTCCCAGACCCAGCACAAACCAGGACTGAGCCGTGCTGCTGGTCAGCCTGCTAAAAAATTTACTGGCAGCAGGGGAAGGGGCTGAAATGCATGTAGTCTATAGCATTAACCTGTTAGCTTCTGCTTATCAGTTAATCAACTATCCTATTACATTCTTATGGACTTTTAATAAGACTTTTAATTTATAATGTAAAGAAATAACCATAATTTTTCATTAGGCATTTGATCTTGTTGACTGGAATATAATTTTCAACCCACCTTGATAAAAATGTAAGTTAAATCAGTATTTTCTAATGAAAAAAATAATGTAATTAAATTTTCATACAGAAGTTATTGTTGGGTTGTCTTTGTCACCTTGTCTCCTAAATAAGGGCAGAAAAAAATCCTGGGTTTGAAGGGGAAAAAAAGCTGTGAAGTCTGACAGTTTGAATGTATGTTATATGTGTGCTATTAACTGCATGGCTTTTACTTGTTACTCAAACATACCCGGCACTTCTTGGGTCCTTCAGGACAGGGGGCTGGTATTTGGGGGGGAGGGAGGTGCAGGAGTCAGGGGAGGGCTTGGGGATAGATGTGTGGGGCTCAGGGAAGGAGGTTGGAGGCGTGGGAGGTACAGGAGTCAGAACAGAGGGTGTCGAAAGACACAGGGGGTGGGAGTGTAGGAATCAGTGCAGGGAGTTGGAAGAAAAAGGGGGAGGGGCTCAAGGGGCAGGGGTGGCTGCTGATTTCTTCTGGGGCTCACCTGGCCATGCACTCTGCCTGCCAGCTTCTCCCTGGGGCTGCGCACTACACCTACTGGTGCTCCCTGGCGCTAGCCCAGGGCAGCAGGGGCTGTGGAGCCCTCCCCACCCAGGTTCTCCTGGGGCCCGCCCGGGAGCATGTGGGGGCCATGCAGACCAGCTGCTGGCACTCCCCAGGGCCGGCCCAGGGTGGGGAGCCGCATAGCGACCAGCAACTGCTTGCTGGGGCAGGGCAGAGTGCGGGGGGAACCATGCTGCTGGCCACTGGCTGCCCCTTGTGGTTATGCATGAGTATATCTGTCTTTGCTATCACACCTCTCCCTTTCCGTTTTGTACAAAGTAATCACATTCCACACACATCCCATTATTCTGGCACAGTCAAACTCTGATCTTGAATTAAAAGTATGATAAGAGGAAGCTGCATACTAGGGATGTTAAAGTTTTGTAAATGTGTAACTGCTGAGCTGTCTGGCCTTCTCCTCCTCTCCCACAGCACTGCTGCCACTCTATTAGAGGCAGCGGCATGGGGGGGGAGGGCAGGCAGGACCCGGTACACACAGGGACCTGGTTTTTAAGCTGGCTCCCCATGCGCACTGGCTCTGATACAGAGGCAGCAGCATGGCAGAAGGGGGCTGCATGTAACCATGAGGGTTAACTGATGAGCCAAGGCTTATTGATTAACCATTTACCCATGCACACTAGCACATTTCTACTGTATACCAAATTAGATGGTCCTAGCTCTTACCATTTAAAAGGAGTTCTTGAACAAATGGACGCACTTTTCTAAAATTTATAGTAAGAAGAATATGTTAAATTTCCTTTCACTGAAAGATTATTGGTGAAATCTAAGGGTGTGGCTACACAGCAGGGCTATTTTAGGATACCGGAAGTATCCCGAAATAGCCACCCTGCGTCTTTTGAACGCACCCACTATTTCAAGATAGGTCTCAGAATAACGGATGCGCTGTTTCAGCATTCCTGTAACTGGTTAAGGGATGTCCTGAAATGGTTCATTATTTTGAAATTTGGTGCTGTATAGATGCACCAAATTTCAAAATACGTTATTTCAAAATTCAGTTGAAATAAGAGATGCAATTTGTGTAATGGAAATTGCATATCTTATTTCAAGTTTAGGGTGCTGTATAGATGGACCCTAAGAAAAATGGTATCTGGGCTTTATCGAATAATTGTGTAACTGCTAAGATTTTGTGTGGTTACATGATTATTGAATTAATCGATATCTAACATCCCTAGTAAGCATTCACACTGCAATGCAACTTTTGTCACAAGAAACAATCATTTTTTATGACAAAAAACTTCCATCTCCACAAGGGTTTTTTTTTCTTTTCCCCTGTGTTGTTGGCAAACATGCAGTGTGACCATTTGGAGGCATTTTATTGCTGATTCTGATCTCCAGGAAGTGACCAACAATTGCCAATAAGCCCCTCTGGTCATCAGTTTGAATTCCGCTGCCCTGCAGCCAGGTGACCAGCTACTCATCCCTGTCCCCTTGCAAGCCCCACAAAAATTCATATACTATTTCCTCCTGCTTGAGTCCCTGGACATCCCACTTGGACCACTGCAAAACTGTTGGATCCAATGAGTGTAAAGGGAGAGGATTCTGTTCAGTCCCAGCTGTGAATGACCTGGGATACATACGGACACATTTCTTGATCCTTGTTTGAAAAGGGGTATGAGCAGGACATGCTGCAGCGCCGAGCGAAGATAAAAGAACTGAGACAAGACCTGTCATTTTTATAAAGAGTTGGACACTATCCTCGGTGGTGACCCCACCTCCACTGCCAAGAGCCCTGTGGATATTGCAGACGGCAAGGAGGCAATGTATGAAGGACTTAATCTGGTGGATGAAATTGTAGATGTGGTTGCAATTGATGAGGACCAGGGTCTCTCCCAGAGTCACTGAGTGTTCCTGTCAGCCGGGAGCTTTTCTCCACTGCTGATGGACATATCCAGACTGAGCAACCACTTTCTGGGGATCAGGAAGCAGGAGATGAGATGCACAGTTAGTGGCTGTAGCTTGTGGAGTGCAGGCCTGAGGTCATGGAAAAGTGGGAGACTGTGTTTCTGTGAGCTGCACATATAACCTGTGAAGCTAATTGATATGACCGAGCAGCATGTGGATGCTCACCGTGATCTCAGTGGAATCTTGCAGAGAGAGAGACTATTGAAACTTTTGGAGAGATACTTGTAAATTTTCTGTTGCAGATTCCATGACACTGCAGCTTTGTCCCCTCGATCATTGTAGGACACTTGCCCATACCATTGGTCAGTCACTTGCGCAGGAACTAAAGTGGAATATAGGTGGGCTGCATATGGAGCAGGTCAGAGGCCACAAGACTGTAGAAGTTGTGCCCTGAATTCCTTGCTTACCCTGAGCAGGGAGATGTCTTGCCAAGTGTTACCTGCCTTTGAAGAAGTATGGCATAATTAGAACTATGTTCCTGCAAAGCATATTTTTAGCCCCAGCTGGAATTTCTTTTGTCCATACGCGCAACTGCCAGCCACCCCAGCCCCCTCACCCACCATGATTATGGTGTTTGCTAAGATGTATTCCTTGCAAGGGTCAGCGGAAAAATGATTGGAAGTGTTGGAAAAGGGGCTAGTCAGTAAAATGTTTCAATGTAGGACTTGATGTTAATAGAATCCTTTTTGTGTATTGTGGTGAACAGAGACCTTGGCTGTCCCTCTTTGCATCACATCACAGAACTTGCAACTGGCAAGGAAATATCCTAGAAAAAAGGAAGGAAGATTTGGCTTTTGAAATGCTAAACCAATCAGCGAGTAAGTGAAGACATGGGGAACAACACTTGGGAAGGGAGCTGAGGAACTACAAGGACAACCAGGTCTTCACCAGGCAGGCCACAGAATGCATAATCAGGGAGATGGAGAAACTGACTTAGATCTTCAGGTGTTTAGTGAAGCAACACAATAAGCCAACATGGGTTCACCCCTTCCTCCCATAGCAGATTCAAAATTCCCCCCACATCCTCACATTCCTTTTCTGTCTCTGGGAGTCCTTATTTTCCCATGCACTGTACACTCTCTACCAGCTGATACCGAGACCTACATGCATTTGTGAGCTGTAACCCTTTTGCCAGCACCTTCCTTATTAGCTTTCAGGGGTCCTTTATTGTGTTTCAGTGCACTGTTTTCCAATGTGTAAAGACACATTCTTATTACAGTTCAACATTTTTATTTTCTGTTCAGCAATCTTACAGACCAGTCACTGCAATCCCAAGAACTGGTTTTAAAGGCATTTTCCTTATTTGGTGTTGCATTGGAGGAGGATGGGTGTAGCCTGGAAGCCACTGTTACAGAGGTTTATTTCAGTGCCCCTCATTTTCAAAGTGCACCCTCAATGCCTCCCTGATGTTAACAGCCGCCCTCTGAACTCCTCTGACAGCTTTAGTGTCTGGCTACTCAAACTCTGCAGCCAAGTGCTGTGCCTCAGTCCCCCACCCCGAGCAACAATTCCCCCCTTACTTTTATACAAATTATGCAAAGTGCAACAAGCTGTGATAACCATGGAAATACTGTCTTCAATGAGCTCTAGCCTGCCCTAGAAACACCTCCATCTTGCCGCCTATCTTTCAAAGGAGCATTCGACAACTACGCGGCATCTGCTCACCATGTTGTTAAAATGTTCTCTACTACCGTCCAGGTTCCCCGTGTATGGTTTCATGAGCTGGGGTTGCAACAGGTAGGTTGGGTCTCCCAAGATCACATTGGGCATTTCCACATCCCCTACTTTAAGCTTGTGGTCTAGAAAGAAAGTCTCCGTCTGCAGTTTTCTGTACAAGCCAGCGCTCCTGAAGATGCATGCATTATGCACTTTTCCAGACCACACCATGCTGATGTCTGTGAAATGCCCATGTTGATCCACAAGCACCTGCAGCACCAACAAGAAGTATCCTTTCCTGTTGATGTCCTCGGGGGCAAGGTGGGCTGGTGCTAAAATTGGAATATGAGTGCCACCTATTGCCCCCCAATGGCTGGGAAATCACATGTCCACAAAGCCAGCCAGTGTGTCATGCACATTTCCCAGAGCCATAGTTCTTCATAGCAAAATGTGATTTATTGCCCTGCGCACTTGCAGCAGTACAGCAGCAACAGTAGACTTCCCCACTCCAAATTGATTCATAACTGACTGGTAACAATCGAGAATCTCGGCTTCCACACAGCAATTGCCACACACTTCTCAACTGAGAGAGCAGCTCTCATTCCAGTGTTCTTGCACCACAGTTTGGCAGCCAGCTTAGCAAAAAGCTCCAGGAAGATTGCTTTACGCATCCTAAAGTTCTCTAGCCACTGGTCTTCATCCCACACCTGCATGACAATGCGATCCCACCAATCACTGCAGGTTTCCATAGTCCAAAAATACTGACCTACCCTGTACAACAGCTCGGTGACTGCCAAATGCAATGATAGGTTGTCGCTGTCCATATCATGCACACACTGTCAGGCTCCTCCAAGTCTTCTTCCTCTGTTTGTAATTTTAAGATGATCTCCTCTGCCATGCATGAGATTGTCACCACAGTTAATAGAGCATACAAAGGAAGTGTGGGATCCATTCTTTCTTGCTGCAGATGCTTTGTTGCACAGCAGAGAACGGCAGTTGGAAAAAAGGCATGAAATCACACTGGAAGTTCCTGAACAAAGCAATGCCTGACAGGATGTTTTGCATCGTCCCAAGATGCCCTGCACTCTCTTACACACTCCCACAACACCAAGTGACAGCTGGTGTCATCAGGCCCTGTGGGCTACATACCCATAATGCATTGCTTCTGCTGTTGCTGAGGGAGCTAAAGATGTGGACACAATTTGTCAACAGAGGGAGAACGTGTGAACACGCTTTGGTGACTTTTTTGGGGGCGAATTCTGCGTGTCGACATTAGTTTCCTCAACAAAACTTGGTAGTGTAGATATACTCCAATGGAAAGGGTTGTTGATTGCATGGCTATGTTAATTGTGTTAAGAGTCCCTTGAGCGAGAAAATGAATAGTTAGTGCCAGAAACCAGTACTGGGTTTTTTTTGTGTGCTCCAGTCCATCTGAACCAAATAGATATTTATGATCATGGGCAGATCATTTAATTTGTCTGTTTTCCCACCTGTAATAGTGTCCTTGCAGGAATGTTCAGAAGCATAATTCATTAGAGTCTGTAAAGTTCTTTGTGAACTTTGGTTACAATGTTAATATACTTTAAGAATAATATATGAAATAATTTACTCTTATCCAGTTTAATTTTCCCAGTATGCCTATTTTGCATTTCATTGCCAGTGCTCAATGACAAATATTTAATTGCTAATGATTGCTGACCTCTAGACCATAATGTGGCTCCACATGCCATATTTATGGAACCTCTGCGGTTGTGGAAACATATGGTAATCTCTTTACAGTTTTGCTGTACTTTAAAAACACGTAATGCCTGTCTCAATATTATTTTCACCTACTCACCCAGTGTTGGAAAGCTGGGGAAGAGTTCTCACAGACTGATTTGAGTAGTTTTACTCTCATGTGGTTTATGTAAAGATAGCAGAATGTGATGCAGCTGCTGATTTGCATTTCTGATGTCCCACAGGCTAGAAATTTAGGAAGTGTGACTTTTTGCTAGACTCAGGATATTCATTTTATTGACTTCCCCTGCCGTATTTATCTTAGTGTTCCTTTGGTTTTGGTGATTCCCATTGGGTTTTTTCTTTTGTTTCCTACTCATTCAACAATATTCAACATAGAATACTGTAGTTTTATATTAAAAATCGAGGCTTACAGTAGGGATGTAAACGTTTAACTGGTTCACTGGTTAACTGATAAGCATCAATCTTTTCTGTTTTGGTTAATCATTAAGGATGAAAAGCCACTGCTGCCTGGAGCTAAGGACTCCGCTGCCCCCGGGATCCCACGCGTAGGGTCAGCAGTTGGGACCCCAATTGCAGTGGCTAGCAGCAGAGTCCTGGCTGCGGGGGGGGCCAACAGATGACAGTGGAGTTCTGGCCATGGGGCCAGAAATGAGCATCAGAATCTCCACCGTGGGGGTCATCAGAAAACATGGAGTGCTGTAGCACTCTCCACACCCCTAGTTCCCTGATTGAACATTTAACCATGTAACCAATAAAATTTTAATCTGTTCAATGGTTACTTTAAAAAAAAAACACTATTTACATCCCAAGACTGCAGAGTGGAGGCACCTAAACAGCCACCTCTGTTTTGAATCAGATGTTTGATCATGTTTATTCCGAACTGTGAATTGGCCGAGTGCAAATGTATGTGTTTGTCTCTTACTAATTTTTCAAGGTCTTTAGTGTTCATTGACTAAAGATAACAGTGGTCTCTTCTAGGAGATACTGGCAGCAGCACAAAGAATGACACAAAAGCTGTGTCTCTTGAATAATTTAGGACATGATTGCAGGTACAGTGCTGCAGCTGCATCGATGCGGCTCCATTGCTACAGTGCATCTGGTGAAGATACTATGGGCTGACAGGCAAAGTCTCCTGTTAGCATAATAAAACTGTCGCCTCAGGCAGCAGAAATAATGTTGATGGAAGATGTACGCTTGCCAAAATAGCACCATCCACACCAGTGCTTAGGTAACTAACTGTAACTTATGCGCAGGGTCATGGTTTATTCACACCTTTGAATGACAAATTCTCTGATACCCACAGGCATATAGACATAGCCTTTGACTAGGAGCATACTATTGCAATCCCCATTGAGGTACAGGACATGTAAAAACAAACTTCTGAGTGTGTACATTCACCCATACACACACACTCTCTTTCTATTCTGTATTTGTACAACGGCCCACAAAAGCTTCTAGGGATGGGGAATTAGAACAGATGGGTCTCACCTCTAGACCTTTCAATTTCTTCGTAAGACCTTTCAACTTTTCCTGACAAGGCAGCCTCTTCCATCCTTACAAGTCCGGTATGATTTCAGGAGCTACGTTCTCAATTATTGACACTCCAAAGATGGTGGCCTAAGTGATTGAAGAAAAGACATCTTGATTATTCAATATCCTCTACTCCTGGTAGGTTAGTAATAACCATAAATAAAGGCATTTCAGAGCATCTAAAGACCCCTGGTAGACCCTGCTGCACTTGCCCCCAACTAACAAGATACTAGGGACCACTTTTAGAGTCCTTGGCTCTTTAGAGTCTCTTGTACAGTCTTCATTTGCTGAAATGGCAAGGGAACTGAGGGATGGTTGCAGCTGCTCATTATTTATGACTTTGGGTGGGAGAACATGCTGGCATGCAGGCTATGGTGGATTAGCCACTGGGCCTGTGTCCTAGTGCCTCAGTCAGTTGGGGGGGCCTTGAAAAAATGGGCACCCCCAATTGACCTACTTTACCTGCCTGGTGTTCCTGCCAAGCAGTCTCCTCGGTGCTTCAGCCATGGAGTGGGGTCCTGGCATGGGGGCTTGCCTTGCTCTCCCAGCCCTGTGCTCCAGCTAGGGACTTGCCCTGCTCTACCTGATGCTCCAGCCAGGACTTGGGGTTGAGGCTCAGGGGTTTGTTTTGATTTGTCTGCCTACCTCAGCCAAGAATTGGCGTCAGACAGCAGGGGTTTGTCCCTTCCATCCTCCTGGTGCTCCAGCTGCTCCATACGACCTGACCCTGCTTCCTGGCTGGGGCATCAGGCAGGAAGAGTGAGGCAAGCCCCCACATCCTGACCCCATTTTCCCATCAGGAACACCGGGTAGGAGGTCAGGGACTGTAGGCAGAAGCGGTGGGGAGGAGCCCGCACTTGTTCTGGCCCAGGGTCCCCATACGACCCTATTCCGCCCTTGGGTACAAGATAATGGACAATGCTATTCAAAGATTCTGACCTTGTGTGCATGAGGCACATGCATACCTAGAGTGGACTCCATACAGAGAAAATATTTTGAGGCTCCACAGTTACTGCAAGGTATTTATTAGGTCCTTCCCCTCAGAGTTAAACATATGTTAATTTTCCTCTGAATAAATTTAATGTTATTGGTGGATTATTTATCTTGTACAGCATATTTACAAACATCAGTGTGATTTTTGTCCTATGGGTTGGTGTGCATTTGACTAATAGATTGCATGTACACTAGAAGTTCAAAGTAACACTTTGGGAATGGATGTTGTTCGTTTCTCTGAAATGCTCGTAATTGTCAACAAAAATAATGCTTATTCATTTAAAAGCTTACAAATGGCCACTGAAAAATGCTGGTTTCCCTGTATTATTTTTAGCAGCTTATGTGTAAAACAGTGTTATACTGTATTTGCTTTTTAATTTTTTTGGTATCTGCTGCTGCCTGGTTCTATGCCTCTGATTCCAAATGAGGTATATGGTTGACTGGTCAGTTCCTAACGCTGGTAACTCTGAGATTCTACTGTAGTTATATTCTGGGAAGAAATGTCACATGGTAAATAAATAAGCATAAAAACCCCAGTTTCAGTATAGTGTAGAGTATCTGTATCAAGAAAGAGAGTAGAGTGTGAAGGTAGGATGTGGTGTAGTGGTTACTGTAGGAAACTTGAAGGCTTCTGCTTGAGAGAGCAAGTTTCTAGACAGTATGAAAGTACTATATGCTCATAAGAGCATGACAGACAGGCACAACAGAAGGTGGTAGGGAATGGAAACATTGCTTCTGTTTTCTGTACTAATGACAAGTTTCTAATACTAGATTTTTGTTCTTGTTTCCAGGGGGGAAGAGAAGGTGAGAAAGGGTTGTGTAGTCCCTACCTGTGTAACTAGGGTTGCCAGGTGTCCGGTATTTTTTTATTTGTTTAATTTTTTTGCTTAACAACTTAGGTCTCCCCCCTTTTTTTTCCTCAACATAATTTTTTCCCTGGTGTGGTTTTTTTTTTTTTTTTTGGGGGGGGGTTCAGTATTTTTGGTTAAACCAGCTGGCAACCCTATGTGTAACTGGATTAAGGATTACTTCAGCCCTTCTGTTTTGAGATGAATTCAATTCAGGGATAAAAAAGGAAGTATAAAGGAGAATATTGCCTTAAAAAAACTAGGCAAAATTAAGGTTGCCAGGTGTCTGGTTTTCACCCAGACAGTCCGTTTTTCGCTGCCTCTGTCCGGTTAAAAAAAAAAAACCAGAAAATACCAGACGTAAAATGTTCGGTATTTTCTGTTTTTCTCGGAGAGAAGGCTGGTGGGGACATTCTTCCCCTGCCGCATCTGGCAGGGGTAGGGGAGCGGGGAGCATGGGGTTATTTAACGGCGCAGTGACCTTTTTTTTGTTTTGTTTTTTTTGCTCAACAAGTTTGGTTCCCTGGTTTTGGGGTTTTTGCTCAACCAATTTTTTTCCCACCATGTTCAGTATTTTTTTAAAGTATCTGGCAACCCTAGGCAAAATGTAGAGCATGTCAACCTTGACAATGTCTTTTCAAAAGGGGACAGGACAGGAAATGTACTTATACATACCAGTGCCTTCTATGAAACAATTTCTGAGGAAATCCTGCACCCTTATAGCAGCTGTGTCTCAACATAACATTTGCTCAGACTAGTCAAACATCTTTATGATAGCATGAAATGCTTAATGTTAATAAGCCATCCAATAGGATTTATTATGCATTTATACATTTCTGACATGTGCCCCTTTCTTTCTTAAATTCAGCTTTTTCATCTAGGCCTTCTTCATCACCCATCTTCAGCTGTTTTTTCTTCGGTCTTCCCAACACTGCACATACATACATACTGCCTCCTGTCAGTCCATTCAAAACATAGTTGCTAAAATAATTTCCCTTGCCTGTTGTTCTAACTGCATCACCCTTGATTTTTGAATTACTCCTTTTTCACTACATCAGGTTTAACTTGTGTGTCTTCAGTTTTGCGACTTTCTACAACTCTTGCCTCCCAGTTTATTTCTTCTTTATCTCCTTCATCCTTCCACTCTAAGACCAGTCTTGAAGGCCTTGGTGTGTCCACTTCTCATTAGCTGGCTCAGGATGTTCTCCCCCCAACTCTTATGTCCAACCTGAACGCATCAGTGTCACTGCCATCTTCAAATTCATCCTCCAGACCCACTTCTGCAATGACTCCTATAAGAAATTAGGTAGGTTGAAGGGCAGTTGGATATTTATATCTGTTTACATTAGAAAAATAAACTAAATGTATATAAAAACTTGGCTCTTGTCCTCTTAAATTTTAAGCTCATTAGAGCAAGGTAAGTGTATCCCTATACATTTGATAGCACTTAAAGTTGTGGGACTTTCTTAGGATCAGGATTAAATCCAAATAGATCATATCCAAATAGAAAATGTTTCTTCATTTGAACAATAATTCCTGAAGCAATTATTCAAATGCATTGACTAATTTGTTGCAGAAACTCCTGGGCTGATATTGTAAGCAGTTAGCTTTCAGGCAAAACAGCATTTAAGATGTTTAAATCCTTAAAAATAAAAATATGGTAGTTCCAACAGATTTTATGCTTTTAAGTTAAGAGACCAAGTAAAACAGGAAGAAGAATTGCAGCAATACATGACAATGAGTGAGTAAAGATTTCAAGAAGTCTGCATTATATTGCACTAACTAAAAGGTCAGTAGAAAATAGATGCAATGATATGTTTGTGTCAACGATAAAGTATACTACTGGCTTTCCATTAACCTACCAAAAATCAACATGAAGTAGTAGTCAAGCAAGTATAAGCAGAGTCTAAGGCTGTGTCTAAACTATACCCCTCTGTTGGCAGAGGGGTGTAAATTAGATGCATTGAAAGTGCAAATGAAGCCTGGATTTAAATATCCTGTACTTCATTTGCAGCATTTTTTCGAAATGGGGCTTTAGAAAAAAAAAGTGTTTTTCGAAAAGCCCAGTTTTGAAAAAAAGCAGCAGCTGCCATTATGCAAATTAAGTGCGGGATATTTAAATCCTGGCATCATTTGCACTTTCGATACGTCTAATTTACATCCCTCTGCCGACGGAGGGGTGTAGTTTAGATGTAGCCTTAATGAACTGAATGAATTCTTCCCTGACAGGAGGGGGAGATACTTCTGGAGCAAACTGTATTTACATGAACACACCTGCTCTGCTTAGATATCCAACATCTAGAGCAGTATTGCTCAAAATAATCAACAATAACCTATTGTTGGGTTACAAATTACTTTAGTACTGAATGCAGGGATAGTGAAATGCTCTTACCAATGTTAATGGCATTATTTTGTATAAATACAGTGCAGCAAGACTGTTCTTAACTGTCCAAACCTAACCTGAAAGGACCTAGCTAAGACACAGGTTTGAATGCCAGAGCCCTGTGAAAGTGAGAAGAGTGGAGATAGGTGCCCAGCAGGAGGTCTGGACCTTCATGCAAGGGTCCTCCCTTGACTGATTTAATCTGTTTCCCCACTCCATTCAAAAAAGAGCTAAATAAGCTTCATAAGGCACCTCTTTGTTATTTTAAATATTCTTTCAGACTCTGTGATTATGTGTGGGGAAGTATTGCCTCTCCGAGGCACCCACGGCTGGTGTGTAATTTTTTCGAGTTTCTCTGTGAAGTCTGGAGCTGATTCTGTGTTGCACTGATGGAAAGAAACACCTATGTATTGAACCTGGCCTGGTTGCTGCTGGCTCCATGTGGGAGAAGGTTTGCACAAGGCGCTGATATGTTCCTGATGTGCACATCTGGTACCACTGGAAAATATTACACCGGATTGGATTTCTAACAAATGTCATGTGCAAGCATTCACAAAAAAGCTTTTATGTCTGTGTCAATTATTTAATCATTCCAGGTGAAGCTTTAATCCACAGCGACATCAGAAGTACACCAGACTGTCTCACTGTATTTTAGAAATGAAAGCAGAGGAGCAGGGCTAATGCACTAAATACAATGTTAACATTAGTAATGGGTGAGTTCTAAGGGCATCAAGTTTTTGCAAGGCTCCAGAGATATTGTGCTATTTTACAGTTCAAATGTATGATTTTTTCAAATGTATTATTTTTATAGAGTTGCTTACCTGTGAGATTTTATCCTGACTCTTGTAGTATTTGATGGTTTGCTTAAACCCTCAGCTTCAGGAGGCATATGAGTAGGAGTGAATCTCAGTTTTCATTTTTAAGTTTCTAGCCCTTGTGATGGCAGAGGAAATTTTGAAAATCTGACTCAGGTTCACCCTGAAGACTCAGAACCAAGAAGACAAAGAAAAAGAATTAGTTTTGGGGTTCTTTTGGGAATCTTTATTTTTGAGTTCTGATTCATGATTTTAAATGCTTAGGGTTGGCAATGCTGCCATGGATTTCTATTTTGAACTTTGGACTTCAAGTTAAAAATGTTGAATGATCTGAGCTTCTAGTGTGTTGTCACTTGGGGGCTCTTCCACAGCTAATGGAAGTCAGTGGGAGGCCTTCCATTGACTTCAGTGGGCTTTGCATCAAGACATGAATATCTTTTGTGAAACGGGTCAGATTGTTTTGTTTCCTTATAGGCAGGTGTTCATATCACAAAATCCAGCATTAACAATTGGAATTTTCTTTGGCAGCTCCATCAGAGGTCATGGATTAACTGGGCACAGAGCTTGACTAAAAGCTTCAGCACTAGGAATGACTCTTCCAGGTCATTCATAAGCTGGTGGTGGGAGGAAGCTTGCATTGCTGTACCTGTTCCAAGGATAAACAGAGTATTTCAGCTAACATAATCATCAGCTGGCACCACCCACAAGAACTATATTCATAGGAAAAAATATAACATTACATTTAGATCCTCCCTACATAAGGCTGCAGCTGCTGTGGTGGACAGCACTCACTTTAGGGACTAGCCCATTAAGAAGTATATCCGTGTAAAAGCATAGTAAATGACCAGAGACACTCATGTTATGTTTTATATATGTACTACTCATCACAAGTCATGCATCCAAGATCCAAAATGTGTATTAGAAGCACAACCATGGCTCTAAAATCATCAGTGCTATAGATTGTTAACTGACAGAAAACCATTGCATTTTCTTAACGAAACAGAAATGTATTACAGCCAATTCTGAGCTCACATACTGATATAATTCCACTGATTTACTCCTAATTCACATGGGTAAAAGGGAACTCAGAATTAGGCCTATTCAGATGAAATCAGCTGAGGTGCTGGATCTAGCTAAAGCAAGGAAGGAGTTAAGACTGAGGAAAGGTGCTGTCGGAGTATTTCCACTGTGGGGTCCTTGGTACTGAATTGATTCCCCACTATAGAATCTCAAGTCTGTAGAGCTGCTTCATGTCCTATTTATTTGCCTCTAGTCTTTACTAATGGTATGGGTTGAATGCATAAGGAATGATACCTTTTCTTTTCTGCCTCTGTCAATATTTAAGTAAATGGTTGTGTTTTGTATTAATTGTATATCACCCAAATTGGATGGGCCCAGACTGAACAAATAATAGTATATAAAATAAAAACAGAGGTGGCATGTATCTTTGCTATATTTAATGATTTAATATTTATGATGACAAATGGTATGTGACACTTAGAGATTATTTTCATCTTCAGAGCACTTTAAAGTAATTTATTATGTAGTGCTAGGAGGCTCCAAAAGGAAAAAAATACATAAATTAATTTTAATTAATCTTTTCATTTGAATATAGTGCTCAAGATTGATGCGAAGAGGATAGACAAAGAACTTCAGTCTAACAGTTAATGCCCAAACAGTAGCAGTTCAGGCTGCTGCACCCGTGTGCCTTAGTCCTGAGCCAGAGGGTCGCCCAGAGGGGAAGAGGGTAGTGAATTCTTTACACATTCAAAGCATTGGCTTCTCTGCTGATACTGTGAACAGGGTGCCAGTTATTGGTTTGCTTATGGATGAGACTAATTCTGTCAACACCCATCCACAGGGAACTAGACTGAAATCACCCAACTCCTTTCACATTTTCCCCCTGAACAGGCTTCAGATGGAGCTCTGTGAAAGCAGGCCACTCAGACCTTCACAGACTCTGATTTGGAATACATTTGCACCACACGGGATGTATGCTTTATTTTTGTCTTAGCCAAAGCTCCTGTGAATGGAAGTACCCCTTAGAAATTTGCTATCTGAAACCTGGTTCAAGGAACAGTGCGAATATATCCTCTTTGGGGGTCTCTCAGGGATTGGTTCTTGGCCCTGCGCTAGTTAAAATTTTTTTCAGTACCTGGAAGAAAGCATAAACTGATCACTGATGAAATTTGCACAAATTGGGGAATGACAAATAGTGAAAAAGGACCGATTACTGATTCAGAGTGATCTACATCATTTGGTAAAAGCGACAAAGAGTCCTGTGGCACTTTATAGACGAACAGATTTATTGGAGCAGTTAAGCTTTCGTGGGCAAAGACCCACTTCATCAGATGCATGTATGTGACATGCATCTGACGAAGTGGGTCTTTGCCCACGAAAGCTTATGTTTCAATAAATCTGTTCGTCTATAAGGTGCCACAGGACTCCTCATCACTTTTGCAGATTCAGACTAATACGGCTACCCCGCTGATACTTGACATCATTTGGTAAACAGCTACAAGCAAGCCATATGGGTTATAATATGGCTAAATATAAATATATTCACCTGGGAATACAGAATTTAGGCCATACTTGCAGGTCCTGGGAAACAGTCACTTTGAAAAAGGATTTGGGGCTGTGGTGATTATCAGCTGAATCTGGGCAGAGCTACCTTATAATGATAAACACATGAAGCGTTATCTTTTGTGTTTAAAAGAAAATAAGGGGTGACTTAAGCCTTGTCTACACTGACAGATGGAAAGCACTGGCAGTTATAGCACTGCTCATGGAGTGCAGCAGGGTGTCCACACCATCAGCTACCAGCGCATAAGCGAGACCACACTCACGGCACTTTTAACAAGTGGTGGATTCTGGGCAACTATCCCACAGAGCACCTCTTCCTCTTCTGCCAGAGAAATTTGTGAGGAGGTGTGGGGCTTCTTTGGTCCCGTCCCAATGCTTTTCACATCCCAGCAACGCTGTCTGCATTTGACACTGTGTTTTAAGGCTTCTTTGCTGTGTCCTCTGTGTGGGAATGGATCCCCAGGTGGCGACAAAAATGCTGAGAGGTCTCACTAACACTTCATGAATGGCAGTTGAGCTATTCCTGAAGCTTCAAAGTGACAATGAGGAGTCTGTGAAGTGTTCATACAACAGGAGACTTCCTGTGGCATTCATGGAGCTGCTGCCCACAGTGGAAAGTGGCTTTTGGGAAACAAGCACTGAATGGTGGAATCACATCATCATGCAAGCGTGGGATGATGAGCTGTGGCTGCAGAACTTGCAAATGAGAAAAGCCACTTTCATGGGACTGTGTGATGAGCTCACTCCCACCCTGATACACAAGGCCACACAAATGAGAACTACTCTGCCTGTGGAGAAGTCCGTGGTGATTGCACAGCTACTCCAGATGGCTTTCACTCAGTCACCAGTCATTTTGGAGTGGTAAAGTCGACTTCTGGACTCATGCTGATGAAATTGTGTAGGGCCATCAATCACATCCCACTCCAAAAGACTGACTCTGAACAATGTGGCTATGTCTACACTTGCGGCTTCTTGCGCAAGTACGGCCGTTCTTGCGCAAGAATCTGCAGCACATCCACACTGCCCACCCGCTCTTGCGCAAGGAAATTTACAGTACGGTGTGGTAAGAGAGGGCTCCTTGCGCAAGAGTTACGCTCTTTTTTATCAGGTGTAAGCCCTCTTGCGCAGGAGCGCTTGTGCAAGAGGGCAGTGTGGACGCTCGGCAGGGATTTCTTGCGCAAGAGAGCTCTATGGTTAAAATGGCCATCAGAGCTTTCTTGCGCATGAGAAAGTCCACATTGCCATGGGAGCTCTTGCACAAAAGCACAGCGCGCACATGGCAGTGTGGACGTTTTCTTGCGCAAGACTTCTTGCACAAGAACACTTGCGCAAGATGTTCTTGTCAAGAAGCCACGAGTGTAGACATAGACTGTGTGTGAAACTGTGGATAGCTTTGCATGAATGGGCTTCCCAAACTGCAGTAGGTTGATAGATAGTTTGCACATTCCAGTTGTGGCACCAGACCACATAGCCTCTGAGTACATTAACTTCAAGGAATAGTTTTCCATGGTTCTGCATGCACTTGTGGAGTACCATGGATATTTCACGGGCATTAACACAGGCTGGTTCAGAAAGGTGCATGACACACTCATCTTTCAGAACACCAGCCTGTTCAGGAAGCTACAAGTGGGGACTTTCTGCCCAGACCATGAGAGCACCATGGGAGCAGTGGAAATGCTCTTTGTGATCCTGGGAGACCTTGCCTACCTCTTAATGCCATGGCTCATGAAACCATAAAAAGAAGGCTTGACAGCAGCAAGGAGTGATTTGATAACAGGTTGAACAGGTGCAGAATGACCGTGGAGTGTGCTTTTGGCTGTTTGAAAGTCTGCTGGCGATAACATTCCTAGGGCTATCGCTGTGTTCCGTGCCTTCAGTAATATTTGTGAAGGGAAGGATGAAAGTTTTAATCAGGGCTGGATTGCTGAGGCGCAGCTCCTGGAGGCCAGGTTTAAACAGCCTGAGACCAGGGCTCATAGAGCAGCACAATGTGGGACCACTAGGGATGCCTTGAGACAGCAATTTGATGCTGAAAGTCAGTGAAACTTGTTGTCATGCAAGGTAGTGCAGGTGCCTGAGTTGCTAAGGGGTTACTGATTTGTCTGTGCACTGCAGATAGGGTGTGTCTAGACTACAGGGTTTTTTCAAAAAAAGTGGCCTTTTTTCCAAAAAACTTCCCCTGCATCTAGACTGCCACCAGGTTCTTTCGAAATTAAATCAAAAGAACGCAATGTTTTTTTTGACCACGGTAAACCTCATTTTACAAGGAATAATGCCTTTTTTCAAAAGTGCTCTTTCGAAAAAAGGCATTATTGAATGCAATCAGGGCTTTTTCAAAAGAAGTGGTTGCAGTCTAGATGCTCTCTTTCAAAAGAGGCTTGTAGTCTAGACGTAGCCTTAGTGCTACAGCTTTGCTAAGGTGTGTTTGCTTGCTTGCTTGCATGTAATGAAATAAAGATTTCTTTGAAACACAGGAATTTCATTTATTAAACACAGTAAATGTAGGACATACATGGAGCATGAAACATCTGCACTGTGTGGGAGATAGAGAGGATGAGTGTGGGAGAGGCAGGAGTTGTGGCATGCCCCAAGAATTTCACAGGGTTGTATGTGTCCAAGGTTTATATATAGCCCTGCCATGTAATGTGCTGTGCAAGAAGGGCACATCATTAGGGTTAAACTGCATGTGGACAGGCATTGAGTGTGTGGCAAGGTCACGCTCAGTCCAGCCCTGCTGGCCTCCCACCCCGCCTTCTGCTCCTCGCTTTCGGTGTCCTTGCCGCTGCCCCGCGGCCGTTTACTGACCCAACTGGCCCGCTGGCCTGGTTGTTCTCTGCTCCAGATCCTGGGTCGTCAGTGCCCTGGCCCGGGCTCGGCCAGCCTGCCCGCTGGGGACCGCATCGCTCTTGGGTCCTCCCAGGGGTGTTCCTCCTCCACCGGCTCACTCCGCTCCGGCGTCGGCCGTCCCGAGGGCTCCCCGCTCCTCCGCCTGTGGGGGTTGAGAGCACAGCCAGTCCCTGCTCTCCTCCCCCCCAGCTCCTCTCTGCCCGCTCCCTTTTGGGTGTGCAGCCCGGTGTCCAGCCCCCGCCCTGTCGGCGGGCGGACCGCCTCCCCCTGGGTCCTAGCACCCACCCTCAGAGGCACGGCACGAGCTGCGCCTGCGTCGCCGGCGACCTGCTTGCCACTGGCGGAGGCAGCGCCGGTGGAGGCGCTTGTAGGGGCCGGAGCCGCTGGACAGCGGGGGTAAGTGCAGGGAGTGGTTTCCCCGCCACAGCGTGCATTAGAAGCTGTCATAGGTAGAGGTTGGGGTGCCCAGGGTAAGGGTGGTGCCCAAATTGCATTGGCGGTGACAAGGGATGTATTGAAAAGAGTTTTGGGTCACCGGGCTGCAAGGGAGGGGCTGGTTGTGCAGCCTCCAGCATGTGCACTTGCTACTTCATAATGTATAGGAGCTGCTGCATGCTCTCCTTATGCTCCCTCCTGTCACTGTCCCTCCACTCCTGCAGTTTTTTATGTTTAGTGTCAATGTGTCTCAGAATGTCTCACAAAAATTCCTCTCTATTCTTTCTTGGGTGCTTCTGTGTCCTTTTCAGATGCTTTGCAGGAGTTAGAACTTCCTGAGACTGGCATTCCAGTGCCAGTTCTAGCAAGGCCAAAATTGTACCATGTTACAGAAGGTCCAACACTAGACACAGCACTTGCAAACACTTGCACAGTTTATATACCTAGCACTGCCTGACTGTGCCTGAGTGAGCATACTTAATATATTGTGACAAAGCCCCTTGGTAGTTCCCTGGGGGGTTCTGCGCTTCTTGGTGGTTACTTGAGCACCTCAGAGACTCACAGAGCCCCCTTTGTTGCCCTGGGATTTCTCTAGAGGCAAGGGTCCCCGCTTACCAAGTCATTCTCATCACAGGCCAGTCCTTGGGTTGGGTTTGGTTGGGTTCCGGTTCGGTTCGGCCCTGCCGCTCTCTTCTGTGCACCTTCCAAAACCACCCCCCCTGCTGCCTGGGAGGAATCCTTTTATAGGAACCCCAGAGGCCTTAATTGGCAGCAGGTGCTTAATTAACCCCAGCTGCAAACCGCCTCCTAATTAGGCCTCTATTTTCTACCCTAGCTGCTGGGCTGTGTTCAGGGAGGCTAATTTGGAAACAAGAAAGCATTAACCCATCTCCCAATATGGCTGCCTTCTATAAGAGTTTTGCAGTTTGCAGGCTGTGGTCTGTCACAATACCCAATGGTGAGTTCACTGCTAGGGCAGCAGAAACTCTAGGTTCAGTGGGGCAGGAAGAGAGGGCCAGGAAAACCATTTCTGTAGCTGCAAGGGGGTATCCCGTGGTGCAGCCAGGCAGGGATTCTCATTCTTGCCAGGGAGCAGGTGCTTTCATTTGCACATGGCTGTACTGTGCTCTAGGCAGGTGTGATTAGGGATGTTAAGGACTAGTCGATAAGCATTTGCTTATTGGATAATCGACAGGATAGTCAAATAGTTGCTTCCCCCCACCTTGCTGTCTCTATCAGATAGAGGGGGGAAGACAGGGTTACTAAGCACGGGTTCAGTGAGGCGCTGCCGCTTTGAAATGCCGGGGAGAGCCCGGGGTCAGCTGGGGACCCCCCAGCTGACCCCGGGCTCTGTGTGGCATGCCAGCTTTGAAATGTACAATAGCCCCCAGCCGGGGTGTTTTTTGTGCATTTCAAAGAGGAAACGCAGCATGGAGCAGAAAGCAGAAGCATTTCAAAGCAGAAGCGCCTGCGTGGAGCCCAGAGTCAGCGGGACTTCCCACTGGTCCTGGGCTCCATGCAGCATTCTAACTTTTAAATGCACATTTCAAAGGTGGCCTGCAGAAGTGCCTATCGACTAGGAAATTCCATCGACTGCTTGACTAGTAAATTAATATCCTTAGTGTGAATGGGGGAGAGCACTGCGGGGGAGTAGTAATGGCCACTCATTTCTACAGGATGTGTTCACCCTGGAAGACATGTCCCTGCTTAGAGTGAGCAGAAAAGCAAAGGAGGGTCTTTTATTTGACTGTGGGGTCCATCAAGGATCATATGTGGCTTGTCTTTGCGCAGTGATGGTGACCCCTCCCCCCCTGATGGTGAGGGAATGTCAGCCTTCAAGGGTAAAATACCACATTTGCTTTGCCAGCTAATTTGAGGACAAGAGAGGAACAATAGTTGCATGAAACTTTTGATAAGGTCTGCAAGGCAGATTACCAAGACATAAGAGATTGCATCAGCAGTCTGCCATCTGACTGACCTTCTGCTGATAGCAGCACCACACAGAACCAAAAAGCCTCCTTTCTGTAACCCCTCCCACTCCCAGCAAGTTGCTTGAGTACTTCCTGTGATTCAACCTACTTACCAGGTGCATCATCCACAGCCTCTGAGTGGCTCGATTCATCAAGGGTACAGAACAGCTGGTATCTGCAAAGCCACTATGGATACCGAATCCTCCTCTGGCTCTAGGTCCCTCTCCCCCTCAGCACACTCTGCTACAACTTCCTTCTCCTATCTCAGTCCAATGTTGGATGGCCCCTGAGACTCTGAGGTGTCTATGGGGGTCTTTGAAGTGGAGGTGGGGTCACGTCCAAGTATATCATCCAGCTCTTTGTAGAACCTGCAAGTTGTGAATGCAGCACCAAAGCAGCAGTTTGCCTCCCACACCTTGTGGTAGGCATTTTGCAGCTCCTTCATTTTGACCCTGTACTGCTGCACATCCCGGATATGGCCCCTTTCGGTCATGCATCTAGAGATGTGCCCAAAGGTATCATAATTCCTACATTTGGAGCGCATCTGGGACTGGACTGTCTCCTCTCCCAGACACTGATGAGGTCCAGCACCTTGGCATGGTTCCAAGCAGGGGATCTCCTGGTGCATGAGCAGGCATGGCCAGCTGGAGAGATACACTGAGAACACACCTGCTAAGCAAACAGGAAGGGGACTTTCAATTTCAAAAAGAACACAAAGGATGGGTCTGCATTGGTCACCTGAGAGCAGGGCAGTAAAGTTCAAACAGATGACCAGTGAGGCAAAAACAAGAATTGTGGGAAGGCAGCTGGAGGGCAGTCAGGATGCAGTGCTATACCAAGGTGTCCACACTGGCACCCCAGCACGCTATCTAAAGTACAGCAAGCTCTATGCCTGTTGCAGAGGTAATTACATAGAGCGCACCAACTATGGGGCTAGTGCACACTAAATGCATTGACGGTGTGGACACCATTAAAATTACAGTGCTGGGGGCTGATTTACTGCACAGTAACTTGCCAATCTATAAGTATCTATGTAGGGAACAAACAACGTATTTAATAATGGGCTTTAACACAAACCAATGGCTGGAAGTGGAAGCTAGAGAAATTCAGACTGGAAATAAGGTAAACATTTTTAACAGTGAGAGTAATTAGACATTCAAATGTTACCAAAGGTTGTGGTGGATTCTCCATTACTCAGAATTTTTAAATCAAGATTTGTTTGTTTTTTAAAGATGTGCTTGGAGGAATTATTTTAGAGAAGATTATGGCATTTACTATACTAGAGGTCATACTAGATAATCAAAATGTGACTTTGGGATCTATGAATATTTAATGTTAGTTTAAGAGAACTGTATGCGTGGCTGTTCGTACTTCCATCATAATATACTCAAAAGTAATCCATATCCATAACAATCCCATTTTAAATTCTGAATCAGCTGTGAAATACACACTATTATCCTTGGGAAAAATATATAACAGTTGATTACAAAAGTATGCAAAACACTCTTTTGTGGCAAAGACTCCAGGCATTTAAACCTGAACTTTTCTTTTTTCTTTTTCCTTTTTCCAGAGTGATCAGAACATGAAACTAATCTAAGGATGCCTGTGGAGATTTAACTGCTTCCTCTACTTATGTAATTCCAGCTTCCTCTATTATCAGCTGGTAGACCAAGGACTGAGTGTCCTAATACAGTATCTTTCTTTACAATATAGACAATAACTACTCGCTCCCTCTCCCGTTATTATTGTGTACTTCTGATGGTTTTCACAAGAAAACTCACAGCAGTGATACGGGAATCTTTCAAGAATACCCATTTAGTTCTGAAATTTGCTATTCTGCACCCTCTTTAAGGGAACGCTAAAATGATTCTTCTGTCTTGTGCAGGTGGATGACTGGAGAGTAAAATAGGCCTTTAGGCTGTGAACATTATTTTTATTTGGCCGGTCATAAATAAAAATGCATGAGTGTGAAATGGGGTAAAAAAAATTCTCAAATCTGGTATCCGGCCTCCAGCACTGTTCAATGCTTGAAGTGTCAGAGCAAGGCAAAGATAACTAGTTAGGTGTACAATAAGGCATGTAGAAAAAATTTCCTTACAGACCTGCTGGTAGGTTATGTCTTGAAGTATGAAATTTAATTATTCTTATAAATAGACTGTATAGCTACAAAATTAATGTTGGTATAAACTTAACTTAGCCCTTATAAAAATCCAGGTGCATTTGGATTGTATGAAAGGGATTTTTAATCAAAATATTTTAAGATAGATTTAAAATCAAAATAATAAAATGTACAGCAAGTTTCACACTTTCTAAATGTACTTAATTGTTCATAAGGCAAATCCCCATTTTACGTTACACAGAAAAAATAGGACTGTGATAGTGTGCTCCAGAATGGAACGTCCATCGACCTCAATGGCAGACTTGCACATGTGGGGGAACATTGGAGTTCAAATCTGCTAGTGACCCTGAGAACAGAATTTTGTACTCAAACTGGAAGAAAGAAAAGAGATATAGAAATCCCATAGGAGAGAGCAATTTAAGCTATTGCCATATACAGTGCCACTTCTCAGTTCTTGTGGTTCACAGTGAAAAATGAAAAGTCACATCATCAAATCATTCAATTACTAGGAACCAGAGATGATCTCATAATGTGAGATGAAGGCTTTTTAAACTATGGAACCCTTTATTGTACTATAACATACTTTAGCCAAATAGAAAAACACTGCATGGTGGAAATACACACCAGCACTTTCTTAGGGGTCTGATCCAAAGCTCACTGATGTCAGTGACAGTCTTTCCATTGACTTGAGATGGATTTGAATCTGGTCCTATGGACAGATTCTGATAGTAATTCCTTTATAAATCTCAAGTAGCTACACTGAAGATGATAGAATATTTCTAGATTTACTGAAGAATAATGAGATCAAAGTCTGGCTTTAATATGAAGACAGCATGCACTTTACAAGAGCTGGTAGTTTGCCCTGTGGTTAACTTCTGTTTTCAACAAGGGAGAACCAGGAAACAGCTGTGAGTAGTGATGGGAAGGGGAGAGAGAAGAGGAGCATAGTAATATTTATGACCTGTGATCACTTCATTGTGAAGTCGTTATGTAGCTTCACTGGACTGGACAGCCTCTGCATGACTCACAGTCACAGATCAGGACCTGCTACTTGTTTACCAGTAATCAATGAACATGCACTACAAAAGGAAGAGACGTCAATATTTGGCTCATGCAGCATCAACAATAAAGATTCTGCAATTAGAATGCAGTGTGATGATGATACATGAGGCTGAGTAACATTGCATTCCTTCTCCCACAGCTGTGTATTTAACATGCATAAGGGTCAGATCTCTGAGCTTAACAAGGACCACTTACAGTTACTTTTCAAAGAACTGACCCAATAGACCTTGATCCCGCCCCCATTCTCTCAAGTTTACATCAGGGGCTCTCTAACAGTTAAAAACTCAGTGATTTATTCCACCCTATTCATCTGGTAAAAATGATTTTGTAGTATATTATGCAGACAAAGGGCAACTTTTTATGATATTGTGTGTGCATTTTCACACTCTGCACACTTAGGCATAGATTTAATAATTTAGGCTGCCATCCAAAGTACTATGTATATGAAATATGTCTAAGTTTAAGGGCTCTTCGATCTAGCAGAGAAGGGCATAACAAGAACCAGTGGCTAGATGCTGAAGCCAGACAACCTCAAACAAGAAATTAGGCACAAATTTTTAACGCTGAAGGTGATTAATCATGAGAAAAAACTACCAAGGGAAGTGGTGATTCTCCAGCTCTTGATGTCATCAAATCAAGATTGGATGCCTTTTTGGAAGCAATGTTTTAAGTTCTATATAGGAGTACCTAGGAGAAATTTTATCGCATTTGATATACAAGAGGTCAGATTAAAAGGTCTAATGCTCCCTTTTGGACCTAAATCTACCAATCTACTAATTCAACTGCAGAACATTAATCTCTGGGTTTCCTGACTTTTGTGTGCGTCTCATTTTTCAGTCTTAACATAGCATTTACATGTCTTCCTGCATTTATGTAATTTTAGTAACCATAGCTGCTGAGTATACGTCTGCAAAAGGCCCATCACATGTATAGCTGCACTGAGGAGCAGCGCTAGCGGCAAGGAGGAAGTGAGAGAATTTCAGCTATGAGAATCTCTCATCTTTTACTCAGCCTTTCTCGGCATTAATTGAAAACTGTAATATGTGTCGCATTTCTTTCTGAGGCTGCTGCTAGGATTTGGACTGGTAGTTTCATCTAATTTCTAAGCAGTAATTTCTCTCCTCGGTAGAGCATATGAAGTGTGAATTAAAAAAATCATGTCTGGAATGATTACTACAAACAAATGACAGTGTGCTAGTTCCCAGGCTTCTGAACTGTTACCATCTCAAAAGCAGTGGCAGTTCTACAGGGCATTTCTCTGCTGCCGTTTTAATTTAAAGAAGTAGCAGCTTGTGCTTGCTATTAGGAATTCAGCTGTGTAGATTAGTAGTTTTCCAGAAATCATATGCTGACACTAGCCTTGGAAATTTTTACTCATTAACTCACTGTGGATCAGGCTTTATTTTATGTGTGAATAGATCATTTGATTATATCAAAAATTATTTATATTCAAATAGCACCCAAAATGTGTGAGGCACTGTACAAACATATTGCACAATATAGTCTGTGCCCCAGAGCACCCACAATTTTGGACTATCATGCACTGCTTACCTCACCTCAAGGTCCCTTGTAGGATGGATTAAAAACAGAAGAAGGGCTACATTGGGTCAGATCAGTGGTCCATGTAGTATAGTATCTTGTCTTCTGATAGTGGCTTTTGCCAGTTGCTTCAGCGGGAGTGAACAGAACAGCATCATTTATTGAGTGATTCTAGCAAGCAAAGGTTTAGGGACACTCAGAACATGGGGTTGCTGACCATCCCTATCTTGGGTAATAGCAATTGATGAATATATCTTCCATGAACTTGCATAATTCTTTATTCAGTTATATTTTTGGCTTTCACAACATCCCCTGGTAACAAGTTGCACAGGTTGATTGCGTTATGTGGAATACTTATTTATGTTTGTTTTATACCTTCTCCTTATCAATTTCATTGGATGACCCCTGGATCTATGTCATGTGAATGAGTAGATAATACTTCCTTATTGTCTTCCTCCACACCATTCATCATTTTATATACCCATATCAAATCCCTACCCACTTATCTCTTTTTTAAGTTGAGCACTCCCAGTCTTTCTTATATCGTATCAGATAGAAACAGTTCCATACCACGAATAATTTTTGTTGTGATCCTCGGTGCTTTTCCCAGTTCTAATTTATCTTTTTTGAGATGGTGTGCCCAGAGCTGCACACAATATTCAAAGTATAGGCATACCCAGGATTTATATAGTAGCTTTCTGGTATCTTCTGTCTTATTATCTATCCTTTTTCTAGTGATTATTAATATTTGTTAGTTTTTTTGATTGCTGCGGCACATTGTGCAGGTATTTTCAGAGAACTATCCATGATAATGCCAAGATCTCATTCTTGAGTGGAAATAACTAATTTGGAACCCATCATTTTGTATGTATCATTAGAGTTATGTGACCAGTCTGCATTATTTCACATTTATCAATATTGAAGTTCATCTGTCATGTTTCGCCCAGTCACCCAGTTTTGTGAGATTCTTTTGTAACCCTTCACAGTCTGTTTTGCACTTAACTATCTTGAGTAATTTTGTATTGTCTGGAAATTTTGCCATCTAGCTGTTTACCTCTCTTACCAGATCATATATATTGAACAGCATTGGTCCCATTGCAGAGCCTTCGTAGATCCCTGCTATTTACCTCTCTCCCCTGTGCAAATTGACCATTTAGTCCTCCCTTTTGTTTCCTGTTTTTAACTAGTTACTGCTTCATGAGAAGACCTTCCCTCTTATCCCATGATTGCTTACTTTGCTTAAGAGCCTTTGGTTAGAGACCTTGCCAAAGCTCTTCTGAAAGTCCAAGTATACTATGCCCACTAGATCATCTTTGTCCACATTTTTGTTGACACCCTCAAAGAATTCTAATAGATTCATGAAGCATGATTTCCCTTTACAAAAACTATGTTGATTCTTCCCCATCATATTGTGTTCTTCTGTATGTTTGATAATTCTATTCTTGACTATAGTTTCAGTTAACTTGCCTGATATTGAAGTTTAGCTCACTGGTCCATAATTGCCAGAATTGTTTCTGGACCCTTTTAAAAAATCAGTATCACATTAGCTATCTTCCAGTCATCTGGTATGGAGTCTGACTAAAGCGATAGGTTACACACCACAGTTAATAGTTCTTTGAGTGATTGCTCATGTCAATTCCACATTAGATGTGTGTGCTTGCCACATACACAGGTGCTGGAAATTTTTCCTTCAGTAGTACCCATAGGTGAGTGGCTCTATCTACCCCCGGAGAGATGCCTCCATGGCATGATATAAATGTCACACACTTCTCTGACCTCGAGTTCATTCTTGCCACCAGTGACTGTGCAACAGGAGTGGCCCGAGGCTGGCTGCGGCAGCTGGTGCCCCAGGCGGAAGGCGTGATCGGCGCTCCTGCCTGCACGGCCGTCAATGGCCGTGACATCATCATCGGGTGCCCGGGCCAGCGGCGCCCTAGGCAACTGCCTAGTTTGCCTAGGCTCATGGGCCGCCCATGCTGTGCTACAGAACTGCTATACTTAGGCCAGTTATTGCTGTTTCTATGATGCAGTCTTTGCTTACTGTATATAGTTCTCTTGATTCTTAGTTTGTAATTTGTAGTGTATGGGTTGGGACATGCCCTTAGCTCCAGGCTTCAAACCATGTCTACAGTGCAAGCATCCTATGCATGTTAGTGACCTACACAACAGCTACCTGAGATGTTTAGGTGAGGGGCACATTATTGAGAAATGCCATATTTGTGAATTGTTCAAGCCTTGAATGAAGAAGGAAAATGACATTTGCCTCAGGGGACTTTTAATGGAGTTGGCGAAGGGATCCTTCCTACTGTCCTGTAAGGGCAAGAGGAAGTTGAGAGGAGAGCCAAGTCCTGCAGTGGGCAGCTCAACACGTTTGTCTGGGAGTTGGAGACTGACTCAGAGAGATCCAGTTCTCCCTATCCCACTGAGTAGCAGTGAAGGCCTACGGCATGTGGAAGCATCCTTTATGCCAGAAGCTTTATGGGCAGCACAAAACGTTTTGGCCTTGTTGGTGCCAGTGGCACCCATCCAGGCTGTAGCATGTTTGGGGTAAGCCCTTATTGGACTCTTTCTGGGATTTTTGTTCCCAGTGGCCTCCTCCCAAGGCACAGTCCTGCCAGTGCTCTCTGTTGTGAAGCCTTCAGGCCTCAAATATTGAGAGAACTTTGCCCTGAGTATGGGTGCAGGAGGCAGGACTCAAGATGATGCTCCACAGAGCCTTATCATGGACACATTGACTCTCATGTGCCTTATCCGTGCAATATGGCTGGTCCCCTGCTTCCCCAAGACATCGGCATTGCTCCAGGAACTGTTCAGTTGATTAGAGACATCGATCTCAGTTGCACAGTCTCCATCCTGTAGATGGTCATTGAGGATGTTGGACTGTAGGACCTGTTTCAGGTCCTGTTCCCATTCCAAGTCTCGGCACCAAGAAAGCATCAGGAGGCGTCGATCGTCAGGGTCCAGTTGCTGATCCACTGGCCCACACTATTCTCTGAGGTCCCAAGACAGAGTTTATTCTCGCTCAGACAGATCCTCGTGGGCCTGTAGCTCTCATCACTGGGCAGATGGCAATTGGAGTTCCTCCGACTGTTGCTCATCAGGCAGTGGCTGTGGGGCCTTGGAGGCCAGTATCAAACAGGGCTCCTTGCTGCTAGAATAAGACCTGATGCCAACAGCTCAGCCCTCATACACCATGATGCATCCTCTGGGGTGGCCATAGGGGTGGGGGTTCACTCAACCTTCTCAGCTGGCCATCTGGAAGTGGCCTGTGCAATCTTCTAGAGGTGGGAGTTTCCCTTTGTGGACCATGTAAAACAGAAAGTGCCACTGGTTTTGCTCCCATTAGGGACTGGACAAGGGTTCTCTCTCCAACAACTTTCTTTTGTTGTGGTCCAAGGATCTGCTGTACAAGTTTTCACCAATCCTTCTCATCAGCTGGGTCTTAGTTCAGATCAAACAGGACATGGTTCAAGTGATCATGATAGCCCCAGCATGATAGCCCCAGCCTCACCAGCACTGGTTCAGCACACTCATGAACATGGTGCTGTACCCCCCATGGCTCCTTCCTAACTGTCCTGACCTGTTGTTGCATGTGCATAGTTGGCTCCTGCATCCCATCCTTGCATCCCTGTACCTTTTGGCATGAATGCTAGATGGTTGAGCATGGAAGAAAGTACCTGGTTGGAGGAAGTCCAGCAGGTCCTGCTGGGAAGCAGAAAGCTGTCCACGGGACTGACCGACCAGGTAAATTGGATGAGGGTTTCCCACTGGGTGTCAGAGCTGGGTATTTCTCCTAAGCACGGTCCAGCGTAGGTCATTCTAGACTATTTGCTGTAGCTCAGGAACCAGCGTCTGGCACATTTCTCCATCATAATGCCTCTTGTGGCTATCTCCGCTTTTCATGACCGAATTCAGGAACAAGTGGTGTTTCCTCATGAGATGACGGTGAGATTACTGTGGGGTCTTGAGCAACTCTGTCTGCAAGTATGAGATCCTGTTCCACAGTGGGACCTCAACCTGGTGCTCTCCCAGCTCATGGGCCATGTTTTGAACTGGTTGGATCCAGCACCCTTTCATACCTGTCCTGGTAAGTAGCGTTCCTGGTGGCAGTGACTTTGGCATGGTGTGTCTCAGATCAGGGCTCTGATTTCGGAGCCCCGTACACTGCCTCCTACTAGGACAAAGTTCAGCCATGGCCCCATGCAGGCTTCCTGCCAAAGGTAATTTCCGCTGGTTCTGCGTGAACCAGGGCCTATTTCTGTCTTTGTTCTGTCACAAGCCTTACATGATGGAGGAAGAGAGATGTCTACATGCTCTGGACATCCAGAGGGCTTTGGCTTTTTACCTGGAACATACCAAGCCTTCCAGTAGTTGACACAGCTCTTTGTCACTACGGCCAACAGAATGAAATACCTGCTGATTTCCATGAAGTGACTTTCCAACTGGATCACCTTGTGTATACAGAAAAACTATGAGTTGGCAAAGGTTCCTCTGTCACAGATGTTTGGGCCAACTCAACCAGGGTTCAGGAATCTTCGGTGGCCTTCTTGGGGCATGTGCCAATCCAGGCATGGAGCTGCAATGTGGCCCTTAGTCCACACGTTTATGTCTGACTACACTGTTACTCAGCAAGCCAGAGATGATGCTGAATTGTAATCTGAATGTGTTTGTGAACTCCTACCTGCCTCCATAGGCACTGCTTGGACTCACCTAATTTGAAATGGACATGAGCAGTCATTCAAAGAAGTAAAAACAGTTATTTGTTCTGTAACTGGTGTTCTTCAAGATATGTTGCTCATGTTCAGTCCATGACTTACCCTCCTTCCCCCACCATTGGAGTTTCCAGCACGAAAGAACTGGGGGTGAGGGGAGCATGGGATTTCCTTTATACCGCACCATCGAGGCATTACTTCAGGGATCACCAGAGCCTCTCCCACAGTACTGTTGAAGGAAAAACTTCTGGCATCAGTACCTATGGCAAGCACATACCCCTAATGTGAAATGGATACTAGCAATACATCTCAAAAAACACCAGTTATGGAACAGGTAACTTTCTTTTCCACACCTTCATATTTAAGTTCCTTCAGAACTCTTGTAAATACCTTCTGGTCCTCATTTATTACTGTTTATTTTATCATTTTGTTCCAAAAGCTCCTCTATTGGCATCTCAGACTGGGACAGTTCTTCAGATTTGCCACCTAAAAAGAATGGCTTATGTGTAGGAATCTTTCACATCTTCTGCAGCATATATGCACCCAAAGAATTCATATAACTTCTCCCCAATGGCCTTTTCTTTCTTGTGTGCTCTTTGAATACCTCGATTGTCAAGTAGGTAGGGATGTAAATATCGATCAAAATGGTTAACTGTTAAATGATTAAAATTATATTGTTTAACTGGTTAACCATTGGTGGGCATAGGGCAGCTTTGGTGTGGGATCTTACTGGAGCTGTGGACAGGCATGGTGTTCTGGGGTTGTTGCAGTGCAGTTTGGGTCACCTTGGAGCAGTCAGGAGTCCAGCTGCCTCCACTGGAGCTATCGCTGCAAGGTTGGGTCCTACAGGAGTTGCCACAGCATGGCCAGGGGCCTGTCTGCTTCTGCCATGGGTGCTGCTTGGACTGCAAAGATGTGACCGAGTCTCGCCCACTGCAGTGGCAGCTGCTGCAGCATGGCTGGGGATGGGTCCCAATGGGACTGCTGTGGCATGGCTGAGATGGGGGTATATTTATAACTGGAGTCTCAAGTATGGTGTTTCTGTGCAGCATGTCAACTGTTCATCTTTTAGTTCCTGTAAAAAAAACATTTTGTCAGCTCCGAATGGAGTTGCCGGCAGTGTCAGTGTTGGCTTGTCCAAGCAGCTACATAATGCTTTTATTCTACCTTCCCTCCCCTTGTTAAAAAAAGAAGAAGAATGGGGCGGGGGACAAAGAAGATATAAGGAAGTGGAAAGTGACAATCTCAGCAACTGTGTTTTTAAGAACACTCGAGCCTTGCACAGCCTCTGTAATGACAGGCTCTCCAGGCTTTAAGAAATGTGAGACATGTCACGGGCACTATCGGACAAACAGTCAGCATGCAGACACTGTTTGGGGGAGGCTCTTGTGCCCCGGAAGTGTGATCATTACTGCAGCCTCATGGCCAGAGCCAGAAAAGACAGGAAGCTTCGGCTCTGTATGATTTTATTCGAGAAGGCTAGTCAGCCTACTGAGGACTCTCAATGCTGGGACAGGCTCCTAGAAAAAGGAGCCATTACCTGACAAGTGGTCAAAAAAGAGACCCTCCCTGATGAGATCACTGCCCCCCACCCTGTCTCCCAGGGGGATACACCAGGCTCCTTCGGTACTGCGGAGCCCAGATCACAAACCGGCACCGCTACTGCGGCACCTCACAGAGCCTCACGCTGGCAAGATCCGCATTGGCACCAGAGGGGTCGTACCGGCGAACGCCTGCGCCAGTGCCGACGATATTTAAAGACATGGCACCAAAAAAAGCGGCACTGGCTACAAAACAACCCTCACATGAAGCGCATATGCTGACCTCCAGCTGATCAGCATCTGAGTCAATGCTGCCCCACCGGGGCCCCAGCACTGGCACATCTTGATCACTGTGATGGGAGCCTGGTACAGTGTAATTCGCCGGCACACAAGATAAGCGGCAGACAGTGCGCTTCCCCTCCTCCCTCCAGGGAGGCTTCTCCGCTGCCGTACCTGCTGGTATGTGAGGTCTCCTGTACTTTCTGAGTGTGCCACCTTTGGTGATGAGGACCAGAGGAGTGTTTTCTCATCACAGCACATCTCCTGTACTACTTCTTGTCATCTCTACTACAATCACAACAGGCTACAACACCTGCCCTGGTATTTGGAGTGAACATATTCTCCTCCCCCCTCACACACACAACCCTCCCTGCTGGTCACCATGGGAGCACCGGTGTCCCCGTAGAAGATGGTCCACTGCTCCGTCTATTCCAGCAAAGAGACCTCCTCCATCCTTGCCCTCTCATACTATCCCACCATAGACGACAAGGCGGAGGAGGGTCACATCTAAGGATGTTAAGTAAAGATTAATTTACTAGTTGAGCAGTCAATGGAATTTCCATCGACTACTCGACTAGTCAATAGGCACTCCCACATTCCTCCTTTGAAATGTACATCGTGATATGCACGCTTCCATTTCTATCTTGCAACACTGGTTAGTGTTAGTTTATAAGCCATCTTATCATCCCCTACACAAACAGGTTACTGTCCCTAAGAGGGTGCTGGACTCTCTCAAATGGTGGGCACTACCCAGAAATCTAGCAGGGTTACTCTTCCACCAACTTCAACCATTGGTACAGATCACTACAGATACTTCTCTCCTGGGCTGCAGTGCACACCTGCACCAGCATGATATTCAGGGCAGATGGTTGCCGCACAAAAGTGTACTGCATATCAACCTCCTCGAACTCAGGGCCGTGAGAAATGCGTACCACCATTTCGCCACTGTCATCACCAACCGTGCTATTCGTATACTTATGGACAACATGCCAACCATGTGTTGGGTGAGGGATCCCTGGGCGATATGTTCCTAACCCACTAGAATGAGCCACTACACTACGCCACTCATTCCCAGAATTCTATGCAAGATCCAGATTCACAGAGCTCAAGTCATCTTGATAGCCTCATCCTGTGCCAGACAAACCTGGTTTCCATACCTACACTCCATGTCCATCGCACCACCTCATCCTCTTCCATCTTGTCATGACATACTCTTCCAGGATGGGGCAAACTCCTTCACCCCAGCCCCATTCTCTTCATCTGCACATGTGGCTCCTGTCTGGTTCCACGGATCAGAATCCCTATGCTCAGAACAAGTGAGATCCATTCTTCTACACAGCAGGAGGCCATCCACCAGAGCCACTTACCTGCAGAAATGGAAGCAGCTCACCTCTTGGTGTCAGGAAGCCCAAGTTGATCCTCATAAAGCACCACTCCATTGTGTCCTTGACTATATATACCACCTCAAAACTGGAAGCTTATCAATCTCCTCCATCAAGATACACCTGGCAGCAATAATGGCCTTTCACAAACAGATAGACGGATCATCTGTCTTCGCACACTCCACAACTATGGCGACTTCCCACTTCCGTTCCTTCTAATGAAGGTGCTATTCTTGACAGCTATTACCTCGGCAGGGAGGGTTAGCTAGATAGGAGCCCTGATGGCTGAACTACCATATACAGTCTTCACAAAGGACAAAGTGTCCTTGCGACCGCACCCAACATTTCTGTGTAAGGTCAGCAAAGCATTTCATGTCAATGAGCCCATAATATTACCAACATTTTTTCCCAACCCTCATGCATCCCCCTGGGATGTTACGCTCCACGCCCTGGACATTTGCAGAGCTCTGGCTTTTTATATAGATAGGATGAAATTATTCTGAAAGTCCCCATGTCTCTTGATATCCATCACAGCACATTTGAAGGGCACACCAATTTCCATTCAACGTATCTCCAAATGGATATAATCCATTCCCTCTGCACCAAGCCATTGACAATCCCACCAATGGCACATCCCACCCATACTACTGTAACTTCCACGGCTTTCCTAAGCAACATGGCCCTTAAGGACATTTACCGAGCAGCTACTTGGTTGTCAGACCACACCTTTGCCATGCACTATGCCATAATGCCTCAACTGGCAACAATACGGCAGTGGCTACACCAGTCCTATCTTCAGCTGCCAAGCAGTGACTCCAATTCCCGCCATCCACATTGGGCACTGCTTTGTAGTCATTAACAGTATGGAGCAGCCATAGGGACATCACCTGAAGAAGAAAAGGAAGTTATTCACCCTGTGCAATAATGACTCTTATTTGAGATGTGTGTCCTAGTGGGTGTCCATGACCTTCCCCTCCTTTCCCTCTATTTGGAGTTTTAGTTACTCGGGCGTAGATGAGGAACTGAAGGAGGAGTTAGGCTGCGCACACGAGGCGCCAAAGCGAGGGTAGTGCGAAGTGCTCTCTGTGCATGTGCGGCCCGCTGACAAATTCTTAAAAAAGCTCTGATTTGTGGCTCCGGGATGACCCATCACCAACAACGGAGCACCCACAGGGACACACACCTTGAAAAACAGTCATTACTCCACACATTGAATAACTTCCTTTTAAACATTTACACAAATACACGTTTGTTAATATCCCTAGGTTCTAGCAGCAGGGAAGGTGAGGTAGATTTCTCTTTCTCCATTTTTCTGGAAGTTTTCTTATTGCCCTCAATTGTTCCCTGTTTGGGCAGGGAAGTCCCAGCACCTCATTCTCTTTTCCATGGGGAAAAAGGAAAAATGTGTCTCCCAGTGGAAGGAGTATTGATCTTGTAGGGCTTAGGAAAATCCACGTTACCTTTCTACTGTGGGTCTGAGTTGACTGAGCATGTGTTTCATTCTTCTTTATTTATTACTCAAATAAAACTTCTTTTGCAGTCAGTGGAAGTTTTTACTAAATAATGACTATGGGATCAGGTCCAGATGTATGTCATGTATATATACATCCAATGCAGTCTAAGATTAACACCTGGGAAAATTTCTCCACCCACATTTCCTAAATAGCTTTCATGTGTCAAACAATCCATTAGGGAAATGATATGTGGTCTAACTGGAAATGCTTATTTGGGACTTAGGTCACTATTTGAAATAATATAAGTGAAACTCTGCAATTCCCTTTTTTCATAACTTTATATATTTCACTTTTATTTTGAAGGTATATTTATTCCCCAGATAATGTTATCATGAAAGACAAAACTATATTTACATATTTCATGCAGCTCTGTCTGGTTCCAGGGTTATGGGAGCATGAAATATTGTTCATTTGTTTTTCTACAAGATTTGTGATTATTCTGGTTTTGCATTTTTTTCCCCACTGGATGTTGAAAATTATGGCCCTGAAAGTCCATGAAGTTAGTGGCCTGACAGTAGTTTATACCAGGTGCATGTGATTTTATCCTGATCAAAGACCCAAAAATGTGTGTTAGTTTTGCACCAACATTTTCAAACAGCTAGAAGCATACACAAAACTATGGCCTAGTGATATGAAAATAGTGGAACAATTAGATGTGAATTAAATCATGTTCTAATAAAAAAAGGCATAATCGTTAAAAATGAGCAGGGAGGGCTTGGTTAAGTGGGAGGGTCACACTGGAGTGAAAGAGCTACAATAAACTGAAGAATCAACCCCTAAAGATTTTGCAGCTGCTACAGAGAACACCAGATCCTGATGTTACATGTGATCTAAATGTATACACAGGAGGCCATTTACTACTTTCATTTACATTGGGGCAAATCCAGAGCAAATCCACTAACTTCAGTGGAGTTACTCCATATTTACACTCATACAACTGAGAGCAGAGTTTGGTCCAGACAGGATATATTACTTAACTGCATGGTTAACTAATTTTTTTCAGATACATTCTAAACCAATTGCTCAAATTACAACTACATAGCTCTCTCTCTGTTAATAAGGAAGAAATTAAAAAGTTACAAGTTTATTTCCTATCTGCTGAGACCACTGATAAGTAATTAGGGTGCATCTACACAGCAGGGCTTAACTCAAAATAAGCTATGCAAATTGAGCTACGTCAATTGCATAGCTTATTTCCAAATTGAGAGCCTCTACACAGCACTGATTTAGAAATAGAGCACTCTTCCTCTGAATTCCCTTACTCCTCATACAATGAGGGTTACAGGAGTTGGAGTAAGAAGTCCTCCAGCTTGACAGTGTTTCAACATTATTTTGAAATAACTGCCTGCTGTGTAGATGCGGACTAAGTTATTTCAAAACAACACTAGTTATTTCGAAATAATGTTGCTGTGTAGATGTACCCTAAGGGAGTTAGGCTCAAATAAGAAATAAGAACTTTTACTTTACAGTCCAACTAGACCTCAGTCATTTTCAATTTTCAAATAGTTTGCCTTCTTTTATTTCCATCTTCATATTCCTTAGCAGAACTTGTAAGCTTTGGCTGAGACTGTAAACCAAAATACCAACTTGCTAGGCTCTTAGAGAAACTTGATGTTGCAAGGCTTTCCCACTCAGAGACATTTGGATAAACTTTGGCTCAACCTGAACTTGCTTATCTGACCCACATCTCTGAAAATATATCTGGTTTGCCCCTCATTATTTCAGTGGGTCCATTCCAGTTTCCATTGGCACCAAGAAAAGATTTTACCATCAACTTCCATAGAAATAAGGTAGAGCTCTATGAGAATGGGAGAAAATCAGCATGTGGAAATGTCTGAGTTACATAAGAGACCACCAAGACAAATACTGTGTCTGTCTGGATTTACATGGCTGTGAGACTTCTGAGATCAGGGAAGAAACCTTCCAACGCATCTACTGAATTGCCTATTTTGTGCTTTATGAAATTTTAAATCATGCTTTCTACTGAAGCATCAGTCATTGTTCATTGAAACAGCTGGGAAGCTGCCATAGATGCCCCAATATTTTTATCTGGTTGGATAATTCCTACTTCTGTTTCTTAACTGTTTGGGGAGCTTCCACTATAGCTTACCTCCTTGTACCAGAAACCCTTCAGTTCAGAGTCTCAATGTCAAATAATTTACAAGTATTTTAATTTGTGACATTGTATTTACAGAAGTTACATAGATAAAATCTAATCATGTTGTATAAATACAGTAAATCTTGGCACATAAGTTTAAAAAACAAGGTTAGTTTAAAATATACTATATTTAACATATGCTGAGAGAAATGTAATATACATTGTTTTAACTGGAAAATGTTATGATTTGAATCTCTTATCTTCAATTTAGGGACTGATCCTGCAGACACTTATTACTGAACTCAACTTTACTTTATGTATGCATGTGCATGAATTTAAGCTCATGCATGAGCATGTGCAGGATCAGGGCATTAGTACTGAGTGTGCTTCAATGAAATGACTCATGACAGTTAGCACTATATCCAGTACTAAGGATTTGCAGGATCTGGCCTTTTGTGAATAAAGGTTTCATTTTGTTTTACAATAACAAGGAAGAGAAACTGCATTAGAGAGCGTAGGCTTATATAGGAATCTGAACTTCCCAGATCGTAAACCTCCCCCATTGAATTTTCTTGGGGATGCCCTTTGCTAGGCCCTAAGCAAATATCAAACAGGGGCTGAAACCATATGAATAGACTGAAGGCTATAGGACTTTTTTACATTTCTCTTTACTTTTTATTCAAGAAAAATCCATATAAGGATATTGCTGTAGCTCCAACCAGCAGTCTTAGGGCCAAATCCTGCATATGCTTATGACTTGTGAAGAGTTTAGACTATAAGGTCTTTGGTCAGGACTGTCTTTTGGTTTTGTACAGCACCTAGCACAGTAGAGTCTTGGTCCATGGCTGGGGCTTCTTGGTGGTAATGTGTTACACAGTCATAGAACTTACTATCAAAAAGAGATTACAAAACAACGAGGCATCCGGTAGCACCTTAAAGACTAAGGTTTACTTGGGCATAAGCTTTCCAGAATAAAACCACTTCGTCAGATGCATGGAGTAGTTGGATTTTATGTGTCTGACAAAGTGTTTGTTACCCATGAAAGCTTATGCCCAAATAAATCGGTTAGGGCACATCTACTACGCAGGTGCACTGAAGCCAAAATAAGGTACACAACTTGAGCTATGTGAAATGCATACCTTAAGTCAAAATACCTTAATTCAGTTTTTGGTGCTGTCTACACAGTAGGAAGTCTGAGAAAGAACACTCTTCCTCCGACTTCCCTTACTCCTCGTAAAATGAGGGTTACAGGATTCAGAGTAAGAAGTCCTCCAGCTGGACATTATTTTGACATTGCATCAAAATAACTGCTTGTGGTGTAGACACGGACTATGTTATTTCAGAATAACAGTAGTTATTCCGAAATAACATTGCTGTGTAGACATAGCCCTCACCTTTAAAATGCCACAGGCCTTCTCATGGTTTTGGAAGATACAGACTAACACAACTATCCCTCTGAAAGAAAAGACTACACACAACACCAAACATTTTAGGATAAGGCCCATGAAGTTTGATAGCTATGGTTCAAAACTACAATCAGGTAATCAGTTGGTTCCTAAATCCTGTCAAAGTTATATATTTATGTATTTATTGTCACAGGAATGTCATGAGGAGAGAAGAAATTAGAGAGCTCTGTGACTGTGCTGACTTATAAAGCTTCTGTTTGTCACTTCTCAACAGTAAGATCTAGCAGTTCATAAATGTATTTATTGAAAGAAAAATCAAAGAAATGTTTTAATACCATCAATATTTTTTTTGTGAAACCAACCATCCAAGCACACCCACATTTTAATTTTCTGACAATCAGAAACCAATTAATTTGTTTCAGGTTTTCATTGAAAAAACTTAAAAACAAAAAGGGGAATTTTTCTTTTGAAATTTTTTGTCAAAAAGCCAGGCTGACTGTTCCGTTGATCATGATTAGGGCCCTATCACATTCATGGTCCATTTTGATCAATTTCACAGTAATAGGATTTTTAAAATAAGAAATTTCATGATTTCAGACATTTAAATCTGAAATTTCAGAATGTTAGAATTGTAGGAGTCCTGACCCCAAAGGAATTGGGAGGATCACAAGGTTTGTGGGGGAGAAGGGAAGACTGCAGTTCTGCTACCCTTACTTCTGCACTGCTGTTGGTTGAGCAGTGACTTCGGAGATGGGTGCCCGGCCAACAGCCACTGTTCTCCAGCTGCCCAGCTCTGAAGGCAGCACAGAAGTAAAGATGGCAATAAATGTGACTTCTCCCTAAAATAACTTTGTAACTCCCTTTTGGGTCAGGACTCCAAGTTTAACAAACACTTACCTCCCCTTTGAAATCTGTATAGTATAGGATAAAAATACACAAAAGACCAGATTTCACTGGGGAGAGACCAGATTTCTTGGTATGTGACATGTTTTTCATGGCCGTGAATTTGGTAGGGCCCTGATCATGATGTGAGAATGAGGTTGTCAGTTATAGCTTTACTCTGCTCCTAGTGAAGTCAATGGCAAAACTGTCATTAAATTCAGAGCAGACTGATCCCTTACTTAGCATCTGGTTAGTAATCTTGTAGATGGGGGGTGGATAGCACATATTAGGGGGCAACAGTGGAGGGTCTCAAACATCATTCAAGCAGTAAAAATGGGTGATATTTTGGAGAAGATAGTATATCCGTGCCTAACAATATAATGAGAAATGAGCTGAATAATGGTCTATATTGTGTATTTTCTTCCCCTATCATATGTGTATTACTCCCTTTCCCTTTAGGAATGGATGTGGAAGGGGAATGAGACCCTTATCTATTTGGCTTTTTATAATGTTGCCCATCAACCATGATATCTAAGTGCCCAGACACAGAGGTTCAGTAAGAGGCAGAGAAAATGTATGCAATCTCTAGCTAGGAATGATGCTGTTCTTCCTCAACTTCCATGTGAGGTGATTCTGTGATGGATACTTTTTTTTGATGACTTAAAAAAAAAAAAAAAAAAAAAAAAAAGAACCTAAGCTGCAATATCTCTTCTTTATTTTAACAGGAAGTGGGTAGGTCTGAAGTGTCTCATAATATATTCACCAAGCAGTATTGGTTCAATTTCATAAGGAAGTTACTCCTAAAGCAAAAACAAGGTTTATTTTTAAAAGCAAAATTGCACATTAATGCTGCTATTCCTGGTATCTTAAACATACTAAGTGATATTGAAATGGCAAATACATATTTTTGTCTATTTATGTACACAAAGTAATTAGGTAATTCAGTCAGTGTTCTTAAATTAGGATCATATACCTTCACTTAGGCAAATACTAGGTCTTCTGTTAACATATCTTATGGCTCAAAACATATATTATGTGTCCAAAATATGTATGTAATCAAGCACATAGCTGATTGATTAAACTGCAGAATAGTTAAAAGTTAAGATCTAAAAGTTAAGATCTAAAACTGGCAATAGCATCTGAATTCCTGGCTCTTTTATACATTCAATGATTTGCAATGTTTAAATCCAAAGTGTTATAATGCTCCAGTGTCATATGAAATTCAAAGCAGATTTATACCCCTTTCCCTCTAACCTGCATGTAGAAAAATTACAGAAGCCTCTGACAATGAAGCTACTTTGCATTCCTGAATGACAAATATTTCTCTTAATTTTGTCATATGTCAGACCTGTGAAGAATTGCAGTTACCACAACACTGCTTGGGCTATCTGAACACAGCATTTTGGGGAATGCCCTGGAGCTAGAGTGCACTGATAGGCTATGTGAAGATACAGCAGTCAATACAGATTAATTAAAACGTGGCATAGAAGTTCCACATCAACACTATGCTGGTGACACTTTAACCTGATTTAGCTGCAGCATTTGTTGTGTTTTTAATCCCTGGGATGTCTGTGGTAGAATGCCAATTAAGAGATAATTTTAAGCAAAACTATTTTTAATACAAAAATGAAATAAAAACTTATCGATTCTTTTAAAGTAATGAATTGTGTGAATTGCATAGCATGGAATTAGAGGGATCTAGAGATTTTCTTTTATAAACCATGATCTATTACAATCTAATTACTGTTCATGTACTAAGTGAAATTATTATTAGTAATGATGATGTTGTTGATAATGTAATGTTTGCTTAGTGTAGTCCCCACTATGTTCTAGGCATTTTTTAGGCAGACAAGAAGTAACACCTCCTGCCTAGAGAAACTCACAATGTAAGGACACAGTTAGATCCATTGATGGCGCTGTGTGCAGTAGTGCTTTCTAGGCTGTAGCTGTTCTACAGAGAGAAGTCCTCTTTTTCCAGGGTTTCCAGACTATCAACTTTTCACAAGCACAAAATTGGCACACAATTGGGAAAAAATGTGAGATATATCACAGTCATTCTGGATGATCTAGGGCTGGGGTCCAGGGCAGCCAGGGGAGCTTGGCTACAACCCCTTAGGTTTGGATTCTTTTAGCTTTTTAGTATTCTTTGCAGCATCACTTGGAGACTTGCTGCAGTTTCAACACAGTGAGAAGTGTTGGACATGTCTCTAATGACAAAATGGAAAAAGTAAAGCAGGCAGGTAGGAATTTTTAAAAGCACTCATTCAAGTGTCATAACTAGCATCCAAAATGGTTGTCTTACTCAGCTGAAGTGACCTTATTTCAGCGCTCTCCAGACAAAAATGATCTATTTGCAAATTGCTCAGTGTTTTGCACACAAAGGCTGACAGCTGTGTCATACTGTACCTCTGACAGACATTTGACTCCCTTTCTTCAAAGAGCAATATCCTAGCGTTTTGGGGTTAAGCTTCAGAATGATACCTAGAGCGTATGCAGAACATGACCTCAAGCTTATGATAAAGTTGCAGATGGCTCTTAAAAATCTGAAAAAGTCCCAAAACATTACATTGTCAATGGCAAGATATTTGAGTGTCTGGTGGACCAGGGAAGGGTAAAAAATCTAATTTGTCGTTATGGGATCTGTAGTTTCTGGAGAGAAATATATCAGTACAGTAAAACCTGTGCTAATTGGCCCTTAACTGGCCGGAAAACTTTAGAAACTAGCAAATTTCTGAGCTGGGAGGGGCGGGGGGAAAGGAAACTGGTGCTTTAAGCCGCGTGTGCAGCATGTACCCGGGGGAGAGGCGAATGGCTGCTTTGGCCACCAGACTGCATCCCGACCCCCCGCAACTTCCGGCAGCCCGGCACCCCCATGGCCACTCGGCTCGCCCCCACACCTCCTGGCCTCCTCCCCAAGCAGGCCAGCCCCCTCATGGCTCTCCCCCTCGACAGGCCGCCCCTGCCATCTCTGCCCCGGCTTCCACCCCCGCTCACCAGGCAACATCCTGCCCTGCTGCCCCCCCCCCCCAGCAGGCCACATCCTGGCCCCCACACAGCTTTCCCCACCTGTAAGCCCCACATGGCTCCCGCACCCCCCCTCCCAATATCTGGAATTTTCAGAAAACCGGCAGGACCTAATCCCTGTGCATGCTGGATAACAGGTTTTACTGTACTTTGTTTAACTTAAATGAATAAAGAGGTTTGAGGTTGTTCAGAAATGTGGATGCTTAGCACCTTTTGAAGTCCGGTCCCTATCCTTAAACAGTGTAGAGAGATGGGGAAATTGTTATTTTTCATCTTGCAAACATTTGAATTTAAATAGAATTAAAAATATTGCCTGTGGGACCTCCTCAAAGTACATTTGCCTACTCTTCACTCATTCACTTGTGCTTTATTATTTGATTTGCAGATGCATTAGCAGACCCATTGTTTGTGGTACTGAGGGGTCTCTTGAGGTTACAGACAATAACAACAAATATCTATTAGTCTTCCCGCTGAATGCTCAAATTCTGCCAGGCACTTTAGAGCTGGGAAATCCCAATCTCCACTACAAAGACTCCCATTGTATCTGTGAAGATTCTGGAGCGTTTCCATTTCTTGGTATATGTTGAAATAATCTACAGAAGATGCCAAATGAATGTATTGTTTTCTGGCTGTAGTATTCAATTATGGTTCCAATTCCATATGGAAAAGATTGGCCAGAACAAAGACAATTTCAAATCCATATGAAAAAGATTGATCAGATTAAAGACAGTTTAAGGGAGGCTGTATTAAATTCATCAGCTGTAAATTCCTTGATGGTGATTAGGTGTTGTATTACTGAACTATGGTATATTAACTGAGAAAGTTAAGTGCAGTACAGGGGTGCATCTACACAGAAGGGAGTAACTCAAAATAACCTACACAAATTGAGCTATGTCAATTGCGTAGCTTATTTCAAAATAGCTTATTTCGAAATTGGGAGCGTCTACGCAGCACTTATTTAGAAATAGAGCATTCTTTCTCCAACCTCCCTTATTCTTTGTACAATGAGGGTTACAGGAGTTGAAGTAAGAAGTTCTCCAGCTTGACAATATTTCAATATTATTTTGAGTAACTGCTTGCTGTGTAGATGTGGACTAAGTTATTTCAAAATAACACTAGTTATTTCAAAATGTTGCTGTGTAGACATATCCTAGAAGTCTGTAATTTCAGCTGTCAGGTAGAACTGTGAGTTAACATTAATACGTGCCTTTTTCTTGCTAATTTAGACAGACACCACAAAATCAAAGAGTAAGAAATGAACCAACTAATAATAGGAGCCTTTTACAGATTGTGCTAGGATGCTTTAAGCAATATGTATTTTAGCTATATGTCATGAGCAAAGGAAGTGTTCACAAAGAGTTGTATTAAAAACATTATAATGCTCCTTAATACTGTTTTTAAAATAAAACACTTGTTTTATGGGTTCAATATTGTCCCACTAATTCTTCAGATTTGAGTTTCTGAGACCGTTTGTCAGTTGAATAAAAATTATTAACATAATTCCGGTGAAAGCGGGATATATTGGAGGGTAGAAGTATAAGCCTTGTGCACTTGGGTAAATTTCACCCTGAACAGCAATAGCTACTGTTGAGGACACAACCATTAACTTCTAGTGATTATTGCATAACAGTTGGTGCATATTGTTCTGCTTTTAGTTAATTTACAACATTATAAATGGTATAATGGCTTTTTCTGACTAATAATCTCCAACTGATTTTCTGCCAAAGGGAAGAATGCTTTCAATTATAGCTTTTAATTTACTATTAGTTCAAATTGGCCTATACATTTCAGTGGAAAACACATTAAGGGTGAAATGCAGGTCCTATTGAAATCAAGGGCAAAATCCTCCTGACTTCAGTAAGGCTAGGATTTCATCTAAGGTGTAGTAATACTAAAATAATCCCAAGTTATTTTCCTATATGATTTGACAAAAAAAGATGATGGGTAGCAACATAATATGATGGGCAAAACTTAGTTTACTTCATAGATGGAGAAATTAATCTTTGGTGAATGAATGGTGAACAAATAGAGAAGCTGACAAAAGGGTGTGAAATGCTAAAAAAGATACTTCCCTTTATTTTCTGCTCTGGGCACATGATGTTCATCAGGGTTACAAAAAATTATACCTGACATGGCAGTGCCAGCCCTACCCCCATAGCTCCCCCACTGCTAGTTCAGCCTCCAGAGCCCCCCCAGCACTGGACCTGCCCCTGAAACACCCAGTGCCTGTTCCACCCCATTCACATAGCCCTGCGCTGCTGCCTGCGTCGCAGTGGTTCTGGGGCCGGAGCTGGGGCACACCGCCCAGTGCCTCCCCCCTCCCACCACAGCTGTTGAGAGAGGTGGGTCCTGCCCTGCCTCTCAGCCAACCAGTGCCAGGCAGGGGTGGGGTCTGCTCTGACCACAGAGGAGTGCTTTTCTGTGCAGTGAGAGGGCTGTGCAGCACAGGGTCTCCTCTCTGCTGCGGAGCTGCTCCATGCGGTCCTCCCGACCCGCATGGAAGCGCTTTTCCATGGCCGGGAGGAGACCCTGCCCAGCACTGGTTGGCTGAGAGGCGGGGCAGGACATGCCTCTCCCAACAGCTGCGGTGAGAGTGGTGTACCCCAGCCCTGGCCTCCAGAGCCGCTGCTGCCTGGCAGCCAGCCCGGTGGTTAGGAACCGCTGATCTACACTTTATAAAAGCTTTTGATACTGTCTCACATGACCTTCTCATTAACAAACTAGGGGAATGCAAGCTAAATGGAGCTATTATTACGTGGGTAGGTATCTGGTTGGATAGCTGTTCCCCGGTACTAGTAAATCATGGTTCATAGTCATGCTAGAAAGGCATAACTAGTGGGGTTCCTCAGGGAGCAGCTTTGGTAGCAGTTCTATTCACTATCTTCATCAATTATTTAGATAGCATAGAAAATGTACATTTATAAAGTTTGCAGATGGTACTGGGGGGCCAGGCTGAAAATGCAAAATGACTGAATGACGAACTGGAGAAATAGTCTGAAATAAATAGGATGAAATTCAATAAGGACAAATGCAAAGTACTCCATTTAGGAAGGAACAATACATTATACACATACAAAATGGGAAATGATTACCTAGGACCACATAGTGGACCACAAGCTAAATATGCATCAACAATGTGGCATGCTTACAAGAAAAGCAAACATTACTCTGGGATGTATTAGTGGGAGTGGAATAAGCAAGACATGAGAAGTAATTCTTCTTCTCTACTCCGCACTGATTAGGCCTCAACTGAAATGTCTGGGTGCCACAATTCAGGAAAGATGTGGACAAATTGGAGAAAGTCCAGCGAAGAGCAAGAAGAAAGATTAACAGTCTTGAAAACATGACCTATGAGGAAAGATTGAAAGAATTGGGTTTGTTTATTCTGTAAAAGAGAAACTGAGAAGGAGCACCACAGCTTTCATGTATCTAAAAGGTTGTTACAAGGAGGGTGAAAAATTATTCGTGCCTATGAAAGCTCATGATACTATCTACGTGCTTTGTTAGTCTTTAAAGTGCTGCTAGACTATTAGTCGTTTAAGTTTTTCCAGTTCAGAGGTGTTACTGCTGGTGACCTCTGTGGTGTTGTGTAGATTGGCCTTTGGAACTCATTCCTATTACTACACAAATGACAGAATGTTTTCACAGGTACCAGCCAGAAACAGATAAAGACCTTCTTTTCACATTTCCCTTTGCAATGCAGAATTTTTCATTAGTGCCAAACACGGCCCTCTTTCTAAATCTCCTAGCAACCATTGTGCACTGCTAGCACCCTCTCTCCTTGGACTCAGCAGATTGCAAAGCTTTTGTGCGCATGCATGTGTGTGTGTGTCTACAGTACAGCTTCTCTTTGTCCATGGCAGTGAACAAAAGAAATGTATTTGTCAAAGCTGAGTTTTCCTTTGAATGTCTTACCCCTTTCAGTTATCTTTGTTTTCTCACCTACGAGTGCTTGCACCCATAGGTCAAACCTTTTGGTATCTGAGGATTTTTTGAATGGGGTAGAAGTTTGGAACAAGTAGGCAGTGGTTTGTACAGGGGAAATATCAGCCCACTGATGATTGTGATCTGCAAATTGAGGTATATCACTCTGGAAGTCCAAAAGGAGCAGCAGCTGTTGATTTAGAATTATTTAATCTTGCCATAGTTGTGTGGTACAATTGTACAGGCTCATTTTGCTTTGCAGCCTAGTGGGGATGGTAGTGGAAGTCAACTGCTCTTATGAGTCATCTGCAAGTATTCACTTAAGAACCCCCACTTGTAAATCAGAAAAGAACTGAAGCAACAAATTGAAGCAACATTTTTGGTATTATGAGGTCTTCAGCTGACCCCTTTTCTCACCTTTTTTTGTGCTGATTGATGTGTCATACAGGCCCATACACAGGAATTTCCATGGGGAAGTGCTTTTTTAAATGGGAACCGCAAGGGTGCAAATGCCCCCCCTCCATGATCCCCCAAGTAAGTGTGCTCCAGATGGCCAAGGCAAGGCAGGAGATGCTCTCTGCCAGAGACTCCCTCCCCCTTGCTCTGGCTGACCAGGGGAAGGCTGGAACTGTCCCTACCTCCTCCCCCCAACCAAGCGAGGCCCAGCCCTGTCCCCAGCCTTGCTCCTGGGGGAGAAGGGGCAAATCAGTCTCAGCCTGGCCAGCTGGAGCATGGGGAAGGGAGGCTCAGGCAGCGCACCGCTCTTGCCTTCCCTTTGGGGGACCTGCATTCACACCCTTCGCACCTCCCTTGCGTGCGGGCCTGCATTAACTAGTAGAAAGGCTGTTGGAGTCATTGCATCTCATTAAGAATAATTAAATTACATGGCAAACCAGAAAAACTTTTTATTGGAAAAAATAAACGTGTGACAGTGTAAATGAATATGTTTTTTTTTAATCAGAATGGGTGGTTTGTGCATAAGAATTTTCTTTTTAGAATTATTTGTAAAGATATATGTGAATTTCATGAACAGTGGGACTAAAATCACTGGTTTGCACCAACTTAATACTAGCAGAACAATACAGGTGTAAATCCCACACAGAAATGGTGCTACACTGCAGTCTTGGTATGACAAACATACAAATGTTATTCTACTGCTCTTAGGCTTCCCTTGACTGGAGGCTGCCAATTGTGGTCATTTGTGCAGCTCTTTTGTGGAAAGACCAAAAGAGGGTAATAAAATGAAACACTTTTTCATTTGTGTTCTCCAAGACAAGATTTGAATCCTGCTGTCCAGAAAAGAGAGGTTAATTCACTTATATTCCTCTTTCCAAAAATGTTCACTTATTTTTTAAGTATTTAACTTAAGGCATCTAAGACTGTAAGTGGAGAACCCAAGAACAGAGGAACTCAAAATTAGTGGACACTAATGAAAATCTGAGTGTCATACTCTATGGCTCTTCCTTCCAAATATATTTAATAAGCCACCTGTACTGATTTGTATTTTCTTTATGACTTTTCAGGATCATGCATCACACTTTTTTTCTTAAGTTTAACCATTCATGCCTCCTTGATGGCTGAGGTGAAGTAATAATCACCTAGTAAAAAAAGTAGGTTAGTTGTCGTCAACAGAATAATTATTTTATGGCATTAACTCTGTTTTAACTTTTGGATGTTTATTACAATTAGTGTTGTTTGAGTGATTTACACACACACACACAGGCTATGTCTAGACTGCAGAGTTCTATTGGAAAGAGATATGCAAATTGCGAACCGCAATTTGCGTATCTTTTTCTGCTTTTTTTCCCCGGAAGAGGCTTTTCCAGTATTTGGCCTGTCTACACGGGACCAAATTTCAGAAAAACCTCCTCTTTCGGAACATTCCCTACAATGAGGAATACAGGGATGCCGAAAGAACGTGTCCGCTTTTTTGGAAACTGTTCTGAAAAAGCGGAGGCGTTCCTTGGACGTGGCAGAGCTTTCCTGGGGTACCTCCAGTATCCCGGAAAAGCTCCGCAGTGTAGACATAACCAGAGAGAGTGTGAGAGAGAGAGAGGACTAGATTGTGCCATTGAGGCCCAGCCTTGTTTTGGCTGAAGAGCTGCTTTGTTTTGGACAGAGCACCGGAAAATCTGCCTGAGTTCCGCATTGAGCACCAACCTGTCAGGCACAACTCGGGCTACATCTATACTGCACCTCTCTTCCACAAAAGTTAATGCAAATGAAGTGCAGATTAGCATATTGCTGTGCTTCATTTGCATAATTAATCAGGGGCTGTTTTTGTGCAAGAGGCTTTTGCGCAAAAAGGAGCTGTGTAGACGGCAATATACTAATCCGTGCTTCATTTGCAGAAGCTTTTGCAGAAGAGAGGTGCAGTATAGATGTAGCCTCATTCTCTTGCCACAGTGCTCTTCCCCCCTTACCTCACTCCTGGGGGAAGGGGTGAGGCAGCAAGCTTCATCCTTTCCCCTGCCAAGGGAGGGAGGCTCAACCAGTGCACCGCTTCTGCCTTTCTCCTGCCAGCCAGAGCATGGGGGAGGGAGGCTCGGGCAAAGCGCCACCCCAGCCTGGCCGAAATCAGCCCCATGGAAAACCATGAGGGGATACGTTCACACCCTTTGCCCCCTCCCACTTCTCGGCGTATAGGCCTGTCATAGCATTTCAAATATGGCATTAGTAGACACAGCCCGATTCCAGAGGGTACCTGTTTTCTACCTTAAAGCAGGAGGTGAGCACTTTTCAATGTTGCCCATTACTTAATGTATCAAGAACAAATACTGCCTCAAAATATGCATTTTATGAAGTTTTAATTCTCTGACTAGTATATTAATTTTACTTCTGCAATCTACTGGGTGTTAAGGAAGAGGCAGCATAGTGCAAATGGCACAAAGGCATTTCATCAGTAGCAGCTAAGCATTGGCAAAAACCAGAGGGAAACTAGTTAGGATAACATGTATGGCAATGAAACTGAAAACCAAATCAACAGCAGAAAAACTGAGCTAGCTTTCATTCACATTAATGTTCATTCTCTCTGTGTTCATCTGTATGTAGTTTCTGTTATTGTGTGTATGTGTTTTTAAGGCAGATGCCTGCAACAAGTTTGTATAGTTTTTCTTGTAACTTTAGTGTGTTCGCTAATATCTTAACAAAAACTGCTTATTACTGCATGTGCTGATATTTCTGCACCAGAAGTAACATTTTGACCAGGAGCTCATTGAATCTTTTCTGGGGAATTTGTCTCCAGTGTTAGAGGATAGCCAACGTGAATTTGCCGTGAAACGCCACAAATCTCGATTCATTTAAAAAAACAAAAACAAAATAAAATGCACACTGCATATATACTGAAATATGGCTCTATCAATCCACTCCCCCAGTCTCAAGTCCCCCTTCCACTGTAATGGGCAGCTTCGATTCTGGAACCTTTATGCCAGTTTCTGTGCAGTTTAGGAACCGAAGGATATACATTTACATAATAATTAAGGTAAGAATCATATACACTCAAATTTTCAGTATATAAAAGCTGTATTAAATGTATTTAATCAATAATGACATTTACATGCTACGGGCCACAGCGATGTTAGTACTACACCCAGTGCAACAGAGGAAAGGGCATATGAATAGATTTGTGACATCTTAACATACAGCAACCTTAAGCCCTGTCTTCACTTACCGGGGAGATCAATGCTGCAGAGATCGATCTCCCAGAGGTTGATTTTTTAGTAGGTCTAATAAGGATGTGCTAAATCGACTGCTGCTCATGTTCCCATCAACTCCTGTACTCCGCCGGTGACAAACTATGAGGAGTAAGGGAAGTTGACGGGAGAGTTTCTCCCATCGACCCCCTGCAGTGGTGATGCCACGGTAAGTCGAACTAAGATGCATCGATTCCAGCTATGCTGTTCATGTAGCTGGAATTACGTACCTTAGTTTGACTTTGCCCCCCTACTGTAGGCTTGGTGTTAAGAGTTACCTCCTTCCAAACCATACGGAGACTGAGGCCAGGTCTACACTCATAAGTAATGTTGAATCAAGATATTCAACACTACCTATGTTAATTACGTAGCTGGAGTCAACATTTCTTGTTTTGCATTTCCCCGCCATCCCCACAGTGAAAGGCCAACGGGAAGCAGGAGTACTGGTAGCGGGCAGAGGCAGCGAGTCTTAACTAGACTCGCTAAATCAAGCTCCGGAAGATTGATCACAGCAGCGTCAATATTCCATCTAGTGAAGACATGGCCTGAGTGAAGTAGCTAATACCTAACTATGCTGTGTCTTTGCCATACAGAAATTTCCTTATGCCAGAGGAATCCTCGAGTAGCTGGCTGTATCCATCTATTTTTATTTAAAGTAACTTTAGTGATGTTGTTTTACACCAGTGTAAATTTGGCTCTGCTGGCAACAGTTTCAGGTGCAACAGTGTTACGTCCAGCACTTGTTTCAGGGCTAGAGCGTCTAGGAACACATGAAGCCCAAGAAAAGTAACACATTGACAAGAACAATGTCCAATACCTTGTATCCATGTTATGAATATCCAGGCATCGATAAATCCTACATATATCCATGCACAAAGTATAGCTATAGATATACTCACATCCTCCTAGATTAGGGTCTGCTGGGCCTCTCATGGATTGAGCATATGTAGAGGGATGATTTCTGCTGGAATTTTCCTGCAGGGAGCACAATTTTCCCAAGCTTGGCACCATTGTTTAGAATGTGACTCTGACTATATCTCACACCATGTGCATGAACCCACTTCTTCTTTATTCATATGTCTCCCAAGAATATTAGGGTGCTTCATTTTTCCATAGGCTACATATAGTTGCTTTTAGTCTCATTAAGAGTGATGCCCAACGTGTCTCCTATAGCTAAAGCACGTATTATAGAAGAATGTGCCTCTAGGCTAGGGTATTTTATGATCTAAAATTAATCTTACGGGTAATTTTTTTTTTTGCAATACCAATCATTGGTAACAGGGCTGGCTTTAGGAAGTGTGGGGCCCAATTCGAACCAAATTTTGGTTGAGCAAAAAACAAAAAAACAACAAAAAAACCCCAAAACCCAGCACACAAAGAAACAACTCACAGCCCCTTTAAATCCCCAGCTACCGGGCAGAGTCCCGCCTTCCAGCCAAACCCACGGGCTGACTCCCCCTCCCGCGGCACACAGAAGCCGCCGTGTTCCTCCTCTGGGGCCGATGCCCCCTCCCGCAGTGCGCCCGACACACTTCTGGGTTTAGGGCGCGGGGCCCTCTGGCTTTAGGGTGCAGGGCCCTTTTAGATGCGGGGCCCGATTCGGGGGAATCGGCCTAAAGCCAACCCTGATTGGTAAAGCTTTTCCTGTAACCTTGTGGCATTGGGTTATTTTTCAATCACTTATATATCTCAAGCTTTTAAGCCTAATATGGCTAAGCTAAAATCTTACAGGCTTCAGCCTGTAGGCCTTGTGTTTCAGCCCTTCTTAGATACCTAATACATCCCTTCTTACTGCTAATCAGGTTTATACTTCTATAGGCCTACAACTTAAACCTATGTAGCATACAGTGAGTACATATAACATGACATGTTAATCATAACATCACAAACTAAAATAAAGGAATTGAGCTACACAGTTAAGATGTTTTTTAAAGTCTGCTTTGTAGGCCTAATGATTTGGCCTAATGATTCTGAGCTTCAGACATGCTGAGGATTCTCAATGCCCATTTATTAAGTGAGAGCTATGGATCCTCACTCAGTCCCTGTGATGATTAAATTTATATGTGTATCAGGATTGTTCAGTATTTGATATTATGCTCAGGGGAAGAATTTTCCAGTGGTTAGAGTAATAGCCTGGGATTCTATGTAATCCTAAACATGTTAGGCCCTATGTATGTGAGTTTCCTATATGTAAATGGAGATAACAGCTCTGACCTACCTCATAGAGTGAGGAGCAATACAGTAAAGATTGCTCCACTATTACAATAATATGCCGCCAGATAATACCTAAGTCACAAAGAGAACATAGCACATGGCAATAATATTTCTCTAGTTGTACCTAGAGTTTAATTACATCTAACAGTCTGGAAATTACAGTCGTACTTTCTGTAAATGTTTAAAACATAAACGATACTTCTAAAACATTGGTAGAGTAACTTCTGTTTAAAGGTAGAGTGTAGTTAAAATAGCAGCCCTGTTGACTGTATTTTGAACTAAGCAGGACTTATGATGTGAAGGGCTTTAGGAACCCATAGCCACTACAGCTTTAATAAAACAGACTTGTGCTTATGGATGTTGAGTGATTTATAATTGTTTTTGTTAACGATATTAGCTAGTTCATGTAATTTTCTTAGTCTTGGTACTTTTCTGAAGTAAAAACAGGCTGTCCTATTGCACACAGCTAGAGGAAGATGGCCTGTTATAAGAAAATACACATAAAAAAAAAGTGTGTGCCATTTGCAAATTGTTACATTTGCTGTAAAAGACAAGGAAAGGAGAACTTGAAAATAAATGGAGGACAAATGACTCAAAGTGGGCCCTGAGATTATAGAATGGAAAAAAATGAAGCACAATTATGGGAAACAAATTAGTTTTTTATTATATATATACACCCATACAACTGATAGATTTAGCCTAAACTGTAACTCAGTTCTTCTAGTTGGTATACCAGGAGGGCTCTGGAGGTAGGAGAAGGGCACCAAATGAGGATGGTGGGTTCTACATGGACATGTCAAGGCACATGTCAGCATGCCTTAAAACTCACATCCCCTTAGGGTGCACTACCCTGCTATGCAGACGAGCCGTTAAGTCTACATTTCTTAGATTCTTCATAGTTACCACTACTAAGCTGTACTATTAGGTAGTTCACAGGCATACCTGTACTACTGTTCTACATATTAGATTAGGTTATGAACGTCAGGGATGAGAACCATACCTCTGTGCTGTTGCCTTTCTGATGGGTAGAAAAGTAGGAGTGGTGTAAATGGCTCTAGAAGTAAGATAGGGATAATGATACTACCCTCTTTTGTAAAGAGCTAGGTGTTATTTAGGGAAGCAGCAGTCCTATGCAGGCCCGGCAGAGCCCCTTCTCCATCTGCCCCCCGCCCGGCAAGAGTGGCTCCCCACTCATCCACCCTTTAATCAGTTAGCCGGTTAAATGTAGTGTTTAACCTATTAACCAATTAAATCTCTAGTATTATTACTTAGTATTACTGAAATTCTTAATTCAGCCTGAGGGAGGATTTTCCTTGCAAAAGAGGACCATAACATTACTTTCTGTGAACCCTTTAAAAATCCTGATGTAGGGTACAGAGCTGCAGTACTGCCATCAGCCTGGGAAGGATTCTGTAACTTGGCCAGATCTCTAGGGCTATGTCTACACTACAAGATTATTTTGAAATAAGTTATTTCAAAATGATAACTCCCAAATTAACTGTTTCAAAATTAGCTGACTCCGTAAGGAAAGCAAGAGTTAGTATTTTGAAATAATCAGCCCCTTATTTCAAAACAACAGGCTTGGTAGTGTGGACGCTCTGCTTGTTATTTCGAAATAAGGGGAGTTATTTCAAAATAACTCCCCAGTGTAGACATGCCCTTGCATTGCATACATTACACAGTGGACCTCTCCAGACCCTGGAGAATAGGAAGGGTTCAAAAGTGGTTTAAAGCTCTCTTAGCCTGTCCCCTTCCTGGAATCCAAAGGGAACTTTTTTTTGTTTTGCATTTGCTGGAACATGACTATTGTTCTCGTGTTTAAACTTTGGTTAATTTTTAAATACACATTTTCATACAAAATCAATGCAAAATGAGAACAACTGCTATGCCAAACCTCTGAGTGGTTAATCTAGAAAAAAATAAACCTCCAAGCAAACAATGACCAGCACAACAAAGGCACTGGGTATCCCCTCTCCTGACCACAAGGAGGCATAAACAGGCAAACACAAGCCTTAAGATATCACTGATACAAACAGCATTTCAAAGACTCACAAGAAACTCTTGTTTTAAAAATGTAATTTAATCCATTAATTCTACAGCAGTCATCATACACATCAGCACAATATTTAAGTACATTGGACAGTACCCAAGAAAGATGCAATTACCTAGCAATATTCTTTTGTTAAAAAAAAAAAAAAAAGAAACAAAATTCTAAAGATGTAACAGGAAAAAATATTGGTTATAATTACCAGCAGGTTAATTGACTAAACACATCACTACTTTTCATTATCAAGTTAAAGGCACTTATGTTAACAAAATTCCCAATTTGTCTATGCTTCTTGTCTCAAATGCCCTGAAATCTAGAGAGGACTGAAGGCCAGATTCTGAGCTCTCTAACCTTGCTGTAAATACAGCATAATTCCACAAAAGTTAGCGGAAAGGTATGTCTGAGCTCAGTATGCAGGCAGTGTTATATCTCCTTAAGAGTACAAGTCATTTGGATAGAAGCAAATGTATTTTGCCACAACTGTTGTCTGCTCTGACAGCACTGGCAAAGGTTTCCTATCATTAGACTGTATCATCATAGCAAATAATGGGCCTTATTCTCCTCTCACTTGTGTCTGTTTGAGCTCAATGGCATTATTCCAGATTTATAGCAGAGAGAATGAGAAGAGAATCTGGCCCAAACTTGCTGGGTCATAAATACAAGCCAACTGCTGCACTCAAATGCTCATATAAAGGTGGGCCTAACGCCTTTGCTTGTCTGAATCAATGCATTAGTCCTCATTCATTATGGGCCCATCACTCACCTCTGTCCCAATTATTTCACAGCAATAAACCAAAACAAATACCACAGAACAGATGCCTGAATGCTTGGTCATGCTGCGCTGTGAAATAAATGGCTGTTGTGCAGATTAAATTATTTGCTGCAGTCCTTATTCCTGTGCTGGACCTTATACTTGGAGGAAAGGTCTTGAGAGGCTTTTCAAATCTCCCCTTTGATTCAGGAGTGGTAGTCATTGTGTGTAGTAAATGGGAGCTAGATATGGGCAAGGATCTGAAGGCTGAATTTGGCCCTTTTCTCTAGTCAAGGGGATTGCCTGAGCGAGCACAGAGCAAAAAATTACAATTGAGATCGGGCTGCCACGTTGCTTTTAAAAAACTGCAGTGGGGACTGAGGTGTATGGGGGAAATGTGGGAAACTTCACAAAGGCTACCTTGCACTTTTCCAATATTATCTAGATTGGGGCAGGATTTGTTGACCAGCAGAATAAATGGAAATTGGGGGCAACCGGTTGGCTGCCGGATAACTAGGGGCTGACTGTATGTCATGACCTGCCATGCAAAGACCTTTCCATACCTTCAGGTTTAGGGCTCCCTAGACAGCGTAGCTTCTGATGCTGACAGAAACTGCCCATACTTTTTTATCCCTGGAACAGCACTATTGGGAGATTTGCAGCCTTTGGTTGTATTAACTTTTGAGCCCATTTCCTGCTATTTGATGGGAGATGGAGGAGACTGTATGCATCTGGCATTCCCGCCATACACATGAATCTCTTCCCACAAATAGCTCTTGGTGCAGTCCAATGATGGTGCTATGTTTGCAGCTGTTTTCCCTGGGCACCAATTCTGGATGAGACTGGGGAGAGGGACGCATTCAGACAGGATGATCTGAGCCTGAACACAGAGCAAAGGACTTTTCACCTTTGAAAGCCAACAAGAGTGATGTTCTTTGCAGGGATAGGGTGAATCAGAGATGGAAAAGACTTATTGAATGATCTAGTTCATTCACTGGCAAAGGACGGAATTTCTTCTTATAATGTATTTTCTAGTGCTTCATGGAAAAACTGTCCTTTTATGGAGCATTTGGTGTTCACTGTTCTCTCACAAACGGATTGAAAAGCAAATCACTTTTAGGGATGTATCCTTAACTTTGATACAGATTTGGGACTCCAATTATATTTAATAGGATTTATATACGCATGTTGTAGTAAGGGACCCCATTAAATCTTCAATGCTACACTTAGCAGAAAATTAATTCTTTATAATAAATCAATACATAATGACTGAAGATACAACCTCTCATAGAACACAGTAGCACTTGCAGTCAAACTGCCAGACATGGTCAGTTGGGCCTTGAGGTTCATCCAACTACACTGTTCGAGAGACAGTATTTATCTCCATTGCACATATTCATGTATTACAGCATATCAGTAGTGTTAAATAATCTGTATGCCTACCACAGATGAAGGTATGTGAGAGAGGTGTTACTACTGTAACTTTATTACTGTTTGTTATCACACACACCTAGGAGCATACCAGGATTTTATTTTATTTAGCCTAGCCCAAAGTTTTCAAATTTGGGGCCACTAAGACAAGCACTTTAAATTCACAGAAATGGTCTAATTTTCAGAAATATTGAGCGCCAAAAATGCCAGTGTCTTTAACAGAAACTGCAGTGCTCCACACATCTGAAAAATAGGCCACTTATAAATAGGTATCTAAATTTATGTGCCCAATTTTGGTCTCCAAATTTGACAATTTTGGCCGTAGAGCACTTAAAACATGGAACTTTACAAAGCAGAAATATAAAAATACTTGAAACCACAGTGCACACACAATGTCAAGACAACCAAGAAATACATGGAAATAACACCCAAAATATTTTTTCTGCATAGATTCAAAGAAAGAAAAAATAAATAATCTCAGTTTTACATTCCTGTTTTATATGTATTTTATGGGCTAGTTTAGCGGTTCTCAAACTCTGTACATGCTAGGGATCACTTCTTAAAATAGAGACAAACTATTTCCTGGACACTTCCCCCTTCCAATTTCCTAATTTCAATTCATGTTTTGGTTACTTGGAAAACTAATCACAGGACACTATTAAGGAGACAGAATGAAAATCAATTTGGTACATTCCCACATTTTTCCCCATGTGCTATTTACTTCCTATCTCTGGATGACTGGAAGGAGTTCACAGCTGGGATTATCAGGATTGGTTTAACTCTGTTCCTACTCAAGTCAGTGGAAGCAGTTACATCAAAACTGAATATTAATCCCACACTTGAGATATTAGTATCAAATCTCTCCTTGGTGCCTTTCAGCACCTACTTTCATCTCTTCAGGTGACTGCAGCTCCGTCATATCTGCCTGTGCGTGCTCTATGTTTGAACCCAGAGCAACACCAGACAGAGAGCATCCTGATGCAGTCATGTAGAAAGGGAGCAGAGTGTACTTCATTTATTCCATTTAAAAATAAAGGCCTGGACTGGACTACAAATGACTGGGGACATCACAGACTGGAGACTGACAGATGCATCACTAGCATGCCAAAAGGAATTCCCGGTAGGGATGTGAATGGGTAACTGATTAATTGGGATTTTACATCCCTAATAGACAGATCAGTTTGAGAACCCTGTGCTAGCTTCAACATAGTACAAAACTGTAGTGGCAAATTCAGAGCAATAACATTCTTCCTGCTAGATTTAAAGGAAAAACTGTGAACATTTCCCTCATGACAAGCTACAGAGCAGCAAATATTTTCTAATAAAAAAATACAGAATATACATCAGTGCTAGAAAGTGTGATCCAACTCATCCCTACTAAAACAGATGCTATCTGCCACGTGGAGATTACACCTATGCAACAAAGAGAAGTTTCTTATAACATAGTAGGGCTCCGTTAAAAATAAAACGCCCAAACCTATCAAACTCCACAGAGTTTTGGTGCCTCATTTATGGACTGCATAACTGCTGAGACAAAATTAAATAAATAATTCTATAAAATACATTCTTCACGTGAGGTGAAATTAATGAATTTTTTTACCACATATGGCTCTGTTAACATATCCTGAATAATTTGTTAGCCATAACCTTGCTCAAGATAAATTTGTCACACCTCAGAGAAAAAAATCATTAAAGCAAAATGTAAAAGATAACCTTTTTGCATAATATATATTTCAGTGGCTGGCTACAGCTGTCTAGTTCTAGGAATAGGTAGATTGACCTGGTATGTCAGTATGAAATCAAAGAAATCAAAAGACTGAAGAGAACTATTTGTTTATCTAGTTAGTCATTAATATCAATAAAAATGTAGCAGACACTAAACTGATGAGGACACTAAATGTGATCTCAGCCAAAAGGCAGTGAAGTGGTTAATTACCATACATGACACATTTAGTGTTAAGATTTTGACACACTTATACTTTTGACAGTTTGTGAGTTATTTGAATATTTAGCCCCAGACATTAAAATATAAAAAACATCTACTGTATGTTCCTGCTGATTCTAACAACAGTCATGATATTAGGATTCTTAGTGAATACTATATATAAGAATATCCTAAGTCCATGTTACATATACTTTATGAACTTACAAATAAATAGATCTACAAAAATCTGATCCTGTCTCCATTTTCTCTCTCTCTTTTTTTTTTTTGTAAAATGCAATATGCAAAAAAGGCTCTTTCTGGTGATGAGAAATTAGGAATTGCACATTTAGTAGGATGAATATATTACTGGTGCAACACCTAAGTCAACCACTAATCAACAAAAAGACGTATGAAACATTTTAAATTTTATTTTACATATTTATACATAAAATTTTCAAGGTAACTCTCTGAATCCAACTGAATGTTAGTAGCACATCTAAAAATGAATGTCAGGTAGTCAACATTCACAAAATGTTGAAAACTGATTAAAATATACAGATTACTGAACGCTACAATTTCACTACGAGGCAGGCATTTTTTTGTTTTTTTTTTTTCTCTTTTTTTAAACTTGTATAGCACCGTTAATTACAGTTTCTTTGTTTAAAACTACAGTGAAGAATAAAAAATAGTCAATGGTAAAATACTGTTCAACTTAAAATCTCTAAACAAACAAAAATGAAGGTAAATTACCTTTTCTTCTTATCCATGGTTCGTAATGTCATAAGTACTGTACATTTTTGTAATAATATTATTACAATGCCTGATATTTAGTGGCACAAGTAAAAAATTAAAATAAATTAAGGAGCAGAGGCCAATCACTGGACATAAAGCTTCAGACATTATCAATGACTAACACTCATTTTCTTGTGCGCCACCTTGAACATCAGCATACGTACATCCACAGAAGCAAAATAAATGCTAGCTTATTCTGTAGTCTGATGGCTTCTTGCTTTATTTTGCTGGCATTTTCTCTGCCATGTGCTTCTGCTGACTTTCAGCATGTCTGGGGAAGGGGGAAAAACTATATTACTACTAAGAAAAATTAAATGGACTATTCAATATCTTAAAACATACTTCAACTTAAATAAGGTTTCCCAATGAAGAAAATATTAAGCAATCAATTACTCTGTTCAGATTATCTTAGTTAACATGTCTTTCCTGAACTTGGTCTGATTAATTATTGTACAGTATGTGTTCAGAGGAAAAATATTTCTTAAACTCAAGGAAACTCTCTGGGATCATATAACATTCTGCAAAATTTTCCCAGTTCCCATCAAAGGAAATTAAATTTGTCAGTTTAAAAACAATTAGATGTTGTGACAAGTTGACATTAACCAGGAATTAGGGTTGACATTGCATCCCTTGACCTTTGATGATGTGATTGTAGAGAGTTAATATTACAAAGTGTAAGAATGAAATACACTGCAATCGGAGATGTCAAAGAAATCTCCAAATGTTTAGTACAATGAAATTATTTAGATTGATGCAAAATGCTTTCAGAATGCTGAAATGTTTTTGGAAGCAAAAGAAAAAGAAATAGAACAAACACACACTGCCACGTATTTAATAATAGTAAGCGGTGAAAATTATTGTGCTAATTCATATTCCTGAAGTGCCCTCCTGTGTTACCTGACAAACCATACAACAGCAGACACATCGAGGATCAAGGTTCTAGGAAATACAAAAGGCCATTCAAAAGTTTTGGGACATGCTGCTATTCCACCCAAGCAGCTCAAAGATACCTTGGAACTAAGGATGTAATAGTGTAGTCGATTAACTGATAAGCAAAAGCTTATAGGTTAATGGCAGGGCTCGCTGAACCGCGGCGAGCCTCGCTCGCCAGCTGCGCTGTCCGGCGATCTGCGCATGCGCAGATCGTTCTGCGCATGCGCAGATCGCCCGAACCTGGCTCTTCCGGGTTACAATCTACTCGCCACGGGCAAGTAGATTGTATTATTTGTCGAGCCCTGGTTAATGGTATAGTCTACATGCATTCCCCCTCACCCCCCACCAGTTAATTTTTTAGCAGGCTGGCCAGCAGCCCAGCTCAGCCCTGGCTTACGATGGGTCTGGGACCAACCCCTGCTGCGGCTCTGCATTTAAAGTGTATTAGGAACCAGGTGGGCAGGCAACCTGGCTCAGTTCTTGCTCATGCCAGGTCCAGGAGCTCAGACCTGCTCCCGGACTGGGGCTGCTGCCACCCCGCACTGCTGCCTCGGAGTCAGAGGCAGCAGGAAGGAGCAACAGGCAGCCCAGCTGTGAGGGGAGCTGTTTTTTAAACCCGCCTGGCACCCTACGCAAGGGGCTCCTCAGGAGTGGGTCCAGAGCATACTGGCTGTCGGCCCCAAACCTGGATACTATAGAATAGTCGAGTAACCGCTAAGAATTCATGAAGTTATTCGACTATTCAAATACCCAATATTTAACATCCCTACTTGGAATCAATGAGTATTGGCCTGCATATATTATTAAAAGTGCCGGAGTCAGGCAGAGTAGCAGTAGAATGGAAACACACCATCATGGTACTAGGAATAAAGAATTTCACACTGAGTGAGGGAATTACAGGTTGATCTCATTGTTTTCAATCCCTGGAATGGTCTGCATTCATGTTCTGCTTGGTAGGATACAGCCGCTTCTTAACGGACACCATTGCTATGGACAATCAGATTTCATTACTGAGAGGTTGACAACAGACGCTGCTGTTACCCTCTGGCTTCTGGATGAGCTGTACAGAGAATTTAACAGTCGACTCCATGTGGCATATAGCTTCTTCAAAGCGGCTTTTTATTCAGCTGACAGATCAACACTTCGCTTTAAACAAAAAGGTCTTGGCACCTCAGAATTCTGCTAAATATGGTGCACGATCTTCACACTAGTACTAGCACAAGTGTGCATGTGGTCAACTGCTTTCACTGGATTTCTAAATAACCTCAGACATGCAGTAGTGATGGCACCCTTCTACCGAGCTATCGAATGGAAATTAGGAATGTCACAATCAATGTTGGTCAAAAAGTGTTCACTGATCAAGATTATACTGATGACACTGCCTTAATTGTGGACAAGCCAGAGATTTTCAGCACGGCTTTTCAAAGTTGCTAAGGTGTTGTTGCCTCCATTATGGGGTTGCATGCCTCATTCCAGAACCTAAGCTGGGCCACCAGAACCCTGGTGCTGTTCGGTTGTACAATACCATCAGCCAGGGTCATGTTGTGGCATACCACTTCTCAGAAGACTGTGTGTTTGATAATGATGGGGAGATGTGCCTACAATCCTCTTTCCTGTAAGTTTACCTAGGCAGGTGTGCTTCTGCTGACTGGGAGGAAACTTGGATGGATGCGAAGATGTGCAGGTGAGAGACACAAACTGCACAGCCCAGAACCCTGCTCTGAATGAAGTCCCTGTGAGACAGCATGCAGCAGCAAGAGTCAATTACTGTACAAATCCTTCAGCCCCAAAAGATCGGAGTATATAACAGATCAGGCCAGGCAGAGAAATTGGACTTAAATGAGAGATTCTCTGGCACGTAACAGTTATTTTGCATAAAATTCTGTTACAATGTACAGTAAAACTCCAATAGTCCGGCATCCAATAGTCCGGCATCAAAATGGCAAGAGCCTAGTGAGTGAGCTTCGGCCAAAAATGAGTCACAAGGTAACAGCGGCAGCAGCTGAACTGAGCAAAAAGGGTAAAAAGGCTTAAAAACTAAAACATTACAGTATACTGTATACAGTATGTACAATAAAAGGGTTAAGAACACTTTATATACAGTATATAATGTATACAGTATATATATATATAACCTGCTTATAGTACCTCCTGATAGTCCGGCATATCTGATAATCCGGCACCACCTAAATCCCATAGGTTCCGGATTATCGGAAGTCTACTGTACTTGTTATCTCTAATTTGTGTACACCCAAAAGGAGACTTTAATTATACAGCTCCACTCCTAACCTCAAATCCTCCTCAGTTTTACTGTTACTCTATTAATTACCATATAGTAATTGTGCCTGTGCAAGATTTCTAAATGAGGAGGCTTTACTTCAATATTCTCTTGTGACTGGAACAGAGGTGAGCTAGGACTGCAATATCTAAAAGAAACCATAGGTAGCATATAAAATATTTTGAATGATGGTATTTGCCTTCATTACACTCCAGTTGCCATATCATTTATGACAAAACTTTACCCAGGTAGTGGCAAACTGTATTTCAACGAAATATAACGCAACAGAAAGGTGTTAAAAAAAAAAAATCAAACATTTCAGACCATTTCTCACCCCTCCCTTTTCCATATCATCCAAATGAAATTCTGAAAACATATGAAAAATAGACTTGGTTTAAAAATGTTTATTCAGGAAGATTTTTAAAACTGTATTAAAAATGTTTTTGACATCCCATACAATTTTACATAGATAGTTTAATGCTGCAGTGCTGAAAATACTAGCTGTGACCAATAAGCATTGGAAAGAATACATAATCCTTTTAATCTGTTTAATGCAGAAATCTTTAAAATCTGATAGATTAACTGCCAAAATATTAAAACAGTTAAAAATATCCCTTAAATCATGTCAGGGACAATGAAGAGGACTTGATGCCCGTATTAAGGTGTGTTTTCTCTCAACCCACTGCTTAATGTTACTGTTATATCTCCTTGTAATCCTTCTAGTTACAAAGTCTAGTCATCTAGTCAGCACCAGACAAATGCTAGGGGATTTTTTTTTTCATGTGTTGGAATTAAAACATTCTGGCAGCACCAAAGGAGATTTAGTCTTAATTAGCATCTATTTGACACTTTTCAGAAATGACAGACCTTGATAAGGCAAAATATTGAATACTGGTCTCTAGAGATATGGAATTGGACAGTTAGTGGATACTTCTCAGCAGAAAGTTGCTAAAATATTTAGTTTTGCCTGTGGTTGAATGATTTTGCTGTTGTTGCAGAAATAGCCTTAAAATATTGTAACACTGATTGAGACCACTCTATAAAAAAGATATCACAAGTAAAAAAGCCTTGTGTCTGCGTGTCATTTGTCTTATCTGTGTCTGCAGGTAAAGCTGAAAGTCTAGGAAGACATTCATTATTCTGCAGGGTTACAAAACTAACAAAAAAGGATAAAGGCTGAGGTAGGAGAGGAAGATAGCAACTGTGTAAAGCAACTGGGGATAATTTATCAAATATGCTAACTCCAGGTTGTTTTTAAAAATATATATTATGAAGACTGAGTTGAGAGAGGAAGGCAGAAGGGGTGGGTTAATATGAAAAAGGGAATAAGAAACAGCGAACACTGAGGGAAAGCGTGGAGGACAGAGGCTAGCAGCAGAGGGGTTATGAAAGAAAGAAAGAAAGAACTGTGGCATGGCAGGGCATTGCCCAGTGCGGGCCCTTAAAGGGGCTGGGAGCTTGAGTGAAGCCCAGCTGAGGCAGCTAATGAGGGCCCAGCTGGTAGCAAACCCAGGCTACCCAGTCTGAGGCCCAGGGCTGCAAGGAGGCAGTCATGGAGGGCGGGGCTCGCATGGAGGCAGCCCTAAAAGGCCAGGCTACAAGGAGGCAGCCGCAGTAGGCTGGGGGAGTTTGAGCCAGGGAAGCCCCAGGCCGTAAGTCCACAAGGCAGGGTTGCAGGAGGCAACCGGGCAGGCAGAGTGGGAGAAGAACTGGGGGTCCTGGGGAGTAGGGAGGACCCTGGAGGAGGAACGACGGAAGAGCAATGACTCCCCCCCTTTCTCTCCCCGAAGGGAGCGCAGACCAAGATCGGAGCGGTCACTGCCGGAGGGCAGTGACCTGAAGAGAACACCTCACCCAAAGGGGGGTGTTGGCGTCTGAGCAGCCGGTGACTTCCCCACAAGCCACCCTGAGGGAGTCAGCCACGCGTAAAAGTGAGTGAACCTGCTACAGAAAGAAAGAAAGAGGGTAGCAACAGAGAGGAAAGGACTCATACAGAAGAAAGTTGAGTCAGATAACATCACTGATATCTAAGAGGTTAAAAGTCACTTCTGTTCTGAGGAAGACAGATTACCAGGCTCTAGCCTGCTGCTATTCCCCAAAATTAACCCAGATTTTTAATTTCCTAGCATTAATAATTTCTGAAGTTCCACTCATCTTAGTGAGAGTGCTTTTAGAGAAAACTGTGGCTTGATTTTAGACAGGAATCAGGTTCAAGGATGAGGAACCTTCATTTGGTGAATGACATAACATTAAGTAACAGCAATTACTTACAAATTGATTCAGAATAATATTCAATTGATTTTTTTATTGCTAAAAACACTCAATTGGGCAATGGATTCTAACAGATTTCTAAATAAAATAGAAAGTGGCATGAATTGTAATGAAAATATGTAATGGGTGATCAAAGTGATAACTTAAGTGTTTATGATACCTCGAATGCTTATGCTGATGATCCAATATGACATTTAGCAAAAGGAAGATTTGTTCATTTCAGCTGGTCTATGATAGTTTACAAATATAGGGATTACCCATCACCCCCAATTTTTAGGCCTAGCATTTTACTGGAATGCTGCTACAAAACATAGAAAGTAGATGAAACTTTGAATATTGTTAGCAGCAGTGTTTAACACAAAGCATTACTAACCTGGTCAAGTCTTCAATGTCTACCAGCATTGCATCCTGCTCTGTGTGCAATTCATCTCGAATAAGAAGCAGCTGCACCAATTCTTCATTCAAGCCTAGTATCAGAAACAAGGAATTTTACTACAGAACCAGGGACTAATTATTAGCAAATCTGTTAGCTCTGCTTAAATCATCATGTTGTGTATATAGCAAACAACTGCTCTCTCAGAGAAACAGAAAGATTCCCTAGGTAAGGTTTTGGTCTGCATAAAAGGAAGCATATCACAAAATGGAATAAAAGCAGTGATTACTTATAAAACTAAGAGAGCTATAACAAATACAGCCTTTTAACTACTATGGGTCTCATCAAATAACTGAATGTAGTATTCACTCAATTCAAATTACAGGTTTTAGCCAATCCATCTGTGATGGGTGCAATCACAAAAGTACCCTTGCAATTGTTCTCCAATGTGCTGATAATATCCTTGGTGCCCGTCTTCTTGCTCTCTGGGGCTCCTCACCACTCTGTCCTACTGTGCCAGATCCTCCCCCAGAGAAGGCACAGAGTTGGGGTTACCACCTCCCCTGCAGAGCAATGCAGATACTGAACCACTTTAGCTCTGGAAGGACTTAGTTCTAAGGGCTTAGCACCCAGGAAACCAACTCCCAAATGGGACCCAACCCTCCACAAATAAATTATCCTTATCCCATTAAAAGTTTTACACAGGGAAAGCTCGTAGGTTAGTCATCTATCAATGAAAGATATGTACAGTGGTTGCTCCACCAGGTAACGATTATTTACATGGGACTTAATAAAAACTCTTGTTTATTAACAAATATAAAAAGTAGGATATAAGTGAAACAAGTGAAAACAGTCAGATCAAAGTGAGTTACTAAATTGAAACAAATAGAAAATGCATAGCTAGTTCTAATCCACTAAATTCTAATCCATACATTTATTAGTGGATTAGAACTAGCTATGCAAATTCTTACCCTAAACGGTTGTTCTTATTTCAGTTGTTCTTATTCGATTAAACTTCAAATCAAAGTTGTTCTTTTACTCTGATTTTAGTCTATAGACGCCTCCAAAGTTTTTTTTTATATCCTCTTAGGGTGGGCCAGGCAGTTTCAAAAGCCAGCTAAAGACAAATGGCTGATTGCTTCCTATTAAATAGACTTTTCCCAAGGGTTGGAATCGGTGTTCCCTGTAAGCTGCATGGCAGCACAGCTTCACAGGTGCTGCCCAGTTAGTTAGCTCCATGCACCGAGCCCTGAGCCTCTGACTAGGTGGGGCTGATTAATCACCTGTGAAGCTGTGCTGCCGCATAGCTTAGAGGGAACACTGGTGGGCAAGGTTGCCTGTAAGCTATACGGCTGCGTGGCCACACAGCCCTTCTCTGTGCCCTACACAGAGGTTCAGAGCTCCCTGCACAGGCAGGGAGTTCAGCTGATCGGTTGGGGAAGAGGAGGCAGGGCACTCACCCTCTTGGAGAAGCAGAAGCAACAAATGGAGACGCTGGCTCCAGCCTCTACTCCGGGGCTGGGGAAAAGATAATCAGCCGGCCCGATCCAGCCGCAAGAGCCTCAGCCAGCTCCCAGTCTGCCCTGCCCCACGTGTGTGTTTGTGAATGGTGAGAGCCTGGACAGAGGGGAGACAGGCTTCTCATGCTGTCCCTACTCCTCCTTAGCTTCCATTGGCCACTTTCAACCAATAGCAGATGCCTGTTTGAAGGACAGGCCACATGGGATGTGCCCCTCATCCCCTGGGCTCACACCAATCAGTTTAGAGCAATAAACATGGCTCCTGCCGCACGTACAAGGGCTGGAAGGCAGGGATCCTGGCTAAGGAACCTACTGGGCTGCTGGCTTGGAGCTAGGTAAGGTCTCCCAGCTAGAGCCTGTCTCTAGCGCCCTAGCCCCTGCCCCAACCCCATATAACCCAAACCTTCTGCACCCCTGCTCCAGCCCCCATATGCCTTCCCAGACACTGCATCCCCTCCTACACCCCTCCTCAGGTCACAACCCCCTCTCAGACCTTGCACTTCAGTCTGCTATCCCTGGTCACAGCCCAAATCCCTGCACCCTCTCCTGCAACCCTGCCCCAGGTCACAATCCCCTCCCAAGCTCTGTACCCCCTCCTCATCCCAGTCCATTGCCCTAGGTCACAATCCTCTACTTCACCCAAACTCCCTCCCAGATCCCACACTGAAATCCCTTACCACAAGCTCCCTTCTGCACCCAACCTCCATCCCAGACTCCCACACCTCCCCCATTAATATAATTGAAGAGTGCGGCTCTCCGACACTTACCAAATTCTTGGAGTGATCCCCCCATCAAAAATGATTGCCCACCCCTGTGTTAATAGCTTAAGGTAAGAAAGAAAAAGATTCTTTTAATAAATTTTTTTGAGTGTTGCAGATACCTAAAACTCTGATCTTAATGATTTTTTAAAATCCTCTGTTATTCATTAATACATGGTAAATTGTATTGCATTAAGGCCAGGTCTTTGCTATCCTGTTGAGTTCTGGTCCTGTGGCACCTTAGACTAACAAAAAAATATATAAATAGTATTATAAGCTTTCGTGGGCACAACCCACTGTTTCAGCTAAGGGAAGTGTTAATTTTCTTTTTATTTGATTTCATATTAAATATTCATAAATATTGCTCCTTGTTAATTATCCCTTGTTTTTAATAATTTTCTTCCACACCCATGGACTATTTAAAATATATATTTATAGCTACAGTTTTTGTTTGTACTGATGGGTGCACATCCACACACTACCTCAATATTGATGTTGCACATAAATTTCAACCTGCCCAAAAGAAAATTCAAACCGCCCAAGGATGGAAAATCTTAGAGGGAACACTGCTGGCGGGAACCCATCTTTGGCATCCCCTGCCCATTTCCATGGAAAAATAGCAGGTTCAAAATCTATTCCAGTACCAGGTGGTGTGGTCACATGTCTTTCTAGGAGCAACCACTGTTTGGAGTTACAGGACACACAAGGTTGTTTACAGGTTGCTGAATTGATCACTGAGTCATTAAGTTTCCAGAGCACTCATAATGGCCATTAATACATTTAGAACCATAAACAGATTCACATTTCGTATTCTGACTTCACATAAAAAAATAGGATAGACAGATCCAGTCGATTGTGACATTAAAACCAATAGGTCAATATGAGGTATTTTGTCCAAAGCATCTTCAAGTTATGCATATTCATAAAGCATGGGGTGGGGAGGCCATGTCCAACTATCTACTTAAAGACAGTAATAAACTCAGTGGGTCTGAGTAATCTGTACCCACTAAGAAAAAAATTCCTCATTAGGAAAAAGCGTGTGGAAAAAAATAACCTCAAATAATCCAAAAGGAAAATGTCCCTAGAGCATAACAAGCTTCTTGGAATTCTCCCCTTCTTATTGCTGCCATAACTGCAAACCTCTGACACTGTGCTGTAGTCCAGAAAATCTGCACCCTGATCTGAACACAGGCCTTTTATGTTCAAAAATAAGAATGGAAATGAAACAGTGTGAAGAAAAAGGACAGTATTTCAGAACAGCTCAGACAAATGAAAGAGCTGCACTTCACTAAAAGAAATCGGTAGCAGATTTGTGGTAGTACCAGACATACTGAATAATACAACAGACTTCCTGAGCTCTTGCAGACTGTAATAAAAAACCTGTGGATCATACCTAGTTACAGGTTAAGGAATGTAGTGATTCTGAGCAAAATTACAGCCAAATCGTGACACAAGTCACACTGGATAACTATATAAATGTTACGGGATGTTGGCTCTGCTTTGCCTGGAATACAATGCATTGCAATGACAAATGGAGCACAGGTGGTTCTTCTTTTGGGTGAATCATTCTGGAGAGTGGTGAGAGACTACAGAATATCTGGCTGACTGCTAATCCACAAAACACCACAAAGGAAAATGTGATTGCACGCACACACAAAATCTGCCTTTCAAACTAGTAGCAACACACCACAATGCAACAGATAAAGGTAAACAAAAGAGGACTTGGGTAGGGATCAGGCAAGAACAAAAATTATTCCTAAATGAAATGTTCAGAATAAAAATCTAATGATATAGGTCATGGTTCTTCTTATAATTCACTGTCCCGCTTGGAAACCAAAAATAACAATCAATTAAAATTGTTTTTTTTTAAAACCAATTCTCTCCTATATGTGCCATTCACACCATGTGTTTTAAACAGCTTGACTGTTGTCCCACACCAGGGGTCTCCAACCTTTTTACACCCAAGATCACTTTCAAGACAAGTCAAGATCTACCCCACTCCTTCTTTGAGGCTTTGCCCTTTCTGTTCCCCTCCTCTCCATCACTTGCTATCCTTGGCCATTATACACCCTCAGGGTATGGCTACGCTGCCGCTTTTTTTGATCCTTCTGTCGGAAGAGGTTTTTCCGACATTTGGCCCATCCACGAGGAATACAGGGGCTGCCAAAAGAGCATGTTTGGAAAAACTCTTGTAGTCTAGCCGTACCCTCACTGGGTTGAGACAGGAGGTGCGGGCTCTGGGATGGGAATGAGGAATTTGGGTGTGGGAAGGGGTGAGAGGTACAAGCTATGGGAGGGAATTTGGATGCAGGAGAATGCAGAGAAGAGGATGCTGGCTCGGGGAAGGGGCTCCAGGCTGGGAGTGTTGGGCTCAGGTGGAGGATTGGGGTGCTGAGCAAGCCACAGACTTGTGGATGTGAGGGCGCAGGAGTTTGGGTTGGGGTGTGAGGGGCTCAGAGCAGGGAGGTTGGGAGTATGATGGGATCAGGACACAGATTTGCAGTGTGTGAACGGTGCAAGAGTGTTGTGGAGGAAGACTGAGGATGTGGGGGTGCAGGAGTTTGGGGATGAGAGAGGCTCAGGACAGGGGGTTCCAGTGTATGATAGGCTCAGATTTGGGGTCGGGGTGGGGGTACAGGAGTGTTATGATGCTGCGGCCAGATGGGGGCTTGGCCCCAACTGGGGGCTTGCGGGCCAGGCTTCTTTTTTAAATAAAATATGTCAAACACAAAAGATTTCAGCATTGTCTTTATTTATGAGGGGGCAGGGAATCTGTTTTGAGTCAAGGGTCACTGACTGACAGAAAAGTCAGTCAGGGCCACACAAGTGAGATGAAAAACCACAACCCTTCCAAAACCCCCCAAGCCTCACTAATGTGGCCCCAACTGTGCCAGTGGGTACTGGGGCAGGGTGTTGGTGGGTGCTGGGGAAGGGGACAGAGTGTCAGTGGGTGCTGGTGCAGGGTACTTGGGCAGGGTACTGGGTCAGGGGACAGGGTGCCAGTGGGTGCTGGGTCAGGGGACAGAGTGCTGGAGCAGGGTGCTGGTGGGTACTGGGGCAAGGTACTCGTGGGGGGTGGGGGGGAGGAAGAAGAGGATCTGGCCAGAGGAGGGGACAGGGTCAGCTCGGGCCAGTACCTGGGGATCCTGCAGCCGGTCTCAGGAAGCACGTGAGCTCCTCCCCTGTCCTCCAAATAGCCGGCGCTTTTCCTGAAATGCCAGGTCTGTGACGTGCCGGCAACTTCCTTCTCCTGCTGCCTTCCTGTGGGGTGGTGGGGAGTCCCGGGACCGAGCCAGCTCCAGCTGCTCAGGCATCAGGTTTGTTCCTCAGGAGGTCTGAGTTGATAAGGTGAGATGGGGTCCAGGATGTACCCTGGCCGTGGCTCTGCAGTTTAAATGTAATAGCCCAGCTCCTACTACTTTTAAGCTGCAGAGCTGCAGGGAGGGTAGGTCCCAGACTCAGCACAAGCTGGGACTGAGCAGCACCAGCTCGCGCTGGGTTCTGGACCACTGCACCTCTGCTATTTAAATGTAGTAAGAGCTGCCTTGGAAGGTAGCAAGGGGAGGGGAGAAGCAAGTAGTTGAGTAGTGACTTGACTACCCGCTTACATCCCTACTTGGGAGCTCAATCAATATGTCTCAGTTCTACTATTTTTCCTCATCTGAGAGGGGTAGCTGTGATATTCTGTAACTTTAAAAAAACAATGAGCAGTCCTGTAGCACCTTTTTGGGAAAAACCTACTTCCTCAGAAGAGTGGAGAGAAAGAGAACCATTTTTTTCTCGTTTAGTTTCCCCCAAATCAGTAGAAATATGCCAACTGCCTAGAATAGTCTGAAATTTTGCAATTTGATCAATGAGGCATTATCACGTTACATACACAGAGACAGTAGTTCTGGCAACTTGAGTTTAAGGCCCATTCAAATATGATTTCTTAAGTTAATACATCAAAATGAACACAAACAAGACTTACTTTCTTCCTGTAGTAACGTACATGTTGCACCTTTTTCCATGCAAAAATTATTGTACTGTAGCTAATTAAAAAGGAAATACCAAAGAATTAAAACAAAAATCACTTACTTTCTATTTGTGAGTGGAGATCATTAACTATCACTTGTAGCTGCCCAATAGTCATATCTCTCAGGTCAGTCGGTTTTAAGCTTCTTTTCATCAAACACTCACTTATATGAGGCATGTGTGGCAGCTAAATATGAAATAAAAGCCTTTTAGATTATTATTAATTAACTTACATTTCTAAAACTGATAGTGTAAACATTCTAAGTACTAATCCTCCCCTTTCTCTGCCTCCCTATGCATGCACACACTTACATGTAGCCATAGAAAGCCCATTTTGGCTACGTCTAGACTACAAGCCTCTTTCGAAAGAGGCTTTTTCCAAATAATCTTTTGAAAAAGCCTCTTTCGAAAGAGCGTCTAGACTACAAGCAGATTTTTCGAAAGAGCGAACTGCTTTTTCGAAAGAGAGTCTAGATGCTCTTTCGAAAAAGCAGTTTGCATTCAATAGCGCCTTTTTTCAAAAGAGTACTTTTGAAAAAAGGCTTTATTCCTTGTAAAATGAGGTTTACCGCGATCGAAAAAAACTGCCGCATTCTTTCGATTTAATTTTGAAAGAACACGGCTGCAGTCTAGAAGCAGGTGAAGTTTTTTCGAAAAAAGGTTACTTTTTTCAAAAAACTCCTGTAGTCTAAGACACACCCTTGCTGATGAAAACTTGATTAATGTGTAAGTCAGTCTTTCAAAGGAAACAACAAGGATGAATGCTTTTATGAGAAACTGTCACAAAAATAATCATCCTCCCTGTAATCATAACCTTCTAGATTCATCACTTCATTTTCCCCACAGATACCACTTCGTAAATGACCCAATACAGTGACCCATGTTGACTCTGTAGCTACTGATTGAAATTTCATACATAAATCTCTTGCCTTATATGAAGTTATACATGGTAACTGAACATTCCTTTGGCATATATGGATATTTCTGACCAAGTCACTTCTAAAACAGTAAGAATCAGGCTTAAAACAAAAGTGTTTAGCCACTGGGCTGTATCTACATCACCACAATATAAATGTTGATGTGGCATTAAACTAGACAAGTGTCAACTTAAATAGAAAAATTCTTGATGAAAAGACATCTAAAAAGACAGATGTTACCAATTATGGGCAGTTTTAAATTAAGATATCATTTTAATTCTCAATCTGCCTTTATGTTTACCATAGGCAGGCAGAAATAGATGGATGGATGGCCAGCTTTATCTGTTGCTGCTCTTCAGAGAGTGATTTATACAACGCAGAGCAGGAGAGATTGATTTAAAAACATACAGAAACTATTTTAAATCTGGGATTAACCTTTTCATATATTACATTACTTTATATATATATTGGAAGAATGACTATAGAATGAAGGACTATAAAATGTACATTCTACTTGCAAGTACTTTTTTGTGGTTTCCTTTTCATTCCTGCTTAGTTTTGTTTCTGCTGCACTTATTGCTTAATTACTAGTCTGAACAGATTTATGAACAGCAGTAGTAACGATTGATTAGTTCTCTCTATATATACACACATTACACACATTTTAAAAAATGAACAAAGGCTTAATAAAAATGTAAGTAGTCTGAAACATTTACTGATAATAGGATGTAAATTATCTCCTAAAGTAATATTTAAGCTTTTCAACATATTAAAAAAAATATATACCATTTATTTTTCAACATACACACAGGTATTATATGTGAATAAATAGAAGTTCATTTGTGGGTAGCTCCACTGACTGCAAAAATATGCTTTTGAAGTACACTGTATTGCATGCCTTACTCTGTTTCTGAATTTGAATACATTTATTATTCTGTCACATCTTTTAAAACTGTCATTCTGAACCCATTTGTAGCTGTTTTATGGCATTTTTAGCAACCCGGTAAATGGTCTGGCATGGAGGCCCTGAGATGGTTTTTGCTGGATCCTGCCCTGCCACTTCACAGTAGCAGCCCCTGTACTGAAGGCCTGGCTTGGATCTTCACTTCGGGCGTTGCAACCTCGGGGGGTTGAAGGGTTGCTCAGATTTGACCCCACTCTCATGGATCAAACTTGTGAGTGGAGTTCTCACCTGGCTCGTGGGACTGTGGTGCCATTCACTCAAATTTGCCCTAACAGCACTCCTCTTATGACAAGGGCTGGGCCAAACCTGACAGGTGCTGGTCCTCTAGAGTTGCAATGCCCAGAGCAGGGAGGTGAGAGTCCAACCAGCCCCATGGGTCAAAAGATACAGGGGATGCTAGGCTACCCTTTGGAACATTCTGGAGACACAATTTTGGGTTCTGACCTTGGGTGGAGAAACCCAGTTCTAAAGTGGATAATTTCCAGCTGAACAACGTAAGATAATTTTGTAACAACTAGGAAAAAGTTTGCTAAGAATCTCTCTCTTTCTCTGATGCACATACTAATTACTTATATAAACAGACGCACACACCTCTAACTTATAAAACCTGCTATTCAGTTTTATTATAATAAAAACATTAAGTATGGATTTGATCCTGCAAATGTTTATTAGCAGGTATAATACTTGATCTAAATAAGACTGCATGTGGTGGTAAGCAATGCACTCAAAGTGTGTTTGCAAGAGAACACCTTAAAGCTAATATAAAATTTATTTTCTCTACTTTCTCGAACTATAATGAGCACTAAAAATTACTTTAAGTGCATTTTACTCTTTGTAGATAAATTTTTTTTCCATATAGTTTTGGAGATATTTGTATGAACTGGTACCGAATTTGGGAAACTGGAAAGAAATCATTATGGTCAAGTGGTCAAGTATTCAAAACAACAAAAATTAAAAACATTTTGTAGTTTATTTAATGCATACAGGTCTTAGGTTTGATACTCACAAGATCAGCTACTGGGGATTTTTTCCTGTTCTGCTTTTCCACCTCTACTTGCATTTTGGCCATTGGTTTTGCCATAGCCAAAGCCATTTTCGCTTCAGCTTGCAGTTTCTTTTGTCTAGTGAGAAAATCCATGTCATCTAGAGATTCAGATTCCTCTTCAGTAGTGTCTCTATCAGAGTACGAAGAGCTTTGCTTGCTCTAGGAAAGTGCGCACACAGTTTTAAATGAATAATAATGTTCACATTTTAAGATAGACAACATTGTAGGTAGTTTTAGCTTTAAGCTTCAAAATTTTCATGTATGCAAGTGATATGATTTCTTTAGGGGAGATGGAGATAATTATTTTTAAATATCAAAAACCATTTTCAAAGACAGGAACACTTAAATGCTAATGAGTAATCTTGTGGCACCTTGGAGACCAAAAAAAATATGTATAGTATCATGAGCTTCCGTGGGCAAAACCCACTTCAAGCTCATCTGAAAAAGTAGATTTTGCCCACGAAAGCTCATGATACTATACATATTTTTGCTAGTCTCCAATGTGTCACAAGACTACTCATTTTTAAAGTTACAGACTAACGTAACTACCCCTCTGAGACTTAAATGCTTATCACATCTTGCGTATTTGTAGTTAGAGAAAAGGAACCTGCCATATCAGTGAGTGCTTGAACGGAGTGGATTGAATCAAACTCTGGAAAATCCCAGTAAGGGTTGGAGGCCCTCAGGTACTGTTAATATAGGGGGAAAGAGGGAATTAGAGCAGATGTGTTCAGAAGGAAGGAGTGTTGGGAAGCAGAGGCTATGCCATTCCCTTCCTTATTGTTACCAGCTCATAAAAGGGAAGTATAATAGGAGGTGACTTATTCACAAATCTAGCACATCTGCGCTACCTAGAAATGTGCAATGCTGTTGTAGCTGTGTCAATCCCAGGATATTTGCGAGAAGGTGAGTGAGGCTTTTATTGAATCTCTCACCAACAGAAGTTTGTCCAATAAAAGATATTACCTCACCCACCTTGTCTACCTAGTAGTTTGCCAACTGCAGCCAGCAGCCAAAATATTTTTTTACAAATAATCAAGAACTATTCTTAAATTTTTATAACCAGCTTGTTATCTTAACAAGCTCCTCGTATGCTTATATCATTGTGAGTTTATAATTTTCCCCATTCATAACAATTTATACCTATCCTAAATATATTAAGAATGACACATGCATGTGCCAAAAAACTATTTTAAATGAAAGAAGCTCATGTATATACTTGTGCTTTATTTTTATTTTTTTATTTCTTCACTAAGGTCTTTTGTGAGACTAATTATCAGACCTACCATTGGAGACAAAGGTGTATCCAAGCTTGTTTCAGTCTTGCTGTCATCTGCATCACTATCCTTGTCACTACCGCTGTCATTTACGAAACAAATCTGCAGGTTCATCCCACTTTGTAGCCTGGGGGAGGAGAGGGAGAGAAAGAGACAGGTGATAGCATGCATTCTCTCTCTAGACAACACATCTAAAGTATTGTCACCAGCATATCTTGTTAAGCGACAATGATTGCTAACATATTAGCAAACAGGAGATCTGACCTAAATCAACACTGGGGTTAACCGTCTCTACGAACATATCCTTCTGACAGCTAGACTTATTTCCAGCAGAAAAGAAAATGCTAGAGTGCCTGAACTGAAACTGACTATAAACAAAAGTGTAATGGGCTTAACTGATTCTCAGTGTTGAAAAGGAAAACAAGGTGCATAGTGTTGAGAGAGACCCTCTGATAGGCTAGAACCCACACAGAAGCTCTTGTGCCATTCCCCATTCCTGCTGCTGGCACAGTTTCTCCATCATGCACTAATTTCCAACAAAGAGAAGTCAACTTCCCAAAATCAAGAACAAATTCAATAGCAGAGCCAGCAACAGAACCCAGACCTTCTAGCTACAAGTCGTGTGCTCTACCACAATACCGAAACACAACAGCTGATTTTAAATCATAGTTAACATTTTTCAGTGAAAAAGTTCTCCAATTCAGTAACAGCAGTGTGCTTTTGCTGCCATCTACTGTTGAATTATAGTATTACTAAACCTCTACAATTTGTCACTACACCTTTCTTGCTAGAAAACATGAAGTTTGTAATATAATGATCAATTGCCACAGTGAAGTGATAATCATATAAGGGTTGAATTTACAGTATTCCTGTTAGTGTCTTTGTATAACCTGACCATTTTTTAGACTGGCACCAACCTAGATATTCCCCACTAACCCCACTCATTGTACTTGTCTATTATTGTAAACTCTGTAGGGGGAAGAACTCTATTGTATGATGTGTTTGTACAGTACCAAGGGCCTGCATCCCTCATCACAACAGGGGACACGAGTTGCTACTGGGATACAAAGTAACAGATGTGCCTTTATTGACAAAAGAAGGCAAGGACCATTGTTGGTCTTTCTAACCTGTTCTGTGCGACATTTGCCATTTCCAAAACCACCTACACTAATTTTTCAACTGAATTTTCCCCAGGTAGTGACTTAGAAAACTTTGGATGGTATGGTTTCAAATCCAAATAAGACAGGTCTGTAGGCTTTGGGGGTGAAAATTAACATTTCTAATTACGAGTTTTACCTCACTTTTGCTCAGATAAATGATTAGTCCTTTGAGTACCAAATTTCTCAGGTGCGTAATTTTAGAAGCAGCATATGCTTTACCCTTAACAACCTTTCAAAAAGATCAGAAGTATCCCGAAATAGCACCGTGGTCTAGATGTACCCTATGAGATAGATAATTCAGTTCCTACCAGTAGAGTTTGTTCCAATGGTTAATCACCTTTACCGTTAACAAATGTATGCCTTTTTCAACATCTAGCCTTTAGTTCTTGTTATGCCATTCTCTGCTTGTGGAAGACGACCTTTAGTACCAAAAGGGGACTTACTCATACAGTACAGTCAGGTCATCTCCCAGTCTTCTTTTTGATAAATTAAACAGATTAAAGTTTCTCACTATAAGGCATCTTCTCCATCACTCAAATAATTTATGTGGCACTTTCCTTTACCCTATAAACATCCTTTTAAAAATGCTGACACCAAAACTGGATGCAATAATTCCAGAATCTGTCTCCCTAATGCCATTTGCAGAGGTAAAATCACCTCCCTTCTTCACTATTTATACATCCACAGATTACCATTAGCCCATTTTGCCACAGCATCACAGTAGAACTAATTTTCAGCTGTTTGTGCACTATGACCCCTAAATTCTTTCTAGGATTACGGCTTTTCAGGACATAGTCCTCCATTCAGGAGATATGGCCTGCGTTCTTCGCTCCTAGATATCTAACTTTACATTTGACTGTATTAAAATACAATTTGTTTGAATGGCTTACCGAGTGATCCATATGACTTCCCAGTCCTTCTCATTATTTACTACTCTGCCAATCTTTGTATCACCTGCGAATTTATCATCAGTGACTTTATATTTATTTCCAGATCACTGATAAAATGTTCATTTGTGTCATGTCTAGTACAAATCCTGAGGAAACTCCTAGAAACACCCCCTACCAACTGGATGCAAATGAAGATTCCCTACCAACAAACTGCTTTCTGAAATGCATCAGCCACTTCTTAATCCAGTTCATGTGCGCTTTACTGATATTGCATAAGGTTGAGATTTTTATTAGAATGTCCCATGTACTTGGTTAAATACCTTTTGAAAGTCTACATATAAACCATATTTGATATGTAGACTTTTAAAAGATCTACACTGATAGTTTATCAACCAAATCTGAAATCTAATCAAAGAATAAAAAGTATATTTTCCAGAAATCCACAATGACTGGCATTAATTGTACTACTATCCTTTACTACTTTACTGGTTGAATCCTGTATCATCTTTTCCATTCTTTTGCTTGGGATTGATCAGGTGAACCTGCTTACTTAGGTCATTCCACTTGCCCTCTTTGAATATTGGTATGACATTAATACTCCTCCAGTCTTCTGGAAATTCTTTGGTATTCAGAGATTTATTAAAAATTAACACAGAGAGGGGGTCAGAGATCACCTTAGCCAATTTTAGGATTACCAGGCAAAACTTAATTTAAGATTAAAGTTTATATATAAAATAACATCTGCCTAATCCCCTTTCAGCTACCATCACAACTTCCTAATCAGAACCAAGATACATAGGAAAACTAAAAAAGTACGTGGGGACTGTTTCTCCATACAGGGAATTATGTGCACAAATTCCATGCCTCAAAATGAGAACGAATCCTCTGTCTGTGGCCATTAAGACAGAAGAGCTCTTATAGCATCAAAAATAACCAGAGGACTTTTTAGAAAGCATCAAAAGGAAAATAGGAGAACTGTTTAGACAGAGTGATAGGGATGTGTGTTCCATCTATCACCCCACCACAGTTAGCGAATCCCATCACTGCAAAGTCATCCACTATGTCCTGCATGTTTCCCAGAGTTGCTATCCTCCCTAGCAGAAGGGTATTGATTGCCCTGACTACTTGGATCACAGCAAACCCCACTGTAGATTTACCTACTCTGAACCGATTCCCAGCTGACCAGTAGTAGTCTGGCATTATAAGCTTCCACAGGGCTATGACCACTCTCTTCTGAACTATCAGAGTGGGTCTCATTCTTGTATTGCTGTGCTTCTATGTATGTGGGTATGTCTACACTAGCCCCTTAGTTCGAACTAGGGTGGCTAATGTAGGCATTCGAACTTGCAAATGAAGCCCGGGATTTAAATATCCCGGCTTCATTTGCATGTTCGGCGGCGCCATTTTAAATCTTAGTTCGAACTGACTGCCCGCGGCCACACGCGGCAGTCAGAAGTTAATCCAACTAAATCCTGCAATGAGGTGTAACAGTTAATCCGAACTAAGGATTTAGTTCGGATTAACTTCTGACTTCCGCGTGTAGCCGCGGGCAGTCAGTTCGAACTAAGGGGATTTAAAAATGGCGCCCGCCCGGGAACATGCAATTGAAGCCCGGGATATTAAATCCCGGACTTCATTTGCAAGTTCGAATGCCTACATTAGCCACCCTAGTTCGAACTAGGGGGCTAGTGTAGACATACCCTGTGTGTGTGAAGGGGAAGAAATTCACAAAGTTCCATGAAAGTGGCCTTACGCGTGTGCAAGTTTTGCAGCCACTGGTCATCGTCCCATAGCTGCATAAACTATGTGGTTCTACCAGTCTGTTCTTGTCTCCTGAGACCAGAATTCATGTCAATATGCCTGATGGCTGTTAGCATATGCCAATTGCTCCATTGTATGGGTTTCCTGCATGTCTGTGCATGTGACTTCCTCACATTCTTCTTCACGCCAGCAGCTCCTGGCTAGGTTCTGGACAAACCCAATATAATGTGTGAGGTATTTGTAATGCTTGCCATAGCAGTGTGTAGCTGAGCGGGGTCCATATTTGCTATGCTATGGCATCTGCACTGATAGTTAGGGGGAAAAGGGCACGAAACACATCCAACATATCATAACTTACAATCACAGACTCTGAAGCATCAGATTTGCTTATATTCTATTTAATGGGAATGGTTAGTTAAACATTCTTTTTCATTTATTTTAAAGGCTCTTTTGATGCATTAATATGCAACATAACTTTTCAATGGGCTTTAGGCGTTGAAAATACAGCTATGCAGGTAAACCTGTAACATTATATGTATTTATAGTATATTACAGTGTGTATATATATATATATATGAGTATTGTTCTATTTTGCTTAATATTGCATTGTTCAGAGAAACACGCATAATATACTGCTTTACTCAACTCAGACCCCTTTCAATGCCACAACTTGAGCACCTCAAAAATACAAGCAATAAATGAATTAGCACATAGTTCAGGTTTGAGAGCAAAGAGCTCACATGGGAAATAACCGTTAAAACTAGGCCAGATCTACACTAGATCTGGAAGGTCAGGGTAAGGTACGCAACTCCAACTACATAATATAAGGTAGCTGGAGTCAGCATACCTTAAACCCAAACTTGGCACTGTCTTCACAGAGGGAGGCCAATGGGAGCAAACATTCCCATTGGCTTCCCTTATTCCTCATGACTGCAAGGAGTACAGGCACCGGCTGGAGCTGCCCTCACCATTTGATTTACAGGTCTTAGCTAGACCCATTAAATCGAACACCAGAAGAGTGATCTATGGCGCAGTGAGTGACGACATGCCCCCAGATTCTATTGATTATGATGTATTAAGAACAGCTGTATTTATTCAAGGCAGATCAAAGTGCTACACAGATTTAAAGAAGGGATTGACTTCTAGGTTTAGCCAGTGATTACATTTAGAGGGAAATTTACAATTTGAGATATTGAACTGGATTTCCCAAAAAAGTTTCTGCTGGGATACATGGCTGGAAAACAGAGGAGTTTTTCCAGATGATGACTTTTCAAATGTGTATATTGTTATGTCTCCTGGGAGCTGTTTCAGCTCAGCTTGCATGGAAAGCTGTTCAAAGTTTCTATTTTTATGCCTGCTTATATTTCCACCAGCAGTGACCATTCATATCTTATTCATAACACCTAAATGCAATTTTGGAGTAATAAAATGTTAACATGGACAAATGCCTTTACAACTGCTATTTGTTCTTACAATGAACATACTTCAGAACTCTAAAACAATAGGAGACAAGAGACTTCTTGTTATATTAGAGCAGGGCTTGCCTAGCATTACTATGAATTTCTACACTGCACACATAGAACTATAGTCTCTTTTTTAAATTCAATTTAACAAAGACAAAGTAAACTTACCAAATAAATGGCACACTGAATGCACATTCACATGACAATAGCAATCAAGAACAAAAAAAATCAGTAATAAAGTACATTTCATGGCACTCCATGATGGGAATTCAGCCTTTAAAAGCAGTACTATCATTTTCATTATTTTGTGCCAACCATAAATTTCTTGGAATATATTTTATAGTAATACATCCAGCACTCTATTATTATGCATTATTCCTACTACAATAGGCCTACAGGCCTCAGCCAAACTAGGGTCCCTTTGATCTAGTTGCCATAGCTCATATCTATATAGATAGTATACAGTCCCTGCCCCAAGAGTTTACAGTTTTAGGCCCTAATCCTGCAAACATCTGCACATGCATGTAGCTTTACTACCATGACAGATATCACTGTGACTACTTACTTTTGGTGGACTTGCAATATTATATTTGCATATTCATTTATGCAAATAATTTCAAATATGCAAATACAATGTTGCTGGTCCCTAACAGATCAGAGTTTGCAACTATCTACACTTAAAAAAAAAAATCACCGAAAAAATTCCCCTCTAGCTACCGGGTGTGGCAGCCCCTCCCTCAGGGAGGGTTGGGGCCTGCAGAGGGAGGGGCACAGAGAGGGGCACCGGGCATTTGGGGCACCCTATTTAGAAACTTTCAAAATTTTGTGAGGGGCATAGGGGCTGGTACCTCCAAGTTCTACCGCCACTCATCTCTGCCCTCCCCCACTTCCTGCCCCAGGGGTGGGGGAGCTGCCATTGTATTTCCCCCGTCTCCTTTTCTACAACCACTGTCCTGTGTCTCTCCTTTTCCAAACCAGGCTGCTCTTGCTCCCAGTCTCCCCTCCCCGCATCCCCCCTTTCCCTCCCTGTGACCCTCCTCAGAGTTTCCCTCTATTGCACCCCTGCTCCCATCTGCACCATAAGTCTCCCCTGAATCCCCCAACCTCCCTTCAGCACCTCCTGCATCCCCCTCCTGCCCCTGCCTCACACATCCCTGTTCCCCCATAGCCCACTTATCTGCCCCCACCCCTCTTTAGCCCCTTTCCGCCTCCCTCAAGGGCTGGCTCCCCCCAGCCCGCACACGCTGGGAGCTGGCGGCAGCTTGCCTAGGCTCGGGCAGGGATTGCAGCCAGCTGTGCTGGAAGCAGCCTGGGGCCAAACCCTTCCCCTGCAGTCCCGGGGTCCTGGTCCCAGGAGGGAGTGGAGAGGGGTCTCTTACCTGCCCCTTAAGTGCTGCCCTGGGAGAGGCTCCTGGGGAGCAGCTTTCTACATATCACTGGCCCTGCGGGAGATTCCCCCTCCCAGCTGCGGCTCTGGGGGCCCAGCAGCACCACCCCACCTATTACCCCGCAAGTGAGTCCTAGAGAGCAATTGGTTCCCAGACGCCTGCTTGCTACTGCTGGATCCTAGCACGACACCTACCCATGCGCTCAGGCAGCGTGTCGCAGCCCAGCTGCCACCGGTCTATGGAACGGCGGTTGGGAACTACTGCATTAGGGCATCAGAGCCTCACACTTTCTACTCCTCCCCCTTCCTTCTAGCACTTTTGGAATGCCACGAATTGCCCGAATTGTGCTGTCCCAGCTCCTCCCATTCCCTCCCAGAGCTTGAATGCCCTCAACAGTTGATTTGCAGTGTTCAAACTCTGGGAGGGAGAGGGAGGAGTAGGAAGTGTGGGGTTCCAGTGCCACCATGCGAGAGAGGCACGTGGGTGAAAGGGACAGAGGGGGCATGCATGAGCTGCAGTGATCTGCAAGGAAGGCCACTCATGCGGCTCACTATTCTTGAGAAACTTAAGTCACTATTCTTGGTTACCCATCGCTGACTTAGAGTAATAATGTTAATCATGCATGTAAATGCTTGTAGAACCATGTCTTTTGTTTAAGACTGTAGTGAGTGAGTGAAACAGCAGGGCCAATATTAACATGAGCATGTGCAGAACTGCTAGGCACAGGAAGGGTTTTTTGTTTGTTTGATGCTCACAGACAACTTTCATAATCTGCATTTTTTGTTTTAAGTTTTGTTTGAGAATTTCATACTCTTGAAAGATGTGAGATTAAAAATCCAGGCACTTCACTCCTCTGTTCAGTCTCAGAATAGGTACTGGGTAAGCAGCAGTAGTACAAACTTCCCTATAGGGCTATGTAAATATATCTAAATCCTGTTGTAGAGGGACCATATCAAGAGGTAAAAATCTGTCTTCATATCCATTCAATCCTTGGACTGTCTGCTAATAGGGTTACCAGATGGTTTAAAAAAAAATACCGGATACACTTGATCTCACATGGGGGGACTGGCCAGGAGAGGTCCGGGGGAGAGCGGGGCTGGTCAGAGGAGATCGGGGGGTTGGGGTGAGGGGAGAACCAGCCGGCGGGAAGCAGGGCTGGCCGGGAGGTTGGGGGCAGCGGGGCTGGCTGGGGGGGGGGGGAACTGGCTGGTGGGGAGCGGGGGGAACCAGCTGGCAGGGGAGCGGGGCTGGCCTGGGTACACGCAGATCCCAGGGTGCTCCTGTCCCGCACATAGTCCCAGTGGGGCACACGGATGAGTCTGGCCCTGGGGATTCCATCCCACCCCGCTCCCGCCTCTCTACTGCGTAGTTGCGTATTGCCTGGCTGGTAGATACGCTCACGCAGTGTGAGCGTGTCTACCAGCCAGGCAGTACCCAACTACGTACTGATACTCATGATAATAATAAAAACGTAATTAGAAAATACTGGACATTTATATGTCCAGTATTTTCTCAATTTGTTTCCCGGACAGAAAGCTCAAAACCGGACACCTGGCAACCCTATCTGCTAAGACTGCAAGGTAGACTGCCAGTTGGTGCTGATTGCAAGTGGTAGTTTTCACCATATAGACAGCTGTACTCATTTGATAAAGGCCATTAAAAAGAAATAAAAACATGTTCCAGTCACAACCTGAGTGGGAGTCAAACTGGTAACCTAAACAAGAAAGAATATGTATTCCATGTTGCCAACCCTTAATAATTTTTTGTAGGAACTTACAACTTCTGTAGAAACATTTTGAAACTACTGAGTTTGAGATACATGAATCACAGAAGCAATGATGGAGCCTTAGTCTATAGCTGCTCACTGGAAAATCCCATTTCTCTTTCCCAATCAGTTTTCCATATATGGAAACAATGCACCTTGAACACCAAGTGTTGATTGAATAATGGGGGAGGAATACCAACAGCTGGGCACACGTGCTGTATTTATTATCCATATGATAAATAGATTTCTGTTTTCTACGTAACATATCCTTTTTCAATATGGAAGCGCTCCTATAAAGATTCCTCCTCCCCCTATAACAACAAGCAACGTATTTTAAAGTTCTGACTGGTGTATAAATATTAACAAAATTCAAAAGCATTTAGTACATCTGGTAATTTCATTTGGTACATCTGCCAAATTCTGCTTGCACACTGTTAATTAGATCTGCTATATAATTAGAAGATGGGGTTACTGGCTTTGCTTTAAAGGAAAGTCGTTACTAAACAAAATCAAATTGTTTTTCTTTTCAAATTATATGAAGTTAAGCTTGATTTTATAATTATAGCCTCTCTCAAATAATGGCTACTTCTCTCCTGCTTTTGTGCATCTTTGCCACACCCTGGTGACATGCACATCTCTACTCTTAACATGAGTGTCCATTCAGAAACTTCCAAAATAAGGTTAGTTTTGCTATGGGGGATAAAACAAATTTTTCATTAACCTCTCTTTGCACACTCATTGCATGACTATTTTGAACGCCTTTCTAGTTAAAAAAATTGCAGTACATGTTTACAAAAGAAGCCCCACACAGAAATTTCTGAGTATGGGTATGACAATGGATTACCATTTTGGTATAAACATCCAACATGATAATGACATTCATACCTAGTGCAAGCTAAAGGTGGGAAAAAGTTGGCGTTAAGCTTATCTTTCTACTCTACACATCCTGCGGCTGCTCTTTTCAGGGATGATTCCCCTTAATTAAAGCAGAACAGGCAGATGGCTTCTCTAACTTATGCTGGCTGCAAACAGATCTAGGATGCTAAAACAATGATCAAATAATGCAGAAGCATATTTGCCAAGCACTCTCTTGTCTGTCCATGCCCTGTTCCCCTCTGATGTGTGCATAATGGGGGAAGAAGGGAGGAGGAGAGTAAAATGAGTGTAACATACGAGCTCCTATATTGGCTCTTAATACTGAGCAAATACCCATACATTGCAGATATCTGTCCAGGGCAAATTATACCAACACTGGAGCCAGTTTATATTGGGAGCTCAGCAAAAGCAGCTGCACTTCTTTGAAGAATATGGCCCATTGGATTTTCTCTTTGCTCCCTTTGGATTTAAAATTATTTAAAAAAAAAAATTACAGATGCCTTGTACAGAAAGACTTTATTGAAAATATCCTTTACTTCCAGCTATTTTATTTATATATATATTTATATTTATTTATTTATTTTACATTAAGCCTTCTCATGGTGGCTGTGTTTAGTTCTAGGTGGAATAAGTTGTATAAATCTAACCTAGAGGAGATGAAAGCATGGATCACCATGGCTTGAGTCTAGCAAGAAAGGAAAGGGTAGAATGTCCTAGCTAACAGAAGATGCTAACATCATCTTCAGGAATAGTGACTTCAGCATGATTTGAAGATTGCATGTCAAACTGATGACAATTTGGACTGCTGGGGAGGTTAGCATATTGACAATCTCCTGGATTCATTTCCCCTTCCTACCATCACAATGCTCTCTCTTAGACTGTCCACCAAATCCAGTCATTTTATCCAGGCATTAGGCATCTTGATGACAGAAAAAGCCCAGTAATTGAGTTGGCAGAATGAACAGTTCAGTTTCATCCACATATGGATGATGCATGAGTATGTGACATTTCATGAGATCTGAGTGACCTTATGAAGCTGTCCAAAGGAGAGAGAATCAAGAGCCTTGTTTGATTGGGGGCATAGATGATAAAGGGCAAAAAAGCAATACACTACTATCCAATTTTCTAATGATATGCACAGACCACGACAAATCAGGTTCTGTTTTTGATAATGTAGATTCTTAGCTGGATCTATGCTATCTCTATTGCCAACTTCTTGCACATCTTCAGGCAGATAGTGTTATTCACATTTAGCTGGAGGGGAGGGTAAAGCTGCAACATTCTTACTGTCCAGAGCTATGGTATTATAATGGGGTTAATTGCTGGGACATTTGCTTGTGTTGATGAGTTTATTTTGGGTATGTTCAGCAACAGCAGCAAGCAACAACAAAAAGATAGGTCACTTTAAGATAAAATCAGAATATTGTTTGCATGCATGTTAGATTACAGGTTATTCTACTTCTATTCTGCTATTTTCACAGTTAATCAGCAACTTAATTCTGCAAGGTGCTGAGTCTACTCAATCCCATTGAAGTCAGGGATATTTGAAGATGTTCAGGTATCTTGTGTGAATGAGTTGAAAGTTCTGTTTCCTGTTGCTTTATAGCAGAAAAAATAAAGTATAGTGAACATTTTATGGTGGAAGAATTCAGCTCTGTTTAAAGCTCTTTGCAACTGTAATATTGCTGTTAGTATTTGTGGCAAAAGAGTAATTTATTATAGAATTTTGGAAATTAAAACAATGGTAAATTATGGGATAGGCCACCTACTTCACCCCCAGTCAATGTTCTATAACCTCAGACCCAAAATTGTTCATTTCTTTAATACATTATTCACAACAAATGGACATGACAGGTATCAAAGGTGTGTGGAAACCCTTGACTCCATAGATCTAAAATTAGGGCCATTTAAAAGATGTGATTGCCACTAAAATCTAGGTAGGCAACCAGAAGAGAAAATGGAGCCTACAAACATGATGGCCCTCCATTCATATTCTAATGAGTTTCTGACAGTACTTTGTAGTAAAGATATAATATACCACGCAAAGCCTCATGTTAGTTTTCACCACACATATAAATTCCCTGTGATACTATGCCACATGAAATCCATAAACATTAGGGATGCTTACTATGCCATTATACTTACCGAGAAGAAAGGCTTGGCTTGCCACTTTTGCTACAGCTGGTATAAATTCCTGGGCCATCATCAAAGAAACTTCCAAGTGCCAATTTCTGCCTGATAGATTCTCTCTCATTTTTCTGAGCCTAAAAGTGCAGGTAGATAATGTATTAATCCATCAGTTACAATGACTTACTTCTGTAGTTACTATTCTGCACTACAGAATTAGCATGTACAGTATTGTAACATTAGATGAGCAAAGCTAAAAACCCACCATTACATTAAGGACATTTCAGAGGCTTTGTTTTAAAGTAAAAATCTTTCAGTTGCCACAGATTTATCTATACTATTTATCTCAGCTTGTTCATCTCGAGCTTGTTTAACCCACTCAGCCTCAATGCTTTATAGAGCAGCTTCTTCCTGCCCATTGACTGTTGCTCAACAATCTAGTCTCCAGTGGAAATGATGATAAATGGGGATGAACTGATGGTTCTAGAAAAAAAGGTACTGAAGAAAACCAACCTTTTATGCCAATCAACCACATTATAAACTTAGAAAATTACTGTTTATGTTGTTTCTTGGATTATGGACTCATAACGTTTTAAGGAAGATTTTCTAAAACATTAGCAACATATGTTTATATTATCTTAATATGAAATTTGTGCAAAAGGAAGCTGTAGCTATTATAGAAAAAATAGAGTGAAATTCATTAATAGGTAGCAGGTTTAAAACAAACAAAAGGAAGTTTTTTTTAATGCAGTGCAGAGTCAATCTGTGGAATTCCTTGCCACAGGATGTTGTGAAGACCAGGACTTAAACAGGGTTCAAAAAAGAACTAGACAAATTAATGGAGGTTAGGTCCATCAATGGCTATTAGCTAGGATGGGTAGGAGTGGTTTCCCTAGCCTCTGTTTGTCAGAGGCAGGAAATGGATGACAGGAGAGGGATCAGTTGATGATTCCTGTTCTGTTCATTCCCTCTCGGGCATCTGGCATTGGCCACTGTCAGAAGACAGGATACTGGGCTAGATGGACCTTTGGTCTGACCCAGTATGGCTGTTCTTATTGGATCATACATAGAGTATAAACATTTATTAACTTTCTTCAAAAAAAATGTAAAAGATAGTTTCATAAGATGAGTTTTCAGATGTATGTTTTTAAATAATAATTTATAAAATGGTCACGCTGAAAATAAAGTGTGAAAACATGTTTGTTTCTGTGTCAAAGAGCTTATGTTTTTATCTTTTTTATATCTGAACTGACACAAAAAAACGGCTGACACTAAACAGAACACCTGAAAAGCAATTAAACTAATCCAAATAGTTTAATACATCAATCAGATTTATGTAACTATATATATATTTCTTATGTGATCGTTTAGTCTCCAAACAATTTATTCAAGAGATATTGACCATGGCTTCTGCTGACTAACTCTTTACAGTTTTTTTTTTTTATATTTTACATTTTAAGCTACAAAGTGCTTTTAAACTCACTTATCAATGACTGTAGACTTGATTTTTGGACCGAACCAATCAATATGCAGTAAATGAAAACTTTATATATGTTTAATATTTATGTAATACCGTCCTAGAGGATCATAAATAATTATTGTGTCTCAACATTGACAGCAAATACATGTAGGAAGGCAAAGGACCATTGGAAAGAACATGTTCAGCCTATCAACTGCTGTAAGACAATGTACAATTCATGTTGTAAAATATGTAATAGGTAAAGTTAAAGTATACTGTCTGGGTTTACTTCTGCTATTTTCATACACGTACACTTGAATTGTTTTACTTTATAATTTCCAATTCTGGATAACAAAATTCTATGAAAATTTTAAGTACAAAAGAACCAGATAATCGTATTTTAGTTATGCTCTCAATCCTGAATATTGATTTTACATTATTATAATAATCCATTATATCTTTAGACTCGTCATAGAATTTGGACTTTATTTGAAGCCTGATCTCTCCTCACTTATCCAGATACTAAGCACTGGGAACCTTTTCCACCCCCTGCTCCATCTCTTTCTGATGAGGCCCCATCACCCCGATCTCCCCTCCACCTGCCACAGTCACCTAGTTGGTGCCAGATGTAGAGATGAATGGGGGAGGGGTGGTGGTTGGGACAAGATAGGGGCGCTGCTGTTAATTCTCTCTGCTGGCACCATTCTCAATTGTTCCTTCAGATTCCAGCCAGCAGCTTCTGCTCTTCCATTCTCTCCCCCCACCCAATGGTAGAGGCCAGTTACTGAAGGTAACCAGATTTTTAGTGTCTGTCCAGCAGTACTAACTGGACCCTGCCAGGTTTTCCTTTTGACTAGACCTTCTGGTAAAAAACTGGATTTCTGTCAACCCTAACTCTGGAGCCTCCCCCAACCCCCACTATAGGCAGGCCTGATAGCAAAACCTATAATTAAAGTTGCTCAGCATTTTAAATTATAAGTCCCAGTTTTCAGATGTTTATAACTTTGTCAGACTAACTGTTCTGGCCAAATTTTTCCATGTTTGTTTCCTGCTGCAGGGTAATCTTATATATATTTTAGTTTTAGCAAAAATGGTTTAGTCATTTCAAAGAATAAGGTTAGGCAAAAATGCCACTTTTTCTTCTTGTTTCTTATTTGTTATTTTATTACCTCTCTGGAAACATCTGAAAACCAAAATAGTTTTGCTAGCTAGTGATACATGGGCAATTTCACACAAATCTTTCCTCATTATGATAAAAATATATGCCATAGTACTATAACCTTTTGCAGCCTCCAGCAGTTACTAGTAGGCCATAGCCCACCATTGATTTTTATGCTAAACCTTCACAGACTTCAATAAGAGTCATGTAATGAAAAATGGCTGGATATGGCCGATGGCACTTTTTTCCAACATAAAACAGTGCATTGTGTTTATCACTGCTGTTTAAAGAACAGCTTTAGAGAGGGAAAAATGAGAGAAGAAAGACTTGAAGATGGCAATCCAAAGTAACTTTGGGTACGGCTACAATGTTGCTTTTTTTTTTTCCTTCCAAAAAAAGCTACACAAAATGCGATCCTTTTATCGGAAGAGGCACGTCTACACGGGGAACAAAGAATACAGGGGGGAAAAAAAGGAAGAGCAAACGCGTCCCTGGACGCGGAAAAGTTTTTCCGGGATACCTCCAGTATCCAGGAAAAACTTTTGTAGTCTAGCTGTACCCTTAATCTCTTAAACTAATGAATAAAATATAAATTTGAGGACAAGCAATTTATTTTTAAATCTCAGTGTTTTTTATTATATTTTATCTCATGCAATGAAATGCTATGCTAGATTGCAAATATTACCAGTTAACTGTCTCTCTAGTGATCAATAAACAATACATTCAGTTACAACAGCTAAAAGGGTAGAAAAGTCTGTTTCACAAAGCACAAGCCAGACAGAACCTAAAGAACAGCTTTGCTTTAATTCCTGGTTGTTTGTCATATTGTTTGTAGCTGACGCCACATTGTCTGTTTTGAAGCAATTATATTAATCCCTCAGCTTCAGTGAAACCTTCTGTCTAGTGAATTCTGATAGCATCATTGTTAGTAGCCCTCATTAATGAATAAACCTAGATTTTGATGCTCACTGTGTACTAGTCTCTTTAAAATCAACGGTAGCTTACAGTCTTTCATTCATTTAATAAAAGCTTTTCTCTACAAAAACGATGAAGTAACATACTGCAGCACAAACAAAAATAAAAAAAATCAATAGCTTTAAAAGCACACTTACTGAAGCTAATAAGCTGGTATATTAGTTTTCAGCACACCAAAAGTGCTGATAGCATAAAGTAAATGCCACCAAATGACTCTTTGATTAGATTTTTCTTGCAATCTATTACATGCTGAAGGTGCTTGCACCCTTAATTTCTGTCAGCATTTTTAAAACTAGAAAAATGTCAGCTTGAAGAGCAAATCAAGATGCAAAGGCACTAAGGAAACAGTACCCTTCTAGGGATGCGAATGGGTAACTTTCCCTTAGCAGCCTAGATGGAGCCTGGCAGATGGGATGAGCCTCTGGTCAAGCTACTTCACTGACACCCTTGGTGTTAAAGAGGTGTGTGTGTGGGTGGGCATGTAAGAGAGAGAAAGACCAACCAACCATAGTGCCTCCCTGACCATGTTGTCCATCCATAATACCATCCTTGCTTCCCCACATACCACACCATCCTCAGACTATATCTATACTACAACAGAAAGCTGACAATCTATGCTACTCCAGCTACATGAACAACATAGCCGGATTTTAAGTAGAGTTATTGCAGGATCTACATCACAACTAGTTAACGGGAGAAGCTCTCCTGTTGTCTTCCCTTACTCTTCCGGGGTAGAATAGCAGGGTCGACAGGACAGAGATCTGTGGTCGATCTGGCAGGTCTTAACTTGACCCACTAAATTGACCTCCAGTGGATTGATTTTAGAGCATTGATTTGAGTGTAGTGTTGATGTAGTCTCACTTATGAACTGCTGTTGGTGGTAATGTTGCCTTCAGAGCTGGATGCACAGTTAGTAGCCACTGCACTGAAGGCAGCACAGAAATAAAGATGCAATACTAAGATCACTTTATAACTGCCACATTTCATGGGGAAGACCAGATTTCATGGTCCATAACACATTTTTCACAGCTTTGAATTTGGGAGGGTCCTACCTATGTACTTTCATACATCTGGCATGCTTTATGCAGAATGTAACTAATAATTTCCAAAATTTGTTGCAATTCTCAGATGGCAAATATTATTTAGTACAAGGTTTTATTAATTTAATTATTAAATTAAATTATCTGTCATCTATTTTGGCAGTTCTCACCGTTTTTCCGCACCAGGGATCAATGTTTTTCTATGTTGGTAAGGATGAAAACAAGCAGCATTGAAAATGGAGAGCAAACTGCTGCCTCTCTATCCTTCCTAACTTTGTTCCCAGTGGGTTCTAGTGATAATAGTATGCCTGTGCTCTCTTAATATGCACCTGAGAGTCATACCCCTCCAGTTGAGAAATATGTGTTTGCTCCAGTGCTTGCAAAGCACAACATTTTCTTCCATTTAATCTACTCTTAAGCACCTCTACTGGAAGGAACAGTGTTCTTGTTGCTAAGAAACTGGATTAGGAATGTCTCAAGATGCCTTTGAATTGAACATTATGATGATTAAATATTTACATGAGAGGAGTGCCTAAAGATCCCAAACATGAATGAGAGGCTCCATTGTGTTTGGTGCTGTACAAAAGGAGAAGAGACAGTCCATGCTCCGACTGGATTGTATGTTGATTATTATATCTTTAGGATATTTTAAGTTTTTCTTTACATCGAGTATTTGCTTATTACAAAATTTCAATACTATAAATTTTTTTCAATTTGCATTAATATACTACCTCAAATATCACTTTTCTCCATGTCACACAATTTCTGTATCTTCTAATTTATTTCTCAATTTTGTGGCCCTTTATTAGATTCTGAGATATCTATATTCTTTTAGAAATAAGATGTCAAAAATATGAGACTTCCGCCAAGCTGGTATAAAGTGTTTTTAACAACTCCTTGTTCTACCAGTGCTAGCACTACACTGAGACCAGAATGTCATTTGCTTTTGCAGCTTCGTTTCATTTTGAGTTCATATCCCATCTTTTTCACACCTCCACAGATTTTTCTACATTACTGCTGTTTAAGTAGCATCCTCATCTTTTATGCTTGTGTTGGGGTTATTGTTCCCTGAGCAGGGAAGAATAACTTTTTGCTTTTACATATTTCATCCCATTTAGATAGCTCTATAACTTTCAGATCATTTTGTAATTTTCATCCATCCAGCAATGCAATTGCAATTCTTCTCAGTTTGCTATCTGGACCTGTGATCAATGTACAATTTATTATATCCACTAAGTCATTACTGAGATATTAAATACTACAATTCCCAATACTGAACCCACATTATCCCATTTTGTAAGGCATACTATAGATAGTCACCATAAAGGAATCAATTGGGCCACTGGTTGTTATAAAACAAGAACCATCCCTAAGAAGTCTATTATACTTGTGTAACAATATGGTTTTTCTGTAGCCACATTGGAAGGCCTGTAGCCATACTGGAAGACCTAAACTAAAGCCTTCTGCAGCCAGACAGAAGAGCAGCAGCCATTAGCTGTAAAGAGTCACATACTCACATTCCATCTAAATTGCTGTGCCCACAAAAGCTCATGATACCATCTACATCTTTTGTTAGTCTTTAAAGTGCTACCAGACTATTTGTTGTTTTTTAAGTTTTTCCTGTTACAGACTAACTCAGCTACCCCCCTGAAGCTTTTGTTTTGTCTTCACTTTCCTATTGTTTGTTTGTGTGATCTCTGTCTGGTTTGTAACTGTTTCTATGTGCTGTATAATTAATTTTGCTAGGTATAAATCAACTAAGCTGGTGTGATATGATTGGTTAGGTAATTCTACTACAGTATGTTATGATTGGTTAGTAAAATTATACTAAAATAATTGGTTAAGGTATAGCTAAGTAGGACTCAAGTTTCGCTGTATAAACTGGGGTCCAAGAAGGATACAAGCAAGCAAAAGGAAAGAAGGAAACGGGGAAAAGCAAGAACAGGAAAAGGGCAGAAAGAAAGAAAGGATCACCAAAAGGAGGGAAGACCTGGAAGAACTCAACTCCAAGACACAGCTTAAGACCAGAGCTGCCAGAACTCCTCTGCACCACGATGATGTGCAGCAGCTAAGATCCAGAGAGACTGACCTTGTCTGGCCAACAGGGAAGTCTGCCTGCCTTTATCAGGATTGGTGAGCATGACACTGTGTTTAGCATGTATACTCTGCTTGCCTGGGGATTGTCAATAGAGAATAAGAATATTACTGTGTAAGGCTCTTTCAATGGCAAAAGATCCTGCAAACCCGCAGGAAGTTACGCCCTGAGCCCTAGGAATTAGGCAAGAGTGGATGTGTAAATTAACAGAGTTGCACCTTGAGCCCTAGGAACTGGGGTAAAGGCATGTGTCCCTAAAGTGTGGAAGGGATAGAGAAATTTTTGTGGGTAACACTTGAGAGCTGGATTTCATGCCGCAAATAGGTCACTAAGGGATACACTGAATATTCTGAGAGAGATATTAAGAAACTTGGTTTCAGATAGGAACCAAAATCAACAGTTTCATTCCTCTGATACCAAGAATTTTTAAATTATTTTCCTACATAAAATAATCAATGAAACACTTGAATTTAAAACATTAAGATAAACATTAACATTATATACATATATATAATTCAAAGGTAGGTTTTTCTGATAAATCTATAGTGAGATAACCTTTTTCAACTGTGTGAAAATCTGCGTAAGACATAGTTTCTTTAAAAAAAGTTTACTTGTAGCTGTTACCTAGGAGAACGTAAATGCTAAATTTCACTAATATTATGAGTTGTTTGCTTACTAAACAAGTTCGAATTCTAATTCCCAAATTATGTATGCTGTAAATGGTGTTATAATTCTGACTATATCCTGCAACTAAACCACTTCCTGAAGGAAAAGTTACATAATCTTTTCCTTCTACAATCATAATAGGATCTAATTTTAACCACAGGAATAGAACTGTTCAGTTATTTTTCCCCCTTTAAACAACAATACCAAATATATTTACAAGAAAATCAATAAGACGTGGTATTCATCAGTGTGTAACAAGGTTTAGCACCGAACACATATGCATGGATCAATTAACCACTGATCATATATGACTATGCTCCTAAAAACCTTACTGGAAGGTAAGTTTCAAGGCCAGTCTGGCTAAACCAGTGAGGTATGTGTGGTTAGTTAAGGAAAGGAAAACAAGAATCTCTACATCTAGTTTACATTAAAAGAAGGGCAACATTTTCCTCAGTAATTTAACAACTAAAATGCCATGGGGGAGGTCATCAATATTGCCACCTGTGATTATATTCTACCATGTCACATCTATATAATTACTGTTTTTTAAAATATATATTAATTACAGCTTTGTTGTTTATTCACCCATACCTTAGTTTGTTTTCTTAATGGCCCTCTATCTTTCCCCCAAGAAAAAATAAAAATAAAAACCCTCTCAACAATCTATCAGCTGCACAGCAGTAACTTCTATTTTCTATGTTTGTCCCACCTATTTACCATCTGTTCTTCTTGCCAAATATTAGAAAGGAGAAACATCCCTAGAGCTGCACTGGTGACGACAGCACAAACAAGAGGATTATAAAAGTTGTATGTATTATACGCATAAGAATTAAAGCACATGTCCCTCTGCAGTGATGGCACTATTTAAATAAATAATGCTTGCATCTCTTATTTTTCATTATGCTCAAGTTGAACCTCTCTAGAGCCCTGGAACAGAGAGCAGAGCTGGGAGCCCTGTCATTCCCAGGGCAGCAGAGGCCCCGGCAGCCTTGGCAGCCACGGGGCTCTCTGCAGAGCTGGGAGCATGGCTACTTGAGGGGTAAGGGAGCCCAGCAGCCGTGAGGAGAGCCCATCCGGGTCTGATGATGGACCCCAGGAGAGCCCAGAGTCTGTTAGCAGAGGGGAGGAATTGACCACCCCATGTCCTGCTAAATCTCTCCTTTGGGACTGGTCAGGTCCCCAAGGTCAGGGAAGTCCAACCTGTAGTTATGGATTCCAAGTTTTGTTTACAACGCATTAAAAGGGCAAATATTACACGCTTTACTTGGAAGTTGGAGGGTTGAGAATTATGCCATTAACTTTGGGGCACCTGCTCTGGCAAAACTAAGTTGGTTCTCTGGTTCACGTATTGACCATTTACATTTTAAATCACTGATGTAATTATCTGCTGCCTGAAAATCTGAACTGGCTTGAACGTTTAAGAGGATACAACTTCCTCAGTCACTAGTAGCTGCTCTTTGGGAACTGATCTACAATCCTGTCAACCTCTCTAATGTAATGACCCACTCTGTTGGAGGGTGACATGCTGTTTTCTGTTAGTTGGTAGATTCATGAGCATGACAAAACTAATATGGGTAGGAATCACAGAATTTTTTTGAAAGGCATTAAATACTACATCCAGTAGAAGTGTAGGATTTAATGATGATTAGACACAGAATTCTGTTTAGTAACTGGGAAAACCGGCCCTGTAGGGCAATCTTTTTCCAGCAGATTTTGCACATAGACTCAATATAAAGAGGACTTTGTCATGTATGAACAGGAGGTTAACAGATAAATCTTTACAGATTTTGTCTTTCTTCACAATATACCAGATATTTGAAATATTACTACATTTTTTGACTCAGTGAGTCACTTGGATTTATATAAATGTAACCAAAAGCAGAAGTTGATCCACAATCTCATTAAAGGATTAAATAAGGTGGGCAGTACAAATGCTGTCATATCTCTGACAATTTAAAGGATTAAGACATTTGTGTACATGTTACCAACAGTTTACTGCTTCTCATTCGCTTTGGCTACACCTGCTTTCCTTTCCTGAATTAATTTCACATTTTCTTTCTTTGCTTTAGTTTTCTTGTTAATCCCAAAACTGTTTCAAGCAAAGGAAAGACTTTAAATGCTTTAGTGCCATATTATCTATTTACTGGACATTATTTTCTGTTTTGCTCAGTTTTATTAATGTTTTTAAAATAGAACTGGCTTATTCCTGTCATTTATACTGTATGTTAAAATGAATGTGAATCCCAGAAAAGCAACTTGGAACATTAGTTGACTGCTCATCCATCAGTAATAATACCTTAGACTATTATTTTTTACTGACCCACTTTTATGTACACTTCATTCCACATCTAACAGCAATAATTGACACTGATATGGGATTTAACAGTTTGTATACACAGTAGATTTTATATCAATCTATACAGAAAATTGATTTAAATGTAGTTATTACTGAAGTATTTTTTTTATTGGGCATCAGCATGAAATGTGTTACAAACATGACATCTTCCCAGAACAAGAACTTTCCTGTAGGGGTTGGTAAGATGTCATGAATGTGGACACTTATCACCTCAGACTTTTCCCCTTCTTGGCAATTATACAGTACTGAAAACACAAGCCATGGCAAGCCAATACCAGCAATACATTAGTCAACTCTTAGGATTTACTTATACTTGGTCAATTTCATGGTCATAGGATTTAAAAAATTCTACATTTCATTATTTCTGCTATTTAAATCTGAAATTTCACTGTGTTGTAATTTTGGGGTCCTGACCCAAAAGGCGTTTGGGGAGGTGCTACAAGGGGCACACACTCTTATTTGTGTGCTGCTGCTGGCGTTGCCTTCAGAGATGGGCTGCTAGAGAGAGGAGGCGGCTGCTGGCTGGGAGCATGATATGCTATTGCCACCCTTACTTATACTTTGCTCCCTTCATAGCTGGACCTTAGGTCAGCAGCCACCACTCTCTGGGTCCTCACGTCTGAAGGCAGTGCAGACGTAAGGCTGGCTCCCCATAAATATCCTTGCAGCACCCCTGCAACTCCCTTTTGTGTCAGAACCCCCCTCCATTTGAGAAACACTCGTCTCCCCCATGAAATCTGAATAGTATAGTGTAAAATCACACAAAAGACCAGATTTCATGGCCTGTTACATGGTTTTCATGGCCACGAATTGGGTAGGGCCCTACTTACAGTATCTTCCAGAGAAATGAACCAAGTTCATACGTGAATACTTACATCACCTGAGAAGTGATCATTACGATGCATCCTACTGTTTTAATACATTTTACACACCAAACAGTCATCTGAAATAGTGAGTAAAATATATAAAAAACTTATTACAATGTATATTTAGAGCTAACATGTAGCAGCAATTACACAACTCTGCAAATACTATCTGACTTTGGCCCAATGGATAATATTAATACCTTTAAATGCTTCTGCAGTATGGCAATGCCCTGAATAAAGATTCACCTAAGTCAGGTAGTTGGCAGGTGCTGTAGTTAGTGAGAGTTTAAGATGGTTAGTCTGTTATGGAATAATACTCCTACATAATATGAAACAGTTTAGAGCAGCACTTGTTCCCTTGGGAGGAGGTTTGGGAGGGACAAGTGAGAAGTTGCATAACATCCTGGCTCTGTAGGGACAAGCCTATACTTGCAGTTAATGTCAGGACTTCAAGCATGCAACTGAAGCTATTTTTGCCTTAGGTCTGTCATTACCAGATGTAGACAATTACTATATTTAAAGTTCCAAAACTATACAAGGCATACTTTATTCTTAAAGGGACAAAGGCTGTTAAAATATTTATGAAAATCCTGTACCCATAGAACACTTGTTTTTGTATCATTCACTTTAAGATGTATTTCCAGTAAAGTACAAATAAAATGAAAATGTAGAGTCAACATTTTTCATTTCTTAACATGCACTTCAATTTACATTGAAAACTAGAGGACCACAATATTTCTGAATTAATTCTTAAATTACAGTTTTGACAACTAAATGCAGAGTATAAGAAGTTCTAAAGAACATGGTAGTACAGCAAAAACTGAATAACATTTTAATGAAAAAAATAGCCATGTGTTAAATGCAACAGAATTTTTCACTCTTTTAGAAAATAAAGATAAAAGTAATAATGAAGAAATATTTAAATATCTGGATGAACTGTAGCATAGAGTCCTGTGAACGGTATTTGCCAACTCTTCAGATTTGAACTCCTTCTCTTGTGCAGAAACAGAGCAATTGTTAGAAGACAAGCTTCCTTTTTGTCGCTTACCTTTTTATAATTCCCCTCCATCTCCAATAGGGATACTTCACTGATGATGTCATCCATTCCATCACTGTCCACATTCATTCTTTTAACTCTCAAAACCCGTTGCAGCAGATTAAATATTTCCTGATAAAATTACTATTCACTGTATCCATAATTAGTCCATACTCCAAGAATTGTTTAGATTTCTCATTTTTAAACTGAAATATCAAATGAAAACCTGAAATTCTGTCAGTGTCCTTGCTCTTTTTCATTCAGACTGTCCAGTGATTATTCCCTTGTCTCATTCACTTTAACGTGAGGACAGCTGTCACTCCATGCAATTAAAATCTGACTTCTTGCTGACATTTGGGCCTGCCATGGGTATGGTCTTCTCACACTCTGTTATCACCTTCTGAATAATTCTGTTGGAATCCTCTACAAAGCAGGCTTTTTCCCTAATAAAGTAAAAAGTTGCCTTTGAGTCTTAGCCAGCTGATTACACTGAGTTCACTGCTTAGCCGTGTATGTTGTAGCTACAAGAGGAAAGCAGCAGTCTTCCTCCAGCCACTGGTAGTGCAGGATAAAAATAGACAGAAACTTGCCTAGCAGACTACACAAGGGCAGACAAAATCTTAGTATCTTATGACAAAATTAAAACAGTTTGGTTCAAACTCAAGGTTACATAAGCAAAACTGTGGACTCACTTCTGAGATTTTCATGTACAATCTCCCTGTACAACACAATACTTTCTGTATAGATTGGTTGTTCTGTTTCAATATTCACAACTTTAGTCTATTAGGGGAAGCAAAAAAGAATTCCAAAATTTGTTTGGAAACTCACCAGTGCACCTTTCCAATTTCAGAAGTACTTTATTCTTTTTATTGCCTTTCTTACCCCCAAGCATTATATAGTTTGCTTACTTGTTTAAGAGACAGGAGTAGCAAAATCTTCAACTGGAGGATTTTTATGCATACATTTGTTTCATATCTAACTAGGGATTCTCTATTTTAAGGGTGAATCCTTGTCTGGAATATTTTTTCAGACACAATAAGGTTTTTAAGAGAAATCATAAATCCAATCCAGTGAAGAAAAAGGAAGCATTCAAATACAAAGATTTCATGTGTCACAATCTTATAATATTTCCAGTCAAATTAAGCCTCACTGGTATAGGTAGGTACAAATTCAAGAAATGTTGTGGAACCTTGCTCCCCAGCCAATCACAAATAAGTTCCTCACTGCTCTCCATTCTCAATATCAGGTTTCCTTTTGGATTTCATAAAGCTTTCTACTCACTACAGACTTGTGGACATAGTAAATAGTTTGGTAATGGAATTTATGAAGTCATAGATTTTTATGGCTCTCCATCTTTTTTCTGAGCCCAGCGTCTTTCCCTTTTTAAGCCTTGCTCAGACTGAATATGTTATTTCCGCGGAGGAAGACATCATTGTAATTCACTCAGAAGTATTAATTCTGTCGCATGTCAACTGTCAGTGAAGGAAGCAAAGGGGGAATGAGAGAATGTACCAAGATCCTCCCACTGCATAGCGAGATGTAAAGATCCTGTTGCACATGGGACACTGGTGGCCAGTACTTGTAGTGCTCCTTCACCCTTTTTCACAAGGAGCTTGGATGTTTTAGCACCACATGTCCCATGCAAGGGAAGAGTTAGATTTTCCAAACTGCATATTTACAGAAACATTCATTCCCTGCTCCCTAAGGGAACTCCATTGAGAAGAGCCTGGTGTCTGATTCAGGTATAGTGAGACTGCAGAGGTAGAATAAGAATGGCAACATTGGTTCAAACCAATGGTCCATTTAGCCCAGTATCTTCTGCATAGGTAGCTGAAGGAGGAACTTCTTTCTTGAATTTTTCTCACTACCTGTGTATGCCTTCAAGATATATCAACTCTAAGTTAGTCTTCATTTTCTCAGAGAGGAATGAAGCATTATTATGGATGGTTTCTGCTGCAGGCTTAACCAAACAATCCAAGAATAGTAGAAACATACCAGAAATAAAAATTTCACTTGTGCCTGTCCTGTTTGTAGGACACAGAACAGAATATACCAGAAACAGGAAACTGAGCTAAGTACTCCGGCTGCCGCTGGTGGGAGACAGGCTGTGATTACATCCTGTTTGTTTACACTCTGAAGACCATGTTCCCAAGGAAAAGGGCTATGAACAAATGTTTTTTTTTCAAAATGGAAGTCTAGGTCTCCACCAGTCATGTGGTGCTCTTTTTCAGCCTGCCAGAGCCCAATGGTTTATTATGGCATTCTTAATTTGCTAGTAGGGGACTAAGGAAGGGAGAGGGGGAGCAGAAGACTTGCACATTAGTGCTGAGATTTTCAAAGGGATTAAGGGAGTTTGCCACCCATTGATCTTCAGTACCTTTGAAAATCCCAGACTAGGTATAACCAAATTTTTCTAGCAAAACTCACCTGAAGATTTCGTAAAGCTTTTCTGAGCTATGGCCAAAAAACCAAACATACATAAATCCACAAAAAGCACCCCACTGAATACACATACAAGAGTTTTGAAATCTTCATTTCCCCATCCCATCTCATAATTTCTGATTAATTCAATTTTGGACAAAAATTGTCTTCTGGCCATTAAGCACAAACTCATTCACACATCAATTTTTGTGTAAGGGGGAGTATTTTAGAATTTAAAGTGGGAAGTGGAGTTTAGTGTAATAGAAAGCAAACTTCAAACATGGCCCACCAATCTGACTCCCTGCCTACCTCACACCTCCAGACGCTGCTGAGAAAAGCCAGCTGCGGGGCCATGCGCGCCTGTGAACAGCTGCAACCTCGGGGGAGAAGCTTCACACGCTGCCCTGCCCCCAAAACAATCTCTGCAGGCAAACGTGCAAAGTACCCCTTCCTCCCCTCCATCTCGCAGCTGTTCACAGATGCACATGGCTCCATAGCCAGCTTTTCTGTATGGCCTGTGGGGGCATGGAGGCAGGGAGCATGCTGAGGAACCTGCTGCACTATCGGCCAGTAGTCACCTAGGTAAACATCTGTTGGCCAGAACCTGCCTCTGGCACCCAGCCCTCCCACCTCTCCCCCCATATGCAACCCTTAGCAACCCCCCCCCCCATGTAACCCAACGTCTCCTTCTGAACCCATACCCCCTCCCATATCCTGAACCCCAATCCCCTGCCCCAATCACAACCCCCTTCTCCAAAACTCCTCCCCAGATCCCACACCCTCTCCTGCACCCCAATCCCTTGCCACAAACTTCTTCTGCATCCAGCCTTCAACCCAGACTCAGCATCTCCTCCATTAATATCATGGAAGAATGTGGCCCTTGATCACTTACCAAATTCTTAGAGTTGTCCCCCCATCAAAAATTATTGCCCTGCTTCAGCCCCTAGTACGTAAAGGCTTATATGTTTCTAGAATATAAGAAACAGGGTTTTGTTTTTATCATAGCAAATTCTGACATCAGACAAAGGGCATAATTTGCATTGTTGCGTCCCTCCTCATACAGAGGAAGCAGGGGCGGGGGTGGGGGGCGGGGAAAGAGTGTGTGTAGTTGATAGGATTAACCGATAAACCCAGGCTTATCGGTTAATCTTTTTAGTCGACTGCATGTTGACATCCCTAATATTTAGATTGCAGAAACCCATTGTGCATACTAGCATGACTGACACAGTCATTCCAATTTGTTTTGGTCAGAGCTTTGCAGGTCAGGAGGGAGATGAAGTTCCTGAGCTGTATGGCAGTGCTTGTGCAATGCAACACCTGTCACTTTGGTTAGCTCAAGTTTAATTATATTAGTCCACTGCATTCACGACTGTCACTAACTTTCACCTACTAAGACTCAGCTCCAGGAAAGCACATGATTCAATATAAATCTTCATGTGCTAAAAATTAAGCATACGTTTAAGTGCTTCACTGGATCAGGACCTAAATGTCTAAAAGATAAACACAGGCTACAATTTTCACATTTGTGCAGCAACGGTGATCTTCAAAGGAGAACACATATGCAACAAAAGGGCCAGTTTCTAGTACAATATGACTGAAATTTACATTAGCTTATTAGTTCAAATTGAGCAATAGATGCCTAAATTGCTCTTTAAGTCTCTCAAATACCCACATTTTATTGACATAGATTCACACAAAATGAATTTTGCCAGTTAGCTTACTAGTTTTAATGATGTATGAATGATGCAGAGTAATATTCTGAAACGTTCTACTCAGAAGTTTCAAGAAAAAAGCATTAATAAATAGGGAAGACTAAAATCAATTATTTTCCTAGTTGTCTGCTTTGTAATTACTTTGCTGCACAAAGTAATTATAATTATGTGCTTGTTTTTATTATTTTTGGTTCCTTTGCCATCCTATCCACAGCTGACTCAAGTGTGTTATTTTCCAATGTTACTAAAATTAACTTCCTTCTTCTTCCAGTAGGCCTCCAGATATTTATTTCTGATATCATCATTTGATTTCTCAAGGTCTCCTTTCAAATTACATTTTTACAGATAGCTGGGTTATCAACTATAGAGAAGAAAAGTCCTTCCCTGTATTGCTGCATAGCTTTAATAAGTATAATCAGTTTTTCAAAAAAGTACAACTTCCCTGTCTAAATCTGATGAACCAGCCTGCAAAATGTTCATACTATGTAATTCACTTATGTTCATAAAATATATTTACTGTGTGTACCAAAAGGGATCTGTGTGTATCTTGCATTGGCAAGGAGGTCTAACATTTGATCAGACAGTACCCTGAGCTTTTTTTTTTGGGGGGGGGGGGGGGGGGAGGAGGCATGAAAACTAATCCACACCAATTAAGTGTGACTTCACTGAAGGTAAAAATCACATTTTATTCCTTGGCATTTTATAATCCTTATTAGGGAGATGCCATCAAATACACATTCAGAATATTCACATTTGGGTATGGAGCACATGGATTAGAATCATTGCACTGTACTTTCAGAATTCTCAAATTTTTATTAAGTACATATGCATTTAGGAATGTAAATATTGTACAATATATACAAAATTCATTTTCAGAAATAAAGTATGGAATGCTTTGAAGAGATTTCTTTATGTGTAAAAAGTGTGCTAGTTAATTTATCTGAAAAATTATATTATAATTTAAAAAAAAATTATGGACACCAAATAATTTTATTTTTAAATTAAAAACACCATAATTGAAGAAAGAAGACTAGTTTTCCCATAAATCTTCATTGTTCTTGCATGCCGTGTATATACTCAGTCAGGGATGTTAAATGTCAATTAATCAGCTAATTGAGTAGCTGATAGAATTTTCATTGACTACTTGATTAGTCGGTAAGGGTAGGGGGGCGCTACCTATCCCAGCTGCATCTCTGCCTTTGAAATGTATCAAGAGCTCCGCGGAGCTCTTGCTACGTTTAAAAGGCAGAGGGTGCAGTGGGCAACCCGGGGTGAGCAGGGACTCAAGCAGTCTTCCCTTGCACCAGGTCCTGACTGCTGTGCCCTCCAGGGCTCTTGCTACATTTCAAAGGCAGAGGCACAGCAATCAGGACCCAGCGTGAGCAGGGTCTGTTTCAGTCCCCGCTCGCTCCATTTCCCCATGGAGACAGTGCTGGGGGGAACTGACTTAAGCTAGCTCCTGCCAGCACTGGCTCCTGCTGCCCCCACCTTTCTGCCTCTGTAGCAGAGGCAGCAAGGAGGGGCGGGGGGGAAGTGACTAGTCGAGCAGTGTCTTGACAACCCGATAAGCCTATGCTTATTGACTTGTTCCTCATATCCCTATTTTCAGGTATGTTATAAATACTGATTATATCAGTCTCTTCTATCATTTCAATATAAATTAATCAACAATATGAAGAGCTGATATTTATTCAGCTATTTTCCACTTGCTTCCACCTTAAATAATTTGAAACAGACCACTATTAATCCAGTAATAAAATATCATGCTTGCCTATTAAAACTGATATTCAGAAATATTGGCAACATATTTTTTTCATGGAACTAATACACTTCATGCAAAGAAGAAGGTTGCGTTGAAGCAATTAATCACTACTGGTTGACCATTTATCCCTGGACAATAGGAGGATACTCTTTCTACTCTTCCTGATAGAACAGGATTGTAATAAATCAGAATGAATAAGTAAAAACAAAAATCAAACCAACCTTCCCCCCAAATAACAAACAAACAAAACAAAACAAAAAAACCACAGCCACCCACGTTAGGTCATGAAAAAAAGCAACCTGTTTACATTACAAAAATTGTACAAACAATTTATGCATCATTTTAATTTAATCCAGAAAAAAAGGATAGTTTTATAGTTGAAGCATTGGCCTAAGACTTTGGAGATCTGGATTCAGTTTCCCCATCTGTCCTTCTATAGTCACTGATTGCGCCCTTGTTTCCTGCCCGTACAATGGGAATAAAATTCCCTGTTTTATATACTTAGATTGTAAACTGTTTAAAATATATATTTTATATATTTAGATTGTAAGCTCTCTCTCATTATATGTATGTATGTATGGTGTCTAGTACAGGGGTTCCCAAACTTTTTGACACGGGGACCGGTAAATCCATTCACGAGCTTTTGGAGGACCGGTAACACTCATTTGCATATTCATTAAACAAATGATGAATATTCAAATAAGTTGTTTCTGGTCCTCCCAAAGCCCCCAGTGCCAGCGTTAGCAAAGCCTTTGATACAGTCACCCACAATATTCTTGCCAGCAAGTTAAGGGAATATGGATTGGCTAAATGGACTACTGTAAGATGGACAGAAAGCTGGCTAGATCAGAGTTTCCCAAACTTTTTACTTTAGTTGGAACCCATTTTTTTTTTCCATTACTGTTTTTTGCAGCCCAAAAATATAAACGCATATAAAAAAAAGAAAAATGAATAAATTTTCAGTGTTTCACCCGGCTGCATCCTCCACCCAGCCTGGGCCAGGGCTTGGGGGACCCAGCGCCGCATGAGCACTCGAGGAGGCGGGAGCAGGAGCAGGTTGGGGGTAGGGTATCTGGCTAGGAGGGAAGGTGCAAGGAAGGGTAGGGTTGCCAGGTGTCCGGTTTTGTACCGGACGTCCAGTATTTGAAGGTTTTGTCCAGGAAAGAAATTGAGAAATTACCAGACACATAATTTGGGGGGGGGGGGGCGGGGGGCGGGCGCCAAAATGGAATCCCCGGCCAGACTCACTCATCTGCATGTGCCCAGGTCAGTCCCACTCCCCCTCCACCTTTTCCTCCCGATCTCCCCAGTCCAGCCCTGCTGCCCCCGTCCAGCCCTGCTTCTGGTGGCCGGTTCCCCCCACACCCCACCAATCTCCCCGGTCAGCCCCGCCCCGACAACCCCGACCAGCCCCGCTGCCCCGCTCCAGCCCTGCTTCCGGCAGCTGGTTCTCCCATCCTCCTCCTCCTGATCTCCCGCCAGCCCCGCCCCGGCCCTGTCGAGCCCTGGTTCCGCCGCCCGACCGGCTCTCCGCGGGACAGCCCCGCTGCCCCCCAGCCCTGCTTTCGCCAGCTGCCCGGATCTCCGCGGGACAGCCCCGCTGCCCCCAGCCCTACTTTCACCACCCGCCTGCCCCCAGCCCTGCTTTTGCCGGCTGCCCGCCTGCCTGCCCGGATCTCTGCGGGACAGCCCCGCTGCCCCCAACCCTGCTTCCCGGCGGCCGGTTCCCCCCTTCCCGCCCCGCTCTGCTCCCCTCCCCTCCCGACAGCCACACTGAGGCCTGGTATTTTTTTCTCACGGCCTGGTACCGGGCTGCAGCCCACAGTTTGGGAAACGCTGGTCTAGTACATTGGACCATGCTAATGGTGAGGACCAGTGTGCCCTCTGAGCTGCACAGCTTCATAGGTGATTAATCAGCCCCACCCAGTCAGAGACTCAGGGCTCCGTGCACATCTTAGAGGGAACACTGGTAAGGACCTCTAGGGTACTACCACTCTATAAATAATAAATACAATTAATGTATCTGGAAAATGCATGTGATGTTATTTTATTTTACTTCATCACTAAAGCAAAAACCAAAGTTTTGGGGCTTGGTATTAATGCTTAGGAAAAATGAAATAGAGTCACACACACCACTGCAGTAACTACGTCAGAATATTTTACTTCTTTCATTAGACAAAAAGACAGGTTCTATTTAAAATACATTCACACAGAATCTTTCACCTAAATTACCTCCTTACCCTTCACTTAAGCTTTTTCAGGCTGATTACCCTGTCATCCAAGTACTGTTGGAGAAATATCTTTGCTGAGATTCTCTCAGGACTAACTTTGTAATGAGACCATTTCAACAGCAAAGAGTCAAACCCGTTGGCTTAGATTTTAAGTCTAGATGATGGTAATTCTGGTTTTAACTCAAATCACAGCCTTAAATGAAAATTCTTTGTTCAGTGAACATCTTATTTCAGAAGGAAAGAGGAAAAATCAGTTCAGAATAATATGCTGGACAACAGGTTTCTGATAAGAGCATATTCTTTGCACAATCTAAATACCATTTCTGGGGTCACACTATAGCCACCAGCAATCATCATTCTTTCAGTAGCTTCTTAGGTAATTGTACAAAGGCATTATACCTCTACCTCTGTGAGAGGGTGTGCCACTACTAACTTTTAAATGATTGTCTTGAAAACTAAACTATAAAACAAATGTATTTCTAGATTGTCAAAACATTCCAGAGCTGACTGGACAGTTCCATAGACAGCTACTTTCTTCCCATTGGCAGTTTTTGGCAATAAAGCCACTTGGAGATGGTTACACTATTGATATCTCATTTGTGTCTGTTTATTCTTTTACGTAGAGACTGTCCAGTTTGGTTGATGTATATGGCAGAGGGGTACTGCTGGCACATGATTGCATATATTACATTGGTGGATGTGCAGGTGAATGAGCCTCATAATGGTGTGGCTGATGTGGTTAGGGCCTGTGATGGTGTCGCTGGTGTAGATACGTGGGCAGAGTTAGCACCAAGGTTTATTCCACTGTATTTAGCTGTATGGAGTGGAAATCCATCAATCAATCTCGTTGTTCTTGCAAATTCAGACTAACATGGCTACCCCTCTGATACTTGTCACAAAGTGAGAGTCTCTGCTTCAAAGTATTTATAATTTAAGTAGCTGAGACAATAGGAGGAAGAGTTAGCAGAGGCAAAGGGAAGTTACTTTCCCAAGGTCACAAACCAGGTCAGTGGCTGAGCCAGGAATAGAACCAAGGACTTCTAACTCTCTTTAATGCCTAATGCAATAGATCACAATGCCTTCCTGTAGCTAAAGCTGCTACTGTTAAGAATATAATGTGACAACCTCTTCCATACTCCTTCACTTTCCAGGATCAAAATTAGTTGTCCCTTTCAAGATATATTTAGATTTAACTAAGCATGGAGAACACTTATCTGAGTCAATGAAATAAACTTTAAATAATGAATTATAAATTTTATAAGATATGCCATAAAAAGAATAGAGAAGAGACCATAATGATTTTCTTGTTCCAAAAATCCAATCTTTTGCAAATAGTGCACTTTAGTAGATTACCTAGTTAACTGATTATGGTAACCTAAGTAGAGTACTTATACCTATGAACACCTCTCACAATATCTCAGAAGTGCTTATTAGTTTACTATTCATTAGTAGAACTTTTAATATATGGTTAGGTTATAGACAGATTTGGAAGGATTAGATTTTTACCAGTAACGGCATATAAACATTGATTTCACTGTATATACACACACAAGCCTATGAAAAAAGTATTTTCATCAATAACAATAAAAATGGACAGAGGCAATGTAAGAAAAATGTAAGAACTTCTGAGAGCTTGATTTAACGATATGTAATTTGTATATTTTTATGTGATGCTGACAATTTATATTATAATGGTTACAAAGCTTTAACTTTTTTGAATCTTAGCTATCATTACAAGATTATCTGACCTGCCCCAAAATTACCTGCAACTGTAAAAGTTTAAATCAGGGGTGGGCAATAATTTTTGAAGGGGGGGGAGGGGGCTCGCCAAGATTTTGGAAAGTGGTTGAGGGCTGCACTCTTCCATGATATTAATGGAGATGTTGGAATGGAGGTTGGGTGCAGAAGGGAGCTTGGGGTAAGGGACTGGGATGCAGTGGGGAGACTGGAGTCTGGGAGGGAGTTAGGATGAAGCAGGTGGTTGTGACTTAAGGCAGGGGACTGGAATGTGACCTATGGTAGGAGGGGGACTGTGATCTGGGGCAGGAGATTTGGGTGCCAGAACTGGGAGGGAGTATGGGGGTAAGAGGGGGCAGAGGGTTTGGGTATGTTGAGTGGGGGAAGGGGGCAGAGTTGGGGCAGGAAAGGGCTGGGGTGCCAGAAGCAGGCTGTGGCCAAGATACTTACTTGTCAGCTGCCAAACTAGCCTGCCTGCCTGCAGAGCTTAAAATGTTTCCCAGCCAGCCAGCCTGCTTGCCTGGCCATGTGCTTCATGAATAACTGAACCCTGGAGAGGGGGCTGATTCTTCTTAGCTGCCTGTTATTCTAACAAGCAGCTCCCATTGGCTGGTTTCTGCCAGAAACTGGCCAATAGCAATGTACTGGGGGCCGGGCAGCTCCTAAAACTTCCCCCCCTTTCCTCCAGTTTTGAAACAGAAACAGAGTCCTGCAGCCGCATTTCTGCAGGGCACGCGGGGCTGCAGGGCCTCCACAGACCGGATCTGGTGGCGTGGCAGGCAAAATCCGGCCTGCGGGCCATATTTTGCCCAGGCCTGGTTTAAATAGATAAAAATAGAAATATGCTTACAATATACATTAATATTATCCATCATAATTATAAAAAATAAAAATTTTTGCCAAGCCTAGAGAAATTTCATATAATTAGACAGCTATTTAAGGAACACTTGTTTAAGTGGGATGTGCCCATGAAAACTCATGATACCATCTACACGTTTTGTTAGTCTTTAAAGTGTTACAAGACTATTTGTTGTTTTTTAAGTTTATCCTGTACAGACTAACTTGGCTACTCCTCTGAAACTTGTTTCACTGTGAAGGTCTGAATTTGTTACTTTAGAAAAACACTTTTGAATCAGTCATTATTAAAGGACCACTCCACAGGCTGGCCATCATCTGCCTTTCCTTTTATACAGACAGTAGCATCATCTTCAGAGGTTAGGCATCTAACTGGGATTAAGAACGTTCTCAAGAAAATGAGGTAGAGTTAGTGTTTGATCCATTCACTTCTTTATTGCCCACAGTTTAACTTTCTGGTATTTCTTTTGTCAATGTCTCCTGAGGTGCCTTCCAAATTTCAACAGCATCAGCAGTTTCTCTTGAAGTTTGTTTAAGGCTATGGATAATAGGTTTCAGTATACTGGGCATATTCTTTACATTCCTCTTTAATCCTTTGGATGACATACTTCCATATATTTAATCAAAGTTTTCTTCACAAAGTTTAATGAGAATAGGCTAATTCTTAATAAATTGTTCAAAACAACCAACCACAGAATTCCAAACTTTTTGGAGGGAGAATTAGTTTGGATCCTCCTACTCCCTTGAGTGAGAGTGTCTTATCTAACAACTTTGCTGATCTTGTCCCAGGTCCACCATATAAACAAAGAACAAAAACAATCCTATCCAGTCTGTGTCTTTCTTTGCATATGCAACTTGAGTCTACTGAGCAACAGAAACTGAAAGTCCAGAACTTTCAAGGAGAGAGAGATGACAGGCTGGACAGACTAGAGCCATTAATTAATTTTGATGAGACTAAGCTTAGGTGTAGCAAGGTTTGTTATGCCTAACTAACTTATTTTAAAATAAAATCTTTAGTATTTTATTAAACATTTTTAGAAAAATAAAAAAAATCAAATTTTTAGGTTTTTTTAAATAATTGATTTTTATCCACCATGTCAAGCTATCAAAGGTCTCCCATAACCCCATCTCAATGGTGACAGGCTCCTTTAGTGTACTACTTAATAACAGTAGTTTTTCCATTGGTGATCAATATGCCCTGGAGCTATTGATATATTGAGGCCCAACTCCCTTGTTACAAAATGTTTATGAAATGCAGAAATCAGCTGAAGTAAAGAATTATTTTGGAAGGCAAGATAGAAGCCATGTCTTCTGTCCCAATATAGGAGAAGTAGACTGTAGTGTTGCCAATTCTTGTTGTTATATCTGTAGTCTCATGATATTTGGTGTATTTCCTCCAAGACTCTCAGCTTTCATTTCTAGAATGTATGGTTGCTAAGAGATCTTTTCAATATGAATGCTAAAGGTTTAGAAACAGAAAGCAAATAGAAGGACTCCAAACTTGGTATGTTTAAAAATCTAATGACTTATAAGTCAAATTTCATGATTCTGGGGGAGCTAGACTCACAATTTTTCAGTACTTGGTATTAGCATTACTAAGGTCTTGTGTATGCTACAGACCTCTGCTGGTCTGGGTTGATCAGTCACAGATATGAAGAAGAATTATTCCCGACTGATATAGCTGTGGTATCAAGTGCCTAAAATGTGCTGACATAGTACATAAGGTCCTTTCTTTTCACTAAGGAAATCATGTGGCTGTTGGCATATTCTTGATCTACAGACACAGTTCTTTACTGAAAGGATTCTTCAAAATGGAGGGCTTGTGGCCTACAAGCTGATCAACTGCCTAAAAAGTCTGCAAAGGCAGAGGCTTTTACTGAGAAATACCACTCTCTCACCTTCTTTCTATGGACATGCAGTCACATTTGATACATGTATGGAAGGGCAGCCTGATTTTTCAGCATGTGCATATAAGCTGCTAATAGGTAAATATCCTAGGCTATGTCTAAACTACATTCCTCTTTCGAAAGAGGAATGTAAATGAGCCCGATCGAAAATTGAAATGAAATTGCGGATTTACAAATCTCACGCTTCATTTGCATAATCGCATGAGAGTGCTTTTTCGGAAAAGAAACTGCAGTCTAGACTGGGTTCTTTTGAAAAAAAAACACCCTTTTTTCGAAAGAGCCCGCACACCTCATTTTTTCATCTGACATCTGTGCTGGCTGGTGCCCAGCAGGCTGCCCACTGTGCTGTTGGACAAGCTCTTGTGGCAAGGTCAGGGCTTCCAAATGCCAACCCCAGCAGGGTTGCCAAGTGTCTAACTGCGCAAACCCAAAGACTCTTGTCCTGTCCCACCCCTTCCCTGAGGTCACACCATTGTCCAAGGCCTTGCTCCCACTCACTCCATCTTCCCTACCTCTGCTGCTCACTTTCCCTCACCCACTTTCACCAGGCTGGGGCAAGGACTTGGGTTGTGGGAGGTGGTGTGGGGTGCAGACTCTCAGAGGGCGCTTGGACGCTAGCTTTGTGGTGGGGTATGAGAGGAGGTCAGTGCTTACCTCAGGTGGTCCGAAAGCAACCGGCATACCCATCTGGCACTAGCTTCTATGTGAGGAGTTCAGGAGGTCTCTTTGCACCATTGCTTACCTGCACCACAGGCACAGTTCCCATTGGCCACAGTTTCCAGCCAAAGGGAGCTGGAGAATTAGTGCTCAGGGAGGCACTTCCTTCTCCACGGGCCGCTGGCAACTTCTGGGAGCAGACAAGAAGCCTGCCTTAACCCTGCTGTGCTGCCAATGACTGCCTCTGGATCCTTTTAAATATCCAGGCCCTTGGGCAATTTCCCTCTTTGTGTTCTCATCGGAAGGCCTGATTAGTAGTAGTATTATGGGAGCATCTAGGGGCTAGGATCCCATTGTGCTAGGCACTGTAAAAATGCATAACAAAAAGGCAAACTAATCTGAAGAACTCACAATAGACTCACTCATCAAGATGAAGAAAATATGGAAGAAGCTGACTAGGGATGTAATAGAGCACTCGATTAACCAATAAACAAAATCTTATAGGTTAATCCTATAGACTACACGCATTTCCCTCTCCCCCACACCTTGCCAGTAAATTTTTTAGCAGGCTGGCCAGAAGTCTGGCCCAGTCCTGGCTTGCGATGGGTCTGGGACCTACACCCACTAAGGCTCTGCAATTTAAAGTATATTAGGAGATAGGTGGGCGGGCAGGCAGGCAGCTGACTCAGTTCTCATATCATCACTTGATCCCTCTCCTGTCATCCATCTCCAGACAAATGGAGGCTGGGGACACCATTTCTACCCATCCAGGCTAATAACTGTTGATGGACCTAACCTCCATGAATCTATCTAGTTCTTTTTTGAATCCTGTTAAAGTACTAGTCTTCACCACATCCTCTGGCAAGGAGTACCACAGGTTGACTGTGCGCTGCTCACACCGGGTCCAGGAGCTCAGATTTGCCCCAGACAGGGGCTGCTGCCACTCTGCACTGCTGCCTCTTTATCAGAGGCAGCAACATAGGGTGATAGGCAGCCAGTCCGCAAGGGGAGCTGGTTTTTAAACTGGCTCCCCTTGCAGACCAAGCTTTCACCTGGCACCCCGCACTGCTGCCTCTGATAGGCAGCAGTGCAGAGTGGCAGGGGGCTCCTCCGAAGTGGGGCCCCGGGGACTACAGAATAGTCAACTAACCAATAAGAATTCACGAGGTTACTCGACTATTCAGTTATTCAATATTCGATATTTAACATCCCTAAAGCTGACATCAGCTTCATTTTCAGATTGTTACTCTCTGCAAATGGTCCCCTGCAAAATTTAAATGATGAACTGAAATGCTTTATTACTTGATTCTAGTTAAGAACTTAAATCAATAAAATAGTACGTGGGTATATTTAAATTACAAGGAAGTACATTTATTTACTTATCAGGACCTGAGTTAAGGCTGTGTTTTCCCAAAGCAAGTTCATGACACCACAGATGTCTGATGTATTTTAAGCAAAAGTGTGAGTGCTGGTATTTTTCATGTCAAATTCACAGGAGGAAAAAATAGAGGCCTAAAACACAGGCCTTGGGAGATTAGTTGAAAACACACTTGCAATTTACCTTTAAATTGTATTTATTCATATGGTTAATACCACACACCCATTCTTTTAAATATTTCCCTGCTTTTAAGAAGTGTTTGGCAATACTTAAAAAAATAATTGTAATTACTTTTAATGGTGTTGTAATGGAAAGTGTAATGCCAATATGCCTGTATAGGATAATCTGAAATGGTGAAAAGATCCATGTCTATATCACTTGGGAAGTGGAAGGAAGCCACATTACAAAGCCCCAGGTGGTAATAACTTTTGGTCACCACTAACCTGATATGGATCCAAATCGGTGACCTATAAGTGAAAGGATTCATATTCCATTACCATATGACATTCAATTTCATTGCAACCATTATATAATTCTTCCTATTTCTTAAGAGATTCCAAATATAAAAGCACAGATTGCTAACCTTCCCAGGAATGTTGTCATCATATTATTTTGAATATGATCTAAACATTTAATAAAACATTTAGCATTTCTCTTTTTAGACTTGTTAATTCTGTTAAATTAATAGTTTTATGGATCATTTTCTTAATTTAGAAAACAGCAGCAGATCAGCAGCAGCAAAGACCTATATCAGATCTTTGATATAGGTCAAAGATCTGAGCAGTGAAATGCATATGAACAAGTTGCTTTTTTGCTGTCTCAGGTCATAAGATAAAACTGTGCTGCTGACCCACCACTCTTCTTTTTTTAAACAGCCACTGCTGGTAGCATTAGGTAATCTCAAGGATTTAGCATCTAAACTGTACATTCCTTGAACTAGTGTACTGTAAATTTTCACTACACGTGGGTTTCTCTATTAATTGTATTTTAAGGCTCTGATAAAACCTAAAGCACATTTCAAAAAGGAATGTAACCACAAATGTCACAAGCGACTGTAGCAGTCTTAACACTTGACAATTTCCCTTCCCACATCACAGGCAGTGTTTAGGGAAGACACCCTTCCTCTCTAGCATGGTGAAATCCAATCATTTATGGCTTGTAGTTTGATTCTAAACCCTGGATTGCTGATCACAGAAGGATTAAAACTTGGCCTCCAGGTTAATAGGTTCTATTATATGGAACTGCTCGTGCACCCAAACAGAGGTATTTAAACAAATCATAAAGATCATTTTCATATAATTTTTTTCTAAAATAAAGATTCACACACTATTAGTGAATTCTTTTTCTTTTGAAAGAATGCTTTATAATGAAGAAGCAGCTTAAAATTATTTAAAATATAGCCATATGATGATCACACAAAACTAAATGCTGAAGGATGCTACCCAGGCTAGTAGCAGCAGTCTATCTTGACTGAATCTAATGTACATTCTGATTCCCAGAAGACCAACTTCCATTTGAGATGAAACAATAGGTGACCTTTAACCCTTTCGTTCTCAGAACTATGCTGGGAAAACATTCTCAGAGACACAACAATGATGCTATGTATAAAATTACTAAGATATGACAGGCTAAATGCTTCAGAAAGATTTAAATACATTTTTACAAGAGGATAGACTGGAGTAATTATTTTAAACTGCTATTTGGATTTAAAATCTTCAGACAAGATTTAACTGTGTACTATATATATATATATATATATATATATATATATATAGGTACTTTGGTTTATTTCCTTTCATCCTATTTTATACATGGGAACATGTGTTTAACAGTAATCTTCAAACAGGACCAAACCCTAGGAGTAGAATCTGAAATATAATGTGTGATAATACTGTCCCTCTATTGTTAGGAAAGTTATGAAATTGCCCACTATATTTTAATGCATCTACCATGATAAACATGCAATTATTGAGTGAATACAGAACTCCAATATATGAAAAGCTAATCTCTCTTCAAACATAATAACTACAAAGATGCTAAAACAGCCACTTTGTACAAGTAATTTTAATCAGATACTCTCATTTATATTTGTACGTGTAGAAAAGTAATTGTTGATACATTATACAATGTAAAATGCAGCTTGTACATAAAGACTCAGATGAATATGTATTACTGAATGTAAAGCAGCAATGCATGGAAATTCAGGGTAAATAAATTGGTTACCTATTCCTTTTACACTTAGTTCATGTAAAGATTTGTACTATATTAGTAAACTTGCTGTAGTTTACACAGAAACTTAGGCATTGACACATTTAAAGTAATATTTTAAAATATTTTTACTATTTTATGCACCTATTATTAGTTCCATAATTTGCTCCCCAAAAGTGTTTCCCATATCTTAAACAATTCTTAATGTAAAGGAGTTCATCTATCCATTCAAGTCAGGACAGATTATACCTATACAATTCACATTTTACAACCCAACTAAATTATTTTCTACATTGCTTATCAGATTTGCAACAAACCACAGTACTAACAATACTGTAGAAGCCAAAGAGAGCCAACCTGCTGCACAGAAAAAGGCAGGCCTTTCTCTTCCCAAAGGATGCCTATCATTGTAACAGAGCTTTAATTCTTACCTGATACGAACAGTTTTCCTGGTGTACCATCTCAGTGCATCATACAGAGAGCAGACACCAAAGCCAGGAATGTTTACAGAAGCTGCACAGTTAAAATTTACAGCATCTGAAGGAGAAAAGAACGCCCTTGTAAGGCGAGAGGCTTCCTGCAGATTAAAATGGATGCTGTTTCTGCTGTTTCAACCTGCGCAATGGCACTGCCTTTGCTAGTGAGGAGCGTAGCAGTGCTGTTCTCCTCGGGGAACTAGCAATGAGGTTTAACAACATGTAGCTGAGACTGTGATGGGGGAAGGGGTTCACTCATCACTAACACAATCGGCCAATTATATTATAGACACAAAGAAAAGGATCAGACTGAGGCTGGTGTGACCTTCTGGTGCTTTCTGAAGGCAGTTAACTGATGTGGAAACATTCTAGTCCTCATTAAAGGGAAAAAAGCAAAAGCAAAAAAAATATCAATACTTCAATTGAACATTTCTGACCTTCGGCATCATTCTACCTCCCTATAGCCATTCTTTGATTAGTGCATGTGGAAGATCACTTGCAAATAAATTTTATTACTGCTTAGAAGTTTTAATGATGCTTAAAAACAGCTAGTCATAATGTTATATTACAGAAATATAAACATTTGCCTTTGTAATTTAAAAACATGAATCTATTTAAATCATCAGATGTTTCTTTCTTTGGACAAGGACATTTATAGCTAAATAAACCCAAAGACAGGTGTACATTCCATCCAAAAAAAGAAATGAGCTATCTATTTCATTTTCCCAAAGCAGGTTTAAGATGCTGAATAATGAAATAAGAGGTGGAAATGTATTCCAGCTATTTCCTTTTACAATGCATCTGAGCAAAATACAATGCAAAGTATTTTCTTGAGGATATTTTGTAATTGTATAGGATACAAATTATAATTATAGGATACAATTATGTTTTAAAAAGTTTTTACTTTCTGCATTTTGAGCTGGAGCTTTGGACATGGATATTATCCAATTTAGGGAACAATTATTATCTCACAGTTTGTTTAAAATGAAATACGCATTTATGTACTTTGCAACAGCCCCAACCCAAAAAATAGGCTGTTTTACAACTAAATATCTTTTCATCAGTGAAATTTAAAGATCAGACAAATATCCAGATGAAACTTTATACACAGCCACAGCTGGCCTGAACAGCATTTTCAGGGATAACTATGACGTGGTATTTTAGATCAGAGCTTTTTTTAAAATAACTTTTGTAATACCCTGTCATCCAATCCTCAGCTGAGAGATAATTAGGCCTGAAAATCTTAGAGGCTGAATAAATATTCCAAAACAGCAATGATAATTGTTCAAGAATAACTAAACAAACCTTATTTTTTTTGTAAAATATTCTACTGCACATTCAGAATTATATTTTGAGATTATATGATGGTTTCGCTAATGGTAGTACAGGTTAGGCTGTAATTCTTGACATATAAAAGCAACTAAATACAAACTTTTTATTCCATTAACTAAAAACACTTATAGAAGACAAGAGTGAAAGAAGAAATAAGTTCTATTTTAAATTGTCTCAGGTTTAATGACTTTGGGCTGGGAGTTTTAGCACGCAGCTCATAGAAAAACACAAGACTTCAGAGTCACTTTCACTGCTGGACTTCTCATCTTCAATTTAAAACAGTGAAAACATGTTAGGAGGTCTTGGTACATTAACAGCCAAGTGGTAACCTATAAAACGCTTGGGTCAGATTGTGTCTAGCTCTTATGCAGGTGATAGGATATCAGAGCATTCTTTTGCTTTTGTATGCAAGAAATGCTCCTTCCTAGTACCCAACAGGATACTTGCCATACAGAAAAGGTCATGGAGACATCTAGCTAACAAGAGAATATCAACCCTCCTATGGTACATCACAGTTGTCATGCTTTCCCCGCAAATGCTGGAGAACTCCAGGAGGGATTGTGCAATCTGAGACAATCCCTTCCAGAGTTCTATGTGGGATGATGCAACTGCACCAATCCCAAACCGACCAGTGCCTATCACGCACAATCTAGTGCTTAGTATTAACAGCCAGTCTTTGCATAGGAATATTACATGTAGCAAGTCCTGTGAAATGCCATCCCCTGGGATTGCCCCTTTACTAGCATAGCTATAATGTTTCAATCACTTGCTAGTTCACATAATGATTATATCAGTGATGTGGTGTTTCTTATGCTGCACTGCTAGTGGAGAAACACACCACACTACTATAGGAGACTGATGCTTGATGTGTTATGAACTAGGCTATTGATAAAACATGGTAAAAAGGTTAAAATGTATGGAGTAATATTCACTTTTTGCACAATTGCCTGTATGGAATGAAAGTGCACAAAACTATCTCTTGCAATAAAAAGCAAATATATGCTTCTTCCTAAATTTAGTATTTCTATAAATTTGAGATGCCAGTTTCATTACTGAAAAACTATCAGTGTTTCTATTTTATATTGGCACTGTTTCCTAGGCCTGTGGAGGCTCAGCCCACAAATTTAAATAGCTATGAGAAAACAGGAATCTTGAGTTTTCTTCAGAGCACCTGATTCAAGTGCCAAAAATTCATCCATAACTCAGGATTTCTTTGTCAAAAATGGCCTTGCATGATGATCTCTCCACCCCCACTTTTCTCAGCTTTTCATTCTTGCTTAAAAAAGCAAGGGGAAATGTGGACAGATGAGATTCACCAGAGTTCTCACACAAGTGGGAGGGCAAAGAGAGGAAGGGGAAAAAAATCCCCAAATACTGTTTTTTCAGTTTCTTCTTTATCCAGCACCTCAGCAGAAAGGCTATAATGTAGTCCCCATTATAATACTCATGGTGGAGGGAGTGGTGAAGAGAGGAGGGAAGGCAAGAAAGTTTGGTTGTTAGGAAGTATGGAGAAAGAAGAAGGCTACCCTTCAATCCCTGAACGCTTTATTCCTCTTTTTCGCTCAACTCCAAAATAGAAGACAGAAAACTGATAATGATAGCCAGACACTGGCTTCTCCAGGTGGCTGTTTTTCACTCAGGCAGAAAAGCACTTATCAATGTGGGAATTTACTATTCATGCTTAGCAAATCTGAACATAAATTAGTCAAGCCACTAATTGCCACATATGTGGGGTAATCATAACAGAGCAATTTCCAAACTCCAGATCTGGGCAGAGGATAAAAAGATGGATCTCTTAACTAGACACACCACAGATGGGGGTAAGGGTAGATGGGGTGAACCCTCTTAATATCAGGAATAGTGGCTGTGACTTGAGTGCTCTGAAATCTCAGCTACTTCTGATGGGCTAACATCAGCTAAAGTTTTCTTTTTTGGCTAGATCATAACCCTTATTTAAAAAAAAAAGAATGCTATAAAAACAATTACATTTTAATTTTCCATTCTGAAGAAATGAAAAGGAATCTCTCAGCAAGACTTTTTTTTTTTCAGAAGCTTCCTTTATAGAGGGCAAAATGTTTGCCCCCAGGCAGACGAAAACAAAAACCCCATAACCAAAAAAAAACCAAACCCCTTGCTAATGCTAAAAGCAGCTTCCCATGTTACATAATCTCCTGATGACATTTATCATGTGTGTCATAAGAAAGACTCATTAAATTATCCCACTCTTCACACATTGCTGACTTATTTATAGTTGAAGTGACTCAGTGCCATTTCACACAAAGCAGATATCTGACAAGGATAGAAAGAATCTTGTTGGACAAGCTTTGGTGCAATGAGGTGCAAAGTATACAAAATCATCCTGTTTAACAGTTTATTCCTTCTATAGGTGTTTGTGCATGGTATAGGTAATTACATTTAACTTTTGGTTTGCAGTACAGAATCTTTCCACTTCTTCAAAGTGTCTAGAGATTAGTGTGCTGGGCAAGGAGCCAGGGAAACATCTGCACCTGCTCTTTCTTCATTAGTTTATGATTATCCATCCAAAGGGCAAGTTGGATAGATAGGTAATAAAGAAAGCAGTAGGTGCTTCAAAGGAATGAAAGTTATTTGGCTGCCTCCCAAATGGGTCACTACAAAAATGATCTTCCTTGCTAAAGAAAGGAACAGATAAACATTCCTATTTTTGCACCTATATAATGACAGTCCACCAAGGAAGGAGTGGTCTTGAAAATAAACTAAATTTCACAGTCCTAAGAAACTCTTGGTCTGAAAACAGCTTTTGACAGCACAAAAGCATCAATGCTACAATGTTTAGAGAAAACATGTAAGTACGAGTATGCTGCTAGTCTAAATATTTCTTGCTGAGAAGAGATGCATCTCTCTGCCCAGGAGAAGCTACTGCCTGGACAGAGAGAACTCTTACACCACATCTATATTTACCCGTGCTCCTGAGGTCAATCTTCTAGCATTAGATTTAGCAGGTCTAGTAAGGACCCACTAAATTGAACGCTGAGGGTGCCCCTGTCGGCGCCGGTACTCCTATTCCTTGCGAGGAGTAAGGGAAGTCAATGGGAGCCTCTCTCTGGGGATGACGCCAAAGTTCAAATCAAGGTACGTGGACTCCAGCTACGCAATTAACTCCAGCTAGGAGGGATGCAAGCAAGTAGTCAATTAACTGATAAGCCAGGCTCAACTATTCGACTACTCGCATTTCCCTCCCCCTTTAGGGTTGCCAGATGGTTTCAACAAAAATACTGGACACACTTGACATTACATCACAATCTACATTACATCTTATTTAGAAAATACTGGACATTTATATTTTCTCAATTTGTTTCCCGAACAGAAAACTCAAATACCGGACTATCTGATTCAAAACCGAACATCTGGCAACCCTATCCCTTGCAGCCTCTAATACACAGGCAGCAAGGGGAGGGGTAAGGAGGAGACAATGCTGGGGGGAGCCGGCCTTTAAAAGCCGGCTATCACCAGCATTGTCTCTGTGGTGCTGCCTGCCCTCTCTCCCTGGCCTGCGCTGCTGCCTCTATCAGAGGCAGCAGTGTGGGGGAGGGGTAAGGAGAGACTGTTGGGAAGCAGCTTCTGCCCATGGCAGGCCCAGGCTTGCTGTAGGCAGAGGTTGCTCTGGCAACAGCCCCTGTCCACGGTGGCCTGCGCTGGCCATGGGCAGAGGCTGTTCGGGCAGCAGGGCTGCTCCATGGACAGGGGCTGCTGGACCCCGTGCAAGCCAGGACTGAGCAAGCCCAGCTCAGTCCCAGCTTGTGCCAGGTCCGCGAGCTACCCCTGCTTCAGTTCTGCAGTTTGGCTCCTACTACATTTAAACTGCAGAGCTGCAGCAGGGGTAGCTCCTGGACCCAGCACGAGCCAGGACTGAGTGCCTTTCCTTATCGAGTAATCGTGTAGTCGATGAAAATTCTATCGACTACACAATTAGCAAAATACTCACTTCTTAACATGCCTATTCCCTAGTGTAGACCTGGTCTTAGCCAAGCAAAGCAAGCACTGGCTTTTCCCTCTCTTCCAACAATTTTTAAATAATGGAATATTTAATCCAACTTTAAACCATGGTGGTTTTAGAGAAATTTGCCCAAACAAAAAAAAAAAAAAAAAAAGGGAAAGTTTCCTGACTTACAAAATGGTTTTCTACAATTGAAATAAAATACAACGGTCTGTTATAAGTCTTGATGGTGCTACCTACTTACAGTGTCAGACAGGGGGTGAGGTGAGGCAGAAACCAATGAAGAATATCTTCTGGCAGATATGAAAAAGCGATATTTTATAAAGAAAAGCAGGAACAGTATTCGGCACTACTGGGTCCCAAAGAAAGACTGCATCATAAACAGTAACATCTAGCTCTTATATGCGGCAGAAGATCACAGCACTCTACAAAGGTGGGTAGTGTCATTAATCCTATTCTACACATGGGAAAATCAGCAGGGAGGTGATATGACTTATCCAAGATCATCCAACAGGCCAGTGGCAGAGCCAGTAATAGAACCCTGGTCCTGCTGAGTCCCAGTCCTGTATTCTTGAATGAACAGATCTCTACTGAGTAGCAATAAGTTCCAATTTTATAATAAAAAAAAAAGATAGAAACAGAATTTTGGTTTACAAAATGAACACACGCTTCATGGGATAAACATAAATCTCCAGAGAGAAATAATCCTCTTTCCAAAAACCTAGTTATCAGGTTGGGAACCTGCCACTGTCCTGTAGTTCTCACCAAGCAGAATCAAAGGTAAAAACCTGGGACTCTCAGCCCTGGTCTACACTAGGGGTTTTGAAACAAGGGGCTGGTTATTTTGAAATAACTCCTGCTTTCCATGATGAATAACGCTTATTTTAAAATAATTATTTCGGGAGTTATAGCTGGAGTGTAGATGCTCCACTGCTGCTATTTCAAAATAACTACTCTACAGAGTTATTCAAAGTAATTACTCCACAGTGCTTCCTGGGGCTTTAAGTCGAAGTAGCATGTCAACATTAAGGGAGCTTGCCTCGGACTAATTTTGAGGCTTCCCCGTAGTGTGGGCACGCTATTTTGGGAATTGTTATTTTGGGAATTGTTATTTTGAAATAATTTCCTAATGTAGACTTGCTCTCTGTGAGCTAGGGGACAATCCCTTAGGCAGCCCCCTCCACAAGATTGCATGGGTTGTTAAAGAGAGAGTTTCTTAAAGCGACCACCTCCCGAGATTTGCATCACTATGAGATATTTCACTGAAAGTCCACCTACAAATCAGATTTGGAGAATGGAGGAAAGCGTGTCACAGTTTAAAGAAGTCACAATCGGTTCAACTGTTCCCTTTCTGAATACAAGGCTTAAGAGAAGGGGGGAAAAATCTTGGGATTTATGGTTGATCTTTGTGACAGAAGAATGGGAATTGATGAACTAGTGCCACATGCTAAGCCTACTGTGAACAGTCTGGGATCACTAGAATAAAACAAACTGACTTACTGAGCTGTTTGGCGAATTTTATGGATAAAGGCAAGAGGAAATCAGTAGAGCCCTGGACAGATACAAAATTTGAATCTGCATCCATATCTGCAAAAATGAGCCACAGATACTCACAGACGTGGATACCCGTGGATTTCCAGGGCTCTAGGCATCCGTTTGAGGGGATTAGTGGTTAAATATAAGAGGGCTGCCCTGGATCTAGGTATCAGTTACACATTTGCTACTGAGGTGAGTGACCAGGAGGGTTGTATCAGGTGGTGGTGGGGGGCGGGGAAGGGAAGGGCTAAGAAGAATGAACATGACAAAGAACATCAAAATATCTGAATCTTAAAATAATGTTATCTGTCTAATTACAGAAGGAAGAGCAGCACCCAGGCATTACCATTTGGTGTGTCCCGATTCAGAAAAGAAATTTTATTTACTGTTAGCTTCTAGTCCCGCGCACATCTCTATATTCTTTTATTCATGTAATGCAGTGGTCCCCAACGTGGTGCCCGTGGGTGTCATGGCACCCGCCAGGGCATTTATGTGCGCCCATCTAGTGACCAGGGCTGGCCCAAGCCATTCTTGCACCCCGGGCGCCCGGCACATGCGCGGTGCCACCCCGGGCGCGCGGCGCATGCGCGGTCCCGCCCCCGCCTGGCCCAGCAGCCCCAAAAGGTTGAGGATCACCAATAATGGAACTATTTCTTTAATTGCTGTATGTTAAAGAATATTCTTTTAAAGAAAAGTATCAGGTGCAGCAAGCCATCAGTTAAACTCAAAAAAGCCCTCCTGAATCAATGCCTGTGTAATAGACTAAACTGCTCAGCAAATAGTATTTTAGTTTTGCTTACTCTTCGCTATCCAAAATTAGCCAAGATTTGTGCTAAATTGTCAGAAGTCTGGTCTGTTTTTAAGGTTTACACTATGGTAGATGATTGGTTCAAAAGATTTAAAATCCTGTTTACTTGATTAACCAGTCAAACATGATATTTAACTAGTTAACTGACTAAAGTAGGAGTGCCATGGGAGGCGCTCCAGTCAGGCTGGGCTGGAGCAGCCCTCCACTCGCCACAGCCACGCTGGAGCGACCTCCCCTCCAACCTCAGGCAGGAGCTGCTCAGCTTTTAAATGAAGTGAATTTCATTCTGTATTTCTGGGATTTAAAAAGATAAATGCAAAACTCAGGTGCTGGTTTAGGTGATACGTGAACATTTATCAGTAACCTGTTCCCTTAATTATTGGCCAGAGCTGATCCTAGTTGTTTTTGCCCTAAATATAATGGGAGCAACACACTTTCCCACCCACAATCACTCTCACAATAAACTGCCATTCAACATTATGATGTCTTATATTACCTGTTCTGTTTACCTGGGACAGCTGGGAGAAAGGTGGGCCTTCTGGCTAACAGTCATTACAGTGGACAATGCTGGAGTCAGTTTTAATTTAGTATTCTGGAACTTCATAATTAACATATGCCTGATTCATGTAATGAGCAAGGTAAAATCTGTTAGGAGTTTTTTTAAAAGTTATTTACATGTAACAGGTAATTAATAAAACCAATGAGTGTTCACTTCTAGGAGAAAGTTATATAGCTGTAATTCAAACAAAATGACACAATATTCCTGCTATGCATACCTATCCATAAATACTCATACTCCTTTTTTCTTCACCAATGGTTAATTTTTTTCATCAGCACTAGAGATATAGCAGTTTATTTAATACTTGCATAAGGCAGCATGTATTTTCAATGAACTATAAAATATAGACATAATTACTGAAATATAATGGTAATTTTCTCATGATTTAGTTGGAGTTACATATTTAGCTGTATTTTAAGTTAAGCTACACATTTTTCAGGGCTACTGCACCTGGCAAAAATAGAAAGAATATTTTTTGAAAATGAGCAATGCTAGCAATCTGGTTTGACAACGTATCTGTTTGAAAAACAGGAGTCTTTCCTCAGATTACTTTCATATATAATTCTTGAGATTAATTTTCTATTTAAATAGGATGCTGCAGAGATGTTTTCCATAATTTTGAATATATCACTATTCTCTACAACAAACTAATCCTTTAGAGGCTTAAAAAAAATTCTTTGCACTTCTACAATTCCAACAAAGATTCTTAAAGTGCTTTATAAACCATAAGCCTAAATAAAAATACCACCCTAGAAAACATGGTAGGATAAAAACTGTTTTATTGGTTTGCTTTGGGAGGTCTGTGTACCATAAATACTAGGTTAAGACACTCTCCCATCAGTGCAACTCCACCCTGTGGTAGCAACAGTGAGATTGCTAGGGCAGATGAGAAACCAGTTATTTTACCACCACACCCTCCCTTCTTGCCCTTTTTCATCATATTAAAGATGAAGTAGGCAGCTGTACTCCCTTCTCCCTCCTCCTAACCTTGTCAATCCTCTCATCCAAAGAAAGTTTCAATAGAGTTTTTTCTGGACCTGAATAAAAGCTATGCCAGGCAGTTAAAATAGTGAAAATATAGTGTAGGTGTACAAGATTTCAAACCACCATCACAAAGCCCCACCCAAAATAAACAAGCAAACAACTCCTCCCATTCCATACACACAATATCGAACAAAGGTAGATATAAAGATATAGAAAACGTGTGGTATATTGAATTCTGGAATCTGTATATGATCATGTGGATAAAGAACGTATCCATCTATTCACACAAGAAGAGATAATACTGCAAAGTCCATTTTAACCTAGGCTTGCTCTCCTCTACAGAGTTAGACCAATAAAAGTAACCTTATGTCAACCTTACTATACCACCTCTAGGAGAGGAGTATGGCACGGGGGAAGGAGGGCAGCTAAAATGGCTTGAAATCTGGCTTCTTATGTACCAGCTCCCGCCTGCCCCCCTTCCCCTGCGCTGCTGACTCTCTATCAGAGGGCTTTTAAGCCAACTCCCCGCATGTACCAGCTCTCGCCTCCCCCTCCCCCCATGGTGCCAACTCCACATGGACATTGGCTCTAGAGTTGCCAGGTGTTCGGTTTTTGTGCGGACAGTCCGTTATTTCTTTTGCTCTATCAATTCTTTTTCCTGCCACGTTTGGGATTTTTTGTGAAAGTATTTGGCAACCCTAATTGGATCCCAACTACCCCCTCCCTTGCTACCTCTGATACAGAGACAGCAGGGTGTGGGTGTGTATAAAATCATTACGATTAACGGATGACCACACACTTATTGGTTAATTGTGTAAACAGGTATATGCCAACATCCCTACCCCTCATCCCCACTGCTTCTTTTCAGACAGAGAGAGATCCTGGGAGGACACATCACCAACCAAAGGTGGGTAATATGGATGTCAGCCACTGCAGTAATTACTAAGGTGGCTGTAAATCGACCTAACATAGATTGACTTAAAACTGTAATATAGACATGCCCCTAGAAGCACTTACCTATGGAATGTTAAATAAATCCTTTCAGAGTATGTTATTTATTTTGCACGTATTTCTTTGCTTCTTAGAAATATAGCATACTAGGAAGCCTATCTGGGATTAAAAGCTTGGCATTAAAAAAACCAAGAAAATGTGGGTGTAAAATAGATGCTGATTCTTGATCAGGAAAATTTTCATCCTTAAAAAGGAACAAAGAAGTGTTTACCCCACACTTGCCCAGAAAGAGTTAATACAAACTGAGAAGGGGGATAATTAATCAACAGGCTACAACCAGTGTTCCCTCTAGCTGTGGGGTAGCACAGCTTCACAGGTGATTAATCAGCCCCAGCCAGTCAGAGGCTCGGGGCCCCAGCTAATTGGGCGGGCTGATTAATCACCTATAAAGATGTGCCCCAGCACATCTTAGAGGGAACAGTGGTTACAACAGAGGTGAATCAGTTGGGTTGACTAATCCTGTGGTTGAGTGAAAGAGTCTAGCTGAGAAGCAAGAGTTGGACAGAAAATTAGAAGCAGAGGGAGCTTAATGCAAAAGTCTGTGATCACCCCTAGAAGAAAGGAGGTATGTTCGGGAGCTGGGGGGAGACAGCCAAGAAAGTAGCAGAGAGACCTGACAGCCTTTCCCTGAGCCAAAAGGGAACAGACCTTCACAGCTGGCTAGAAGGTTATGAGGCAGAACCCAGAATAGAGGACAGGTCTGGGTTCCCCTGCCAGCCCCTGAAGGGAGAGGCATTATTAGACAGTGCGGGAAGACTGACTAGGACTACTGATGAGGAAAGACTTTGACACCCCTGAACAGGAACCAATTTGGCGATCTGGCTGGAGGCAGAGAGGCAGAAGCAGGCTGTGGAGAGAGGGCTGCAGAGTCAGAGGGAGGTGCAGTAAATGGCTTCCATGTATATGGGAAGGAGCATTGACCTCATGAGCTATTCCCAAAAATCTCAAGAAGGAAGTGATATCCTAGCTATGAATGGACCACCCCAACACAGAATAATATACTTTATATCAGGGGTTCCCAAACTTTTTGACACCCGGGACCAGTAAATCCATTCACGAGCTTTTGGAGGACCAGTAACATTCATTTGCATATTCATTAAGCAAATGATGAATATTCAAATAAGTTGTTTCTGGTCCTCCCAAAGCCCCCAGTGCCAGCGTTAGCAAAGCTTTTGATACAGTCACCCACAATATTCTTGCCAGCAAGTTAAGGGAATATGGATTGGATAAATGGACTGTAAGATGGATAGAAAGCTGGCTAGATCAGGGTTTCCCAAACTTTTTACTTTAGTTGGAACCCAGTTTTTTCAGTACTGTTTTTTGCAGCCCAAAAATATAAACACATATAAAAAAAAAGAATGAAAAATGAATAAATTTTCAGTTTTCACCTGGCTGCATCCTCCACCCAGCCTGGGCCAGGGCTTGGGGGACCCAGCGCTGCATGGGCACTCCAGGAGATGGGAGCAGTAGCAGACTGGGGGTAGGGTAGCTGTCTAGGAGGGAGGGTGCAAGGAAGGGTAGGGTTGCCAGGTGTCTGGTTTTGTACTGGGACAATCTGGTATTTGAGGGTTTTGTCTGAGAAACAAATTGAGAAATTACCAGACACATAAAATGCCTGGTATTTTCTAATTAGGTAAGTTTTATTATAATTAGGTATATCGGTCCTTAGCTGCGAACTGCCTGGATAGTAGATGTGCTCACGCTGCCTGAGTGTGTCTACCTGCCAGGCAGTTTGCAACTACTCGAGGGAGGGTATGTGGTGGGGGTGGGGGCGCAAAATGGAATCCCCAGGCAGACTCACTCCTCTGCCAGGGGCTGCAGGGTCTGCATGTGCCCAGGTCAGTCCCGCTCCCCCTCCCTTCTCCTCCCGATCTCCAAGTCAAGCCCTGCTGCCCCCGTCCAGCCCTGCTTCAGGCGGCCAGTTCCCCCCGCCTCCTACCAATCTCCCCCGGTCAGCCCTGCTCCCCCAACGACCCCCCCTCCCCAACCAGCCAAGCTGCCCAGGTCCAGCCCTGCTTCCCGCAGCTGGCTCTCCTGTCCTCTTCTGCCCTGGCCAGCCCTCCCGACCCCTGGCCAGCCCTGTTCCGCCGCCTGCCCTCCCCGATTTCTGCTGGACAGCCCCTCTGCCTCCAACCCTGCTTCCGCCACCTGCCCGCCTGCCCCCATCTCCCGCGGGACAGCCCCGCTACCCCCAACCTTGCTTCCGCCCCGCCAGCCCCCATCTCCACAGGACAGTCACGCTGCCCCAACCCTGCTTCCGCCGCCGCCGCTTGCCCCTCCCCCCATCTCCACGGGACAGTGCCACTGCCTCCAACCCTGCTTCTGCTGCCCGCTCGTCCCCTCCTCCCCCCCCATCTCTGCGGGACAGCCCTGTTGCTGCCAACCCTGCTTCTGCCACCCGCCCGGATCTCCACGGGATAGCGCCTCTGCCTCCAACCCTGCTTCTGCCGCCCGCTCGCCCCCTCCCCCCCCATCACTGCGGGACACCCCTGTGGCCGCCAACCCTGCTTCTGCCGCCCGCCCGCCCGGATCTCCACGGGACAGCGCCACTGCCTCCAACCCTGCTTCCACCGACCGCCCACCCGCCTGCCCTGATCTTCACGGGGACAGCCCCGCTGCCTCCAACCCTTCTTCCTGGCGGCCGGTTCTCCCTTCCCCCCGCCACCACCTCCTCCCAGCCCGCCTCTCTCTGCTCCCCTACCGGCAGCCACGCTGAGGCCCGGTATTTTTTTCCCGCGGCCTGGTACTAGTTTGGGAAACGCTGCTTTATATGCTGCTACGGTTTTCTTTGTGACAATACACTTGTGCAGGTCTCCCTCAAAATTACTTGTGACATTTTCAATATGTTCTCTTATTAAAAAAAAACCTCCATACATCTTAACATCTATTTGATTTCCATGTTCTCGATAAACATGGGGAACAGTACAACTGTTTCAGTTTCATATTACAGTACATTTACGGGTAATATCTCAAAATGTGTTACAATGAAACATTAAAATTACTCTTAATTAGGATGTCAGCACGTAGATGAATACTTGATTAGCCTAGGCTTATTTGTTAATCTTGTCGACTACATGCATCCCCCCTTGGTGCCTCTGTATCAGGAAGCTAGCTTAAAAGCTGGTTTTCCCACCCAACACCAGGTCCCCAGGGCCACCTCTGCATCCCATGGAGCAGCCTCTCCTGCTCTTCTACCCCCACGCTGGTGCCTCTGATAGAGATAGCAGCATGGGGGGGGGAAGGAGCAGGTGGCATTGGGGAGCTGGTGCTGGGGGGAAACCAGCTTTAAGCTGGCTCCCCCCAGCACCAGCTCCTTCCTGGTCCCCCCCCACTGCCTCTGTAGGAAGGCCACAAGGAGGGACATGCGGGTCCATGGGAGCCAATATGTGCAGGGAGCTGGCTTGAAAGCTGGCTCCCCACGCATATTGGCTTCAGCCTGCCCCCACACCCTCTGCCCTGCTGTAGTCTCTATCAGAGGCAGTAGTGTGGGGATGGGGTGAGGAACAGGTGTATCAGAGACAGCAGCACAGGGTGGCAGGCAGCTGATCTGCGTGGGAAGCTGGTTTTTAAACTGGCTCCCCTTGCAGACCAGCTCCCACCTGCCATCCCACGCTGTTGCCTCAGAGAGGGGCAGTGGAGTGGCAGGGGACTAGGAGTGCACTGGCTGCCGTCCCTACCCTTGGGGACAATCGAATAGTCATGTAACCACTAAGCTTTCATGAGGTTACATGACTAATTATACAATATCTAAAATCCCTACTTTTCATGTACTGTACATCTCCACAGATTTAAACAGTGGCAGTTACTAACTCTTCCTGCAGCTGTACATGAATCGAGCATGTAGATTCTCTCTCTCTCTTTTTCACTTTTCCCCCTCTTTCTCCCTCCCCTTCGCCCCCCCCTTATTTATTCTTGGACCTCGACTTTTAATACTCCAGTCATCTGAAGAAGTGGGTTGTGCCCACGAAAGCTCATGATACCATCTATATGTTTTGTTAGTCTTTAAGGTTCTGCTACATTATTCGTTTTTTTTTTTTTTTAATTTTCCAGTTACAGACTACCTCTGCTACCCCTCTGAAGCTTATGAATCTAGCACAGGCCTGGACAAAATACGGCCTGTGGGCCACATCCGACGTGCCAAGCCACCGGATCCAGCCCGCGGAGGCAGCAGGGAGCCCCAGGCAGTCTCCACAGCTTGCCCCACAGCCCTGTGCAGAAACGCAGCTGCAGGACTCTATTTCTGTTTTGAAACTGAAGGGGAAGGGGGAAGTCTCAGGAGCCGCCCCGCCCCCAGCATAATCTTATCAGCCGGTTTCTGGCCAGAAACCTGCCAATGGGAGCTGCTTGTTGGAATAACAGGCAGCCAAGAACCACCATACCCCCTCTCCTGGCTCAATTATTCAATGATAATACATGGCCAGGCAGGCTGGCTGGCTGGGAAACGTTTTAAACTCTGCAGACAGGCAGGCTAGTTTGGCACCTGGCAGGTAAGTCTCTTGGCCACAGCCTGCTTCTGGCACCCCAGCCCTTTCCTGCCAGAACCCACTGTCTTCCTCCCCCCCACCACACTCAATATACCCAAACCCTCTGACCCACTCTTACACCCATACTCCCTCCCAGTTCTGGCACCCCAATCTCCTGCCCCAGATCACAATCCCCTCCTACCCTATGTCACATCCCAAACCCCTGCACTCCAGTCCTCTGCCCTAGGTCACAACCATCTCCTTGACCCAAACTCCCCTCCCAGACTCCAGTCTCCCTCCTGCACCCCAGTCCCTTACCCCAAGCTCCCTTCTGCACCCAACCTCTATCCCAGACTCTGCATCTCCTCCTTTAATATCATGGAAGAGTGTGGCCCTTGACCACTGTCCAAAATCTAGGAATGCCCTCCCCCCCGTCAAAAAGTATTGCCCACCCCTCATCTAGCAATACCTGATGATCTAACAATGCAGTGCAAACTTTCCCCCCTATTTCTGGCTCTACAATCCACAGGCAGCACCCTCTATGGTCAGTTCTCAGACTGCAAAAAGATGTATCTATCATGAAGTTGCATTTTCTGAGCCAAGTATTACAGAGGATAGCAAAAATGACAAAGGAAAACAATCGTTAAATTAGTTTGCAACTTTATTTCTTTGTATCGATAGGAAAAAAAGTTCTTTGGATAGCTAACGTCAATCAGAAAAAAGGATATAGTAAACACAGGCTCTCATGGATTTATACAGAAATGCTTTTTTTGGGGGGGGGGGGCACTAATGAGAACTAAATGGTATAGTCCTCCTGCTTGGGAGTGCTATTTCTACTACATTTGAGAGATGAGGAAACGTGTATGGTTTTCATTTCCATCTACTAAAAAGCAATTTCAATATTTCTGGTGCATTTACAAAAAGAGAGGGGAAAGGAATCTGATGTCCTGTGAAAGCAGGTGTGTTTGTGGATTAATTCCTATATACCACAAATCATTCAGTCATAGCCTATTATTCTACATCAACTCAACTCAAGCAGAATAAAAATCTCCTCCAACATCTTCTCCCTGGAGAACTAATACAAAAAGGCATCAAGTGTAAATTAAAACTAAACAGCGTTTATGGTTCACTGATAGGCTCAGATTTAGTTTTCAGAAGTACTTCATATTAGCTAGGTCCATAGTTATAGTATCATAGGGCAGTGGGATTTGCCCATGAAACCTCATGATTCTATTATATATATATTTGTTCATCTTTAAAGTGCACATCTACACAGCAGGGCAAAAGTCAAATTGAGCTACGCAACTTGAGCTACATCAATTCTGTAGCTGAAGTCAAAATAGCTTAATTGAGCTTTTGGCACTGTTTACACAGCAGGTAGTTGAAGGAAGAACACTCTTCCTTCGACTTTCCTTACTCCTTATGAAATGAGGGTTACAGGAGTCAGAGTAAGAAGTCCTCCAGCTTGCCATTATTTCGAAATAATGGCTTGCTGTGTAGACGTAGCCTAAAATGCCACAGCACTACTCCATATTTATAGTATTTTTCTTTATAGAAAGAGCCATGTCCAAGTAAAAGAAGCTATAAGACCAAAGTGTCAGATGTGAAAGTCTGTTCCAACCAGGTGGACTGATCATTCATAACTAGGACAGTAGTTTTGACACATTAAACTTTGGGAGTAACTGCAGAAAGCAGTGGAAAATATTTATTGAAGTAATAGATTTCCCCCTCAGGATCAAACAACACACACTGTGCAGCTTCCTTTTCCCTCCAAGGTCTTCTTGAGGAGCTCTGCAGAGAAAGTTAAGAAGTTCTATGACTTTTGATGTAAAGACTGTACAAGATGAAAACATCAAAGATTGTGAGGCACTCACACTATGGTTCTGGAGGCCATATAGTTGCCTAAGCTAAATAAAAGAGACACAGTATTATGGCATTCTGACACCACAAACAGTAAATTAGTCATGCAATGAAAGCAGTAATTTTTCCATCTTGTACAATAATTCCAATTAAGTTTCGTAGCAGAAAAGTTCTTTTTAAAAAGTTATTCTAAATCCACATCTGGATGTGTAGAAACGCATTGCCTGGGGGAAAAAACTGTCCAAAGGTCCATTTACAACTCTGCACTTATGCTGGATGAACACACATGCGCGCACGCACACACACACTTGTGCAAGGTGATACAAACAGAAAACAAGCCCATTTTTTGCCAGATGCAGCTGAAAGTGAGTTCCAGCCCACAAAAGCTTTTAGTCTTTCAGGTGGCACAATATATATAGCACATTTACTACTTGTTTTTGCTGTAACAGACAAATATGGTTGCCCCTCTGAAATTTTAAACCCATCTCTAGCCCTAGAAATACTGCTCTACAAACCAAACTAAAAATATTTAACCTCATTAAATATTTTTAATGAGCAAGGGAGGTTTAGGTTGGACATTAGGAAAAAGTTCCTAACTGTCAGGGTAGTCAAACACTGGAATAAATTGCCCAGGGAGGTTGTGGAATCTCCATCTCTGGAGATATTTAAGAGTAGGTTAGATAAATGTCTATCAGGGATGGTCTAGACAGTATTTGGTCCTGCCATGAGGGCAGGGGACTGGACTCGATGACCTCTCGAGGTCCCTTCCAGTCCTAGTATTCTATGATTCTACGATAAGGTTTCCCTAATCCTCTGTACAGAGATGGGCAGTAACATGGTGGTGGTTGGCTGGGATTAGTCCCTGGTGGGCTGCCATCCCTATATTTACTTGCACAACCTCAAGTACTGGTAATCGCAGCTCCCATTGGCCACAGATCATCATTCCTAGGCAATGAGAGCGGAAGGAAGTGGTGCAGACCTGGACACTACTTCCTACAGCTCCCATTAGCCAAGAAAGGCAATTTGCAGCTCATGGAAGCTGCAATTGCCAGTACCTGAAGTGTGCAGGTAAATATAGAGGTGGGGGCCTGCCAGGAGCTAACCCTGGCAGACCAGATCTGGCCCACAGGACAGTATTTGCCTACCCCTGGTCTACACTGCAGTGAAATGCAGGCATGCACCCAGTGTGATGCTTAGTTACATACAGCAATGAAAGATTCTGGCAATGGGGAAGCAACCAGGAAAGACTGCCAGAGCCCTTTCGTGATACTGGAGACGTGTAGTAACTTTAGACAGTGAATTACTCAAAGCTTTGATGGTCTTGTAAACTAGTGTAAGTCATTTAACATTATCTTCTCTCAAAGAAAGAGCTGAATTGCTGCATTTGTACTATAATGTACTTGAACAACAACATGGGACAGTACTTATCTATGACTTATGCAACTGCTAGAAAGAGATGACAGGTAAAATGGAGGTCTCAAAGCTGCAAAATGAAATAAATGGCATCTCACATTTAGCAAATGTGAATGCAAACTAAGAGGGTTAAATAGAAGTCATAAGATAAACACCCCCTTAAAAATATGCTGCATATTTTAAAGCATTTCCAGCCTTTCCTTTTCTAAAACTTGAGCTGCACTTATGCTAAAAAGCAAACTATTATGGCAGGTGTCCCACCAGCAACCAAGTCAGGAAACTGGATACATTACCACCAGTGATAGTTACATTTAGTTGATTGAGACTCTGCTTTTCCAGGTTCATTCTTGGAAAGAGATACAGTACTAAATTTGTAAAGATTCTCTCTCTGAAGTTCTAACTACGGCCTTGTCTACTCTATCCCTCCTCTCCCCTGTTGATCTAACCTATGCAATTTCAGCTAAATAGCATTTTCCATGCAGTAACGTTGGCGGGGGCTACTCTCCTCTTGATTCCAGGTACAGTTTTAGTACTGGTGGAGTACCTGAGTCAACGGGGGAACACTCAGTGGTTGATTTATTGCATTCAAGTAGATGCGATAAATTGACTACCAGTGGCTCAATCGCTGTAGCGTTGATCTACCACGTAGTGAAGACATGCCCTAGAAAAGGAATCTTCTCAGTTCCATACTCTACATGCCAGGGGCACTGAAACAATTTTATAGTAGGGGTGCTGAGAGCCATTGAATCAAACTGTAAACCCAAAAATAATGGAATCCACTTCAAGCAAGAGGATGCAGTAGCATCCCCAGCATCCCCAGTTCCAGTAGATGCTACCTGCTCACAAGAATAGAGTAAGCAGGGAGAACAGACAGAGGAGTGGGTTGCCGTATTTGACATGGCAACATCTTGCTATTTGTTGGCAGTAACAGTGTTCTTTCCAGCTAAGGAACTAGGATCACAGGACTACTACAGTCCTCATTTTGTGCTCTTAAGAAAATATGTAAAAATGTCAATAGACAGATAACTTTTTCCTAAACAAAGCATTGTACTGGATTCTCTGAAATATTTTAAGATGGCTCTTCTTGTGTCTGATTATATTTTCCAAATAACATTTTCATTCTTACGATCACACACACTTAACGAACCCAACAGAGTAGCAAACCCAGGACTCTTTGATTTGACCAAATCCCCTTCTCTCATCTCCATTTGCTTTGGGTAAGGGTCTAAATTTACTATGCATTACTATGACTTTCTCCCAGATAATCTTTACTGAATATTTTCATCTACAAAAAACTATACTGGCAGTGGAAAATTTTGAATGTTCAAGACAAAAAGGGTTTAAGATTCAGTCCATGATGCCTGCGAAAAAATATTTTCCACACTTTATTCCCTAGCAGTTTCTCATGGCTCCTGGGATTTTGTATGTCAAATGCCCCAGAGAACTGGCTTCCAAATGTAGCGCAGTCAGAGTCTGGAGAATTTGGGGCTGGGGATTAGGTTGAGAGTACAATATCCATACTAAGTGAGGGCCTTCAATTCTGTCCTCTCTCAGCTGCTAGCTGGAAACTAGCTAGGAAAGACAGAAAGCAGGCTTGAAGGACTGACAGGTGGGAGCTTTAGACTTGCTTCTTTTCTCTACTCCTGAAATGGTTGGAGAGAAAAGAACAGTAAGATGAATTATCTATGTAACAGGAGTGGCAGAAGAAGAATTAGAGACTGGTGTGTGGTGGTGCAAAGAAAAGAAACAAAGCAGGGAAAGAGGAGGACAAAAGATTGCCTTGGAGAGGGGGAGAGAAATGGTATGGGTGGAATTCTCCGACCAATAAATTTGATTTCTCAAAGTTTTGAGTCTAACCTCCCTGCCCCATCCCCAAATCTATCTAGAAAAACATAGTTAAGAGATTATGTGCCTGTATACACCCCAAAGCTGACTCAGTAAGAGCAGGGCAGGGCAAGCATCCCCATGTTGCCCTATGTGTCTTAATCTTAACTTAGAGGAACTTGAGTGGAGAGTTCATGCTGTACACACTATTCGTTCGTTGTACTTCAATGACAGGTTCCAAGTGCTTCCAGCTGAGGTGACCAGCTTTACGATTTAGACACTTCAGAGAAACTGAGTATTTAGAGTCTGTACAACAGATGAAGGAATCATAGTTTGTTAATGCCACAATTCCAGAGAGGGTATGAATAAAAGGAATAAAAAACCAGTATCCCATAAAACAAAACATTATTATGAATTGTATTAACTTAATTCATTTTTTTAATTTCAAACTTTAATTTTAATTACATCAAATGAGCTCACACTGGTAGATTCACAGTATGAAGCCAGCATGTAAGTATCATCCTCAGGATCAAGAAAGCTATAGTATGTAATGCAATTTTAGAGGTCCCTTTGACACAGGAACAAACATATGATACTTAGGAAGCTGAAGAAAAGTAAATAGTTTTGACAGAACTTCAATAAATTATTTGCTCATTAACTCATCCTAATTTGAAATACAGATTTTATAAAACTACTTTTAAACAGTGATTTTCAAAGTTATCTTCATGTTAGTCATTTTTATTCTGAAGTAAAAATACTTTTACATCTTATTCTACAGAAACACATTAAAACTGGAGTTAAAAAAAAAAACCCACACGAGTTCTCTCCTTTACTTCAAAAGGACTAATATGCCTAAGGTCCAGCATGCTGTGCAAGTGACTAAGCAAATGGTACACCCCCTTGTGGTCAGGCTTGGCATAATAGTATCTCCTTCTAGTACCTTCTGTTAACAGCTGTTCCAGCCCTGCAATGAATGGTATGCTTCTACTCTTGACTTGGCCTTCTAGCTGGGTCACATTCATTTCTACCCCATCCAGAGTAAGAGAGTCCCTAAAAGACAATGATCCAGTGTACTTACACCAGGTCTTCAACTCTGGTGCTGTGTTCTTTATACCTCATCTCAAGTTTTTAAATAAACTTCACCCTTTGTGTCAGGGGTTCTATCTTCCTCGCTGCACAGAATGGGAACTGATGCCCTCTCTCTACTTTGGGCTCCAGTCCAGAAATCCCATAGCATGTTGCTAAGGCAGGGGTGGGCCTCCAAAGGCCAAATCCGGCCCACCAAGCGAGTTGATCCAGCCTGCAGAGGTCCTGCCACTCCCCCAACCCCAGGCCAATCAGGGCTTGGGGGCAGGGGAGAGCGCACAAAGTTTCCTCTGCCCTGCCCCGCCCCGGCCCCACCAGGATCATATGGTGCTTAGAAGTGCGGTGCACTCCTGGCAGGGTGGGAGGAGACTTCACACACTCCCCCTCTTCCCCCAAACCCTGATTGACCTGGGGACAGAAGGGGAAGCATGCAAAGTCTCCTCCCACCACCAGGGGCAAGGATACTTAGAGGGAACCTCTGGGGGGTTGGGGGCGACAAAGACTTCACTCGCTCCCCCACTGCCAGACCAATCAAGGTCTGTGGCTGGCAAAGCAGGGAAGTGTCCTGGCCCTGGCCCTTCTGCCTGAGGCTCTACCCCTTCAGGCATGGCCCAGAGCCACTTCAAAAATTTCTGAAGTGGCCCTCGGTAAAAAAAACAATTGCCTATCCTTGTGTTAAGGTCTACCACCCAGACTACTTGCTCTTACCTGGATTGATTTGTACCATGGCCTGTTGTCTCAAGACTATAGCCTTGAAAGTAGCTGGGACAAATACAGTTTTCCCCTGCCTTTTGCAATAAACAATACCTCACAGGATTTTCTCCCTTGAAATCCAGTTCCTGCCCTTTTATTAAGGCAGGTCACAGGTCTTTTACCAGAGTTTCCTTTTTTGAAAGAAGATCCCAAAATCTCTTCACCTTATAGGCTTCCTTTTTTCTTCTGACCTGAAGTTCTTACACTGTATTAGCCACACAGCTCCTCCCTATCTGGTTCTCATCCTTCTTTGAGCCTGATAAACTCTCCAGCTCCCCTTAAATCTTACCCCACAATGGCACTGAATACACACCATCAAAATACTGAAGCGGATTGGCTAGATGTGGGCCCTGGCTTGCATTTCTTGGGGTATATTTACAACTCAGTCAAGTTGCAATGTGATTCTAATTCTATTTTTTAGAGAATGTATAGAAAATTCTTTGAACACAGTTACAAAATCTCCCACCAGTTTGGGGAATTCACTGTGAAGGTTAGCCACAGCCATTTTATGCATGAAAAAATTAAGGCCGTTTAAGTGTAAATGATCTCCTAAACAAAGATTTGGCAGCACTATTTTTGTATGCAACCTATATTTACATGCCTCTAACCTATTTGTTTTTTGATGCTTCATGTATCTACTTGAGATAGCTTTAAACCACATGTATATGAGAGTGCAATTTAGGTAACTGTCAAGTTGTTACTTTCCATACCACACCAGATGCAATCAACATGTATCTTACTGAAAACTCTCTAGACACTTCAGGAATGATGGGCAACTATATTAATGACCCTCTTCTATTAAAATATCCCTGCCAAACCATACAGCCACCACCTTTAGCCCAAAATATACCCACTAGAATGCACTGACTATGTGTGCATGAACAATGGATACTGACTCACAGAGTAGATAAAGACAACTTTCAGTTTAAGTAGCTTGTCTTTCTGGAGCAAAAGAGCCAAAATTAATTCCAAGTGAGGGTGAGAGAGAAATATGGTGATATCAGCAACACATCAATTCTCTTTTATTCACCCTCAGACTTGTGAGGAGGAAGTGGGTTGAAGGTAGATAATTTATTTTATATATTATATATTCTTTTATGTTAGAAGATTTTAATAGAACAGATGCTAGGATGGACACTTTCAGATTATGTTAATATAAACTTTATCACCACCATGAACGTAAAGCTCTCGTTTTAAAACTATATAACTAGATTCCAACATTAACACACACCCACACTAAACACATAATAGGAAATACAGTGTAAATTCCATGCAAAATACACTACTTTGTAGTGCAGTAAAGCAGAGCTTAACCTGATGCAGGGTCAGAAAGAGTAAATGGAAGATTAAATTTCTAGAACCCCCTCAGGAGTTTTCATATTTCAGATCCTATACCCAATCGCTTGCATAATCTGAGAGCATAATCCTCCAAAACCAACATTTTTCCAATTGGGAGATTCAGTGGTTAAAATCTTAGCCACCCACATTGCTGGGGAATCTAACATGCAGAGTAAAGGCTTTAGAATTAAGTAAGTGCATCAGCCTGAGCCTTAATTATGTTTAGTCTACATTTTCAGTCTTGGTTTTATCAAAAAATGAATGTAAAAATAACTTTCTAACTTCTCAAACCCAACTGTCAATTAAACAGCAATAAAAATTGTTGTGCTTAAATTTAGTAAAGTCATAATGCCAACATTTGTACAGCTTCCTAAGGATGCGCTCATTTCTTTAATGGGACTGGCAGAAAGCATAGCATAATCAGGTCCCACACAAATCAGCCAGCAGATCATATTATGCTTGTATTTGTTTAAATCCCACATTTGGAAACTGACAAATAGTTGTAACAGCAATATTATTCATACCAAAAGATAACAATAGAATAATGTTTCACTAATCATTTCTGAAATCAACAAGCCGTGTTCTTAGCGCTTGAGAAACAATTCCTGATGTGAACATCATGTTAATAAAACTATTTAAAATCATGGTGTGAGGATGTATTTTTTGAAAGGAGTGCCCACTAAGCAATGCAATGTACAGATCTAAAAAACAGGAAACTCTAGGGTGGATCTCAAGTGAGCGTTATTAGTCATGGAAGGACAGAGAATGCTCCCTGGCTATTCATGTTGTGACAAACAGCACCATGGAAAAGCAAGAGACAGTATCTCATGTCTTAAGTTGAAGTTTTCTCCGTTCTCACTTGTCAGATAAGACTTTTTTCCTCTTAATATAATAGACTGGAAAGTGTCTTCCTTTTCTGTTAACAAGATCACACTTTTTAGCAGCTTGAACTTGATGATTATAATGTCTGTATAACAGTACCATCTAGACATGAAGGCGCCATGGTACTGTGCAAAAAATAAACAAAGAGGAAGTACCTGCCCTAAAAAGTTTGTTTCCCTGGCACCAGAAACACAATTTGGCTAAGCCAATGAAAGAAATTTCCTGGTTGAGTTCTGTCCAGATCCCTAAATGCACAAGAGGCTAATGGAGAATCCCTGCTGAACTACATGTTTCTACACCAACAATCCTAGCCACTGCCTATAACTGGCTACAGATGACTATTGCTAGGAATGACTCATCCAATGAAACTTTGGATCTTTATAAATCTTTATCATTTATAGCAAGGTAAAAATTATAGCCAGAACTAAGTATGCTTTATTCCTCAGGATAAGTCTACACTGTGGGCTAAAGAGAAGTTAAGATATGCAACTTCAGCTAAGTTAAATGCGTACCTGAAGTTGAAGTATCTTAACTCAGCTTTTGGCAGAAGGTCGAAGGAACACTTTCTTCGACTTCCCTGACTCCTTGTGAAATGAGGGTTACAGAAGTCAGAATCCCATTATTTTGAAGTAATGGGCTTGCTGTGTTGATGCACACTCTGTTAATAACAAATTATTTTGAAATAATCATGCAGTGTAGGCATAGCCTCAGTGAGCAATTCACTACAACGGAATCCAAAGGCTTTTCTTGACTTTTAAACAACTGGTGGATATAAATCCTTTCCCAGCAGCTGTTTAAGTTATGAATGAGCACTGATTGGCATGTTATGCACAGGTGTATAACTTGCAAAGTGAGCCTTGCTTTCACTAGTGCCAGCTATTTCTTCAGACTGAGGGCAGATCAGAAAGAAGAATCTTATACAGCAATTGGGCTCTCATACACAGATACTCATTTTGTCTTCGTTAATTGCTGAGGATTTTGTTGGTTTGGAAGACATTTTATCTAGGTTTCCTTGGAAGCGTCTGGTCCAGATTTTATATTCTGCTAGAAGAACAGTCTATTGTTGGTGTTACCAGTGACCACTGGATTGCTATAGAGGCGGGGAGGGGGGGAAATTGACTAGTCAACATTACTATCCAATAAGCAAATGCTTACTGGATAGTCTACTAGTCTTTAACATCCTTAGTTTGACCTGGACAGAACCTAAGATATATGGGATAGGTAGTGTTAAATCAGAGAGGCTACAGCAAAAAATGAGTTACACTTAGCACAGGACATAAAAGGCAATAAGATCTTTTTTCAATACTTTATTTAATCTTTCTGCTTCTCCTAAAGTGCAAGTCCACTACTTAGTGGGGAAGGAGACTAACACTGATGACATCAAGAAGACTGAAGAATTTATTTTTTGGATCAGTCTTTACTAAAAAGGATAATGGTAGCCATATACTCAACACAATTAGTATTAACAACAACAGGGGGAAGGAATGCAATACAAAATAGGGAAAGAACAGGCTAAAGAATATTTAGATAAATTAGATGCATGCAAGTCAGCATGGCCTGATGAAATTCATCCTAGGGATATAAGCCACTAGCTGAAGCAATCTTGGAACTCTTAGCTATTATCGTCAAGAGCTCATGGAGGACAGGTGATGCCTCAGAGGACTGGAGAAGGACAAACATAGTGCCAATTTTTAAAAATGGGGAACAAAGAGGATCTAGGAAATTACAGACCAGTCAGCCTGTGTTAACTGGAAAGATACTAGAACAAAGTATTAAACAATCAATTTGTAAGGCTTGTAGATAATATAAGGAATAGCCAATGTGCGTTTGTGATAGGGATGTGAAATATCAGTTAATTGAATAGTCGAGTAACCACATGAATTCTTATCAGTCAGTCAACTACTCTATAGTCCACAGCGGCAGGGCCGGTATAGCCCCCTGCCACTGTGCTGCTGCCTCTGTATCAGAGGCAGCAGCGCAGGGTGCCAGGTGGGAGCTGGTCTGTGAGGGGAGCCACTTTAAAAAACCAGCTCCGCTCACGGTGCCCTGGCGCAAGCTACAACTGAGCTGGGCTGCCTGCCCACCTGGGCACTACATTTTAAATGCTGAGATACAGCAGGTGTAGGTCCCAGACCTGTTGCGAGCCAGAACTGAGCCAGGCTGCTGGCCAGCCTGCTAAAAAAATTTACTGGCAAGGGGGAAGGAGGGAAATGTGTGGTTGTCTATAGCATTAACCTATAAGCTTTTGCTTATTGATTAATCAACTACACTATTACATCCCTAGTTTTTTAAGAATAAATCAAGTCAAAACACTCTAATTTCCTTTTTTGTTGGGATTGCTGTCTTAGTGGATAAGGGGTAAGCCTGTAAAGGTGACATATCCTGATTTTTAGTAAGGTTTTTGACGAAGTCCCAAATGCCATTCTGATAAGCCAACTAGGGAAATGTGGTCTAGATGAAATCAAAGTGGGAATACACATGGTTGAAAGACCATACTCAAAGATTAGTTATCAATGGTTCACTGTATAACATGAGGGCAGGGAGGATGATGTATCAGGTAATGGTCCTGCAGGAATCAGTCCTAGGGTTGACTAGTCAACATTTTCATGAATATTTATAGATAATGGAGTATGCTTATAAAATTAGTAGATGACATCAAGCTGGGAGAGGCTGAAAGGTTTTGGAGGACAAGATTCGAATTTAAAATGACTAAAAAATTAGAAAACTGGTCTGAGTACAAGATGAAATTCAATAAAAACAAATGCAAATGACTTCACTTTGGAAATAAAATATCAAATGCACAACTTCAAAATGGGAAATAATTGAATATATGGTGGTATTGCTGAAAAAGGAAGTGGGAGTTATAGTGGGACTACAAATTAGCCATGAGGCAACAAACATGATACAGTTGCAAAAAAGGCTAATATTCTAGGATAAATTAACAGGAATGTTGTATGTGAGACAAAGAAGGTAACTGTCTTACTCAGCATTGGTGAGGTCTCAGGTGGAGTATTGTCTCTAATTCTGGCTACAATACTTTATGAAGGATCTGGACAAACTGGGACTCATCCACAGGAGAGCAACACAAATGATAAAGGATTTAGAAAATATGACCTCTGAAATTATTACAAACTGAGCAGATCTAGTCTTGAGAAAAGATGATGATGGAGGATGCACGGGAGGGCTGACAATCTTCATATACATTAAGGGTCATTATAAAGAGGATTGTGATCAATTATTCTCCAGGGCCACTGAAGGTAGGACAAGAAGTAATGGATTAATATGCAGCAAGAGAGATTTAGGTTAGTTATTAAGGAAAAATTTCTCATCACAAGGATAGTTAAGTTCTGCAATCAACTTCCAAATGAGGCTGTAGAATCCCCATCATCACTGACGGCTTTTAAAAACAGGTTACTGAGACCTGTCAGGGATGTTCTAGGTTTACTTGATCCTGCCTCAGCACAGACCACCTCCAGTCAAATCCATAATTTCAGGGAACATTCTAGGCATCAATGGGAGAGCCCAATCGACTCTAGTGACAATGAGAAAACCAGAAAAGCCTGATTCCACATAGTGTCGCTCTGAGTTTCCAGGCAGAATGACAGAGGTTACTTGGATAGTCACTTCCATTTGCATACTTCAATCCCATCTGTTGAATAAAGGCAGCAAATAAAATTGCAAATCAAAACTGAGGTAATGAGAGATGCTGGGGGGGGAGGGGGCGGGGAGCAGAACCGGGGGAAAGGGGTGCATGGTTTCAGAACTGGATTAATGGGACTACTCCACATCAGGCACTGACATGTAGTTCCATCAGTTCTACCTCCAGCACCAAACTGGCACTTTCCAGGGGAACAGATGACCAAAACAGGCAGCAAGGTTAGGGTTACTGGAGGAAGTGAGTGATACTTGGCTTTGTTACCTCTAATGTCATACTACTGCTCAGGCTCCTCTCTGTGCAGCACCAAATGGGCATTGTCAAGAGGAAGTTGGCTTGAAATAATAAAGCAAGAGAAGATGGTTTAACAGTAACATTTCATTTTGGTGGTAGTGTCCTGTAATACTCCTGCAGGTTCACTCACTTGTCAGCTCAACCTACATAAGCAATAGAGCACACAACTATCTAGTGCACTTCAACTGAATTTTAACAATCCAAAAAGAGCACCTTTTTGGCCAGGTAAAGTGAGGCTTTAAATAGGGATGCAAGCGACTAGTTGACGACCTGATGAGCCTCACTACTCGACTAGTCGCTCCCTGCACCCTAGCTTGCTGCCTCTGCATCAGAGACACCGAGGGGGCGAGCAGGAGCCGGTGCTGGGGGGAGCCAGCTTAAAAGCTGGTTTCCCCCAGCACCATCTCCATGGAGGGGCAGAGGCACCATGGGGGAAAACAGCACAAGCAGGGACTCAAGCAATCCCCACTTGTGCCGGGTCTGACTGCTGCACCTCAGCCTTTTAAAAAGCGGGAGGGTAGGGTGCTCACTATCCCAGCTACGCCCTCTGCCTTTTAAACATAGCAAGAGCCCTGCGGGACCAGGACCTTGCACTAGGGCTGATTGCTGCGCCTCAGCCTTAAAAGGCTGAAGCAGAGCAGTTGAACCTGGCATGAGCGGGGACTGCTTGAATCCCCACTTGCCCCGGTTCCCTGCTGCACCGCTGCCAGAGAGCTCTTGCTACATTTCAAAGGCAGACGCACAGGTGTGATAACAAGCGCCCAACCCCCCACTTTATCGACTAATCAAGTAGTCAATGGAAAATCCATTGACTACTCAATTAGCTGATTAGTCAAAGTTTAACATCCCTAGTTCTACACTAAACTCAATGGAATTTCTCTCTAGCGCAGTGCTTTTAGAAAACCACATCTGATCAACTCTAAAATTACAGGAAATGGTCCAGGTATCAATGGCAGAACTCTATTGATTTTGGTAAAAATCAGAAAACGAGAAAAGCCTGATTACAAAACTCTGCCTGCAGAATGCCAAGGGTTGAGGCAGTGATCTTACAGAAGCCTGTGGGTATGATTATCTTTTGCAGCACAATTTAAGTGGATAATAAGGCTGGATAGCCTTACTATTGCTAAGCCTAATTACACGTAACGCAGAAATTTCCATTTTGTGCTAATAGTCTTCTCAATGATTAATTACAGCAGTCTTGAGATTATAAATCTTGCCTCATCCTTCATATTAAGCTAAAAATTACTATGTGGTTTTGTGGTAATAGCTTACTTTCCAATATCATCAGAAGTGATCCACAAAGGGAAAATATTGTGTTCGTGCGCTCTTTTTGTGCTTCTTTATGAAGGACTGAATTTTTTTTTCAGAAATGTCAGGATTAATTTTCCCGGATTCTACTGCAGGACAAGATAACAAGTGTGGGAATTTTCAGCTCTAACTTGAAAAGGAAGGAAGCCTAAGATTTCTACCCTATCCTTGCTTACTGTTCAAATTTAAATCTCTTATATCATAACTGAATTACTTTTCCAGTTGTCCATAGAGTCATGTAACAAAAACAGATTAGTCAAGATCTGATATTTCTAATGTAAAACCAAAGCAGAAAAAATAGATTAAAAAACAGGTCTTATACATCATTAATGGGATGGGGGAAGGGCGACAAAATTTTTGCCCTTATTTGCAAGTCACTTTTAACCAAACTTTATTTCCAATATTGAATGTGAAAAATAAGACAAAACGGAAACTGTCGTGTATAACAATCTACACTAGAATATTAAGGTCACATAGTATAATGAATTAAATGAAGTGGGTAAAATTTTTTTAATTGATAAGAACAGTCTGATGTAAAATTACTACAGGCAAGGCAACTATATGGAATAACTACATGCACAATAGCGACGGCTGTGTAAGAAACAAAAACAAAACTGATACTCTCCAAATCCCATCTTAATAAATTCTATATAGAATTAAATAAGAAAGATAAGATACATTTTTAACAACTTACTAAAAGCATATCTGTTCTCTGTGGACCGTATGCACTACCACTGAAGCAAGCTTTTATACACATGAAGAATTAAGTTTTTTTTCTTAATTCACTATTGCAAATTACTAGTTAAAAGTAGGGATGTTAAAAATAGTTTAAAACAGTAACTGTGCAACTGTGAAATATCCTGTCAGTTACATGGTGCACTATTAGTTTTTTGCATGGGGAATTTCCTACAGCTTGTATGCTCTGGAGTAGGAGTCAGCAGGCTCAGTACCAGCATGCGCCGGGTCCTGGCAGCAGTTCCCCCTGTAGCTCTGCATTTAAATTTGGAGCTGGCAGGCAAGCTCAGTCCTGGCACACACCAGGTCCCGGCAGCCTGGGAGCGGGGCTAGCTGCTGAAACTTGGTGCATACATGACTGAGTCTTTCTATCAGCTCCAAATTTAAATGCAGAACTGCAGTGGGGCCAGCTGCTGGGACCAGGAACATGCTGGGACCGAACCTGCTGGCTCCAAGTGCAAATGCAGAGCCGCAGCGGAGGGTGGCAGCAGCGTTTAACCAGTAACGTTAACCAATAAGCATATTGGTTAACTGGTTATTCAGTTAAACCCTAACATCCCTAATTAAAAGACATTTAAATCTCATCTCTGCACTTTCCATCCACAAACGTTGACTCCTAGAACCTTAGATGGAGTCTCTAGTTTATATAAATAAGTATATAAACTAATACTAATATAAACTAAATACTTTGTTACAATACGTTTCTGTAATTTTTTCATTCAAGGCAACATTGCAGGTCATTCAACAAGAAGCCAAAAACAGGTGGTGTTGACAAGATTTACTACCTCCAAGACCCATATGTACCATCTGTCATACTCAAATACATCTATAATTTGGGGATAGTTTAAAAAAAAAAAAAAAAAAAAAAAAAGATCCTGTGTGTAAAATGACATACCATCAGAAAAGTATGAAGCTTTCTGAACAGTAGAAACACTCTAGTATTTTCATACCTAAGGTTCATTGCCAATACTTATAGAAAAAAATATTTCCCTATTTATCACAATATCATATTTTTAAATGGGAGTAGATCAAAAGAGCACTAATAAATATTATTGCAGGGCAAAAGGGTACAAACAGGATAGATTTTTCACCCCCAATTGCTGTAGACTAAGTGTATGAAGCCCAAACACTAAATTATATGAAGATCAACAATGAAAATATTTTAATGCCACTATCAGAATATTTTAGCCATGATCAAAAAGTTACTACCATATCACATAGCTGATGTTGACACTGCTGCTGTTACATTTGTCTAGAATGACCTAATTGTGTTCATGTATCCATAGTAACTCAGTCTATGGGGACAAGTGTCAGGAAGCCAAAGATACTCCTGCAATCTGATCACCTGAAATAATCATTTATTTTCTAAAAGAAAACAGCTATACTAAGCAATAAGCAGGAACTAGAAGAGTCAGATTCTCTTTCAACTATATTTACAAAGTAATTATTTTCATACACTGAACTGAGATTTCATAATGGCAGAAAATATTACTTCTTCCCCTCAACACTCCAATAAAACATAATCAGACTGTCAGCAAAAACATATTTCTTACAAAAAAAATTGTTCATCATTAGCAAACAGAGTTTGAAATACTCGCTCAACATGTTTATAAACAAGACCCTCTGAGGTGTTTGTAATTAAAACTGAAATTGAAGGCATTTCAAATATTGCCCTGCAAACAACTTCCATTTAATTTGAATTCTGAACTGAAGTTTTTTAAAAATCTCTCATTCTAATTTTTCATAGAATACTAGAGTTGGAAGGGACCTTAAGAGGTCATCAAATCCAGTGCCCGGCAGAACTAAGCACCATCAGATCATCCCTGATAGATGTCCATTTAGCCTGCTCTTAAATATCTCCAGTGACGGATATTCCATAACCTCCCCAGGCAATTTATTCCAGTGTTTAACCAACCTGACAAGAAGTTCTTCCACATCCACCACTTCCCCCTTATCCATAAGGCTTGTTATCCTATCAAAGCTATCAGGTTGGTCTGACATGATTTGTTCTTTACAAATCCATGTTGGCTGTTACTTATCACTTTATTATCTTCCAGATGTTTTCAGATGAATTCCTTAATTATTTGCTCCATTATCTTTCCTGGCACAGAAATTAAGCTGACTGACTAGTTTCCTGGGTTGCTCTTATTTCCCTTTTTATAGATGGGCACTATATTTGCCCTTATCCAGTCTTCTGGAATCTCTCCTGACTTCCATGACTTTTCAAAGATGATAGCTAAAGGCTCAGATACCACCTCTATCAGCTCCTTGAGTATTCTAGGACATATTTAATCAGACCCTGGTGACTTGAAGACATCTAATTTTACTAATAGTGATAGAGATGCAGCTGTGTTAGTCTGGTGTAGCTGAAACAAAAGACAGAACTATGTAGCACTTTAAAGACTAACAAGATGGTTTATTAGGTGATGAGCTTTCGTGGGCCAGACCCACTTCCTCAGATCAATATGTGGAAGAATATCGGCACAACCATATATACCAAAGTGATACAATCAAAAAAATGAACGCATGTGAAATTGACAAATCAAATTTTAGAACAGAGTGGGGATGAGGGGGGAAGGTTAGTTTCTGTGAGGTAATGACATAGGGGTGATAATAGGGGAAGTTTCTGTGACCAGGAGGCAACTAGACAACTCTCCAACACCACATTTTACAAACCTCTCTCCTCTGATCCTACTTCAGAATACCAAGAGAAACTACGCTGTCTCCTTAAAAAACTCCCCACCTCTACTCAGGACCAAATCCACACAGATACACCTTCTAAACCCCGACCAGGATTGTTCTATCTGCTTCCCAAAATCCATAAACCTGGACACCACGGACATCCCATCATCTCAGGTATCGGCATGCTCACTACTGGATTATCCAGCTATGTAGACTCTCTTCTCAAACCCTACGCAACCAACACTCCCAGCTATCTCCGAGATACTTCCACAGAGACTCTCTGAGAAAACTACAAAACATCGATAATCTCCCTGATAACACCATCTACCATGGATGTAGAAGCTCTCTACACCAACATCTCACATGAAGACGGATTACAAACAATTAGAAACACTATCCCAGAGGATACCACTGCCAATCTGGTAGCAGACCTGTGTAACTTTGTTCTCACCCACAATTATTTCCAATTTGGTGACAACTTATACCTCCAGATCAGCAGCACAGCCATGGGTACCCGCATGGCCCCACAGTACGCTAACATCTTTATGTCTGGCTTAGAACAACTTTTCCTCAGATCCTGTCCCCTTTTACCTCTTCTCTACTTACGCTACATCAATGACATCTTTATGATCTGGACCCATGGCCAAGAAACACTGGATACATTCCACAGAGACTTTAACAACCTATACCCCACCATCAATCTCAGCCTGGACCATTCTACACGAGAGATCCATTTCCTGGACACCACAGTACAAATCACCAATGGTAAATTAGACACCACTCTCTACAGAAAACCCACTAACTCCTACAGTTACCTACACGCCTCCAGCTCCCATCCAGGACACACCACACGATCCATCGTCTATAGCCAAGCCCTTAGATACAATCGCATCTGCTCTAATCCCACTGACAGAGACCAGAAACTTCAGGATCTCTACCAAGCATTTTTAAACCTCAATTACCCACCCGGAGAAATAAAAAAATAAATTGTAAGAGCCAGACGAATACCCAGAAACCATCTACTTCAAGACAGACCCAGGAAAACCAACAATAGAACACCACTTGTCATCACTTATAGCCCCCAACTTAAACCCGTCCAACGCATTATCAATAAACTACAACCTATACTGGAACAGGATACCACACTCTGAGAGTCTCTGGGAGACAGACCCGTAGTCTCCTATAGACAACCACCTAACCTCAGGATGATTCTTACCAACAACCACAGGACATACCACACTAATACCAACCCTGGAACTTTCCCTTGCAACAAACCCCAGTGCCAGCTTTGTCCACATATTTACTCTGCTGACACCATTATTGGACATAACCATGCCTGTTACAAGATCAAGAACACATATTCCTGTTCATCCAGAAATATAATTTATGCCATCATGTGCCTAAGTGTCCATCTGCTATGTACACTGGACAAACGTCTCAGACACTTCGCCAAAGAATCAATGCACACAAAACAGACATAAGACTCTCTCACAGAGAGAAAGCTGTTGCTTGCCATTTCAGCCAGACTAATCATTCCCTCAATGACCTTAAAACATGCATATTGCTTCAAAGAGACTTTAACTCCAGACTTCAACGAGAAGCTTCAGAATTGTCATTCATGTTTAAATTTGACACTTTATGTATGGGTTTAAACAAAGACTCTAATTATCTCACCCATTACAAAGATAGCTTCCCCAATTATCACCCCTATGTCATTACCTCACAGAAACTAACCTTCCCCCCTCATCCCCACTCTGTTCTAAAATTTGATTTGTCAATTTCACATGCATTCATTTTTTTGATTGTATCACTTTGGAATATATGGTTGTGCTGATATTCTTCCACATATTGATCTGAGGAAGTGGGTCTGGCCCACGAAAGCTCATCACCTAATAAACCATCTTGTTAGTCTTTAAAGTGCTACATAGTTCTGTCTTTAATTTTACTAAGTAATTTATAACTTGTTCTTTTTTTTAATTTTAACTTCTAACCCTACCCCATTTCCACTAACATTCACTTTGTTAGGCATCCATTCACCATCAATCTTCTTGGTGAAAATCAAAACAAAAGTCGTTGAGCACCCCTGCCATTTCCAAGTTTCCTGTTATTGTTTCTCCCTCTTCACTGAGGGATGGGCCTACCCTGCCCTTGGTCTTCCTCTTGCTTGTAATATATTTTTAGAATGTTTTCTTGTTACCTTTTAGGTCTCTAGCTAGATTGAACTCATTTTGTGCCTTCGCCTTTCTAATCTTGCCCCTACATACTTGTGTTATTTGCTTATATTCATCCTTTATAATTTGACCTAGTTTCCACGTTTTATACAACTCCTTGTTGATTTTTAGATCATGTAACAACTCTTGATTAAGCCAAGGTAGTCTCTTGCCATACTTTCCATCTTTCCTACGCAGTGGAATAGTTTGCTTTGGGCCTTTTATAATGTCCCTTTGAAAAACTGCCAACTCTCTTCAGTTGTTTTTCCTCTTAGTCTTGCTTCCCATGGGATCTTATCTACCAGCTCTCTGAGTTTACTAAAGTCTGCCTTCCCAAAATCCATTGCCTTGATTTTCCTTAGAATCATGAACTCTATGATTTCATGATCACCTTCACTCAAGCTGCCTTCCACTTTCAAATTTTCAACCAGTTCTTCCTTCTTTTGTTAAAATCAAATCTAGAACAGCTTCTCTCCAGTAGCTCTCTCAATCTTCTGAAATAAAAATGGTCTCTAATGCAGTCCAAAAACTTGTTGGATAATCTGTGCCCTGCTGTGTTAGTTTCCCAACATATGTCTGGATAGCTGAAATCCCCATCACCAAATCCTGTGCTTTGGATGATTTTGCAAGACAAGAGCTAACAGTCTTCAGAGGCCATACTTGTTAATCAATAGGAAAATCCTTGTTTTGTTATTTAAATCCTTTACTTGGCAGTCAAATCAAAACAGGTTATTTTTAATGGTTGTATGTGTTTGGTTTGACTTCATTTTACTACTGCTCTTGGAAATTCTACATCTAACCCATTTTTCTTCCACAACCAAAAAGATTATAGCTCTGCAGAGATTTATTTACATCCATCTTAACACACATCAGCGTTTACCACAGACTGGACCACCAATTATCACCATTTCATTTTCCTTGATCAATATTTAATCACTGCACAGTGATATGGAAGAGAATGAAAAATTCCATGTCAAGATAACATGACTTTAATATAAAAAAACCATTAATTACATTTCTGCGGCGGTGCATAACTGGCTTTTATTTTAAATCAAATTTTAAAAACCAATAAAATAGGAATTACTCAATACACCTTTTTAAAATACTGGAACTTTTATGGATACAGTATGCATAAGACACTAACACTTATTGAGTGTCTCAATTAAACCTTCTTGTCTGAGTAGTTCCATTTATTTCAATAGGATTACTCATACAAAGGGTTTGAAAACTCAAGCTGCTCTTTTGTACTTTAGAAACCTTATTAATTCTTAAGGAGGCCTTAATTATCATAAAGCAAAATGGTTTGGCTCAAATTTGAGTCTCTGCTAGGTAGCCTGCACTGAATATTAAAGGTCTAGTTTATTTTTGCGTTCTATACTTTCCTTGGTTTTGCAGGAAAAAATAGAATTTCAAGTGCTTTTCCCAAACAAGGACATTCTGATTCTTCAGGTAAGAAGTAAACACTTCCTTTTTTCTTCATTCTAGGATTTAACTGAGAAGCTAGATTTAAGATGATTGGGAAGAGTAGGAATCAATATTGCTGATGGAGATACTGACATAACTAGTGGTTTCTGCAGTTTCTGTTGACAAAACGATTCCATTGTAACAAACTATTCCTCTAATGATGTGGTATTTAGTCTCACTGCTTACTTTTATCATTTTAACAAGGGCTGAAATGTACCACATAGGAAGTGCATTATTTTGTTAAACTGAAGGGGGAAAAAGTTGTTATATTTTATATACAAGTACTTTCTCTCTCAAACATACATAACAGACAATGAGTTAGGAAGAGAACAATACAGCCCAGAAGAAACAAATTTTATTGCCTCTTTTGTTCTATCAAGAAAAAATGTATTAAAAAACCTCTCTTTTGTTGTGAATAGCAGTGTTGCATCAGTGTTTATGTCATCCATGTTAGCAATTATGGGAATTTTTTGTAAAATCATCTGATAGACTAGTCAGTCTCTATGGGGTTTCACACAATGACAAAGTTTACACTAGAAAATTGTGCACCCATTTTCCAGAAATCATAAAGCTGCACTATAGATAGCAATGATCATCATTGGTGTCCATTGGGCTCAGGAGAAAAATGAAAACAAAAGTCTCTAGTGTAAATAAGTCAGTGAGCAGGCTATATCTCATGGGTAGCTGACATGTAGCACGTATCCCATCTCAGAAGAAATGCCGACTGATGACATTATGGCCCACCCTTCACCCTACTCTTGGAGGAAATTCTGCACCAATACGCATACATAGAATTCATGTGCCGTGCAGATTTTTTCTCTGCAGAATACAGATTCTGCAGAAGAGGCACTGCAGTTACATATTTTGCCCCTTCCACCAGGGTCTGCTGTGGTGCTAGAAGAGAGGATAGCTAGCTAGAGAGGCTGCATTGCTCACAGTGATGCCAAGTGAGCAGCCACTAAAGTGGGACACGTAGGCTGCTAGACTGAAGCTCAGAAAGACTAGTGAGGGACATAAACTGGGGCGTAAGCTTACGAGCTAGGGGGATGACAGCATTGAGCCAGGGACTGAATTGAAGAGGGGTGTGCAGGGCCACATAAGAGTGGGGGAGTGCAGGGACACACAAGTAGACGGGGGAGAAGCCTGACTGAATGGGAGATGTTTGGGTCAGTCACAATCTGCCTGGGGAATGCTCCCCAAAACTCCCTAATCATCCTCCTCCCCAAAAAACGGGTTCAATCTTTTTCTACCCACACCCAACAACTCTCCAAGTTCACTCTGAACTCCTTGCCTCTTCTTCAGCCCCTCTGCTATCCCTGACTCTCTCAAACCTTTGCACTGCTTCTGAGGGATGGAAGAAATACATTTCTATATTGTATTTTAAATGAATTACACATAGTTTTGTATTAACTATGCCTAGTAAGCAATCTGTGAAATACAAATTTCATGAATTTTATTTTTTGGTCTTCCTTGTTACAGGCATACTTGCTGAAGGGAAATTTTGAATTTATCAAAATAACTGAAGCTGGCATGATTATATTGTGTTACTTTGACAAATAAAATATGCAGGATTTTAAAATGTTGTTTGCAGAATTATTGGAGTAATATATGAAATAACCTGCAGAAAAGTATTGTGCTGCATTTGCTAGTAAAAGCTTTTTTAGTGGATTTATAACATTATGGGCCAATCAACAATGATGTGTTCATTCCAGATTTAGACCCCTTTTGCAGTAGCTCTCAAAAGTCTTGAGCCTGGAATCCTCCCATCCCCAACAGTATTTCCCCAAATTAGGGATGTGAAATTCCAGTTAATCAGCTAATAGAGTAGTCAATGGAATTTCCATCTACTACTTGATTAGTCAAGAAGGGGTGTGTGTTCTTGCTAGCCCTGCTGCAGTGTGGCTCTGCAGTTTAAATGTAGTAGGAGCTGACTGCAGAGCTCGCATGAGGTCCCGACTGCTGCACGTTCCCCCCCCCGCGCCTCTCCCTTTGAAATGTAGGAGGCACAGCAGTCTGACCCCCGTGAGTGGGGAGTGCTTCGTTCCCCGCTTATGGCTTGCACCGTTTCCCTTGCTGCACCCTGTCTTCCCCACCCCTACCCATGCAAAGATGGTGCTGGGGGGAAAACCGGTTTTTAAGCCTGCTCCTCCCAGCACCAGCTCCTGCTCCTTCCCCTAGGTGCCTAAGCTTATCACGTAGCCAACTAGTCGCTTACATCCTTATTGTGTTGTAAACAACAGTATGGCCTTCTAAGTGTCTATGATACTTCAGTGATTAGAACTAGTCTAAATTTTTGACTGAAAAAATTTCCTATAAAACGTGCTCCATGAACTGCTTACATCTGGAGACAGTCAATGGTCAGTATAAATTGTGAGTCTGATTCCCCAGTAGAAATGTTAGATATGGGGTAACTGAATAAGTCATATAACCGTATGAATTCTTATCGGTTACATGACTAATTGAGTAGTCGATTAACCTCATGAATTCTTATCAGTTAGGTGACTATTCTATAGTCCCCAGGGTCAGGGCTGGCAGCCAATGCGCTCTGGCCCCACTCTCGGGGAGCCCCCCGCCACCGCACGCTGCTGCCTCTGTATCAGAAGCAGCAGCGCAGGGTGGCAGTAGCCCTGGTCCACAGGGGTCCGAGCACCCCATGGACAGAGGCTTTTGCGAGCGGGGCGAGCTGCCTCAGAGTAGCCTGCGTCCAAAGCAGCCCAGGCTGCCCACGGACAGAGGCTGCTTTGGACAGCCTCTCTTGCCCCACTCTGCGCTGCTGCCTCCATTAGAGCAGACAGCATCACGGAGCCAGTACTGGGGGGGAACCAGCTTTTAAGTTAACTGTGGTAAGCCTCATCTGTTAAGGATAAGGCTTACTGATTAACCATTAGAATCTCTACAAATAACTATATATAAAGGGTCAAACCTAGCTATATTATTTTGGGCAAAGAGTGTTGGAGATTTCTTCCAATGCTCCCCACTCATTTTCCATCTATTGTATTACAGTTCAAATGCATTACTGAAATAATTATGTCATATAATTAGGATTATATTGTGCAATAAGCAGAATTTTAAAATATTATAAACAGAATATTTTTATGCAGAATTTTTAATGTTTTGGCACAGAATTCCCTCAGAATAATGCATATTCCCAATGCATATTTCTACATCTCACTATAGTGAGGTCCACAGGTTTGTTACATTGAGATTTTCACAGAAGTGTGCTTCCAAGGGTGAGAAGTAGGATAATCCTTTAAATATGGATATTCAAAACAAGGTGGGTTATATATCCTCTGTTTCCCCGATTACCGTACCACATCAGAAAGATGGTTTCTGCAGAAAAATTAAATTGGCTGAAGACCAATGTGATGAATTGATGGCCACATGCCCTTTTAACTTCTTTCAACACAGGGCCTCATCGAACTTGCCCAATACACTGGCAGTGCTTCTAAAGATATCTGAAAGATGAAAGAGCACTCCTTGACTCCTGTGATTAAAAAAAAATTAAGTTTACTAGGGAATGAAAGCTATGACACCTGCGATGATAAAAAAAAAAAACAGAACAATAGTGGATCTCAGAGAAAGCGCTAAACTTCACAATCTCACCCGATAGAAAATATTGACTATTGGGAAGACTACTTTCATTGAGTAGAAGCGTGAGTGACACTTTCAGTGCTACTCTAATTGAACACTTACAGGGAGGACCAGAAAGAGGTTCCGAATTTGTGTGATTGAATCATGCCATAAGGAAGCATCATATTTCAGAATTTGAAGACAATTTAAGTTTCTAGAAAAGTCTGAGACCATAATAGTTCTGAGACCTCACCTTCTAGCCTGACGCTCCATAATTCTGCCCATTGGAAAAATACAAAATTGTAACATGGTAGATAAACCATAGACTTTGCATCAGCTGGTAGTACTAAGTTTTCTTAGTTGGCTTCTTTCTAGGGTCCATGAGAGTTGAAATGACCTAATGCAAGTTCTGAACTTGTTTGGCCCTAGGGTCAAGAATAAATCTTTGCTACAGCAGATCTCATCCATGCAGTAAAGGCATCAGGAGACTGAATGCTAGGTACAGTTTTAAGACAGTCTTTTTAGCCAGCATAGTTTGAACATTATCATTGCTGTTCTCTCATTCCTATTTTACTATAATCCTAGGGAGCAGTGTAGATGAGGAATGAAAAATCCCATTTAATTAGTTAAGAGATTAAACATTAAGTTTAAGTGGTTAACTGATTAAATGGGGCAGTGGGAGGGACTGCTTGCGGAAGCCCCATGTGGGGCCCGCAGAGCCGGCAGCTCTGCTTGGGGGCCCAGCATGGCTGGAGCAGCCCTCCACCAGAGGGCTGCGGGCAGGAGGCTGCTCCCAGCTACTAGGTAACCAATTACCCATTAACTTCTCTAGCATAGACCATATGAGGCTGCATTTCCCCTGGAAGCCTGGACCTGGAATATCAGTAGGAAAACCTTTGGAAGTCTATTTGTAACCACCAAGGCAGATTTGAACCTGGGACCTCGGGAGCTGACTCTAGGAGCCTCTACCCTCTGAGCTAAAAGCCAGCTGGCTCCCAGCCCATGCTGTAGAGGCCCCTTGATCTTAACTGTTGCAGTGGTCTAGGTGCCACTTGCAGTACTCAGTAACCACACTAGGTGCGGGGGTTACATATTCACTAGGCTAAAATGGTTCCTGAAAGCCAACACAGCCTAATCTGCTGTTGACAGTGTTCAAAGCCCACTTATATCCCTCATTGCATGGCCTGCGGGCCTGCGGCAACGCAGAGAGAAAGAGGAGGAAGTTGAGCTCTGCAGTCAAGAGCATGCTGGGGACTCTAAGGACCCAATACTAAGCCTGTCAATTTGACTGACTCTTGATCCAGTGGGTTCAGATGGGACAGCAGCTCTGGGGATCTGGAGATTTTGCAGTGACTAAGCACTTACAACTTTTGGCATCTTTACTAATCCTACTTGCATTTTTTGTGCCACTTCTGCATGGGAGGGGAACTGAGGCAACCACACCCATGCAGGACTTCCAAGCCAATGCCTCAACACAGCCAGCCTCTCTAATCCTGTCTGGTTCTTATCCTACCCAGTGATGTGTGGGCTGATGGAGGGAAAACTGATATCTGTCTACAGAGATGGCCAAAATTCACAAGTAAGGGGGCTGGAGCAGAAGACAACCTTTTCCTGATGCTTTTGGCTTCTGTGGCCTACTTCTTTCCCTGAAGCCTGCAGTACGTCAGCCACAGCTGCATCTAAGAAGGGGAAGCAGAGCCAAGAGGCAAAATTCCCCATAAAACATATCCAGCCCTGGGATGTGACTGGGACTCCTCTCAGAAAAGCTCTCCAGCAGGAAGCCCTGGCTGAGTCTTCCCATGCTATAAAGATGAAGAAAACTGTCAGGAACTTTAGGTGGCAAGGCATTCCCAGCAGATCCAGACTCCAAGTAGGCAGAAATACCCAATGTAACAACTTTGTGGACCTTCACGTGATGAATAAATGTTTTTGTTCCTTTAATGTCCCAAACACAAACTCTCAACAAAAACAGTATCATTTTGGAAGGGTAATTAGAAGAAAGAGTAAATAATAAAAAACCATCTATCCAGCTTTAAAAACTAATACATACATTTGATTTTTGACCTTGTTTCTAACCAAACAATGAAAATCATCATTATACAAACATTGCTCTTTATTTTATCCAACTAGCAGAACTAGATCATCAGAAGCAATAGGTTTCTGAATTTAAATCAGTTTTGTAGCAACAACAAATAAAATAATTATTTTTGCTTTGCTGCTGTCATTCTAATTTATACTACTATATTTGTTAACCTTTTCAGAGTCTCACTAGTACCATTTTAAAAGGAATCGAAGAAACTGTCTACCTGCCCTAAATTCTGTTGTTGTGGCAGTGGAGACTGACTTGTTTTGGAGTCAATGACTGCTATGATACAAGAGAGCAGGGCCTTCTCCACTTGCTTTCCTTCGGGATAAATATGCCAGATCAAATCTGTACCATCCTTCTGTCTAAGGGGTGTGTGGGTGGGGGGAAGGAGAGAACAGTTGGAAAGCTTATGAATTTATGTTTTGGCCCTTTTTTGGAATCTTCTTTCTAACTACACTTGAGCCAAATTCCTTTTCAGATATACAGGGGATTTTGGGTATGGAGAGTCTTATATTTATTATTATCAATCTTTATCATTGGCAGTTTGTTCATTTGTCTGGTCATGTGATTTTATCTGGTACAGCTCAAGACTGAAATTTTGAAAGTGCATTCCTCAATTTCTTTTGACACTAAAAATAATGGTTATATGAAGCATGACTATTGTGAGTATTAAAATCCCTAACTTATTTATTGCAGCTGACCTTCAAGAACCTGACGCATAAATCATCTCAAGTGTGTATTTCTGCTTCCTACTACAACAAAAGATACTTACTTGCATTTAAGTGGAAATTTGAAAGAAACATTGAAGTATTCCTCCTCCCCTTCCCCCCCACCAAGATACTAGACTACAAATTGTCTTGGTTCCAAAAATTAGAGAAAAGAAAATATACTTTGAAATAGGCTTTTTCCTGACACAAAATAGAGTTTGCTTTGGGGAAATTAACTGTTAGATTTGTTTTTAGAACAAAACATTTTACTATTTTCTTTTTTAGTATACAAGATTTCTATCCCAAGTGAGAATACTTTAACTCAATTACTGTCCTTCTAATCATTTCAGCTATAAGAATAGCAGTTTTCCTACCACAATTAAAAAGACATTTATTGTTAGCTGAACTCAAAAAGTCCGCACAAACTCCATCAATTCATTGTTACTATTTCTATAGACTGTATGAATTTCACTTACCCAACGATTATGAAATGCAGCCAACTTATTTGTATCCATAAAATGTGTTGAGTACTCATATACAGAAAAATTTTGCTGTTAACGATCCCACATGCATTTTCATTAATGAAAGCTTCTGTAGTGGCAACAGAGTAAACTTTGGGCTGAACCGAATAGCTGTACTGATCTTGTTGAAGATTTTCAGAAAAAACATCCTTTGGATCTATGGAATTCTAAATGGTCTTCAAGAAACTGTACATTGTATAACATAGTATTTTCTAAGCTAAATGACAATGCACCTTTAGGTAAAATCATTACCATCTTGCCAGCCTCATCTAACCTTTGAGCTGGGTGGAAAGTGAGCAAAGTACACTGTCACTTTGCCACATTACACTGCCAATGAATCAATGATGTATCAACCATTACATCACACCAAACCAGTTATTACAACAAATTACAAAGACATTCAAAGCAAGCAGCCCATTGTTTGGTTGAAGACATTTTCTCAGGCTAATGAAAATATTCATGTCAATTAAGACAGAAAACAAATTTTGACTATGCTTTGTGAAACTCTGTACCCAAAATAATTTTTTCCTGCTCATTGAATCAATTTTTGAAGAGTTACATGATTAAATCAATAAATTAAATTAAATGATAGACCTAACAGAAGTGATCAGAGAGAGGGAGAAGATCATTTAATATTCACCCTGTTGGGCACATAAGTGGCAGGGGCACTATCGGTAGAAAGAAGTTGCAACTTAGCATTTTAAACCATCTGATCCGTGTATGCATCCAATGAAATGGACAGTTTATGCACAAATAAATCTGGTCTCTAAGGGTGTGTTTAGACTACATCCCTCTTTCGACAGAGGGCTATAAATTAGACACTTCGAAATTGCAAATGAAGCTGGGATTTGAATTTCTCGTGCTTCATTTGCATAATTGCATCATGGCACTCTTTCGAAAAAACGCTATTTCGAAATTAAAACTAGTATCTAGATGCGGCTCTTTCAAAAATAGAAGCCTTTTTTGAAAGATCCTGTAAACCTCATATTTTGCAAATACAGACTAACATTGGCTACCCCTCTGATACATTTTTAAACCAGATACTAATTTTCAAAATGAATTTGTCTGTTGGTAAGAGTGGACGAAAGAAATTTTTATGTTAAGTGTTCCTGGGCAAAAACTGACAAATCCACACTTTATAAGCGTGAAAGAGTCCATCATGTTGTTCCCATGCTTTCAAAATATTAAATGTTCCTCCTTCAAAGCAATGAGCAAATAAACTATTAATGGCAGAACAAAACCTCTCAGAAAGCAAAAGAGAGACAATATTCTTATATAGAGTCAAAGGTCTGCCACTGCATGTACACACAAATCAAGTTTTACTGCATGCATAATGTGGACAATCTGCACAAATTAAATGGAAACTCCCCCTCTCCCATGCATTACACCTACATTATGTAATTGAACTAGGCTGATGGAGAAAACTCCAGTTCATTCTTTCTTATCTGAACAGAAAGGGCTGCAACCAGCACTTTCCAATAGTCTGACTGAAGTATTATGACACCTCACTCATCCTTTCACACATTCCAAGGCACTAGGGATTTAATAGTAGAGTCGATTAACGGATAAGCAAAAGCTTATAGGTTAATGGTACAGACCAGTGTTTCTGAAACTTTTTTAAGACCAAGGAACACCAAACAATTTTTTTTTTTTTAAATGTGGAGCACCAAGGGTTGGGGGGGGGGAGAAAAAAAAAAAAAAAAAAAGATGGGGGTGGGGGTAAGGGGGGAAAGAGCAGGCATTGCCCTTTTAAGGATGGCCATTTTGAACTCTGTTCTCTGCAGCACACCTCCGACTCCCTCGGAGCACACTTTAAGAAACACTAGTATAGACTACACGCATTTCTCCCCCCACTTCCCTAACGCATTTAAAGAGTACTAGGAGCCAGGTGGGCAGGCAGACCGGCTCAGTTCCAGCTTGCGCTGGGTTTGGGAGCTCAGACCCTGTTCCAGACAGGGGCTGCTGCCACCCTATGCTGATGCCTCTGTAAGAACATAAGAACGGCCATACTGGATCAGACCAAAGGTCCATCCAGACCAATATCCTATCTTCTGACAGTGGCCAATGCCACATGCCCCAGAGGGAGTGAACACAACAGGTAATCATCACGTGATCCTTCTCCTGTCATCTATTTCCAGACAAACAGAAGCTAAGGACACCATTCCTACCCATCCTGGCTAATAGCCATTGATGGACCTAATCTCCATGAATTTATCTAGTTCTTTTTTGACCCATGTTAAAGTCCTGGTCTTCACAAAATCCTCTGGCAAGGAGTTGCAGAGGTGGACTGTGTGCTGAGTGAAGAAAAACTTCCTTGTGTTTGTTTTAAACCTGCTACCTATTAATTTAATTTGGTGACCCCAAGTTCTTATATTATAGGAACAAGTAAATAACTTTTCCTTATTCACTTTTTCCAGACCAGTCATGATTTTATAGACCTCTATCATAGTCTCCTCTTTTCTAAGCTGAAAAGTCCAAGTCTTTTTAATCTCCGAATGGGACCCATTCCAAACCCCTAATCATTTTTGTTGCCCTTCTCTGAACCTTTTCTAATTCCAATATATCTTTTTTGAGATGAGGCGACCACATCTGTACTCAGTATTCAAGATGTGGGCATACCAGAGGCAGCAGCGTGGGGTGGCAGGCAGCCAGTCCATGAGGGTAGCTGGTTTTTAACTGGCTCCCCTCCTAGACCAGCTCCTGCCTGGCACCTGCACTGCTGCCTCTGATAGAGAGGCAGCAGCGCAGGATGGCAGGGGGCTCCCTGGGAGTGGGGCTGGAGTACACTGGCTGCCAGCCTCACCTCGGGACAATAGAATAGTCAACTGACTGATAAGAATTCATGGAGTTAATCGACTACTCAATTAACCGATATATTTAACATCCCTACAAGGCACCTGCCTAATTATTTCCTTATTTCCTCCTGTTAATTTTGTGTATGTGCAGGTGCTCCTCCATGCACTGACAATGCCTTAAGTCCCCTTTCAGAGCCAATCTGCCTCTCCTTAGAACCTGCTTCTTCCCCAAGGCCAATAAAAAATCATTTAAATACTTGGCTTTAAGGATTTAATCCTGTATGATAACCCTGTATTATAAATTCTCCTGAAGTTCTCAGTATCCAAAAATAGAAAAAAAAACCTCTACAAACCTCAAGATTCCCACAAAACTAATCTACACAAAAAAACAAATGTTTTTATTGGCATAGATTTAATCCTGTTCTTCCACCTCCCGCACATTAGTTTCGCCATGAGGCTTCAAAGAACTTCTACAGCGGGAAAACAAAAAGAGTGTTCTGCCAGTTTATGTAAATCAAAGAAGATCAGGATAATGGGATGACTCAGAAGACTAATGGCAGGATACAGAAAATGTTACCTTCTGACTGTTGTGTAAGCAGTCATGGGATAAGAGGAAAGAGCTTCTCATGGACCAGTAACTAGTTAAAACATGACAAACGGTACGAATAAATAGTCAGTTTTCACAGTGGAGAGCGTTAAATAGCGGGAGTCCCCCAAAGATCTGTACCAGACAGTGCTTTTCAACATATTCATAAATGATGTAGAAGAGGGCAACAGTGAGGTAACAGAGTTTGCGGATAAGATAAAATTACTTACAAGGCAATCTCACAAAACTGAGTGACTGGGGGCCTCAAAATGGCAGATGAAATGCAATGTTTATGAATACAAAGTAAAACAATCCCAAATATACATAGAAACTGATGCGGTCTGAATTAGCTATTACTGTACAGAAAAGAGATCTTGGAGTCATTGTGGACAGCTCTCTGAGAAGATCTGCTCAATGTGCAGTGATAGTACAAAACGCTATCAATGTCAAGAACCATTAGGGAAGAAATGGATAATAAGTCAGAAAATCCATGTTATAACTCCATGGCATGCCCAGACCTAGAATAACGCATGCAGTTCTGGTTGCTCCCTCTCAAAAAAGTTTAGAATTACAAAAAGTACGGAGGAGTATAACAAAAGTTAGGTGTATGGAATAGTTTCCATATGAGCGGAGATTAAAAAAAAGACAGGGACTGTTCAACATGTAAAAAAATACGATTAAGGAGAGATATGAGGACATCTAAAAATAATAAATGACATGGAAAAAAGTGAATAAGGAAGTGGTTTTTTTTACCCCTTCACACTAGGGATGTCAACATAAGAACATAAGAACGGCCGTAGCAGGTCAGACCAAAGGTCCATCTAGCCCAGTATCCTGTCTGCCGACAGTGGCCAGCACCAGGTGCCCCAGAGGGGGTGGGCTGAAGACAATGATCAAGCGATTTGTCTCCTCGCCATCCTCTCCAGCCTCTGTCAAACAGAGGCAAGGACACCATTTTATCCCCTGGCTAATAGCCTTTTATGGACCTAACCTCCATGAAATTATCTAGCTTCTCTTTAAACTCTGTTATAGTCCTAGCCTTCACAGCCTCCTCTGGCAAGGAGTTCCACAGGCTGACTACACGCTGTGTGAAGAAGAACTTTCTTTTATTAGTTTTAAACCTGCTACCCATTAATTTCATTTGGTGTCCTCTAGTTCTTCTATTTAGGAACTAATAAATAACTTTTCTTTATCGGCCCTCTCCACACCACTCATGATTTTATACACCTCTATCATATCCCCTCAGTCTCCTCTTTTCTAAACTGAAAAGTCCCAGTCGCTTTAACCTCTCCTCATATGGGACCCGTTCCAAACCCTAATCATTTTAGTTGCCCTTTTCTGAACCCTTTCCAAGGCCAAAATATCTTTTTGAGGTGAGGAGACCACATCTGTACACAGTATTCAAGATGTGGGCGTACCATAGTTTTATACAGGGGCAGTAAGATATTCTGGGTCTTATTTTCTATCCCTTTCTTAATAATACCTAGCATCCTATTTGCCTTTTTGACCGCCGCTGCATACTGTGTGGAAGTTTTCAGAGAACTGTCCACGATAACTCCAAGATCTCTTTCCTGATTTGTCGTAGCCAAATTAGCCCCATCATACCGTGCGTATAGTTGGGGTTATTTTTCCCGATGTGCATTACTTTACACTTATCCACATTAAATTTCATTTGCCATTTTGTTGCCCAATCACTCAGTTTGGTGAGATCTTCTTGGAGTCCCTCACAGTCTGCTTCTGTCTTGACTATCCCAAACAGTTTGGTATCATCATAAACTTTACCACCTCACTGCTTACCCCTTTCTCCAGATCATTTATGAATAAGTTGAACAGGATTGGTCCTAGGACTGACCCTTGGGGACACCACTAGTTACCCTCTCCATTCTGAAAATTTACCATTTATTCCTACCCTTTGTTTCCTGTCTTTTAACCAGTTCTCAATCCAAGAAAGGACCTTCCCTCTTATCCCATGGCCATGTAATTTACACAAGAGCCTTTGGTGAGGACCTTGTCAAAGGCTTTCTGGAAATCTAAGTATACTATATCTACTGGATCCCCTTGTCCGCATGTTTGTTAACCCCTTCAAAGAACTCTAATAGATTAGTAAGACAGGATTTCCCTTTACAGAAACCATGTTGACTTTTGTCCAACAAATTATGTTCTTCTACATGCTTCACAATTTTATTCTTTACTATTGTTTGACTAATTTGCCAGGTACTGAAGTTAGACTTACCGGTCTGTAATTGCCGGATCGCCTCTAGAGCCCTTTTTAAATATTGGTGTCACGTTGGCTACCTTCCAGTCATTAGGTACGGAAGCCGATTTAAGGGATAGGTTACAAACCACAGATAATAGTTCAGCAATTTCCATATTTGAGTTCTTTTAGAACCCTTGGATGAATGCCATCCGGTCCCGGAGATTTGTTAACATTAAGTTTTTCTATTTGTTCCAAAACCTCCTCTAATGACACTTCAATCCAGGACAGTTCCTCAGATTCATCACCCACAAAGGACGGTGCAGATTTGGGAATCTCCCAACATCCTCAGCCGTGAAGACTGAAGCAAAGAAATCATTTAGTTTCTCGCAATGGCTTTATCATCCTTGATTGCGCCTTTATAGTTCGATCGTCTAGGGGACCCACAGGTTTTTAGCAGGCTTCCTGCTTCTAATGTACTTAAAAACATTTTGTTATTTCTTTTGAGTTTTTGGCTAGCTGTTCCTCAAAATCTTTTTTGCTTTTCTTATTACCTTTTACACTTGATTTGACAGTGTTTATGTTCCTTTCTATTTATCTCACTAGGATTGGACTTCCACTTCTTAAAAGATGCCTTTTTGTCCCTCACTGCTTCTTTTACATGGTGGTTGAGCCACGGTGACTCTTTTTTAGGTCTCTTGCTATGTTTTTTAATTTGGGGTATACATTTAAGTTGGGCCTCTATTATGGTGTCTTTAAAAAGTTTCCATGCAGCTTGCAGGGATTTGGCTCTAGTCACTGTGCCTTTTAATTTCTGTTTAACTAACCTCCTCATTTTTGTGTAATTCCCCTTTTTGAAATTAAATGCCAGGGTGCTGGTCTGCTGAGGTGTTCTTCCCACCACAGGAATGTTGAATGTTATTATATTATGGTCACTATTCCCAGCGGTCCTGTAACGGTTATTTCCTGGACCTGATCCTGCACTCCACTCAGGACTAAATCGAGAATTGCCTCTCCCCTTGTGGGTTCCTGCACCAGCTGCTCCAAGAAGCAGTCATTTAAGCCATTGAGAAATTTTATCTCCGCTTCTCTTCCTGAGGTGACATGTATCCAGTCGATATGGGGTAATTAAAATCCCCATTATTATAGAGTTCTTTGTTTTGGTAGCCTCTCTAATCTCCCTCAGCATTTCAATGTCAGTATCCCTGTCCTGGTCAGGTGGTCGTAATATATCCCTACTGCTAATTTCTTATTTTTGGAGCATGGAATTACTATCCATAGCGACTCTATTGAACATGTTGATTCATTTAATATTTTTATTTCATTTGATTCTACATTATCTTTCACATACAGTGCCACCCCGCCACCCACCCGGCCTGCTCTATCCTTTCGATATATTTTATATCCCGGTATGATTGTGTCCCACAGATTTTCCTCATTCCACCAGGTTTCAGTGATGCCTATTATGTCAATCTCCTCATTTAATACTAGGTACTCTAGTTCACCCATCTTATTAGTCAGACTCCTAGCATTTGTGTAGAAGCACTTTAAAAATTTGCCACTGCTTATTTGTCTGCCCTTCCCTGATGCATTGGATTCCTTTGTACATGGTTGTTTGTCTGCTCTGGCCCATGGTTTGCCCTCTCCCCTCCTCTCTTTCTGACTACAGCTTAGAGAATCTCTATCAATGGATTCTCCTCTAAGAGAAGTCTCCCTCTGATTTACGTGCATCTCCGCACCAATCGGCTTTCCCCCTCTCTTAGTTTAAAAACTGCTCTCTGCCTTTTTAATGTTTAGTGCCAGCAGTCTGGTTCCACCCTGGTTTAGGTGGAGCCCATCCTTCCTGTATAGGCTCCCCTCTCCCAAAAGTGTCCCCAGTTCCTAATAAATCCAAACCCCTCTTCCCTACACCATCGTCTCATCCACGCATTGAGATTCTGAATCTCTGCCTGCCTACCTGGCCCTGCGCGTGGAACTGGAAGCATTTCCGAGAATGCCACCATAGAGGTCCTGGATTTCAGTCTCTTTCCTAGCAGCCTAAATTTGGCCTCCAGGACATCTCTCCTACCCTTCCCTACGTCATTGGTACCTACATGTACCACGACCACCGGCTCCTCCCCAGCACTACACATAAGTCTATCTAGATTTTACACACAACAATGTAGTCCACTACACGATTAACCGATAAGCCTTGACTTACTGGTTAATTTTATCGACTACATGGACTCTGATAGAGAGGCAGCAGCCCGGAGGGTGAGGGGGGCAGGCTGGAGCTGATACATCCAGGGACCTGGCTTTTGGCTCTCTGCGTGTGCTATGGACAGTCTGACCACCTCCCTTGCTGCCTCCTATAGAGGCAGCGAGGGGGGACAGGCAGGAGCCAGTGCTGGGGGGAGATCTGGTTTAAAAGACAGCTCCCCAGTGCCACCTGACCCCTCCCTGCACTGCTGCCTCTATCAGCAGCAGCAGCACAGGAGTGGGGGCTGCTGTGAAGCAGCCTCTGTCCACAATGGCCTGCTCCCCCCTTCCCGCAGAAGCCTCTGTCCACATGGAGTTCAGACCCTTGCAGACAGGGGCTACTTGCCGGACCAGCCTCTGTCCATGGGGAGCTCTGACCCCTGAGGACAGGGATTACTGCCACCCCACCCTGCTGCCTCTGTATCAGAGGCAACAGTGCAGGGAACTGGTCTGGGTGGAAAGCTGGTGGCAGGGGGCTCCCTGAGAGTGCCACCCCAGGGGACTATCAAATAGTCATGTAACCGGTAAGATTTCATGAGGTTACATGACTATTCAATTACACTATATCTAACATCCCTACTTCACACAACACAAGAAACATAAATCACCTAAGGAAATTAAGCAGCTGGTTTAAATCAAACCTAAGGAAATTCTTCTTCACATATTACACAGACTGTGCCCCCCGCACCTCATACTTTATGAAATGGACTTAAAGACACAAATATGCATAACTCAAAGATGCTTAGGTTACAGAAGGCAGTTTGTCCCAACAATCTTAATGTCTTAATCCGCTGGATCTGTATAATCTTATTTTGGTGAACGTATCATTCTTGTGTGTAAAGTTATATATATGGAGTATGGAACGCTTTATGGTTTTAAATGTGCAAATGAAAGCCATCAAGGGTTTTACCCTCAATGTCTAGATGACCTGTAGATAGCCTTCTTTTGTCCTTTAAGTCTTAGCAGTGGTTGGTCCTAGGAAGTCATGTGACATGCCCCCGCCCCTGCCCCCCCCCCCAACTAGTAGGGTCTGACCAGCTGCGATTTTCCATGTAAGGATGGAATATAGAAACACAATTCCCACCCAAATGTAAGGATGAATGTAGAAACATGATTCCCACCCAAGAGGATAACTAAAGACCCCAAGGAAAAGGACACTTCCCTGGTATGAAGGCTTAGCTAGAATAAGAAAAGTTTTAGGGTGAGTCTGTAATAACTTTGTACTGAGGTTTTAATGTTAGAATTAGCTACGCATTTTCTGTTATTTTAAATTCGTAATTTACTTTGCTCTGCCTGTTCTTGCTTACAACCACTTAAATCCTACTGCTTGTACTTAATAAAATCTCTTTACTAATCAACACCCATGTAAATAATTGTTACCTGGGGAAGCAATGAGTGTGTACATACTCCTTTCATTGTTAAAGGGGCTTACCTAAATAATTCATTTGGGGTCTGATCCCATTTGTGGAGTGGTAACCCAGGAAGATGGTCCCAAAACTCCATCTTCCTTGGACCTGAAGAGTTTCAGTGTCTGTATTGCTTCTCAGGAGGTGGGGGGGGGGAGGGGCGGGCAGGGAGGTGATCTCAGCTCTGTGCCTTGGCTGGGAGAGACCAGATGGGCTGGCCCAGCAGGACAGGGTAGTGAGAGGTCCCAGAGAGCAAGAAGGCAAGTGTCAGTGGCTTTGTCAGCACTCTGGGAAGCACCCCTAAGGAGTCTTCTGTGACTGCACCCCACCACACAGACAACCCATGAAACTCAACACCAGGGGATGTCATGAAAACCAAAAGTATAGCTGGGTTCAAAAAACAATAGGACCATGAAGGGTACACAACCATATACTTTGAATATCCATAAATCTCAGATTGCCAGATGAATAGGGATGCATCACTTGATAGTCGTCCTGTTCTGTTCATTCCCTTTGAATAATCTGGCATTAGTCACTGTCAAAAGATAGGATACTGTACTAAATGGACTGGTCATCGAACCCAGTATGGCCACAATTATGTTTTTATGTTTAAATTCTGCTAAATTAAATAGTGACCAAATTGTCATTGTCTGAAGATTACTCAATGGTCTGCATGGAATTAACTGGTGTGTTCCAGTTTAGTTTGTAGTGAACAAAGCACCATATCCAGAATGCTTCTTGATGGTGTACACAAAAAAAGCTTAAAGGCTGAGTGGATGAAAAGGGACATGGGAGTACCTCCTACCGTTACAGGAAGCTACCTCAGATCTGCATTGAGGAACAGTCACAGGAACTGAAAGGATAATTGCGTGTTAACCACTGCACACAGGAAGCCTGTTCCATGCACACCAGATTTCATTTTCTAGGGCCATCAATCCTGGAGTCATCACAAGCACTAGAGTAATTTTTAAAAGTCATGTTGCTAAATTAATTTACTAGTTTGTTCAGGTTTTTTTAGAGACTATGAAATACACGCTTGTAACATTTTCAGAAAACACACTCTTGATCATAGTTATCATCCCCAGAGACATGATGAAAAATGGTATTCAGCCCAATAATGCTAATTTAATAAGAACCATTAACAGAGGCTGAAAATAGAAGGGGACTGCTTCCTATTCACAAAAAAGGTTGTAACACAACAGATACTAAGTACCATAAATCATGTCATGACAAGTTTGGTATTCTTTCTAATGCAGCTAAGATTCAGTAATTGAACAGTGTGTGAAGAGGAAATATTGGAGGGAGAATTCCAGCACCTGGATGATGAGATTAGTTCAAAATAGCTTTGAAGGAATATTCTGAGCATTGAGTATATTCTGAAAAGATATAATTTATTCTTTATCAGATGAAGGTCTAAGATCCTAAAGACGTGACTAAAGCAATCAATAAATCCAAAGCATGATCTATGCACGTTAGAATTGGCTTGCAAAAGGGCAGTCTCTCTTCAATATGTTATTAATGCTGCAATTAGAAGAGCTTCCCCAAAAGAGACAAACATCACATTTGTTACCACTTTTGTATGCATCCACAACTTCGCAAAATGTTATGAAAAACTTGAGACAGTGTAATTTCCAAGACACTTAGTAGCAGCTGATGAAATTATTCAATGCACAGTATAAATCTAAAGCTGATGAACATTTTAAAGGAATTTAAATTGTTCTAGGGGATCCAAAAAGTCCCAGAAATACTCCTTTATTTCAGAAATTCAGACCCTACCACTTGTATCCTCACAACTCAAGTAACTGGAAAGAAGAGATATCCAATCCCAGAGTTGATAGTTTAAATCTAGCCCAGATCAAAAGAGTATGTGTAAAAGCATATTTTATCTTCAAAAATTATTTGACTGAAAATAAATGATATCACTCTCAGAGAACAATGGAGCCATATTTTACAGTCCCCTTCACAATCATCAGCACACAAAACATAGTCTGCACAATTTTAGGATGGGTCTGCATTAGCAATTTGTCCTATTATTTCCCAATGCTGCTGCTACCTGTTCAAGTCTACCAATGGTCTCTCTGTAATAAACAAGGCCAAAGAGGCTGCAGGCATCTGTGTGCAGGACAGACCTAGACACAAAGCTGGATATTAGATGTGTCTAGGTGCCTAAAGGGTCCTGGTCCACAGCTGGATCTCTCTAGGCTAGATATGATACAAACACAGCAAAAAGATGATATTTGCTCCAGAGCTTACAATCTAACAAAAGACAAACAGGAGGAGACAAGGAAACAATGATAAAATTGGATCTTCCACTGTTGCTGCTACAGGGAGGCACAACAATGGGAAATGTCAGGGTGATGGTGGGGAATAAGTGTAAATAAAGGTAAAGTGTTCAGTACAGATAGGATTTTTTTTTAAATCATTATTAGCAGAAAGTATGACAACTACCCTTCTATAGCATGACTTTAGCATAGTTCTTAACATAACTTTTTTTATTAGTGTGAGAAATAAATGCAAACTGTACTAAAGTTAGGGATGTTAAAATGCATTTGTTTTGGGAAATGCTGAACCACTGAAAATTTCAGCAGTTACACATTTACATGTGCAGGCATGGGCGAGGGGAGGGTGGCTCCCAGGAAGCCAGCACAGGCTCCCCACACATACCAGCTCCCACCTCTTCGCCTTCTCCTGCGCTGCTCCCTCTATCAGTTCTGTCCATCTGCTCCCAGGGTCGGGGTCAGAACCCGCCACCCTGCGCTCCCCTAGGAGAAGGACCTCTCCGCTAAGCCACACCAGGACCCACCCTACCACCCTACCTTCAGGGTGCCCCTTATCACCCAGTGCTCACAAGGAGCCAGCTTAAACAATGTCTTCCTAAACTACTGCCTCTGATAGAGGCAGCAGCGTGGGGAGAGAGAAGGTTGGGCTACATGTAACCTTTACATCCCTAATTACAGTAGGGTCTTGTCAGAGCTGTTGTTGAAACTGGTTTCAAATACATGAGTATTGAAGTGAACAGGACCACTGGATCAGAGTTTATGATGCAATCTCAAGCTAGTAAACAAAACTCAGAAGAGGAAGATAACCTATTATAACCTGGAGTATTTGGGAGACTGGGGACCTAAAATATTGAATAAACTATTAGATAAAGTGAATTTGTCACTCACCCCGTACTCAATACTCTGCTTGCCTTATGACGTAATTAATGCTTAAGTTTTAGGAGTTGGTAGAATCTTCTCTTGTAAATGCTAAAAATTTAAAAATAAATACTAATTCCAAAAGAATTCTGGATTTTCCCAATTTCTAATCAGACTTTTGCTGGCTGTTCTTTCAATACCGTCTCATGGAATCTGCAGGGAAGTCTCATTAATATTCACTTCTAGAAGAACCACTAACAATCAAAGCTAAATCCACTACACACAACACTATTTTAAGATTACTACAACTCATTCTTTTTAAATCTAATTTTTCTTCAGCAATAGAAATAAATTAGTCAGTGTTAGTTTTCAGTCAGTTACTTTTAAATCAGTTTCAATCTAAGATTCTCATGGTAAAACAATGATTTTTCAGCAATGCAAGGAATATTTATATATTAAATAATATACAAACCCTTTCAATTCAGGAAAAAAATAGTTTCTATCTGGATTTATAAAACTCTCTTAAGGAGTGAGTCACCTAGAATTAGGATGGCCGATTTGACTTATTGGGTCAGCTGCTAAGGTATTATCAGCTAATTTTATCTGAAACCTTTTAAGGCTTCAGATTTTACTTAATATTATTATACCTGAAGTTCCTGTCACAAGCTTCTACAAATAACCTAGAATGAATTATGTAATATTTTAGGAGTGTTATAAAGAAAAGGATAGTTGGCTTGTGTTGATGGCACTGGACTCTGGAAACCTGGATTCAATTCCCAGTTCTTCCATGTGCTTCCTGTATGACTGTGAACAAGCAGCATGGTCTCTCTGTGTCTCAATTCCTCACCTGCAGCAGCAGCTCTGTCCTAAGAAGAGGGATCTGCAGCTCTCACATTACAACAGACAGAAAGGTGAAGAGTAGAAAGGGGCACTTGTGCTCTGCTCTGCCTGCTTTCCAATCCTCTTAGAAAACCTGAGAAAAATTAGGAGAAATTCACTTCAAACTAGAGCTTGGTGGTCAAGAAGAGGTATACAAGAAGAAACAGCTCTAACAGGCTGGATGATGGGGGCAAAAGGACTGTTCATGTTCAGCACGGGGAGAGGCTGGAAAGAACCCTCAACATCTAAGAAACACCAGGGGAAGAAACATGTGGACCCCAGCCTTGAAGGGTATCTTTAGACATTGGTGATGGAACTTAGGGTGCAAGGAGTGCTGCAGCACCCCCTGGCTTGAAGCGGTTTCCACTATATACAGGATTTCCAGTTTGGTTCAACAGCTCTCAGCACCCCCACTATGCACATTGATCCAACACCCCGGCAATTAGACATCCAATGCTGGCCTGTGTTAGCTGAATTGGGTTTGCAGTGTTGTTTAATTGTACTGTAGATGTTCCAAATCCACCTGAAATCCAAGTTCTGGGACCCTCCCACATCACAGGGTCCTATAGCCTGAGCTCCAGCATGAGCCCAAATGTCTACACTATGATTAAATGGTTTCTTAGCCAAATCCCTGTGAACCTACTAACGGGCATGGGCAAACCACAGATTTTTAATTATAGTGTAGCCATCCCAAGAAATTAGGGGAAACCCTTCCTGAAGATGGAACAGAGCTGAGTGAATGGGGGTTAGAGAGAACGTTACTGCAGGAGAGCACAGCAAAATAGTTATTATGAAATTGGTCATGATAGCTCTGATCCTCCATTTTCCCAGTATTTACTCATCTTGATTTTCTCTAATAAGTGAAGATCAGTAAAAATGAGTCTAACACAGTGTACTTGAGAGATATAAAATCCTGTTTAATTAGTTAACGGTTAACTTTAACCAGACCAAACAGCGGCAGCCAAGCTGAGAGGGGCTGTAGTAGAAGCCATGGGACCTGAGCATGAAGACGGAGAGGACTTCTGACAAGATCCGGTAGGAAGTAGCCCAGGGCGGGTAATTGCTCCCTGCGAGCTCAGCTTGAGGCAGTAGGCTTCCCTGCTGAGCTAGCAGTGAACGCACCACTGCTAACAGGGCTCTGGGCTGGGACCTGGTGGAAAGAGAGGGCCTGGATCCCTCTCTCCCCCTTCCTCAAATACCCACATGGGGGGGAGATTTGCTTATTATATATGGACTCTGTGGCCGTTGGGCTGTACTACCCTGATCCCAGAGAGACTATGTATAGATTCTGAGGCCATTGGGCCATCCTGTGTGTGTAAACTCTGAGGCTATTGGGTGGTAATACCCTGAATACAGGAGAATTTCATATCAACTGAAGCCACTGAGCTGCACTGAGGCTGCTGGGCTGTACTATATATAAACTCTGAGGCCACTGAGCTGCATGGTGTATAGACTCTGTGGCTGCTAGGCCATATTATCCTATGAAAGCGGGAATGTTTGGACTCTGGGGCCACGGGGACATACTGCTCTGAGCACAGGTTGCAGTACCTAGGCTTTGTGGCTGCCATTAACTAGCTAATTTTGTGCCTGAGGCAAGAATATAAAATTGTGCCCCCTCGTGTTTATATATTCATAGTAGTTATTTAGTAGAAAAAGAGAAAATACATAAACAATAATAATAACACCACATTTATGTATTATAGTTATGAGATCTGCATAAACAAACCATTAATACATATATACATATAATCAGGGCTCGACAAATAATGCAATCTACTCACCCGGGGCGAGTAGATTGCAACCTGGAAGAGCCAGGTTCGAGCGATCTGCGCATGCGCAGAACGATCTGCACATGCGCAGATCGCCAAACAGCGCGGCTGGTGAGCGGGGCTCGTCTGCGGTTCAGCAAGCCCTGTATATAATTATAAAATATCATCATGTCAGGTACTATTAGGTGTTTGTTTACAATTGTACTTTGCGCGCTTTTAATGAGGCAAACTTATCAATAATTGGTTGTAATTAATATTACTTGCTACCTCATGTTCTATTGATAAGATGGACATATTTGATAATCTCTCCTGACCCGTGGATGCTCGAAGGTAGTTCTTCATTAGTTTTAGTTTACTAAAACTTCTTTCGCAAGAAGCCACGGTCACTGACAAGCAGAGAAATATTGCCTGTTAGATCCCATTGGGGCAGGACCTTGCTGGGGGCAGGTCTGGGCTCACAAAGGTCTGGGCTTGATTCTCAGATCACCTGCTCCTTGCGCCGCCGTTTACACCTGTGCAAATTGGGTGCACGGTGTTCACTCCTGTGCCCGCCCCAGTGGCATTTCACCACCACTTCACCCTGACTGCAGGGCAAGGGAGAGCAGGTTCCCCAGGGCAGGCTGGGACACGTTCCAGTTCACAATCCTTGGAGACCAGCTAGGAGGATGTTAGTTCCACTGGCCCCTTCTACACTGAGTGCTGGGGCTGGGCTATTTATGGATTTCAGCACCTGTCTAGGAATCTACACCTTCAACCTCTCCAATCCGGCAGCCGCCAGCCCTGGCCCCTTCCAACGCAGTCAACGTCCAACCAGCCCAGCTACAGCTGCGGGGGGCTGGTGGCAGCGCACCGGCCATACGGCTGCACTGGGGCATCTTCTAAAAATAGGAAGAGCTGCTCTACTCTTGGGCTGTGCACCCCAGGCAACAAAGCAGGGCCGAGTGCTGCAGCCTCTTTGTTCTCTTGCCCGGCCTGGGCTGGGGCAGGTGCCTGGGGCGCTCTCAATGGGGATGATGCCAGCAAGGACACTGCAAGGGCAAGCGGATGGTGCGGTGCTTGTGTGCAAGGGGGCGGGAGTCCTGGGGAGGGGGGAGGGGAGTCAAGTTTTCTGGGTGCTAACCCACTAGCCTCCCCACCCAGGGATGTAGATAAAGTGGGGGGCTGGGAGCCAAGACTTTGCAAAGGGATGAATTGCACCCAACGGGCAATAAAAATGGACCCTTTGCTGGCAATGAGAAGGGAATTTAAAAGACCCCCCCCCTTTTCCTGTTCTGCTGGATGCACAAGCCCTAATTGCAGGCTCCCCTCCACCCCCCATCACGGCCTTTTTCCTTTTAAATAGCGAAAACAGCTGTGCAGGCATGACCCATAGCACAGGGTTGCTTGGAAACCCTGCCCACCCCGACACAGCACATCGGTCCCTCCCCGCCTCCCACGCCAAGGGCCATTGCTAGGCAGTGCTCAGACACCAAGGTGGAGTGGATTAAAAAAAAACCCCTGGGGGTAGGGGGCGGCGGGCTGCCACCTGCGGGTCGTGAGCCCTGTCTCTTCTGCGCCCAGCACCAGCCCAGCCCAACTGGCCCCACGCCGGAGGGGGAGAACTGCAGCCCGGGGGGTTCAACGTTCCAGGGTGAGTGGGAACTGCTGTTCCATAAAGACAGGCGCTGGGGAAGAAAGGAACAGGGACAGGAAGCCCACAGGGTGCACTCGGGGACTCAATGGGCGCATGGCCGAAGTACCCAGAAGCCGAGAGAAAGGTTGGTTTGCGCCCGAGGCAAGTGCCCACTCACCTCGCCTTTGTTACGGTCCTGCAGGTCACCCTATCTAGAACAGGAGTCTGAGGGGCCACAGCGTACTTTCCCCACCCTCACTGGCAGGGCGGACCAGGTTCCCCTCGACATGGCCCAAGACAGGCAAGGTTTGTTTTATTTTTTTAGTGCACTGTGTCCAATTAGTATGTTTTCCTTAAATGTAACTGCTAGACTTACAAATGGCAATGAGCCAAGAATCATTCAGCGTAACACCTCACTTAGATAAGCACATAACTAGAAAAAAAGAGGTCCTACATTTGCTACTGCTACTTGGGTTAGAGTAGCTTGAGTGACCGAAAGTAAGACTACATCAATTTATATTGGTGAGATTATCCTCATAAACAATAAAGGTTAGAAACAACTTTTAAAAAACAACAACAGTGGTCCTATAGCACCATGAGCTTTCATGGGCACAACCCACTTCTTCAGATAAAAAGTTTAGTTTCTGAATAAGCCACTATCAATTACAAGATTACTTAAAAAGTCATGGGATCAGGGATTTTATTCCCAAACTCAGTCTCTCCATGTTGTTGTTAGCTCATCCTTAGCTCCAAGTCTAGTCTTTTAAAAATGCACAACATGGTAGCTGTCATGCTACTAGACTGGCCTAATTACAATATCTAATAACCACAAGATTTTTCAAAAAAATAATTTGTAATCGTCAAGGAATGATTCAACCAAGTCATTTCAAAACAGAGATAGTAAGTATGATATCAAAGTCCTAGATGCCTGACTAGAAGACTAATGCCGTCTTTTCAGCAGGTATCAGTAAGAAATGAGGTTCCAGAGCACCTTATAGAATCAAGCCCTAGAAAAGTGAAATTATAAGGCAGAGGTTAATGCAAGATACATTGGTTTTACTACCCAGGACAAAGTAGCGTTTGAATGTACCTTCAATGGTTCTAGAGAAAAGTATGGAGATTTCATGCCTTCTTTTAATGTACATATTATGAAAAAGATTCTTAATGAATGAGATCATATATATCCCTGCATACAGCGCTGTATAGCCAACCCACCACTGATACCTGCTTATCAGAGAATAAATGTGCTAGTTTCTTTTTCTTCCTTACAGATTCCAAAATTATTACTTTATATACTAAATCATATAGTATGAGATTTCACAACATACTGTATTTGCCATTCCAAGTAGCTCTATGCAAGGTGGATAAAAATCAATGATTTAAAAAATGGACTTTTTATCAATCATCAATACTAAATATCTCATTTAAAAATAAAAGCTACAATTAAATCTAATCACAAACATGCTTCACCTACACTAAGTCTCATAAAAGTGAATTAATGACTTTATTCTGTCCAGCCTAACAATCATATCCTGCTTCTTGAAAGTTCTGGGCTTTCTCTTTCTCTAGTATGTGCAAAGACTGGATAGAACTGTTTTTGTTCTGTGCTTATGTGGTGGTGAACCTGGGCCAAGCACAGCAGAGTTAGTTAAGACATTGTTTTAAAGATAGAGACAATGTATAGGAAAGGATGGAGGCACCATAGAAAGCAACAGTGGAGTGGACTGGGAAAAAAGGGAAAACATTATTCAGCACACACACACAGATTCCTATATTCCCCTACACTTTGGCTACAGAAAAACTGTCATGGCTGCTGGGTGTAAAAGAGATGCTTTTCTGGGAATATTGTGAAGAAACTTGTTTCCTAGGTGAAAAAGGAAAACGTGTCAAGTGTAAGCAGCGCAAGATGTTGATGATGCAGGGCCTAGCTGCAAGAATGAAACATCATAAGGAAAATTGCTTACTGGGAGCAAATGATGTGGATGAAGATGTGGATATGTCTGAAGAACAATATGGATCAACTATGGGATGCATCATTCTTCAAGACTCATTATATGCCTTTTTAGTATAAGTGTGATTTAACAAGTAAATTCCTAAGCTGTTTATGTTGAATGTTGCTAGAAAAAAAAGTTTAGCTTAACTAATTAAACAAGCCATAAGGATTAGCTAACTAGGTTTAGAATCTATCATCCAAGTACAGTACAGAAAGCTGCAGTAAGAGAAATCTTGAATTGCCAGTTGCCTTTGAATGTCATTTTCTTATTTTATATTACATAATACATCCCTCTTATTTTGCAACATCATTGCCAAAATGGCGATGCCATAAGTCTATTCCCTATTTTATTTCAGCTTAACTCAGCTTTCCCAAAGAAACCCCATCCTATATTTATTGTCAATGGGGCTTACTCCAAAATTAAGTGCACTCTAATCACAGTCAGTCTTAGCTTTTTTGATAACTTGGAATCGGATCCGCATCAAAATAACAGTGGGAGTGAGGAAAATGGAAGCTAGCTGGAGAAGTTTTAAGGACACTGTACATTTAGTGTTTGAGGACTTGTATGTTAGATTTAATAAGATTTAATTTTTTTAAAAAAAAAGAGGTGTCAGCTGACAATTTAAGACACTGCTGCAATTGCAAATGTGAAACATTTATGTAATATTTTAAGATTCAGTTTAATAAAATGTAAGAGCTATTTTTTTGTGTGTGATTTAATTCTTACCAGTCCTAATGTAGTGCTGCTGCATCTGCAGTTTGACACACATAATGAGTATGATGTACTATTTCCTAAATTAATAAAAATCAAGTTATCTAAAAAAATTACACAAAGTATACCCTCTTACATGTGAAACTCTGTACTAAGCTGTAAACTAATGTTTTAGTGATTAGATGTGCACTATTGTTTGAAGAAATATGTGAAGTATCAGTGGGAAACTTGATTTAAATCACCTTGATTTACATAAATCCACCCTGGTTATATAACTGAAGTAGTTTCCATTCTGACTGTGGTTCTTAAATCTCTGGAGAATTGGGTTCAAATGCTGAGTCAGGTTACAAGTGAAAACATGTTTAATGTTTTCATCTAGCCATTAGAGCTGAACAAAGTCCCTTCACACAATACATATATACATGCTGTGTGACAATCTCTGTTCAAGGGCAGCCCAGGATTGAAATACCACTGTTCTGGCCAGTTAGGCATGTCATTCATTCTCAGAACGATATAAGTAAGGCCCTACCAAATTCATGGCCATGGAAAAAATGCATCATGGGCCATGAAATTAGGTCTCTCCCTGATCTTTTGTGTGCTTTTACCCTATACTATGCACATTTCACAGAGACCAGTGTCTCTCAAATTGTGTCTTGACCCAAAAGGAAGTTGCAGGAGAGTCACAAGGTAATTTCAGGGGGCACAGTATTGCCACGATTATTTCTGCCTTAAGAGCTGAGCGCCCAAAGAGTGGTGGCTGTTGACTGGGCACACAGCGCTGAAGACAGCACCATACCAGCAGCAAACAGAAGTAAGGGTGTCAATATTATACCCTTACTTCTGAACTGCTGCTAGAGATGGCTCTGCCTTCAGAGTTCGGCTCCTGGCTGGCAGCCACCACCAGTCGCAGCACAGAAGTAAGGACAGAGGTACCACAATCCCTCCCACCCACATCCCTGACAACTCCTTTTTGGGTCAGGACCCCTATAATTATAGTAGTGTGAACTTTCAGATTTAAATAGTGAAACTAATTACATTTATTATTTTTAAAATCCTATGACCGTGAAATTGACCAAAATGGACAATACATTTGGTAGAGCTCTATGTATAGTAATGTCAGCGCCGTTTAATCCCTCAAAGTGCAGGCACCTACATTCACACACATGCTCACAAAGACAACTTTTACAGAATATATAAAATCTTCATTGAGGCTATGCGATGCTTAAAACGAAGTGACATCAGATCTTACTACTGAAACTAAAAGCCATTGTATTTTGTTACAGTTGCAACAATCACAGACTACCAACAAAACTTTGTTCTTTAGTTTCATACTTTCTAAAATCTGTTCAAAATAAAAAGACATTTAAGCCAGTTACAAGGAAAAGGCTTTTTTTTCTTACAATGATAATAACTTTGTGTCCAAAGGTTATTTTTGTTAGCTATTTAAAGATCATATTTGCTGAATGCTGATTAAAAGAATACCTATGAAAATCTGTCATAGGTAAAGGAAATACAAAGTGGGGGGGGGCCTTAAAACCAAGTTCTATGAGACAAAGTAAGCATCCCCTCCTCACTTTTACTATTAGCAATACCAATTACATTGAGAAATGCTGTTACTTGTCCTTATGCTCTGAAGTCAAAGTACAGGCATCCAATTTCCAGTAGCCTGAGGCCCTGCATACTCAAGCCACACCCCAAGGCAAGGTACCAAATGAAAGCATATTGAAATGTTGCCACATACTTTAGCTAGGTTAAAGTATGCAATCCTTCTTGGTTAAGGTACATGCTGAAATTCTCAGGTTACAATTGTTGCTATACCTCAGAAAATAAAGCAACCAGGGAAACACCCTTCAAAAAGGAGATACCGACCGGCCTTTTTCCCTGGGCCAGATCATAAATGGTAAGAGAACTAAATGGCCTAAGATTCCTGCTTATGTTTGTTCCATTCACTCCCCTTCCTGATGCCACCCACTCTGTCTGGCTTTTCTGTAGCCAGACAGGTGTCATTCTGATAAGAAACAGGAAGCGTCACCGAGCCCCACCAAAATCTCAACATTCACAATACATTATAAATGGTCACTGAGTCACCAGCTCGGTCTGTTCAACCCACACACGCTCCCTGATCCTCAGGGCAGTTCAGAATCAAGCTATTCCTTCACAGCTGAACAAATGAGAGAGGCTGCAGAAAGACAGAAATTCTTTGCAGATCTGCAGGAAAGGGGACAGATCTAGACTCACACACAATGAAGCTTCTTACTAGAAACAATGTTGCATTCTCTAAGTGGGCGGGGCGGGGGGCGCCTGCCTCCTAGGTTGGAAGGGTGAAAAAGCCGCCACAATTAAAGGGCAACAGCGATTTCCATCTGCCCAATTACCATCTATGGCAATGCTCCGTGTGGATCTCGGCGAGGGACGTGACTCACTGCCTAGTAACATGTCTTGTCACCCTAAGTAATTCCGTTTACTCCGGCTCTCCCGCCCTAGCTCCCGCCCCACAGCCCTTGCAGACAACGGGGACCAACTTACTGAGGTGTAGTTTGTTTTCTGGCTCTGGTTCCGTATCTCCTCCTCCTGAAACTGTAACCCTGCCAGGTGCTTCTCCAACGCCTCCCAGTCCATAGTCGGGAGCTGGGGCTCCTGCTCTCTCAGCCAAGCCCCTCCCGTGGAGCTGTCCAAGGGGTGCCCGCCGGCCACCCCTCCTCCACCGCGGAGCCTCCCCACAGGCGGCTGGGCTCTTTGGAGACGGGCCTGGTGCCCGCCCGCCTCGCGGCGTCCCGTCCTGCGGCCGGAGGGCACCACGTTGCCGTTGTGCCGGAGGTCCTGGGGCGGGAGCGGGCGCTGGGCCGGGGGGTTGCCGTTCGGGGCGGGGGGCGGCATGGGGTTGGAGGCGCTGGGGCTTCTCACATCCTCCGGCTCCGCGGCTAAACTCCTTCGCGTGGCAGCCCGGGCATCGCAGCCGTCCTCCTCCCACGCGGCAGGCACCTTCCTCCCGTACCCCAGGTAATCCTCCCCCTCCTCCTCCGAGTCCTCCAGGGCCGCCAAGTCCAGGCTGCTGGGCGAGGGGCAGGATTTGCACTCCGAGCAAGGCGTGACTTTGCTGGAGCCGGACTCGGAGCTGGAGCGGCTGCTGCAAGCGTCGCTTCCTAAATCCATCCCATCCTCTCGGGAATCCTGGGGGGGAGAGAAGGAAACACGCAGCGGATTAGAGGGCAGGAACCCGCCGCCGCGGGAAGCTCGTCGCCTCCGGGCGCAGAAAGCCGAGCCACGGGTGCGCCTCCGGCTAGCGCCGCTTCCAGACTTGCACGGGGGGAGGGAGGCTGCTCTGGGGGCTTTGCGAGCCGCCCCCAGACCAGCGGCTTCCCCTACTCGCCCAAAGTTTCCTGCCCCCGCCCCGCGGACGGAGGCAACATCCGCGCCCGCGTCGGGGGAGCCGGTCTGAGGGTCCCCCTTCCTCCGGACCCCGCGCTCACCCCCGGGGAGGGGCAGGAGCCTTCGTTAGGGCTCCATGGCGCGGTCAGGAGGCGGCCGCAGCAGCTGTCTCCTCTGGCGGCTGCCGCAACTTCCCGGCTGCCGCGGCCAGCTGCTGAGCCGGGGACCCGCTGCCTGGCAGTGCAGCGAAACGAGAGGTGTGGGGGGGAGCGCGGCCGGCAGCCGTGGCATGAAGTCCCGTCCCCACGCTGCCGGCGTAAGGAGCAACTGGAGGCTGGTGCTCACACCGCCCCCTGCGGTACAGCCGGGCACGACGCGGAGCCGCAGCTCAGGCAGGGACTGGGGAGGGGGAGACCCTGCGTGGAGTGGCTGGGCGTCTCTTTTCACTGCCCCTTCCCAGCCAACGCCGCAGGGCTGCACGCTCTGCCCGTGTGCACACAAGAGCCTGGCTCGCGAGCAGACGCTCTAGGAGCCCTCAGCTAAGGCACGGCCACAAGGCCACACATTCCCCTTTGTTGTGGGAGAAGAAACGCAGTCTGATCCTATGAACTTTGGAGCAGCTTCTGATAAAGGGATTGCTTAGCTGGCAGGAATCCAAACACCCATTCTGCTCTCATTCATTTGCTTTCTTTTTTGAGCCCTCCAGCATGCACAGTTTGAACTGCCTCCAGCCACGAAATTAAGTCTATTATTACAAAAGCAAAGCCACACAAAAATAGTGTGCAGCAACTGAGGAATAAGGCCACATATTGCAAATATCTACATGTATCATCAAGCCAAAGTAGCTCAGCACACTTTGCAATCATACATCTGTCTCAGGGGTACAAGTTTTCTTTGAGTAATTGTAAAGAATGTTTTGGATCACTTAATGCCTGACTTACCTAGCAGCAGAAGCAGTGCCTTAGTGCAGCCACTTAAGCAATGCCATTCTTATTCTCTTGAACAACTTGGCTTTTTAACTAAGACCAAGTAGAGAAAGCCTGATTCAGAATGGATACTAGATGTATACTCAAACCTGGGTTTGAGACCCACTTCAGCCAGAGATTTGTTACCTGGTTTGCTTCCCCAGCTGTGATTCAGTTATCTGCCTCTGTATTTTGAGGTTCATGGGTGAAGAGTGCTCAAGAACACAATACATTTGGTACAAATATAGTAACAGTTTAGTGGTTGATACCTTCTCCCAGAGGACTATATTTTGCTCAGTAAGCAGCAAGTTTCCTATTCACTGACCAAGGTACATATTACAAAATGTTTCTCCCTGTGTAAAAATAAAGGCTAAACATTTCAGAAGTGCTTAAATCACTTTGTAGTCTCAATCCTGTTAACAAAATCACCTAAAAACATGCAGGTGCCAGTCCTATCAAAGTCAAAATAGAATAAGTTTTATTGTGAATATTCTTTATTTTGTTTCATACAAATCAACTAAAACACAAACCCAACTCCTTTCTGGGGCTCTAGAAACATTGCAAATGTTTTGTGGAAAAGACAAGAGCACAAAAACAAGTGCAGCAGAATAAGCAGATAACTCAGTCCCCATACTAGTACTAATACTCCAGAACCAAAATATTTATTTCTAAATCTTCCCAAAAAGGTAGCCAATGCAGGCAACTCAACTGTTCCTCAAATGCCTGAATTAATAGATGGGATTAGCAGTATACCGAAAAATTACTTACAAATCAAAGGAGCTACAGGTAGGATACCTCTGCTGATCTCAGCTGCATCTGCATCACAAGAGATGTAGTACCTCAAGCAGTCAAGTTACAAACACCTTAAACTCATGTGTCTAATCCAACACTTTAAACCGCAACAGAAACCAGTTGTTGGCAGGTACAGAATCTGGCATGATGTTTGTGATAGTTGTGGAATTGCTATGTTACAATCTCAGAATACTGAGATGTAATAATTTTATGAACATTGTATGTGACCTATGAGGGGAAGTTACTGTAACTATAGCAAGTTATTAGAATTTCCAGTGTGACTGTATTGAGTAACTTACATGGGGGATAGAGGAATGTTTATTATGGGCCTGTACATGAAAACAACACAATGAACACCCAGGAAGACACTTGAAAGACCACAGGTCAAGCAGGGAGGAGACAGGATCCTTAAAGCTACAGTAAACTTCCGATAATCCGGCACCTTTAGGACCCAGGGGGTGCCGGATTATCAGCTATGCCGGACTATCGGAAGGGGGGGCTATGAGGAGTCGGGGGGGGGGATGCCACCCCAGACCTGTCATAGCCCCCCCTTCCGATAGTCCGGCTCTGCCCCAGGCATCCCCGATTCAGTCGCTGCTGGTCAGTTTCAGCAGCGGCTGAATCGGGATGCCTGGGGCAGAGCAGCTGGGGTGCTGCCGGGTTGGTCCCGCAGCGCTGAGGGGCGGGCGCTACGGCGCTGCAGGACCAACCCGGCAGCACTCTAGCTGCTCTTCCCCAGGTGTCCCCAAGAGCAGCTGGGGTGCTGCCGGGTTGGTCCCGCAGCCCTGAGGGACAGCGCTACGGGACCAACCCAGCTGCTGGTCAGTTTCAGCTGCTGGTCAGTTTCAGCAGCGGCTGAATGGGGGAAGCCGGGCGCAGAGCAGCTCCAATTGTCCGGCAGCCGGAGCATTTCCGGGTTCCTGATGGTGCCGGACCATTAGGAGTGCCGGAGCATTGGACGCCAGACCAATGGAGTTTTACTGTATATCCAACAAGTTTCAAGCCCTGTTTTGCCAAAACTGATATCCTGGAGATCCAAAAAACACCAAACAATTAAAAAGTGCTTTCTCAGGAGAAGGCAGCAGGGAAGAGGGCTTTGGTCACAGTCTGTCAAGGGAGAGACTTTGAGGAGAAAGTCTGAGGCACTGAGACTTCCCAGATTCAGCCATTGGTGAAGCTTAGGGAAAAGCAGATGTGTGTACAGTCTGTTTTATTATTTTTAAGATCTGTTTTTTAAAATATATTAATTCAAATACATTTAATAAAGTCTTTGTTTTAAGAAGGTTGTTTGGTCACTGGGAACAGAATTGCTCCAGCTGAAGCAATTATAATTGATCACAGAAGCCCACAGGCAGGGCCTGATCAGAATTGGAGAACCATGTAATTCCACTCTCAGCCAGGTGACAGATTAAGAGGTGTAACTGGAGAAAGCGGGCACTTTATGACACCAGGTGGTTAGTGTTATGGAGAACCCAGTGTTCATGTACAGATGCCTCACTCAATAAATGTGCTGCTGTATTCTCCACTGGCCAATCCTCACCTACAGACAACCCCCCAACCTGAAGCAAATCACACCTCAGATACACTCACCCAGGAACTTACTCCTGCAACAAACTCCATTGCCAACTCTGTCCACACGTCTATACAAGTGACATCATCACAGGATCTAATTACATAATCCACAACATCAGGGACTCATACAACTGCACATCCTCTAATGTGATATATGCCATCAAGTGCCAGCAATGCCTCTCTGCCATGTATAGTCTCCATGGACAGTCTCTGCGATGAAGGACACATGGACACAAATCAGACATTAGAAATGGTAATAAATAAACCTGAAGGGGAATGTTTTCACCTGACTGGTCACTGAATCATGGATTTTAAAATAGCCGTTCTTCTATAAAAGAATTTCGTTAACCAATTACAGAGAGAGTCTTTAGAACTGGAATTTATCTTCAAATTTAACACCCTTACCCTGAGCCTAAACAAAGACATTAACTGGTTAGTGCCTTACAAAGCCAATTTCTCCTGCCATTAATATCTGCATTTTCACATCAAAAGCTATATATGGGACACATCCATCTCACCTAATTGGCCTAATTAAAACGTGTCCTACAGTTGACAAGAACTTCTTTAGCTGTTATATAGATCTTGGTTTCTGTTATTTCCACTCCAACTCATCCTAAATGTATACCCCAAATTAAAAAAAACACAGTAAGAGAACCAAAAAAGTGCCACTGTGGCCTAACAACCAAGTAAAAGAAGCACTGAGAGATAGAAAGGCATTGTTTAAAAAGTGGAAGTTAAAACCTAGTGAGGAAAATAGAAAGGAGCATAAACTCTGTCAAATTAAGTGTAAGACTATAATAAGAAAAGCCAAAAAGGAGTTTGAAGAAAAGCTATCCAAAAACTCAAAAAGTAATAGCAAAATGTTTTAAGTACATAAGAATCAGGAAGCCAGCTAAATAATCAGTGAGGACCCTGGACGATTGAGACACTAAAGGAGCACTCAAAGATGACAACGCCTTTGCGGAAAAACTAAATGAATTCTTTACTTAGGTCTTCACGGGAGAGGATATTAGGGAGATTCCCAAACCTGACCCGTCCTTTTTAGGTGACAAATCTGAGGAATCATCCCAGATTGAGGTGTCATTAGAGGATGTTTTGGAACAAATTGATAAACTTAATAGTAACAAGTCACCAGGACCAGATGGCATTCACTCAAGAGTTCTGAAAGAATACAAATATGAAATTGCAAAACTATTAACTATGGTTTGTAACCTATCCTTTAAATCAGCTTCTGTACCTAATTACTGGAAGATAGCTAATGTGATGCCAATATTTAAAAGGGCTCTAGAGGTGATCCTGACAATTACAGACCAATAAGTCTAATATCAGTACCGGGCAAATCAGTAATTAGTTGAAACTATAGTAAATAATAAAATTGTCAGACACATAGGTGAACATAATTTGCTGGGGAAAAGACAAAATGGTTTCTGTAAAGGGAAATCATGCCTTACTAAACTACTAGAATTCTTTGAGGGGGTCAACAAACGTGGAGAAGTGGGATCCAGTGGATAGAGTGTATTTAGATTTCCAGGAAGCCTTTGACAAAGGCTCTTAAGCAAAGTAAGTTGTCATGGGATAAGAGGGAATGTCTTCTCATGGACTGATAACTGGTTAAAAGACAGGAAACAAAGAGTAAGAATAAATGGTAAGTTTTCAGAATGGAGAGAGGTAACAAGTGGTGTCCTGCACGGGTCCATACTGGGGCCAGTCCTATTCAACTTATTTATAAATGATCTGGAGAAAGAGGTAAACAGTGAGGTGGCAAAATTTGCATATGATACTACACTGCTCAAGATAGTTAAGACCAAACCAGACTGTAAAGAGCTTCAAAAAGATCTCACAAAACTGAGGCTATGTCTAGACTACAGGGTTTTTCAGGGCTACCAGAGGTATCCTGGAAAAACACCACGTCCAAGGAACTGGACTCCACTTTTTTTTTTTTTTTTTTTTTTTTGCAAAAGAGCAGATGCAAAGGGCTCTTCCAGAAGAGGGGTTTTTTCCCAAAATTTGGCCCAGTATGGACAGGTCAAATTTTGGAAAAGCCTCTTCTGCAAAAAAAATATCAGAAAAAGGTACCCAAATTGCAGAGTGCAATTTGCGTACCTTTTTCCGATAAAGCCCCATAGTGTAGACATAGCCTAAGTGATTGGGCAACAAAATGGCAAATGAAATGTAATGTTGATAAATGTAAAGTAATGCACATTGGAAAAAATAATCCCAACTATACATGCAATGTGATGGAGACTAATTTAGCTATAACTACTCAAGAGAGAGCTCTTGGAGTCATTGTGGATAGTTCTCTGAAAACATCCACTTAATGTGCAACAGCAGTCAAAAAAGCAAACAATGTTAGGAATCATTAAAAAAGGGATAGAGAATAAGACAGCGAATATCTTATTGCCTCTATATAAAACCATGGTACATCTACATCTTGAATACTGCATACAGATATAGTTGCCTCATCTCAAAAAAGATATATTGGCATTGGAAAAGGTTCAGAAAAGGGCAACAAAAATGATTAGGGGTTTGGAACAGGTCCTATATAAAGAGAGATAAAAAGTTTGGGACTTTTCAGCTTAGAAAAGAGGAGACTAAGGGGGGATATGATTGAGATCTATAACATCATGACAGGTGTGGAGAAAGTGAATAAGGAAAAGCTCTTTACTTGCTCCCATAACATAAAAACTAGGGGTTACTAAATTAACTTTATTGATAGCAGGTTTAAAACAAACAAAAGGAAGTTTTTCTTCATGCAGTGCACACTCAACCTGTGGAACTCCTTGCCAGAAGATGTTGTGAAGACCAGGAATTTAACAAGGTTCAAAAAAGAACTAGATAAATTCATGGAGGTTAGGTCCATCAGTGGTTATTAGCCAGGATAGGTAGGAGTGGTGTCCCTAGCTTTTGTTTGTCAGAGGCTGGAAATGGATGACAGGAGAGGGATCACGTGATGATTATCTGTTCTGTTCACTCCCCTCTGGAGCATCTGGTATTGGCCACTGTTGGAAGACAGGATACTGGGCTAGATGGACCTTGGTCTGACCCAGTATGGCCCTTCTTATGTTCTTATCTGATAAAGTAGGTTTTACCCATGAAAACGCACGATACTATATAATTTTGTTAGCTTCTAAGGTGCCACAGGACTACTTGTTCTTAGCATATAAGTAGATCTTGTATGCACTGCATGCATTAGTTTAGTTTTAAAGTACCATAGACATAGGTCCTGGTAACAAGGTCTGCCACTAAAAGAAATGACTGCAACCTCTGAAAAGATGCAAAATGAAAACATCTTCATTACTCATTGCTGCTATATGATCATCTAATAGCAGCAGAGGTTCCAATATTAAGTTATGAACATTGGTGACAAATGGCAGACAAAGGGGTTGATATAATCTTCTCGTACATATCATCATTACTCTAATCTAATCCAGTTTTAATCAACTGCTCCAGTCTCAACCAAACACTGGGGAAGATGCTGAACTGCACCAGCTGGGTGAGATAAAAGAAAAAATGTAGATGTTGTCAGCAAACTGAAAGCATTTCAGCTCATGTCTCTTTGTTAACCACTCCTATGGCCCCATACATACATTGAATAAAAGATGTAATAAAATATACTCTCCAGAAAACCTACATAAGTCTGTTTTTGGAGCAGAATAGCGATAACTAAACCCAGATAGAACTCTCCTAAAGAAAATAGCAAAGATGCTCCATCTATTTATAATCTGACTTTAGGATTGCCAGCTTTCCCAAATGGATGGACTAGACACCATTTGCAGCAATGGCATCTGATACATCCGGTTGTGAAAGTTGGCAACCCTATCTGATCAGTCCATGAGTCAGTAATGCAGCATAAGTAACAGTGTCAGATGACGGATTTATAATTTTAGATTGGATCTCTGACCTACAGAGAGTTCATCAACCCATGCCACATCTGTATGAGATTGGACAGAGACAGCTAGATACTGTGAATATTTTGTCATAATCTTCTAGGTAAAATTGATAAATGGAAAGACAAACCCAAATGATAGCCTCAAAAAAACAAAATTAAAACAAGAAACCCCCTTTCTCTCTATTTAATCTTAATTATGTGTCCTCAGATGTGGCTAATTAATTACTTTAGGGCTGAACAGCATATCCCCCCTCATATAAACACACTCACTGCTATATAAAAGATTATTAAGGTTGAAAAGTCAAAACTAAAAAATTAGGAAAAGCCAGAATTAAAATTGCCCATTGGGACCTTATCTCAGCCCCCTTGTGCATATGCATAATGACACTGTGTCTGATTACAGCATCACATAATATATTGGTACTCCGGCCTCATTCAGTAATATCCTCTGTGTGAACCAGATCAAGAGGGGGATGAGACACACATTTTGCCAGTGAATTTAACGTATATTTGCTGATAGCAGAGAAATGGTGAGAGGCCGGCTGCCAGTCCACACTGCTTCCCACAGCTCCCATTGGCTAGGAATGGTGAAGCCCAACCACTCAGAACTGTGGGGACCCATGTCTGCGGATGCAGCCCACCAGTGGATAATCCTGCTGGGCCAGGAGCAGCCCGCAGGCGACTAGTTGCTGGTCACTGGTCTACCACATCCCTGTCTCCCCTCCTTACTGCTGGCTCATGTTCCCAGACTCTTCTCCTGTACCACTCATTTTTCCTTCTCTTCTTTAATTTCTAAGAACCCATAAAATAAAACCCTAAAAACCACCACCATGAAAATACACAAACATACAGGAAAGTTTGATACTTTCTTGGCAGCTTGTTTTGAAAACTATGAAACTAAGCTCTTATTTCTCACCTTTAATTTGGGTTTCATAGCTGCATTATTAAAAATATGGAATTTAACACACATGTATTAAATTAATAACTTATAAACTGGTGGACTTTTAGAAATGCCTTTTTTGGAAAATTAAAAATTACATAAGAAAAAAGCAGAGATTTTTAAATACCTAGATGACGTCTCTGCAGGCTTTGCTATTGGTTTGATGGCAGACTTAAACGCCTGTAGTTTGAAGGATTAGATTTAACTGTAATTACAATGCTACAAGTGGTTTACCACCAATGGCACTGGAGGATGTAAATAGGTAAAATCCATAAAATTATCAGTTTTTACCAACTCTCTCTAATTAATCTGTTCTTTTAAAACTCGAGTAACTAATTACTGTCTGTTCTAGAAATAATTCTCTTAAATGGCTAATAAATTTTATTATGTTCTGGCTCACTGAAGCCAAATGTAACATGCACATTTGCTGACTCAGAAAAAAAACACCCAAAAAACAAACACTGAAAAAGATGTGAAATTATTATTCTCAATGCCATCTCTAGTAATAACTTCAAAATTACATTTGCAAAAATACAGTAACTGACCATGCTGGACTTGAGACTTTGTTTTATGGTGTTTTGGATAATGATGCTGGTTACTGAAGTACAGTGAAAGATTCTACACTAAGGGTGCGTCTACACAGCACCTTAAACTCGGAATAAGATATGCAATTTGCACTAAGCAAATTGCATATCTTATTTCAATTCTATTTCAAAATACCTTATTTTGAAATTTGGTGCATCTACATAGTGCCAAATTTCAAAATAACACACTATTTCGAGACATCCCATAACCCTCATGGAACGAGGGTTACAGGGATGCTGAAATAGCACACCCATTATTTCGAAAAATATTTTGAAATAATGGGCAGCTTGTTAAGACCCAGGGTAGTTATTTTGGGATACTGCCGGTATCTCTAAATAACCATGCTGTGTAGATGTACCCTAATTGAGGATGTAGGAATCATGAGGGATTTATCAAAGTAGAGAGCTCAATAGTGTCCTTAAATTTAATCTGTTATTCAGTTTAATTTTTTAATTAGACTATGCCTGGACCTCTTAATGAATAGTACTAATATATTAAAGACAAATAATTACATTCATACAAAATTAAGGGTGATATCTAATGTCACAAATTTCCAGAAGTGCAAAAGTTAATTGTGCTACACATGCTTTGAGCTGCTGGGCTTATGACACACAATAAAATATCTTTAAACATAAAATGAGAAATAGAAAAAAATATGTGCAAGGTGGTTGAGTTAACATTGCTGATAGGTCCTTAAGTTCTGCATTTGCTAACTTTAATTTTAACTATCCAACTTAGACACATGCACTAAATTTTCTATAGGTTTTTGTTTATTTGTTTTAACAGGGTAAAGAAAAAGAGAAAGAACTGAAAGGAAAAGTCAGCAGCTATCTTTCTCACAGGGCTTTTAAGCTCCTTGCTAGGCAGCTATTCATCTTGAGTAGATTACAGGCTCTGTCAGGGGATTTTGTAAGTGTCTTAAAGGAAAAAGGATATTTACACTTAGGCCTTGATCCTGCATATAGGTAAGTGCAGAACTTTATGCATGTGAGTAGTCTGATTTAATGTAGGTGTATAAAGTGTACTCACATATGCTCAGCAAATCTATATGTAAATGTGCACCTGTAGATTGATTCATATTCATCCTGAGCATGATCTGTATACTATATTGAAATGATCATATTAAACACGTTTATACAAATCAGAAAACCCCAACCACAGTGAGAATTATTTATATCAGTCTTCAAATGTTTCCATAGCCTTGACCCCAACAAGTGTTTTTGTTTTTCAGTGGAGAAGTATTTTTCCTCCTCCTTTCCCATAACTTAAAAAAGCCAAAGAATTTTGCTTCAGCCTCCCAGAAGAAAAAAAAAAATCAATCAACTTCAGTTAGAGACCAAAACATGCACTGCAATAAATGTTTTGGAAAGCTGAGTGTGTGAAAGCAAAAAGTTGTAATGTAACTGTTTTGCCATGTTAGCAGACACTAACAGAGTATGATAGAGAGAAGCAGAGCTCAATGAAACGGTGGGCAAAGGAGTGGAGAGTGGAATGCTTTTGCATGCAAAGCAAGCATAAAAGATCATTCAAATACAGGAATACCACATGTGGAGCTCTAAAGGGTTCTATTCTGTCACTATTCGTATTCAGTGTTTGTGCTATTAGCAGAGTTAGTGAGTAGATACGGGAAAGGTATTCTACACTACAGAAAGGCTGCAATGTTGTATTTGTCTCTGTGGGTCCAATGTAACTCAAATGTCTTGACTGTCTGGTTGTGCTACAAAGCTTGTCTTTTTTAGTAGATATTTGGGAAAGTTTTTTTGTTGGAAATCTGAGGGGGTAGAATGATTTTGTTAGGAAATATATTCTTATGGCCTGATTGGCAGTAAAATATATGGTGTTATTTTGTCCACATTGATTTTAGTGCACAAGGACTCCATTTTTAATTGGAGGAAAGGGCTCCTGGAGCTTAGCATAGGTTTTATTTTTATCATTGTTTGATTATAATAAATAAAATATTTCATTGCAAAGTAATTTTTTAGTTATTTTTGTGACATCAGGCTATAATATGATAATTTTTATCTTTTTGTAGTATGCAAAGCAATATATAGCTAATGAGATGAACAGTCAGAAAAAGACTTAAGTGTTAGACCATTTATTCTAAGAAGCAGAGATTATTCCTACTAAGCAGCAAACCAGAATAGTCAAAGGCCTCACACTTTGCTTTAAAAAAAAAAAGTTCTCAGTATTATTTGGCAGGGAGAGAGGGGTTAAAAAAAATAGTAACTGTTGAAAGATAGTTTTGAAGTGAATTATAATTTCAGAGCATAGTTACTGTGGGTGTGAGTGGGGGAGGGGAAAGAGTATCAGGGGTGGGTATACCACATATTGGTGCAGACTATGCCTTAGATTTTCAAAGAATCTAAGGGAATTAAGTGTCCAAATCCCTTGGGCCTAGCTTCATGTACATTACTCTGCCAACAGCTACACCAGTATAATTATGCCATCAGAACTCCCAGTGTAAGCCAACAGAAGGAAAAGTTGTTGGGTGTAGTAAACAACACCTTCCTGAATGACATCAGCTAGGCCCATCTACACTGGTGGGTTCTTGCGCAAGAACAGCCGTTCTTCCGCAGAGCATCCACACTGCCTGCCCGCTCTTCTGCAAGAAGTTTTACAGTAAAGTGTGGTAAGAGAGGGCTTCTTGCGCAAGAGCTACGCTCTTTTCTAACAAGTGTAAGCCCTCTTGCGCAAGAGCTCTTGCGCAAGAGGGCAGTGTGGATGCGCAGCAAGGGTTTCTTGCACAAGAAAGCCTTATGGCTAAAATGGCCATCAGAGCTTTCTTGCGCAAGAGAGCGTCCACACTGCCATGGATGTTGTTGCGCAAAAGCACATGGCAGTGTGGACGTGTTCTTGCGCAAAGGTTCTTTCACAAGAACCCTTGCGTAAGATGTTCTTGCACAAGAACCCGCCAGTGTAGACATAGCCTGGGGGTTTTGCTGGCATAGCCACATTGATTAGTGGTGTGAGGGTTTTTTTTTTTACTTCACATCCATGATTGACAACTATTCTGACAAAGCATTGCTAAGTAGAGCTATCCTAAGACACATTTGAAATTTTTAGCCTTTGAAAGTATTGGTGAGGGGACAGTGTGTGGTGTTTCTAACTGGTTTTAATTCTTTTCTTGTGGTACAGTTCAATACTATTATCACCTTATGAAACAAATACCAGTTTAATAAAGCAAAGTTGCAGTATGGTTGATTTTGCAGTGATAGACATAGATTTTATAAATGAAATCTTAAAAATCAATCATTACACATAGTGAGAAATAATAAATAAAGCTTCTGCAACTGGGTATAATGATAATACTGTTCTATAGATAAAAGAACTCCTAAATGCATGGAACAGTTAATTAACAATACATACTGGTCTTATAATCCACAGAGATGGCATAATAAAAGTTAGGCCTTTTATTCTTCTGCAGTAGTGACATTGCTTAGTGGTGCAGTAGATGACATTGCAGTAGATGACATTCTTCTGCAGTAGATGACATTGCAGTAGATGACATTGCTTAGTTGTGATCATGTCCATGTCAGATAAAATAATAGCATTTTAGGGGATACAACAAGGGCTCAATCCAATAAGAAAAGGATTCTTTGGATACAGCATATGAAGTTCAGGAGGTCTTTATGTGGTATCTCTCACCCATGAAGGCTTATCTAGATTCTCTTCAGATCCATATTTCAGCAACTACAGAGCACCTAACTAGCTGACATTCAGTGCTGTTCGGTCTTCCTCCCAGCCCCACTGACAGTAGGGACAAATTGGACTCTCCAGCATGATATCAGGAGAAGGGAACACCACAGAGGTCTTGTCTTATTAGGAAAATTGTTCCTCCCTCAGTGGCATAGGAATGACCTATATGAGGAAGGGGGAAAAGAACCTGATCTTATGCACACTTCAGAAAGAAATGACAGATCCATTGGGTATAATTTCTTATTTGAAGCTTAGCTTGTAACTAGACAACACTTATAGGCTATGTCTGCACTTCAGCGCTATTTCGGGATACTGGAGGTATCCCGAAATAGCTATCCTGTGACTTAACAGCAAGCCCGTTATTTCAAAGTATAACGGGCTCGCTATTCTGACGTCCCTGTAAACCTCATTCCACGAGGAGTAGGGGACTTTTCAGAATAGTGGGTTATTTAAAAATGTGGCGCCATGTAGACAGCGCCAAATTATGAAATAAGCTATTTCAAGCTACGGGTGCAGTCTAGATGCACCCATACAGTATAAAGACTTGGTAAAATGAACAATGGTTCAGCTCGTGGGTCATTTTCAAGTTTTCAAGCTCCATTCATCAAGTTAGTAGAAACAACTGGCCTGTTTCAGAGATCAACCAAAGAGACATTTATATCAATCTGTCAGTGTAGATGAAGAAAAGACAGACCCAGATATGTGTTATGGATCCTTCCTCCATTCCCCCCAAAAGCCCTCAAAACAAAAAAACTAGTCATCTCTATGCAATACTATCCTCTTCATCAAACATAATTCTTTCATATTAAAAGACATTGAATAGGTTTCTCTGTACCTGGTGTATTTCTTCCACAAGTAATTAAATGCTTACATTATGGTAATGAAGATACATGTGTTATCCCATCTTTATTTGTTTTCTGTTAAAATGAAGATGGATACTCAGTCTTATTTAAACGTGTAGTTAGTACTCTACCTTTTTAATTACATAAATATAGTATATTTCCTTGTCATGACCCTTCACAAGAAGAAGCCAGATATTGTTATTAAAACGAATGTATATATATTTTTTTACAAGTCTATATCAAATATGTTGCCTTTCCAAACTCACAAACAACTTGTACAGGAATTTTAAGGGAGAAGAGTGTGACCACAGGTTCTTGTAGATGAAAGAACATGCTTTACAGAATTTTATACAGTGCAACAAAGACATTTTAATGCCCACAAAGTGATGCAAGTTTGTTCTTAAACTAAAAGAAACATCAGGAAAATAAAATATTGTATTTAGGATTTTTGTCAAATTAATGCATGGTCATTTACAAAGTTAACAGCTTGTAATGATAAGCAAGCTGTTACATTTATTTCATTAACATTTTAGCTTCATATACAGAGTCTGTAAATTATATATACTCACACACACATATTCACAATGTCCTAGACTAACGTTATAATGAAGCTAAAATGTTAATGAAATAAATGCATTAACTTGTAATAATAAGCAAGCTAACCTTTTCAAGAGACAGAGACTGGGAGCCAGACAATGCACACACAAAAATAATAAATTATTTTTAATAAAAAGTTTGCACAGAATGCAGATTTAAGAAGTCCCGAGCAACCTTAACTCTCTTCATATCCCTTGATATACCTTCCATGTAAGACATCCCTGTGGAAGTCTGTGACAAGTATTACAATGTGAGCTCCTTCTCCTTCCTGTTGTTCAGAGTCCTTCCAGCCCACTTGTTAGCCCCACCCAGTGTATAGTGTGATACCCAATTTCTTGTACCAAAATTCACAGCTATGAGACTATCTCCAGGCTGCTATCTGCAGACACTGTTATATATGTATTTCCACTTTTGAAAATTATCCCTGCCATGCCCCTGCTTCCCCAGGCAGTCGTAAGAGCTGCCTGGAGTGCACCACATGGCACTCCAGCAGTGATTTAAAGGGCCAGAGCTCTGGGTGCTGCTGCCACTGCAGTAGCAGCAATGGCCAGGCATTTTTGAAATGCTGGGCCTTGGGGCAATTGCCCCTTTTGCCCTCCTGTCAGTGGGCCTGACTTATCTAGTTCTTTTTTGAACCCTGATATAGGCTTGGCCTTCACAATATCCTCTGGCAAAGCGTTTCACAGGTTGATATGTATTAGATCTAAAACCTATCCACTTTTAGTAACCTGTAAGATTTTTTTAGGCTTTCTGCCTGTTGTAGGCATCCCCCTATGCTCTCCATAATTCCACATCTGCTGAGTTCGCTACGGAGAATTATACTCCAGAACCTAAGCTTTCATTTACAAAGAATAATTTTCTTGCTTTCATGGTTATTAAACTAGCTCTGGAAATACAAGACAAGTGCAACAGCTGCAATGTCTTCTTCCCAAGTGTGCAGAAAGCTGGAAACAGTAACTGTGAGAAGGATGAACTGCCCCTTTTTTCATATCAGTGGATTAACTCAAACACAGGGAAGACTATTGACATGCCAGCTTTGTTAAATATTTCATTGCTGATCACTTCAGTGGAAATATCCAGTTACTGTGCTTAGCCATCATTCACCAACTGGCTGCCTCATTTTCCCAGGTCCCTAAAGACCAAGTTGTTCCCCATTCTGCTGTCAGAACTTTGGGCTTCCTTCCTGACAAGTTCTGTGACAGAGTTGCGTGTTCTCAGTACAAAAATAATCTGTGAATATTTAAGATTAAATAGGTGACATTGGCGTAAAGTAAATAATACAGAATCTTCTAGAGGGATTGTATTATCTCTTCATCTAAATCACCTAAGCACTGAATCCAGGGACCTTGCCATAGAACTGTAGCAACCTTGGCCCTTGCCAACTAATATGACATAGAATAAATGGAAGTCTCACTACATTTCTTCCTCTCAATTGTCTAGAGAGACAAGGTGAGAAAGGATATTGTGCTGGGGGCATTCCATATGCTTTATGAAAATATGCTATGCTATGACTATGACATAACAGATATTCCTTATGGAAGGTAGGTCATGTAAGACATCAATGGGAAGGTTAGGATATATTGAATATGACCAACCCATTCATGTGCATGGATCATTTTTGAAGGTGAAGTTAGGAATATTGACCTGTGTATCTGTCTTTCATATTTGAAGTCACTTCCACTGCTGACACTTCAGATACTACAAAGGAAAAGCCAGACAGGACTTAATGGCCCATCAGCTAATACGATGGCCTGTGAATTGGCTTGGCCTTCCTGGGGATACTCCACACTGCTACTGACTCATGGATGCAGTGTAGAGTCAGGTGATCAGATGACCAGATACTACTATGCACCTTGGACTGCTGAACTGTTCCACAGAGAGGGTGGGGAGAATCAAACAAAAGTTTCCTGACTTATGGAAATGCTGTTTAAGGCAGGAAAAGGAAACAATGATGGTCTTCAGCTGGCTTTTACCTGTGCCTCCCCACCCCAGAAGGCTATTTGAAAACACCTGAGAACAAAAAGATTCGACTGGAAGAGGGAACAGCTGCTGACCCAGGCAGCAAACATTTGTCTGGCTTGTAAAGATTCTGCCTGGAACAATACTTATGGTGAGAAATATTAGTTGTAGCCAATTTCTGTAATGTACTAAGGATAGCAAGTGTGTTTTATTTATAAAATGAAGTGACCTTCTTTGTTCTGTTACCATTTATATCCACTTAAAATCTACCTTCTACTTTTAGTTAAACTTTTCTTGATTATAACCCAGTTTATGTAATGGGTGGGGGTGGAAAGTTGTGTATACCCTCTTTCATATTGATGAAGGAGGCAAACTTCGTTTAATGGAGTGTGTGAACATCTGGATGCTAGAGTAAATCCCTTAAGTGGTGTCTTCCCAGAGTTGATCTCAGAGTTTGTAGCTGCTGCTGAGTGTGACTTTGCATGTTGCTAAAGGAGGATGGAGAGTCTAGCTCAGCAAGACCAGGTGAAAGGGGGCCCAGGAAAGCATGGCGGGGGGGGCTCAGTGGTATCTAAGTACCTCATATGACATCCTAGGAGTCCTAAACCATCACAGTAGCTTCTTTCATTGGACCAACTTCTATTGCTGAGAGGCAAGCTGTCAGAGCTTATGTAGAACTCTTCCTCAGGTCTGAGAAATCTGGACCATGTCTATACTACCAATTATGTCAGCAACCTTATGTCACTTAGGGGTGTGAAAAAAGAGATATAGAATGATTGTTTTGTGAAAAGTGTTCACTCACAGGCGATATACTGTTTTTGTTTGATAAAGACAAAACCTGTCCCCATGTGCACTGCCTATCTGAATTTTACTGTGCTGTGTGGGCCTTTGATATTCCTACTCTATGTACATGCCTGAGATATGTACTAAAAATTCAGTGCATCCTTTTCCTGTGTGAGTTCATTTGAAAACTTAGTGATCGTCTGGATAGTTGTTATTGGGGCATTTAGTGCACTGGCTGAAGTACACCACATGTCATTATAGGCACTCATGGATGGTGAAAGGTGTGTGCTCATTTCTGATACTCTGCTGGCTACTGTCCATCATTAAAGATCTCCCTGGATACAGGTCACAGCTATGGCAAAAAGATCACAAAATATATGCTCTCTAATTAGAGAATCTTTATTTGGGTCTGTTCTGACTTATGCAAAGTGCACACAGATACCATAGCGATGAGTGCCTTAAAATACTTGTAATAAACAAAATCAATTATAGTTTTGTGAATTTTTATTTTAAGTCCAAATTTTAAATATGAACATGTGCCTGGCATCAGTTGCCTAGGATAACTGTCATTAGTACAATTTGCCAGATCAAAACCTATAGGAGCTACAACACAGCCTTTTATAGGCCTAGCTAGGGAAAAAACTAAACGCATCTCTTCTGAGTGGCCTCTCTGGCTGTACAGACCTGTCCCCATGTGCACTGCCTATCTGAATTTTACTGTGCTGTGTGGGCCTTTGACATTCCCACCCAATGTACATGCCTGAGATATGTACTAAAAATTCAGTGCATCCAGCCAAAATGGGATGCCCTGGGACTAGAAATCCCAAAGTAGGAGCACATTCAGCTGAAACATCATGAAGGTTTTGATGTTTTTCTGTATAGGTCTGTCTGTAATTAGCCTTGTGCAGCTATTTTAGGAGTAGAGAGGCAGCTGATAGTTTGATCCCAAGTAAAACAGAAATTGCATTTGTTTTTTCTGAGATTATTTCACACATATTTGAGGGTACAGAAAAGTGGGGAAGATTGTATTTAGAGCTGAGTATTAAGTATAGCCCTGGGACAAACCCCTATAAAAGTGAAATCTGCTGGGGGAAAGTATACTTGAGTGCCAAGAATATGATTGAGTGCCAAGAAAGAGAGAGCCCTTAGAAAGGTGGCCAATGTTGGTGGTAATCTAGGCAAAATTTGTTTATAGGTCCTAAAGTGCAAATTGCTGCACATGAATACTCTCCTCATATACAAGGGCAATAAAGATTTGTCTTTTTTTTTAATGCCTTAACTTTACTTATGGAGGTCAGTGGAATCTTAGATTTAAGATTTTTCTATCTCATGGGACTGGGATTTATGTATTTTGACAGCAGTCATTACTCTACTGAATACAGCTTTCTTCATTCAGTTTGCCACAAAATGCAGAAAAAAGACCCCAGGGCTTTACTTATCCTTAAACTATGAAGAGAGATGTGAATATTTTGCTCAGCACCTCAGTTTTACTGACTTTTTGAGACCCAATTTAAATCCTATGTGACCTGTGGAGCTGGGAGCTTACATTTCTGTTCAGTCAGTACGTAAAACAAACAAAATTAAATTGCTCTGGTTTGCTGAGCAGTGGGGTTTTTTTGGAGGGGAGTTTCATGATAAATGTACTTGTTAACACAGTCTTCTGTTTCACAGATCAGTACAGCACATTTGTTATTTAAAATAAATATTCCTTGGCAACTTCAGACAGAAAAATATTTTTAAAGGATTGGAGCACGTAAGGACTTTTAATACAGATGTACAGTTCACTCCCCTGCATAACAACTGCAGAGAAATGGTTCAGCTCTAAATGATTTATGACACCTGAATGCCATGGAAAATGACAAGGAGGATCCCTGAAAAATGTAAACATCTCTTTTCTGTGTTTGAGCTACTGCTTTTTCCTTAGCTTCTTGACTATTTATATCATAGCTTAAAGACCATTTATATGCAAACATGTACATATTTGTATATGGAATACAGTATATATAGGTATTGCATCTGCATGTCTGTGGGTGACATGCTATGTTTATCTACATATATACATAATATCAATGTTCTCTACTAAATAAAAAAGTACTTTCAATATAGCCTCAACAGTGATGGAAATGGCTTCATTTTGGGTCTGCAGGAAGGCAGCTGGTATGAAACGTCTATTTTAAAAAAAATCTTGGTTCTGGCTGTGGAAAATAAAAAGGTGGAAACCAAATTGGAGGGTAATGTGAATTTGTGAATCCTAGTCACTTGAACTTCAAAGTCCGCCCCTCGCCATCGTCATTTGTGCTGTGTACAGTTTCTTTGCCTGGAGAGTATAGTCTACCTGCAATGGAATATACAAGCCACTCTACATTTCCAAATAGAAGGCCCAATTCTGCTTCCCTGGGAGTCAATGGAAGCTTTGTCATTGATTTCAAGGGGATAGTGATAGGGCCCAATAGTTGTGATCCTTTCCTACCCATGAAGCAATATATTTACACATATGTAGGGGCATGCAGTGCCAACCAGTAAACAAGCAAGATTCCAACACTGCTTCTGAGGAATGTTTTCATTTCACCAGCACACAATTTCTTAAAGCTAATGTTCATGGAAAACTTTTTTTAAAGCTTGCAAAGCATAATGTCCTTGCATGCTGCTGACTTTCTGTGTTTCATTTAAACTTGTACTGCCTCTGATATGTGAAATAATCTCTCACTTATTACTGCTTATTTTTACGTAAACGCGGGGATCTCTGTCTAAAATTGCACAATCAATTATTATGATTAGACAATATTAAGATTAGTCTAAAATATTTTGGGTTACAAATACTGTAATATTGATAATTTTACTTAGTAAGTTAGAAACGCATGCTTGCTGCATTGCTACACATTTTATTCTCAGCCCTGTTTTTTCTAATTACAATTTAGACTCCAGCAATACAAAGAATATTTACCACCACTGTAATGTGAAACCACACAAATTTGCATTTTCTTTTTAAAAATTAACCACATCTAACATGATATATTAGAATAAAAGCTCAGGAGCCTACCTGCAAACCAGCAAGATTCAAGATATTAGATCTGTCTGTCTGCAAACTTCACTGGGAATATCTGCATCTTAAATCTCCTGATTTTAAAGGTACAGGGTCCTTTTCAACACAGAATAAATAAAAGGGGCAGTTTATATTATTTGCAATGAAATCCTCTTGCTAAAAAAGGGGGCAAGTGTTTCCTTTCAGGGCTGATAGGTTTAAACTTTTAAGTGTAGCAATTTAAACCTGTGCTTACAAAGGCCAGGTGTGTGGAGCAGCACAAGGCAGCCTGAGTCTACATGATTAAAGTTTCTTTATTTGTTGTTTCTGTTGGGACAAAAGAGGAAAGGCTAGAGAAGAGGGAAAACCGTCTTGCAGCTTTTAAGTTTTGACCATTTTCTTGATTCCCCTAGGCCAGTGGTTCCCAGCCTTTTCCATACTGTGATTCCATTTTACAGCAGCAAAATGTTTCAAGCCACCTACCCCTGTTCATAGTTTTGGGATGCCCTTTTCACCTACCCTTACAGAAAAGGAGAGTGGAACCTAGATTGAGAACCCAGGCCTAATCTTGTGGGTGGGGCCTCAGTGGACAGTCAGTCCTCATTCTTTTCAGCTAGGAGCAAGCGTCTACAATAGAGCAACAGAGAGCATGTTAGTAGTACCATGTCGAAATTTAAGTTTTAGTCAGTGTTACTATTGACACAGATTTGTATTTTATGGGTAAGGTATCCAAAAAGCGAGTTACAAAGATTAAATATAGTTAGTCTCATGATCTGTTTTGCTTTTCTATAACAGAGGGAGAAGGCCTGAAATATTTGTTTGATTCACTCAATCTCCTTTTTTTGGCTTGTTTTTTACATTATATATTCAGATTCTGTCTACAGTCTGAAGCATTCTGTGACAACTGGAGAACTATTAAAATGGCAACATTACAAGAACCACGCAAGTGAAAAAAGGATTATTTAATTAATTAGTGTTAGATACCTGTTTTTGGTTTTGGTTAATTACCCTTCAAGTTAGATATATATTAACATTTTGGAGAAAGTGAGTCCTTGTTAAAGATACAGCACCCTTTCAGTTAAGGCATGAAAAATAAATGGCAGTGGTTATCTGAGAACATCTCCACAGCTAAACCAAGGTAGATGAGAGTGTTGCTATTTTCAATATTTCTAAAGGGAAAAGTCATGGGAAAAAAACTATTAAAATGCCCACAACTCTTTTGGGCTGTAGCTGAATGATAAGGAAAGGAACACACCCAATGATTTTAACATTCATTGAAGGTTACTTTTAACATGGCAGAACAGAGGAGACAAGTCTGCTGCTTGAAACCCTTGGGCTCATGTCATTCTGAAGAATGACCTGACCAGTTAGATTTTATTCATAAACACTGATTTTATCCATCACCACACTTACACAATCTGTTCAAGCTGAGCCCTTATTTTATAACATTTGTTATAAAAATGAGGTACAATTTTTGCAATACTCATTTAACAGAGACAGATACCAGAAGTTTTATTGTTGTTTCACTGAGGTAGGGTACTTGCATATATTTAAACTACAATTCCACTTGAGTCAGTAAAAAGCAAATACTACTTTACTGATTTAACAAAGGTACATTATAGGCAATTAGATTTCAATACATAAATAGGTTTTAATTAAGTTATTAGCAGTCTAGTATCAGCATCACTCTAAGAAGTCCTCTGGCACTGGTTATCTACATGTGAAGAATCTAGTTTTGCTTAACAATCTCTCTCTCTCTTTTCCTCTTATCAAAATCAACACTCTTTACATCTTAAGCCTGAAAGTGAGGTGCACCAAAGGAAGTAAATAATTGATGATGTGTTCATTGATGATGGGTTCCTTTTAAACCAGGCATAAGTTCATGGGTTCCTTTTGTATAACTGTTTATCTTTCCCATCTATAACTTTCTCAATCATTTGTTATGCCATTCCCTCCTGCTTTCACAGGACTTATTTTCTCCACTCTGAATCCTACCAAAGTCACAGTCCACTTAGGTCAGTTTCACAGTAATAGGATTTTAAAATGATAAATTTCATGATTGCTGATATTTAAATCTGAAATTTCACAGTGTTATAACTGTAGGGGTCCTAACACAAAAGAGGGTAGGGGAGGGTCGCAAGGTTATTTAAAAAGGGATCATGCTTTTAAGTGCCACCTTTACTTCTGCACTACTGCTGCTGGTGGTACTGTCTTCAAAGCTGGGCAACCAGAGAGTGGAAGCTGCTGGCTAGGAGTGAACTGCAGCCAACGGGAGCTGTGAGCAGCCGTACTTGTGGACTCTCAGGTAAACAAAGTGTCTAGGGCGAGCTGCCTCAGTCCCATGAGCCACATATTACCCACCTCTTGTGTATTCTCTCTGCATAGTTTCTTTCTCCTGTCTCCTGTTTTACTTCAACCATTTGTTATCATCTATGCCATACCCAATTCCTACCAGTCCGTGGCACTATCGTCCCCAAAATCCCACACTAGTTTCTTCCCTAGCAATCATACCCATTTCCCCTGCATTCCTTCCTATGCCCATCTCATCCTTCACAAGGCAGTCCTGCTCACCTCTCCTGGCCATTTCTCTTCTCTTCACTTTCCCTTTCCTGCCTCAGTTCTGTTACCAATGTGGGAATGCATCTGATGAAGTGGGTCTTCGCCCATGAAAGCTTATGCTCCAATACATCTGTTAGTCTATAAGGTGCTACAGGACTCCTTGTCGCCAATGTGGGAATGTTGCTCTCATAATGCTGGGCCAAATACATATAGATGTATTTGGGGAAATGGGTAGCCTGATCATCTTCCCTACTCTATATTCTGTCCTTGTGCTAAAGTGAGTATAAGAAGAGGATTGGAGAAAAAGGAGAAGAATGGCCATGTAGAAGCTGCCTGCTTAGTTTTTCTGGGCCTTCAGACAAGAGGGTACTCAAGAACAGTTGGTGTTCTTGACATAAATGGCTTGAAGTGCCACTCTGCCTACAGAAAAAGCCCTCTCCAGTTCTTATGTACTCTTAAGTGCCTTAGAAAAAAAATCTCAGAGATGTGTTTCAGAAGTGTGCCATACACTGCAGGACACAACTAATCAGGAAGTCTGAGAGATGAGCAGCTCCTGCCAAAGGTATGCACTGATTTGCTACACAGCTGGGTGAGGAAGAAGAGGCCTGGGAGGGTGGGATAAATGTGAGATTTGCTAATAACATTCAGAAACTCAGTTTAAAAAGTTTGAACCCTTGAATGCTCTCACACATGAAGGCAGAAGAGTAATAGAGATGTAGCCCGTGTTAGTCTGGTCTAGCTGAAACAAAAGACAGGACTATGCAGCACTTTAAAGACTAACAAGATGGTTTATTAGGTGATGAGCTTTCGTGGGCCAGACCCACTTCCTCAGATCAAATTGTGGAAGAAAATTGGCATGACCATATATACCAAAGGGATACAATCTAAAAAAGTGAATACATATAAAAAGGACAAATCAAATTTCAGAACAGAGGAGGGAATGAGGGGGGGAGGTTAATGTCTGTGAGCTAATGATATTAGAGGTGATAATTGGGGGAAGCTATCTTTGTAATGGGTAAGATAATTAGCATCTTTGTTAAGGCCCAGTCGTAAAGTGTCAAATTTAAGCATGAATGACAGTTCAGAGGTTTCTCTTTGAAGTCTTGTGTTAAAATGTCTTTGAAGCAGGACGCAGGTAGTCAAGTCATTGAGACAATGCCCTTTCTGGTTGAAATGGCAAGAAACTGTTTTTTCTTTGTGAAACTGTCTGATATCAGTTTTGTGTGCATTGATTCTTTGGTGAAGTGTCTGAGACGTTTGTCCAATGTACATAGTAGATGGACCCTGTCGGCACATGATGGCATAAATTATATTTCTGGATGAGCAGGAATATGTGTTCTTGATCTTATAACTGAATTGGTTAGGTCCAATGATGGTGTCAGCAGAGTAAATATGTGGGCAAAGCTGGCAACGGGGTTTGTTGCAAGGGAAAGTTCCAGGGTTGGTATTAGTGTGGTATGTCCTGTGGTTCACTCAAATCAACACAGATTCGCAGAGGTTTATCCAAACTCATTGCGCTTGTGAGTTAATCTTTATTTTGTTTGCCATTTGACTTCCTTTCCTATTCAATGCCAGGTCTCATTTGTCAGACATGAGAGGAATAATTAAAAACACTAGCACTTAGAAAGAGTAAATAAGCTTGGTAAACAAAAGGCAGGATCAATAAGTCTCAGCAAAACATTTGTCAGACTCTTAGGATAGTTCCTCTGTCCTTGCAAAAGATCTGTGGAATTTTGTGCAGTTATCGTTGCTTTAAAAAGAGGCTACTTTATAAACGGACCTCACAGGCGCATTTGTAAGGAATGCAAGTATGGAAATAGCTGAAATATTTGAAATACATGACTCCATAAACAGTGCTGCATGTCTCAATATTTATATTGGTTACTTACTGGCCAAAGGTATTAACTCATGAATTTTGCTATGTTAAAAAATGTACATTACACCACAGGGCAGCAACATTAAGGAAATAATTCTGTCCTTAATCATTTTTGCATGGCTCCTACTGATGCCATTAAGAGCCATACTTAAGGACCCATCAGCAGAATTTGGCCTGCTGAGAATTAATAGATAAAGATCTGCTTCCCCTTGCCCATAGCATTCACCGTATGCTAGGTTTGGGGATATAACTCCTCCACCTCAGTGAACTCTAGGCAGGACAGCTGCAGCAAGATTTTGGCTGCTATACAAGACTCAGACAGCACAAAAGAGGCAGAAAGAATCTGGCTCTCAATTAAATTTCAGTGAAGAATGTCCAGTTTCGCTCTCTTTGTTATGGGTATTACATGATCAAAAATGGGTGTTGAAGTTAACTATTAATGAAAATAGGGGAAGGTTAACACTTTATTTCAGTCTGTCTGACAGCAATGCAAACAAGACAACAGTACATTGATTTCAGGGATGGCTTGAGGCATTTGTGATGCATCTGATTGCTAGGGTGCTGTGGTTTAAGAGTCTATATGGTCCTACATTCACTATGCAACTCAGAGGCAGGAAATAATTAATTACCAGATCAAACTATGGTCCTGGCTGCAGGACTAGATGGGGAGGCATTTGTTAAGCTCAACATGTTTGGAATTGATTTATATAAACTCTTTTTGCATCCAAAAGGGACAAATTTAAAAAAAAAATAAAACACTTAGATTCTGAGAAATACAGCAACATATGTAAAAAGACTTTATATCCATGGATTTCTATTGTCCCAATCTTTTTTGCAAGGCTTTGTCTACACTGGGAAGGTTTGGCAATAAAAATGCTGTTAACAAGCAAAAACTGCCAAAAGTGAAAACCCGGTCAAACCGGTTTTTCTGTCTCCCACTGTCCACATTTCATGGCCACATTGTTAGCACCCTGTTGACAAACAGCAAAGCAATGTGGGCAAGCATCCCACAGTGCAGTGTTGTTGGAAGGCAGAGCACATCCCTGCGCTTCTTGAGATTCCCTCTGAGTTCTTCCACAGCATTCTCAGCTGCTGGAAGCAGTACTATGAGTAGCTCTGTGAGCTCTTCCGTCTCTCCAGCCCTCCCCCAGCAACAGCAGTCTGCCTGCAGCTGTGTTCCTCATGCAGGGCAGAACAGGAGCGTGCCAATGATTTGTTCTTTCTTTGTTCCTCAAACGGAGCAGCTCATTCAGGGTACGTCTACACTGCAACACTATTTCGGAAAAACTAGTGCTATTCCAAAATAATTTAGTCTGCATCTACATAGCAGGCAGTTATTTCAAAATAGTGTCAAAATACTCTCAAGCTGGAGGACTTCTTAATCCGACTCCTGTAACTCTGAGCATACGAGGAATAAGGGAAGTCGGAGGAAGAGTGCTCTATTTCAAAATAAGTGCTGTGTAGATGCTCCCTATTTCTAAATAAGCTATTTTGAAATAAGATACGCAATTGACATAGCTCAATTTGCGTAGCTTATTTCGAGTTAAGCCCTGCAGTGTAGACGCACCCTCAGACGTCAGATACTTCCCAGGGCTTTGAAAGGGACTTTGTAGGTGCATGCCTACAGATCAAGACACTGAGCAGAGACATCAGGGCAGGCATTGTGGGATTCTGGTAGAAACCAGTTCTGTCAACAAAACAAAACCTCATCAGAGTCTACACTGGTTCTTGGTCAACAAAAAATGGAGGGGAAAAGAGGAGTCGTAGAAGTTTTTTATGGCAAAAACTGGGTATTTTCCTGACAAAAGTTGCACTGCAGCATGAACGCTCTCACTGTTTCTTTTGCCAAACGCAGTTTTTTGCAACGAAACTTGGTAGTGTAGACAAAGTCATAATGAACAATGGTTACAAAGCTAAGAGAAGAAGACATCTCTATTTAAAACGCTTTTTAAAAGCTATGCATACTTCATAAATTGTGTTGAAAAATACCACTGTTGAATTATAATGTTCAGATGTATCTGGAGAGGAAAAACATTCATAGGAAGACATGGGAAGCCCCAATTATGAAACCATTTTAAAGCCAAATTATATAAGAGATTGTAGAATATCCAGCTATTTATCTGTCTTGTGATGTATACTGATTAGACAATTTCAGTTTTTCAAAGGGACATTATTAAGGGCCCAAGAATAAATTATTCCATTGCGTAGTAAAGACAGGAAATATGGCAAGAGACCATCTTGGCTTATCCAGGAAATCTGAAACAATCTAAAACTCCAAAAAGGAGCTGTATAAAAAAGTGGAAACTAGGTCAAATTACAAAGGATGAATATAAGCAAATAACGCAAGCAGGGAGGGTAAAAATTAGAAAGGCGAAGGTACAAAATGAGCTCAATCTAACTAGAGACATAAAAGGTAACAAGAAAATGTTCTACAAGAGGAAGACCAAGGACAGGATAGATCCAATGTTCAATGAAGAGTGAGAAACAATAACAGAATACGTGGAAGTTGCAGAAATGGGGTAGGTTTAGAAGTTAAAATAAAAAAAGAACAAGTTAAAAATTATGTAGAGAAATTAGATGTCTTCAGGTAACCTGGGTCTGATTAAACGCATCCTAGAATACTCAAGGGGCTGATAGAGGAAGCATCTGAGCCATTAGTTATCATCTTTGAAAAGTCATAGAAGCCGGGAGAGATTCCAGAAGACTGGAAAAGAACAAATATAGTGCCCATCTATAAAAAGGGAAATAAAAATAACCCAGAAAATTACAGATTAGTCAGCTTAACTTCTGTGACTGGAAAGATAATGGAGGAAATGATTAAGGAATTCACCTGTAAACATCCGGAAGATAAGAAGATGTTAGGTAACAGCCAGCGTGTATTTGTAAAGAACAAATCATGTCAAACCAATGTAATAAATTTCTTTGATAGGATAACAAGTCTATGGATAAGGGAGAAGTGGTAAATGTGGTATACCTAGCATGGATACGTTCTTGCATGACCTTATCAATAAACTATGGAAATGCAACTTAGATAGGGCGACTATAAGGTAGGTGCATAACTGGCTGGATAACTGTTCTCAGAGAATAGATATTAATGGTTCAGAGCCATACTGGAAGGGCATAACAAGTGGTATTCTGCAGGGATCAGTTTTGGGACCGGTTCTGTTCAATATCTTCATTAACGATTTAGATAATGGCATACAAAGTACACTTATAAAGTTTGCAGATGATACCAAGCTGGGAGGGGTTGCAAGTGCTTTGAAAGACCGGGTCATAATTCAAAACGATCTGGACAAACTGGAGAAATGGTCTGAGGTAAATAGGATGAAGTTTAATAAGGACAAATGCAAAGTACTCCACTTAGGAAGGAACAATCAGTTTCATACATCGATAATGAGAAGTGACTGTCTAGGAAGGAGTACTGCAGAAAGGAATTTAGGGATCATAGTGGACCACAAGCTAAATATGAGTCAACAGTGTGACACTGTTGCAAAAAAGCAAACATGGCTCTGGGATTCATTAATGGGAGTGTTGTGAGAAAGACATGAGATGTAATTCTTCCACTCTACTTTGTGCTGATTAGGCCTCAACTGGAGTATTGTGTCCAGTTCTGGGCACCATATTTCAAGAAATATGTGGAGAAATTGGAGAGGGTCCAGAGAAGAGCACCAAAATGATTAAAGGTGTAGAAAACCTTTCCTATGAGGGAAGACTGAAATAATTGGGTTTGTTTATTTTAGAAAAGAGAAGACTAAGAGGGGACATATATCAGTTTTCAAGTATCTAAAGAGTATTACAAGGAGGAGAGAGAAAAATTGTTCTATTTGACCTCTGACGATTGGACAAGAAGCAATGGGCTTAAATTGTAGCAAGGAGGTTTAGGTTGGACATTAGGAAAAAATTCATAACTGTCAGGGTGGTTAAACACTGGAATAAATTGCCTAGGGAGGTTGTGGAATTTCCATCATTGAGATATGAGTTAGATAAACACCTGTCAGGGATGATCTAGTTCAGCATTTCCCAAACTGTGGTCCCAGTACTAGTCCTTAGGAAAAAAATACCGGGCCTCAGAACATTTTTTGTGAGAGAGCCCGCCTCGCTGCCCGCAACCCCCAAGATGAACGCCGCGCTGAACTCCCAGGGTCAACGGAGGTAGTGCGGGCTTCCTGCGGGGTCGGGGGGCAGTTCTGCAGCTGCACGTCACGTCCCGGAAGTGCGCGGGCTGCTCTCCCCCCGCCCTAACAGCCGGCGCGGTACTTAAAACGCTGGTCCATCGCGCGCTGGAGACTTTGTTCCCCTGCTGCCTTCCTGCGCGCGGGGGAGGGAGTGGGGATCCAGGACTGCACCGACTCCAGCTGCTCGGGCGGTGCGCGCTGCCGTGGGGAGCAGAGGAGCAAGGTGTGTGCTGCCTGAGTTAGGGCAGGCTTGGTCTAGTATTCTATGATTCTCTGACAATATATCTTATAATAATTGTGGATGATCCATGGCAAAATAGCTCCTAAATGTATGATTTTACATTATTGGAAAATTGAATCTCCTCTTATACTGAATCTTTTCCAGTCTCAGTTTCTAAACTTATGTAGAACAATTGAGACTGATTTGGAACAATATCAGCATATTCTGAACCATATTCTGCAATATTAGAAATGCACAAGACATATGTAACGCTATCATTCTCTTTTGACCTTTCTTTTATTTGAACAGACAGAGCAGGGATGGATTCCGATTAAGTGCCGAATCTACTTTGATGCACATATGCCTCCTCCCAGAAGAGTAACATTCTTTGGGTGCATAGGTGTTACTGGAAAACAAGAGCTATGGTCTGGGAACAAATGGGAGGGCACGAGTATGGGTGAAATAGAAACTTTGCAGACATCCTTCAAAGCACATAAAAAGGTGACATTACAGTTTAAATTTGTACGTGTAACTCTTGCTGATTCCCAGTTTCCATTCAAGGGCAACTGTCATTTGTAGAGAGTGGCATTCATAAGTTTGTCTGTCTTTGCATCTTTAGAAGCAGTAATACATTTGGATGCAATTCAGGTTTTAAATACATGACTACTTTTCTTCTCCCCAGTGATTTATTAAATGTGTAATACAGCCTTTTTGTGATATACATTATTAACTTTCCAGCTCATCAAACTGGGTGAGAATATACTGTGTTTTATTCAATTGGGTTCTAATTGACAGTGACAGAATTGATCTGTGTGGGCTGCATTTTCCTAAGTAGCACTCTGTAATTATTATTTGAGTAAATGTGGTGCGTGTGAAAGCCTTGAAAGATACTGGCCTGATAGCTTTGTAGACCAAAGACATAGGTCCATCCACAAATCAAGTATTGCGTACACAGGCCAGGTCTGCCTAACCTGCACCACAACACTCTTCAACCCTGTTGTGGAGGTGCCATCCCTACAGTGTAAAGGAGGTTCTGTCTCCATGCATATTTTTCATTCTGGTTCCTCTGCTGAGATGGACAACCAGAGTACCAATGATGGGGATGACTAACAAAAATGGTCTCATTTCATGTGGTTAACAACCAACCTCTAGATGGCAGCAGCTTTTACTCAGCACTGACTTGGGCACTGATCCTGTACTAAGCTGTAGATAGCTAGAGCGCCCTGCATGGATACAAAATTTTTTAACCGCATTTGTATCTGCAAAAATGAACCATAGATACATGTAGATATAAAATGGATTTCTACAAATGTGCAGAGTTCTAGATACAAAATTTGTGTCCACATCCTCATATGTATCTGGAAAAATGAACTGCGGAAACCCACACCCACAGATGTGGATACTCCTGGATAGAAAGTAAATATCTGTGGATTTGTAAAGCTCTATGGCTAAGCCCCAGAGTGGAGCTCATGGCTGGACATTTAGCCTGGAGTTTACTCTGAACCAGGCAGTTATAGTCAGAAATAATCTGTACCTCTTAATCCCAGAGTCATCCTGCTCCCCTCCCAACAATGACATTTGAAACAAAAGAGCATTCAAATTGCTTGACATGAGCAGTCTGCTCTGCCAGGCATATCGTATGTTTCAGCTACCTGAGTGGGGATAAGCTGAGAAAAGATAACACATTCCAAAGGCATCAGCAATTGTAAATGAAAACCACCACTACCACCACAATCCTCCAGGGTTGATACTGGTTCATAGTCTCCAGGAATTAAAGATTGTGTCATGATGAAATCTCCAGAACTATGTCCAGCCAAAACTGGCAACCCTACACACAGCTGGGAAGGCAATCTATATTATGCATGCCTCTTTTCAAACACAAAAGAGGAAATACTTTTCTAAGTGCATATGTACATATGTGTATGTGCATAAATAAGAGATTCCTGCGGCAAATTTAGGTTAAAAAACGTTTGCTCTGTCATCCCTTTGTGTCATTGAACAGTAAATAGATTGCAAATACAGCAAGGCAATGAAAACATCATCTACTATCACTCCTAATAGCTGTGCAGTCATTCCAAAAGTGATTGCTATCTTTTCCACCTACTTTATTTTATAAATCTTCAATATGCAACAGAAGGATTTTTAAAATAAATTACCAGATTAAGATTCATTCTATTTATTACTGAACACAGGTTTGCTACTAATCCTGTATAAAATAAGAAGTCTGATGACAATAAAACAACAGACATGTCATACAAAGATTAGAAAAATAAAATACCTAATTACAACACGTATTTATATTTGTAAATGGAAAAAACCCTCTTTCCCTGATGCTGGTTTATACTTGTAACAGATGCAGCTTTTTGTGTTTGTTTCATGCATAAATCTACATATTAGTGTGAAAGCTACTGTGTGGATGGACTTTGTGTTGTCTTTTACATCAATCATTCCCTTTACTGGTTGATAGTTTTTTGAGTTTAGGGCTTGATATTGAATCCTTCTTCACACATGTAACGTTTACTTACACAAGTAGCCCACTGAATAGTTTTTACAGCATCAGAAGTGTGCATGGCACTAAGTCCATGGCACTAAAAGAGCCAGACAGCCTGCCTTAGCACCCCCGCTGGTCACCTCATCACCCTATAGCAAAACAACTCAGTGCCTGACATTGCACAACCCAGTACTGGGTCGTGACCGTACTATGGCCCAGCACTGGATTAGGACACTACACTTAACTCAGACTTCAGTTCTCTTCCTTGCTCTGCAGCTGGCCTGCAGTGTGACCTGGGGCAAATCCCTTCAGCCCCTCCGTGCTTGTTTTCTTTATCTTTGTCTATCTTTGTTTATTTACACTGTAAGCTTGGGGGCAGGGCCTGTCTCTTTCTTTCTCTGCATGTAGCTCAAACTGAGGTATTAGTAACAGGTGCTATCTTAATACAAATAATATATAATGCCACAGCAGGACCTTGAACTAGTGCTGCACTGGAACTGGAGTCCATGTCCCTTCAATGCCTTTCACTGCTACTTCATAGGAGATCCCTTGGAGAGGTGGAGTCAATTGCGGGTCCAGCAATATCCCTGGCTGCTCATGGGACACCCTGACTGCCCTGCCTTGCCCCCTTGAAGCTGGCTTCATGTGAGGGAGAAATCCCTCCTCAAATCACCATTTTGCCAGTCTGAACCTGGCTCCTGCTTTCTCTTCCCCCAATAGCCAACAACCGCTCACAAGTGAGGTCAACTAAATGAGGACCATTAATATATATTCAATTAGCTTTCAAAGAATCAGATCAACCCCCCCCCCCATATTCTACTCCTTGTTCATGCCCTAACCTCAAGTGTTACTGGAACTATTGTAACTGTTCTCCCCAACTGCTGTCATTTGGAGGTCAGCTGACTCACTCTTGTTCAAGCTGTGGCACTAAAAATTGCTGTGTAGTCACTTGGGCTTGGACTGGACTTAGCCTGAGTGCTAGGACCCTCACACGCCACAGGATCCAACAGACCAAGCCCCAGCCCATGCTCAGAAGTCTACACAGCAATGGAATAGCCCCGCAACCTGAGCCTCAGAAACCTGAGTTGGCTGGTTTTTCTTTGCTGCCTTGAAATAGTTGCTGTCTAAGTAGTTCCAGTCAAGAGGGTGGTTGTTTCTTTTTAGATCAGAGAGACCTAGGACAGACACGTCATGCATGAAAATCCTGAGAACAGTCAAACTTTGGGAGGAGTCTGAGGCCAGGGATGCTGGAACAATTTTTATACTAGGAGTACTGAGAGGCACTGAACTAAACTATAAACCTATATATGATGTAAGCCACTTCAAGCCAGAGATGTAGCAGCACCCCCAGTTCCAGCACCTATGGCTGAGTCAGATGTTTATATTGTGTTATTGAGTTTGAATTACTAATAAAGTCAAACCCCAGGAAGCAGGCAATATAATATACTAACTCAGGACACATGTGCTTTGCTGGGGATGTGGTAGGGATTCAGTTGAGTCAGAGTCCCACTGTGATTTGAGTTACTCTCATGGACTAGATGGCAGAGGGCTCAAAAACTCTTTTTAGAAGTTAGTGTCATACCTTGCCAAATAAGTGTTAGGCGAGCAGGATGCTCAAATGATTAGTCATCCCTGAAAGTGCATGGACTATCAACAGACCACTGATGTCAACAGGAAGCTTTCCCTTCATTTCAATGGGCTTTAGATAAGATCCTGTAACCAGGTTGCCTATGTGCCTGCAGAACAGATCGATATAATTACCTAACGGTGTGGAAAAAGTTACAAGTGTAGGTATTGAATATAGTTATGTTATTAAACTGTGAATGTATCTCTTCAACATTTTATACTCTCATTTGCTGCTATTGGTGACAAGTTAAATGATTTTTAATTGCTGCTATGAAAAATATCTGTTGCACTAATATTGTTCTCAAAAGTGGCTGTTGGAACATCATTTTTTGAAAGAATTTCTTTTTTTTTTCTTCACTAAAGAATTTTAGTTAATGTATGTGTATAGCAAATTGAAATGACTAAGCTAGTAAGTAATTGCTGCATATTATCATTGAAGAAAGCACACCTGTTCCACTATATTAATGATCTTCCTCCACCTTTTTTGTTAGGAACAGCATTGGATTGGTATTTAAGTTTAATATTATCCCGCTACTCAATATATGTCCCCAAAGATCCATAAGTAGGTCAGAGAACAAAATATTTGCCTGATGAGACTCTTAAGCTTTCCCACGATTGATTCTTTTCATGGGCAGTCAGTGAAGGTAAGGCTGGGGCCTTGTCAAACCACCTCCTGACTCCCTCCACCATGGAGAGGTGGGGAAGCGCTCCCCACCACCATGGGGGAGGGAGCAGGGCAGATGGTCACGCGCGCCCCAGCCCAGAGCTTGAGGAAGGCAGAGGGCATATGGCTCCAGCCTCCCCAGCCCCAGAGTATGGAAAGGGCCAGTGGCTGGCAGCCCCAGCCTCCCCGGCCCCGGAGCATGGGGATTGCGGGCAGCGTGGCTCCAGCCTCCCTGGCCAGGAGCACTGGGGGCAGTAACACTCCAACCCCAGAATGTCCACAGTAGGCATTCTGGGAGTGGAGAGTGGGCAGGGCTAAGCTGGCATTTTGGGAAGGCAGTGTCTCTCCCCTCCGCATTATACCGGACACCCCTGATTCTTTCCAAGTTCAATTGGGAATACATGCTACATGACTATTATATCCATTTTAACAGCAATACATCTCCTTGCCCAGCCATCAGGGCTGCTCTTGTACAGGCAGCTCCAGTATATGCTTTCTGCTTCTGCCTACTACATATGCAGAGCACTATAACAATTCAGAACTAGCATTTAGAAATATCCTGAAAACTGAGGGAATAGCTTTAGTATATGTTTGCTTCTTGGAAAGCCACCTCTGTTCTTTCTTGAACTGCACAGTTCTTCCATTTAGCAGAAGAATACACTTCCACTGGCCTGCCAGGAACAACACTTCCTGCCTTGGCTGTTGCAGATATCTCTTTGTCATATAACGTAGCTAGATGAAAGTCATTGTACTATTTGTCTAGAACTAGCTATTTCACCCTAACAAATGCAGTATGAGTAAGCAAAATTAACAATTAAATATAGAAAAGTAATTTGGCATAGTTCACTGATGAACAGGAAGAAATTTAAACACAAAGTCAATTGTCCTCCCAAGACTAGTCAGACTCCATCTGGCCTTATGAAAGTTTTGGTCATCAGTATATCAATTACCAATGGCATCCTACCAGGATCTCAATACTGTAATTTCTCTTAATTTTAAATAAGAGAAGAGGGTGATGAGGAAAGTTTAGGTGTGGCTGGATAGGAAGGGAGGAAAAGTTTGTTTTAAAGAAAACTACTCTTCCTTCCATGAAACCAGCAACCCTTTAGGCTAAAGCATTTGTAACTATTTCTTACTACAAAACAATCTAAACTAAAACATTTCAGGAACTAGTCAGTGTACTTTTATAATGAAGAGTGTGTTGAAAGTGACCAGAAAGTTGAAGATAGGATGCCCTTTGTGACCTAAGTCATGGGGCATATGAGAGGGAGAAGAAAGAAGGTTAGAGGGAAGAATTTTTGAATCCTCGGGACCCAACAATTTAAATAAACCTCAAGCATACTGACTGCTCAATAACAAACAGTGGAAATAGAGCCCTGCTAATCTGCCGATATTTATATCTATGGGTAACCGCATTCACAGGTGTGAATGTGGATATCTGTGGCTCATATTTGCAGAAATGGATGTAGATGCAGATACAGATTTTGTATCTAGAACCCTGCAAATTTGCTTTGACAAGAAATGAAAAATGTTAATACAGGGATGGGAGATAAGCCAAAGGGCATTGGCCAGGGTTAGCTCCTGGCAGGCTACCAGATGCTTAATTTACTCGCAAGTTCACAGGTTTGGCCACTTGCAGGTCCAGTTGGCTGCAGATCGCTATTCCTGTAGCTCCCAATGGCTGGAAACGGCAATCTGTGGCAAATGGGAGCAGCAAGCGGCCGTACCAGTGGATGTGCAGGTAAATCAAGTGCTGGTGGCCTTTCAGGGGCTAACCCTGGCAAACTGCCTACAGCCTGCAGGCCACTTAGCACCCATCCCTTTGTTAAAAACAAAGAAGAGAGATGAACAGACAGAAAAACAAAATTGTTTTAAAAGGACAGTGTGCCCTTTTGACGTGAAATACAGTTTCACAAAAGAAGAAGTCTAAGAGAATATAGGGAATTTTTTTAAAACACATCATCTTTACAATTTTATAGCCCTGCATGGATGAACAGACAGAAAAACAAAATTGTTTTAAAAGGACAGTGTGGGCCAATTGCAAAATAGAGCAACTAGAATATCTGATCAGAGCTAAAACCAATTCTGGAATTCTGGTTGTTTAAGATGATGAAAAGTTTAAAGCATCTATCAGAACCTGAAAAAAACTCTACGATCTCTGAATCTTTGAGATGATCCAGTGTATCTTGAATACTGGGTTATCTTGTATATAAAACACCACAAAATATACAGTAATCGATACTTTATCGGAGTGATGGGGGCAAGAGAAAGACTCCTGTTTGCAACAACAAAAATCGATAACTGTTGACTAACTCATGATATTCCCAGACATAGGCCTGGTGGCACAACAAGGAAGAAAAGTACTCACTATAAAGAAAGATTTTATTGATGAAGGTCTCTGCCTCAGTCCTATTCCCAGCAAACTTTCAAGTAATGTACTCAGAAAAGATTTATTTATTGGGATATTGCCTCAGCAATGCAGTAATGAAAAAAAGTCAAAGAGGAAAATATCTTTGAAGTGAATCTGATGGTACAATGAAAACTTGAAAGAAAAGGAAAACTAAAGAAAATGAAGAACTTTGTCTAGTCAGTAACTCAGTAAAATAAAACGCTTTGAATAAGAACACCTTAGAGGTCACTTTTGACTTAAAAGGTGTGATTCATGATTACCCAGCCACCTCTTTGCCCAGACACTACTGCACTGTTCCTCAAGGCAACACCTGTAGCTCAAGAAGCCACCAAGTGAACCTGCTCTGTGATGCTTTCTCTCTCTCCAGATACTTAGGGGTATCCAGAGCAGGCTGTAGTTGAGGGAGGAGAACTTTTTGAAATTCTGTATCCATTTCCTGGGAAACTTCCCCATGAAGAACATAACTTAAAGGTAAAGATGATTAGACTCCTGTTTGTACCAATACAAATGATAACAACTTTAAAAAGATAACAAAAACAAACAGGAAATAAGCAGCACCCATCTACTTCTCAGCTTCTGCTAATATGCAACCTTCCTCCTGCTCAACCAATATGCAGCCTTAACCAAAACCATTGCTAACACATGCATAAAACACAAGTGAAGCTTTAAATATGGCTTAAAAATGAATATCCACTTTGAACAATACCTAACATGGATCACCTGTTCACAAAAACCTTCCAAAACATTACAGAACAAATCAGAACCAGCATTTACAATCTGATTCCATATCTCACCAGCACACAACAGAGAACTATGGACAGCATAGTTTATGAAAGCTGCATAAGCACTAAATTAACACATTGAAACAGAGGGCCATATTGTGAGTAAATGCAGTCAGAATTCAAGAGTGCCTATTGGCTGCTCTGGATGAGATGGAGATATGGGTTGCAAAAAAAGCAAACATCATTCTGGGAAGTATTAACAGGAGTGTTGTAAGCAATAATTCCACTCTACTCCACATTGATGAGGCATCAGCTTGAGTATTGTGTCCAGTTTTGGGTGCCATGTTTCAGAAAAGATTTGGTCAAACTGGAGAAGGTCCATAGAAGAGCAACAAAAATGATTAAGGGTCTAGAAAACATTTCCTATGTGAGAAGATTGAAAGAATCAGAATTTTAAGTCTGGAAAAGAGAATACTGAGAGGGGACATAACAGCTTTCAAGTATCTAAAATGTTGTTTCAAGGAGGAGTGAGAAAAATTATTCTCCTTAACCTCTGATGATAGGACAAGAAGCAATGGGCTTAGATTGCAGCAAAGGAGTTTAGGTTGAACACTAGGAAAAGCTTCCTAACTGTTAGGAGGGTTAAGCATTGGCATATTGCCTAGGGAGGTTGTGGAATCTCTGTCATTGGAGATATTTAAGAGCAGGTTAGACAAAGACTTGTCAGAGATGGTCTAGATGGTGCATGGCCCTGCCAGGAGTGCAGGAGATTGGACTCGATGACCTCTTGAGGTTCCTTCCAGTTCTATAATTCTGTGATTCTATGTTGAGGGTTCGGGTCTTGTTTTTACAGTTTGTGTTGGCAGGCAATGCTACTGAATTACCTTTGCTCAGAGTTAAAGTTTACTATGTCCTCCACTAATTCACAGTCAACATTATAACTGTAATAATAAGTTAAATTAAACCATAGTTCAGATTGTTTAATTATTTCATTATTGCTCTGTCTACTGCATTTTCCTGACATTTCATCCATCTGCTCTTTGCTTTTTCCCATGGGCAGCGGCAGGTATGCTCTTCAAAGCTGAATTGCCCATTTTCTAGGTTTAGACTGCTGTTGCCACAAGGAAATTTACAAAGCTTCTCTGTATCAGCAGCAGTTATATATTAAGAGCATTGCTAGACTGGTATTACACTCTCAAGCTCATTCTCCTTCAGACATTTCAGGATAACATCTTGAATAAACCAGCTCTATCTATTTAAATGCCTTAATAATCAGCATACCAAGTGCAGCAGTTCAATTATATAAGGATTGGTACAAATTTAATCCAGCTCGTGATAGCTTTATCTCTTTGGTTTACACAGCTGTTTCAAGGCAGGAACTTAATATTTCAACTACTCTCAAAATGCAAGTAAGCAGATTTCACATTTTTAATATGCTGCAAGAAAATGTGATGTCCACATTTGCACTGCTTTGTAGAGAAACTGTTTAGTATAGATGGGCAAAAAATTATACTTCAATAATCCTTGATCCTGTGTTATATGAAAAAAGATTACTAAAGTAATCAGTTATGATCCATCAAGGCTATAACACAAATGTTTAGTACAAATGTAAAGTAAACCACTGCTATAACAGCTTTCAGTAGCGAATAATGTATAAGGTGGACTTGATCTGTATTTGCTTGAGGGAAAAAACAGCACCTATTTACATATCTTCTATAGCCAATAAACATGATTCACTTCTATAATTCTTTCTTCAGAAAAGATATTTATAACATCCCTGTTGTTCACTTTGAAATGGTCACTGAACTGAAATCCATACAATCACATGGAGAATGTGTATACCTTCATAAACAGTAGACCCGTGGCACATAAGAGACTAACAAAAATATATATAGTATCATGATGAGCTTTCGTGGGCAAAACCCACTTCATCAGATGAACTGGAGAGGAATAACAGGAACCTAGAATTTATAACAGAAAAAGAAGGAGGGAGAAAAAGGCACCTGTCAATTGTAGGACCACAGGACTACTGATTGTCAGGACTACTGGTTGTTTTTAAAGTAACAGACTAACATGGCTACCCCTCTGAGACTTCATAAGTCTCTTTTCACAAGCCATACATTAAGAGTCTGATTCTCATACATAACATCACCTACAGCTCCTCCCATTGACTTCAGATGGAGATATGGGTGTTCAGCATCTCAAAATCAGGTCTTAAATGTATATATAATTTTCAGAAGAGGGGAAAAAGATGTTTGAGGGAATTTTTAACAGAACATTGATTCTTTCCAACCATTATCTGTGGCTGAATTCAGTCCAGACTAGTAGCATCTAAAAAATGTTATTATCTCTTGGCCTATCTAAAAGGGAACTGGTGGTCTTAGTCCAGTTCGTGGAGGCTAAGAAGCCAAAATAATAAAGATCATCCCCACAGTGCCCATTTACATTGGCAGTCTCAGCAGAGAAGTCAACAGGACAAAGGACATGAAGGCTGAACTGTTTTCTCATTCTTGACATAGTTCCTGTGTAGTGCCATGTCCAATGTATTGTTGTGTGGACAGTTCTTGAGACTGAAATCATCTACCAATCTTTTAGCAGTAATAAATTCACAAAAAATTAAAGAAAGAAATAGGAAGAAATATTGATAATAGTTTTTTCTTTAACACACATTACTGCCTAAGTATTGCTTCCAAAATATGTTTAAAAAACATATATAATCATGAAACTCACTCCCACAGGGCTTGAGGGAAAGGGTTCTGTAGGATTTCACAAAGGTTTAGATGTTTATATGATTAATAAAAAAAAAACCTAGTTACATTACAGATGACAAAAATCTGTAAGGGTTATAAACCTTCATGCTTTCAGACATAAATTCAAGCACTAACTGTCTGGACCATGGAAGAAATTCTTCTGTAGGCCTCATATTGAATAGTCATCTTTAACATGGAGTGTGCAGTTTGGTCTGAAGCCTCTGGTACTGTCATTGTCATTACATCAATGGTCCAACACATTGTCTCTGTCATTGTCAGAGACAATGTGTTGGACCATTGATGTAATTTAGAAGAGCAATTACAAGAGCTCTCAAATCACTGAATAACTGCAGTATTCTAGTATTTAGTACTTCAAGTGCTTGGCTGAATTGGGGTATTAAATGCATGCTTATATCCCATTTAATGTAACTTAAGCATATACTTAACAGCTTGGTTGTACTGGGACCTAAAATATCAAGGCATATATATATATATATATATATATATATATATATGTTGAACACAATAATGTTTAAGACAGTATATCTATACAGCTCTGGTTTTTTGCTCATCTGAAAATATAGCTAGAGATTTTTGAAAGTTATAAGAAAATTTCATCTTCCCTGACATTCTGTTTTTTTTTTTTTAAATGAATAAATAGAACTGGTTTCCCTAGTTAGGCTGGGTATATTTATATCTTCAAAGTAGGATGAAGCTTTAGCTGTACACAGTCAATCTTAAAATAACATGGACAGCTGGACCTTAAGTATTACTCCTTACTAGAGACTGAGCTATAATATTATACTTTAGATCTAGCTATATGAGCACTAGTTTCTAACAAATCTCTTTTGACATGAATTTCTTAAACAAAATGCTATGAAACTGTTTTTGACTACAAACACTATTCCACATGTGTAGTTTGTGAGTTTCAAATCAAGACAAACCTTTAATTTTAATGAGACTAGGTAGTTAGATCATATATTTTATTGAACCAACTTCTGTAGGTGAAAGAGACACAGTTTTTGAACTTCGCTTTTTTATTGCTTGAAAGTTTGTCTGTTTCACCAACAGAAATTGATCCAATAAAATATATTATCTCACTTACTTTCTCTCTCTAATATGTGTGGACCAACATGGCTATACCACCACTTCAAACAACAAAAGAAGATATTCAATTTTAATGGAAGTTTATGTCTAAACCTCCTGAACTGCCTTGAACATCCCATCAGTAACATCTATACAAATATACAAACTGCATTTATATGTAAACTCTTTGATTATTATTGAGGTTACATTAGGAAGGACAAATTTTATGTGGACTGAGCTGGAGTTAGACATGAGTACCCAAAATTTGCAAATAAATTGCCTTAAAAATATCCACCCTAAGAATAATTCATTAACAAGAAAAACCCTAGATTATAAAATTGCCTCTGATATTTAATACAAGTTCTTTATATAACACATGGAACAAAAAGACAGAATGTTTTATTGTAGTGAGAGTCAATACTACTTATATATTCCTGGAGGCGGGGGGGAAACTTTAGACATACAGTCTGGTTATCCTAAAATAATGTGGATGGAGAGCTGAATTTTTAAGAACTATGCATCATGATCAGAGGCTGAGATACTGAATATTATATCTGCAGTCTATTCAACTGTAAGAACAGTAGTCTCCAGTTTAGATGCTTTTTTAATGAAAAAAAAAAAAGATGAGTTATTTTTCCATTAAAACACTGCACCATAGACACATTTCCCCAAATACGAATATTTATACAGACAGAAGGCATAGGGATGGCTAGTGTACATAAGGTTGTATTATATACAAATGCATTCTCTCTCATCTCTTTTTTATTTATAAGGTGTCCCTAGTCTACACTTCACAGGATCACTTGAGCCTCTAAGCCAGTAGTATTTCCACCACTAAAAGCAACAGCCATTGTAGATAAATGTTAATGAAAAATTTCCTAAAATGTCTATAATTTCTTTCTCCTGGTTTTGAATTTTGTAATTATCCAGAATATGGTTGGGTTGACTCTCATCTGGTGTTTTGAGAAGATTTACAGTTATGGAGACTTCTACAATATTTTGGCTGACTTAATTTAACTGAAAAACTAAGAAAAGCAGCAGAGGTGCAAGGAGGAATTGTGGTGATAGCATGTGGGGAATAAGACTCAGTGTCTCAAGTACCAAGTCCTTTTGTCCTAAATCCACGGGGTGTGGGTGAAGCTGCTCCTTGGGGAGGCAAGTGCCTCAGCCTGTGGCTCCACCTCTAGTCTGCTCAGGCCCCTCACCCTGCTGTCTTCCCATTCTCTTCCCCCCACCCTGTTCACCCCTTCCAGCCAACTCCCTGAACCTAAACATAGCAAATGACAAAAAAACATGCTTCTAAAATTTCTTTCTAAAGAAAATGATTGTGAAGACTGGAGATACACACTAACGACCTAACCAACCAAACAATGGATACTTAGAGAAGTGCAAATTGTTCTTATCGACTTCTTGTAACTTGAACAATCTAATTCACCATTTCTTCTTCTTTTTTTCTTTCCCCTTCTCCTTCCCCCGCTTCCCTTATTTATTCTTGGATCTGGACTTTTAGTACTTCAGTCATCTGAAGAAGTGGGTTGTGCCCATGAAAGCTCATGACACCATCTACATGTTTTGTTAGTCTTTAAGGTGCAGCTAGACTATTCATTGTTTTTTAAGTTTTTTCCAGTCTGAATCAGCCTGCTGTAAGAGCCTTCAGCAATGGTCAGAATAGGGAAAGGAAGAGAAGGTTGAGCACTAAGATCCAGGGAATGCATTGCCTCCCCTTGATTCTTATAGCCTAAATCTGATTCTTCTTCAGAGTTATTCTACATTGTAAGCCACAGGATCATATGAACAAGTCTTGTGGACCAGCATGAAGGGGATTGTGAGGAACTGTTTAGGGCCCAGCTCTCTAACTTGGCACATAGAAATTTTTGCAGCCTAAGGCTATATCAGTAATGTATTAATACTGCCTTATAAACTACAGGTGTTTAGAACCTTATATTTTATATTTTCCACAATTACTTGTAGTGCTTCAGGATTTGGGAGGATCCTGGTGTAAACAGCCACAACTCAACTACAATAGGTGATGCTGCAGTTTTCACAGAAAACTGAAAGCCAGCTAATTAAGAAGTGACTGCTTCTCTTACCAGGCCTGAAGGAGGTTCAGGTTGTCTTCCACCTGCCTCCAATTAAAGTGAATAGTGAAGCCTTTTGATATTAATATGTATGAGAAGTGGAAAATTGATCATGATTTGTGGAGGGTTATGCTTTAGTTAACAGAGGAGATGTACTAAAATTACTTGAAGTGTTTATCCTGTAGTAGCTCTTGAAACACTGGGAGGTAGTGCTGACTATGCTAATCCATGTCATCATCCACGTAATAAAAAGACTTACTGCTGTGGCCACTGCTTCTCTGTTCCTGCCTGCGCCCCAATACTACAAGTTGATACAAACATGTTCCTAATAACATCACTGGTCTGTTTTTTCCTCCCTCTCTTTCTCTATCAGCCTCCGACAAATCTACTGAGCAGGGTTTTAAACCTTGCTTTTGCAAGATGCTTACTTCAAGAATCTGGTAGCCTTTTTTTAGGTAAATCAGAGATTTTCTTGTGCACTTGAACTAGACTACTAATAGCCAAAGGCTCCCTATCAATACTAACAGCGGCTGTTTCTTCTGGAACTATTATTCAGATTAACTCCTCCGTTGTTTCATTGATCACACATGAAGGAGATAATAGAATTGGAGGAGATGAAAGGGAACAGACACAGTGGGACATGTGTTCTTAAATTATTTTATTATTAAATAGCTGGAAACAATTTTTACTGTGAAGTAAAGGCTATTTGATTTTTTAAAAATAATTTCTAATGAAAAGAAACTTCATATAAACTACAATAGTTCACCAGGACTTTTCCTTTGAAACTATAATGATAAATTCTGAACTTTTTACCAGGTTCCCGCACTGGGTGTTTTCCTGGGCTGAAGTGCAGCCATAATGCAGTTTTGCACCAGGATCTGCTCATAGGGAACAACTTGCCAAACTGAGTTTTAGGCATCCTGTGTTAGAGGAATTGGAATTTTCTATTTAATAATGTTATCTTAAGTATCAGCAGCATTTTGGAATCAGCCATTTCAAAATTACTGTTCTGTTGGTCCAAAGTACAAATGCTATCCAGTACAACCACACAACTGACAGCAGATTTAACCCACAACAGGGTCATTTTATACTGAAGCTATTTCAATAAAGTAACATTTAATAACAATGAGTAGTCCTGTGGCGCCTTAAAGAGTAGCAAATACACACACAGAATATCATGATCTTTCATGGGCAAAACCCACAGTGTATTTCAACACTAACCTTCACATGTGTGAATGGATTTTAAATGTATGAACAGTTCCAAGGCAGCTTCCAAGGCAGCTGGAGGTCAACTCCATGCTGAAGGGTCTTGGGGAGGTGTAGAATGTTCTCAGGGGCAGATCCTCAGGTGGTGAATACAATCATAAACAACACAAAAGAGCAATGACAATTTACACAGCAGAGAGTTGCCACCCTCCCCCCCCTCCCCATTCTGAGAATACTCAGCACGTTGCAGGCCCAGGCATCAGTAAGGGTTTAAAGGATCAGGCCCTTTCCCCCGGTGGTGCATATCTGTAAATATTCATTGAAGAAAAAAAATGGTGGAAGCGAGGGGAGGGAAACTTTTTACGAAAAAGAAGAAAAACTGAAAAGACCTTTTCAAAGCACTTAACTTCCATATTTATATATTTCAGCACCATTCCCTAAGTGCCTGATCAGCTAGTTTTCTTTATGGCATGAACAGAAAAGTGCTAACTGCCTCAGGGGTATAATCTTATCTCCAAAAAGCATAGAGATTTGTGTGTGTAACTGCAGCATACCAAGATGAGAATATGCTCATGAGAGCTTTTTGAAACGATATCCAGGACACTAAAAAATTACCTTATTTTCATAGATAATTGCTCATTAGTTGATTTTAATAGGAGTTAGGAGCCTAACCCGTTAAGCCCCTTTGAAAATCCTAGTGGATGCCTAACTGCATCTTAAAGCATATAAATGTCTTTGAAAATCTGGCCCATAGCTGCTTTCGAAAATTGTACCCTTCATCTAAATGATGAAGCACCAGCTATCTGGGGTTTATATTAATTTTTAGTTGACTAACATACCTTTGTTCCCGAGGAATAGGTAGTATGTAATGCGCAACAGAGTCCATTGAAATGAAAATAAACAACAGTAATATTTACATGCAAATGTTAAATGTCTGCTTCTATATCACAATGGAAAAGCACTGCTAAGCTCCTGAGAGCTATACAAGTGCTTTACAGATTCATTAGAAAGAGTGCTAGTCCCCTGCAGTGGGCTATATTAGCATGAATTAGAACTAAGCTTTAATATTACCTTTAGAACTAAAGTCACGTGTACACTAGAAAGCGTACAACAGCACAGCTGTCCTGATGCAAGATTTGCCATGTAGCTGTTCTGTGTTGATGAGAGAGAGCTCTCCCATAGACATAACTAAACCACCTTCAATGAACTGCGGTAACTATTTTGGCAGGAGAGTGTTTCCCACCAACAGAGCACTGTTCGTGCCAATGCTTTGTTCATGTAACTTATGTCGCTCGGGGGGTGTTTTTTTCCCACACCTGTGACATACATTCTACTGACAAAAGTGCTAGTATAGACATAACCTAAGTCATTCTTCAGTTGCTAATAGTGACCTCCCCCTAAATACAGTTCAAGCAGTACTTATAATTTGATGATATTTTTAAACAGAAAAAGGCTATTTTGATCTTTTAAAGAGTTTTAAGCTTATTCTATATTTATTTTTCACAAGAGATTACTGTAAAGTAAGCTTTTATGAAATACAGTATTGGGGCCTTAAAATTTTTTTGTCCTGAAGAACGGTGATCTTTTTTTTCTTTTCTTTTTTTCTTTTTTTTTCAAATGGCTTTTATCCTGGTGGGAACTAGGGATGTTAAGGACTAGTCAACTAATATCAGGATGTTAAGGACTAGTCAACAATAGCCTATCTGATAAGCAAATGTTTATTGGATAGTCAACAGGATAGTCAACTAGTCACTCCCCCCCCCCCTTGCTGCCTCTATTGGATAGAGAAAACAAGGGGTGGGGAAAAGGGAGGTACTTCAAAGGGGCAGCACCCATGGAGCCCAGGATCAGCTGTGTGGTGCTGCCCCTTTGAAACGCTGTGGCATTGACTATTTGCTTAGTAAAATACATGCTACTTAACATCCTTAGTGGGGACTAGGGATGTTAAATATCAGTTAACTGAATAGTCGTTTAACCTCATGAATTCTTATTGATTATTCGACTATTCTATAGTCCCCGGGGGGGAAGGGGTGGGTGTGGAAGCCAGTGCAGTCTCTCCCCACTCCCAAGGAGCCCCCAGCCACTCGGTACTGCTGTCTCTGTATCAGAAGCAGCAGCACGGGGTGCCAGGCGGGAGCTGGTAAGCGAGGGGAGCCAGTCTGAAAAACAGCTTCCCTCGCAGACTGGCTGGCTGTTGCCCTGCACTGCTGCCTGTGATACAGAGGCAGCAGTGCAGGGTGGCAGCAGCCCCTGTCCAGGGGAGGGACTGACCTCCCAGACCCAGTACGAGCCGGAACTGAGCCAGGCTGCCTGTTCACCTGGCTCCCAATACACTTTAAATGCACAGCCGCAGCGGGGGTAGATCCTGGACCTGGCTCGAGCCCAGGACTGAGCTGGGCTGCTGGCCAACCTGCTAAAAAATGTACTGGCAAGGGGGAGAGGGGAATGTGTGTAGTCTACAGCATTAACCTATAAACTTTTGCTTATCCGTTAATCAACTACACTATTACATCCCTAGTGGGGACAGGACATTTCACATAAAACAGGTGCAAATTTAAGATTCCAAGAGCAGAATCCATGACATGCTTTTCTTCTCTCTGTCCCCAATCACCATCACTCACCTAAATAAAACTGTCACTAGACAGTTTAATCACATGTAATTTATGCAGTAATCCAGATCCTAACATGTACATTTATACTCTTATAGTAATGATCTAGGCATTCACATAATTACAATTTTTGAAAGTTCACTGCATATTTCAAATACTGAACAAAGGTTATTTACAAAGTTTATGGCTTCTAATTTTAGCAACACAACAACCAAACTAATGACATTCTTTTACAGAATTGTAATTAAATCACACTGGCTATATTCTAGTAGGAACTGCATTGCACATGCTGAAGCTGCTAAATGTAGAAAAATATTTTTTAAATTGCACTATCAGAGACATATTATGTGCTTATTTCACTGAAAACAAATACAACTTAAAAAAATAACCATTCTTCCATCTGAATTGCTTTAAAAACCCACCAAAGACAAAAGGGATTAGATGGAAAAGAAGATCTCTCTCTACCTGTTTCTGTCTATTTTGTGCATTTCACAAGACTTCACCCAACATCCACTGAATGGCAATCTTCTCATTGACTTCAGTGAGCTTTGGATCAACCCCTTTGAGCACAGATCCCACTCTTTCCCCAATAAAGGCTACGTCTAGACTGCAAGCTTCTTTTGGAAGAAACTTTTCCGGAAGAGATCTTCTGGAAAAATTACACTTGCATTTCTGGAAAAATTACATTATGTCAAAAGAAAGCAATAGCAAAATCAAAAGAACGGAGGGGGTTTTCCAACAGCGGTAAACCTCTTTTTACGAGGAAGAAGCCTTTTTCCGAAAAAGCTTTTTCGGAAAAAGGCATGTGTGGACGCGGAAGAGCCCTCCAGGAAAAAGCACAGGTGCCCTGGTGGCCACTCTGTCCACAGTAATCACAGCTGAAATGCAGTATAGACATACCCAAAGTCCGTCGGTTTTCTTTGTTTGCTTTCACAGAGAAACATAGAAGGAAATTACATATATACATAATCCACACACACAAAATCCAGACAAGTGTAACTAAAACCACAAAAATGGGCAAGGGCACTGATGGGAAGTAGTACCTGATAGTACTTTAAGCTCTTTGTTTTTAAATGGATGTCCCTTTAAAAACTGTACTGTACAAACACATCACAATGGGGCTGAATTGCAGTGCTAGCATTTCATGTTCTATTTTTTTTCTCTTATGGAATAGATATTTGCTGTCCAGATAGTTGGGGCAGAATTGATGTTAATGAAATAGATTAAAATCAAATTTTCAAAAAGAACTCTTGCAAGAGAATGTTCACAATTTATGCAATTTTTCTCTCCTCGCTTATTTGTAGTAATCTTTTGGTGAATTTGTGCTGATCCAAGGCATGCTGAAGTCAAGGGGCATCTTTACACTGCTTACAAATGGCAATCTATGAGGCCCTTAAAACAGAAATGTTTCATTCCAGAAATCATTGCACATGCACACAGACTTCATTATGGTAGGTCACTCCTGAATGCTAGGCTGCAAGAATTCAGAGAAGATGGATAAACACACAAGTATGCTGTAGACTTCCAGATAAGAAGTCAAGGCAGGTCAAATATGGGGCTTATTCACATTGACAGTGTTGCTTCTATGATTATCAACTGTGGTTAAACAAAAAAGCATGCAATTATTACATTCCTGAAAAGAGATTAGCTTCACAACAAGATTACAAAAATCTGTTAGTTGAACTAGAACTAAAAGGCAACACATCCCTTGGACGGTGAGGGTTAGAAAGAGTGATGATAGGTGGGGGTAGGGTAAGATGTGTTTGGAGGGGGGGGGGAACTGAGAGTCACTGTGATAGAACTGACAGACAGCACAACACATGCAGATCCTTTACCCTTCAAAAACATAAACTATGAACATATCTATGCAAACTGTGTACCACACATCAGTCTTCTTTTTTTTTTTTTTTTTTTTTTTTGAGATCATATTAACAAGGACAAAGACACAGACTGACACTAATAGCTGCCTACAGATCCAATTAGAACAGGACTTTCATATCTGTCTCCTTTTAATTCTTGACTTGTTTGTTAATGTCTCTAGACAGACGTAGTCTATATGAATTGGAATGATAGATACACAACACATATCTTCTGCCTAGCCCCAGAATATACTTCACTTAGAATTTGAGTCACATTAAAGCAATGTGATCTGCTTTCTGGGCAGCAAGAGAGTAGGTCATTTTCTTCTAACCTAAGCCACAGACGGGACCTGGTATCTTCCCTATACATGCTAGGTATGAAATATTTAAAAATAGCAGTAGAGGGTGTCATATTACTGTGTTTGGAGGCCTCCCTTAATTCCATATTCTGTGAACATTTTGCATCTATTTAATAAGTTTTTAACCATTACTTCTAATGCCCTGACCAATAAAGGTTACAATAGAATTCAGGCAGAGATTATTTTGGGGGCAGGGCAGAATGACAGATAAATACTTGCTGAATGCTCAGAAACTCTCCTTGGAGAAGAGTTCTATTGCAGTGGGATCTCATTTAACCTAAATCAGCACCAATAAGGCAAAAGTCTCTAGCTGCATATTCCTTCCAGGCAGTAAACTCACAAAGTACAAAATACAGGGGAGTTGACTGGCCCTGGTTTCAGTCAACTCCCATGTCTGTCTCCCTTTTAAAAGGTGCTGACCCCATATAGATTTAGGTGCTCCTAATTAGCTCTCAGCTAATAATGTCTTCTGGAACTGCCTCTGAACTAGAGCTGGTCAAAAATTTTCTGACAACATAGTTTTCCATCAGAAAATGCTGATTTGAAGGAATTGTCATATTCCATGGAAATGTGCTAATTCCATTGAAGCTTTCAACAGAAACCAGGCAGATTGGCCAGCCAGCTGAGTTTCCTGTCAGTCCACCCATCTTCCTGGTTCCAATGACAGCTCACCTGGTGGGCTGCCATGATGCCAGTCTCCTCAGGGAGATGGACCACAGGAGGTCAATATTATCTAGCAGCATTACCAATGCTTCCACTGTTTACAGGGGCTGTTAGACGACATTTAGGGATAAATTAGAACTAAATAACAGCAAAGAACACTGAGAACTAGGACTGGTGTCTGTAAACCAACTTTATGGGATTACGGGAAACTTGGCCACACCCATGAAAAGTGGACATTCGGCTAACTAAAATCATTCCAGATGATCGATGTTTCTGGATGAGGGAGTTCTGGATTAAAGAGGTTCAACCTGTATTGTAGAATTTATATCTCCAAAACAAAACAAAACAAATCTTGTCATACCAACTCAGGACAATTAAAATAAAAAACCAAATAACCAATAAAAACCGCAACAAACAACAATCAAACCAACAACCACCCCAACTTTCTTTTAACTCAGCTGTTTACAAAATTCTGTTTCCTGGCCAGTTCAACTCTGAGTCCTAGCTGGGACTGACCCCTCCCAATTCTATGTGGTCGTGTAGCTTAGCAGAGCGTGCTTTTAAGGAATCCATTGAGGTGGGGTGTTGCAGGCCAGGAGTAATCAAATATTTATTATCAAGGTCCACCGGTCAATTATTTACTATCAAGGTTTACTGGTCAAGGTATAGTTAAGGTCCACACACGAGAGAAAATAATTATAATAATAAAAAACATTGGTGGCAGGTATAATAGGCCTGGGGAAGCGAAGCCTCCCCTGTAACACAGCTACCGACCTGCTATCTTCGAGGATACAGATGCCTGGGCCATGGTGGCCCTGTTCCACTTTGCCACAAAGCGCTCCCCCGTGGACCTGCCCATGCTCCATCTCTTCCCATCCCTGCTCCACCCCTCCCCCAAGGTGCCTGCCACTCACTTCTTCTTCTCTCCCCAGCCCACTGCTCACTGAATCCCTCCCCTCCTCCATGGGGTAAAGATGAGGAGGGTTGTGGTGAGCCACAGAGGCCTCAGGAGAGGGTAGTGCAGCCTGGGATGCAGGCGCTGGATGGGTTCCTCAGGGGGATGGAACAACTCAGTGAGTGGTGGGTGGAGGGACCTTTGGGGGAAGGGGTAGAGGAGGGAAGGGACTCAGTGAGCAGCAGACAGTAGAGGTGTCAGGTCTGGGGAGTGAATGACTCAGTGAGTGGCAGGTAAGGTGGCTGAGCGTGAATGGAGCCTGTAGAGTGGGGCTGGGGGGTGTGGTTCTAGGTCCAGCTGCTGGGGGGGGGCGGATTGAGGGAGTTTCTGGTACTCAGGCCCAGCTTCCCCAAATGCCAGAGCCAAGCACCACCCATGATTAAAAAAAAAGGAAATATAAAAATTTCAGGGTCTATTTAAAAGCATCTGGCAGGCCGGATTTTGGCTTAGGGTCCTCCTATTGACTATCCCTGTTGCAGAGCTGGGTGTTTCTCTCCAGGGAGCATTGATAACCTGCACAGCCCATCACAATTGCCTTTTTAAAATATTAACCAAATGTTATATATGTACAGATAGCTAAGCATTAAAGCTGCAGCCAATTCATGGTCTTTGTAGCCTTTTAAGTCCTGTATTATGTAGCTCCAGACTGCATCTCTACTCTCACCTTCCTTCCTCCCTCTCCAAGATGGACAACTACCTACCCCTTTGTGTTCTTTTCTCACTTGTGTTTCTGAGCTTTCTTCATGCAGCCTTATATGCTTGGAACTTCTCTCTGAACTGGTCTGCTGAGTCTCCACTCATTTCCGATCTTGAGGGTCTTGAGAGGATGGGTCACCTGCGTGGTTCTCAGTGCAATCAGGGCCTTGGTTTTCACATATGCTTTAGCACTGGAGTAATTCAGCATTTCGCTAACGCTTTATATCTTGAAAGTGCTTTACAGACATCAATTAATCCTCCTAACACCTCTGGTAGGTTTTATCCCCTTTTTAGGAGAAACTGAGGGAGAGATAAATTCAATTTGGCCAGGGTTAGAACTCATCTTGCTCTCTTCCACTCCTGTGAGTATTGCACAAACTAACAACATTCCTTGTTTCCCCCAAAAGCCTGCGAGTGACTAACTGCACTCATTTTCCTGATATCTGCACTGAATGGTGATGAGACGTAAGTCGTCAGAGAATGAATATGCTCATTAATGTCTGTAAAGTGCTTTGATATCTTCAGATGAAAGGAACTATGTAACTGCAAAATATTAATACTACAATTTCTCCAACATGCAGCACTCTAATGTTGTTGTTTCTGCAGCACATTTCAAATCTCAGCATCTTGCACACTGCTACAAACTTAGTCTTACCTCTGAAAAACGAATAGTAAGTGATTACTTCTGCTGTGATAGCAAAATAAATGATCTTTGCATAAATGGAATTACTGCTACAACAATAGCCTAAAGAGGCGCTGTCATATAGCAATGTGTGTAGTCTTATACATAGGGTCTGTGATGAAATGGGAGAGGCTCACATGAACCATATACATAAATCCTAATCTCTTGCAGTGCTTACAGTGGCCCTACCCAGCCCAACTCATGTCCACATTCAATTTTTAAAAACTTACATGTCATGTTGCATGTTGTTTTATTACTACCTTTGCAGACTTTTAAAATACAGTTTTCATGCTGGCAACAGCTTTGTAAGAGCAAGCCAACCCACCACATTCAAGACAGTCATTATAATTTGCAAACAGAAAAAGCTGAACTGTATTCTAATATCCTTTTCTTCACCTTCCATTTGGCATTACCTCAAGAAACATCCACTGCTTCTAAAACTGAGTAAATAATTCATACAAATGATAAATCTGACAGTTTTAACCTTTTGGTCCTGACAGAATATTCATGAGACTATCCATAATTTCCTAAACTTTGTTAATTATTTGAACATGCTTAAACAAGAGATATTGCTATAACAAAAGAGCACTGTCCACAACAAGAGTAAGGAGTAAGAGGGGCATATTGCAAAAAACCTCTCTTTTTGTTACATAATAACAGCAAAGACTTCAACAACTATGATTTTTATTTGAGATCAATCAGTGCCAAAATAGATGGAAAGACAAAGGCATAACACTTTTGAAAGATAATCACCATCAGAAAGGGCTGACAAGCTCTCTCCTTTTAGGGCCACTTGGGAGAAGGTCTACTGGAGGCCTCATGATGAGAGAAAGATAGAGAAAATAATGTTATTTCACTTTTCTTGTAACATGAACAACAGCAAATTAGCTCTGCTCTCAACTTCCTTGATACTGACTGAGGAACTGCTCTTTCTGCACAATAACTCACAGCAATTTGCTGCACATAGCAGAACCAGATCATCATTTAATTGTTACAAGTCAACATGTAAGTGTTGTTGTTGTTGTTGTTGTTTTTTAAACTTCCTTCATTGGTCTTATTCTCCCATTCAGTAGACAACAGTTCTTTCTGTTTCTTGGGCTTGCTTTCTTCCCTGCCCAGGGCTGTATTGCCAAAGGATCATCCATCAGGGAGGGAAGGAACATCTCCTCCAGCTCTTCCTATGTCTAGAAGTATTAATGTTGAGCAACAATGACCAGAGGAACAGAAGCTACTCACTTGGCTTAAGAGGCAGGAAATTAGTCACTTGAAAGCATATTCCCATCTGGCACCACAAGCTGCTCTTTTGCCCTGTTGTACTTTTACATGCCCATCAAAATTCTGTGCATTAGTCTGGGATGTCTGCACTTCCACGTGGGAAGGCTGTTAATTTGAAGGAGAAGGCATGATATACAGATATAAAGCAATGCAGTGCTGGAAAGAGGAAGTGTTTTGGAATTAGAAAGGGGAAAGCTTTCTTTTTCATTGATCTCCTATGGGACCGCAGGTTTGCAGAAATTTTAACAGCCAGAGCCCACACCTTTCCCCCACAACTTCCCCTCACTCACCAAAGGCTCTGGGAGGGAATTTGGGTGCTGGGTGCAGACTCTTGGTTGTAGCAGGGAATTGGGGTGCAGGCTTTTGGAGGGTGTTCAAGTGCAGGAGGATGAGGGTTTGGTTTCTGGGAGGAAGTTGGGTGCAGAAGGCAGTCTGGGGTGCAGGCTCTGTGCTGGGGCAGGCGATTGGAGAGTAGGAAGGGGTACAGGGTGTAGCACTTACCTGGGGCTACACCTCTGGTAGTGTTTCCTAGGCAGAAGAGGCTGGGGGATCCCGGTGTGCTACTGCCTGCAGGCACTACCACTGCAGATTCTTATTGGCCACCAGGAACACTCAGGGCAGAGGGTAGCATGTGGACAACCCTCCCCCCCGCCACAGGGACAAGCTGGCAGGCATGCAGAGTAAGTAGTCGGAAGCCGCTCTAGTTCTACTGAGCTGCTGGCTGCAGTGGCCAGGGGCTTATAGGATGTTTTAAATTGCCCAGGAGCATCAGGTGGGCCTGCGGACACACCAGGGGGATCACACAGGGCAGGTGGGGCCAGGGAAGAGACCCAGCCACAAACTTTGCTGGAGCTGAGCCCCGAGCCAGGAATATTCTTGATGCTGCTGGGGCATCACAGGACCATATAACTTGCTGCCCATGGATACTTCTGGATCCTAATATCTCTGTACCTAAGTTCTCTGTCTATAAACTGAAGGTAATACCAATTCCTCATCTCACAGAATGTTCTAAAAATAAATTCATATATGAGAAGCACTCCAGTACTAGAATGATGAGTACCCACAAAGGAGCCAATGAGGAACTTAATTCTGTATTCAAGCAGGGTTTGAATTCTGTATTCAAGCAGGGGCCATGTACTGAAGAATGAGGAGAAACAAAATATTGAACACCTGCTCGTTAAATGAGCACCATCCATTCTGTGCCCTGAATGAGGCAGGACATAATAGTATGCAAGCATATGGGGGACAACAAAATTGCTGGGCACCTGGGCAAGGTGAGGGAGCGCTGCACTCTGGGAATGGGTGGGGTCTCAGGCTCAAGGGGCAGCCCTCAATATCGCCCATACTATGCTATCCCCCCCGCATCAGCCCTTAGCACTGCCCAAAGCATGCCGCCCAGGGCTCTGGAGACAATTTAAAGGGCTAGTGGCTCCAGCTACCACCACTACTGCAATAGCGGCCCGTTGTGTCCTTTACCCCAACCTCCATCAGTGGCCTGGTAATAATATAATTAAAGGCTGTATCATAATGCATATGCACAAGGGGGCTGAATTAAGGTTGCACAGACACGTTTATTTCTGGTCTTTTCTAACTCCTTGAGTGTTTGATTTTGCAACCTTAATAATGCTCTTCTAAAATAGGATAAACTTAAAAAACAACAAATAGTCTGGTAGCACAAAACGTGCCCACGAAAGCTCATGATACCATCTACATGTATTGTTAGTCTATAAAGCGCTACCAGACCATTTGTTGTTTTTTAAGTTTATCCTGTACAGACTAATTCGGCTACCCTCTGAAGCTTTTAAAATAGGCTATTTTTGTGCAGCATATGTGTACACACAGTATGTGTACACACACACACACACTCTCTCTCTCTCACAACCCACTTCTACCTCTTCCTGTCAGGTAGAAGTACCTGATGTACATATTCTGTTTGTCACGGCAGAATACTGACTTTCCAGCTCTTAACTACAGCAGAGTCTGGAGCTGTTTTTAAATTGAAAGAAAATATGTAGCCAACCACACTTCCCAGTCAAGAGAAAGCGTGCCCCCATGAGAGAGACCTGAATTTTTCAGCTTGACTTCTGCATTTTATTCATGTTAATCAGTTGCAGAATGCACATGCAGAGGTTAAAACTGCATTTTTACCTGATCATGAGATCTCCTTTAAATTAAGCTAATTTCAGCGTAACAGTAATGATTGTGAAAATCAATTATTTCCTTATCAGCATACAACACAACCAGTGAATCTTTCTGCCCATGTAAACTATGAATCATATTAGTACAAGCAAGCCGAAAGGAACCGATTTTTAAAACACCTGATTTTCCTCCCCTCCCCCCGGAAGTTGTAATTGGAATTTTGTGCATGCAGGCACAATTTGATTCATTTATATGTCTGACCAATTGAAATGAGGCAGTTGTACGTCTAAACAACATAATTTGCACTCACAACTAATAACAGGTGAAAAATTGCACCCCAGAAGTCCTTTCCCTGGCAAAATTGTGCGTGCAGGAAAGAAAAAACAGTTTAAGTTCAGCCTGACAATCAAAACCAAAAAGTCTATATAGAGCTTTTGAAAACATATTTAGAAAAACCATGTGTGAAAAATAGATCAACTATATTCAATAAACTTAAATATATTCATTTAGAATTTATTAGAATTCACCCCAAAATTCAGTCTGTATATTTCCTTTCATTTAATGAGTTTGCACAAATTGTATCTAATATTTGTATCTTCCTCTCCTAACACTGTCTTGCTTAATATAATTAGCAGTTGCACTTACAAACACCGATGCTGCAGGCTGCTGAATCTCAGCTTGAAAGTTGCAATGCATATTGATTGCGAGCAAGACTATATAATACATTCTGCTGTTTCGCTAACATCTTTTCAAGCTACTGAAAAGCAACATAGGGTATGATTTGTGTTGGGCCACATGATTCTGAAATGATCAAAAATAAAGTCTATTATTATACTAGATTACTATAAGAGAACTTAGAAATACAGTTAGATCTGCAATATGTTCATGACTTATTCCTCTGCATACAGATTACATTCAGCAGAATTCAAATCCTGGGCTTCCAAGCACCTTTTAAATAAAAAGACACAGGCACAGTCTTAGAAATTACAATAATCCATGCACTGTTGACATTATTTGTCTCTTGGACTGTGTTTCTTCTGATGTGCTTAAAAAACAGTTTCAGAAAATGAAAATGACCAATATTAAAGCAGACCATGTATTGAAAGCATTTTCTCTTGGTGTACTCACATTCATCTTCTACAAACAGTACTTCCCTTTCAAGCCATTTTGTAAGGAATTCCAATCATTTGTATCGATTGCCTAGCGTATTGTTCATTGGTTTCCTTTCCCTTTAGTAACCATTCCTTCAGGATGTGGAAGTTGAGTTCAAAAATAGACTTTAATTCTTTTGTCATCAAACATTCAGGCTTAACTCTTCCCCAGCAGCTGTCAAGGCTCCGACCGAACTAAATGTGGTGCCAATAGATTTCAATATAATCTTCTCTCGGAACGACTAGACAGTGTTCTGTGTTGCTTGAACTTGTCTTAACCTTCCAGATGATGGAGATCTCTCAACAATGCTGAAAGAATAGGAACTGATCTTTCCAAAAGCCTTCCCCTTTTACATTCATCGACCTTGCGAGGAAAATTCTGTCTCATTTGAATTATTCATGATACTTACTGTTCTGCCAGTTCCAGCATACATTTTAAATCATTAATATGCCATGATTTTTTCATTTCCCCTTTTTCCTACATGACTTCCATCTTTAAAAGTACCATAACTTGTGTATTAATCAGTATTAATCTGATTTACTAAACTCAAAAGCGCTACCACCTTTAATGTGCATCCTTCACTACAGCTAATATTACTGTAGCCTTGTTGCTGATTAGAAAGAGACAGTGCTTGAATACAAGATTCTGATGGGTTTTATTTAAGAGACACAAGGTGGATAAGGTAATTAATATCTTTTATTGGATGAGTTTCTGTTGGTGAGAGAGATCTGGTTTTATTTAAGTCAATGTAGGGGAAACCTGGGATCTCACTTTTTTGTAATGCTCTCAAAGCTTGTAAATCTGTTTACTAGAGAAAGATGGGACAGATTCTTAGGGTAATTAAAAAAAAAATCTCTCTGTTGTGAATTCTCAGAGTCCTGGTCTACATTAGGGAGTTATTTCAGAATAACCCCACTTATTTCGAAATAACAAGCAGAGCGCCCATTCTACTAAGCCCATTATTTCAAAATAACAGGCTGGTTATTTTGAAATCTGTACTCCTGCTTTCCTCAGGGAATAACACTTATTTCAAAATAGCATTATTGTGGATGCTCTGGTGCTGCTAATTCGAAATAATTGGCCTCCAAAGGCCTCTCCCAACTATACTTGTGGCCTCTCTGGCCACACCTGCCAGCTCCACTGCTCCCCTTCTCCTGTGGAGCTTAAAGCAGCAGGCTGCAGGAAAAAGGCCTATGGCATGAGGAGAGCTTTGCCAGCTTGGAGTCACACAGCACCATCCCAAGAACTATGGCAGACCCTGGTGCTCCCTCTGAGCCCCCCCTGGCTGCCAGCACTCCTGCAGAACCCTTGGCTGCCACTGGCCAGGGACGCAGGATAGCACTGGCCTGGACTGGTGCAGAGATCCTCCATTAAGATCTGGGGCGAGGAGACCAATGACCAGGATGTCCACCCCAGAAAGAGAAACACTGATGTCTATGGCCAGATGGCTGCCAGCCTGGCCAAGAAGGGACATACCCGAACCCTTGACCAGGTCCACATGAAAATCAAAGAGCTCTGGCAGCACTACAATAAGTCTACAATATGGTCACCAGCCCCCTCCCCGCCCACGCCCCCCATCATAGCTTCCCCTTCTAGCACCTCCAGGGGCTGCCAGGGCCCCAGAACACCAGGCGGTGGGACCTTGAGGGCAGCTGATGCCTCACAAGCTGACAGAGGCAGGTGACACTTCCAGCCCCATCCCTAAGCCTCCCTCCCTGCTCCTCCTCCCTTCCCCATTCCAGGTTCTTTCCCCAGTCCTTCCCCTGTTTTATATCCCCTTAACAAAGAGACTTGTGTTTTCAAAAAAGAGGATTTTTTATTTGGGAGAGGGGGAAGATGGGAAGCGAGGGCCCAGGAAGGGAGGGATGGGGAGGAAAGGCACAAAGGAGGAATGCAGGGTCTCACAGCTGGCCTTGGCTGAAAATCTCCCTCAAGGACTCCCTGATGAGCACAACCCCTTGATTTGTTCAACAAATGGCACTGGTGTCCAGCTGCTTGTAAGCCCTGGCCAGTTGTTCAGCCTCTCCCCCCCGCAAACCCTGGCAGGAAAGTCTCCCCCTTGCTCTCACACAGGTTGTAGAGCACATAGCAGGCTGCCACCACAAAGGGGCTGTTGCGCTCAGCGAGGTCCAGGTGGGTGAGGAGACTCCTGAACCTCCCCTTTAAGTGTCTGAACACACACTCCATGACCATCTGGCACCTACTCAGCCTGGTGTTGAAGTTCTTCTTGGTGGGGTCCAGGCTGTCCGTGAAGGGCTTCATAAGCCATGGGAACAAGGGGAGGCTGCATCTCTGAGGATGCAGATGGGCATGTCTAAGTCCCAGACCCTGATGGTGTAGTTGTGGGGAAAAGTGCCAGAGTGCATCTTCTGGAACAGGCAGGAGTTCCGGAAGATGTGGGTGTCGTTCACCTTCCCTGAGCAGCCGACACTGATGTTTGTGAAGTGTCCCTTTTGGTCCATGAGGGCCTGGAGAAATACCCTTTCTGTTTATGTGGTCCAAGGCATGGTGGCGGGGGGCCAGGATGGGGATGTGAGTGCCGTCTATGGCCCCCCCACAGTTGGGGAAGCCCATGGCGGCAAAGCCATCCACAATGGTGTCCACGTTGCCCACAGTGATGACCCTCGGTAGCAGCATGTGATTGATGGCCTTGGCTATGAAGGAGCATGGCCCCAACTCTGGATTTCCCCACGCCAAACTAGTTCCTGATGGAGCAGTAGCTGCCCAGTGTGATGACCACGCGCTTCTGCAGGGGGAATGGCAGGTCACATTTGGGTGTCCTGTCATCTGAGGGCAGGGGCGAGCCACTTGCAGAGCTTCAGGAAGGTGGCCTTCTGCATGTGGAAGTTCTGGAGCCAGTGCTGGTCATCCCATCCGTGCATGACGATGCAGTCCCACCAGTCTGAACTGGTCTCCCTCTGCCAGAAGTAGTGTTCGGTGGTGTCCAGGGGGTTGAGGGGCATTTGCAGCAGCAGGAATGTCAGGACCTGGGTGACAAGGGCCTCTGGTTTGGGCTGATCATCATCCTGCTGGAGCAGCATGTGGCAGTCTGGATGAACTGCACCATGAGGCGCAGCACTAGGCTTGTGAGCCTGGCATTGTTTTGCAGCAACTATGGCTCCATGGTGTCAGTGCTGTGGTGTCTTCAAGGGCAACCAGAGCACACTGCATCTGTTTGGTGTCCCACAAGGGGGGAGACAGTGGAGGAGAGGCGTGTGGGATGTGGCCATAGAGAGGAGCTCTTGAAAGCATATAGCGCAGCTTGCCTGACCAAGCAGCCAAAGGAAGTATCCACCCTCCTGGTGCCCTCCCCGGACTGCTTCTGGAGGCTCTAAATCAGAGACAGGCTCCAAACAGTGTGGACAAACTATTTCAAAATAATTCTGAGCAATTTCGATGCTCCCCCATAGGGGGGACATGCTATTTTGATTTTGGTATTTCGGGAGTTATAATTTCGATTTTACTTATTTTGAAATTATTTCCTAGTGTAGCCATGCCCTAATAGAGCTTATATTCATCCTTTCTAAATGAAGCCATTGAAAAAAACACATACTCTGTAGTCAGATTGCTAACATCTGTGCATATCTATCACACAGCATTTGCTAGCTAGCCACGTAGGAGGCAGCTTGTCACACTTGGATAGAAGCTCACCAACACTAATGCATCTGCGATCCTCCTACACATACTTAAGGCTGAGAGCTTAGACCACAGACAATACTCTCACATGCAGTCAAGATAAACATGCAATTTCCTAGGCCATGTCTACATTATAAAATTGTGTCAACCTAACTTATATTGACATACTTCCACCACTATTATTAAATTGCTTGTGTGCATGCAAACATGACTCCTTGTGCCAGAGGTGTGCATCATCACCAGAAGTGCTTGTACTGATTGTATTAACAGTGTGGGGCATCATGGGATGACTCTTGAAAGCCAGTCCCAGTCAGCTAAGGCTACTCTGACACTATGTCAACCTCATTACATTGGTCATGATTCTATGGTGCTTGGAAAAGTGATGTTACTCAATCAGTATAGAAAGGTACTTAACGTCAGCAGGAGCCAAATTAAAGTGAAGACACTAGGTAGGTCTGTAGGGCATAGCTTCATAAGTTTCTGTTCTTGGTTAAATGGTTCAGGCATAACAATGATAAAGGTTCAAAGAACTCCTGGTGGTGTTATAGTTCCACTAGTTTTCATAGATTGCCAGCTACCACACATGCACTGGGCACTATTTCTAGATTTTTTCTTCAAGCAGAGAAGCTGCTACAATGGCTAAAAGGCATGTACAGACTTTATTACAAAAACAATCAACTGAGCTAATGTATGAAGTTGAGACACATTTTTCTTCCATGTGAAATATTAGTTTCATGGGTTGAAGAGTTGTATCTGTGTAACAGAGCAAAATTTAGTGCATGAAATCTTAACCAGTGTTTTGGCTTTATCTAGTTATATCCCCAGTCCCAGTACAGAGACTGAACCAGTCACTGAATGTGGATGGAAGTGGAATATTCCATCCTCATTCCATCCTGATTCCTGATCCATTCATTCCTGATTCCATCCTCAAGGAACCTAACCTAACTTGGAGAATAAAACTGTCACCATAGTAACTGCATCCACATAATAAAGCTCCATTGGCTTTCAAGTCCTATAAGCTTTCAAGTCCTTGTCTCTTACATAGATGGCACTTATTAATTTAAAATCAGATATAACAATTAGCTTGTCTACGGGAGGCTAATGCCTCTTGCAATCCCTGCTGATCAGCTCATGACTAGAAGATTTCAAATCTCTGTTCTGCTATCTGAAGGGCTAAATGATATTTCACCAGCAGGAAATTCCTACCAATAAAATCACAGCCTGAACTCACAGCTTTTTATTATTGCTTAAATTATTTTCCACACTTGATGGGGACTTACTGATACATTTGGATTGCATAGATGAGAGAAAGATTCTGGCTTAGTCATGTGTATACTAAGCCTAGCTATTATTGCTAGACCTAATTGCAACACAGGTCTCTCATGCAGTCAAGTCCAGGAACTTTCTAAGTTTAATATAAGTTATTTGTGATCATTTATTTAGGAATGACAAATAATTGAAGTATTGTATGCAAGACACCTGGCTCATAGAAACCACACGTGGCTTTTGAGGGCAGAATTTGGTCCATGTTATGGATTTAAGTGATGGTTGCTCTTTTCTCCCCACCCCTTCCAAATCTCAAAATTCCTATCCACACTTGTCAGAGAATTAATCAGAAGTGCACTTGAACTGGGGTTTGAGTCACAACTGCTAGCCCAAAACATCCTGAACTTTGGGAAAGTTAGGATCCAGTTCTGAATTCTGTAGCTCTGGCCTACCTTTAATTTCAATGGTGCTGCTTGAAACTACCATGATAGCATTTTAGGTTAGTATTTGTTCCTTTATAATAATTATTGTTATTTAACCATATTAAAACATTTATAAATATAGGATTATGTCATTCTCGCTTGCAGAAAAAGTTATAGGAGAGGCAAAGAGGTTTGAAAAATTCTGAGTATGATACTTGGAGATTCTGCTTTATCTGCACCTCTGGGGGTGAGGAGGGAACAGGTGTGATGTTTTCAATCACAGGGTATGTAATCCCCTTGCTACAAAGAATATCCTCTGGGTCTCAGGGCATACACAGACTGTTCCTACCTGCTGTTGCCCAAATCTCATATCCCTTGATTAGATGGTTCCCTCAAGAAGAATGGTGCTTTTGCCTTCTTGCCTTCCAACCACTGTACCCAAATGTGACACAATGCTGGTGTTCACCACAGAATGGACTCTGTAACAGGAGTGTTAACTCCTGTTCATAGTTCATAATAGGATTCCAGTGGGGCGATGCCACTTTAGCATTCCTCTCACTCAGCCGGCTTTCAAGCCAGTGCAGTGGTGTTTCTGCTTCTTCTGCACAAAAGGGAATGGAAGCATATGGGGAGTGAACTGCCTTCTAAATAGTAGGGCACTGATGTCCCGCTTGTGCAATACATCTTGTCGCCCCCCCTTCCTCCGTGGACACATTTTTCAAGGCAGATCCACATCAGGGGCACCATATCCCAAAAGCATGAATACATAGGTCCCTGATGAATGAGAGTTAGAAGTGTAAAACTGGTAACACAGTAAGGAATCAGATCTTGTGAATTAATGAGGGAGGATAATGTGATGTATGCACTGGAAATGGCTACACAAAGAAAAGTAATAATTTACGTTAAAAAACCCCACCTTTGTTGCTGAGAAGCAGCTACGGAGTTCCCAGGAGTAAAACATTACTGGTTTGCACACATATGTGGCATGTTGATGATGGTGAAATAATTTTACCTCAGTTTTCTTTTCATCTTTTTGTTTTCAGTTTAATGTTACCATGTTTTGTGTAGCACTGAGGGTAAGCACTGAGCAGTGCATGTGTTGGCATTTGGAGGGGTAGATAACTATCATTTCTATGTATGCATGTGTATATGTATGTATCAGTTATAGTTGTACAGCATGTATTGAAATCTTAATAAAGGCATGTATCTCCATGCATCCGATAAAGTGGTTTTGACCCATGAAAGCTTATGCCCAAATAAATCTACTTGTCTGTAAGGTGCCACCGGACTCCTTATTGTTTTTACAGATAAGTTGGAGACTTGTCTCTCCACTGAGCTTCTTTATGCCAATGATTGATGCCTCCTGCCTCCTAGCATAGTCATTGGTGTTGCTAATGATCCAGTTATTAGCTAGCCAGCTCCCAACAACTTATACTAATACTGTGGTTTACAATGTTAATACATGTTTAAACTCTGGTATACAGTTAGAAGAACACCCCTCCCCCCCCGGGAAAAAAATCATTAATCCCTTGCCCAATTTATCTACAACAGTATAGACAACTTCTACTTCAGCCACAAATCTACCCTACCAACCCTGTCTGAAATTTCTTTGTCTGTGGATTTTAAATAGACACGAAAATTGGTCTCATTATGGAAACACAGCTGGGACCTTAACTATATATCAGCTTCCATCACTCCATAATTCCAAAAGTTTACTTCCCCACAGCCATTTTAGTCCACATAAAGGTTTCTATAATTTAAGACCTCAGTTTAATGCAATTGTATTTTCTTTTCTAGCTAGCAACAATCTACAACTAACTTTTATGCAGCCTACAGTACAGGAAATTGTATAGCACCAAATCATTATATTAGAGCTGGCTAGCCTGCTGGGTAAAAATGCTCACAAATGTCATAACATTAGACATAATAGCTTCCCCCAGGCAAAATTCTAATGACTGCAGAGGCATGCAATTAACAATGTTATTTATTGTGACTGATAAAGCTGGCCAGCACTTCACATAGTCACAGAATCACCAAAAGCATATCATGATTCTTCTTAAGAAAAGCCAGCATTTAAAATTAGAAACAAGTTTGCTGGTTTACCATTTATCATCCAAGATATTAAAAAGCATGTTGTGTTCTATACAGTCTAAAACAAGGCACAAAGATTATAAATCATGGTCTTCAGTTCCTAGTATTGCTTCCTTTTTCAAGATGTGTATGCTTCAGTGTTAGAGCTGCAGGCCAGACAGGACAGCATATAGTACAGTGAATTATGAACCCACTAATATTCATTTTCTTCTTGCCAAAGGATGCTTTTGGCATGCCATGGAACTATGAGACAAATAAATTCCATTATCAAGGGCTTTGTGGGTTTTAATGACTCCAGTTCTGTCATTTTTTCCAGAGTTCATTGCTGAGTGTGCTGGACACAGTATTAAATTAGTTTCAGAGTGAGAGCTGAAATGCAAGTAAACTGTGTGCATATATCTGTATAATAAACTCTATATGGCCCCAATTGCCAATTACTGTAAATCTGTACAGGTGTAAACAATGATTTACACTAGCCAAGGACTGGAGTCTGGATTTTGGTCCTAGCATTAAAAAAATGATCCATAATACCAATGGTAACAGAGGTCAGACCAATTCACTTTAATAGGTGAGCGAAGGAAGAAATGTGTTTACCTTGTAAAATCACAAAAAAATAAATTCTTTTGGTTAAGTTTAATAGACACTCAACAATCCATGGACTTCTGTCTATAGTCTTGGCTTAGGCAGCATTAAATAGCTGTACTCACTTGTTTATTGATCTATTGCAAATGAGAGCGCTTGTTTTGTTATCTAAACTAGAGCTGAATGAATAATTTGCAATGAATAATTTATTAGCTGAATTCAGCCTCCTTTTCTTCTAGTGGAATATCCAGTAGTTGATTGTGATTTCCTCACATTTATTCATGAAGAAAGTTTAATCAACTAATATCTTGTACATTTTATTTCACTCTGTGGAGTGACGACAAATATTTTGAACTATGTGATTGCTCAGCTAAGAATTGTGATTGCTCAGCTAAATCACGTTATTGCTTCTATTCCCTGATTCGATGAGCATGTTTGCGTTTCAAACAGGAATATTTGTAGCAAACTGTTTCCATTATTTGCCCATTCTCTATATCAGTACCCATATGATCAACTGTACATTCATTGTATCTTTCCATACAGATACTCTGGAACGAATAAGGATGAAGAAAGATTAATATTCATATTTCATCACTGTTACAAACAGTCCACACCAGGCAAGGCAAATATTTCTTGGTGGCAATTTTGTAGAGTTTTGTCTTGTACAGTACTGTAGATACAGAGGGTTAGTTGATTGGTCTGTTAAGAGCAGCACATAGGGAACTTAAAGATGTTCTAAGTAGGGATGTCACTGTGTAGACGACTAAATGAATAATCTTGTCAACTACATGCATTCCCTGCCCTTGCTGCTTCTGTATCAGAGGCAGAAAGGGTGGTGGGGAGAGGGAAATGGTGCATGTGAGGAGCTGGCTTTAAGCAGGCTCCCCATGAGCACCGAATCCGCCTGCCTCCCCCACCCCCGCGCTGCTGCCTCTGGGTGAGGGGACAGGCTGGAGCCAATACACGTGGGGAGCTGGCTTTCAAGCAGGTTCCCCTTTTGTGCTGGCTCCATGGATCCACCTGCCTCCCATCTTGCTGCTTCCTACAGAGGCAGCAGCCGGGGGGGAGGGGAAAGAGGAGGCAGGAGCCAGTGCTGGAGGTAGCCAGCTTAAAAGCCAGTTCCTCCTTAACTGAAATGGAGCTATAGTTACTATCTCCACACTATCCTCCATCTGCAATATAAGGTTCTATGGGAGCAGGTAGGAATATGGCCAGAATGTGCTGAACTCCCTCTTGACATCACGGCCCCTTAAGGCATCTCCCAGCCAGTGAAATAGTAAAGCTTGGAAGAGCCTCAGAGCTACTCAGGGGTCAAATTGGTCTTTGGCAGCTCCCAGAATTGGATGGTGATGCAAAGCCACCAGGTATGCTAGAGCAGGAAATTTCAACCTAATAAATTCAGTATGTGGAATCTGGAAACTTGGATGTGCATGTTTAGATCTGCTGATCCTTGGTTTGGACCAAGAGCTGCCTCCCAGATTGGATATTGTGTGGAAATATAATAAAATACTATTTTTTATAATTTCATACAGGATTTCTAGAGCCATTACTTCTCAGCCCTCTGTTCAATGTTAATAAATACATAAATGAATTGCATCCTGCTTTGGGGTCTAGTGGTTAGGGCAGGAGTCTGAAAATCAGCTGAGTCTGAAAATCACTTGACTGTGCGAATCTGGAAAAGTCAGCGGTTCCTCTTTCTCTCAGATTTCTTTTTTTTCCCATTGGGAGGGAGAAAGCATCCCTGCCTCCTGCGGATGTTAGGAGGGTTAATTAGTTAAATGTTTCCATAGAGCTATGAGATCCAGATGAATGATGCTATAAAAGTGCAAAGTTTTCTTTTTCCCCCACCATGTCCACTATTTGTGCTTGAGGCTACACATTAAACATTCTGCTGAGTTTCAAGTGTTACATCTAAATACCAACAATAAAGCAAGTTCCCCCAATATATTTTAATCATGATCTTTTCCATCTAAATTCAAGGTAAAACACTTACAATTGTGCTAGCACTTGTATTTTTTCTTGACAATTACTTCTCCTTTCTCTTTACCCGGTAGTCGATCTGTTAGGGTGTGTCTACACTGCACCGTAGGTCAAAATAAGATATACAATTTGAGCTATGCAAATTGCCTATCTTATTTCAATCATATTTCCAAATAACCCACTATTCAGAAACATCCCTTACTCCTCATGGAATGAGGTTTACAGGGATGTCGGAATAGCAAGCCCAAAATAATGGGCTTGCTGTTAAGATGTGAGATAGATATTTTGGGATATTCTGATATCCCAAAATAGTGGTGCAGTGTAGACGTAGCCTTAGAGACATATTTAAATATTTTCTAGTGTTCTCCTGCTCCTTTATTTCACTGCACATGATCTGAATATGTGTGTGCGCGTGTATCTGTATTAGAGATTTGTGTGTCTGTCTGTGAGTGTCCATCTGTCTGTCTGAGAGTCCGTTTGTTCAAGAACTCTTCCTAAACAGTAAGAGCTAGGACCACCAAATTTGGTATTCAGCTTCCTCTTATCCTAACTTAAAGCAAGGTCATGGTTTGGTTGTGGCAGGAAAATGCACCATCACCCGCCACATGAGCCACAGCCTACCTCCGACCAGCATGGTAGGACTGCCCTAATGTGTGGAACTTGGCAGAACACTCCTGCTGAGGCCTCACCAATGCCGAGTGGAGTGGGACAATTAGCTCCTGCATTTTATACATACAGGGGTTGCCCGTGAGCCTAGGCAAACTAGGCAGTTTCCGGGGCACCCCGTGATGACGTCATGGCCATTGACGGCCGTGCAGGCGGGGGCGCTGATAGCGCCTCTGCCTAGGGTGCCAGCTGCCGCAGCTGGCCTCGAGCCGCTCCTGTATACATAGGATACTAGGGGGCTGCACCCCCTACTTGCAACATCTGCCAACTCCCCTCTCTCTGGGAGTAGGCAACCCCAGCTCTCCTACCAGCCACTGGGGTGGGCCAGACCGAGGCAGTGCCAGCCCTGGCTATCCCTCCCGACCTCCCCGGTCCAGGCCACACCAGTCCCTGCTCTTCCGTCCCCACGCTCTGGCCCAGGCTATGCCAGCCCCAGCTCTGCCCCCGGCCCCCAGGGAGGGCTGAGCCCTGGCCCTGCTTTGTTGGCCCACGGACAGCCCCAGGCCTTCTGCTGGGGAGGGGAGCCTAGCTATAGTTATGCTGCTACCCTGTGGGGCCAGCTGGAGAGGGGGTGGAGATCATGGCCATTGATGGCACTTGGCTCTGTGCTTGGGCTGTGGGGAGTAGGGAGGCCCACAGGGGGGCGGCAGCGGTGGCCTGGAGGAGCAGTCAGGACAGTCCCGGACTGATGTTGGGGAAGGGAGCCCAGCCATAGCTAAGGCTGCTGCCTGTGGGGGCCTGGCAAGGACGAAGCATCTGAGCCCCAGGAGGGGGATGGAGATCCTGGCCTGGAGCTGGGGGCGGGGCAATGTGAGTGGCGTGCTGATGTCACTCTGTTATCCTGCAGGAAATACATATACATATATATATATATATATATATACACACACACACACACACACACACATTACAGTTAATGTACCTCAGAATGATACTAACCTTATTTGCAATTGCGTCGCATTTTTGATACATTTAATTTGTGATCCATTACAGCCCAAGACCCTTTTAGCAGTACTACCACCTAGCCAGTTATTCCCCATTTTGTGGTTGTATACCTGATTTTTTCCTTCTCCAGTGCAGTACTTTGCCTTTGTCTTTACTGAAGCTTCCCTTTCTACTGATAAGGAAATATGGTGATATGCCCTCCTTGAAATAGATCTCATAAAATCAGATTAAGAATGATGCTTCATATATAAACTAGGAGATTCGTCCAGGGGTTTCAGCCTTAATGTATATGTATAGGATAATGTATACAACTCATGATAGATGATGGGCAATTAATTTAGAGAAAACCTGTTGCTCATTACCATAGAAATTATAGATGACAAAGATGCATCTGATCATACAGTCCCTGCTCCTGTCCTGAAGGATTAGGGCTTTACCTAATGGGGATTTTACTACTTTAGTGAGTATTATACAAAACATAGATTTTAATGTCAAAAAGCTTTTCCTAGTATGTCCTACAGTTTTCCTCCAATTCTTCTTACTACATTCCTTTGTACAACTGTAACTGATCATTCCTAAACACTTTTGGGCTTTATATGTCAGAAGCAGCACTTTAAATGCTACCCAGAAAAGCACAGGCAGCCACTACAGATCATATACTTGCAGTGAAATATTTCACTTATCCACTGGGTTGTAGCACTGTGCTTTAGTTTTAGGTTTTAGATTATTTTAAATTGAAGCCCAAGGTAAAGCATAGTACACTAGCTAAGCAATCTGGGGATAACAAAGAAATGGATAATAATTGCAAGATCTGTATGTGAAAGGAACAGTTACAATCTTCTGACTGTACATCAATGACAAATAAAAGGGTTGTCAAACAATTAAATATAATTGCAATTAATCATGAGATAAAAATAGTAGTGTTTAGTTGCACTTTTAATCACACTGTAATAAATTATGAATTTAAATTATAAATATTTTTGGATTTTTTTTACATTTTTCAAATAACTTATTTTCATCTACAACACAGAACACAAAGTACATAATGCTTACTTTATGTTAATTTTTTGTATTACATATATCTGTATTGCAAAAAAAATAAACAAAAGAAATAGTATTTTTCAACTCACCTCCTACAAGTACTGTAATGCAATCTCTTTTTCATGAAAGTACAACATACAAATATATCCTTTTTTAACATAACTGAACTCAAAACCAAAGCAATGTAAAATGTTAGAGCAGGGGTCTCCAACCTTTTCAAGCACAAGATCACTTTTTTAGTTTAAGTGCAATCCACGATCTACCTCAAACCCAAATACCCTTGCCCTGCCTCCTTCATGCCCCTTCTCCGAGGCCCTGCCCCTGCTCAGTCCATCCCCCCTCCTTCCCACCCGTATTCTCCCTCCCTTTCACCAGGGAGGGGCAGAAGGTTGGGACACAGGCTCTGGTCTTGGACTAAGGGATTTGGAGTGTGAGAGGGGCTCTAAGCTGAGCCTGGGGCAGGGGTTTGGGGTATAGGAGGGAGTTCATGCCTGGGGCAGGGGATCAGAGCTGGCTCCATCTGGACACTGCTTACCACAGGTGGCTCCTGGGTGGTGGTGCAGTGAGGCTAAGTCAGGCTCAGCCCTGCCCTGGCCCTGCACCACTCTCAAAAGCAGCCAGCAAACTCCCTCCATCCCAAGCCCTGTTGTGCCCCCTCTTCGCTCTGTGGGGATAGCATACAGGGTTGGAGGGGGTCACCATGACATAAGCACCCCTCCTCTCCCTTCCCTGCCCTGTACCGCAGGGAGGGGCAGCTCCAAGGCAAAGGGGCAGGAGATGCGCAGCAGTGTGGTGAAGGACAGCTGGGGTATGTCTAGACTGCATCCCTCTGTCGGCAGAGGGATGCAGATTAGGCAGGTTGACATTGCAAATGAGGCAGGGATTTAAATATCCCGCGCCTAATTTGCATAAAAATGGCCATTGTGTTTTGCAGACTCAGCACTTTGTCGCAAAAAGCGGCAGTCTAGAGGGGATCTGTCGAGAAAGAAAGCCTTTCGACAGATCCTGTAAACCTCCTTGCAGGAGGCATAAGGGATCTGTCAAAAAAGGCTTTCTTTCTCGACAGATCCCCCTCTAGACTGCTGCTTTTTGCCGACAAAGTGCTGAGTCTGCAAAACGCAACGGTTATTTTTATGCAAATTAGGCACGGATATTTAAATCCCTGCCTCATTTGGTAATGTCGACTGTTTAATCTACATCCCTCTGCCGACAGAGGGATGCAGTCTAGACATACCCCTGAAGTGCCAGCACTTGATAGCCTCTTGGCCAGACCAGTCACGATCACCTGTCAGAGGCTCCAAGATCTACCAGTAGATCCCAATCTACTGGTTGGTGACCACTGTGTTAGAGCCTACAAGTGCACTCATTTCTACTTCTTGTTTAGCCAATTGCTCGAACAAGTTTGTTTACAATTATGGGAAACAATGCTGCCCACTTTTTATTTATGTTTCCTGAAATTAAGAAATGGAGCCAGTGTTGCAAGATATCTACATGCCATATATGCTAACCATTCATATGTCCCTTCATGCTCCGATCACCATTCCAGAAGTCATGCTTCCATGCTGATGATGCTCATTAAAAATATGTTAATTAAATTTGTGACTGACTTCCTTGAAGGACAATTGTGTGGTGACATTTGTAAGGTGCATTTTCATGACAGAGATTGTACTACAGTACTAATATGAGGTGAATTGAAAAAAATACTATTTCTTTCATTTATCTTTTTTGCAGTGCAAATATTTCTAATAAAAACAAAGTGAGCACTGTACACGTTGTATTCTGTGTCTTGAAAACACTATATTTGAAAAATAGTTTTAGCAGCCCACCAGCCTGGCTGGGGGAAGCAGGGTCTGTGGTAGCCTATGGCACTAATAAGAAATCACACTGTGCACATATTTGTACCTATAGGGTAATTGTTGGGAATGCATGACATTCAAGTCTTGTTTTATAAGTTAGCTACTAATAAAATGTAACAATGCATTTTTCAAAATATCTGCAGTTTAAAAGACAATTTTCTCAAAATGCTCATTTGTGGCTTTTATGGTGATATATTTATCAAGCAGATAGACATCTACTGAGTAATTCACCAATTACCCCACCTCCATTCTTGCAAATATATCTAAGGTTTGAACTAAAATAAAGAAAATGATTTTCAGCAGTATTCCATTGTTTACAGCAGGCAGTCTGGCTAGGAATGGGAGCCGGTGGCAGTAGGCCATCAGCCTGGCAGGAAGCCTGGCCGGAGCCGGTAGCAGTGGGACCATCAGCCCAGCAGGAAGCCTGGCCAAGGCCAGCAGCAGTGGGGCCAGCAGCCCAGCAGGAGTAGCTGTCATGGGGGCTGGAAGCAGGGGGGCCAGGTGGGCTGAAATGGAGCATTGAGGTGCAGTGGATTGGGAGGGCCAGTGGCAGGGAGGTCCAACCTGTATTATTAGTTATCAGTGCATTTTATACTGTTATTAAACACATTTTAAAATGTAGTTAATTTGTTTTGCATTAATCGCTTCAGTTAACCACGATCGACGGCCCTAATAACTACCTGTCCTGGATGTTGCTGCTACCTCTTGTTCTAACAGCATCTAGGAGTCCAACCTGATCCCTAAATGATGAACTTGAACAACAAATGATACACACATAGCTGAAGAGTCAGATATTACTCTTTCCATACCTTCAACCAGCACCATCACTTGAGATTCAATCTTATGGTACTGAGTACACTTACTGGCACTGCTAATTGTGGCACCGATTACCTTGGATTTGAGGATTTTTGCCTACTTTTAGGAGGACTGTACCTAGCCTCTGAGGAACACAAGCCATGCTGTTTATAGAGTGATTGTTGGGTCCAGTCAAGAAATTTCGTAGGCACGAATTTCAGAGGAAACTTTATCCTCATACAAGAAAGTCTGGTGAGAGATGCCAACAAAAGTTGAGTATCAAGTAGATTAAGACAATATGAAACAAAGAATAAAGGACTAGAGTAGGTAGAAGACACTAATGCAGTCTATGTTGTATACATAGACAAACACACTATATATGCATACACACACCCAGGCACACCCTCCCCCCATCCATGCATGCATGCACCTCCCTCTCACATTTGTATCAAGAGACTTTGAAGTTAATGCTTTCAGTGCTCATTATAAGGTGGGTTGCAGAGCAGGTTGCTTTCCTTGAATGTTAAGGATTCTTAATCTAATCTTATAATGTAAAATAAATTATGACTGGGCTGTGATAAAGCACAAATTATTTTCATAGCCTTCGTAACGAAAAAGCTATCAACCAATGTCATAGAGTCTGTCATATAGTAGATTAGTTACAGTAATTCACTCCTACAGCCATGTGGTTATGCGGAATAAACCAGTCAGAGGTTTATGAAGATATACAGCAACAGCAATGGCTGCATATTAGTAAATTATAAATCTCTGAACATCTATATTTTGCTTAGGGAATTCAGTGCAATTATATTTTTTCCTATACATCTGATTAGCCACAACACCACACACACAGAAATATACAAGGAGAGAATGCTTATTTTGGCCTTAGTCTGTGTTTTGAAATCGATTTAATATGTTGCTGTTTCTGTTACGAGCACTTATAGTTCAAAAGGAATTATTGCTTCAATATACTGAAATTCCCCCTTCTGTCCAGAGAAGCACTGCTATAGTGTACTTTTAAAATGTAGGGCTTTGATAAAAGCCTTTCATGTCAATCTCTTTTTCAGAATTGTTTCTTAATAGAAAGTAAGTCTTGTTTGCCTTGTTTTTTCTTTTTCTTTTATCAGGACATTGTGGATCCATACACAGAACACTGTTAGATGTATGTTCGAGACAGACTGCAGTTTCAGTACTCAGCCTTAATTTGAAAGGGACTAAGTAGCTGTAGATGTACAACTCAAGGAAAAATTTCATGGGTAAAAAACAAAACAAAACAAAACAAAACAAAACACCTCAGTAATTCTTACTCTGGTATCCAGAATTCTTCAAATGCAGCTCTCTACCACAAATAAACTAAGTATGTCTCAGTCACAAAGGGCATGTCCACACAGCAGTGTTATTTCAAAATAAGCTACTTCTGAGGTTTTTTAATCTGAAAGAGCTTTATTTAGAAATAAGCATGCAGTGTAGATATAGTCAAAGAGACAGCAAACTGTTATACTGATGGTCTCCTGTTGGTAAGATTTAATTGCTTTTACAAAATAATCTACAGTGCATTCACTAAAGTACTGTGAAGCATTCTGTTCAATAATTAAAAGTAAACCGCATTTATTTAACTGAATTAACAAAGCTTGACTTGTTTGATGCAATATCCTTTTACACCTAGTTGGTTTAAATATCCATAGATAGGAGCTATGATCGCAGGGGATGTTCTAGCAGTTCTGCCATGCAAGAGGCAGCATTCTGGGTTGAATATAGCTTCAATTCTTGGGTGTCCACTGCTTACCGGATCAGTTTGCCGATGGAAGGGGGCCCAAAAGGGCAGTTGCCCTGGACTCATCAATTCAAAGGGGCCTCGCACTCCCAGCTGCTGCCACTGCCACTGCAGCAGTGGTGGTCAGAGCCTTGGGCCCTTTAAATTGCTGCTGGAGTGCCATACGGTGTGCTCTGTTTTGTGCAGAGGGCTGGCTGCCCTTGCCCCGCCCCTTCCATCCAAGACCCCTCCCCTTCCATCCAAGGCCCCTCCCCTTCCAGGAGTGCAGAGCTGACCCCTCCCTGCACAGTCTGTCAGCTCCCCTGTACCAGATATATGCCAGAGGACATATTTGGGGTGAGCTGTTGCAGAGCTGAGATATGGAGATCCTCTTTCCCCTAGAATGGAGAGGGTAGGTTCAATCTGTGGAAGCTGCTGCATCATCAGGGCAATAATAGTGGCTGTCCAGGGCATCTGCAGTGCACTCTGGAGTACAAGGCAGAGGATCCATCTTCCCTTGGACTGCAGAGTGTCTACACAATTTAGTACTTGTGCTGCATGTTGGGTACAGGGCTTAAGGGACTGATCCTGCAAGGTACATAATGCCCTCGACTCCAGTTGTAGTTAGGTCAGAAGACAGTTCTCAGGACCCATCAGGATCAGGCCCTAACTCACAGTTATGTGAATCTGCAGTTGATCTCCCCATGCATTAATGAGGTTCAGCTGTATGTGGGGAAAACACATTTTTCTTCATGCCACTGCCACCAGCATAACTCAGAGAAACAGAAGACCGTTAAACCCCCACATCATTACCCTTTCATTCTGCGTGACTTACTTTTCGCACAGTGTAACAGGGAGCAACTCACCACGATGGGGCCTCCTGCTGGTCACTTGGGAATCAACTCAGCTCAGCCCCGGAGTGCCCTCTTCTGGCTGGTGTCTCACATGCTGTTACGTCTTGTTCACCAGCTTGTATCAAAACCTGTGTCCCTCCCAGACAGAGGAGACCTTCCCCAGAGTACTGTCCTGTCACAGTGCCCACACACACTGGGGTCTTCCCCTCAGCGAACCCTCAACCCCCTTTGCCCACCTTGCCTCAGTGACCCACTGCCAGTCTTCATCTAGTCCATCTCAGGGGCAAACTGCAATCTGAAATGGCCACTCATCATTGGCCTGGGAAAGGGACCTGCTGTCTTCTCCCGCCCTGGCTGCTTCCCTGCAGCCCTAGTATCCTCAGCCCTTGAAGGCAAGGCCCCAGCCTGGAAGTTTGCCTGGCCTGAGCTTTCCAACTCTGCCTGCCTTTCCGCAGCCCTGCTCTGTCTCAAGAAGTCTCTGTAGCTTCCGTGGCTTCTGCTTCACAGATGGAACAAGAGTGTCCTTTCCCCTCCTCTCCAGGCACTCCTATTTATACAGCCCCGCCTGGGCCCTAATTAGCTGCTACTTGCCACAGCTGTTGGTGCCATAGCCCCATTCCTTTCCCAGGGCTGGAGTTAATCCTCAACAGGGCCAGTGAGGGGCAGACACCCCATCACACACATCTTTATTTACTTTTGTTGAAATGGGGAATGAGACAAGACTAGCCCATTTCTAGTCCAATGTGTTGGTTGGTTTTCATGCACTAGCACAATACTATTGTGTTTGGGTTCTGACGGCAACAAAGGGGAGCATGTAAAAAAAAAAAGTTGTTTTTTTCCATGCAATTTAAGAGAAAATGTCATGAAACATTTCTATTCATGTTAGATTTTGAAATATATTTATTGAAAGAAAAACCTAGATTTTGGACTAGTTAACAAGATTCCTCTTTTAAATGAAATGACCATGGTGACATTTTATACTTACTCCCTACATTAACAGCTTAAGTTATGTGCAGGGCTTGCACATTGCCAGAATTGCTTATGTATTTCTATATGTGGGCTGTAGTGTTTCAGAAGTAGGAACGGAAATGTAGTTCCTTTGTGTAACACAGTTTCATCTTTGTGCTGTTAAATTTGCATATGAAGTTGCTATTAATCACTAGAAGAATGAGGAATTTTAACAAAATCTGGAAAATCAAAAGAAAGAAGAGAGAATGTGAAAGCAACCTAAAGAATAGTTTTAAATGTAATGATTATGCATGACTGTAATGCCTCATTCACATCTAATGTACGCTTCCTGGAAACAAGAAAGTGCTGTATAAATATCATCATCTAAAATGTTCAACTGTAGAGCACAAATTAGGCATTGGAAGCTAGCTGCAACACACACAAGCTCATTGAAATTCTAGTTTGAACAAAGATATGTAGACAAGGGTGGCAAGTTTATCATGAAAACCATGACTTTCAAGGTATAATACAAACACATACACAGAACCGTAAAATGAAACTACAGTTCTTCCATTCAAGCATATATACAGATAAGGTTTTGTTACAAAACTTACAAGCTACCAGAGAAAGTCTGGGAACAGAATAGTGGCCGGGCCCACCATGCTATTTCGAAAAAAGATACGCCATTGACGTAGCTCAATTTGAGTAGCTTATTTCAAGTTAAGCCCTGCAGTGTAGATGCACCTTCAGATGATCCAAGGCTGAGAGAGAGAAAGCTGGATCTTGGAATGTAAGATGATATTGAAGACTTACTGGGAAGTTGCAGGGAAAAGGGAAACACTGTTGGGGTAGGATTCTGGCAAAGAAAGTTGGTCCTATCTGATGTGAGAGTGGGTTTGGTACTACAAAGTGGTTGAAATTTGAGCCTGGTCTCATTTGTATTGAATCAGCTTCCCAGGAACTGATTGAGATGTGGCCAAACTATATGGGGTAATATGCTCCCAGGGCATTCTGTTGTAGATTTCTATCATCAAGATCAGAGGTGAAAGTAACTTAAAATTTCAGCAACCCAGGCCCTTGTTAGCTTTTCAAATTGCCCTGCTGGTTTTTGCTGCAGCTCAGCTAGCTCTTGCTGGAGCTGCACACCCAGGCACACCTGCTTACTTTTAACTCTGGTCAAGATAACCATAATAAAGGAGGCCTTCCATGCACGATCACAGGATGAACCTCCTAAGTAACTAGTGGAGGAACACTTACAGCTAGAATCCTGGCATTCCAGGAGATAAAGAAACCTGATTAGTCTTTTGAGAAACAAAATATTTACACAGTACTGTGCATTGTACAGCACTGTAGCAAATCACACAGCAAAGTAAGAGTAGGGTCAAGATATAGTGTTAACTGCCATGCTTTCTAGTGTCCCTGACTGAAATCTTATTTAGCGGCACCTCAGAATAAGAATTCTGGTGGCTGAGGGGCATATATTCATTATATTCAATGCCCTTTTGTATCTACCAAAACACGAGAGACTTATTTTGACAAAATGAGAAAATATGTTGTAGATGAAAACTCTCCACTGAAAGCATGGACATGAACCGATGATTAGACTATTAGTCTCTATATCAGCAATGGGCAACCTAGGCTAGTGAGTGGGCAGCATGGATGACCCTTCATCTCAGTGAGACACAAGATTGGTCTCCTGGGATAGAATAATTTTGCTAACTGCGCTTCAGAATGCAAAGGTTGTTCTGATTGAGTCATAGCAGCACGTTGATTAGATGCAGAAGGAGCGCACGGCTCTGTGCAGTCAGCATGCTCCTCACTTCATGTGTGTGTCACTTTAGTAATACCAGTAGAAAACAAACAACATGGATGGAAATCAGCAGAATCTGGCAACAGTGCACAAGGCAACAACAAACAAAACGTCTCACGGGGCCACACGCAGAACCCTGATTGGGGAAGAACAGCCAGTGGAACAGTACAAACTGACATTTAAAATAAGATACACTAATTTTATTTACTATTGGAACATTTTTGGGGATGGCAATTACAGAAAAGAATGGGCTGATGTGCAGACTTGTGTCTAGAGATAGTTGAAGGAAAGAAAGTACATTTTAAGAGTCAGTCAAGGAGGGCTACTGTGTTTGTTCATTTTACCCTAGAATTCTCACTTGCAGCTTTTCCCATATAAAATTTCTATCCTGACTGGAACTGAGCTCCTATATGATGCTAAGAGCCTCCTGCAAAGTTTTCAGTGTCCTCAAGTGAGAAGCTTTCAAGATCAGGCCTTGCAGATGAAGAGATTGGGTATTAGACTGTTCTTTTCAGAAAGCATTTCTATGTACTATATGATTGCATAAGATCCAGCCCTGACATATGCTGTGATTTGCCAATTGGACCCCTTTGCTTAGCCAAGAGATGCAATGAATTAGCATAGAATTCTGGTTAGCAAATAATTTCCATCAGAGGGATGCACCCTAATGGCATAAGTATGCTGATTCCTTTGAAAGAATAACAATATGATACTCTGAATAGGGGGTGTGCCTTTTCTGGATGAGATTTACCAAACCATCTTATACTGTATGCACTGCAGTATTCTTGGGTGGTGGAAAATAGAGGAGCAGTTCTGAGTGTGGAGATGAAGGATAAATATTCACAACCCCACACATGCTCGACCAATGACTGTGATATCTACTGAACCTTTCAAAGATTGTTATGGTAGATTAGATCCAAAATTCAATCTTTTTCTCATTACAGCTCTTTGCAAAACAAACATGATTTATATCTTTAAAAAGATTTCCACACTTCCCTAGTAGCTTCACTTTCATAAGCATTCCTAGAATAGGCAGACATACACGGTAATGAGAAGATGAAACTGTGAAGCAAACACTTCAATGTCCATCTTCCTATGGGCTACTAAACATCAATGAGGGGGGAACATCTTCTCCTCCCCCCAAAAGAAAACGTACAGAACATGGCATAGTAGAGTCCTTGCTGTTAAAAATATTGGGCAGTTCTGTGTATAATCATATTGTACATAATTTGTAACCAGGTTTGCCCCAGGATATTAGAGAGACAAAGTAGATAAGGGAATATTTTTTTATTGAACCAAGTTCTGATGGTGACAAGAGACAAGCTTTGTGTAGGTCAAGAGCTCATCTTTTTCACCAACAGAAATTGGTCCAATAAAAGATATTACTTCACTCACCTTGTCTCTCTATAGTCATATTGGGCATATCACTTTATCAGGCACTTCAACTTGTGTCCTTTTTATTGCACTGCACATGGAAACATTCATTCCATGCATATCTGCTTGACAGGGAACAGAAGTGAAGAAATGTGTTTGTATGGCCATTCTGTAATATCTAGTCACACAAGGAATAATGGAATGAAATCTAATTTCTTTCCATCATCATCTCTACTTACACAGCAAAGTGATCCTGTGCATAGCACATAGTTAAGGAGTGCTATAATTTTTTTGCTTGGAAGATAGCAGTGTTTAACCATATTGCATACACTGTTTGTGAACACTCAGCACCAGTAAGCTACATTAGAAATAAATCAATCCTGTCTTATTGTTTATATCTATCACTAATTTCCTTTTTCTATTTATCATGTGTGTCTAAAGATCTTAACAGACCAATGCAATAAACTTTAGTTCTAGTCTGGAAAAAAGCCAGCTTCAGAAATGTCAAACATAATGAAAAGTTAAAAAGCACAAAGGATAATATGGTACACAGATTGCTCTCTGTCCTAAAATCCAGAGACCTTCTTGATTTAATCAGGTCCAGGTTAAAGACCAAGTCAACTCAGGCTGCATTTATGTCTGCTACTATAATGGCAATAGATGGGACTATATGTGACTGGCTGATGCCAGGCATTCAAGTTGCTTGGCAAACCTCAGGAAGTGCTAACAGCTTCTGATGGATGAGTTCTTGTGGAGTACAGTGGGATCACTGAGAATTAATAAGCAGGTACAAACCATAAGGAGGGCAACAGGAAAATACTCTCTATATTTTCCCTCACCAGAATCCCCAAGATGGAATAAAGGCAAACTAATGATTCATGTGAGGCACTGGATGGTGAGATCCCCAGGTCAGAAGGCATGACAAATTATACTGGGAAGAAGGTTCTGACCATTAAGGCTATGTCTACACTGCTGGCTTTTGCCGGCAGAGAGTATGCTAATGAAGCACTCATTAGCAACTTCTCATGCTTCATTTGCATAATATCTGCCCAAGAGTTTTTGTGCAAAAACAAGCAGTGTAGACAGGTTCGTTTTGCGCAAAAACCCTCTTTTGCACAAGATCCTTATGTCTCAAAAAAGGAGGTATAAGGACTTGCACAAAAGGTTTTTTTTTGTGCAAAACAGACCCATCTACGCTGCTTGTTTTTGTGCAAAAACCTCTTGTGCAAAAACCCTTGGGCAGAGATTATGCAAATGAAGTGCAAGAAGTTGCTAATGAGCGCTTTATTAGCATACTCCCTGCCAGCAAAAGCTGGCAGTGTAGACATAGCCTACAGTACAGACTGTGGTTGTGATGCTGTTATTCTTAACCCTTCAGGAAGTATAGCACCTGGATATTTGCACCAAGCAAAAGAATGACATGAACCTTCATAAATGAATAATCAAAACAAAAACACAGACTGATAGACGGATGTATTAAGGGATGCTCATTATTGTGACCCATTTAATTGTCATTTCAGGACAATGGATCAATATGCAGGTACTTCTCATAGTCTGAGAAAATGACAGAATATGGGGTTGTATTTCTCTTATCCAAGGAGACATAGTGTGTGCTTGTATATAACCAAATAAGCTATAGAACCATCACAATCTACCTTCAAGTGAAGCCAGTCAAAATGTCGATCATACAGATTTACAGTCCTATGACTGCAGTTGAGGACAAGGTGATTGATGAGTTCTATGAATGGCTTGAAGAGACATTAAAATACTAAGGAAAGATATCACTCTTGTAATTAGGAACATGAATGCAAAAATTAGAAGTTCAGGGTGTCATAAACAAGTAATTGACAACAATGATTTGTGCAAGGGGGATCCAGTAGATAAAGTTTACTTAGAATTGACAAGATCCCTCACCAAAAGCTCTTAAATATAGTCAGCTGTCATGGGATGAGAGAAGTTACTCTCATGGATTGATAACTAGTTAAAAGATAGGAAAATAAGATAGTTATAAATGGACAGTTTTCAGAATGGAGAGAGGTAAATAGTGGTGCCTCCCATGGGTCTGTACTGAGACCAGTCCTATTCAGTATAATTCATAAATGATCTGGAAAAAGGGGCAAACAGTGAGATGGCAAAATCTGCAGACGATACAAAATTACTCAAGATAGGTAAGTCACAGGCAGATTGCAAAGAGCTACAAAAGCATCTCTCAAAACTGGGTGATTGGACAACAAATGGCAGATGGCATTTAATGGTGATAAATGCAACATAATACACATTGGAAAATGTAATCCCAACTACATATATCAAATGATGGGGTCAAAATCAGCTGTTACCATTCAAGAAAGAGATCTTAAAATCGTGGATAGTTTTCAGAAAACACCTATTCAATGTGCAGCGACAGTCAAAAAAGGGAACAGAATGTTATGAATCATTAAAAAATTATCATATTGCCTTTATATAAATCAAAGACATGCCCATATCTTGAATACTGCATGCAGATGAGATTGCCCCTCTCAAAATTATTTAGAATTACAAAAGTTTCAGAAAAGGGCAACAAAAATTATTAGAGGTATGAAATGATTTCCATATGAGGACAGATTAATAAGACTAGGACTTTTCAGTTTGGAAAAGAGACGACTAAGTGGGGATAAGATTGAGTTCTATAAAATCATGACTAGTGTAAAGAAAGTAGATAAGGAAGTACTATGTACTCCTTATAAACACAAGAACTAAGAGTCATCAAATGAAATTACTAGGCGAGTGTAAAACAAACAATAGGAAGTATTTCTTCACATAATGCATAGTCAGCCTGTGGAACTCTGTGCCAATGGATGTTGTGAAGTCCAAGTCTATAACAGGGTTCAAAAAAGAACTAGATATGTTCATGGAAGGGAGCTCCATCTACGGCTATTAGCCAGGATGGGCAAGGATGGAGTCCCTAGCCTCTGTTTGCCCGAAGCTGTGAATGAGTGACAGGGAATGGATCACTTGAAGATTACTTTTTCTATTCATTTTCTCTGGAGCACTTAGCATTGTCCACTACCAAAAGACAGGATGGGCTCGATGGACCTTTTGTCTGACCCAGTATGGCCGTTCTTATATTTACATGAGAGAGGATGGCATTTAGCTGAATTCTGCTACTCGAATCACCTGGTTATTACAAATACCATTTTCACTCAGCATCCTAAATATCTATATAAATGGAGGTCACTGATGGCATGACAAAGAACCAAACTGACTATATAATGATTCAGTAACTCTGGAAATTGAGTGTTCAATGGACAAATACTTTCCCAAATGCAGCCTGGGAGTCAGGCCATCAATTGTTAGCCTCAAATATAAAATGAAAACTTGAAAAGATAAAACATTTGGCAGGCCCACCAGGACGTGTCCAGAATCAATGAAAACTACACAGCTTCTGTTCAGAATGGTTCTGAGGCATTGTCACAGGTGGAAAAAAAAAAGCACTTTGGAATAAAATTAAAATTATTGTGCTCAAAGACACCAAAGCACACATTCAAAACAAACAAACAAATAAACAAACCAGCCAGGATTGGACTACAATATGGTTAAATGAGAAGTGTTTCAATTTGCAAAATTAAAAATGCAGAGTAAAATATAATGGCTTTGATAGTGAAGAACTCAGGAGAGAGTAAAAAACACCTGGACAGATTCAAAAGCAGACTAGGTAAGAGGAGAACTAATAATTAAGGAAAAAGTACACAAAATTTGAAAATGACAGACAGTAATAATACAAAAGGTGTATTTGTAGAGGTCAAACTTTTTACCAAATTTTTTAGCACAAGAAAACATAATAAGAGACCATGATGGCTGAGTCTTCACTGAAAAAGATATCAAATGCCACTGGAGAGATTACCGTGTCCAGCTGTATGCCACATTAGAGCTACTTACCATAGAGGATGGCAGAAAGGAGAGTTTAGAGATGGAGCCATCAATCCTGAGAAAGGAAGTGGTGCAAGCTATTATGGAAATGAAACCGAAAAGCACCAGGGGAGATAATGCACAAACAAAATTTTTAAAAGTGATTGGTGATCACAGTATTAATCATATGGAAAATTTGCAGCAATGTATAGAAAAGTAGAAATTGTCTGGGTGACTGGATGAAGGGAGTCTCTATCCTAACCAATGAAAGTAGACATAACGGAGTGTAGTAACAATTGTATTATCCCTCTGATACTGCACTTGAGTAAAGTTCTGCTCTACATAATACAGGATTGCATGAAGTGAATGAGAGAAGAAGTACCACCACAATAAGCTTGTTTCAGAGACAGATGAGGCATATGATCAAATTGCAAACATCTGTCACGTCACAGAAAAATGGAGGGAATATAATCACCCACTGATCATGGGTTTCATTGACTTATCAGATGCTTATGAGCCTATCTGATACCACCTGATGTGACTATCTTTGGCAGATCTTGGCGGACATGGGGATTCCAAAGCATTTAACTGAACTCACTGCTAGTTTCTACTGTCAACAGTAGCCCATGGTTCCAACAGCAGCAGGTGACAGCAAATGATATTTCACAGGACAGAGTGTGAAACAAGGGTATTATGACTCCCAGGCCTGTACTCAGAAGTTGTTTGGAACATTTTGGCAAAATGGATGGAGCTGGGATTTTCATATGCAAACTCCTCTTAGCAGACTTCAAATACACTAATAACATGATGCTTTTAGCTACAATCATGAATGCAATGCAACAAAACTTGAAGTTAAAATAATCAATGAGGAATTCCAGAATATCCAGGAATGAAGTAAAAACAAAATACATGCACACTGACACGATTAACAAAAACAGGATTCCATCAGACATCATGATTAATAGTCATATTTTAGAGGCAGTAGATGAATTCAGTTATTTGTAATTATGCACATCCAACCCAAGGAGGTTATTCCTCAGAAATTAGAAGACTAGGACTAGCTGACATATCTATGGGATCTATTGTGAAATTTGAAAAACACCTACAAACCATAGCACTGCAAAATGTACAAAGTTTTGATAAGTGAAAATCTTAATTCTTTTCATACTAACTTATTGATATGAATTGTGGGAAATTAATGTTGCTGATAAGCAATAGTATTCACCAGCATCACATTTCAAAGGCTTCAGTTTTCTTATCTCCTGGACAAAGAAGAAAAATCTTATATTAGAAATATTGCTGGAGAAAAGCAGACCTTGTTGCTGGAAATCAACAGGTACAAATGTACATAGATTGGTCACATCAGAAGTAGAGATGGAAATAACCTTGAGAAAATTATCAGGAAAAAATGCTGGTGGAAACCAATATTATAAACAAACTGCATGGGTGTTTTACCAGCAGAAAGCTCCCTGAGATGTTTGTGGCCTTGAGCAGAGGCAGGAGGGAGTGGACTCTGCCATATCTACTAAATCTTACCTACAACCATGTACTCAGATACCACAGAATATGCTCTCAGGAGACAGTCCAGGAGCTACACCTTAACTCCCTCAAAAATGCCTCCAAAGAAGGACACTTCACCAGAGAAGTAGATGACAAGAGAACATGCCTCAATACAGAAATCAACCCTTCTCTATTGCACACTCTCACTGAGGCGTGAGGAATCACTGGGCTCTGTGTCCCTATCCACAATCAGATGTGACTCTCAGCCAGCAGGCAGAACAAAAAGTTTATTAGTTGACAGGGATATAGTGTAGAAAAGACTTGTCCACACAGTAACCAGAAGCAGTCAGTACAATCCATCTTGAGGAGAGGGTACTCAGAACCAAGGGTCCTGCCACCCATGCCAGTGAGACTCACTCACACACCCAACAGCCCCTCTCCCCATGAAGCCAGCTCCGCCTCTGGCCTTTGTCCATCTTCCAAGGCAGAAGGTGTCACCTGGTTACACCCTCCTCCCATGTTCAGGTTACAGAAAGCATCAGCCATTGTGTACATGAGGGAGAGACTATCACACCAAAATTCCCATCACCATAGGTCTTGGTGCAGTGCCCAGGGAAACTGAGGCACCCACACACAGGATTACTACAGGACAGTAGAAATCACATGCAACATAACATGGCAAACACAGCAAATACAATCCCCACTTTGTCTCACACACACCACTACTCATCACATGCTGCCTATGCTGGAAACCATACAGGGTATCATAAGCATCAACGATCCATACTCAATGGAGATGGCATTCTGAAAGAAATCTTTCATGAAGCCCCATTTCTGACCTTCAAACAACCCTCCAACCTCTCCGAGTTCATCATCAGAAACAAGCTCACCACAAACAAAGACACACCAACCCTCAAAGTAGCATTAGACCATGCCAGAACAACAGATATAAAACCCGCAGACATATCTCAACTACTACACTGACAGACCAGTTAGTTTAACTTCTGTGCCAGGGAAGATAATGGAGCAAATAATTAAGGAAATCATCTGTAAACATTTGGAATGTGGCAAGGTGATAGGGAACAGCCAGCATGGATTTGTAAAGAACAAATCATGTCAAACCAATATTATAGCTTTCTTTAATAGGATAACGAGTCTTGTGGATAAGGGAGAAGCGATGGATGTGGTATACCTAGACTTTAGTAAGCCGTTTGATACGGTCTCGCATGATATTCTTATCAATAAACTAGGTAAATACAACTTAGATGGGGCTACTATAAGGTGGGTGCATAACTGGCTAGATAACCGTACTCAGAGAGTAGTTATTAATGGTTCACAATCCTGCTGGACAGGCATAACAAGTGGAGTTCCGCAGGGGTCTGTTTTGGGACCGGCTCTGTTCAACATCTTCATCAATGATTTAGATATTGGTATAGAAAGTACGCTTGTTAAGTTTACAGATGATACCAAGCTGGGAAGAGTTGCGACTAATCTGGAGGATAGGGTAATAATTCAAAATGACCTGGACAAATTAGAGAAATGGTCTGATGCAAATAGGATGAAGTTTAATAAAGACAAATGCAAAGTGTTCCACTTAGGAAGGAACAATCAGTTTCACACATACAGAATGGGAAGCGACTGTCTGGGAAGGAGTATGGCAGAAAGGGATCTAGGGGTTATAGTGGACCACAAGTTGAATATGAGTCAGCAGTGTGATGCTGTTGCAAAGAAAGCAAACATGATTCTGGGATGCATTAACAGGGGTGTTGTGAGCAAGACACGAGAAGTCATTCTTCCGCTCTACTCTGCGCTGGTTAGGCCTCAGTTGGAGTATTGTGTCCAGTTCTGGGCACTGCATTTCAAGAAAGATGTGGAGAAATTGGAGAGGGTGCAGAGAAGAGCATCAAGAATGATTAAAGGTCTAGAGAACATGACCTATGAGGGAAGACTGAAGGAATTGGGTTTGTTTAGTTTAGAAAAGAGAAGATTGAGGGGGGACATGATAGCAGTTTTCAGATATCTAAAAGGGTGTCATAAGGAGGAGGGAGAAAACTTGTTCATCTTGGCCTCTAAGGATAGAACAAGAAGCAATGGGCTTAAACTGCAGCAAGGGAGTCTTAGGTTGGACATTAGGAAAAAGTTCCTAACTGTCAGGGTAGTCAGACACTGGAATAAATTGCCCAGGGAGGTTGTGGAATCTCCATCTCTGGAGATATTTAAGAGTAGGTTAGATAAATGTCTATCAGGGATGGTCTAGATAGTATTTGGTCCTGCCATGAGGGCAGGGGACTGGACTCGATGACCTCTCGAGGTCCCTTCCAGTCCTAGTATTCTGTGATTCTATGATTCTAAGCACCCCACACAGCACACTTCTCAAGGCATGTCCTGCACATGCCTATCACACCATGCGGTGTACCTCACCCAAAGCACTAAATGCCCCAATAACAACTATGTGGGTGAAATTAGTCAATCCCTACATTCTCAAATGAACTCACAGGCTGCGTCTAGACTGGCAAGTTTTTGCGCAAAAGCAGCTGCTTTTGCGCAAAAACTTGCCAGCTGTCTACACTGGCCGCGAGAATTTGCACAAGAGCACTGACGCTCTACTGTGCGAAATCAGTGCTTCTTGCACAAATACTCTGACGCTCCTGCTCAGGAAAAAGCCCTCTTGCACAAATGTTTTTGCGCAAAAGGGCCAGTGTAGACAGGCAGCTAAGACGTTTTGCGCAAAAGCAGGCTAAACGGAAAAAAGCCCTATCGACGCTTGGAGACTCCGTAGCCACAGTCAGCTCCCTGGACTTCCTGGTAACCCAAGCCCCCTTAAAGCAGACGCAGGCTGCTGAGCTCGTGCGGCAGGAGCCTTCCTCAGACCTCTGGCCAGAGGTCTGCCACGTGGCCCCTGCTGTCCAGCAGACACCCCCCAAGCATGATGGCAGCTCCAGGGGGGGATCAGCCACCCGCACCCCCATCGCAGGAGGCCCCCAGGGCCAGAAAAAGAAGGGCCCCATCCTGGTCCTCGGGGGAGCTGGAGACCCTGCTGGATCTGTGGCAGGAGGAGGAGGCCCTCCACGACACCCGGTCCCGTCGCCGCAACACCAAGATCTTTGCCCGCATGGCCCAGGCGCTTGCCCACCAGGGCCATCCAGCCCGGACCCTGGAACAAGTCCGGGCAAAAGTCAAAGAACTGTGCCTGGGCTACGTCCGGGCCAGCGAGGGCCAGGGGGCAGGAGCCAACACCTGCCCCCACTACCGGCGGCTCCACGCCATCCTGGACCAGCCAGCCCCGCAAGCCCCGGACATCCCCGGACATTTTTTTTTTCACTTCCCCTTTGCCCTCCCTCCCTTTATGGAGTGTGTGCTGTGATTGGCTGGTGCTGTGATTGGCTGTGATTGGCAGGTGGAAACTGTTGGCTTCTAATTAAAGTTTGAATTCTAGAAGCCTCTGCTGATTGGCTGAGCCTTGGTAGGGGGAAGGACTTTCAGGCAGTCCAGGGCTTTATAAGGCTCCTTGGGCAAGCGACCAAGGAGCTTGCAAACAGGTGAGTGCTAACAGGGAGTTTAGAGAGGGAGTTGGGAAGGGCGCGAGGTTCTTTTGCCTTTCTTTTTAAATCCCTTCTCCAGGACAGCAGGGATGGATGGTGATGGTTCTACTGTTGTTACCTGCACGGAGTGTGCCATGTTTGTCTTCCTCCCGGAAGAAAGAACAGATTTCATCTGCACTAAGTGCAAGCTGGTCGCCATTTTGGAAGAAAATTAGAGGCTGGAGGCCCAAGTGTCGACCCTTCGCTCTATCAGAGAGGATGAAGACTTCCTCGATAGAAGGCAGCGTTTAATCCTTCAAGCACGGCAGGCGGAAGAGCCGGAGAGGGCAGTACGTGACCAGGAAGAGAACTGGCAGCATGTAACTTCTAGAAGGGAAAAGGCCAGCATGGGAATCCCCAATGCTATAGAGGTAAGTAATTGCTTTCAGGCTCTCCACAGGCTCTGCAGTGCTGAATGCTTTGGAAGGGACCTCACAAGGAAGAAACCGGAAGGGAACACCATCTACGGAAGGCATGGGATGCATAGTCCTAGGGATGGGGTTCCACGGCCACCACCCCAAAGAAAGCAGCGGGTGGTGGTGGTCGAGACTCCTCCTAAGAGGACTGAGCCATCCCTCTGCCGTCCGGACCTGGAATCTCGAGAGGTGTGCTGCTTACTGGGAGCTCGCATTAAGGATGTGACTGAGAGGCTTACCAAACTGATCAAACCTTCGGATCGCTACCTATTCCTGCTTCTCCACGTGGGAACTAACGTCTGACCAAGAATGACCTTGAGCGGGTTACTGCGGATTATGTAGCACTGGGAAGAAGGATCCAAGAATTCGGAGCGCAAGTGGTGTTCGTCCATCCTCCCTGTTGAAGGAAAGGACTGGGCAGGGATCGTCGAATTGAGGCGTAAATGCGTGGTTGCGCAGGTGGTGTCAGAGAGGGCTTTGGTTTCTTCGACCATGGGACTCTGTTCGGGCACGAGGATTGTTAGGAAGAGATGGGATCCACCTAACGAAGAGAGGAAGGAGCATCTTCGCGGGCAGGCTTGCAAACCTAGTGAGGAGGGCTTTAAACTAGGTTCGTCGGGGACGGTGACCAAAACCCTGAGGAGTGGGAAAGTCGGATACCAGGAAGAAATACAGAGAGGAACGAGGAAGAAAGGAGGACCCTGTTTCGAATGGAGAAGATAGGGCGATCAACTGGTTACCTGAGGTGTTTGTACACTAATGCGAGAAGCCTGGGCAACAAACAGGAAGAACTGGAGGCCCTGGCCCAGTCCAAGAAATATGATTTAATTGGGATAACAGAGACTTGGTGGGATGACTCGCATGACTGGAGCGCTGTCATGGAAGGGTATAGACTGTTCAGGAAGAACAGGCAGGGTAGAAAAGGAGGAGGAGTTGCACTATATGCAAGAGAGCACTATGATTGCTCTGAACTCCAGTATAAAGAGGGAGAAAAACCTGTTGAGAGTCTATGGGTTAAGTTTAAAGGAGCAAACAACAGCAGTGATGTTGTGGTTGGTGTCTGCTACAGGCCACCGAATCAGGTGGATGAGGTAGATGAGGCTTTCTTCGGACAACTGAGAGAAGCTTCCAGATCGCAGGCCCTGGTTCTCGTGGGGGACTTTAATCACCCTGACATCTGTTGGGAAACCAATATGGCAGTACACAGGCAATCCAGAAAGTTTTTGGAGAATGTTGGGGATAACTTCTTGGCGCAAGTGCTGAAGGATCCGACCAGGGGCGTCGCAGCTTGACCTTCTGCTCACAAACAGGGAGGAACTAATAGGGAAGTGGAGGTGGGTGACAACCTGGGAAGCAGTGATCATGAGATGGTAGATTTCAGGATCCTGACCAAAGGAAGAAAGAGAGTAGTAAAATACACACCTTGGACTTCAAAAAGCAGATTTTCACTCCTCAGAGATCTGATGGACCGAATCCCTGGGATGCTAACATGAAGGAAAGGAGTCCAGGACAGCTGGCAGTATTTTAAAGAAGCCTTATTGAAGGCACAGAAGAAACCATCCCGACACGTAGCAAGAGAGGCAAACATGGTAGGAGACCGGATTGGCTTACAGAAATCCTTGGTGAACTTAAGCACAAAAGGAAGCTTACAAAAGTGGAAACTTGGACAAATGACCAGGAGGGGTTTAAATGTATCGCTCGAGAATGCTGGGGATATCAGGAAGGCGAAAGCGCAAATGGAATTGCGACTGGCTAAGGATGTGAAGGATAACAAGAAAGGTTTCTACAGGCATGTTAACAAGAAGAAGGTGATCAGAGATGGGGTGCGGCCCCTGCTGGATGAAGGAGGTAACCTAGTGACAGATGATGTGGGGAAAGCTGAAGTACTCAATGCTTTCTTTGCCTCTGTCTTCACGGACAAGGTGGGCTCCCGGACTAATGTGCTAAGTGACGCAAGATGGGATAAAGATGGACAGCCCGTGGTGGGTAAAGAACAGGTTAGGAACTATTTAGAAAAGCTAAATGTACACAAATCCATGGGTCGGACTTAATGCATCCGAGGGTACTGAGGAGTTGGCAAGTGTCATTGAGAGCCTTTGGCCATTATCTTTGAAAATCGTGGAGATCAGGAGAAATCCCGGATGATTGGAAAAGGCAAATGTAGTGCCCATCTTCAAAAAGGGAAGAAGGACAATCCAGGGAACTATAGGCTGGTCAGTCTTACCTCGGTTCCTGGAAAAATCATGGAAGGGATCCTTAAGGAATCCATTTTGAGGCAGTTGGAAGAGCGGAAAGTGATTAGGAATAGTCAGCATGGATTCACAAAGGGCAAGTCGTGCCTGACCAATCTGATTAGCTTCTATGATGAGGTAACTGGCTCTGTGGACATGGGAAAGTCAGTGGATGTGATATACCTTGACTTTAGCAAGGCTTTTGATACGGTCTCCCACAATATTCTTGCCAGCAAGTTAAGGGAATGTGGATTGGATAAATGGATGGTAAGCTGGATAGAAAGCTGCCTAGAAGGCCGGGCCCAGCGGGTAGTGATCAACGGCTCGATGTCAGGATGGCGGTCGGTTTCTAGCGGAATGCCCCAAGGTTCGGTTCTAGGACCGGTTTTGTTCAATATCTTTATTAATGACCTGGATGAGGGGATGGATTGCACCCTCAGCAAGTTTGCGGATGACACTAAGCTAGGGGGAGAGGTAGATACGCTTGAGGGCAGAGATAGGGTCCAGAGTGACTTAGACAAATTGGAGGATTGGGCCACAAGAAATCTGATGAAGTTCAACAAGGACAAGTGCAGAGTCCTGCACTTGGGACGGAAGAATCCCAAGCATAGTTACAAGCTGGGGACCAACCAGTTAAGTAGTAGTTCTGCAGAAAGGACCTGGGGTTACAGTGGATGAGAAGCTGGATATGAGTCAACAGTGTGCCCTTGTAGCCAAGAAGGCTAATGGCATATTAGGGTGCATTAGGAGGAGTATTGCCAGCAGATCTAGAGAAGTGATTATTCCCCTTTATTCGGCTTTGGTGAGGCCACATCTGGAGTATTGTGTCAGTTCTGGGCCCCCACTACAAAAAGGATGTGGGCGCATTGGAGAGGGTCCAGCGGAGGGCAACCAAAATGATTAGGGGCTGGAGCATATGACCTACGAGGAGAGGCTGAGGAGTTGGGTCTGTTTAGTCTGCAGAAGCGAAGAGTGAGGGGATTTGATAGCAGCCTTCAACTTCCTGCAGGGAGTTCCAAAGAGGATGGAGAGAGGCTGTTCTCAGTAGTGACAGATGGCAGAACAAGGAGCAATGGTCTCAAGTTGTGGTGGGAGAGGTCCAGGTTGGATATTAGGAAAAACTATTTCACTAGGAGGGTAGTGAAGCACTGGAATGGGTTGCCTAGGGAGGTAGTGGAGTCTCCATCCTGGAGGTGTTTAAGTCTCGGCTTGACCAAGCCCTGGCTGGGTTGATTTAGTTGGGATTGGTCCTGCCTAGAGCAGGGGGCTGGACTTGATGACCTTCTGAGGTCTCTTCCAGCTCTATGGTTCTATGATTCTATGATTCTATGACAGCAGCATGCGCCCCCCCCGTCACCAGGACCACCGAGACGGGGGAAGGAGACATCCAAAGCAGTGCGTCGGAGGACGAGGCCAGCACTGCCACCCTGCAGGCCCCCTCCGGCAGTCCCGATGTCTCCCGCGCATCCTCGGAGGCCGGGGAAGGATCCACCGGTGAGTGTTGCACTTTGCACTCACAAGGGGGGGGGGAGCCAGGTGCCCAGAGGGGGGGAGAGCACGTCACTTAGGCCACATGAGCTGCATGCTGTGTAGCATTAGGCAGTAAGCAGCATGTGCAACCACGTGCATCCTGGTGACTGAGCGGCACGTGGCCGCGGCAGGCAGCTGCAGGGCACGCCTGGGACCGTGCTGCTCACACACATCCGGCGGGACCGGGGGGAAGGGTGGATGCAGGCTGGAACCAGCCAGGGCCCCAGGGGCTCAGGCCAGAGCCCGCACCTCCGCAAGGGTGCAGCACACAGAACGGCACACTGTCCCATGCCTGGCTGTGAGGCACAGCCAGCTGCTTCTGGGAAAACCGCAGCAGCACAGCCCGAGAGCGTGGCCCCCAATGAGCCCCTCGCCTGCTCCCGGTGCCTTGGCTGGCCCCCCGAGGGAAGTCCCCACTGCAGCCACACATGTCCCTGGGCTACGTGTGTGAGGGCTAGCGGGAGGAAAAGGGGGTAAGCGCTCGGGCTGGCCCTAGGGCCGCCTGAGTTTTGCTGCAAGGATGGGACACTCCCCAGTCACTCTCTCCTGGTTCCGTCCAGGAGATATCACACATGATGGGGATCTGAGAGCCCAGACCACGTCTGCCAGATGTGCTCCCAGGCACTGTGTGGGGATTCATCTCGCTCCCTGTCAAACACCATTGATTAGCCCAAAGCCTCACAGCCTCCACCGGCAGGGAGTTCCACAGGTTAACACAACACAAGCGCCCTTCCACCCTCCACGGGGCCAGGACACAGACCGGTAGTTACAATACATGGAGGAGGACCCTACTCCAGGGGCAGTCCTCTATGCAAACATACAACACGGGTGGGAGGGGAGGTAACCAAGTGGACCCAAGCCACACCACTGTGGTGTCATCTGGGGTCAGGGGTGCAGTGGAGGGCATGAGGTGTAGGGACAGTGGCCGGGCTGCCTGACTGACCCATCCTTTCTTCTGTTCCCTGCAGCGGGACCAGGCACAAGCCGGGGACCCTCCAGTCTGGCAGCAGTGGCAGCAGCAGTACGTACCCCCAGCCGCCCAACCACCGAGGCAGCGGCTCCACCAACGGGACCAGCTCCTTCGGCACCATGTGCAGGCCATCGAGCGCGTCGAGGCAGCCATCACTCGGCGCGTGGAGGCGGACCTGCTGTGGCGCCAGGAGGCCTGGGGCGCCTTCCAGGCCCAGTGCATCCGCATGGCGGATTCCATCGCCACCCTCACCGGCCACATAGGCCATGCCGTCCACTATGGCATGGCCTTGTCCCGTGCCCCCGCCATCCCTCCCCTAGCAGTGCCCCTTGCCTCTCCTGCAATGGCCCCTCCTGCTCCTGTCCCTGTCCCTCCTGCCCCTCCTGCTCCTGTCCCTCCTGCTCCTGTTCCTGTCCCTCCTGCCCCTCCTGCTCCTGCCCCTCCTGCTCCTGCCCCTCCTACCCACCTCTCCGTGCAGCCTGCCCCGACGCGGCCTGCCCCCCATGTCCAGGTCCGCCTCCCAGGAGTAGCTTCTCCCCCTCCCAGTTCAGGATCTCCTCCCCCCCCAGTTCAAGGTCTCCCCCTCCCAGTTCAGGGTCTCCTCCCCCTCTCCCCTTGTAAATAAATAAATACAAGTTTTTCTGTTCAAAACAAAACTGTGTTTGATGTTTATTGGGAGGTAAGGGGAGGGGAGGAGAGGGGGAAGGGTAGGTGATGGGAGGGAGTTGTAAAGGGAGACCGAGGTGACCCTACTATGGGGCCTGGGCAAACATTTCCGTCAGGGTCTCCCGGATGCGCACCCCATCCTGGTGTGCCTGGTGGATGACAGCTGTGTGGGGCTGTTCATAAGCCTGGCCCTCGGCTGCCATCCATGTGGGGAGGAAGGCCTCCCCACTCCGCTCCACAACATTGTGGAGCACGCAGCACGCGGCCACTACCTCCGTGGCATTCCACTCACCCATCTCGAGACGGGTGAGCAAACACTGGAAGCGGGCTTTTAAGCGGCCGAAGGCGCACTCCACTTGATTGCGGGCCTGGTTGAGGTGGTCGTTGAACCGGGCCCGGTTCTGGTCCGGCCGCCCCGTGTAGGGCCGCATTAGCCAGGGCAGCAGGGGGTAGGCCGCGTCCCCGATGATACATATGGGCATAGGAACATCCCTGACAGTAAACTCCCGCTGGGGGAAGAAGGTGCCCGCCTCCAGCCTGTGAAACAGGCCGGAGTTGCGCAGTATGCGGGCGTCGTGTGCCCTGCCGGACCAGCCCGCATACACGTCCAGGAAGCGGCCACGGTGGTCCACGAGGGCCTGGAGTACGACTGAGCAGTACCCCTTTCTGTTCATAAAATGGGCCGCTCGATGCTCCGGGGCCCAGACAGGGATGTGGGTTGCATCCAGGGTTCCCCCGCAGTTGGGGAACCCGAGGGCAGCGAAGCTGGCCACGGTAGTGTCCACGTTGTGCTGGCGGATGACCCTTGGGAGCAGGACATCGTTGATGGCGTGGACGACCTGCAGAAGGGTGCAGAGAAACACAGGGGAACACATCACATAAGGCAGGGTGACTGTGCGCTCCTTGGGCCCCCCGTGATGCCCTCTGTGCTCACACACACACACCACCAGGGCCCCCCCCCCCCCCCACCAGCAGGCCTGTGCAAGGGAGGGACGGCCCAAACCCCTGGGTGACCCAGCCTGGAGTCTTGGCTGCCCCTGGGCACGGAGTGCAACACCCTCCCCCCATTCCACTCCCCACTCCCCCTGGGACTTACCTCCATCACGATGACACCGATGGTGGATCTGCCCACCCCGAACTGGTGAGCCACCGATCGGTAGCTGTCCGGGGTGGCCAGCTTCCATAGTGCGATGGCGACCCTCTTCTTGACGGGGATGGGTGCTCGCAGCCAGGTGGTGGTTCTCTGGAGCACAGGGGTGAGCCAGGCACACAGCTCCAGGAACGTCCGCTTTCGCATGCGGAAGTTCCGGAGCCATTGCTGGTTGCCCCATTGCCCCAGGACCAGCTGGTCCCACCAGTCTGTACTGGTGTCCAGTCTCCACAGTGGCCTCTCCACCCTGGGGTGGGGATGCCACAGGGACGCCATGGCCTCCCTGGTGAGGGAGTCCAAAGCAGTCTGTGCCTCCTGGTCCTGGAACAGGAGGGCAGCAGCTTGGAGCACCAGCTGCAGGCATTCCAAAATGGCCGGAAGGGGCCAGAGCAGGCAGATGGCCACCCCTGGCTCCATGGCAGAAAAAGAAGGCAGATGGAAAAAAACCAGGCAAAGGCACTAAAGGGCAAAAGGCAGTGGTGTCCAAAAGGCAGAGGGCAACCACCAAAACTGCTACGCTGTCAGTCCCTGCAAGAGGTCCTATAGCACGCAGCAGGAGAGAAACGGCTGTCCAGGGAGAACCCTTTAAGCACGTGTCTCAAAGGAGCTCCAGCCCCCGGCCCCAGAAAGGGCTGGTGCCCTTTTGCCCTCTGCAAAATGGTTCCGGGCTTCTGCTTTTGCGCAAAAGCATGCCGCCAATGTAGATGCGCTTTTGCGCAAAAGCGCATCGTTATAACGGTAACTCTGGGACCAATCTAGACGCGCTTTTGCGCAAATACTTTTAACGGAAAAACTTTTCCGTTAAAAGTATTTGCGCAAAATCATGCCAGTCTAGACGTAGCCACACAGAATACGCTAAAAGAAAAACACCCTACCACTGTGGGTGAAAGCTTTTCATAAAGTCATCCCTCTATATCCAACCCATCAGTCCTTGAAAGCTTGTCTTGCTCACCAAGATAACATACAATAAATATTATCTCACCCACCTTGTCTGTTAAATATGCTTGGATCGATATGGCTACAACAATAGAAAGTAACAGCACTCACATGGCCTTATTGTATTCCCAATGTCCTCACTATTACAAAGTTTTATTTGTATTCATTTCTGAACAATATACATTAACCTACAGAAGATTTCTGCTAGTCCTAAGTCTGTCACTTGCACTCTTCTAAAGTTTTTTGATCACTGTTATCAATATGGTGGAAAACGTCATGGCCCCTGGGTGTGCATAGCATGTCCCACTCAATGCATGTCAAAGCCTTTTTTTCCATTCTTGTTCCTGTGTTTCCTAGCCTGTGTTTGTTTCATGCAGTTCACACAGCAGGCTGTATGGCTCACCTGATTACTATGGGTATATTTCTGCAACATGTAGACACTTGGGCTGGCTTGCCCATGTCAATGCTCATGAAGCTGAAACATACTCTTTCTTGTTACATTTCAAACCAGGTTATGAAATCAATGTTTGAAAAATTTAGCTGAAAGATTTAAAATGCAAAATTCAAGTTTGAAATAAATAAGATGTGGCAACAGCTCATGGGGCTTTGATTTAGTAGAAATGGTATGCATATGTTGTGTGAATAGAGCTCAGTCCTCAAAAATGTCTCTCAGGGGAGACAAGAAAGGGCCAGGGTGCTGACTTGCTCTCTACTCACGAGGCACTTGAACCCCCCCGCCCTTAACTCCATGCCCAACCCATGCCTGTCCTCCAAGCCCCCAAACCTGTCTTTCCCTTCTCTATCCCTGTACCTTTCCCACAGTGGCCCTGCCTCTTTCTGTCCCCACCTTTTCCTGCCCCTCCCCAGAACACATCACATCCCTACTCCTCCCCCTACCTCCCACAGTCTGCTGTACACTGCTGAACAGCTGTTCCTTGATGTTCAGGAGGTGCTGGGAGGGAGGGTCAGGAGTTGTTCTGTACAGTTGTCGGGGGTGGGAGGAACTGGCAGGAGGAGGGAAGCTTGGCTATCAGTGAGTCTTAAGCACTCACTAATTTTTTCCCCATGGGTGCTCCAGCCCTGAAGGACCCAAAGAATCAGCACCTACAAGAAAGGGAGTGGAAACTTCATGAAACTAGTGGTACATCCTTCAAACATAAAGTAATCATGACTCTCTAAAACATTCACCTTATAGACCAACAACAGCTTTTTGTTCTATTTTCAGAGTGTGATCTCAGCTCTGAAATAGCATATCCTCCTGGCCAGAAATAAGGAAATTTGGTCAGACAGCTGTGTTGACATTCTTGTTTTATTACCTTCTCCTTTATCACTCACAATACATGTATTTACATGATCATTCTTGTTCATGTGTTAGAATGGCATTTTATTTGACCACAAAGTGTTAAGTTAAATTTATTAGGGCACAAGTGCCAAACCCAGTCCACCTATGCACTGGTGAAAAAGTCATCTCTGTTGCAGAAACCCAGACCTCTGTGAAAGTATTGTCTTAGTGGTACCTTACCTCTATATACTTGTGGTCCTTAGGTACTGCCACAACAGAAATAAAAAACAGTTATTTGCAGCTAGCATTGCAAATTTTGGCTGCAGTCTCTCTGTGTCACAGTTTCCCAACTGAAAACACTATTCTACTAAATGCCCCAACAACAACTGTATGGGTGAAATGAAAATCACAATACTCTTGAACGAACTCACACAGAAAAACAAAAGCACTCTATTACTTGTGGATGAAGAATCACGCTATATTTGACCTCTCAGTCCTCATCCTCAAAGGAAACCTGTACACCTTCCAAAAAACAAATGTGGAACTTAAATTCATGACTCTGTTAAATACCAAAAATCATAGTCTTAATAAAGACACTGGATTTATGGCTTATCACCACAATCTGTGACTCACTAACTCGTCTTTACCCTATGACTATAGAGATAAGGGCCGATCCTAGGCCAAATGTTAACCTTAGTCCTGAGTTCTCACTTCATTTTGTCCTTATATCTCAGCAGATCATTGACAATGCCTCTCCCACCCCCTCTATACCAGGGAGATCATGGCTGACAACATTCTAGAAAGTTCAAGGAAAATGTTTGGAAGCTCCATGAGAGTCTACCCAGCACCATAACATTCTAGAAGGTAATAAAAAATGAATTCACATACAGAATACCAGAAACTACAAACATTTTCTTTTCTTTTTGGGGGGGACAATACTAAAAACAGTACCCTGAGCCCAGTGCCCCCTAAGGCTGGCACCTTAGGAGGTCACCTAAGTGGCCTATCCCTACATCTAGTCTTGGACAGATGTTAACTCCTCATTTCACCTTGAATAGCATCCTGTAAATGTGTTAACTCCTTCTCTATTCCAATGGGGTATGTCTACAAAGCAGTGTTATTTTGGAATAACTGACATTATTTTGAAATAACATAGTTCAAGTCTACACTACGAGCAGTTATCTTGACATAATGTCAAAATAATGTCGAGCTGGAGGATGTCTTAGTCCAACTCCTGTTACCCTCATTTTATGAGGGCTAAGGGAAGTCAAAGGAAGAGTGTCCTTCCTTTGATTTCCTGCAGCGTAGACAGCACCAAAAGCCAAAATAAGCTATTTTGACTTAAGCTACCCAATTGATGTAGTTCAAGTTGTGTAGCTTATTTCAGCTTTAGCCCTGCTGTGTAGATGTGCCCATGATAAATACCTTTTCCAGACTTGAATAACTCTATGTAAGCCCATCTTTTTCAACAACAGTTTGGCCCAATAGAAGATATTATGTCACCTACCTTGTTTCTCTATATTTTCTTTTGTAGCTTTTAAGCTTTAACTTTCCTGTCATTGCCATTATTAATTCTGATGATGAAATGTGAGATATATTTTCTTTGTATTACCTGTTTGTAATAGGTTAGTTTCTTGAGTTTTTTTAAATGTTGAAGGGGAAAATAATGATGACTGGGTGCCACGTAGGGTCACCCAGATTAATAATGAATAATAAACCTTACCCCACATATATTTCTATATATCTAAATGGAACCATATGTGGAATAAGTACCAGTTAGCATAAAGAAGGGTTGTATAATATCACCCTAGGTGTGAAATTGCTACTATGTAAAGCAAGGCTCATGTCAAGTAAGCATTACTTGATGATTTACTTATGAACATCCTTTTTTTTAATACCAACCTAGATTAAAACACAGTCTGCACTGCAAGAAACATTAGTTTATTGTGCGCAACAAGTCTCTAGTAAACAAAGGTAGTAAGCAATCTGCAGTCTTTGTTCACCAATGGTCAGATTATACAAACATGAAGACAGAATTATATTTTTACTCTAAAAGAGATGGTCTGAGTCCTCTGGTTAATTTGAAGCACATTGGCTCAACAGTGCCAATTGCAGGCAAATTGCACACAGACTGTCAGGTAAAGAGAGCTTTTCAGTCTCCAGTGTTGTCAATCCTTCACTTTTCATAAGCAGTAAGGGGAGGAGGGAAACAGTTGTTAGAGTTCTAATATGCAGCACAAAGTTTGACTATCAAGCATGAACTACTGCAATAAAAAGTACAGAATAGCATCCATTGGATAAATCCATGATTGTAGTGGTGCCAGAAATGTGGGATTGACTGATACTCACATGGATGGATGCAGTATATGCAATGCTTTCTATATAATAGTCTATATTATATTATTATATCTATATTTAGGTACACTACACACAAAGTCAAATTTAAGAAAACAAATGAAAAACAAACAAAATCCAACACAACAGTTCAAGAACAACCCTTAATGAAACATATAGGCTGTGTCTACATTGGCATTTTTCGGAAAGGATGCTAATGAGACAAATGCCGCTGGGATTTAAATTTTCCTCGCGCATTTGCATGAACATGGCTGCCGCTTTTTCCGGCTCGGGCTTTAATGGAAAAAGGGCCAGTCTAGACGGCTCTTGCGGAAAATAAAGCCTTTTTCCGGAAGATCCCTTATTCCTGATTTTAAGAGGAATAAGGATCTTTCGGAAAAGGCTTTATTTTCCGCAAGAGCCACGTCTAGACTGGCGCTTTTTCCATCAAAGCCCTGAGACGGAAAAAGCGTATGTTATGCAAATGCCGCAGGGAAAATTTAAATCCCCGCGGCATTTGCAATTCCGACTTGTCTCATTAGCATCCCTTTTCCGGAAAAGGGTGCCAATGTAGACACAGCCACAATGTATTGCAGGGTTTTTTTAACTGATGATCTTTGCAGGTCTTTGACCTGTCATGAATAGATAGCTCAGCTTGTTTGCTCTGAAGTAATCTGCATATATATTTTATCAAGTCACCTTTAAAACTGTTGAAACATCTATGTTTAAACTGTTGAAATTGCAGTGTAAATGCAGGCGAGAGTGTGTGAAAGTGTTAAATCACTGAAACTTCATCCCAAAACGATGGTGCTTATTTGACTCATTTGTCCATTCACAATAACAAAAATTAGAGTTCTGGTGATCCCACCAATTGTTCAGTATCTGAAGTACAGCAGAGATTGGACCTGTTCTGAGAGCAAACAAGAGAAAAGAAACACAAATCCAATGAAACAAAACAATACCTTTAAGAGGTTATATAACTCTTTTTTCTACTTTGCATGTAGAATAGTGATAGAAATGTAGCCGTGTTAGTCTGGTGTAGCTGAAACAAAATACAGGACTATGTAGCACTTTAAAGACTAACAAGATGGTTTATTAGATGATGAGCTTTCGTGGGCCAGACCCACTTCCTCAGATCAAATAGTGGAAGAAAATAGTCACAACCATATATACCAAAGGATACAATTTAAAAAAATGAACATATATGAAAAGGACAAATCACATTTCAGAACAGAAGGGGGATGCGTGGGGAAGGTAAATGTCTGTGAGCTAATGGTATTAGAGGTGATAATTGGGGAAGCTGTCTTTGTAATGGGTAAGATAGTTAGCGTCTTTGTTGAGACCGACGCGTAGAGTGTTGAATTTTAGCATGAATGACAGTTCAGAGGATTCCCTTTGAAGTGCAGATTTAAAAGTCTTCTGAAGCAGGATGCAGGTAATTAAGTTGTTGAGACAGTGTCCTTTCTGGTTGAAATGGCAAGAAACTGTTTTTTCATTGTGATCCTGTCTAATATCTGTTTTGTGGGCATTGATCCTTTGGCGAAGTGTCTGAGACATTTCCACCATCAACCGCAGCCTGGACCATTCTACATGAGAGATACATTTCCTGGACACCACAGTACAAATCAACAATGGAAAATTAGACACCACCCTCTACAGAAAACCCACTGACTCATACAGTTACCTACATGCTTCCAGCTCCCATCCAGCACACACCATACGATCCATCATCTATAGCCAAGCCCTTCAATACAACTGCATCTGCTCTAATCCCACTGACAGAGACCAGAAACTTCAGGATCTCTACCAAGCATTTATAAACCTCAACTACCCACCCGGAGAAATAAAAAGCAAATTGAAAGAGCCAGAATACCTAGAAACCATCTTCTTCAAGACAGACCCAAGAAAACCAACAATAGAACACCACTTGTCATCACCTACAGCCCCCAACTTAAACCTGTCCAACACATTATCAATAAACTACAGCCTATACTGGAACAGGATACTAAACTCCAAGAGGCTCTGGGAGACAGACCCATAGTCTCCTATAGACAACCACCTAACCTCAAGATGATTCTTACCAACAACCACAGGACATACCACACTGATACCAACTCTGGTACCTTCCCTTGCAACAAACCCCGTTGCCACCTTTGTCCACATATCCACTCTGCTGATACCATTATTGGACCTAACCAAGTGAGTGATAAGATCAAGAATACATATTCCTGCGCATCCAGAAATATAATTTATGCTATCATGTGCCGAAAGTGTCCGTCTGCTTTGTACATTGGACAAACGTCTCAGACACTTCGCCAAAGGATCAATGCCCACAAAACAGATATTAGACAGGATCACAAAGAAAAAACAGTTTCTTGCCATTTCAACCAGAAAGGACACTGTCTCAACAACTTAATTACCTGCATCCTGCTTCAGAAGACTTTTAAATCTGCACTTCAAAGGGAATCCTCTGAACTGTCATTCATGCTAAAATTCGACACTCTACGCGTCGGTCTCAACAAAGACGCTAACTATCTTACCCATTACAAAGACAGCTTCCCCAATTATCACCTCTAATACCATTAGCTCACAGACATTTACCTTCTCCCCACGCATCCCCTTCTGTTCTGAAATGTGATTTGTCCTTTTCATATATGTTCATTTTTTTAAATTGTATCCTTTGGTATATATGGTTGTGACTATTTTCTTCCACTATTTGATCTGAGGAAGTGGGTCTGGCCCACGAAAGCTCATCATCTAATAAACCACCTTGTTAGTCTTTAAAATGCTACATAGTCCTCTATCTTTTTTCTGCTTGCTGTCATAAATATTTGACTCACTTGTGCTTTTGCTGTTTGTGAGTTATGTCACAAAATCAGCTAGTGGGAAAATCACAAATATAATTCTTAGACCTCAAAGAACTTTGTTTTGGCTCCCCAAACACAAATACATATTTAGGGGAGATTTTCAAAGGTCCTATGACAGGCACAATTCCCACAGGCTTTTAAAAGAGTTAAGTACCTAACTGCCAGTTATGTCTTTAAATCTCTCTCTCCTTTCCTCTTTTAACTATTTAAATGAAGCATAACTGATTAGACCAAGTATGGTGCCATTTAATATCTGCTATGATCTCAGTGAAGGACTAAAATTGTGGCTTTTCAGGGTATGGACTCAATCTAACAGATGATTTTCAGTACTACACAAAAATATGACAGTATCATACTGAGATAATTTGGGAAATGTGTCTATGTACAACTTATGAATTCCAGTTTGATTTTATGAACTGTCTGGATCCTTATGTCTAATTGGTGTCTTTTATTGTATTCTTAGCTCATGCTCCCTGTGCTAAGGGATAGGGCACTGGACTGGAGTATCTTAAGGTCAGTCCTTAATGATGATCAGTACCAGAACAGATCTTGCCAGGGCATTCTAGATAAAGGAAGGAATGGAATTTCGCCAGGAGAGGGAACAAAACAGTGAAGTGTTAGTACAGCCATTAAAAAATCCAGAAGACTGGATGGGTGAGAGAGCCAAAGGAAGCTTGAGGCAGGAAAAAAGCACGGAGGGATAGCGTTTTGGAGAGAGGACTTTTTGACTGTGGGACCAGTCAGGTTGACCAGCTACAAGAGTGAGAATGCAGACGCAAGTCAGAGGAGAAGCCACAAGTCACAAGCTGCAGCAGAGAGATCCTGGGCTAATTAATTTGACCAGATAGCAAATGTGAAAAATTGGGATACTTTTTTTTCATGGAAGGAGGAAGATAGTTGCATATATAAGATAAAGACCCAATATTGGGACATCCGGTCACCCTATCCTGGACACCTCAGAAGACTCAGACCAAAGCACAAAGAATGCTCAGCGCTGCATGAGTGGAGAGGAACATAAAGCAGGAAATGTTTCTAGGCTTTTTATTGTTTTTACCTACATCTGTAACTCTCCAGTGCTGTATAAAGTAAAAAGGGGTCATTTCTAGTAATCTCTGCTGCAAAGCCCATGGCTCTTTGCTTCAGCTATCATGTATCCCTGAAAGGGTAACTGTAAAGCAGAGTACCCCAAGATTGGAGTTCTAGGAAAGCATGTAAAGCAGCTGGAGAGACTAAGGGAGCTGACACTAGTCTTAGGCAATCAGACCATGATGTTTCAGCTCTCAGAGGGGAAGACAAAAAGAGGGGAGGCACCCCAAAATTGTGCCTTAGCAATCCAGAGTCAGAGGCAGTACCAGATTCAGGCAAGCTTAGAAGCACACAGGTTTAGCACAATAGATCAAGAGCTCAAAATCATGTCAGTTTCATCAAAATGATGAGAATCAAAAAATCCATCAAATTAAAGGGGTAGTCTGTCTTTTGCCTTTTAAAACTTCCCTCTATTCCTCTGTCTATGTGCATATGAAATTTCTGGTTACAAAGTCAGCCTTTAATACACTCAAAATGGATGTCTCTCCCTAACTGCTCAGACACAGACTCCACTTACCCTCCATTTTTGGAGGGGTAGCTGTGTTAGTCTGTAACTTTAAAAACAATGAGCAGTCCTGTGGCAACTTAGAGGTTAGTCTCTAAGGGTATGTCTACACTGCAAAGTTAATTTGGAATAACAGCCGTTATTCCGAATTAACTTCCATAGTGTCTACACAAGCAAACCGCTATTTCGAATTAAATTTGAAATAGCGGGGCACTTAATTCAAATTTGGTAAACCTCATTCTACGAGGAGTAACGCCAAACTCAAATTAGCTAATTCGGAATAAGCGCTGCGTAGACGCTTAGTCCAAATTAGCTGGCCTCCAGCCTTCCCAGTTTCCCTTGGTGGCCACTCTGGGACAAACCAGGAAAACTCTTCTCCCTCCCCCCAGCCCCGGAGCCCTTAAAGGGGCAGACTTTGGCCACAGTGCCTGTGCCAGCTCCAAGCCTGCCGGCCCAGAGCCAGCAGTCACTGCCCCGACCCAGTGGCCCCAAAACATAAGCCAGCAAGCCACTGGCAGCCAGCCCTCCACTGTGCCCCAGGAGCAGTCTGCCAGCTCCCAGGAGCCTGCCAGGGCCTGGAGAAGGCGGGCCCCTTCCTGGTCCAGGGCGGAGATCAGGGTGGACTGTACTCAGGTTTGGGGGGATGCCCCCAATGTCCATGATCTCCGCACTAGACAGAGGAACACAGCCATCTATGGCAGGAAAGCTGCCAGCCTGGCCACCAAAGGCCACATGCGAACCCAGGAGCAGGTTTGCATGAAAATCAAGTTGGTCTGGCAAGACTCCCAACCCTGAGCTTCTCCTCCCCCTTCCTCCCCTTGCCTCCCCCTTCCAGCTCCCTCCTCCCAGGTTTCCCCCTCCCCTCTCCCACCCTTATTCCCATCCCAGTTTCGGTCAATAAAGAGAGTTTGTTTTTGGCAAGAAATTTTTTTTTATTTGTCATCAGAAAAGGGGGTTAGGGAGGGGTAAGTGGAAGGAGGGAGGAATGAGGCACAAGCCCCCAGTGGGGCACACCAGGGACCTCCGGGATGGCAGCCTGCAGAAAGTGCAGCCAGGCTCGCAGCAACATGTCCACGAGAAGCACCAGAGTGCCCAGGAGCAGCTCCGGCTCCGTGTTGCAGAGTGCTGTGGTGTCCCGAGTGAGGGCAATCAGAGCACGCAGAGACACAAATGCTTTGCTGCCTCTCATCGAGGCAGGCAAGCAAACAGGGACACCTGAGAACCAGCTGCCCGAGGGGCGGGGGGAGGTGTCCCTTTAAGCACAGGCGTCAGATAGCCTCAGGCAGCAGCCACACACAGACACTCCTGACCTGATGCCCTGCCTGACCTGGTTCTGGCTGGCCTTAAATCTGATTCTGTGTCCAGTCAGTGTGGATGCAGAATTTCGAATTAGCAAAATGCTAATTCGAATTGCATTTTGGGTGTAGACACGTTAATTCGAATTAACTATTTCGAATTAAGATAACTCGAATTAACGCTGTAGTGTAGACATACCCTAAGGTGCCACAGAACTACTCCTCCATTCTTGGTTACTGACTTGACTTTATCTCCTTCTACTTTATGTCCTTTAATAAAAGAAGGATGGGGATGAATGTATCTACACTTGCCCATAGAACTTACCTTGCTTTCTAGGGTTGTTGAGTTACAGATATGCATATGGAAGCATTTTAAATTTAAAACAATCATTTATATAAGTGATAATATCACAGTAAAAATAATAGGTGATTGGGTTAGCCTTGTACAAGATGAAATGCCTCCCTGAGACCTTTCCACCCCAACTTGTTTGCCTAGGACTAGGCAACAATCTTCCATGCCTTCTGCTGCTCTGGACTCCCCCTATGTACTACATTGGATCCTTTTCCACCTCTTCTTCCTGCCTTCCAGTGAACCTCTAAATCCAACTCCTGGCCCTCCTCACTGTCTCTATTGCTCCTCACAGTCCCTATCTTAACTACAGAGTAGCAGCCATTTTCTCAGGGGGGCTCAGTTCAATGTCACAGAAAACAATGGGAGGTGGCAGGCAGTTTTATTAAGGAAAAACTTAAAAAAACAACAAATAGTCTGGTAGCACTTTAAAGACTAACAAAATATGTACATGGTATCATGAGCTTTCGTGGGCACAGCCCACTTCTTCAGATGACTGGAGTGTGCCTCACTGCTATATCCAGATAGCTGCCAGTTCCCTACAATTTATCTTGCTGGCCTCAGAGCCAATGACAATAATAAGCAAGGCTTCAATTTTTGCATGGCTTTTTAAAGTAAATTTCAAGGCAGAGGTGCAGGAAAAAATATAAGTCGTGGAAGAAAGGTCATCAAATACTGTAGTCTTCACTGAAAGATGAGGTCCAAAAGAGATGGAGGGTGGAAAGCAAATTCACTTGGCACTCATCTTAGAGCAGTGGCTCCTCTCCTGCAGGGCATGGTATTGCTCCCCGCTCCAGGCATTGGAACTTGTTACCACTCAGGCTATGGTAACAAGGAAACTTGTTACCACTATCAGCTTATTTTGAAATAAGTTATTTCAAATAAATATTGAAATAAGTTATTTCAAAATAATAACTCCCAAAATAACTATTTTGAAATCAGCTTATTCCTCTTCACAAGCAGGAGTTATTATTTCAAAATAACAGGCATAGTAATGTGGATGCTTACCTTGTTATTTCAAAATAAGGGGAAATATTTTGAAATAACTCCCCAGTGTACACCCCCAGATGCCCTCAGATCTGGCCCACTTATACTTCTGTAGATGGAGGTGGAGGGATGTCCGAACTAGGGATGTTAAATATCGGTTAATTGAATAGTCGAGTAACCTCATGAATTCTTATCTGTTAGTTGACTTTTCTATTGTCTCCAGGGGTGCAGCCAGCAGCCAGTGTGCTCAAGCTTCACTCCTGAGAAAACCCCTGCCACTCCGCACTGCTGCCTCTGTATCAGAGACAGCAGCGTGGGGTACCAGGTGGGAGCTGGTCCGCAAGGGGAATCAGTTTAAAAACCAGCTCCCTTTTTGGACCAACTGCCTGTCATCCTGTGCTTCTGCCTTTGATAAAGAGGCAGCAGCATGGGGAGGCAGTAACCCCTGTCTAGAGGGTGGTTTGAGTTCCCAGACCCGGAGCGAGCCAGACTGGAGTTGGGCTGCCTGCCTGTCCAGATCCTAATACACTTTAAGTACAGAGCTGCAGCGGGGGTAGATCCCAGACCTGTTGCAAGCCAGGACTGAGCCAGGCTGTTGGCCAGCCTGCTAAAAAATTTACTGGCAAGTGTGTGGGGGAGGGCAGAGGGAGAGGGGAAGAAGAGAATGTGTGTAGTCTACAGCATTAACCTATAAGCTTTTGCTTATCGGTTAATTGGTTAATTGACTACACTTTCACATCCCTAGTCCAAACCCAAGTGGCACTGTGAACCTGTGGGCCATGCTACTCAATTTGGGGGCCTAATCAAATGTGATTTTACAGCCATTTCCAAAATTTCACAGACTTTGTTCAAATTTGTGATTGCCATGACCCTAGTAATAGGGAATAGTGGCCATTTTGAATAAGGAGAAATTCATGAGCTTACAGCCTTTCCTCTTGTTTTCATGAGACAAGTAAAAAAACCATTCCCAAATCACTAGAGTCATGATAAAATCACAAGATATTGCTAATGGACCCAAGCACAGTTGGCAGCTGCATGTCAGAAGGGAAACAGAGACAGGGGCATATTCATACAAAAGTGTTATCTAGGTATGGCCTTCTTCAGAACTGCAGGGGGACTAGCCAGACATCCTGCAGAGATTTCTCTAGGTACAATCTATCCATTTACTGTGTGGCATCATCTGACCATAATAGGACCATATAAACCATTATTGACATCACTGTATTACAGTTACAACAAATCTTGTGCATGGTAGGATACATGGCCAGAAAAGGTTAAATAATTAAAAGGCCAAATGACCCAGAGTCAACCTGTAGAGGCAAGTGAGAAAAAATATGTAAATTGTAATTAAGGCCACTCAATGCTAGTTAGGCTAAAACTTTGAAATAAAAACCCGTAATTGTTAGAAATTAGTGGTAATACTAGTTATATGTATGTATATGGATACTCCCAGCCCACTCAATTATCCTCAATAGCACCTGCGCTATAATTTACAGGTACTTTCCCCCCTTCTCCCTTCTTTTTCGGTAATAAATTTGGGGTCCCCTTTTTTGCTCCACTCAAGCTCATCTGAAAAAGTGGGTTTTGCCCATGAAAGCTCATGATACTATACATAATTTTTTTGTTAGCCGCTAAGGTGACACAGGACTACTGTTGTTTTTACTAGTTATATGTGTTGATGCTAACCATGTAAACAGTTATTTTTATTTTATTTATCTGCTATTTATTTGTACCCTGTACCCCTTAACTTCATTCATCTGAAGAAGTGGGTTGTGCCTGTGAATGTTCACGATACCATCTGCATTTTTGTTAGTCTCTAAGATGCTGCATGACTGTTCGTTGTTTTTTATTTTTTCCCTATAAACAGACATTTTCTGTCTATCCCTATAACTTGATTCAGAGATCAAAAGAGAATATTAATATTTAGAATCAATCTTGGTGAGAAAATATCATTGTCAAGATATCTCTTTAAAGTTTGGGATAAACTGCTTAATGGATAAATTATCTCATGTTAATTACCTGTTGTTTAATTACCAGGAGGTTACATCAAAATAATGTTGTGTTCTCCTAGGCCAAGAGGCTGCTGCAAATGTATAAAGGCCCTTGGGTCCTGATCCTGTTTTTCTTGTATTTGATTGGATGCTCATGGGGAAATGAGATCCCAAGTTATCTTGGTTCCCTCTTAATGAACATTGACTTACAGTCTCAGATCTGCTTGAGGTTTCATACAAAGGAAACTTAAGCCACAAGGACTGAGGTCCCAGTCATTAGCTGGAATCACCTTGGATATGGATTTTGGACTATAGCCATGGACTAAATTCTAAAAGAACTTTTGCAACTACAAGATCACCATCTTTGTTATGTAATAGAACCTCAAGAATTGAACTCATGTCTATATGTATGCTAATCCTTTAACCAATACTCTCTCTCTCTTTCTTTTTTTAATAAGTTTTAGTTTAGTTAATAAGAATTGGCTATAAGTGTGTATTTGGGGTAAGGTCTGAAATATTCATTAACCTGGAAGGTAATGTGGCCAATCCTTTGGAATTGGTATATCTTTATTTGGGTGGGCCTGGGGTCTGGGTGGTGGCCTGAGGTTGGGTACTTTATGGCAGTGGTTCCCAACGGCTGGTTCCACCGGGCTGCAGGCTGGCGCCAGGCCACAAAGCTCTGGCTGCCCGGCCGCAGTGGCTCTGGAGGCTGGGGCTGGGATACAACACGCAGCGCCTCCCCTCCTGCCGTAGCTGCTGGGAGAGGTGTGCAAATAGAACGTTGCCGGTCTGCCAAAAGTTTGTGAAAGGGTTTGCCGGTCTGCAGTATAAAAAAGATTAGGAACCACTGCTTTATGGGAACTGTGTGGTTAGGACTTCTGATTGACCAATAAGGTTATACAGAAGCTGCTTTGTGCTGGCTTGGTGACTATAAATATTGGAATAACCACCAGGTTTGGGAATTGGCTGTCCCTTTTCTTGCAGTGCACTCTAATCGAGTCCCCTCAGCTGGCTCCCCTCGGACTCCATGTATCACACTATGCAACTCAGAAGAAGTACAATCGCTGTACTATATTTTTGTCTGATACTTTAATGGCTTTATTGGAAAGACACATTTTAATCCAAGAATTTTTTTATACCCTCCATGGAAACTAAAAAAATATAGAAGATAGTGCAGTGAGCACCACATATATTCAGGTTCATCCACACAGAACATTTCATTTTCTTCTGAAAGACATTTATTATGATGAGTGTCTCATCAATGCCCAAGTGTTATTACCTCAGCAATTGTGTCTAGTACAGATTTCTGCAGGTTTGGCTTCTAACTCAAAAAATAATCATTTACCATCCATAGCGGATAGCTTTTCTTCTGTGCCCAATGATGCATGTTCTGCCACGCATGCAATGTTGGCAAGAGTAGCTATCTATATTTCATAAAATTCCGTCTGTTTTCATTAAAGCGTCTTTCTTTGTCATCTTTGACTTTAAATTTTGCTTTTTTCAGTCCGGTCTTTTAGCTCATACTTTTTAACTGTATGATCATTTATTACAATAATGCATCCCTACACCTTTTCAAGGTTGGCAGACTTTTTACCCATTATATACTGTTAGAATCTAGAACATTATAATACCATTTTAATAATTAAAATGCATCTTTTATTCTGAATTTCCATGCTGCCTCCTACTTATATGTCCTTATATTTGATTTGTGTTGATCCTTTTCAGTTTTTGCTGCGGATATTAACACTCTATAGTTCCTTTTTACTGTCAAGAGTTCAAGTACTAGCTTAATCACATAAATTAACTACTAGGTTTTTCAAAAATTCATTTTAAATTATTACATGTGAAATTTAATTTGGCAGACCAGTAAATACAGCAAATTAAAATTCATACAGTAGTTATTGCAAGATCCCTGTTTATTAGAGCTTTTGCTTTTTTATCTATTTAACATAGTTTGTTCCACTGCTGCTTGTCACATTCAGAGCAGAGATCTTTTAAGAAGGTCACTATAATGGCACCTTATTTATTCTATTGCCACATATTCAGTAAAAAGAAATTGAATTCAAGGACAAAATATCGTATTTGACTTCAATGGGAAAGGATTTAACTCAAAGTGACCACTGCAAAGTCAATTTAATATTATGATATTGCCAGACTTGATTACACTTTGGTTTTTATTCATTTACCCATTCTATTTTAATTAAAATGCATTTGAATGTTTAAATAGTCAGCATGAGCAGATCTGTACTTTGGCGGATCACATGTAGGATGTAATTCTGCCTCACTTGAGGGAGCCTGATAATTTTTGTCCAAAGCTATTAAGTACAGAACTATAAAAACATACTGAATACTATATATATAGCACTCCCGAAGGCATTCTGTGCCAAAAAAAGAAGAAATCTGATTAAAAAATTAAAAATTCTGCACACCATATTTTAAAATTCTGCAAATTTTTGTTTCTCAAATAAACATGGAGTCTCCAGTATGGCACTGGGGAACATAGGCTATTGGTTGCACAAAGATTGTAGATCACTAGTGCAGCTCACTCCTGGGACATGAACTGAGCAATGAGGCAGCACCCAAGTCTGACACAATGCAAAGATTGGGCCAGTCCCAGAAACATCCCAGGGCCCTGTGCCTCCATGTCAGGTGCACCAGGTTTGGGCAGGCAGGATCAGCAAGACAGACTCGAAGTGTGGAAGGGCTTAGTGTGGGGGGAAGATCCAGCTGTGGGTTGAGAGAGTTCTGTGTGGGGCAATCTGGATGCAGCCAGCTCAATGGGGGATTTGGGTGTGGGGGAAGGACCTGGATACACAGGAGCTTGTTGAGGGTGTGTGTGGGTGCAACAATAAGGGGACTTTGTAGGGGGATCCAGGTTGGCTGGGGTTCAGTGCAGAGGGAGAGCTTTGGTGTGGGGGAGATAGAGCTTGACAAGGGAGTCGGGGTGTGGAGGGCCAAGAGGGGGATCCAATGCTGAGGGAGTAGGGCTCAGTGAGGTGGCTGGGTGGCTTGTCAGAGTGGTCCAGGTGCAGGGGCAGTGGAGCTCATTGTGAGGGTTCTGAGGGCAGTGGGGGAGGGAAGAGGCTGAGGCTCAGTGGGAGGTTCTGAGTATGAGTCGTTCTAGATGCACGTAGGTTGGGCAGATGGGAGAGCAGATCCCTGAACAGGGATCCCTTCCCCTGCAGCTGAGGAGCAATGGGTACAAAAAGCAGGGAGGAGGGTTGTTTGCAGAGCTTCCTGAAGCTGGGAGAGAAATCTGATGGTAGGTCTGACCCTGATCTGGATGCTGTGCAGGGGTAATAGGAAGTCCCATCCTCTGCAGCCCAGCTGGGACCAGGATAGAGGCCATCAGGTAGGCCTTCCCCAGCCCTGCTCCCTGACCCACAATGATTTACCTCTATGCCAGCTACCCTGGACACCTGAAACAAGCTACTGGGGAGGATTACATGACCGCTCTTGTGACTTTCCTTAGCTTCTCTGTGGGTATGTCTACACAACAGGGCTAAAGTCAGAATAAGCTATGCAACTTCAGCTATGTCAATTGCATAGCTCAAGTTAAAATAGCTTAATTTGGCTTTTGGCGCTGTCTACGCAGCAGGAAGTGGAAGGGAGAACACTCTTCCTTCAACTTTCCTTACTCCTTGTAAAATGAGGGTTACCATGAGTCAGAGTAAGAAGTCCTCCAGCTCAACATTATTTCAAAATAAAGGCTTATAGTGAATAACATTCCGAATAACAGTAAAGGCAATAACGGGAGGAGAGCAAGGAAATAACAGGAGGAAGCAATAACTGACATTATTCTGAAATAATGCAGCTGTGTAAATGTACCTTGTCAGAAAATCATTTTTTGGGGTGGGGGGGAAGCAAAGAAATCTGCAGGGGACACAAATTCTGTGAATGCACAGTGGCACAGAATTTCCCCGGGAGTAATACAGTTACTAAACCTGGAACACAAACATCCATGATCTGTCTAGATGTGACATCCCAGGTCTTGAAGTCAGGACTGGGAGTCCCCAGGTAACTGCCACATCCTGGCTTCTCCCTGTCAAGTCACAGGACCAGGGCCCAACAAGGTTGTGGATTTGCTTCAAGACAGAGTTGATTAAGGATAGATAATTGCTTTTATTAATCTCTCTACATCACTACTATTACAGGCTTCATACTGCCAAATGGTTACACAGATACTGCAACAATCAGCATAGGCAAAGCAATGCATATGAGAGTAACAGGCACTTGGAAATGCTTACGCTCTTTCAGGTCTGTGGGGAGTCCCATTCCAGTTACCTTGCACCTGGCCACAGTGGACGTGGCTCCAGCTAGGGGGATTCAGGGCACCCTTTGAGACTTAGGTCCTTGGAGAGAATCACAGAGGGGCGGGACTCCCAGTGATCTTATATTACAGTTGTTTACTGGGTGTGCATGTACCTGGCTCAATGCCATTCTTATCACTTTCATGAGCTGAGACTGAGGTCAAACTTGTTTACCGCTTAGTAGTTTCCCAGCTCAGGGCATGGCATAAAGCTGATAGAGCCCAGCTGCTGTTTGTGCTTGTAGCGCCCCACACTATGCTAAGCTGGGTACAGCAGGGATGGAAACTTCCATCCCAGGCCTACTAAGCAGCAGAACCCACATATGACTTTTATGTGACACTCCCCAACGTCTATTGACACCTAGTGGGCTGAGATGCTAGTAGAGCTATAGCTTCAGCCAAGGCACCATTCATGGGAACCCTGTTTGGACTGTTGCCTGGCCATCCACTGATTGGCTCCAACCACACTATTTAAGCCTGCTTGTGCCTGTCTCCTGCAGCTAGCCCTGTTCCTGATTGCTGCTCCACTTCTAGATCCCACCTTACCCTTACCTTTGCTTCAGTTTCTACCATGCTTTTTTTCCTTGATCCTTGCTCTCCTCCCGTTATTGCCTTTACACCTCACATCCAATCATTAGTCACCAGTCCTGGCTTCAACCCTCCCTTAGACTTCTGACACTGCTTTGCCCCTTAGCTCTGGCATTTCGTATCTGACCTTGGCTCTGACCCTCAACCTTGAGTCCTAGTTCTCACTCTGGTAACTGGCAACTGTCTCTGGTGCTGAGCCTTAGCTTCTTTCCCTGGATGTTTCTTCCACCCATTAGATCTTTGTCCTGCTCTGACTACAAGGCCACACTGTCTACCTCTCAGTTCATAACACCAGGTTTTTGCACTCACTTGTTACAGTGGCATATGAGCATGGGTATATTTAGACACAAACAAGTCACAGCATGACCAAGTTCTACTAATTTAGTTTATACATGGAAATGTATAGATTTTCAATCAACTCCACAAACAAATGTGATACCTATGTCATATGTTACCTGTATGGAGATAATTAATATTTTATGGGGTTAAAGTCATAGGTTAAATTCAAGACATTTGCAAATCTGGAGAAAATTATCTTTCTGTTGAGACATGAGATAACCTCCAAGTCCTAATAGTTTTGGAGGAGTTCAAGGGTGAGCATTTTTGCATTCAGAACACCCACATTTTATTGATTTATAACACCTCTCCCGCAAGCATCAGCGTGCTTTACAAGCCAGACGCTGTATTTTCACTTGTATATGGAAAGAATCCAATATCTGCATTACTACTTACTTCAATTAACTTTATGTTTCACCCTTGTAGAAGAACATATCTTATTGTTGCCCAATGTCGGAAGACAATTAGCCCATCAACCCAGTATGTAATAGATATTCTATGACAAAAAGAGTAACCCTAGAAAATATTCCCTGGATATTTCTTTCTTTTAATCCATTTCCTAACAGACAAAGCTTAATTCTTGTTTTTCTTTGTACATTTTTATATCCCTCTTTGTCATTTCATTTGTTCTGCCAAGATAAAAAGCAAACAAGTTAATTCCAGAAAATACATTACTTACAGTCTACTGAGAAATATGCAAGCCCTCCAGTATCTGAGGTCTCTGTTACTCTTGGAAAGTATTTCTGGCTTCCAGCCCCACCAGTCTTCTTCACTCCTTACAAGGAGCTGGGCTGCTCCCCTCTCAACGCCCCTCCGCCCCGGGAATGGGGTAGCCACACTGGGCTTCTCAACTTCCTATGGGAATGGGGAAGTTGACTGGGCTCCCTGCTGGGAGCCCTGCTACCCTACTGGGCTCTTGTCTGTCTACCAGGAGCATGGCAGCTGACCAGATTCTGGGTGTGGCACCCCCAGCTGGGTGCACCCATGCTCCTTATGGGAAATGGGGAGCTGAGAGCCTGGCGGCAGGAAGAGCTGGGCTCCCATGAGGGAAAACTGCACCTGGAGTCCAAAAAGAACAGATACCTGTATTAAAAACAGTAGCTATGCAATGCAACTAATAGCTAACCTATGTCCTTCAATGCTAACACTGGACGCAAAATATGCAATTTCTTTCTTTCCATATGTATTTATTATTAGTGCAGCAGTTCTGCTGAGGTGCCTGAATCTAGAATCAGGGCCCCACTGTACTAGGCACTGTACACATAATCCCTGCTCTGTACAGCTTACTTTCTAAGTAATCTACATAATCTATATAGTCCATATAATTAACACTACGAACTGTACTGTTACATACTATTGTGAACATACATAGTGTGAAACATAAGGGTTTAAAGGAGATCCGAAGAGTATATGGTATACACTTGTACTTTTCGGTCAAAATACACTCAAGCCATTATGGTCTCCACCCAAATGAATTCAGATTTGAATAACTATGTATTTAAATAGTGTTTCCATAGCTGAACCCTGGCCTCTTCATCATAGTGGTGGCTATCAGAAGTAGGGGAAGGCAATGTCTTCCCAAACTGTCTGACTGGCTTCTCCCACACTCCACCCCCAGTCTCCTTCAGCACGGCTGCCTGACTCCTGGGGCTGCCTGAGCTTCAACCCACTGAGGCTGGAGCCATGCTGCCAGCCTTCCCAGGACTGGAGAGGCTTGGGCCAGGTACCGCCCACACTCCAAGGCCAGGGGGGTCTCCTGCAGCATTGCAGCAGGGAAAGCTGGGGCAGCACATCCTCCCCATTCTCCTGGGGCCAGGTGCTTCCCACTGGGGGTGAGTGGGGACTGCTCATATATTGGCTTCCAGGGGGTCCTGTGTGGTATGTACAGGGCATCAGGCAGAAAGGGCAGGTTCACTCACCACCCATGATCTTCATGGTAGATTCATTCCTAGACTGAAAGCAGTCAGGGCCTATGTGCCATTTAAGAATAAAGCAGTACATGGATCCTCAGCTACCCCTGCATGTAGGCATGGATTTCATACATTTCATTCATTTCGTGTTAATTCAAGAACATGAATTACTCATGCTTCCCCTCTGGAGTATTTACTTTTTGCTAAAGTAGGGTGGTTTTCCTAGGGTACTGGACTGGTGTTTCCTTCAATCTTTTCCATCCATGTGCAAAATAAATGTTTATGTGCACTGAGGCACATAAAATGTGCACCACCAGTAGAAACAAAAAACCTAGCTGTGGACACTCTCCTAATTAGGTAGGTGGCATTTGAATCTCACCTGAGCAGCTGCACAAGTGCCCAGATCACAGGCAACACTGTACTGGATCCAGTTTGGATTTATCGTTTTAATTTTGCACAGAATCCCCCAAATGCCGGGAAAGCACTTTAGAAGATACATATATTATTCACTTATGTTAAGGGCTGATTAACAGCATACGGTATTTCTAAAAACATTTTGATACATCATACCAGTGTGAATTAAGCTTGTTCTGATCTTGAGATATGTGGACCCACATAACTGTTTTGTTAATTCAGCTAGCATATTTGCCTGTGGTGGTTCCAACAAACGGTGAAACCTGCAGCAGCAGGGGGTCCTTTGTATAAAAGTTCACTGTGCAGAGCTCAAGGGTAAGGAGCTGTGTGTAATGGAAATGCTTAAGACAGGGTGCTGAAGAGCCATACATCAAGCATGCTATGATACCTCATCTCCAATCCAAAGAAATAGGTCAGCAATACGGAACTCCAGGCATGAGAATAAATGAATTGGAATTCACTTGAATGTCATATTCTACTATTGAGCAGGGTTGAGGTGCCAAGGTGATGTCCCCAAAAGTGTGTCCCACCTTAGCTGTTCTTTGTCCCAGACTAGAGATGAAGTGAAGGTTGGAGAGAGCCTTTCTGTTGTCCATCAGACTGGCAAGCTGAAGAGGGGGCTGGCAGCTCTTCTTCCAAGGAGAGAATAGGGAAACCCATGGTTTGGAATGTGTCACTACTGGGCTGCTGGTGAATTGTAAATTTGCCCTTTCATGCCAACAAGCCATTTGCTGTTGCTGAGGGGCCTCTCTCGCCATCCACAAGGCCAGAAAACAGTGGTGACACTCCAGACAGTAGTTAGGATGATGATTGTCCTCTCTGTCAGTGGGTCAGAGTACAAAGTCAGCATTGCCATTCAGGCAGTTACTGCAAACTAATTCATTTTAATTAGACTACAATTTGAGTAGCAGTCACCTCTGAAAGATGAGCATTACTTCATAAACTTTTTTTCAAATTGTCCCTTTCTAAGGTTCTGTGCAAAGCAAAGATTAGCGTATTACTTCATGTATGTAAGGAAGAATGAGGGGGCTGAGCTGGTGGGCTTTTTCAAAGCTATGGCAGCAGGGGTACTAAGTAATTTCAAAACTGACACTTCAATCACTAAACTTTCCTTTCTGGCAAATCCTGCCAGATTTGAACGTTGAAGACTCAATATGCTCATTTGATATATCAAAAAAATACTCCAGGAAGATTTGTTTTCTTGGTAGGGTTTTTTTGTTATGTTTTGGTTGTTCAACTAACCACACCATAGAAAACAATTTAATCTTTGATACATGGTTTTTCAGAATTACAACAGTGGCAGGGAGAACTAGATTAAGTGAAATATTTAGTAGAACATTGCAGCTATATTTGCTCAGTGAATCATTTTGTGTTCAGTTTCATCATGGACTTCTATTAGGGTCTAATCCAATTACGAACTGCATGCAAAAACCTAGCATTTCTCAGCCTTAACGGTATTTAAATGCAACGTGTGTAAGAAATTTCATTTTGTGTATCTTCCTTAGTTGTATTATTACATTCAATCTTGACTTGTCAAATTTCCAGTCTTCTGAGTGCTAAATTTCTCACTCCTACTATGTTGGGCTTTTCCTTCTTCAAATAAAATATTGCTGATCTGATTTGGTAAAACATATTTTTCTTAAAAATCACATTTGTGCTAAGATCACCCGGAGAAAATTTCATCCCTTTAAGGACAGCATTTCTGAAATTGGACCGCTAGTGGGTCCACACTGCTTTGTTTATTTGAGGTTCTCCTTGGCTAGAAACAGCGAACTGGAGCTAATGGGAGCTGCGAAGCTCCATAGCTACAGACCCTTTAGGCAAACAAAGTGGCGTGGGCCTGCTAGTGGCTTTCTTAAAATGGGCCTGCAGCCCACTTTGAGAAACACTGCTTTAAGAATTTGTTTGAGCAAGTTATGGGTAACAGAAATCCATTAGAATACTAATCAGAATATAACTTTACATACGGAGCACATAGTTCATGCTCATTATAATATGTTATAAGGCATCACAGAAATCACTCTTACTGACCTATATAACCTGTAAAATTTTGGGTAAAAGAGGAAGACTCTCTAGTCAAAAATCAACACTTTGGCCCAGATTTTCAGGTGCTCTGCAGCCGCTTTGTTCTATACACTTGGCATAATCTAGTTCTTAAGTAGGTTTAACTGGACTACCCTGTCGAAAAGGTTGCCCTCTGATGGTGCAGAATTGACATAAGTGCTCCTATCTCCTGATTGTCAACATGGTAGAAAAAGGGGAGTTAGCCAGCCTACCAATATGCCATTTGCTGAGCCTTGGTTATTTTCTGCTTCCTGTAGTCACTGCAGCCAACCAGAGCCACTCTCCTGTTTAACTCAGCACAGGGGGGTTGACTTGCAAGAGATGCAGGGGCACCAGGACAGTGTAAGGGACAGCATTAAGAGAGCATTGGGCACATACCACGGACTTGTGCTTTTATGCAGTCTACAACCCAGATTCTAGCTTTTTATCTGCTTTATATGAACAGAATTTGTGCTGTTCTTTGATAATAGCTCACACTGTGCACTCTTTGAAGGATAATGCTAATCAGCTCTAAAAGCCTTTGTGTGGGGCAGATAATTGGGTAGTCTTATTACCTTAAAGAAAGCAGACAAATTGATTCACATCTCTAGAGGGAGAGATTAAAAATCTGGAAAGCTATAAAATATCCTCATCTAAGAGGATAAATTAAAGAAAAGGAGAATTTACCCCCCAAAACTTGTATACACTACAGTGAAAGCTTTTTTTTAAAACTTGAAGGACCATTTGTTAGAACAAAACAATGGTCAACAGTAGGAGAATAAAACAATACATAAATTTGAAAGCAAGAGCTAGATAACTATTATTGTATTGGGACTGTTAACACAGTGGTTCTGAATTATGCTCATCATATTTACTCTTGGGTTAGCTCATCTTTGACATATTCTATTTGGCAGGGGACAATTGTAACTTATATGTCTAGAATAGAGGTTATAGCTTTACCTCCTATGGTTTCTCAGAGTATAGTAGAAACAGGTGTGCATATTTTTTCAAACAACATTTTGTTTTTGGTGAAAAAAATGCAGCTTTGGTGACACTGAACCATTTTGCAAATCTGTTTTGCTGAAATGTTAATTTAGAACAAAATCAATTAAAATGTTTCACTGGCATTTTTAAATGAAACATTTTATTTTGCTCAAAATGATGTTTCATTTTGAAATTTCTTTTAATTTTTTAAAATTAAAAATATTTTAAAAATTTCAAAATCAAACCATTTAGTTGGAACCAAAATATTTCCTCTTTGACTTTTCAATGAGCTGAAAAATTTGCAGATGTTTATATTTGGTACGATCAAAAATTTTTTTTTTTTTAAATTGTTCAAAATTCCCAATGAACTGAAAAGTTCATTATTCACCAAGTTCTAAGTACAAATAAACAGTAATATATTATTTTAAATGATTTTTGGATTACCTTCAAAACAATCAGGAATATCCTAACACTGATGTAATCCTCTACCAGCAAAATACACTTACCTACCTGATAGAAATGTTTAGAGCCAAAAGCATACAGGGACACTGAATAATACATATGCACTGGGGTTAAATATGTCCAGACTTTGGAAGATTCTCTTATAAAGCTGTGGTTTATTTTTTTGAGCAATTCTCAAACTGTTTTCAAAATGTATGTGTCTCTTCATTCTCTCTTCTTTGTACTGCTTTAGGCTCTGAGATATTGCTTATTCCAGCTGAATCTGAGCTTACTATAAATCATCAATTTTAGCTAAACTCACTCCCAGAATTAATGCCATGAATTCTTAGCTAACATTGTCTTCATCAAAAGAGATCATTGAGAATAATCCTAGTAATTCTTTGTCCTTTTTAGAGGTACAGTATTAGGATATAAAAGTATTAAATAGCAATTACCACATTATCCAGGATTTAAATTGCTGTAATTTTAATTTGTGAATAGGGTACATTTTTAATGTGGCCAAAATGTATAGCCCTTTTAATTCAGCAAGTATTATAAATTGCCTGGGATTGTATGGTTCTTAAATGTTATTACAGAGAATTTAAATATTTGGAATTACAGCAGAGAATAACATATGACTGAAGGGTTATATATTTAAAGCATTGTTCAGAATTTTAGAATCATTATGATTCCTAAACATTTAAAGGGAGGTTGGTGGAAGCTGACAATGGCTCTTGTTTACATGCAACATTTACATAGATTATTTTAGATTATCAGCTACACGAAAGCAATATATTGATTTGCAGGACTTAGCAAATGCCACTATGTTACTCAAAACCTCTCAGGAGTAATTTCATACACATGCCTCTTTTCAGAATTGAGCCCTAACTTTTGAAACGATTTGATCAGAGACCATTTTCTTTGTAACGAACTGAGCTGCTGACATATACGAATCAAATCAGAGTCCACAAAAGGCAATATGCAGACTTCCATTGACTTCAATGAGCTTTGGGACAGACCCATAGTGAATTTGATACCCCATCTAACAATTCCTGTAGCAGGGCAAGATGCTTGCTCTATCTTTTGTTATCATCTCTTCCCATATGGAAAACTTTTACAAATGTTTTATATATTTCATAAACTTTATTGATGGACCTTTTTATACAGGTTCAACATCTTTGATTTGGGACTCTCTGGTCCAACACCATTGGCCCTCGGATGTTGCTGGACCAGAGACATGGTGGCTGGGAGGGGGTGCCGGCTGGGAGTCAGGTGGCAGTGGGGCTAGCGGCCAGGTGCCTTGCCAGGGCTGGAGCCAAAATGGAGAATGGTGATAGAGACCAACAATGGGGTCAGCAGCCATAAGGGAAGCCTGGGAGCATGGGCTGGCAGCCAAGAGGGGAGCCCAGCACCTAGGAGGCAGGCACCAACCCTCCCCTCTTGGAAAGCCCAGAAGCCAGCAGCAGAGGGGCTGGCATTGACTTCCCATGGTCCGTCAAACTCCTCATTCAGGAACGGTCAGGTCCTGAGGGTGCCAGACCAGGGAGGTCCAAGCTTTATTTTTAATTTACTGAGAAAATTCCCCTTTAGTGTTGACAGAATTTCCACATTTGATTCTAGGCAAGTGAGGAAAAACAAACTGATGAGCAACAGAGGCTACATGGGCATGATCTCTCCAGTTCTTGGAAGTTATATTTCTTGCTAGACTTCTGAATAGAAAATATATGAAACACAACTATGTCTACTATTGCACTGTGTGCAAAAATCAGAGGCAATTGGTCTGAATAGTTATTTCAGTACAAAATGTGAAATACAAATGCATTGTTATATTTTTCATAGCCACTGGTAGGGTCAACATTTACTAAGCAAGCCTGAAACTAATATTACTAAGCTTAAGTAAACTTATATTAAGGAAAGAAAATATATATAGAGAGACAGAGAATGTGCACACTGGACAAGCTACAAAAAGCTTCAGCATTTGAGTTCTGTTCACATACACACTGAAAACGTATATAAACCTCCATAGGCTGCAGAACTAGCTTAGATATCTCATGAGAACAATCTCTCTGTCAATATTTCTGGTACTTTAGCTTATGGTCTCAGGTCCCCCAAATCCCAATGTAAACTGTCTTCTATGGTATTTTTAGCACTTATGATTCTGCCTGGAACCCAGAAGCAGATAATATTTTACAGAAGCATTTAAAAACCCTATCAGTTGTTCAGTTCAACTGTGATGTAGAAATGGTCCCAGTAGTAGAGAGAAAGGTTCTTGCTTGATCTTGAAAGGAGTAGGATTTGGGAAAAGAAGGCCTCCCCCCCCCAAACTGGCACAACTCATCCCTAATTAAAAGTTTTCATAGACTAATTTGCTTCTGTTTCACAACACTCAGGGGGTCTGTTCTCCCCTCCAAACACACGTAATTGCCATTAGTGTCAAAGAGAGTTATGCACATGTGTGGCAAGAGAAGAATAGACCCCTTGGTGTGCAATAGGTTTAACAAATATCCACCATCTGTGACCACAACTGTGATTCCACTGCTGCAGAAAGCAGTGCTGCATCACTATTATGATTAAAAATATGCTATGTTCTCAACAAAAATGGAGCATCACTTTACTGTAATTAGCTTTCGGTATATTCTACGGTGTGAGGGCAAATGGTGAGCATTTTCTGCACCAATGTAGCATGACTGTAACTCCACATGATGTCCTGGAGTGTGTTAAACGTACCAATTTCCCCATCAGATTCTGCTTGTTTTTATATTTAAAAAAAGAGGTTTCCTCATTTGCCAAATGGAAGATACCTCCTTACTCCTTTGAAGAGGAAATGGCCACAGCCCCTTTGAGTATAAACATGTTTTGGATTTTAAATGCCTCTGACTATGGAGAATGCTCTTCCTCAGTTAAAGTGAAACTTGTAAAGCTTCAGGCACAAGCTGCTGGGATTCTCATCTCAGCTACAGGAAATTCAAGATGGCATCTGGAAGAGACAGGGAGAAATTTCCCACAGAGCTCCCTATCAATTTCTCTTAGGGATATTTCAAAGTCAAAAGGGAAAAATGTAAAGTTTCAGATGAGTGTGAAAACTTATGACAACTATTATTGAGGATGTCTGATCCCTCAATAAATGTTACCTTATATATTATATAATATATAAAGTAAATAAATTTATGTAGGACTCATAATTATGGGACTTTAGTACTGCATATTTAGCAAACTATCAAAAAAACCTGTAGACAGCATTGCCTTCAAAGTGTTACACCTTATATTCATGAGGTCTGCAATAAACACAGGGATGTGAACTGAAGCCTTCTTTGGTTTCTGATACACAGGAAACAGGAAAACCCCCAACAAACCCTCTGTATGTTTGTCAGGCAAGAAAGGGGAAAAATCACTTAAAGAAATGCTCTTTTCAAAGATCAAAATATACCATGGTTACTGCAAGATCAGCTAAAAACAAATTGCATTCGAACAGCAAGAGTTAAATGTTCTAGGTCCATCTGTTGTTGAAAATATCATGCGAAAATCACGAAAATATGTTGGTTTCAAAACATTTCCAGCATGCATCACTGGCAGGAACACCATTCAGGAAAATGCAAGAGAAATGAAAAACAGGCAGAAGAAAGTATTGAGTGTGAGAGCTGAGTGGGAGTAAAATGGGACAGAGAGATGTGTAAGATGAGAAAGAATGAAAATCAGACAAAGAGAAGGAAAACAGAAAAAGATTATAAAGAAAAAAGAGAGAGACAGATTGTAGTAACCTTACAGGAGTGAGGCCTACACTATGGAACTCACTGTGAGAGGAAGTATGAATGACCACCAATCTCATCTCATTGCAAACTAAATTCAAAAGCCACTTCTTCACTCAATCTTGCCTGTATCAGTACCCCATTTGTGCACAACTCTTTACTCATACACACAGAGGGGAGACAGAGATGTCTTTTGAATTGCTGGACCTCAGGGCATTGCCCCCTTTTCCCTCTGTTGGGGGGGGAGGATCTTTTTATCCTCATCTCATCCCTGAGATAAGATTACTGTCGCCACTTTACAGCTGAGGAATTCAGCAAAGAGCAGCTGCGCTGTTCATACTGGTAGTCTAGGGCAGTGTTTCTCAAACTTTTTTTTATAAAGTATCCCTTAAAAAAAGTTATAAGTACCCCACAGTACCTACAGTTTTCAGACACACACATTTTTTTCTACCATTGCAACACATTTGTTTAAACAATTTAATCATAGCTAGGCGGGCGATGAAATTTTTGGGTGTAAAAAGAACAAAAATAATAAAGCGCTATAAAACTTAAAACAAGAATTCAGTTTTCTCCAAATTTCAGTGGTGGTGATGCATCCCCCCAAACTTCTCTCAAGTACCCCAAGTGTACTCATATCACTAGTTGAGAAACACTGGTCTAGGGCAAAGCAGGGACTTGAACCCAGGTCTTGCAAATACAACATTAGTGCTTTAGCCACAGGACCAGCCTTCCTCTCTGTGAGAATGCCATAAGCCCACTGGTGCTGCTTGAAAGAAGTACTGAATCTAAAGATAATTCATTATTTAATGTTGCAGGGGGAGGTAACAGCAGAAAGAGGTGTTGGATAATTTAAAAAATAAAATGGAGCTGTGCAAAGGAAGAGGTTGAGAGGGATGACAAATACTAAAAAAAGCAAGAAGAGGCTTTTAGGGTGAGTAAATAATTAATATTTTATTTTAATTATTCATGCTCCTGTATGTTAGTGCATGTTCCTGAGAAAAAAGGAACTTTATGTAGGACAGAACATAGTCCTGAAGAGAAGGGATGGAAATAAAAAGAATAATAAAAGCTATTCTCAGCATTGGTGAGTAGGAGCAGGATCATACTGTTGCTTTCTCTACCCATCCCCACTCCAAACACTGCAAGAGAAAAGTAACTTCAATGAAAGCTTTTCACATTAAATTATCGTGCCTTGATCCTCATTTATAATAAAAATGGAATCTCTAGGGTTGATTCCATGCTGGTGTAAGTACATTGCCTTTAATGGAGTCATTCCTAGTGTAAGAGAGGACAATGAGGCACACTTCACAACTTTTCAAGCATGAACAGTACATCATCTGGTTCTCTCTGCTCCAGACTATTAGATATGTATGAGCAAGTGGGGATGATGAGTTATGAAGGACAATGGTCTTCTTTATACTCATTCATCTCCGATAATTAGCCATTTAGTAATGTTACATTTGCTTGATTTTGAGCCAAATGTTTCTAAAGTTTGACTAAGTACAAAGCAAAGGTTCATCATTCAAATCATTACCTACATAAATCTATGGCAAGAATAAAATAACTTTACATGGAAAATGATTCTTCACAGAAAATGTATTGTAATGCAAGAGAGAGTCTAATTAACTAGTTATGTGCCACCAATGCAGATGGTCTTGTAATTAAAGCACTGTACTGTGACTCAAAAGATCTGGGTTAAGTTTCTAGCTCCACTTTGAGTAACTTTGGCTAATCACTTAACCTGTCTCTGGGTATGTCTACTCTACAGAGTTTTTCCAGAAAAACGGCAGTTTTCCCAGAAAATCTACACTTACGTCCACACTGCTATTGCATTCTTTTGACAGAAAGTTGAAAGAATGGAGGGGCTTTTCCAACAGCAGTAAACCTCTTTCTATGAGGAAGAAGCCTTTTTCTGAAAAAGCTTTTTCAGAAAAGGGCGTGGGTGGACGCGGAAGAGAGTGTTTTTTTGAAAGAGGAGGCCTCCAGGAAAAAGCACAAGTGCCCTAGCGGCCACTCCATCTACAGTAATCACAACTGAAATGCTAGATAGCATCCAATCAATGTGGACGCTATCTTTCAAAAAAGCACATTGCTTTTTCGTTGTGCTTTTGCTGTGTAGACGCTCTCGTTCGAAGAAAGTTTTTCCAGAAGATCTCTTCCAGAAAAGCTTGCAGTCTAGATGTATCCTCTTTCTGGCTAAGTCGACACTGGCACGTTACAGTGCGGCAAGTTACAGCACTGTAAAGAGCCAGTGTGAACCACTCATGCAGGTGGTTTACATAGAGCGCGGGGAGATCTCTCTCCCAGTACTTGTACTGTGGCCTCACTTTCAGTCTAAAACATTATGACAGCTGTGCTTTAAACTTTTAAGTATAGACAAAGTCTCAATTCTCCAGCTGTAAAAAGAGATGATAATATTTCCCTACTCATCTATGAGTTGTGCAACATTATGTGGATGTGGGCTACTTAAGTACCTAGACACATATTCATCACTGTCAACTGGCCTCTTGCACGTCACAACTCCGGAGACCACACACTAGGAAGTACATGGTGAAATAAGCCATTGTACTACAGGTTGCACCTCTGAAAACTGGCACTCTCTGGTCTAGCAACATCCATAGTCCAGCGGGATTACAGATGCTCCTGGATGAGAAAGCCCAGGAGCCTAATTGCAGGAGGGCCAACAGTCCGGCTGGGCCAGGGCAGTGGGTCCAAAGCCGCACAGCAGTGCTCTGCTGGGGCTGGAGAACCCCAGAAGCATGTAGCAGTGCAGGGCCAGAGAACCCTGTTTGCCTTTATTCTGATCTAGAGGATTTACCTGGCATTGCTCGGGTCCTAAACTCAATTAATTTTTCTTTTTCGTCATTTAAATCATTGTGTTTAGGTGGGGCTTGGGATGAGAGTATGCAGGCTGTCCCTGGACAGGGACACCCCCATGCAGGGGGTTGGGGAGCAAGACTCAAGGCAAGGGGAAGGGGAGAAGAGGGAGCTTACCAGGGCCACCCAGTGGCAGCTCCTCATGGGGGACCGTGGTTGCACTCCCTAGCTGACGACTCCTCTTGGGGGCTGGGTCTGAGAGGTCTGGGCCTGGCCTCCAGTTGTCCGCAGGTGGGGTGTGGGAGCAGGGCTCTGAGGGTTGGCCCCAGTCTCCAGCTACCCTACCCCCAGACTCCAGGTGGTCTGGGGTGGTTCACTAAATAGTAATACTGTCCCCCATGCTCGCCTCCCCCAGTGGTCACTCTGCAATATCACTATCCCTGCAATCAGCCCCTCCTTTTCCTATGCTTTGGAAAACAATCCCATTAAGGGAACTTCCCATTTTCATGGCACAACCAAACCTTGACCTTGCTTTGAGTTAGGATAAGAGGATGCTACGTACCAGATTTGCTCCTAGAAATACTGGTCGTAGCTCTTACCATTTAGGAGTTCTTGAACAGACAGACACTCAGAGAGAGGGACCCTTAGATGCAAATAACTCTTTAATAGACAGACAAACAGAAGATCAGGCTGGTTGGGAAATTGACAAAGATGAATTTCATTGTCATCACAATTTTGTTACAAAGTAGAAAAAAAGAAAATTCCAAACCTGTTTAGTAATCAATTAGTCCCAAAATTGACAAAGTTTTCAGTTTCAGTTTTCAGCTGCCAAAAAAAGAAAAGAAAAGAAAAGAAAAAAACCAAACAAACCAACCAACAAAACCAACTGAACCCCTTCCTCACAAAATGGCCATTTCTTTGGCCATCTATGTTTTGACCAAGAAAACTCACAAACATTTTGAGTTAAAATGTTGAGACTTAAAAACATAAGCTTTAGCTCCAGTTTTCTTCCTGAGCAGGCTGGTTAGGATTTCTTTTTTGTAGGATTTACTATCCTATGAATAGGATTTACTATCCTATGACAAAATCCTGGCCCCACTAAGTCAATAGGAGTTTCGCCATTGGCTTCAGTGGGACCAGGATTTCACCTTCAGCCTGAGTTTCTGAGTGACACTAATGAGACCCACCTGGTTTAGCTACCAGACTGAGTTGTCTGACTATCTCTGCATGAACACACAGGATCTGACAGCTCAGCAACCAGCTACAAGCATTTCTGAAATAAGTTAGGCCTTCTGTAGATGCAGTATTTGCAGCCTTGCAAAATTTGGACGTTTCTGATATGGAAATGTTTCCTGTTGCAGCAGGACCTTGGGGTTGTGGTTTTATTTCAAGAACGATCTGGCATACTGTAATGAATGAAATGGTTCAGATTATAGGTATGTGAGTGATTGCAACGTCCTAAATAGCTGCAACTGAGTAAACAATGCCACAGCCACATGGCCTCATTTTCTGTTATAAAACTAAAAGAACAAGTAAGGCAAAATCCTACAATAAAGCTAATGACCGCTCAAAAACCATAAAACAGAAAGGACAATCACAATTAAATCACAGCATGTGATTCAGGCTTTGAATCCACCTCATTTTATTTTCATTGACTGCCTTCAGCAGTCAGGACCTTAAGTGACATCAATGCCTAAGTCACATTCTGTACAACATCAGCTTTTGTAGACCATGAGATTTGATTTAATGGGTAGGTTATTAACATGGCTCCCAGTCCCTCTATTGTCCCTTCCCCCCAACCCCCAAGCTGTCTAGCAGTTTTTAATCACCAAAAGCAGCGTAAATCATGGTTTGCTGAGTGGATATATGTTCATAAAAATGTGACGAACTGGGAAGGAGCAAGAGGGTCTGATAACAGCTCATATCCATATTTTTTGTAATTGGTTCCAGTTCAGCTGCTCTGCTGGAAAAGATCTGAGAAGCATTCATGTTTTTATGGGATGGAGATTTATATAGAGAGAGACTATGGCTATATCTACAATATAGCATAAAGTCAACTTAAGCTATGCATCAAGCTACATGAATAACATAGCTAGAGTTGACGTACCTTAAGTTGAATTACCATGGGGGGGGGGGGGTAGCCCACGGGAGAAACTCTCCTGCCAACTTACCTTGTTCTTCTCATCTGGTATAGAATAATGGGGTTGATGGGAAAGCGATCTGCAGTCAATATGGCAGGTCTTCATCAGAGCTACTAGATCAACCACCGGTGGACTGATCTTAGAGCATTTATCAGACTGTAAGTGTAGATGTAAATTGTGTGTGGGAGCTTGAACCAATTTACAAGGAACAAATTTGGGATGGTGTATCACTTAAAACTTCTTTGTCTTTCCCAAGTGAATTCTTCTCTGATTATCACTTTAGCATACACAATACTGTGATGCCTTAATTTTTTTTATTGTTTTTTAGAATTTGAAAAATGCCACATATAAGCAGTATACGTAACAGATGTTAGTGACACCTGTTGTGCCAATTCACGTTAGGACAATTCAGGATGCAGCTTACATAAATATGTGTTTAAGAACTTTTAATATGGTTTTCCCCCAAGCTTCAGAAAGCCAGATTCAGATCTGGCATAAGAGGTGTTACCCTCAATTAAAATCAGCTATCAATTGATTACAGTGATGTTGCACTTGCTTACAGTAGGTCTATCTGAGCTACAGATCTGTGATTTAAATATAATAGCAAATGGATATGTGCATCTGGATTTAGCACCAAAACTCCTCTCCCCCAAACCTGTGTATGAACTAGCGCTAGGAATTATTCAAACAAAGTAACAAAGATCTTTCATGCACTCAATCAAAAGTCAAGGAAGGCACACAAAATTTTCCCTCCGCACATGAGATCCATTAACTCTTTTTCACAATAGAGCCATTGGGCTGTTGGTACCAAGACCAAGGCTGTTGGTGTCAGGAACTTTGTGGCAAAAAGTTCACCAAGTAAAGCCCCCTGCAACTTCCAATCCACTGGGATTCCTATAACAGACTATAGTAGACCTCAAAGGGACATGAAGTCAGCAGGGATGGGTGGGGCAGCCAGAAGTAGCACTGATTCAGTACCTCTTCCAACAAGTGTCTGCCAGTGGAGCACGAGCCAAAATGTAAACCTACCCTTCCTCAGCAGCATCCCTAAGGGACTGGAGCAATGCTACCACCACCTACTCTTGCTCAGGGTGAAATCCTCCTCTGGCATAGCTACCTGTGTGAACATAAACTGCAAACCCTGCACTTCTTTACCAGTGACTGCAATGCTATTCGGAATGTACCTAAAAGTGGGAGAGTGTTACCTTCATAAAAGAAGGAGGATGCTGTAATGAGCAACAGTGCCTCCTGCTGGTCACACTTGGAATTAGTTTTGTCCTCAGCAGGGCACCCCCTTCTGGCCCACATCTCACCAGTAGTCATTCCATGCTCTTGCTCTGGACCAATGTCACTCCCAGGACCATCACGTCTTCTTCAGGACACTAGTTTCTCACCTTCCCATTCTGGGGGCTATCAATGGTCCTCAGTCTCACACTTACCACCATGGAAAAATGCAGCCTCAGTGTACCCTGATATCAGGGGCAACAGTCCATAAAGGCCACTCCTCATTGAACTAGGTGTGGTGCAAGAGGAAAGTGGGGGGGAGGGGACCCAGGTCTGCCCACAACTCTGGGTCCCCAGCCCAGGGTTGCAAGAACATCTTGACTTTGCCATAACTTCCAATGGAATCTGCAGATTTCCCATGAAAATCTATTTTATTTCCTGTCAACTTCTGCCTTCCCTAGGCTCCTCAACAGACTGCCTGCTTGGTAGCCCATTTGGAGGAGAGCTTGGGAGCCAGGGTTCCAGCTTCCTTGGTGCTTGCCTGGTGGACTACCAAGCAGACCAGGCTTCCTAGCTCTGTGGGTGCCTTGGTTTCTAGGCTTCCTGGCACCAGTGCAACCCACCTGGCAGGCTGCCTTGCCTCTCCAGGCACGTGGTGCTCTGATTCTGATTAGAGTTTTTTTTTCTCAAAACATTCTAATTTTTTTCATGGGAGAAAGACTGTTTTCCAGCCAGTTCTATTTATTTTTTTCATGGGAGAAAGACTGTTTTCCAGCCAGTTCTATTTATTTGACTACATGATGAGTGTTTCATCTTGTAATTAAGTTGAACTTTTGGAGCTAGAGAGTTCCTTACAATAAAAAGGCTGTAGAAAATAAGCTGCAAGAGATAAGAATCAGGAGAACTACAGCATTTTACACTTCACCCTACAGCATTTAAGTCAATGGGGGTGTTGCCACCAATTTCACTGGAAGCAATATCAAGCTCTTATAGAACTATGTTTCTGTCATTATATTGAAAGGAACATTTTACAAAAAAGTTTGTAAAGCTCCAAAGTATCATAGATCTTTATTGTGCAGACTTATTGCCCTTTTTTGATCTTTCTTCTGACTAACCAGAAGAAAGAGAAACTACTTTGTGGAAATTGCCATGATTTTCTGGCTTTATCTCAAAGCTTTTAATACTTCTCTAAACTTTGTTTTTGGAATAATGTATTTTTCTTGCACACATTTAACAGGCATAATCCAGATAGCAATGTCTTTCGGTTTCCTAATTTGCAATGTGATATGATGGCACTTTTTGACAATAACTGAAGTGATCTATAGCCATAAGGAGATCATTCCCTAGTAACAGAAGAGATTTATGATCCTGGTTATAACAGATATTTTACTCCTCGGCAGCAATAAAGGCATGGCTGAAAGCCGCACAAAATCAAAATAAATGCAGAGAATGAGGTAGCTTGTCAGGTAATAAAAGGAAGTTCTTCAAATCAATGGTAAGGTTAAGAGTAAGGTGACTGAAGCTTCAGAACAAGTATTACATAAGCCTGATAGTATTGTACAATTTGCTTTCAGTGCGATATATTTAAATCTTCCTCAGTTGATGTTTAGGACTGGCCTGTCCCTGATTTATAAGAACATACAGATTCAAGATTCTGTAAGATAATATTACAATACCTTTTATCTTTATTTATGTTTATATAAATAGATATATCTGGGCAAGATCTTCAGCTGGTATCAGTAGACATTGCTCCACTGACATTAAATGACTCAAAAATCATGGCAGCAGTACACTGTACACTGAATTATCTTGTGAACTCGGAAATAGGCAGGCACACATTTAATCAATAATAGACCTCAAAGCACTATACAAACATTAATTAATCCTTCTTACCTACAAAAGGCAGGTAGTTAACTTGTCATCTCACCTCAACCACACCGCTTTCCCCCAGATTTTTCAGTTGCTCACAGTTTCTGTTGTTAACCCCCATTATCCTCTGAAGTCCTCACACCTTGTAATCCCCCAACCCCACACACACCTTCTTCTAAATATTGCATCCTCTTAACCACTGCACTTTCACCATCTAAATTCCATTCCCTGCTAACTTCCTCCTAAACTTTCCCAGGGGTGCCATTTTAGATTTGTGTGTGTGTGTGTATGTGTGTGTGAGTGTGTGTGTGTATGCGCAGCAACTTTAACCAAGATTCCAGGGTCTACTTAGATATTTGAAAACTCTAGTTTTTCAGCAGGTAATTTATCTGTTAGCCTACAGGAGCACCGTATCTAATTCCTATATAAAATAAATACAAATAAATATTAGATTCACTCAGCTCTAACAACATTTTCTGATGTCTTGTGGCAAGTCACTTAAGGGACACCAGTAGGTTTAAATTTTAATATATATTTGTACTTTGTTACTAACTCTGTGGACAGAGAGAGACCATCAGGACTCCTGGATTCTATCTCAGTTCTGGAAAGAGTCTAATAGTTATACCATGGGCACACATACCTGGGTTCTATGTAAAAATATCAGAATGGCCATACAGAAAAAAGATCTAGCTGAGTATAATGTCTTCTAACAGTAACCAATGCCAGGTGCTACAGAAGGGAATGAACACAACAGGCAATCATTGAGTGATTCATCCCATCACCCATTCCCAGATTCTGGCAAACACAGGTGAGAGACGTGCAGAACATGAAGTTGGATCTTTGCCCACCCTGGTTTATAGACATTGAGGGACCTATTCTCCAGGAACTTATCTAGTTCTTTTTGAACCCTGTCATAGTCTTAGCCTTTATAATATCCTCTGGCAAAGAACTTCCCAGGTTGAATGTGAAGAAATACTTTCTTTTGTTTGTTTTAAATCTGCTGCCTATTAATTTCATTGAGTGTCTCCTAATCCTTGTGTTATGTGAAGGAGTAAATAACACTTTTTATTCAATTTTTCCACACCATTCATGAATTTATAGACCTCTGTAATATCCCCTCCTTAATTCTCTCTTTTCCCAAATTGAAAAGTCCCAGTCTTTTTAATCTCTCCTTATATGGAATGTGTTTAATACTCCTAATAATTTCTGCTGCCCTTCTCCATACCATTTTCAAATCCAATATATCTTTTTTTTAGATGGGGTGATCACATTTGCGCACATGCAGCAGCAATGTTGGGGGTGTATGCAGGGCCCCAAGATAGGAGTGAGGTACAAACCTCCCTCTCCACTCAGTGGCAGCAGGGAAGGCAGAGATTGGGTAGCTGCAGCCGGCACAGCATTGCTCCCTGGCTGTGCTGCTTAGAGGAGCGCTTGGAAGAGGCAGGGAGGGGTGGAGCGGGGTAGAGTAAGGGGTGGGGAGAAGCAAGGTTGGTGCCCCCCTCCTTTCTCTCTCAGCAGTTGCCACTGCTTTCAGCACTGTGTCATCTACTGTGGCTGAAAACAAGTCTAATTGATGTAGTGTTGAATACAATGTTGACGGCTGCAGGCTTTCTCCTGGTTTTTAGATAAATTTGAAAAATTTAATTTTGAAAAATTCTTTCTATATTATTCATGTTGTTATAATGCCGTCGTCATCATCATCCCAACTGCATGCTTTAGTCGAAGCATCCAGCTATGTGCACATGCCTTCACTTGTGAGAACACAATTTTGTTGCTATAAGCCTAATTTTCTCTCACCACATCCCTTTCTGCTCTTTAGGCAGTTGAATAGTCCCAAGTACATAGATTTTTGAAAGATTGGGCCAATCATCTACAAGTTCAGCACATTCACAAAAGAAAGAAATTAAGCAAAATTAAGCATGAAGCAAAGAATATTTTAGGTGCCATTCAACTGTTAACTTTTCCACCATTTACAGATCCAGTCCATTGTGAAGCTTTGATGGCAATAGCATTTGTAATGTTGTCTAAAGTGGAATGTGACCATCTACACTAACATGATCACCACTTTTACAAAATTGTGATAAAGTATGCCTTGGGAGGTATGGTTGAAAAAGTTATAATCTGGTGCATATTATTATTTTAGAGTAATGTATCCACACTGTGTATGGAATTATGAAATTTTGGCTATATGTTTTGTTGAACATGTTGTGATTCTGAGAAACACCCACAGGTTAGCTTTTCAGGAATAACAAAGGAACTGTAAACAAGAGCTTCTTCATGTCATTCCCAAAGATGCTTCAAATGGCATGTATGTAGAAGGCGAAAGTAATTCATAGAAGCTCAGGAAGAAGCAGTGATTGGCTATCATGTCTGTGATATGCAATCTAATTAGTCCAATAAGAGACTATGACCCAAAGGTAATTTTTCTTACTTGTTTAGTTTTCTCGATGGTTTCCTATGCCAGCCCTGATAATTGGGGTTGAGTCTCCCTTCCAACAGTCAAATAAAGTTGTGCTGTTGTCTAAGGTGGCAGCCTAGCTCCTATATCTCAGCTGACAGTACTTCAAAGTAAGAGTGATCTAAATACCAAAACTTAATCAGCCATACAGGCAAAATCTCTTTGTTCCTGCAAGAGATTAAAATTAAAACAGTAGATAAGAAACCACTTTTTTACAGCATTTTTCTTATGCAAGTGCAGATAAGAATGGGACTTTCTGGTTAGTGTCATGAGTTTCAATTCCATGCTCCATCAGAGACTTCTTGTGAAACTTTTGGTAAGTCACTTAGCCTCTCTCTGATTCAAATTTGACATCTACAAAATGGAGCTATCACTCTCCTACTGCGCAGAGACATCCTCTGCTTCCTTTATTGTATTTGTTTGGATGCCTGATTTTAAACACTAATATTTTGCTTAATTTTTAACAAGTTCGTTAACTATTTTTGTAGGATGTATTCATAAAAATTCAGTGTATTTATTTTAGAGCCAGAATCCATGAGGCATCTATAAACCTGTCATCAGAAATAGTAACTATTCAGTCCTGGGGATTAACCTTCTGTTGATATCTTCATTACTGAGCTCTTCAGGCATAAAATTCAGAATTGGATATTCTGCTTCATATACACTAATGAGTTCCAAGGAAATATTTTATCAAAGCAACGTGTCAGGTCCTTTCTTTTATTGTTTCTTGTTTTGAATCATTTGTGTTAGTTATTAAAGAAGAGCATGCACTTTTCCCCCTTGATGGAAAATGTTCCTATCAGTAACAGGAACTGGAATATGAACAGCTGGTATACGTTTAATGGTGCATTGTTGCATTGTTAATGTAAAGCTGTTACATGCCTTGATAAACATATAATAGGCCTTGAGAAATTAAGAGAAAATTAAAGTGTAAATGTTTATACAAGACACATTACCCCTCTCATTTTTTTGTATAATAAATTATGTTACACCTGCAGCCTACTTGTAAATAAAATGCAAGGTTTGTACAATAAAACTCTAGCTTTAGCTTATTCAAGTTTTAATGTCTATGCAGTCTTAGGAACTGACTGTTCAATAACCTCTCAGGATTAGTGATTCATATGTGGCATAATGATACCTATATGGCCCAGTTAAAGTACACTGTATGCTGTCTCTGGAATTAAATATAGAACTTTAATGCGGCATTACTCCTTGCTTCATGCTGCAACTTGACACATACAGGGTTAAGGATCTTGCTCATGAGAATGCAATTATGACAGACCTTCCTGACTGAATGTGTGGATAATTTATAGTGGAGATGGTTGAAATGTGTTGCCCCCGATTAAGGAACAGCACTTTACAGGAAAAGCGTGTAATATATTACATGCTTTCCTCCAGTTAAAACACGATGCACTCCAGCCTTGTTCATGTAGATGACTTATTAAGTTTGCACTTATTGCATTAATTGGAGCCCTAGTTGCCAGATATGAGAAGGAAATGGAATGCCAGAAGGGCCAGTCTCTGGTTTATTATGTATTTAAATGTTCATAGTGAAAATGAAAGGTCAACATTTTCATCCTGTTATGTTGATTTTTACTTCCCCTTTCCTTAAAGGGGAGTCATGAATTACTGCTACCCTGGGGCTGACAGACTGACAGTCTACACAGGTTTTTCTTAATGTGATTACACAATTCACACACACACAAACAAGCACAGTTACCTTAGCAACCTCTACAACACATGAAATTTTGGCAGTCTGAATCGCACAGCAATTTCCGAATGAAATACAAATCAACATGTTGGTTTTGGAACACAGTAAATTAATTTTGGTACACAGAGTACCAAATGTATTTCCACAGCTAACCATATGTATTTCTTCCTATATTAAAAAAGTTACATATTTAAAAAATCCAACATATTTTGGCTAATTTGCTTCTTTTTTGAAATATGATTCTTTTGTTATAAATCTGTGGCCATCAAGCACTTCCTGGTTACTATGATGCTGCACACAATAATCGCTAAGAATGTCAGATCTCAGATCTCCCTGCTCCAAAAATACAGGTCTCTATCACTGAAGCTACCTATAGGCAGGGCACCCTCAATAACAGACACACAAGCAGTTCTAATTTCATCTACTGGAAAGCAATTCTAATTTTCACAAGATAATGATTAGGCAGGTGACCAGATAGTGATGTGTTAATACCTCTTTAATTTGCCTTATTTTAAAATCATAACCATGAAGCTCCAAATTATCCACTTAGCAAAAATATTATATTTTGTGTTTCTATTACTATCTCTCCACGCTCATCCTCTTTTCCCTTGTATTCTGCATGCAAATGTCATGCTTTCTTCTTATCTAGGTTTTGATCTATCCATTGGAGCCACATGGACAGACACATCTGGCTTTACAGAGCCCCACTGACTTCAGTCGGATTCTGTGCAGACATCAGAGTCTGCAATTATGGATCTGTTAGCGACACCAGGAACACAGATTTCAAGCTTGGCACATTATGTCCAGCACACCAGGTTGGGGTTGGGGTGTTGGTTGGGGCTCTTGGAAATATTGTATGTCAAGCTGTCCTGCAGTGACTCAAGAACATGAGTATCCAATGGGCAGACTTAAGAACCAATGCATAAGCCTTAAATTAGTTGTCAGTTCAATACTTAGATTTCACCAACCAATTAACAGCTTACCATGTAGTCATTGACAGTTCCTGTGAGTATTCCTGTGATGGATGGGAGGAGTCCTGTCCTTTTCTAAACATCCCAGCATTCATTAACTAAAGAGTTAAACCCAGGTAGCTAGGAAGTGTTGGCAGGGATCCAGGAGAACCAGTAGAAAGGAAATTTTGAGATTTGAACTGAAATGGAATCTGCTTGCTGCTGGTCTTTTGGGGTGTGCAAATCAGGAGCTGGGGGAACAAGAATTTAACCAGGCAGGAGTGCCATGCCCAGAAAAGAACGTCATGCCTAGAATTGGACTAGACCTTGGAAGTATGGATATGTGAGTAGATAGAGAATGTTTTTAGTTAAATGCAATCAGTGTACTTTCTTTGTTTTGTTGCTTGGTAAACTCTTCTGTACTGAGTCCATGTGCTCTCCCTCCTCATCCCCTCCATGCCACATGCTCTGTAACTAAAGCTGAGTCCATGGGAAGCAATTCTCTGTGCTTTAATCTGTTTTTTTTTTCAGTTGCTCTATAATACCTAGCAACCAAGTATGCATACCAAGTATATATTTTTGTTTTGTTAATAAAATATCATCTTTTTAAAGAATATAACCTGATTCTTGTGTCCTGAAAAGTAACAGGAGGTCTGTGTATGCATGCCTAAGACTGAGAGGGCAGCTATCAGTGATGACAGGGTTTTTTCCCCCAAGCTGTCTTATGGTAAAAGAGCTTGTGGTACCCTTCTGGAAGAAGTTCAAGTGATTTCTTTCTTGGTTCAAGAAGAAAGAGGTTTTTTTCACTTTGGTGGTGGCAGCTGTCTCCCAAGCCCAGGAAATCTGTGACTTTGGGGAGTTTTTAAGCAGAAACCTATATAGGGTAGGTATTTTTAAGATCTCTTATGGGCCCCCACCTTCTGCACTTGAAGTGCCAGAGTGGGGAACAGCCTTAACAGCTCCAGTCTGTCTGCCACCCAGATAAGTCTATCTTTGTGATAAATGATCCCTTACACCAAGGATCATGGCAATATTCAGGTTACTTGCAGTCCCAAAATACCAGCCATCTTAGATCTCACATTATTTGTATCTATTCCCAGAATAAACTACCTAATGGTGGATTAAATAGGAAAAGGAAATATGAGTTATTGACAAGGTTAAAGCAGGAAAATATATTTACACAAATTAATTATAATCTTAAATTTCAAAAGGTAACAGAAACGTCTATATTAAGCAACCTCCATATGTGCTTTAGGGCTAAGCCAGGCTAAGTAGCTGGGGATTCTTTGCTTATGCCTTAAAAATTTGCCCCGCTCCCCCTCCACAGGTCCAAGCAGCATACAGTTTCTTTTTTAAAGAGTTTTTATTTCCCTCACACACCAATGTGGTCTGCAAACTCAGCTGATGGAAGAAAACCACTGGCATGACTCATCTTCATGAGTGGAAGGGGAGAGGTGATCAGAGCAACAGTCTTTTGTTCTCTTTAATGTTCTACAATAGTCTCCCTGGTGTTAATAGGCCTTCCTTGTTGGAAGTACATTACAGCTTCTGTTGGAAATCAGCACTTTACACTATTAATGTCCTTCTTCTGTCTGGTGATTTATAATATCACAGAGGCTTACAATACAAATGATTAACTATTACCATGCCAGCATAACACTGTACTAAAACTATAATGTGGTAATGAATTACAAATGTGCTAGTCTACTCAATATTATATTTTCTTACAGGGAAGACAGCATTAAAACAAGTAAAGAGTTTTCACCACAAGAGTCTAGGGTGATATTGTCTGGTAGTTTGGGCTGAACTATTGCTGCACTGATGATATACACTTAACATCACTTTCTTTGTATTGGGGGAGCAAAGATTAGCCAGCTTAGTTAAAGTCTCAAGATGAAAGTTCAAATGGCTTACATGAGATGCAACATTGCTACCTAAACCCAGCCTTATGCCAACTTGCCACAACATATGTGCATAGCCCCGCGAGTCACTCTGTCTTGTGACCGCCCCCGCGAGTCACTCTGTCTTGTGACCGCCCCCGCGAGTCACTCTGTGCACGTATGCATTCGGCGAGTAGTGGTCGGGCTCCTTGCGACTCCTCACCACCTTAGCTGCCCCTCTCCGAGGAGCGGGGGAAGGTGAAGGGGGACCCGGGCCCACCCCCACTCACGGGTCCCAGCCCAGGGCCCTAAGGACTCGGATCTAGGGTGATCCGGTCTGGCTGACGGGGTTTTGCACCGTAACTCGTCAGCCCGCCAACCGCTCCAGGGTTCCGCCCTGGGCTGCTTCCTTCCCCCCTTCCTCTGGTTTGCCCCAGTCCTGTCCCAACGGGTGGGCCTTACTCCCTTACGATCCTCAGCGAGCGGGAGTCCACGCCCTCTTTGCCGTGCCCCGGGGGCCACGACTACCTCCGCCAGCACCCCCTCCGGGCCCTGACTCCCTGGTTCTGCTCGCCGTCCTTTTCCTCTCTCTCGGCGACGGCGCACTTTTAAATGAGGCGCCGTCCCTACGGCACCAATCACTGGCTGGGGCTCAGCATAGTCACGCTCCCGGCGCCCCGGCCTCGCCCTACCCGGTTCCGCGCCACTTCCCCGCGGCCGGGGACATTGCCCCAGTGCCCCTGTACCGGCGCCGCCCGTGACGTCATCATGTGGCGCCGGCCGGCCAGCGTCTGAGCAGCCCGGGGCAGAGGCGCCCCGTCACAATAGCTATATACAAAAATCTACCACTAGTTGATATCCTTATTCATTTTGGAAAGCACATTACTTCACAAGTTGTCCCGCTGACTTCAAATAGGACTATTTATGGAATAATATATACTTAATTATGCACAAAGATATCAGAATCTGACCCATAATTTGACTTCCAGGACTGTTATCGCAAATGTTGGTGGTATTCCTGGTTGAATTTCTGTCACCTGAGGGTCACTGTATAAATTCTTAGAGGTGAGTGGATAAATATATTTCCCACAAACATTGTTCAAATTCATCAGTGAATTTTGATGAAAAAGTGTTCACAATCCTTTTATGTTTATTTTCTGTGGAGATATAAACACTCACATTTTCCATGTATGGTTACTCACAAATAATTAATTTTAAGCTTGAATTTTCAGTCATTGAAATGATGATTTAAATATAGCTAATTTCTAGGTTATATTGCAATACTATATGGACTGTCAAGTAAAAACACTGAATAGGCTTGAACTAGAGGTGAAAAAATCATTAAGTTGAGGCTATTTCATGTAGCTGTATTTTTTCAGAGTAATCTTTAATATTACATACTTACATTAGTTTCCCATTAGCTGTGTTATAATTTCCAGGTAGAGTCACACAGAATGGTCATGATGTGCAGCTTGATGCATTAAATCCTAGCATTCCATTTATTTCAATTGAATATTAATGAACATTGGCCTCACAGCATGTATAACGGTCCAGAAGAAAGAGAATTGAATTTGGAACTACATACAGAATATTTTTGTTGTCTTTAAAGTTTTATCAGCACCACAAAGAAATAGCTGTCCCCATGCATATTATTTCTAGATTCAGAAAGGAATATTCCTATAGCTAAGTGTTTCTTGTGAATCCCTAAGAAGAGAAAAACCTCTTAATGAAGTGACAGTTCCAGCAAAGAGATGCACTAAGTTATACTGTCCTTGAAAACGCCTTCAGGTATCATATGGGGATCGTTATCACTCAAGAGGTGGAAAGGGGCACTGTGAGGTTAAGAAACAATGATGGACCCTTGAACTTGTGTAGGACTTCTGTATGGATAAAGACAAGGAGCCTACTCAAGGAAATATTCGTTAGACCTGGAACCTCATTCTGAGATCATCACTGACAGGGCTGTCCTTAGGCATTCCCAGTATTCGCATGCCCCAGATTAAGTTGTACCCTATACCAGTGTTTCTCAACCTTTTTTTATAAAGTACCCCTTAAAAAAAATTATAAGTACCCCCAGTACCTACAGTTTTCAGACACAATTTTTTTTCTACCATTGCAACACATTTGTTTAAACAACTTAATTGTAGCTGGGCAGGCAATGAAATGTTTTGGGTGTAAAAAGTACAAAAATAATAAAGCGCTATAAAACTTAACAAAAATTCCATTTTCTCCAAATTTCAGTTGTGTTGACTTACCCCCTAGACGTGTCTCGAGTACCCCTAAGGGTACTCGTACCACTAGTTGAGAAACACTGCCCTATACTGCATATGCCTAGGGAGTGGATGTTAAGTAGCCGCAGGCAGTGCCGGATCTGGTGGCCCCCTGCAGTACCTCCCATGGACTTAGCACCAGCTCTGGCCCCAGCCGCTCCTTTTCCTCACAGCTGCACCCAGCCCCTGCTAACCAGGAGGCAGTTGGCAGTGTGAGCATGGCCAGAGGGCTTTGGAGGAACAGAAGAGGCCATGCAGGCAGTGGCTGGAGAGAAATAGCAGTTGTCCCTTCAAAGCTTCATTTTTCTTCATCTGGCAGTGCACTGTCCTCTTCTCCTGAGTTTTCTGCCCCATGCATGGGTCATCCACCGCCACCTTGCCTCCTACTTGCTGCCCTAAGACTATAGGTGAACCTCCCTCCCCGCCCTGCCCCAGAATTGCCAACTCTCCTGGACCCTATGGTATGTGATCCATCTGGTTTGGGAGAACTGGCAATCCCCTGACTCCCACAGCTTCTGTCCCTGCTACCCGCCTCCGTGCAGAGCAGCCCTCCTCCCACGGACTCTGGAGGAGAGCAGATATGGGAGCCTCAGGACTTCTACTTTCAAACCTGTCCTGAAATTTAAGTTACATTTCAGCCTTGCCTCAGTTCCATGAATTAAGCATCTTTACATGACTGGCAAAATCATCTGATCAGGAGGAATCCACCACCTGCTGGATCTACCAGATTAGGACAGCTTTGTACCAGAAGAAAAGTATAATGTTGCCCAAAAGCACCAGAGTCGTCGGCTGTACAGCTTTTATTTCCAACCTTCTGCAATATAGTCAAAACTAACAGTTAAAAATGAGACAAGAAACTAAATTAATTTCAGGAGCATACATGAAAAAGCAGGTATGTCTGTAACAAAAAACCCAAATACACGAGTTTAAGAAATTGTACCCTATGTATTATATTGTATATTTTTATAATGTCCAAGAGAGTCATGTGTGAAACTATTTAATACATCTTTTCTTCAGAGCAGTAAATTACTGTAGATGTCACAAACTGTGTCTGAATGCCTAATTGAAACTTATAGGCTACAGTTCAGTTTTTCCAAACAATTGTTTTCCAAGTTCTGAATAAAGTAAATATCTCTGGGAAAGGTAGACATTTAATCAGCAGCTAGGCATATCTACAACTATTAAAGGCTTATTAATCATGGGCATCTAGTATACTAGGCAGGGGAAGGCATTGCCTTCTCAAACCTCCAACCTGGCCCTGCCCAGACCCCGTCCCCAGAGCACCTTCTATAGGTGTACTGAGGCAGAGTGTTGCTGGCCCTGAGTGCCCACCCTGCCCGTGCTCCAGGCCAGGGAGGCTGGAGACATGTGATCTCCTTCCTCCCCAGTTCTCCAGGCTATGTAGGCTTGGTCTGCATGCCCTCTACCCTCCCTGGTGCTCCAGTGCCAGGGAGGCTGGGGCGCGTGTCTTCACTTCACCCTCCTGTGGTGTGGGGCAGGGCCTCTGCAGAAGGGACAGGGCTGTAGGTGAGGCTTGCCTCCCCCAGTCTTCCCTTTACCATCTGCCAATGGGCTTAATGCAATGTGGACATATTAAGTGGCACAAGCTGATCCCTCTGTTATATTTGCCTTTTACTATTTTGATTAGTGATCTTAGTGATTTATTTATTTGCATAGACACTTCCCCCATCTTGTGGAGGTAAGGCAACACTTACACTCATCTTTACTGAAAGCAGCCATTCTGACATGACAAGCCTTTTATATTTTTAAATCCAAAAGGTCTTTCAGTTGTAATACTTATAACTACAAGTAAATTATGTGTTATGCTTTCATAAACGTTTTTCTTTTAAACCTGAATGCCTAATTCATTTGCATAGCAACATGGATAATCTCCCTTGATCCATGACAGCATGTGGATTAGGTCACACACATGATAATGTTCAATAATTTGTCTCAAGAGGTAAATGAGTTTGTGCCTGTTGGCTTTTGCACTCCATGTCACTTAAACACAATGGCTACATTTAGACTGGCGTGCTTTTGCGCCAGAGCTATGCAAATGAGGCTCAGCGTTGGAATATCGCTGAGCCTCATTTGCTAATGAACCGCCATATTCGGAAGAGGCTCTTGCACAAGATGGGACTGTCTACACTGCCCCTTCTTGCGCAAGAAAAACCCTTTTGTGCAAAGCCGTTATGCCTGAAAATAATCGGCATAACGGCTTTGCGCTAAAGGGTTTTTCTTGTGCAAGAAGGCAGTGTAGACAGCCCGCCTTGCGCAAGAGCCTCTTCCGCGAAAATGGCGGTTCATTAGCTATGCAAATGAGGCTCGGCGATATTCCAACGCTGAGCCTCATTTGCATAGCTCTGGCGCAAAAGCGCGCCAGTCTAGATGTAGCCACTATGTTGTGAATTTCCTTAATTCAATGCATTGATTCATTTTGGTTATTAAACTCTGATACTTAAATCTGATAATTGTTAATTCCATCTAAATCCCTTGTGAATTTCCTCTTTGGTTACAATAAGAAACTTTACATTTTAGGATTAACGTTCAGTCTGTAATTTTGTGACTCATTTTTCTGTACATATTAGATTTGACAATTTCATTTTGTAGTTCTTCAAATTACAGTCTGAATTCAGTGGCCCTACTGGGCACAATAAGGTGACCAGATAGCTAAACTGAGATTGAGAGTGGGGAACAACAGGATCCTGTATAAGACAAATCTCCAAATATTGAGACTGACCCTATAAATCGAGTTAGCTGGTCAGCCTAGGTGTAATAAACATCTGGCTACTAATCTCAGCATTCTGTCATCATACTTAACTTCAAACTAGTATTCTACATTAATGGAATGAGTACCATAGTCATATTTGGTTTACCATAAAGTAAACTATTGCATGCCACTTCAGTTAATAGACTATATATGGTATTAGAAGATTTGCCTGGCTTTTCTCTAGGGATGTATGCAAGTAGTCGAGTAGTCGCCTACCCAATAGGCCAAGGCTTATCCGGTAGTCGAGTCAACTACTCAACTACTCGCATTCCTCCCCCCTTGCTGCCTCTGTAACAGAAGCAGCAGGGGGGTAGGAAGAAGCAGGAGCAGGTGCTGGGGGGAGCCAGCTTAAAAGCCGGTTTCCCCCAGCACTGTCTCCGTGGTACAGACTGCCCTGACCCCACCATGCTGCTGCCTCTGTTAGAGCAGCCCCTATCCAGAAGGGCTCCCAGCTCCCTGCTAGGACCCCCCAAGAACAGGGGCTGTTGGACCCAGCATGAGCCAGGATTGAGCAAGCCCAGCTCAGTCCCAGCTTGTGCCGGGTCCAGGAGCTACCCCTGCTGCAGCTCTGCAGTTTAAATGTAGGAGGAGCCAGGCTCCCTGCACGCCTGCCTCTTACTACATTTAAACTGCAGAGCCGCAGTGGGTGGTATCTCCCAGAGGCTTCCTCCCTTATCGACTAATCGTGTAGTCAACAGAATTCCTAAACACTACATGATTAGCTATTTACTCTCTTCTCAACATCCCCACCTTGCTCAGGTCCTTAACTTAACTTTTGTTTTATTCTCTCAAATATACAGTAGATATGTTGCAAGCTTTAGCCAGCAGATGGTGTTTTACTTCACAAAATAAGATCCGGTTGCTCGGGTCCTTAACTCAATTAATTTTGATTTTTCTTTATTTCACCCCTCTGGAGTGGGACTGGGATGAATGGTTCAGTAAGCAAGCTGCTCCAGGGAGACAGGAATATCCCAGCCCTCTCTTGGGACCATGTGAGAAGTGCCTTTCCATGGCCGCTGCAGCTCCAGCAGACAGTCAGGGAACACATGTCCCCCAGTTGGGTCAGGTCCAGGTTTGTCTGCCCCCTACACTCCCCAGCCAGAGCGAGGAATTCAGCAAACTATGTACTTTTCCTTGGCTCCCTGGCAAAGGGGAACAGCCAGCAATGCCCCCATACAAATTGGAGGAGGGTAAGCTTCAGCCCCGCTGCTTTCCCTAATGTGTGCCTAGGGCAGCATTTCTTAAACTGTGTTCTGCGGCACACCAGTGTGCCGCGAGGCACTCGGAGGTGTGCCGCGGAGAAAATAGCCACCTTAAAAGGGGAATCCCTGCACTTCTGTTCTGCCCTGCCGGATTTGTGCGCGAGACACCCGCGCAGCCTGTGGCAACCGCCCAAAACTCCTCCCACTTATATCCACCCAGCCCCGCCCCTGGGGCGCGCGCTCATCTCCTGCCCTCCCTTCCCTTCCCCCAGCAACTCTCTGTACCTTCAGGATGCATGCACTTCGCTGCGTCAGGCTGCCTGCGTTGGTCCGGAGGCTCGAGGGGCGGGCCCAAAGGACCCGGAAAAAAAAAAAGTGGGAGCTGTCCCTTGGCGCTGGACCACTCAGCTTTAAAAATGAAAGCCGGGGCTAAGTTTGTGATTGGGGGAGGGTGGGGAAAGCGAGAGGAGTGACGTAATTAACCCCGCCCCAGGCTGCTGGGAGTGATGCCAGGCCAGCCCCTGCCTGGGGAGAGGATGTGACTTGGAGGTCACATCAGAAGCTTCCACAATGGGGGACACAATGTTACTTCTTTGTTTTTGTTTGCCTGACAACTTTTTTTATTTAATGGATAGCAATTGCCAGGTTTTGTTTGTGTATTTGTATGTGTGTGTGCGTGTTTATAGTTGAAGGCTGCTCACAAACATACCACTTATACTATTTAAAGTTATTGTAATATAATTTGGGATACTTAGATTTAAAAAGATACTTTTTAAAAGATACTTATTATCTTTGGGCAGGAAGTGAATATTGTCGTCAGAAGTAAAAGTATCATCTGGTCAGGGGTTTGTTTGTTTCTTTGTTTTTTTCAATAAAAAATCCTTGGTGTTCCTCATAAAAAAATTATTGTTTGGTGTTCCTCAGTCTTAAAAAGATTAAGAAACACTGGCCTAGTGGGTGGAAGGCTCAGGGCTGGGACAGTGATTCAGTCTCTTTTTTATATGCTTTTATGAGAAGTAATCCATTCTGGGTAAATCCCATTTTCCTGGCACAACAAAATCCTTACCTTGGTTTAAGTTATGATAAGAGTAAGTTGCACACTGAATTTACTGATTTTGAGAAGTTCTTGAACAGACAGACAGACATATGCACATACAGATAAACTCTCTCACATACATGGTAGATTTATTGCAGCAGATTATCTTACATTACTCTGATGCAATAGATTTGTTGATGAATTTATATTTACTATAACAGATTTACTCTCACTATAGAATACAATAAAGTGATTTTGTACTGTGACATTTAATAATAAGCCGTTTAGTTATTTAGTGCCTTTGATTCCCCAAAGATCACATATGCACACACAGAGGTGTAATTTCACCTATAGCTGAAATGTAATGGTGCTTGTTGGCACAGCCTATTTAACAAGGCATAGCACCACTGCACAATAGATTAGGCTAGGAAAGGAAGTGGAATAATGTCTGCAAATGTAACTTCAGGGGCAATTTATGTAGGCAATGTTCAGCAATTATCCAAATGTGAGTTTGGCTATGGTACTTAAAAAGCATGTCCTGTGCAAAGGTGACCAAAAGACTAATGTAGACTGGGGAAATAACCAGTTGTAGTTTTAATGAGCATAATTTACTTTCTGCCATTAAACACAAATTACATTCATTTTAACTGTGTTGTCCTCTTCTCTGAGCAAACTAAAAACTCTTTGAATGCTTCAAGCAAAAAATGAATTTTTACTGAGCACAACCAGAAGATGAAATAATGAAATTCTTAGAAGATTCTTTTCAGTTGACATGTGTATATTAAAACATTTTTCATGGCCCATGCTCAATAAAGAGTGAAATAAATCAATAACTGATTGCCTATTACACCACTGAGTTTGCACTGGAATGCCAAACAGTAAAGTGTCTAAACTCAAAGTGCTTTATACAGTTCATGGGCAATACACATTTTGCATTCACATTTCTAGGCTAAAGAAATTTAGAAACAATAGCAAACTCTGACCTGAGACCTTCAGGAAGCTGCCAAACCCATTCTCGCTAAAGTTTAAAGTAACAAGCGAGGAACAGTGTAAAGCATTGTTTTAGCATCAATCATCAAGTAATGGGGGTTATAGAATGGGAATCTGGCACTAAGTAGAGTGAAAGAACTTACCGGATTATCAAAAATAGAAATCAATTTACATTATTTCTTCCCCCTTACTACAAGGCTAATGCTGCTTTACCATTAATCTATTTTCCCAGGAGGATAAATTGCAATAACATTATACAGATGGATCTGGACAGATTGTAGGGCATATTTACATTTGTTATTGTTTCATACGTCAATTTATTTCAGGATGATGTCAAAAAAAATATTGAACAGAAAGATTGAAATACTATGTGTTAAAGTGGCAGTTCAATTGCATTGTGGTGATGAAACTGCACTACAAGGGACCAGAGTTTCAATACTGTTCTTACTCTTTCATTCCATTGGTCAGCAAGAGATTAGAATGCCATAGAGGCAAAGCTATCAACTCCTTAAGCAACAGAATATTCAGAGACATGCTACCATATGATCTGCAATGGCTGGTGGAAAGAGAAGCTGAGTTATGAAGGAGGCTTACTTCCTGCTCGTTTTGCTTTCTGTCCCCTTCCTCCCAAATCACTTAATTCTCCTTGGAAAAACGCCTATTACACTCCCTGGGTTACTTGGGAGCAGGCCACGCCCCTGTGTGCCTAATGTTTTTAGAATAAAAGGAGATCCTGAGTACCCCAGTGGTGATGTTGGATACCTGGGGATCCCCTATCCATCCCTTTTGCTCCTGTCCCTTGCCCCTAAAGGAATATAAAATGGCAATGGAATAAATTTTATTTATTCCAGGAATAAATTTATTCCAGTAATAATCTAGATCTAATTCAAAGCAACAATTATAAATAATATACATCAAATTGATTAAATTAGCATTAGCACAACTTTACTTAACTTAAAGAAACAGGCTGCATCTAGACTGGCATGATTTTGCGGAAATACTTTTAACGGAAAAGTTTTTCCGTTAAAAGTATTTCTGCAAAAGAGTGTCTAGATTGGCACGGATGCTTTTGCGCAAAAAGTGCTTTTGCGCAAAAGCATCCGTGGCCAGTAAAGACACGATTTTGCGCAAGAAAGCTCCGGCGGTCATTTTCGCCATCGGGGCTTTCTTACACAAAAAATTCTTCCTGTCTACACTGGCCCTCTTGTGCAAGAACACTTGCGCAAGAGGCCTTTTTCCCAAGCGGGAATGTCAGAGTTCTTGCGCAAGAACACTGACAATCTTACATTAGATCATCAGTGTTCTTGCATAAATTCAAGCGGCCAGTGTAGACAGCTGGCAAGTTTTTGCTCAAAAGCATTCACTTTTGCGCAAAATCTTGCCAGTCTAGACGCACCCACAGGGTTTAACAGACTAAAAGTGGATAAAATCAATTAACACCATTCACAAAAATAAAGGAAATTTATCTAACTGGCACTTACACTGTCACCATTTATCCCACCCCAGAGTGTGCACCCTCTAGATCTCAGTGTCCCAAGCGCTTGTGTGGGTACACTTGAAGCTCTGCACCTGGAGTGGAGACAGCACTGTGCAGGTTCTGTGTGTGTCAGTCTAGGCAGCAACAACTGTAAAATCCCTCTGCTGCTGGAGCAGGCCCCACCAAATGCCAGCAGCTCTGGGCAGATCACTCTGCCTCTCTTTGGACCCAGAGTCAGTTTGTCTTCTGTGCAGGTAGCACTTTCCCAAACTGCCACAGTTACTCACAGTACCTTCTGGCCAGGCCCTTATAAGTCACAGGCACAGTCAGGGTCTCTCTCCTTCAGAGACAATGCCCAACAGCCCCTGAAGCAGCCTGCTAGATCAAAGCCCCAGCAGGCTCTCAACAGCAGGCCCTAGCTTCCAGCAGCAGCTGGATAGGAAAATGCTCCACACCAGCAATCTGGCTCCTCTCTCCAAATTGGAACTCCCAACTCTCTCCTGCATTGCCTGGAAGAGAACAACAATTATCTTCCTTTTTCCCAAGGCATCATGGGAGTTGTGGTCTCTAGGGCTAGAATGCACCATCAAGGAACCTACAACAGTTTTTTACTTTATCATTGTCTGCTTTTTGTAATGATGTATCAAATGGATATAAATAAATTGTGACATTCATTCTCAGCTTCCTGAACCAATGAATAAGAGGTTAACCAACAATAAATAAGGTACTCTTTTATCAAACACAGTATTGCATTTCACTCCAAGCAAATATAGCTCCTCCATTAACACAGTAATATTGACACAGCTAATGGACAGCCACTTGCGTAGTTTTATCTTGATATGACAGGTAAACATCCAAATGTAAACGAATTTGAGAATTATTTGCATTCATCTGAACAATGTTAGGTTTGGTTCTAAGTTTGAAATATGATTACTTCTGTGGTTATGATATCTTTCAGAAATAATACATTTCTGCATTAAAAAATTGACATATGACTGCATTTTTTCCAACAGATGTATCAAGACTGTCTTAAAAACAGTGGATCCACGGTTATTCTGAAGTCCTCTGAAAATGATCATTTTTCTGCTGTCATTATTTTATATCGCTATCAATTATGTTAATTAAGGTGTTTAATCAATTTAAATAGGATTAGCAATACAACATTGCTAATTTCATACACATTGTATTAAGGACACTACACATGAAAAATTATTTCCTACATTGCAGAGGTCCTGTGAGGCTTAACTCATTAATGGTTGTGAGGCACTTAGATACTACAGTGATGAATCACCATGAAAACTTCATAAATAAAATAAGTTAAGGGAAAGAATGTCAAGAAAGTTCTTCCTCCGTCTGACCTTACTGTAGGAATTGAAGGCACAGACTCCATCAGGTACTGGAAGAGTGCCAACAACTAATTTGCTAGCTCTGCTTAATGGATTGCACTTCCAATACCACATTATCTGAAATCCTACTTGTACTGAAAAAAAATGGCCTGCTGCTCATTTGGAATTAAATTGGTTAACTTTTATTTAACAGAGTTTCCTAAGCAGCAGTCTAATGAGGCGGAAAGACAGGTCACTTCTCCATCAACACTCTGCTCAGTTCCAGAATGTTCAGTTCTATCTGCCCTCAGCACAGCCAGACTAATTAAACTCAGGTGCTAAACACAAAAAAAGTTGCAACTATATATATATATATATATATAGTCTCTTTTTTCACCTATAAAATTAACCTAGTACCAAAGTCCTTTTGATGCACGTATATTTTTAGATGGCTTATTTGCAAGGATTAATAGAGACTTTCTGAGACAGAGAGTTTTGCCCCATGCAAAAGTATTTCCACCCTTTCCTCAAAAAAGCTGCAGATTTTTGTACCTACAGATTTCTGTTCAAAGAAGGGTGGACTATAATGCTTCCTTAGGAGAAAAAGAAAACTTTGAGGGCACTAAATAAGAATCCTGTGGAAGAATATGTCCTAGTTCTCCCCATGGAGAAAACATTGCCCTTAAATAATGAGATTTAATGGCAAAGTCCTACTCCTGCTAGGAGTTGGATTCATTAATACAAAAGAACTATCAACTTTGATAAGTCTATAAAAATGCCTCTTGGCACTGATGTGGAGACACAACAATAGAAGCTAACTTTTCAAAAATCTTGGGTAGCTAAAATCACACACCCAAATAAGTGATCTTTACTTCAGAAGTGTGAAGCACCTACAACTCCCATGGAAGTCAGTGTGAACTGTGGATGTTCAGTACCTCAGAAAAGCAGGTCACTCATATTGTGGATATATGTGGCTTTATTAGGTGTTTAACTTAGATATGGAGATAGAGATAGTTTGAAAATTCTAGAAAGATGCTTTATCAGAATTGTCCACAGCTAGATACTGACCACACTTGTAACTTCAGTGGGGAATATAAAAACACAAAGGAGCAAATTTCCACAAATGGTATTGACCTCGATATTAAGGAAGAAATGTCCATCAAATATTCCAGGGTGGTTACAGTGAATGAGGAGCTGGCATGAGACCTCCTGGAGAGGCCAAAGTGCAAGTTCCTTCCTCTTCCCATGGTGTTGGCTACTAGCTTATTTGCAGGATTATGAGTTCCAAAGGATTTTTGTGAAAACGCCTCTCATCTCATAATTCATCTCTCAACATCTGAAACAAATTACTTTTCAAGAATGATAAATATGTTTGGATCATCTGCCAGAGGAATGGAATGATAGCTATTAGCAAGTCAGGACTTCCTTGGCTCTGTCAGGCTCAAATGTAAGTCTGAGAAGCAAGAGAATCAATGATAAAGTAGGCATTTAGGACTAGATTTACAAAGGTTTTCAGGTACCTAAAGATGTAGACAGGTGCCTACTTGTTTACAATGGCACTACACAGGTTAAGCATGTAACTGCCAATGAAGTCAACGGGACTTGGGTGTCTAAACTGCTTGAGAGCCCTTGTAAATTCCATGAGGCCCCTACCTGCATTTTTAGGCACCTAAATATCTTTATAAATCTGTAGAAACCTTTGTCTTTTGATTTGCTTGTACAATGCTTAGGACAATAGTACATCCATAATATTATTAACTCTGACGCAAAGTAGCTCATGCTGAGTTATGAAGATGACTGAACTGAAGGATATGAAACACTGAACCTTCCTGTTTCATGGAGGAGCAAAGTGATTTATCTGCCAATTCCCTCAACTGTGAACATTCAGTGTAACACACTTTCTAACACCATTGGCTAGAAACTTATGATGAAGTTCTGCTGATCAGCTTGTTCCCATGTGCTCATATTTTTTATCTCTGGAAAATAACTAATCATTAGGCAAACACTGGCTCTTATGAAGTACCCAGATTCTTACTCCCTCATGTCCAATGGCACATTCCTATGCACTCATTTGTCCCCATCAACATTTTGTTCCAAGCAATATTGTTATAGCCAGCAGTCACAAAAGGGTTTTTAAGTTCTGCATGAGATTGTTAAGGGCCCAACAGCTAGGAGTCTCCCTCACACACTCACAGCATTCCAGCCAGATTGTACTTATGTCAGACTGCATACCTCTTGGTCCTCAGGCAAATCATGAAGATAGTTTGTGGTGTACCTGTTGCTTTGTTAGGTAGGCGAATGCACAATATCTTTACTTTCCCGAGGGAACTGGAATTAGACTCATTTGGAGTCAGACAAAATAAACCCTTCTGAAGCTACCACTTACAACAGTCAGACAAAGGTGCATGCAACAGCACCAAAACAAAACCTTGGGTTGTGGAAAAACTGTCCTTTGATATGCGGTTAACCTGTGGCTCACAGAATAAGCCCTCTCCTATGTGGAATGAGGTCAGAAAAACTCTGATTAACAGCATGGTATGTGCTATGCTTTAAGGGTTACTGCTTCTGCAAACATCAAACACACTGTAGTGTGGTCTAGGTTTTATATACAAGCACTTTCCCAAACACTGTCTATGGCTATGTCTACACTACAAAAAAAAGTCGGAAAACAATACAATTGCAGTTTGCGTATCTTTTCTGCTTTTCTTCCGAAAGAGGCTTTTCCGATATTTGGCCTGTCTACAAGGGGACAAATGTCAGAAAAAAACCCTCTTTAAGAAAATCCCTTTTTCCTTGTGAAACAAGATTTACAGGGATGCCAACAAAACACATCTGCTTTTCCGACATTTTTTTCGGAAAAATGGATGCGTTCCTTGGACATGGCAGAGCTTTTCCGGGATACCAGAGGTATCCCAGAAAAGCTCTGTAGTCTAGACATACCCTATAATGTGTCTTGCAATGTCCCACATAAGGTCTGGTTGCAAATCAATCTCTTGACAGCAGGCATCATAACCCTTCCTGAACCCATAGCAAATTAAGAGACTGGAACTGTGCTTGATCTTGAAATCTACCTGCTCCAGTGGACATATATGTCAGACTCCTCTTCCTTCTGGGACCTGAGGAAGACAAGTCCCTGGAATTCCTGGAAGCAGGAATTAAGCAATGGGCTACAGCAGGGGAAAATTCAATCTGCTGTGACACAAAGGGAGAAAGCTTTTGAAGGATTATCATCCTGGCTTTCTTCACTGTTTACAGAAGATTATATTCTCTGAAGAACTGTTGCACTTTTTACAGTTTAGTGGCTCTCTTCTGCAAGCAACAATCACTGTATACAAAGAGTAACCTAGACAAAAAGTACAAACCAGATATTTGTGTATGAATTCTAATTGCCCTCCCATTTTTTGAGAGGAATCAGACGAGGGAGAATTAACACTGGATTGTTTTCAAAGGCCAGGACTAATCCATTTAGACCGAGGAGGAGGGGGATATTGTGACAAACAGTGCACCAGTGAACAACAGTGCATCAGTGCTCTAGAATCTTAAAAACAAGTAACATTCTGAGAAGAGAGAATGCAGGTGAGGAAAAGGGCAAGATAAGCCATTGCCTATTCAGGCCAGAATGGCAAATTCTATTTAATTGACTATAGCCATGGAAAAGATTTGAAAAAAAAATTCTGAAAAGCCCAGGAACTGGTTTTTGTATTTCATTTTGAATTAAAAATTTTAAAAAAGTTCCTTTATAGAAAAGGCAGTCCAATTTTATGGTCTTAAAATAAAATAAAACATGTATTTGAAAATTTGAATCAAAGTTTCATTTAACCAATAATAATTTGATCTTGAAAACTTCAAAGATTTGAATTCTACATGGTTTTTTGTTGACAATGGCTATTTTACAGAAATTTCATGCAAAAATATGCAGGAAGTAGTTGTTAATATTTTGCATGAAATTTTAAGGGGGAAAAAGGTTTAATTTTTCTGTTTACACTATTTAAAATAGTATAGTTTCACTCTGTGTCTGTCACTTCCATTTCAGACCAAATCACTATTAGTCAAGCTTGTAGTGGAAGGGTCATTTTTAATCTCTGAGGGGCTTTTCCACATTGGGTAATATAGTTTTATCTTGTAATTTGTAAAAATATAATGTAGCCCAATGCTACTCATTAGAACTCTAAGGGTACGTCTACACAGCAGCGCTATTTCGGGATACTGGAGGTATCCTGAACATAAGAACATAAGAACAGCCATACTGGGTCAGACCAAAGGTCCATCTAGCCCAGTATTTTGTCTGCCAACAGTGGCCAATACCAAATGCCCCAGAGGGAGGGATCACAACTGGTAATCCTCACATGATCCCTCTGCTGTCTCCCACTTCCAGAGAAACAGAGGCTAGGGACACTATTCCTACCCATCCTGGCTAATAGCCACTGATGGACCTAACCTCCATGAATCTATCTAGCTCTTTTTTGAACCTGTTAAAGTGCTAGCCTTCACCTCTTGCAAGGATTTCCACAGGTTGACTGTGTGCTGAGTGAAGAAAAACTTCCTTTTGTTTGTTTTAAACCTGTTGTCTATTAATTTCATTTGGTGATCCCTAGTTCTTAAGTTCTGGGAACAAGTAAATAACTTTTCCTTATTCACTTTTTCCACACCAGTCATGATTTTATAGACCTCTATCATATCCCCTGGCAAACCTCAAGCTTTGTGACAGGGGAAGGAGCTTTGCAAATGGGGCAACCAACAGGGAGTTTCGAGAGGGAGTTTTCCAGGTGAAGGAGGAGCGAGTATGGGACCCTTAAGATAAGTGGCTGTCTGTAGTGTGTGTTTGTGTTTGGGGGTTACTTGCTAGTTGCCTGAAAGAAACTGTGTGCTAAGCTTGTGTTTGTCTGTCTGCTTGTTTGAAGGGCTATGTGCTGTGGCCGGCAGTTGGAAGCTTTGAGCTTCTTAACGAGGATTTGAAATCTAGAACCCTCTGTTCATTGGTCGAGCCTTAGCCAGGAGCATGGCTATCAGGAAGGCCAGGGCTTTATAAAGCCTGTGACTAAGCGACCCGGGAGCTTTGTGAACAGGGGCAGCTAACGGGGAGTTTATTCTGCATTTTTATTCCTGAAATAGTTATTCTGTGTTTTTTGAGTGCATCCGTTATTTTGAAATATAACGGGCTCGCTATTCTGACATCCCTGTAAACCTTATCCCACAAAGACTAAGCAATGTTTTGGAATAGTGTTTTATTTAGAAATAAGAGCTGTATAGACAGTGCCAAATTTTGATATAAGCTATTTTGAAATTGACTAGAAATAAGCTACACAATTTGCGTAGCTCAAATTGCGTAGCTTATTTCAAGCTTCGAGTGCAGTTTAGATGCACCCTAATTGAGGACTTTAGAACAAGCAAGCAAAGCAGGTAGCATAAAAGGATCATTAAATTCTCAGCAATTGCTTTTTCACAAGCCCATGAATTCTCTTCTACAATTTACTGGCTAAAGACTTTGGTATGCCAGCATTTGACAAATCATGTCTGCTCCTACAGTTTTTGGAACATTTCAGCGTCCTTGTATTCTGGTCAGGTACAAAGCCCTCTAACAATCTTAACTGCATTTAGAGAGGAGCTTCAATGCATATGTTTCCTGATTTAAGCACAGAAATGGGCATAAGGCCAAATGAAACAAACACATCAGACATAATGTTTTTTGTATTAAACAATTTCTGAATGTTTGATGTCAATTTATTTTACATTGCACAGTACAATAGGGATAGCCAGTTTGCCTTTTCTTCTAAATTAATTTAAATATAAAATATATCTTAAACCACACACTTCTTTTCTTACCATACAAATCAATTTAGACATACAGAGAAGGTCATGAAAGAGACAAGCCATGCACACACAACTTTTTTGGTATCTGTATTTTTCTATAGCTTAGTAGGAATGGTCAATGTGCATTTAAGCAAAATGCATCAGTTTAAAAAAGTAGTGCAAGTCTCATTTCCTCTGATGAAGGTATGTGTTTGTTTCCGCCACTCTGGTTTGTTCTGCTTTCTTGAAAGGGTTTTTACAATCTTTATTCTGCATGATTTTACGTCACAATAAATATAACACTCAGAACACCTAAATATTTCATGTTGCTGCTTTGCTTCAACACAAAAACGTACAGCTAGCTGGGAGGATGCTATCCCAATTAACAGATATTTTGTTACCAAAATGCCCTTTTGATTCTAATGGATTGAATGCTATTCCTTCCCTGGGCAGGTTGCAAACAAGATATCTGGAGGTTAATTGTCTATTATTTTTAAGAATGTATATTACTTTGCTTGAGTAGATTTTTTATTTTAATTTACATCTCAGGAATGCTTTAAAATTGATTGCAGCATATCAGGTAAGCCACTGCATTACCCAAGGCTTTAATACCATTAACAGATTTTGGCACCACCATAAACCAAGGGATTAAACAGGTTAAACAGGTAATTATCAGACTCCAAATGAAATTTCCTAATACTGTTTTATTTTCTTATATACTGCAAATCAGTGAACCATTTGATACTTACAATGCAAGGCACATCAGCACTATCACATGTAGATTTTAGTCATTATCTTGTAAACAGCTCCCCTGAAAGCATTTAATTCCAGAGAGACCGATGAGGGAACCTTTATAAAACATAAAGATTCTCCTGTAGCTAAGCCTCTTTGCCCCTAGCAACTACCTCTGCCCCTAGGCTTCCTCTTTATTTTTCAGTGCTTAATTGTTCCCTTTAACCATTTGCACTGCAGAACACTGCACTGACATTACTGTTATTGAACACCTGTTAAACTTCCAGAAAGAAAATAAAGAGAAGTGTAGAGGGTCAGGTTCAGTGATAGAGTTTAACCTTTCTTCATTCAGAAGTTGGGGGAATTTACACTAGCTTTTGTTCATTTTCTCTTTCACAGTAAAAAGCCCACACGCTACTACTGGGCACTGAAAATTATGACAAAAGTCAGTCTTTCACAACAAAGGTCTTTTAAACCTTTGCATGGCTGAGTGCATTTTTTCTTTCTTCTTTCCCTTTTCATAGCCTCCTCTTTTTCATTTGCATCTTGAGGACTCTTCACTCTTCAATGTTTGTGTTTTCTCACACAGCTCATTTTTCATCATGTTCAGTTGTTTGCCTTTTTCTCTCCATGAAATGCTGTTCTCTCTGTAATTTGCACATTTCATAACTCTGGGAATGTTTGGAAGTTAAACAGCAATTCTGTTCTGTTGGTAATCTTAGAAAATATCATTTGGTTTTTCTTCTTTTTCCATCTCAAGGGGCCTCTTGCAGACCATTTCCACTAGTTTTGATGTAGGTGGGGGATCCACTTCACACAGCAAGCAGAAGGGAGTTCTGCAGATGGCCTTTGAATTCAGTTTCTTCTAAAGAGAGATATAGGACTACAAGAAGTGGAGAGAACTGAGGAAAGCCAATATTCGTGAGCACAGAGGCTACTCCTGCATTAGAGAAGGGGATCTAAGGAAGTACTTCACTAGTGATAGGGCTGTTTTCTTTGATAAATGGGTTAGGGTTAGGGGAAGGAACCAGAGGCAATATGAACAGGGAATTGAGAGAACTTCTGAATGGACTTAGGCATTATTGAGCAGAAGATGGCTGCAGAGAGGTGACTGATGTTGCAGGTTGGGGTATTTACATGTGCCATGGAAACTATTTCTGGAGTGAGGAGGGAGCCCGAAAAAGCAACCTTAGTATCATAGGACTGGAAGGGACCTGAAGAGGTCATCTAGTTCAGCCCCCTGCACTCATGACAGGTGCATCCGTGACAGGTGTTTGTCAAACCTGCTCTTAAAAATCTCCATGATTGAAATTCCACAACCTCCCTAGGCAATTTCCAGTGATTTACCACCCTGAAGGAAGTTTTTCCTAATGTCCAACCTAAACCGCCCATGCTGCAATTTAATCCCATTGCTTCTCAACCTATTATCAGAGGTTAAGGAAAATAATTTTCTTCCTCCTTACAACACCCTTTTAGATACTTGTAGGCCTGCCAACTGGGGGAGCAAAGGGGGCAATTGCCCTCGGGCCCAGGGATTCAAAAGGGCCTAGCTCTCCCAGAGGTGGCACCTGGTGCCCCAGGGCCCCTAAATCACTATCAGAATCCTGGGTGATGTGCTCTGGGCAGTGCTGAGGGCTGGCTACTTTAGTTCTGCCTCCTCCACCAGAGGCCCGCCTCTTCAGGAAGCATGGAGCCAAGCCTCCGCTGCACTTTGCCCAGGTACCCAACAAGGCTGTCGGCCTCCCTGAGTACTTGAAAGCTATTATCATATCCACTCTCTCTCTTCTCTTTTCCAGTCTTAAACAAACACAATTCTTTCAGTCTTCCCTTAAAGGTCATGTTTTCTAGACCTTTAATCATTTTTGTTGTTTTTCTCTGGATTTTTTCCAATTTTTTCACATCTTTCCTGACATGTGGCACTCAGAACTGGACAAGATACTCCAGTTGAGGCCTATTATGTGCAGAGCAAAATAGAAGAATTATTTCTTGCGTCTCTCTTTACAATACTCCTGCTAATACATCTTTAAACTAGGTTCGACGGGGACAGGTGAGCAAAGCCCACAGGTAAGTGGAGAACATGGAGACCTAGGAGATGGGTCGGAAATGGGAGGGGAGCATGGGCTACAATGGCAGAGAGAAAGGAGGGTCAGGGCAAAACTGGGAGGCAAGGTCAAATCAGGATCTTAGATGCCTATATACAAATGCGAGAAGTATGGGAAATAAGCAGGAAGAACTGGAAGTGCTAATAAATAAGTACAATTATGACATTGTTGGCATCACAGAAACTTGGTGGGATAAAACACATGATTGGAATGTTTGTATGGAAGCGTACAGCTTGCTCAGGAAGGATAGACAGGGAAAAAAGGGAGGAGGTGTTGCCTTATAGATTAAAAATGAACACACTTGGAGTGAGGTGGAGATGGACATAGGAGACGGAAGTGTTGAGAGTCTCTGGGTTAGGCTAAAAGGGATTAAAAACAAAGGCGATGTCATGCTAGGAGTCTACTACAGGCCACCTACCCAGGTGGAAGAAGTGGATGAGGCTTTTTCAAACAACTAACAAAATCATCCAAAGCCCAAGATTTGGTGGTGATGGGGACTTCAACTATCCAGATATATGTTGGGAAAATAACACTGCAGGGCACAGACTATCAATAAGTTCTTGGACTGCATTGGAGACAACTTTTTATTTCAGAAGGTTGAAAAAACTACGGGCGGGGAAGCTGTTCTAGATTTGATCCTAACAAATAGGGAGGAACTGGTTGAGAATTTGAAAGTGGAAGGCAGCTTGGGTGAAAGTGATCATGAAATCATAGAGTTCACAATTCTAAGGAAGGGTAGAAGGGAGAACAGCAAAATAGAGACAATGGATTTCAGGAAGGCGGATTTTGGTAAGCTCAGAGAGCTGATAGGTAAGGTCCCATGGGAATCGAGACTGAGGAAAAACAACTGAGGAGAGTTGGCAGTTCTTCAAAGGGACATTGTTAAGGGCCCAAAAGCAAGCTATTCGATGTGTCGGAAAGATAGAAAATACGGCAAAAGACCGCCTTGGCTTAACCACGAGATCTTGCATGATCTAAAAATAAAAAGGAGTCATATAAAAAATGGAAAGTAGGACAAATTACAAAGGATGAATATAGGCAAACAGCACAGGAATGCAGGGGCAAGATTAGAAAGGCAAAGGCACAGAATGAGCTCAAACTAGCTACGGGAATAAAGGAAACAAGAAGACTTTTTATAAATACATTAGAAGCAAGAGGAAGACCAAGGAGAGGGTAGGCCCACTGGTCAGTGAGGAGGAGAAACAGTAACAGGAAACTTGGAAATGGCAGAGATGCTCAATGACTTCTTTGTTTCGGTCTTCACCGAGAAGTCTGTAGGAATGCCTAACATAGTGAATGCTAGTGGGAAGGGGTAGTTTTAGAAGGTAAAATAAAAAAAGAACAAGTCAAAAATCACCTAGAAAAGTTAGATGCCTGCAAGTCACCAGGGCCTGATGAAATGCATCCTAGAATACTCAAGGAGCTGATAGAGGAGGTATCTGAGCCTCTAGCTATCATCTTTGGAAAATCATGGGAGACAGGAGAGATTCCAGAAGACTGGAAAGGGCAAATATAGTGCCCATTTATAAAAGGAAATAAGAACAACCCAGGAAACTACAGACCAGTTAGTTTAACTTCTGTGCCAGGAAGATAATGGAGCAAGTAATTAAGGAAATCATCTGTAAACACTTGGAATGTGGCAAGGTGATAGGGAACAGCCAGCATGGATTTGTAAAGAACAAATCGTGTCAAACCAATCTGATAGCTTTCTTTAATAGGATAACGAGTCTTGTGGATAAGGGAGAAGCGGTGGATGTGGTATACCTAGACTTTAGTAAGGCGTTTGATACGGTCTCGCATGATATTCTTATCAATAAACTAGGTAAATACAACAGATGGGGCTACTATAAGGTGGGTGCATAACTGGCTAGATAACCGTACTCAGAGAGTAGTTATTAATGGTTCACAATCCTGCTGGAAAGGCATAACAACTGGGGTTCCGTGAGGGTCTGTTTTGGGACCGGCGCTGTTCAATATCTTCATCAATGATTTAGATATTGGTATAGAAAGTACGCTTATTAAGTTTGCAGATGATACTAAGCTGGAAGGGGTTGTGACTAATCTGGAGGACAGGGTCATAATTCAAAATGACCTGGACAAATTGGAGAAATGGTCTGAGGTAAATAGGATGAAGTTTAATAAAGACAAATGCAAAGTGCTCCACTTAGGAAGGAACAATCAGTTTCATACATACAGAATGGGAAGCGACTGTCTGGGAAGGAGTATGGCAGAAAGGGATCTAGGGGTTATAGTGGACCACAAGTTGAATATGAGTCAGCAGTGTGATGCTGTTGCAAAGAAAGCAAACATGATTCTGGGATGCATTAACAGGTGTGTTGTGAGCAAGACACGAGAAGTCATTCTTCCGCTCTACTCTGCACTAGTTAGGCCTCAGTTGGAGTACTGTGTCCAGTTCTGGGCACCGCATTTCAAGAAAGATGTGGAGAAATTGGAGATGGTCCAGAGAAGAGCAACGAGAATGATTAAAGGTCTAGAGAACATGACCTATGAGGAAGACTGAAGGAATTAGGTTTGTTTAGTTTAGAAAAGAGAAGATTGAGGGGACATGATAGCAGTTTTTAGATATCTAAAAGGGTGTCATAAGGAGGAGGAGAAAACTTGTTCATCTTGGCCTCTGAGGATAGAACAAGAAGCAATGGGCTTAAACTGCAGCAAGGGAGGTTTAGGTTGGACATTAGGAAAAGTTCCTAACTGTCAGGGTAGTCAGACACTGGAATAAATTGCCCAGGGAGGTTGTGGAATCTCCATCTCTGGAGATATTTAAGAATAGGTTAGATAAATGTCTATCAGGGATGGTCTAGACAGTATTTGGTCCTGCCATGAGGGCAGGGGACTGGACTCGATGACCTCTCGAGGTCCCTTCCAGTCCTAGTATTCTATGATTCTATCCCAGAAATGATGTTCCATAGTTTTGTTACACGGTTGACACATATTTAGCTAGTGGTCCATTTTGAACCTGAAATTCCTTTCAATAGGAATGCCTTCCTAGACAGTCATTTCCTATTTTGTATGTGTGCAACTGATTGTTCCTTCCTAAATGGAGTACTTTGCATTTGTCCTCATTGAATTTCATCCTTATTACTTCAGACCATTTCTCCAGTTTGTCCAGATTATTTGAATTATAATCCTATCCACTAAAGAATTTGCAACCCCTCCACAAACTTTAAAGTATTCTATCTATGCCATTATCTACATAACTGATGAAGACATTGAAAAGAACCAGACCTAGAACCAACCCCTGCAGGACTCCACTTGTTATGCCCTTCCTGAACGGTATCAAGTACCTTTCTAAAGTCAAGATACACCACATATAATGTTTTCTCCCATCCTCAAGGCTTGTTACCCTATCAAAGAAAATAATCAGGTTGGTTAGCTATGATTTGTTCTTGCCAGATCTATGCTGGCTGTCACTTACCACATTTTTATCTTCTAGATGCTTGCAAGCTTAATTATTTCCAGGTACAGAAGGTAAGCTGACTCATTTGCAGATAGGAATTAAATTTTCCCTTTCCCAGTCTGCTGAAAGCTGTCCCATATTCCATGACTTTTCAAAGACAATAGCTAAAGGCTCAGATAACTCCTCATTTAGCTCCTTGAGTATTCTAGGATACATTTCATGAAGTCCTGGTGACTTGAAGACAGCTAACTTGTCTAAATAATTTCCTAGTTTAGCCTCTGATTCTGTCTTATTTTCATTGACATTCTCTCTGTTAGATGTCCAGTCACCACTTTGATCAGCAGGGGAACTCCCTGGGGCAAAAAGGCTTTTGAATTTAATAGAATAAAATGTTGTTTTACTGCAAAGTGAATTCAGAGCAAGGAAAGAAGGTGCAGCACACTAGACCAAACATTGGGTTCTAGTTACTCAGCATGGCTTTGTCTCTACCACCCTTTCACTTAGCAGCCTCTATCTATCCTTTGGCCTCAGCTCCCTCGACTCATCTGCCCTCCTTGTACCCATCTCACTCTTCCTTTGATTAAATTGTTTCATTTTTAAGAGGGAGCCTAATAAATCCTGTCGTATTTTAATCTTGTTTTATGTGTGAGGATGGTGGGAGGAAGAGAGGGAAGAATGTATTACAAATCGAAGACTATTATTATTTAGGATCAGTGCCAAAGTCTGGGTTACAGGTTGAACCTCTCTAGTCTGGTACCCTCAGGACTTGACTGGTGCCAAATCACAGAATTTGCCAGAACAATATTGTCTATCAGTATTACCAACATTTTCACTGCTTACTGTGCTCTTAGAAGACATTTAGAGGTAAATTAGAGCTAAATAACAGCACAGAACACTTGAAGCCAGGACAAGTGGCTGTGAACAAACTTTATGGGACAGTGGGAAACTTGGTCACATCCATGATCAGGGAATACTGCAATGAGTAGCAATCTCGACACAGATTTAAAGAATTTGTTTTCCATTAAATAAAACACAAACATTGATTTAGTAATATAAAGCAATTCTTTTGAGGACAAAAATATTCTCTAAACCATACAGAGCCTAATATTATGGAGCTCTGTTCTTAATTAGTCCCTCAGCATAACAGACTACCATAATAAATAACAATAACAATTATTCATATTCTGTGGTACAAATAGGTTTTGTTTAAAGTCATTTTTATTTTCTGTCATTTTTACCTTGATATCTGCTGAAACAATATGATCTAAATCCTGTCAGGATTTACAAGAAAATATTGTTTATTCTCCTTAACCAGTGCCCTCAGTTATTTTTATTGATCTGGAAAGTATACTCAATGTAAGATGGTTTGAGTGGCAATCTAAAAAATGTTAAGGGATTTTAAAAAGCAGAGCCAGTTTGCAAATGTTTTTTAAAACCCTATAACTTATTGATTAATATTATTATTAAACTTGGGTAACTTTCTCATACTAGAATTATATCTGGGCCATCCATGGCCCAAGTAATTCACAGCCACACATTAACACTGGCTGCCATTTGTTTCTTAGCAGTTATTCAGTCTTGGCTCAGATAATAAGGCTATGGTCCTGCTCTTGTAAACAGCTAAGTGCACACACCACTTTATTCATGAATAATCACATTGATTTCAATGGGACTGTTCTTATAAATTATGCCTGGGCTTAAGTTACAATAGGATCAGAACCTCAGTTAGGTGCAGGACCCAGTCCTGGAAACATCTTGAAGTTAATGATAGTTATAGGTAAACAGCACCTTGCAGTACTGAATGCTACCAAAAGGAATGTTCTTAAATCCCACTCCCTTGCCCTTGAACTCCTTCATACAGATCTCACAGAAGTTTTAGTTTGGTGTTGAAGTTTCATAGATAAACTATTACTATCTTTAGTGAAAGATACTGTGATTATTATTAAAATTTAACAGTTATCATATCCTAGTATCTGAGACATCACATTATTTTCCTACACTTAGAATTTCTTATATTTAGAGCAGTGTAAAAATGTTACATTAGTTCCATTATGCAAGCATATATCCTATTAACTAGGACCACCAGAATGCTTGATTAAAATTCCTACTTCAATCAATGGGAAATAATTTTTTGTGGTCATAAGAGGGTAGTTAAAATGCTAAAAACTGCAGAAAAGATCAATTTTAAACCAGACCAAAGAAGACAAATGTCTGAATTTACCATCTGCTATGACATTTATTCTTGCTGCTGCTGCCAACAGAGTCACTATAATTGTGTCTGCTCACAGGAAATTCCTGAAGGCATTTGTTTTTGCTGAAGTTCTGAGACATGTAGAGTGACCTGATTGTAGTAATGCGTTTTTAAAGAAACATTAAAAATGCAAAGAGGAAGTCTGCTATTGGTAGAACAGAAATGTTACTGTCATAGCACCATGTTGTCATATTACTACAGGCCAGCAAAAGTCAGAATCCAACAGGTTCCTTTGCATGAAAAGATAAGACAATTTACCTCAAATTATTCTGCATTATTTATAGTTCTCATGGTGCTAAGAAACAGAGGATTAATATCAAAGATCTGTGAAGATGTTGACTTATACTGATCACTTATTTCTAGTCACAAGACTTTCAGATTCTAGTAATATTTATAGTTCCAATATAAATGAACTTAAGAACATCCTCAGTCTAAACTACTGATGCCTGTTATCTCCCCAAACTGGTACAATAACTTCACAGAGGCTGAGCAGTGGGGCAATTTTACCTCCTGCATATTATACAACCTCTCTTCAATTCAATCAATCACTGGTGTAGGGTTAGAGAAAAGAGAACACATGGCAAAACTAAATGCATGAGTTCCAAGCTTTTCTATGGCCTTTCCCCATGGCAGTACCTTGACATATTCACATAAAAGAAGCATGGGTTTTGGAAGGGAATGGAGCCACACAGGTCGCATCTGTCTAATCCTCTGTAATCCTCTGGCTATGTTCCTCTCAGAGTGGGGATCCATGTCCCTACAACTATCCAGAGAGAGAGAGAGAGAGGAAGCTGGGGGAGGGGAAGAGTTTCAGGATCATGGATCCTTGCCATGCACTGATCCTAGACCAAACAAAAGAGGGTAGGGACCTCATTGCTGGACATTTCTGTCTTTGCTATACATTGAAATAACTAGTATCTTAGACAACAGTGTTCCTCTAAAAGAAGAGCTGACAGTGAATTGTGTGTAAAATCAAAACTGGTAGTGTTTGAAAGACAGGATAATGTCTTTGTACATAATTTAAATGACCTTTATGAATAGTGCATCTGACCTAACCAAGGAAAGGAAAGGAAAGGAAAGGAAACATGCTTTGTTCTTTAGGTTTCCATATTACTTTGTTGATACAATAAATACATTATTTGATGTACTTTGGGGGTGGGGGGGCTTGTATCATGAAGTAGACAGACATTGTATACTTAACTAATACAGTAGTTGATTACTGGTTGCAGGTAGTGTGTGTGTGGTTTTTTTTAAATACCTATTCCTAATCTTCTAGTGTGAGTGGAATTTCTAAGACCGCAGGTAGAGTCATAAAAGCAAATTGGCAAAGCAATTTGGATTATTTAAAGCCTGTACATAATGAGTACATCAAAAAAACACTGAGCCATGAAAAGGCTATTTAGGCTGGTAATATAATAGCCTATTTCCTTATTGAGCAGAACCTGACTACCAATGATCAAACAGCACTGCAGGGAAAGATTTGTTTAGACTGAGTACTCTGGAAAAAAAAAAAAAGAAAGAGGCAGATTTTCTAAGTGTTTTATAGCTGGTGTTCACTGATGTTGTTGGGCATCTTATGGCTAAATCCCCTCGCATCTCTTTAAAAAATTAACTCTTATCTTCTACTGATCAGTAAGAAATTGCGAGTTAGACTTATTTTTTTTAAGTTAATCAGCTACACAAGAACAACAATGAACACAAACAATTACCTATATATTTTTAGAGGTTCTCTGTAGTCAAAATGGTTTGTGGTTAGCTCAGAGGTGTGATGACATAGAAGGATTAGATACTTCAATGATCTAACATTTTAGAGGTGATACAATTCTGATGTCAAACTAGAATTTATTCTACAATTTTTCTTGTAATAACCAGGGTAATTAATCAGAAAAATCTGTATTGAGTTGATGCAAAGCTAAAAGGTTGTAACATATAGAAGAGAGAAAGAATACATATTTTAACTGCATATACCCCTTGGTCTGTATGCTAAAACAGTCTATTTTTAGGTTTGATCAGATATATATTCACATTTAATTTGCCTGGGAGTTAAGATCTCTAGTTTATGGTAGGCTCAGTTCATTTATGAAAGTCAGAGTCAGCAAATGTCTTAATTTCCAGTCCTTATCTTTAACTAACATTACTCAGCAGTATCAAGAAGAGCTAACATTTTCATTCATGAATATTCCATAACCACTAATGGAAAATTATAATAAGTGTTGTGGGGGTATTAAAGATGCGATCAGGATTTAATGTAGTTTGTTATAGCATTGTGCAGGATTGCTACATGAAAGACGTAGCATGCCTGGTTCAAACCCTGCTGGAGTCAGTGGAAAGACTCCTATATGTATTTTGCGTCAACTCCAAGGAGAATTTTAAACTTGAGCAAAGAGCAGACTAATTGCAATATACTGTTCAGAGAAATACATGACTCATAAAGCTAATTTCCAAAACACAAGTAAAATCTATATGCCACACATTGATTGCACCAGGATATAAGATCAGTAGCTATATCATATAAACATCTCTGAAGTATTATCAACATGCATCACAGCACTATTATCGGAATATCAAGTGTTCCATAACAAAGTTTTATCCAGGATATTGTGCAAGCCAGCCTGACAGTTTGATGGATGCATGTTCCAAGGATAAAAATGCTACACTTTGCCATGATGGTACTAATCCAAACAAGAAACAAATGCAGTGAAAATAGATTTGAGTCTTAATCACTATCTGTTGCTTGCTGGTTCCAAACGCAGTAGAGGAATGGGCAGGAACTTCAATGGGTGTAAATCAGCCTAGTTCTAATATAGTTAGGACTTGTCTATACAGCATGGCAAAGCCCACCGGAGGGGTGTGATTTATAAAGCAAACTAACTAGCTGCACTCTAACTGTCCCATGTACACCTTGCTGGGGTCCCATGATCCTGCTCTAGTTCACATCAGCATAGTCCTATTTGAAACAGAAGTGCTTTAAAGGTTAGAGCATTTTACAAGTCACATTCCTGTAGTGCCCTTCATCAGCGCTGTGTAGATAATCCTGTAGAGGTATTATAGAAAGTTCATTCTGGAAAGGTATGAGTTCCTACTATAATGTTTTTCATGTCCCTTACCCTATCCCACTGACATCTCTGGCCATTTAAAATTGTAGCTCAGGTAGGAATCCCCATGATTAGCTTTTATGTAGCTAGCAATAGCCAAAAACAGCAGAGAAGTTATGCTAGCACGGGCTGTAGCATGGGTTACACAAGCCCATGTAGAACCAAGGGCATGAATTCCTGTTTGTAGCCCACACTGAAGCCCATATTGCCAAATCTTTACTGACATTTTCAACCATGCTTGGTGAGTTAAAACTAGTATACAGGTACATCTACTTGAACTTATGAAATTATACCTTGAGTTTCAGTGCAGACATATTCCATAATCGTGCAAATGCACTGCTATTATAAACAGGAAGCACCAAATTTTACAGTCCTTATTAAAGCAAAACATTTAATGAAACAAGTGGGACATGACTCAATAAAGTTCTGTAGAATTTGGCCTATATTATTCAGAACTATTTAATGTTTCTCCCAAGGAAAATAGTTACTATGATTATTTTATTTTATTGTTATCACCTTCTGGCTATCTAAAGCTATTATCCTTTAAAGTAGAAAGAATTACTGATTATTCTTTTGTTTCTTATTCATACTCATTGGCAGAATATTAATACCATTTCAGCATTACAATTGTTCACTAAAAGCCAGAATTTGATTTGCTTTCTCTAAAGTTCTTAAATAATTATGTAAACAAAATTTTATGATACAAATGTGACAACAGTCGCATAGCAGAAGCTGTAGGTAGAGTTAATTGCTTGATCTGTTTACGTAGATCTAATTTAGAACATCAGTTGAACATTTGGAATCTCCACGAATAAATAATTCTCCAAAGAAATAAATATGCAATATGTAATTTTAATGTGCAGTATACATTTTTGCCTACCCCCCACTGAGATTCTCATTCTATTAGTATGTATGTGCCACTCAGCATGCAAAAGGGGCTACATGGTTTAATTGTAAATGACTGACCCTGTAATGCATTTTTCTTATGTATTATGTCATATTTGGCCTTTTAAAAAATGTATTAAAACAAGCTATTAAAATTCATTTATATATTACAGACAGAAAGACACAAACTCTCTATAATGTTTGTTTGATTAATTCCCCATCATTAAAAGGATGCTCCTAAATAACATCCTCTTTATGAAAACTACAACCATTTAAACTGATATGAAATGTTTGTATCTTTGTGGTACAGCTGTGTTTAACATCATCACTTTTATGCTCTAATTCTGGCAGAACAAGAAACTTGATGTCTTGTGGAAACTTGTTTCCTGTGCAGCAGAATACACTATTGCCTATTTAAACACTGTACAAAACATATGGAAATATTAAGCCATTTTTAGTTTGCATGTTGATTTATAGAAGAATAATGGTCTGGCAGTTTTTGCTTAAAACACACCATGCTGTTAACAGGTGCTGAACACTGTAAGAAAGAGTTAAATGGATTCTGCTGAAATACTAGGGCAGATGGCTTATCACCTAGATACAAAGGGAGATGGAAGGAACTCTCTAGAAAAATCTAGAGAGGCGCTAGAGTATGGGCAGAGCAACCCAGAGGGAGGAGCCTTAGAACACCTATACTTGCCGAAAAGATTTTATCCAGCAGTGAAAGTAACTTAAAATGTCTTACAGGTACTGTCCCATTGCAACCTGGGTCCCTCCAAGCTCTTTAAATAGCTCCCTGCTGGCTTTTGCTGCAGTTCAGCCAGCTCTTGCCAAAGCTGCACACCACGGTGCACCCACTTACTTTCACCTCTGATTTTACCTAACTTCATGTTTATCCTATTGTTGAATTCTGTATTAATAAAACCAAACCTCATTAAAGGAAGAGTTTGGAGTCTACACAGTTTGTCGACTGTTTGAGAGCAGGCTGGACAAGGCAGCTGCTCATTTTAGTTAAACAATTTTGTCATCAGGGGACTTTAAATTTAAAGTACCATCAAAAACATTACTGGTTGCTAAAGTTGTTTAAATTTTAACTTTTTTTAGGTAATTTCCTGGAATAAGTACCAAATTCTAGCCTTTTATTTTCATACCTTATATGTGAAATACATTGGCCACCACAAAACAACAACAACAAAACAAAAAACTAACAAACAACAATTCCCCCTTCCCCCTTCCCCCCCCACCAAAAAAAAACCCAACAACAAAAACAGTATTTCCCAACAGATACCACACAATGATATTGGAGATATCATGGTTCAGGAGTCTTTTCACTGGCAATCACTTCAGTTGACATCATATATACAGGTCATTCAATACTCCTTTCAAAATGTACGTAGGCTCTGGCCTTTGACTTATTATACATGTATTAATGTCCAACATATAGATAAAGTTGTACCTTTTCTGATGGATAAAAGCAAACATATTTACAACTTTTCCTTTAGATTATTCTCCTATGCAGCTTTTTAACTACATACCAAGGTTTTTCCCCACACATGGCAAATATGATGAAATATTTTGAATGATTTATCGTATTAGATATATTTTTGAAATATCCATCACAATGTATATCTAATGGACTATTATATATAGTGCCCATACAAAAGGAATGCCTCAACTTTGTACACAGAATATTAGATTATAAGTACAACATGATTAAAATAAAACATGAGTTTAATTTTCATACAGCTTAATCAAACTATAAAATCAATCAGTATTATGACTCACTCTATACTTCTGCATACAGAGTATCAAGTCAAATTAAAACATTACATTAGCTCAACTATTATGAATTTGGGCAATAAACATGTATAAAAAAAGGCCCTTGAGATATATGGCTGGGTTCAGAATTGCCTTTTTATTCAAGATGAGCTTTATTATCTTGGGAATGCGAAGAACAGAAGCAAAGCTATCACAGTCAGGCTAATTACTTTAACAAGGCCTGCTTTATTTAAAAATAAATTAAAAAACAAGCATTTGAATCAGGCCTTGTGGCGATGTTTATCCTTTATATGGCATTCTGTCTTCTCAACAGCTTTACACAGATCTGTTTATTTCCTGTTGAACTTCCTTAAACGAAAAAGGAAAATTTCTCACTCTACAGAAATAAGGCTACTTTTCTTAACTCCCATGGACTGCTGATGTGTGAACATTTTTCATATTTATGGCTCTGCTCTGACTTTTATATTTTGGCCTATGTGGTATTTGAATTCCGATTTCATTTTGGACATGGAATTCCTTTTTATCAGTCTTTATATAATATAGCAGAACATGAGTCCCATAATCAGTAATGAAACATGGCTTTACTGATCACTGTTGATCACTGTTTGTTTGACCTAATATTTACAGGTTCAACTACTTTTAAAGTATATCTTCAGTGCTTTAAATTCTATTTTGCTCTTCTCTTTCTCCCTTTCCTTTATCCTACAACTGAAGCCAGGTGTACACTATAAATGTATATTGGTATAACTACTTTGCTCAGGTGCATAAAAAAATCCACACTTCTGAGCAGTGTACTTATCCTGACCTAACAGAATCATAGAATACTAGGACTGGAAGGGACCTCGAGAGGTCATCGAATCCAGTCCCTTGCCCTCATGGCAGGACCAAGTACTGTCTAGACCATCCCTGATAGACATTTATCTAACCTACTCTTAAATATCTCCAGAGATGGAGATTCCACAACCTCCCTGGGCAATTTATTACAGTGTTTAACCACCCTGAGAGTTAGGAACTTTTTCCTAATGTCCAACCTAAACCTCCCTTGCTGCAGTTTAAGCCCCTTGGTTCTTGTTCTATCTTCAGAGGCCAAGGTGAACAAGTTTTCTCACTCCTCCTTATGACACCCTTTTAGATACCTGAAAACTGCTATCATGTCCCATCTCAATCTTCTCTTTTCTAAACTAAACAAACCCAATTCTTTCAGCCTTCATCTGGCATGTCACTGGAAAGCATCTCCTGTATACATGGCTACTACATTTTGGGGAGGTGGTTTATTACCCATCGACATAGCAGCTTCTTCACTATTATGTATGTGTGCTTTGATTTCTTCTTTTTCCTCAGTTTCTCCTTTGAATTATGATAGTAGGAAAAAGAGGAGAAATTAACAATCTCCTCCCCTTTCCTTCCCAGCTTTGTTTTCTTTGACTTTGTTGTTTGCTGAAATCTTAATTTGTTCAAAAGGGATAAAATGTTGACACAAAGGTGTTTTTATTTTAAATCACACAGTTGTTGCTAGAAAATATGGAACAGAGTCAATGATATGATAATGTGAAATTATTACGACTAAACAAAAATAATAATTGATTATAGGTTTGCAAGGCTTCTGGTGAGTCTGCAGAATTGTTGTGGTATAGTAACAGGCCAGAGCTGTTTTAAGATGAGTCAAAGATGTATGAACTATCTGAATTTGTTTTGATTGCACAAATTTGATGGTACAATGTAGCTACTTCTTTTGAGCATTTGTTTTCAAGTGAGCAACTTACTGTAGGAGATACTAGAACAGCAGCAGCAATAGCAGCAGCTCTTACAGTAACTGATAATACCATGGGCTAGGATCCAAATATTTACCATCATGCCACTGAGCCACTTTTCCCCTGATCAGATATGGCGAAGCAGATGATGGCATTACCATTAGGGTTATAAAAATGATTTTAAAAGGTAACCATGTAACTGCTAAAAATCATAGTGGTTACAAGCACAGCGAAGCCTCCGCAGCACTGGGGCTGCTCCTGCTGGTCCCTCCTTGGGAGGGGGTTTCGCATCCACAGTGAAGGCTTTGCTGCTGCAGTGCAGCCCCTGCCAACCCTACTCCCAGGGAAGCTTTTCTGCGGGCTCTATAGCTGGCTCCCTGGGAGTGGGACCAGCAGCCCCTGCAAGCCCCACTCCTGGGGAATCACAGTGTGTAACCTGCAATGAGGGGACCAGACCGGGCCCTTGATGGACAGGGGCTTCTATAGATAACAAAGGGACTATTTAATCCACCATTCAAATAGAGCTAGTTCTGGAGTGGCCTGCAGTGACTGTTTAAAACCTGATTGGGTTCCAGAGGAATTTTGCTGTAGGAGAAGCCTCAGGACATATTGTAGTTCTTCATTTGGCTGGCTCAGTCCCAACCATTTTCTGACCCAGCCATTGTACTAGTTCAGTGGTCCCCAACGTGGTGCCCACAGGCGCCATGGTGCCCGCCGGGGCATTTATGTGCGCCCGCCGAGTTACCAGGGCCAGCCCAAGCCATTCTTGCGCCCCGGGCCCCGGGCACCTGGCGCATGCGTGGTGTCACCCCCGGGCACGCGGCGCATGCGTGGCCCCGGCCTCAGGTGCCCAGCAGCCCCAAAAGGTTGGGGACCACTGTACTAGCTGGATCTGACACTTGTGCCAAAGGAAATTCCACTGTAAGGTTCTGCCTAGATTCACCTTGCTCACTGTTAGACTGGTACTCTGTACATTACACCGTTCATCCACATGGCAACCATTGCTGTATTAGCATCAGGGAAGTCTGTTTATTGGGGACTGAGGAAACTTATGAAATAAATGCATCTCAGCAGACCAGTTGTCTGTGGTGTTTTTTATCCATTCCATTCTACTAGTAATTCTAACAAGGCAAAATTACTAGACACACCATACATGTTTCTCTTTCTATTCTATTGACAGTTTGAGTATCAGGAGTGATTTAAGTCTAGGAAACCTACTTTTTCAGTATTTACCACGAGGAAGCAGACTGATGCTTTTACATACACAACCAAAACTCTCAGCTTCCAGTAGCCAGACTAATACAATCTGTTTTCCCCTAAAGGTTCTTAACATAATAGACTAAACATTAGGGAATGAACTTGAAAGGAATGGATGCTGAATGTAAAGATGGAGTAGTTACAAAATATTACAAGACCACAATTAGATCCTGTGGTTTAACCTCTCTGTATAGATGTTTCTAGGTTTTATGATGACAGAGATCACTATACCATCAATCTTATTTAGAAACGTTGTAACATATTTACTCATTTGCAGAGGTTTGTAAATGGTTTATATGAATCACAGCTGAATTAATATGAATAATGTAGTTAATATTTGCCCTCCAAAGAGAGAAGTCTTTTCTAACTACTTAAAACAAATGAAATGCAAATAAGTTTGAATCACATATGTAAGGCCTATAAAATGCTGTCATGGTGGAGAACCCTAGCCCCAGAATACTTCTCTCAAGGGCCAAAATGCGACCATCCCTTACATGGGCCTGCAGTGGGAAGGGCACAAACAGCTTTACCTGTGTAGCTCATGTAGAGGTGAGGTGGAACCACAGTCCCAAGGCTCATTATAGAGTAAGAATTTCTCCTGTGACCAAACAAGATTGAGGAGAGGGAAGGAAATAGTGGGGAGAGTAAGAAGTACCCCACGGGAGGTACAGCAGCAGGTGAACAGTCCCTGTGTGCTGGAGACCGCCCCAGACACAGCCAGGGCAGCTCTGCATTACTCCCTGAATGGGGCACTCTGAACACTAAGCATTGTGCTGACAAGTCTGTTCTGTACAAAGCTGAGGCATTTCAATTAGCAAGACCTCCAACATAGTAATTTATATCTAGGTTCTAAAGGCCAAATTCTGCCTCTGGTGAGTCATGTATATAAGGGAAAATTTGGCCAAAGCCAAGAGGCATGAGAATATAATCTCTCAGAGAAGGGTACATCTGACAAACAATTGAAAACTGTTCAGCGTATTAGTAGGTATAACCAATGCGTCCCATTAAAGCCAGCCACAGGGAAAAGAGGAGCAAAAGATTTATTGTGATAATAAAGATCAACCATTGGTTTACTACCTAAAATTCCTCTGCAGAGTAGTCATCTTCTGGCTACTGTGTAGATGGAGTCAATTAGCTGCCTCTAAGCAAATGATTAGAACTAAGGCTCATCTCATTTAAACGCAGCTGAATTCTGTAGTTTTTTTCCATTTAAAGGGGCAGGGCAATGGCAGTGAGTTGTATGGGCCTGTGGTGCCCAGCCTCCAGGAATATTCCAGGCCTAGGGGCCTGGTTCCCCAAATATTCGGGGCTGGGTCTCTCCCCCAGTGTAGCCATCTGTGCTCGCACAACACCCTCAGAGCATCTCCCAGTTCCACTTGCCACCCCGTATGCCTCCCCGGACTCGTCCCTGCCTGCCCAAGGTGGTGGTTGGCTGTCCCCTGCAGCTCTGTGCTGTGCTCTCTCACCAGCCACTGCTGTCACCAACTACAAGGGAGCAGCACCAGGAACAAGCTCAGGTGACTACTGCATCTGCGGAAGGAGGAGGTGCATGGCAGCCCCTGCCCCTGGGCAGCAACTCCATGGCAGCTCCAAGGGGAGGGGTTTATGCTGGCTAGATCTTGAGCAGCAGCTGGGAAGTGAGGGAGCTTGAGGGAGGCGAGGAGAAGAGGGACGCCCTCCCCCAGAGCACACTGTGCTGGCAGAAAGAGGGATGGGGGTGGGGGGACTCTTCTTCTCTGGCCCTCAGTCATGGGGCAGCCTGCCCACTGTACCTCCAACTCCTCAGCCCTAACTAGCCTCAAGCCCCACATCCCAATACTGCACCCCAGCCCAAATCCCACACCCTGCTGTCCTTCATGCACCCAAACTCCCTCACAGATCCTGCACCTCAGAACCCCTCCTGCACCCCAATCCTCTGCCCCAGTCCAAAGCCTACACCTAGAACCCAAATTCCCTCCCAGAGCCTTAGGCAGGTGTGTGGTAGGGCAGGACTTGAACCCATTGTGGGCATCACCAAAAATTACACACACCTACTGCCCCTGTTAAAACTAGTTCGGCCAAATGTCTGCTACATAAAAATATCCTTATTTACCGTGTAGCAACCTCCTAGAACAGGGTTTCCCAATTTTATTTGGCCACGGAACCCTTTTAAACTCAGAAGAATTTCAAGGAACCCCTAGGGAAAATTTGTCGAGCAAAAAGAACAACACACACACCCAGGCCCCCAGGAAGACAGTCTGGTATATGGAGCTGAAAAAGTAGACCACAAACAAGTAAGGACAATAATAATGAACAAATGCTAACTAAGGTCATGAGATCAACATTTAGTTTAATTGCACATATTTAAAAACAAAAATCACATTTAATATGTACAAAAAAATAAAGCTCAAAAAGTAATATGAATTATATCGGCAGTTTTCAATGTGAAGAGTGGTTTTTCTTCTTTTCTTGGCAAATTCTTTTTATTTTTTGTTTAATACTAAAAAGTTAGATTTGCATATCTGGCCCTGCATTCAGATTCAATTTCTGTATTTTGTTTTTGTTGCTGCATAATTCAAGAACCCAGTTTCACACAAATATGTGCTGGTGAATGTTAACAACTGACGAATTGCACGTCTTGATAAAGCTGAGTGAGCTCAGTCCTGTCTCCCTCCCCCCCCCGACCATGCAGTGGGGAACCCAGCGCAGCTGCAGCACCAGGTCATGCTTCCCGCTGGCAGGGCGCGGGGGGAGGGGGTGGAGTAGAAACCCCGACCTTCCCCTCCAGATCAAACTCTGCCACTTCCCCAGCAGGGGAGAGAGAGCAACAGCACATGGGGGGCAGCAAAGCCTGAGCATGCTCCAAGGGGGGTGGGGCAGCAGAGCCCAAGCATGCCCCTAGGGGAGGGCAGCTGAGCCCGAGCGCGCCCCAGGTGGGGGGGAGAGGCAGCAGAGACCGAGCCGGGTTCCACGCAGGCGGCACTTTTAAAACACCGTGGTCTGAGAGTGGCTCGTCAGCTCCAGCCACCCCTTCCCCTCCCAGCAACAGCAGACGCTGTAAAAGCGGCTGCCTGCACACCAGGAGGAGGAGGCTGCAAGGCACCAGGACAGGTGGTCCTGCAGGTTGAGGAGGGGCCGCACCGTGTGCGGGGGTGGGGCAGCCGCAGTGGGTGGTGGAGCAGCCAAAGCTGCACGTCTCCAGAAGCCCGTCCTCGCCGGCAAAGCACCAATGGGAGCTGCCTACGGATTCTGCAGGGGGCCGGGGAGCAGAATTTTTTTGCGGAACCCCAGGGTTCCAAGGAGCACCATTTGGGAAACACTGTCCTAGAATATAGCTGTCTGAAAAATGCAACTATGTTAACAAAAGTCAAAATGAGAAGGTACCTTTCAGCAATATTTATAGGCAGGCCCAATGAAGAGGTATTATTAATTTGTATTTAATTATGGTAGCACACACAGGACTCAAAGAAGATCAGAGTCCAAATGTGCTAGGCAATATCCAGACACTTAGAAAGAAGGAGATGGTTCCTGCTCCAAAGAGTTTACAGTCAGAGACCAGAGAGTAAGGAAGAATCTGTTACCTCTGTATGACAGATGAGGAAATGAAGACCAGAGAGACAAAGGGCATGTCTACACTAGGAAATTATTTTGGAATAATTAAATTTAACTTAATATCTCCCAATTTTAAAAATCGAAATAAATTTGGGGAAGCCTTGAAATTAATCCAAGGCAGGCCCTGTTAATGTGGATGTGCTACCTTGACTTAAAGCCCCAGGAAGCACTGGGAAGTAATTAGTTTGAATTAGTCTAGGGAGCAGTTATTTCGAAATAGTGGCACTGGAGCATCCACACTAACACTATTTCAAAATAACTATTTTGAAATTAGCATTATTCCCCAAGGAAAGCAGGAGTACAGATTTTGAAATAAGCAACCCATTATTTTGAAATAACAGGCTTAGTAGTGTGGACGCTCCACTTATAAATTGAACCTAGGGGGTGTTATTTCAAAATAATGCCCTAGTGTAGACCAGGGCTAAGAGACTGACCCAACATCACTGGGAACTGAAATAAGTTCTCCTGAGTCACAATCCAGTGCTTTAAACCCCATATCACCCTTTCGCTCCAGTAAAGCTGCAGGACATCATCAGATCATTTGAAGACTGTTCTGTAATTGTAAAATACTAGATGTGTAAAATGTAATTGCAGTCAGCTGTGCAATACAGAATTATAACTTTTCTTGAAAGTGGCCAGTGCCATATCTATAAATCTGAGATAGTTCAGAAAATTTGGATAACTGCAAAGTTAGATTAATATTTTTTAGTAAATACCAACTATTAAAAAAAAAAGTGAATGCAGCAAATAACAGCAGCCCAATTGTCCTGAGAGGAACGACACTGGAGGAAGTTTATACCTTCACCTATTTAGGTAGTATTGTAAATAAAGTGGGAGATACTGACGAAGATATTAAGACCAGAATACAGAAGGCAAGAGGTTCTTTTGTTATTTTGAGGAACATATGGAATTCAAGAGAGATCAAGCTACAGACCAAAATAAGGATCTTCAGCTCAAATGTAAAATCAGTACTTCTATATGGCTCAGAATCATGGCGAACAACAAGGACAAACATCAAAAGTTTGCAAACTTTTATTAATAAATGTTTGTGTAAGATCATTGGCCTGAAGTGGTCTGACAAGGTTACAAACATTAGCTTATGGGAAAGAGCAGGGCAATGCCCAGTAGAGCAAAAGATATTGAGAAGAAGATGGTGATGGATTGGCCATATACTGAGGAAGCCACCAACTAGCATTACCAGACAATCCCTATTCTGGAACCCACAGGGAAAAAGGGGACGAGGAAGGCCAAAGAATAGTTGGAGAAGAGACCTGGGTGTGAATGTGAGGAAAACGGGCAAAAGCTGGAGAGAATTAGAAAAGGTGGCACAAGACAGAGAGGCTTGGAAAGAAATTGTTGATGGCCTATACTCCCATCAGAGCTAAGGGCAAAGAAGAAGAAGAAGAAGACCAACTACTAAAGGATATAAAAATACATTAAACAAAATCATTAGAAAAAAAGAAGCTAACATTGTAAAATCCAGATTAAAAACGGAATTTTTACATTTTTGACCAATCTATTTGTTTTCTGCATATACTCTATTCGTATTGGCTTTTGTCTTGTGTATATTTTATATATATAGACACACACACAGAGGCCACACACAGGTCCTTTTTTTTAAAAAAAAGACAGTTACCTATTCCATAACTGGTATTCTTTGAGATGTGTTTGTGTTCATTCCAAGTTAGGTGTGCTTGCTCACTACATGCAATGGTACCAGAAGTCTTTTTCCTTAGTGGTCTCCAAAGGGGACTGGTTCATATGGCATGGTATAAGGGATGCTGCTGGCTCTCCTCACCCTCAGTTCCTTCTTGTTGGAAACTGACAATGAATAAGGGAGAGTCGTGGAATACATTTCAAAGAACACCCTTTACAGAACAGGTAACTGTCTTTTCTTCTTCTTCAAATGCTTGCTCATGTCCAATGCAGAGTATGATTCCCACGGAGTACCTACAGAGTTGGGTAGGCATTGCTTGCAGTACAGCTTTGCCAAAAAACAGCACGTTCCCTGGCTTGCTGGATGATGGTATATAGTAAACTATGACTCTGTGGATTTAAGACCATGTTGTGACTCTACAAATACCCTGGATTGGAACTTGAGCCAACAATCCTGCTGAGGATGCCTGAACTCTTGTTGAGTGTGCTCTCACAATTAGTGGAGGTAGGACATGCACCAGATTGAAACAAGTTCTGATGCATGTGATGATCCAATTGGAAATCCTCTGTAAGGACACTGGGAGGCCCTTCATCCTGATCACAATTGCAACAAAGAAATGGGTCGACTTCTGGAAGGGTTCAGCGCATTCAAGGTAAAACGCTAGGGCACCCTGATGTCTGGAGTGTGCAGCCTCTTTTCCTCACTATTGGCATGTAGCATCAGATAAAACACCAGGAGGGAAGTATCCTGATTACCATGGAAGGATAACACCTAGGCCAGGTGCGGTCATAAGTGGACCTTGTCCTTGTAGAATACCATATACAAGGCTCTGATGTCAGGGCTTTAATCTCCAACACTTGTTTAATCAATGTTACTGCTACAAGGAAGGTGACTTTCCATAAGTGAATGAGGGAACAAGAGCTCAGTGGTTTAAGGGCAGTCCTGTGAGTCTATAGAAGATCACACTGAGGTCCGTTCCATTGAGGGATGAGGTCCTTGATGAGAGGGAGGGAAGTGCCTTTCAAGGCTTTTGAGGAACCGGGCTGACATCTCGTGCAAAAACACCAATCTACCCTGAATTGGAGGGTTGAAAGCAGACATTGACTGCCAGATGAACCCTAATTGAAGAGCGGGCCAAACCCTGATTTGTTAGGAAAAGCTGGTATTCCAAGATGGACAGCAAAGACAAACATGGAGATGTTATGCTTAGATGTCCAAAGGAAAAATCTTGTCCACATCGCCGGGTAAGTCACTCTAGAGGAGGCCTTCCTACTGCCCAGTAGGGCCTTTCCCACCTCCATGGAGCAAGCTTTCTCCTCCACCTTCAACCATGCAGCTTCCATGCCTTGAGGTGGAGGGATGTGAAGATGGGTGCAGGAGATGACCATGGTCCTGTGATAGAGGGTCTGGGCAGTCAAGCAGTGCCAACTGAGGCTAGATATAGCAGCGTACTGAACCAATGCTGGTGTGGCCACGCTGGATCAATCACGATGACTTGGACTTTGTCTCTTGATTTTTGACAGGACTCTGATTACGAGCAGGATGGGTAGGATCGTGTACATCAGATCGCCCAACCAGGATAAGAGAAAGGACTCTGCAAAGGCACTGTTGTTAACACGCTGCAGGGAGCAAAACTGATGACGTTTCCTGTTCTGCCTCTTGATGAACAGGTCCACTCAAGGAGTTCCTCTCTTCTGGAAGAACATCTGAGTCACCCCCGAATGAAGCAGTCACTCCTGTGGAGAAAAGAAGGATCCGTTAGTGTGTTTTTGATGCCAGGGAGGTGAAAAGCCTCCAGTTGGATCACATGCTGGATTCAGAAATCCCATAGAAGTAGCGTTTCTTGACAGATAGGCAATGGGGATGGTCCTTCTTGCCTGTTCATGTGAAACATTGAGACTGTGTTGTCTATCAACACTCGCACCACAGGACCAGACAGCTGAGGGAGGAACACTGTGGACACAAGCTGAACTGCTGTGAGCTCTTTGACCTCTACATGCAATGTCAATTCCTCTGAAGACCACATACCTTGTGTCCATCTTGGCCTGAGGTATACCTCCCAGCTAAGGTCTGAGGCATCCAATAAGAGCTGCATTGATGGATGTGGGCTGATGAACGGGACTCTGTCTACAACTGTCCCTTGGTTAATCATCATATTGCAGTAAGTACATCTGGTGGGATACTGAGGACCTTGCTCAGATGATCCCTGGATGGGGAATAGACTGTTACCAGCCATTGTTGGACAAGTCATGTTTGGAGCCTCACATGGCAGACAACATACATGCATGCTGCTATGTGGCCTAGCAGTCCCAGGCAGACCCAGCCCTTTGTGAGAAGGATTGCATGGACTCTGTTGATGAGGTCTCTCATTGTCTGGAACATATCATGTGGTAGAAATGCCCTCCTAGTAGAGTCAAGATTTATCCTAATATACTCTAAACTTTGTACAAAGACTAACGTTGAGTTTTCTTCATTTATCAACAGGTTCAGCATCTGGACGTGGACAGTGGCATTGTGTCGGTGTCCTTGATCTGAAATCTGGATTGGCCTTTGATTAACCAGAAATTGAGGTATGGATAAATGAGGATACCCTGATACCTGAGGTATGCCTCCACCATCGGCATGCATTTCATAAACACCTTCATCACCACTGCCAGGCTGAGTGGAACAATTTCTAGTCTGGCTGATGACACTGACTGTGGATAGCCCTACATCCATGGCATGGTGGCTCTCAGCAGGCGAGTGCTGGCAGAACACTCCATGAGGAGGCGAGAAGAGCTGCAATGATGGGGACTGAGGGAGCATTCCCTTTGACTTGCTTGCTGTCAACATTGACACTACCTGCAGGACTTCCAGAGTAAACAGCATCTCCAGGTGCTGGATTCCCAGAACACTATCCAGGGTGGTGGACATGTGCTAGGAGGCCTAGCCCGTTTGACTGAAGTTGGGGCCCAGCTGCCACTTGCAGGGAATGATCTTCTCTTCCTGGGTCTAGTTTCACCTCCAGTCTTTTCCTTGCTCTTGCAGGCAAGCAGATCTGCCCCTACCAACCTTCTTCTACCAGCTGGTGGATCTTCACCTGTCTGATGACAGTACCGGCCAGGTGCTTTGCACTGAAGTCATGGTTTTGTGTGCAGAGCAAAGGAACGTCCCAACACCATCAGTGGTGGTAAGAAAGAACTGATGGGGTGGGCCAGTGGCACCATGCGAGCACTACTCCAGGGGGCAGCAGAGCCAGTCCCCTACAGATACAGCAAAGGGAAAAAACTTCTGGCACCACTGCATGTGGAGAGCACACCCACTTAACCAGGAATGGACATAGGCAAGCACTTGAAGAAGAACTAACCCATATTAGCACAGTAATACTGCATATGGAATGTGTGCAGTAGTCCTATAGCTGAACATACCACAAAGTAAATAGATGAGCTTAAATAAATGAAAAATCAATAAACTAGCAGAAGCCTCTCTCATTCAATTGATCCAAGACCCATGGGTTACAGAAGCACTAGAATGTGAAATGCTGTTAACATGGCATGAGTGTAAATTTCATTTATTGGAAATACAGTGACCAAAACTAACAGTTACACAAATGCAACTCAGAGCATCGTTGAATTTGAATGGAAGCATGAAATAATTTAATGAACAATAAAGATCTTTTAACTCGCATACCCCATTGTTATAAACTTTTTAATATGGCTTTTGATCACTTTATTGCATGATGCAGTTTCAAACGGTATTCTGTATGTACACAAACCCACGGTTTGATTTATAAACAATATTTTGGGTTATAAATTCTTGTAGTATTTTCCTAGTGAATTTCTTAGTTTATTTTCATATGAAATGGGTAGTAGGAAGACAGCCTAAGACATAAGCCTTTGTATTAGAGGCCTGGTATTAGGCAGGACCTGCTCACAGAATCTGAGAAGAACAGAGTTAGTATTGCACACATACCCATTTCTGAGAAGTGCTAAATAGAGAGTACTCATGCAAACTCATCCTGATATTAAATGGTACCAGAACATGCCAATATCATGTATAGTGCAAAAACATTCTCCAGGATAACAGACACGCACTGAACCTCCCTGGAAGATAAGGTCAGGATGACAGTACATAACTTGTTTATATCAGGTCATAAATATATATCTTACAGGGAGTCTCTTTGGCCGGCCCATGGGGCAGTGGAAAGGCACTCACTGAGCTGTGTCCATTGTCACAGACATATATGTCTTAGTATCCTCATAGAGTCTGCTAGGTGCTATTACCATGCTTAGTAGACAATAAAATTGGCTGGATGCCTTTGTACCTTAATCAATCTTGTGCTCATCAGGCAGTTCGCTCGAGGTCTCTTCTGCCAAGTGTCTTCACAGAGCTGGGACAGCACACAGGAAGAACACACACATACAATATGTATTGCTGAACTTCTTTACTACACCACAGACCCTGTAATATTGTTTAGTCAGATCTACATAGGCTAAGCATTAAAATTAACATAGATCTTGTGGGCCTAATATAATGATCCAAATGTTCTACTTTGATACAAACAATGTTTTTATCTGACCATAATTTTGTCAATTTAAAATGTTAAATATTTAAAACAGATAAAAACATCATCTTTGGTATCAAAGTAAAAATTATCAAATCAGTGTACGAACAGAACTGTTTGATAGTCTGAAAGCAGCTGCATTACATAACACAGACATCAGAAGTATGGAAGTAGTAGAGATGAGAATGCTTCAAAAGATGGCAGATGTAAAGTGGAATGATCTTCAGAAAACTGAAGTCAGAAGGAGTGGAGGATGTGAAATCAAGATACTGGGCTGGGTATAATAAGAAAGATTACTATGGGAGAAACACTGCAGAAGACAAAGAGATGACAGGATATCAAAGAAAATACAAACACATGGGTCAGTCCAACCTAGAAGCTGGCCACTGACTGGAGGGCAGGACATTGTATGCAGGGACATGACCAGGCTGAGCTTAGCTAGAAAAAAAAAGCCATTGATAGGAATGAATGATGCTGCATTGCTCCTTAGTTTGGAAAGATGTTGCAGGATGAAAGAATGACTGCATTTCAAACACCAGTTCCTCAAAGAGAAGCCAACTGTTGCATTTTAGACACATGAATAAGGGCAACTATATCCGTCCCTTCTCTGAAAAAAGTGCCCTGATTTTTTACACTTGCTATCTGGTCACCATAATTCTGACTTGAATAAAGTCAGTGGCAAAACTGCCATGAAATGGGATGAAGATTTCACCCTGTGTCAAAAGCAGGCCTGCTGATGGGGGGCTGCCTCAGCTCGTTGCATGGTTGACAGCCTCAGCTCGTTGCATGGCAGTTTTACCACTGACTACTCTGAGTCAGGATTAGATGAGTAAAAATTAATCCAAGAATTTTACACACTAATCATTCTAGATTACAAAGATTTTACACAAAAATTGAGTGCATCCAGATGCACATTGCTCCCAAAATGGTATTGAGTTCTGATGATGGAGAAGAATATGTAGCACAGTGATCATTTTAAAAACAGCTAGGAAAGGATTGCTGACGAAGGCAAACTATCCAAGTCATGAACAAGCCTTTTCTTTTCATTTATTGAATTAAGATACTGGATGAGGTCCTTAGTTGGTTTTAATCTGCACAGCTTCATTGAATTTATACCAGGGAAGGATCTGACTCAGTGTTTCACTAATGGAAGTACATTTTACAATTGAAACATTGCAGTCATCTGGAATGATGCATATGAAAACAAAAATATTTCCCTTACAAAGGAGTTTTGGGGAATGCATAGTTAATATTTCCATCTGCATGCCAGTGTCAAATAATATACTATTCTTATTTCATTTATAAAAAACACAATGACTTCTAAATATAAATTGTATTTACTCTTATCTTTCCACTCCTAAAAAGCCCATTAAAAGGTTTGTGGAATTATACAGATTTAATTTTCTGACTTTAACTCCCTTACATCCTTTACTATTTTCTGTAAAAGCCATTATCTTTGTGTAGTGAAGGCTGCTTTCTTTTTAGCAAAAGTGACAATGATGATAAAACACATACTGTGCTGTTAGTTTATAATGAGATGCAAAAAATGTTAAAAAAGAAGGGAAAACGAACATGCCTTTCATTAACATTTTTTGATTAGCAATTTCTGAGCCATAACCCAAAATGGTGGTAATTAAAATCACTGAACTCTAATACAGGCATTATAAAATTCCTGATGCACACTGGGGACTAAATTCCTAGGACAGTAACATTCCTATACAGTTGGAATTGTTAAGATGTTGTAAAGAGTGTCAAGGAACAATAAATATGATTGAATAGCTTGTTTGCAGGAACTGTTAAAATACTCTCACCATCCTGTGAACAACAAAAGGGGAAAACTGGCTTAATTGTCTTCATTATGACCATCAGACTAGCTACTCAATAAAACATGCAGTATTTTGCAAGTTTCCAGTAAAAAGTTGAAATAGCCCTCTTCTGCTGTTAGTTTCCAATTGTTATTTTAAGAATAAATGTGTTTTGAGTCCAAGGAAACACGCATTTTAATAATCATTCTGTTTTGTGTCACTCAGATGTATACATTTAATCCCTGGAATATGAGCTCTAAATTCCTTAGTGTAATCCCTTCTCTAGGAACTTTTATTTTTTATTATCTAGCAGCTTAATGGCAACATTTCAATGCCTTATCTCTATTTTTCCTAAGTTATATAGTTATAGCCAAGCCTCTTATGTTATTTCACTAAAATTTTTTGGACACAAATACAGTGAGCTGTATTTTTTTCAGAAATAATATAAAATACTTTAGTAAATCACTGCCCTTCAGTCGATTCCACTGGAAGAAATTCAGGGTTCTGCAAGTTAATCAGACAGCTCTTTTACTTCTTACTATGTATGAGTGAACATTTGGATAGAACAACAAAGCAGCATGCATTCAGTTATGAGCCAAAATCTAAAATCCTAACTTGTTTTTTCCCTATCTTGATTGTGGTAAAACACCAAAGAAATACAGTTTGTTTTGACTTCTGTGAGAATTGACTTCTGTCAAAATTAAAACTGAGAAAGGATTCTAAGACTGAATCATGAAGAATTCAAGAGGCTACAATTTGTATCATTTTTATTTGGTGATTATAAGGGCAACTGAGTGTGACTGCATCAAACTTTGCCCCATTGTGCCACTCAGATATATATATTTAATCCTTGGAATATTAGCTCTAAATTCCTCGGTGTAATCCTTTCCCTAAGAAATCCCTTCCATCCAGTTTGGTTGACAGGGTAAGCATAGGGAAGCACAGAAGAAAGTCATTTAAATATCAACCCCCATAAACTTGGGACCATCATCAGCAACGTTCCCTGTAAGCTGAGCACTGGACGGCCACTCAGGAGAGATTTAAATACTGCCCAGCTGATTAGCAGAGTACCCACAGCCTCCGACAGCCAGCAGAATGTGCTTCTATTAATGGTGTACATCTGCACATGACTTGGTGCATATAACAACATTTATTCTGCATAGGGATGGAAAAAAAAATAGAGTGGACCCTGATCATCAACGCACCAAATTCCTACTGAAGTCAGAGGGTGTGGAACGTGCAGACAGATGGCAATATATGGTACAGGTTGCATGCCCTACCCTATAGTTCAGAGCAATGGTCCCTCTACTTTTTCCAATCCATGTGCAGAATAAATTTTGTTATGTGCACCAAGGCATGTGTGGATGCACACCACCAGTAGAAACTTATGCTGCCATCTGTGGGTGGCTGTGAGGGCTCTGCCAATTGGCTAGGTAACATTTGAATCTCTCCTGGGCAGCTGCCCAAGCACACAGCTTTCAGGGAACACTAGTACAGGAAAGCGTAGAGCGAGAGGGAACATTATAACAGTCTTCACAAACATTAAGAGCTATTATTAAAAGGATGTTTATCACTTGTCCTCCATGTTCACCAAAGGCAAAACAAGAAATAATCAGCTTAGTTTGCAACAAGGGAGATTTAAGTTAGCTATTAGGAAAAAAAAGTTTCTAACAATAATGATAGTTAAGAACAGGTTACCTAAGGAGGTTTTTGAATCCTGACACTGGAGATTTTTAGTACAAACAGCTGTCATGGATGGTGTAGATATACTTAGTCCTGCCTCAGTGCAGGATGATGAACTAGATGATGTCTTGAGATAGTATGATGAAAAGATGAAGACCAGAATACCAATATATATATATATATATATATATATATATCATACACAATATAGAAATGCAGAGCTGGAAGCTACCTGTTGCTTTTACGTCAGGATAGTGTCTCAAAGTTTTGAGTCAACCACTGTGACAACATAGTGAAGTCAAGTGCAACTCATTCTTTCTGCATGATCGATAAAATGATATTTTGTTGGTAATAAATTTTGTGACATACTTCCCCAATTCATTAAAATAATTACAACATGCTTTACTTGTATTCCTAATCTAAATGTTGCATTTTATCATGAAGTTATTTAAAATGATTGCTTAGCCAAAAAAAAAAAAAATTGAAATGGCTCATCTGTTCAACTTATTTTATTTCTCCAAGCTTAGAACAAAACTCTTCTGTCTTACAGCGAGATTTTAAAATTGCATTAACTGGATTTTTTTCAAGGCTGAGTAGAGAGCATTTATTGACTTTAGGGTTCTTGTTGTCCTCTCTAAAGTATTTCAGAGTCAATGCAACACTTACTACCTTTAATTCATCCTCCCACAAAGCTGCACAAAATTCAGGGGGAACTTGATCTAAAAACAAATAGGTTATCTCAGGGGGTTCCAAACTTTTTGACATGGGGACCAGTAAATCCATTCATGAGCTTTTGAAGGACTGGTAACATTAATTTGCATATTTGCATATTCATTAAGCAAATGATGAATATTCAAATAAGTTGTTTCTGGTCCTCCCAAAGCCCCCAGTTCCAGCTTTAGCAAAGCTTTTGATACAGTCACCCACAATATTCTTGCCAGCAAGTTAAGGGAATATGGATTGGATAAATGGACTGTAAGATGGATAGAAAACTGGCTAGACCAGGGTTTCCCAAACTTTTTGCTTTAGTTGGAACCCATTTTTTTTTCAGTACTGTTTTTTGCAGCCCAAAAATATAAATGCATATAAAAAAAGAATTAAAAATGAATACATTTTCAGTGTTTCACCCGGCTGCATCCTCCGCCCAGTCTGGGCCAGGGCTTGGGGGACCCTGTGCGCATGGGCACTCCAGGAGGGAGCAGGAACAGATTGTGGGTAGGGTATCTGGCTAGGAGGGAGGGTGCAAGGAGGGGTAGGGTTGCCAGGTGTCCGGTTTTGTACCGGACCGGCCGGTATTTGAGGGTTCTGTCCGGGAAACAAATTGAGAAAATACCAGACATATAAAATGTCCAGTATTCTCTAATTAGGTAAGTTTTATTATTATTAGGTGTATCAGTCCGAGGCTGCGAACTGCCTGGCTGGTAGATGTGCTCATGCTGCATGAGTGTTTCTACCAGCCAAGCAGTATGGGTGGGGGGGGCCAAATGGAATCCCTGGGGCTGGACTCACTCATGTGCCCGGGTCTGCATGTGCCCGGGTCAGTCCTGCTTCCCGCAGCCGATTTGCTACCCCCTCCCTCCCCCCTTCTCCTCCTGATCGCCCCTGGCCAGCCCTGCTTCCGGCAGCCGGTTCCCTCCCACCCCCCACCAATCTCCACCGGACAGCCCCGCTGCCCCCAACCCTGCTTCCCAGCGGCTGGTTTCCCCCCCACACACACACACCCCTCCTCCCAGCCCACCTTGCTCCCCTCCCAGCAGCCACGCTGAGGCCCGGTATTTTATTCCCGTGGCCCGGTATCGGGCCGCAGCCCATAGTTTGGGAAACACTGGGTTATCTGGATTGTCACAATATGTAACATAGAAAACTGAAGATACTACAATCAAAGCAGCCAGGGCCATTTTACAACAGAAGTGTGTTAATGCTGGTATCCTGCCCCAAGTACAAGATTATTTTAGTTTTAGAGTGTGCTCATTGGCAACTTCTGGGCACGTGTATTCTCAACAACCACCATCTATCTATAAAACATATGGTATAGGACTTTCAAAAGCTCTTGAGTTATATTCCCTGCTCCTCCTGGAAGCCATTGGTACTTAGGCACCTAAATACTTCTAGGCCTCTTTGAAAATCTTTTCCAAGGACAAAAATAAACCAAACGAAACTACATTCAGTCACAACTTCATGCCTGGCAAATGCCTGACTAGGGAATAAGACTTACCAAGCCCTTAAGAGTCAATAGGCAATGACTGGTATGACCTTTTCTTTATCATGGTACATCAGGGCAGTCACCCTGCTCCAGGATAAAAAAGGTTAAAAGCTTCCCTGGGAGAGAGCTGTCTTGGGAGCCAATTAGAATGAGGCCAGTGACAGCCAATGAGGGACCAGATAAGCCTGGCTTATAAGAAGGGCTCCTGAAGGACAGGAGCACACACTCTTGCTCCAGTTCTGGTGGGAGAGGAACCTAGCTGCCTGCTAGTGAGGTACCAGGGACAGAGCAATGCCGGGGTAACGCAGAGTGCGCCAGGGAAGCTCCAGCCAGAGTAGTTCCAGGCTGTGTCTAGACTGCAGGCTTCTTTTGGAAGAAGCTTTTTTCGGAAGAGCTCTTGCGGAAAACCTGCTTCCGAAAGGGAGCGTCCACACACAAAAGCACATTGAAAAAGCAATGCACTTTTTTGAAAGAGAGCGTCCAGACTGATTGGACACTCTCTTCCATAAAAGGCCACCCAGAACCAGTTCAGGCAGGGCTTTAGGTCACCAGTTGCTTCCGAGTGCTGGTGCTGGAGCCTTGCAGAGACATGCGCTTAAAGGGACCCCCCTGGACATCCATTTCTCTGCTTCTGCTGCGTGCCTGACTACCTCTTCGAGGGACAGCAAAGCTCTTGCAGTGCCTGCTGTGGTTGCCCTGCTTTTGTGGATGTCACAGCTTGTTCCTTTGTGCCATGGAGCTCATGTGCCATGGAGCTCCACCCCCCAGCATTTGGTGCAGCTCCTGGTAATAGGGGCAGGTGTGGGGCCCTGTCCCTGAGCACAAGCTGCGCTCTCTCGCCCAGACATATCCCTGACGGAGCTCTTTTACCTTGCTCTGGACCTGTTCCAAGGTCCGGGGTGGGTGTCCGTGCTCCGCCAGGGACTCGGCCATGCGCTCCAATATGTCAGTGTTTTGGCACTTGGAGCGGAGATCCTGCAATGTGTCCTCTTCGCCCCACAACTTGAGGAGGGTCAGGATCTCCACTCTTGGTCCCCCTGGGTGGGTCCTAGGACCCCTGGGGCTGCTCCCTGCAAGGGCCAGGAGGGTCACGGGGGGCTTGAATCTCTGCCATGGCTGGCAAGGCCTGTGGCAGGGAGAGCCAGAACCACCTCCTCTTCTCCCCTCGTGCTCCAGTAGCCACGCTGTGCACACTCTCCCCTTTCCTCTCATCCCCTCCCCAGTGCTGGGAAGCGCTCAGCATGCTGTCCCATCTCTTTCCCTCCCTGGTGCTCCAGAGAGACTGGGGAGCACTTGGCACACTGCCACACTTCTCCACCCCTCCCTGGTGCTCCAGGAGGCTGGGGAGCATTCAGCGCACTGCCCTGCCTCCTCCCCTCCTCCATGCTCTGGGGAGGCTGGGACATGCTCAGCGCACTGCCCCAGCTCCTTCCATGGGTGTGGGGTCTCAGCAGAGGGGACAGGGTTGTAGGTGGGGCTGAGGCCTGCCTTTCCCAACCCCAGCTGCATCAACTGCCTATGGTTACAAATTTAAAGTCCAATCTCCAAAACTTTTGAACTATTGAATAATCATGGCTAGCACATCTCAGTACCAAGTTGAAGCTGAATTATTGTTATACAAGAATTAAATATACTATTTGCAGTACATTTAACATCAGGGCAGCAATCAACACCTTCATATTCATTATTGAAATCATCATTGAAGTTGAGAAGATGTCTATAACATCACAAGGGATCAGCCTAGAATTCGTCCCAGTAAATCTGTAGTGTTACCCTGTTAGTTATAAAGCAATTGTCATCAGCATCTCACAGATGAAATACATCAAGGGCTCCACATTAAAGGGAGTGTGTCACTACATTATTACACCAATTAGTGTCCCAATACAACCTCACATCCAGTATTTAGCATTTCTATTCTTTTTTACTTTTATCACCAATAGTGTTCATATTAACTAAATGTAATTACATGTCTACTTATTAAAAGGTAGCTGCATATACAGTACAAGGCATCTCCTGAAAGACCCAATATTAGGTCTCTATAAAGAAGTTAGCATTACATGGAGTAAAACAAGCAAAACAAAGTAGAAACTGAATCAGGAAGTTGGAATTCTTACTCCATCCTCACCAAAAGGCATGAATTCCACTATTAAATATTCCTACAGTTATGGTACTACAGTATCACTGTTACTGACAACATATTATTTTCTAATACAGTAAAGGTATGATAAACAATTTCTTTCTTATGTCTATAAATATGAATCAGTCAATTCTATGGGTTTGATCTTTAGTTGAAATTGAGCATTGGACTGGGACACCAGAGACCTTGGTTCTATTCCGAGCTCCAACAGTGGCACACTGGATGACTGTGGCAAATTACTTTGCCTTCATGTGCCTCAGCATTCCTATCTGTAAAATGGGGATCATGCTGCTGATTATTATAGTGCTTTGAGATCTATTGATGAAAAGTAGTATACAAAGGTTAAGCATTATTATTACTACATTCACTTCAATTAAGCTACATCAGCTAAGATGTCTTCTACTGCTGATCATTGAATCTTACTCATGTTGGTTATGCAAAAGTGATAATTTTGCAAAGAATTGGTTAGGTGATCAGAAAATGTTTCGATACAAACCTTTATTTAATCAAACTTTTCCAGCAGATTTTTAATGCCGCAGAATAGAAATTTTGCAGCTGCTTTGTTTAAAACTTGAGGTGTTTAATGTATATGAAAATTAACAGTAAAATCAGTAAAATAGCTTCCAGTGTTAGTTTAATATTAAATTCCTCACCCATGGAAGCATGTGATTGGGAAAACAAAATTGTTGGACATGTCTTCTAAAATGATAAGTAGTGAAATAGCACACCTTCAAGATCTAAGGCTGCAGGCAACCTGCAGATTCAGAAACACAACAGAGCATCAGTTTACTTATGGATCACAACATCAAAGCTTCCTTCACAATCACCATGAGGAGATATTTTGTATGGAATGAAAACAGACCCTGGAGCATAATTCTGTGGAAAACGTGGATTCTACAACAAGTTCTATAGCTTTGAAGTCAGATAATGCTGGAACCTCTACTCATAGTGCTTTATATACTGTATTGATCCCATGCTGATAAAGGACTATAGATATGAGAAAGTCTATTCATTTGGATCAGTGGAACTGGTGGAGAAAAAAGGATTAAAAGAGATATTAAATTGTACAGATTTTTTTAAAAAAATATTTTTATCATGAATGGTTATTTACTTTTTGGAATGTAGTTAGCATGAAAACTAGGATTAGTTTGTCCTTTTTTAAAAATCAGTTCTACTTTCAGAGTTAGGTATTATTAGCTCAGTTCTTCAGTGACTGGGTTTCAAATACTACAGACGAGTGGCAGAAACAAAACAGTGTTTTTGCTGCAGTGTTATTAAACATTACAGGTGACCTTAGATCTTGTAATTTTTTAAACCAAAGTTTAAATTTGGGTCTAAATTAATCTGTTTTATATAATCCCTTTAAACACAGAAGAATTGCATATTATGTTTGAAGAGGAAAAATAATCTCACAAATCAAGCTAAAGGGAAATATAGTATCAGTATAACCTTCTCAAGATTAATAGAATAAGAATGGAGTAATCTAATGTACAATACAACTCAATTAAAGAACAGTCTATAACTTCATTACTGACTCACTTTTTCAGTTTAACCTAAAATGACTAAGGAAATATTGACAGATGCTCACAGGAGCATAGGGGATGCAAAGATTAATCGCAGTATACTGCAAATAGGCAAACAGCTAATTTACAATTGTCCTTTCCCTTAACCTATATAATTTTATAAAGTATTTCTCTCAGTAAATTTGTTATTTACATAGGGCCATAGATGTGCATGGAGGATGCCATAGATAATAAAGACAAAAGGGTGAAATCGTATTTCCACTGACATCAATGACAAAACTCTTGTTGATTTCAACATGAATATTTTACCTAAGGTCCCTCCTAAGGAGCCTGTACTCTAAGGCCTCAGTTTTGCAAATACGTATGCACCTGCTTAACTGAATGCACTTTAATAGGTAACATCAATCATATCCATAAGTCTTTGTTGATCAGGGTCAATGAATACAGTAAAACTGATGAGGATGGGATGCCACCCATGGATCAATGCAGCCAATTGTAGATGGGGGCCATGTATTTACCAAGATGTTCATGAACTAATGTTCTATAAAAAATCTGCATCAAATCCCTGCTTGCTCACTTAGATGCACTAATAGGTTTAAAAAAAGTTGTATGCAATTTAAGAGCCTAAGCTATAAAAACAAACACAAAAACAAAATAGTCAGTGAGAAATACTTAAGTATATGTAGGAATTTTATATCAATACAGCCAACATTTATTACAGTATATCTAAATTACTAATACAATTCATCTGATACCGATAGCTGGAGCTGCTCTAGCCCAAATTTTAATTATTTTTACAGTGAAAATATTAAGATATATCTAACACCCATACTCAAAGCATGCTGGCACTCTGCTTCATTCTGCAGCTCTCCAACAGATATGTCATCATGAATGCTGTTCAAATGTTCATAGTGGTTAGTGACATTTCATCACATTTCCAACTGGCAATTCACATCACTGATGCAGCATTAAAGATCTCTCATGCCTAACTCCTGATAGAAGTGCAATGAATGAGGCTGGCATTCTCCAGTAGTATGGATGGCTGTTTGAGGCTTAGGGGAAGAAATAGAATTCCCCACAGATGCTGACCTCATTACACAAAATGATTGATGCTCAATCAGTGACTTAACAAATAGACACAGGGAATGAATTTCTCCATCATTTATCACAGGAAGCAAAACAATAAGGCCTTTTTTGTTTCTGTCTAAATGCAACATTTAAACAAGTTCTCATTGATATATAATACTTTATTTTAATCAGGAGACATTCTTAATCCAGATTTGGTACTCAACATTTTGTGTATGTGCAGAATGTGTTGATTTATAGCTTATCCCCTTAAAGAGAGTTAATATGGTACCTAAAGTGATTTCAGGTCTTGTTTAGACTTAGGCATACATTGTAAATCAATTAGCTAGGTATTGATATACTTTGTGCAGTTAGTTGCATTCACATTATCGTGAACTGACATAATACGGAATCTACAGTAAAAAAAATGTTTACTGACATTTTAATGTTCTACCTTTAATATTGAAAACATGGCCATAAGCCATGACAATATAATGTACAGTAAAATAAAGTAACAGTATGCAAACATTAAAAAAAAACAACCTCTAGTAGTTTTGTGGTATTTTCAAAAAATAAATAGTGGTACCACCATTCACTTATATTCTTTCTAAGGAGCCACATGAGTGGAACTTTGGGTTGCAAAGCCAGGGTCAGCTAACATTTCCAATAGAAGTACCCACAACGAACTCAGTGGAGATTTGCCATTGCAGAAAGAACCACCAAAAAGTCCAAAGTGACAGCACCCTGTGGCATTCCGATTAGCCATGTTAATTATTTAACCCTGGACAGTGTCCCAGGAAGTAATCTCAGCAACCATACAGATTTCTGACTTGCTACTACTCCAGACCTCAGCTTGGTTTCTGATCTCTGGCCTCTGAACAAGGCCTGACTCTGAACCTGACTCTTGCCTATGGATCCAGGGTCTAGTAATTACTCTGAACCCTGCTTGCTGATTTACCAAATTGTAGCTGTCCTCAACTTGTTGACACCACCCAGCTGTGAACACTAGGCCAGACTGCCCAAGCCCTGTCCCTTGCAGTCTTTCATCCAAGGATTTTAAAGTTATTTGCATACAGATATTTAAGTGGAGCCTCAGCACCCCCTTTTCAATAGATGCCCTTATATCCATTTTATAGATCAGTTAATGGAGGAAGAGGAATTAAATTCTTTATTCAAGATCAAATAGCAAAGCTGTATCAGAGCTGGGATTAGATTCCAGGAAATCTCATTTTCAGACTTCAACATAACCACTAGGAAAATATTTTTCTCTTATAACACTGTGTTTTGCTATAATAATATAATATTGTATTAGTCACTTTAAAGTGGGTGGGGATTGTATCCCTTGTGGAGCCTGAAAACTAAAAGATGCTAGAAGTTTCCAATCCACTGACTGAGAAGCAGCACACCTTAGAAGCTGGAAACTACAACATGTCCTGTTTAGGATCAATGAAAGAAATCCATAATGCTGCATTTGAACTGTAAATTTTTCTCCTCAAGCTTTAGTGGAAAGGTGAAGATTAAACTGCGGTTCATACTGCTCCTAATTAAGTAGCTGGTCACAATGACTCGTTGAACAGAGGCCCAAAGAATCCATTTGAACAAAATTGCTGCTCCTCTTCTTGAGATATCTTCTCACATGGATCTAGTACAGTAGGCAGCAGTCACAGAAGCAGAAGGAACAGAAAATCATTATACTCATTCCACTGACTGCTTCTGGATGAGAAGGGTCTGAAGAGTGCTGATCTGAGCCCACTTTTCCAACAGTGGTGCCTAATTGCCATGTCTATGAGCTGGCTGACACAGACAGACTTTTAATTACCCTTTTTGCACCCTTACATAACCATTTGCTTGCACAAATATTGTATGGGATCTGGGCATATGGTTTGGTTGGCCATTTACAAAAAAAATGGGGCAAAGAGCATTTGCAATGACAAGGAGTCATCAAGGACAGAAATCTGAAATTTTGCCAGTAGTCGTAACTTTTAGATTCCTTGTTTAAGTTTGCCTGATGAAGAAATAGCCTTTGCTGGCAAGAGGAAATGGGGAGGAAGCCAAGGGGTGCCCATGCAAGATGATCACGGACTGACGCAGAGAAGGGTTTGTTTCTGTCCTATGAGGCCGCTTTATGGGGCTGGAGAACCAATTTCAGCATCTGTTACAAGCATCAGAAATTGACTGAGTATCCCTTATAAAGTAGCTTGGTCTCAATTTCCCCATGCCACAGCATTGCAAATGTGTGCCAGCTCTCAGCGTTGGCTCATCTTTTCACTGACAATTATGCAATGATTATTTTCTACTTTATAACACACAGTTGACTTACATTTTTTTCTTCCTACTTTTTAGCATGCCAGATAAAGAAAGTCAGAATTGCAACCATATTGAATCCAAAACCAAAACACCTGCAAAAAGGGCAACATGGCTTAGATTGCAATTAACCCCCTCTATCCCCCCCCCCCATCTTTTTGGCTTCTGATCGTAAATGCCTTCTCAATTTTTATATAAAAAGCTATGTCTTTCTTTCAGCAGAAATTCTGTTCAGCACTTTTAGTCTAATGCAATCATTTATTTTAGCAAGTTTTGGGGCTTACATTGCCAGATTGTAAGATTAGCAGATATGAAAGTCTGGCTTCTTGGTGCTGTAGGTGAGGAAAAGAGGATACAAAAGGTTCAGCTTTGCTTTTACCAATGGTAAGGTATTTATAGTATCTCCACCATTTGTTATGCATAAATGTATGAATTCAAGTCAAAATATATCTTATTTCATATGAAGACCTTACATTCACATTTCATCTTTAACCCAGCATCTTTTAAGTTTCTCTGCAGAGCTGTGTTCTCATATCAAAAGCTTTGATGTAGAACTTTTCACAAATTAATTTATGTTTCTCTGTGAAGAGGAACACAAATCCAGCCAGTTGCCAGAGGTTTTAATGCAGCTGCAAGCAGACTGCATATGTGTTCTAACAGAGTCTCTTCTGACACAGAGACAAGAATTTGTGTGGCTGAACAGACTGAATATTTCAAAACAGAAGGTGCATACAAGCAACCCCCCACTCCTATCCTAAAAACAAGAATACAAAAAAATTCATTTTATGCTGGTCCTGAATATTCATGAACAAGAAGCTTTCAGCTCGACCTTTCAGAATGAGTCTAGCTTTAGTGGCAGTAGTGGGAGAAAATAGAATCTATTTCTTGGGGTATAACACGTACCATGCAATATGTATCTAAAGCACTAAAAGAGTCAAGGCTCATTAAATCCACGAGATGGGCACAATAAACAAGAATAGTCCCCTTTGCCAGTGATATGCTAAGATGGAAGAAATACACTACTGATCTGTTCCCCAGGTTCCCCAAATGATAACAATCTTTTAATAGGTCTGTGACACCCGGGCACGCCCATATTCACCACTGTCATAAGTTTTGCACAAAGTATGCCTTCTGAGTTATTCTAAAAGTCACAATTTGTAACATTAATATTCTGTTGCATTGTATGTGTTATTGCATCTGAAGTTATGATGTTTTGCTATGTATCCATTACTGAAAGATGTTGTGAAGTTGGGAACATCCACAACTAGCCCTTCAGGTACAAGAAGGAGTTAGACAGTGCTAATGGGGCATCAGATACAATGGACATGGAAAAGGCTTTTCCTTACCTGGGAACGCTTCAGACAGCCTATGGATAATGGCTGACATGACTTATCAGATTCCTATTCCCAAATTCTTAACATCTATCTAAAACCAGTGGAGATTTAGGCTAAATCTACACTCAAAACATTAAAGAGCTGCCGCAGCAGATCTTTAAAGTAATCAGCCCTTGGAACCCATTTACACTGGTGCTTTACAGCACTGCAACATACTATGCTTAGGGGGGGTGTTTTTTCACACCCCTATGCAAGAAAGTAAAAGTGCAAGTTACTTGCCAGTGTAGAAACTTTGAACTAAAGCACTTAGCAAGAAGCCCTGGACTAAAGCCTCAACAACAGTATGTTCCCAATGCTCAATTTTATGTTTTATAGCCTCTTCATGTATGGACAATATATTCTCTCAGCTATCCCAATAGTTAGGGGAAACTGGAGACTAAGGGTACGGCTAGACAGTGGGATTTTTTCGGGATACTGGAGGTATCCTGAAAAAACTCCGCTGCATCCAGGGAACACATTTGCTCTTCTGCTTTTTTTTGCGGAAGAGCAAATGCGCTCTTTCCGAAGCCCCTGTATTCCTCGTTCCACGAGGAAGAAGGGGGCTTTCGAAAGGGGGGGTGTTTCTGAAATTTGACCTAGTCTAGATGGGCCAAATTTCAGAAAAGCCTCTTTCAACAAAAGTGTCGGAAAAAGATACTCAAAATGTGGAGCATATTTTGCGTATATTTTTCCGATAGATCCTCGCAGTCTAGCCGTACCCTAAATGAAAAGCAGCTGGCTCATGTTAAAACTAAATAAGACCGGGGCGATGCTAATAGGAAAGGTAAAGCTGGCAAGAGTAATTTTTCAGCTTCTCTTATGGGCTTTGCTCTCTGATAGTTGAATTACTTTGTAGTTCAGTGTCCTATCCAGTTGGACTCATTGCACCTCCTCAGCTTCCACACAGGTCAAGTGGCCAAAAGCACTTTCTTTCACCTCATTTCTGAAAAGTCGGTGCCCTTACCCACATAAGGCACACATGAGGCACACATGACCACAATAACCCATGCCTTAATCAATTCCTGACTACACCACAACAAAAGGTCTCTCCCTGAGACTCATCATAAAGGCTACATGAAAGCAGTGAAAGTAATTTAAAATTTCTTATAGGTACTATCCTATTGCAATGAGGATCCCTGCCAGCAGGGTGGAGCTGCCGACCAGGGTACACCTGCTTACTTTCATCTCTGCTTGAAAGATCCAACTGACCTATTACAATAGCTTGGCAGTTAAATGAGATGGTCTGGCAAAAACATACCTATTCTTCACACATTACATCTGCTGCCTATATAACTGTAAATCTAGTCCAAGATGCAGGCAGGAAAACAACTCTTTAATTTTCTTATCATTCCTTCAAGCTACCCAGAATATGTCCATAGTGCTTACATTAAGTCCTATATACTGTGACAGGGCAGATTAAAGGACTGGATGGAAGGGGAGAGGCAACTCTTTAAAAAAAAACAAAAACAAAAAAACCCCAGCAACAGCCCTGGCTAATCAGGGGCAGCTGAGACAGGCTTGCTATAAATCAATTAAGGGCCAGGTGAGTTGATTCCAGGCTGCCACAGGACCTCTTTAAAACACCTTCCCTGGAGGAGAGGGGAGGAGAGAGTAGAGAGGGACGGGGACAAAGACAAACACAAACAAACAAACAAACAACTGATAAGGAGATTCAGAGGAGCTGAGCAGAACAACATCGGTACTACTAAAAGCCACAGGGGGAGGTGAGGGGCTTGGACAGGGAATATTTGGAGGCTCCCTTTCCCATAGGTGGCCAGAAACTTCAGCAGGTGGCTGAGGAGGACTGTTTACTCAGCCCCGACTGACCAGGGGCATCGGTCCCAACATCCCTTAATTTTGCTGAGGGACAGAAGGCCAAACACAGGGAAAAGGCAAGTGTGATTTGTACCACGGCCCCTAAACTGCAGGATAGTGGAGAGAACAGGGGTCTGGGACCCAGGAGTGGGACTGACCCTGCCACAATACATATAGATGATATTTTTCTTATGGAAGCCTCCAAATCCTGTGAGAAACCCCTCCATTTTCCTCTCTCCTGCCACCTGTGGCATAAATCCTCCTAAGGTTTTACTTCCTCATTTTAAAAGTGGAAAGGACTTCTTCAGATTCTAGTAACTCATTGTTTAGTTATTGGGATGGTTCCTGTGGGGTGACACACATTTTCAAATTTCCTGAAGAGAACGTGGTCCACAGCAGTACTTCAAGATCCTGCCCTCCCAGGATGGTAACAGAATGTAATATCTCACAGGTCAGTGCCATCGCAGGCATAAAAATTTTAAACACAAAAATTAAAGTATCCATTCATTTCTAAATGGAATGTTGCTTTAAAAACACAGCTCACTTTTTAATGTGAATACGAGACTGCAAAGGGATTGTACCTCAAGGCAGAGACAATTATCTTCACTTAGCAATTCTCACACCATGAGAACGTGTAAAGTAGTTCTATTGATCTTGGTAAGAATGCAGAAGACAATCCACTGATATACAAACATGCAATTTATAGGCCATTTTACAATGAACCTTTACTGAGAATGTGTGGCGCATTCTCATCAGAATAATGAAACAAACTGGATGAGGAAAGTCAAATGCATTCTACCCTTCTTGCTTCAAGTTACAATTATTAATGCTCTCAATGTACAAATAAATTTCATGTTTCCAGAAAATGGCTTCAGCAAATTCATCTATACCATTTATATGATAAACAAAACTAGATAGCAATATAGTTGAGGATTACGGTACTCTAAGCACCATATGTTTACCTGTGAAAGTTATATCATAAGAAACACAGTAAATGAAGTTAGTAAATGAAGTAATATCTATTCGGAAAGTCAAATGCTCTTCATTTTTATCATCAGAAAAAGAACAATTTACTTTACTGGCTTACGTTTTTCCCTCTACTGTCAAGAAAAAATAGCATCCAGACACAAAACTCTTTCAAACGAAAGATGGCAGGTTTATGGAATGCATTTGAGTAGAGTCCAGTGTGCCTTGCTTTATATTATTTATGGTAAGCATAATTTGCAGCTTTCATATTGTAAGATTTTTCCATTAATTGTTAATGGAACAGACAGCTCTCTTGAGGCAGGGAGCTGTGTTATTTTCTCATTTTTTTAGATCAAGAATATTGTAATAATCCCTCATTAAATCAATAATCTTCTTGTCAAATAAGTACTATATAATTTAAGGTTTTAAATAAAGATCTTAGCAAAATGATCAGACTTATTTTAATGTATGTTCTTCATCTAGATAAAACGAATAATCCCAAAGAAATGCCAAGCAGCATGAAACCCCAAGATAGATGGCTATTACAATGAAAAGGTGAAAACTCCTATATCTGCTAAGATACATTTTCTAACAAAGTTAAACATACCCTGCTCCCACTGGCATGATCTCCTGAACTCCCCTGTAGTACCCTTTCTCATGCTAATTCAGTTTCACGAAATAGAAGGTAGGTGACATTAATTTATAGGTGATCTTTTTGAATCAAGATATTTTAAATCCTTTGAGCAATTCAAGATGCAGTTTCTTCCTCCCTTTACAAGTTTTTATCAATACACATATGTAAGGCATTTCGTCATTTTCATTCAGAGGGCTAGAATGTAGTTCACAGGCATAGGTCTCAGCAAAAGTTGGTACCTGTACATAAACTGCACAAACCAGGAGCAATCCCATGAGGCATTCTGACAGACACCTCTGAATCTCAATCCTCTCTGTGAGCAGGGGTGGTAGGCACATAGTACCTATTGCTCCTGTCTCCGTGGACCCAATGTTAGAGTAGCCAGCCTAATGGTATCAGGAAGGGCATTTATTGCTGTCGTACACAAGTGTAGTCAAAGTCATAATCTAATGTTAAGAGAATTGCCAAATACAATACTTATTACAAACCTTTAGTGGAAAATGGCTAGCACTTTAATATCATACCCCCTTCCCCAATCTTTCTAGGTTGCAAACAAAAAAGGTTTCAAGTAAGTAATGGCCCATACAAAACAATACAAATATTAACCCCTTTAAAATAATATATGGCTGCTTTAAGTGAACATATAATATGCTGAATGCCTTTCAGTTCTTTCATTTTATATTAGTTTTCTACTGAAGCTTTCAGGTTGGCTGTCAGATCATATCACTAAAGAACACTCTTAGGGGGCCCTTATCATGCAAACAGGAATAATCTGCTTTACCTCTGCTTAGCTCAGATGGCTGTCTATATCCCACCAGAATGGTATGCTTCAGTAAACCTGGTTCTTATGAAAATTGAGTCAGATTATAGAAAATTATTTTCCCCTCCCAATACCTCTCAGGATTCAAATTAAGTACTTACAAAACCAGCAAAGAATTCCTTATATTTGATGCTATTTTCTCCATAGTTTGAAGGAGCTCCTTGGTTATGAGGCAATGAATATGTCTAAATAAATTCTGAGGCTGAAGATCAAATGGGTTTTAGCACAGGTTTCATTTAATACTGAGTTATCAATTAGAGTTGGTCAGGAAGCTTTCAATAAAATATTTTTTTAATAAGAAAATAATAATTCATTAAAACTGGAAAAATACTTCCATTGAGAAGGATTCTTAGGTCCAGGATGGAACTTCTGGAGGTGAGGAAAAAAGGAAGTGAGAGAAGCAGGGGCGGAAGAGGGGACAACCTATTCCTCTCTCAAGAAAATAACCTGGCGGTTTGGGGACTTATTTGGATTGTGGGAAACCTACGTTCAAGTTCCTTCTCTAATTCAGGAGGCTTTCTCTAACCACTGAGCTATTCTGGGGAGGTTCTCAATTTTTCATGAACAATTTGGAAATGTCTTGTTTATATTTCAATGTGAAATGAGAAAATTCAAAATCGCAAACTCTTGTTTTCTGACCAACCTACCCTCAAGTTATTACACTAAAAAGTGTCCTCCTTTCTCTCATGTGCTCTGACTAGCTACTCCCCACCCAAATGCCAACAAACATGACCACATCAATTTATAACTTCTCCAACCTAATGAACTGTGTTTTCATTGTTGCCCTAACTTATATTCTCCTTGACCAACACTTAGCTTTGTTCCCTCTGGGGACACTCAAGAGTGCTTTCTTTTAAAATAAAATGACATTTAATATCACGGATTAGGTATGATGAAAATTTAGAGAAGGCTTCAAAGATTAAGGTGGCTATATATGCGGTGAGCATGTTTATTGGGAGTTTTGTGGATGTGCCCTTTTGGAGTGGAGGAATATAATATAGCCAATCAAGGCAGAGAAAGTTATATTACCAAGTGTACATTCACTGAGAAATAACAAGTGATTATGCTAACCGTGAATTCTGACTGGCTGAGGGCCATTTATACTCAGTTCATGAACAGGAATATGCATGCTCTTGAGGCTGAGGAATAAAAAGAGAGTGAAATCCTTTCCCAACTGAAGTCAATAAGAGTTTTGTCATTGACTGTCACAAAGCCAGAATTTCATCCATAATAAAATAAAATAAAAGGATCTTTCTGTGTGTGTGATAAATAGTTTCATTTGTAGAAAGAGAAATTCATAGGAATTCACAGAACTTTTCAAAAACTCATATTAGCATGCTTTAGATGGGGATAGAATAATTAGCATGCCATATTTAATATAAATAACAATAGATTGCCCTTTGATAGCAATGCCTTACATCTACAGTCTACTGCAAGAAGAGCAGTAATGAGTGCCCAGAACCAGAAAGAAATATTTCAGATCTGACTGCCACCGTGAATTTCAAAAGCATTGGCATTAGGCTGTCCTAAAACTGCTTAGAGATGCTTTTGAGATAATGGATCTGATTTTACAAGGATTTCTTGGTTTCCAAAAAAGCAGTTATTGATCCAAAGTGTTTTGAATCAGTTCAGCTTCAACAACTGTAATGTTAACATCACTGGAGAAGGTTAGAACACATAATTTTGATGTAAAGCCAGCATTCCACCAACACACTGCTTCAGTGCACTTACTGTATGCCTCATTTCTTTCTTGCTAGACTTTTAGTCTGTTTACAAGTTTTATAAACGTTTGATTCTTTCAGATGAGGATTCAAAACCTGGAGTAAGTCTACAGGGAAATATTAGATCCCAGTTAAAAATTGGCATATGGGTAGGACATTCTAAAGTGCAATCTGAAAAGAGTGACAGCCTGCCAGCACACTCCAGTCACACTGTGAGTTGGTTACTATTTGTTGGGTGACATCCAACTCCCCCAAGACTGAGTTTCTAATCAAAATATGTAGTCTTTACTGCCCAGAGCTTTCTGGGCAATTCAGATATTTTAGATCTGTTGTCTCTCCCTCAGGGAAAAATATCCAATGTTTGCTACTTTAAATGGAGTTGCCCAAATAATTCATTTTGGATGCAACACTGAATTAATTTAATTAAAGAATAAAACAAGAGTATTTAACTTCAAAGAGAGAGATTTTAAGTGAATACAGTTATAAGGCATTAAAGACAAAAATGGTTACAAGAAAAATAACAGTAAATACTTTGTACTGCTAAATCTTAAACTAGACTCAGTTCAAGATAATAATTCTTACCACATTCTCCTAGCAATGGGGCTGACCAAATTTCAGGTCAGAATCTCTCCGATATTCAAATGGCTGTTACTTTTGTCTTCTTAGCTGAACAAGATAGATTGCTAAATAGGGAGAGATACCTGAGGGTGTCTTGCCCTTTGCATTTTCCCTTGGGGTTCACTTAGATAAAGTTAATTCCCACTGTGAGGTTGGAGACATGGAGTCTTGAGGAGAAAGAGGTTCTCATGCTATTGTTTGCAAAAAATGTAGATGCATCTGTCACTGCCCCCTTTCTTCACCAAATATTAGCACTTGACACGTGATTGGTTACCTATTAACTTTGATGACATTTGGTTGCAGGTGTCAGCTTGTCCTTTGTCTTTGAGAAACAGGACTTTAGTGCCTCCAGATAATCCATGATAAATATTTTCCAGAGTAGAAGTCTAAAGTTATGTACCTAAATAAAAGTGATCTAATTTTCTGAAATACTCCTACATATTCCACTCCCATTGACACTGTATTTAGAAACCTAAATTTAACCTTCTAGTTTTGAAAATGTATTTAAAACAGCTATGAATTTACTTACATACTTATAGAGAAGGAGGACATGTTTCTTAACCAGGTTTTTGTTTGTGTGTTTGCTTGCTCTCAGTGGCATCTGTTTGAAGTTGTTCATGGATTTGCAATGTTAGAAATCCCAGCAGAGATTTACAGTGGTCAAAGCAGCAATGCAATTTATCACATGAAGTGTGTGTAAATACACACACTTATGCATTTACTATGTATGTGTGTGTGCATATGATCTGTATTAGTACACACACAGAGATAATGCATTCAAATATACCCTATACACCTTAGAACTGATATTCTGTTACTTTTGGTTCTGTCAGGAGTCAGGAAACTCAGAGATAAGCTAAAGTGAAAAAAATCAGTTTTAAAAGATGTTCTCAACTCTTTCAAGTCTCCCTGAAGATTTGGTTAGAGATTTGGAAGACAATTCTTATTTTATTGGGATCAGTTCACCCATCACAATAAACTTCCTTTTTATTTCCCGAAGAACCCATGTTAATGTATCTCGTTAAACTGCTGAGAAGTCTGTATCAAAATTGAGCTCCAAATCTTTACCGACACAGTTTACACTTTTATTGCTCAAAGGACTCAGCACAAATACTGGAAATTTCTGTTAGAAAGAAGCCAGACAAAGTCTTTTTAGAAGTAGTGGGGAGACAAAGGTTGAACAAACCATTACAAGTCAACATTTTTCAAACATATACGGTACTTGCTATTCTAAATAAAGGGGACATCCAAGGTATCTGGGAACAGGTGGCAAAAGCTGATTTTTAACAATAGCCACTGTAGATATTTTTTTTTTAAAGTATCTAATGTATCGCCAAACCACAGAACTCAGGAGCATGAGCAGCCACAAGAGAATTAGTGAAATTAGCAACTCGTTGCCTCATGTGTAATTAAACTAGTTTTTAACACCCATCCATGACTTGAATTAGGCTTTGCTTTGTTTTATGCCAGATGAAGGAGGAGGAAATGTTTTTTTCTCAAAAGGCCATCTGTGTATGTTGAAACACTGCTGCATGAATCATGTAAAGGTGGGCTCCCTACCTGGTTTGCAACAGTTTTTTTTTAAACAAATAGATTGTACCCACTGTTTTATCCCTATCCATGGTTAAGGAGACCAAGACACTGCTAGTATGAGCTGTGTTTGAAGCAAAACAGAGTCACAATTTAGACTCAATCAAACATTCCTCAGGTTACCCCTGCGCGATCAGGTGTGTAACTACTATTGCTTATTGTTGGTATTATGCTAGCATCCAGAACCCCCCATACAAAATGTCTAGGAACTCACTCCCAACCCTGGTGTTGCAAGCTTCTCTGGGGGTGAATCTCTGTCTTCTCTGACCTGGCTCCTTCCTAAAATCTACATGGTCAGGTCGGCTGGGACACATGGGGCCTAGTGTCCCTAGCATTTCCTAGATTCAGTAACCATTGTGATGTGCTCTTTGCTCTGCTAAAGCAAATCCTACATGGATACATTAGTGGGTATTATCTGATATATAGTTTCTGGTTTAAAAATAATAAAGGGCTTATTCCTGTTCCCATCTGTTCTGGCAAGGTCCTATATTTAATGTAAAAGAAAATAACCTTGTGACTAAATCTCCCTGAGACTATATTAGAAAATTATATCCCTGCTACAGAATTTTATAGGTTGGTTTAGTAAACCTATAGAAAAGATACCCTTCTCCATTACATCCATTAGAGTAATTTCTAAAGAATCCTATTGGTTTCATTCCTTTTAAATGTAACAGGATTTTTTTTAAATAAATAAACTGAAACCATTGGCAAAATTCCCATCAACTTAAATGGAAGCAGGTTGGACACCAAAAAAGGAATTAAAATGCCCTGTATTTTGCAGTGTCAATTCATGGTAAGTGTGTGTGTGAAACTCCCATCTATGTTGATAGTTCAGCAAAGATTATTTGAGGCAAAGTTTATACACATCTTTTTATTTTGCATTGGCCAAATAGCTACTTCAACCACAGCCAAGAGTTGTTACCACATATCAGATCCACATATCTTGAAAACCCAGCTCAAGGTATTGCTAACTCATTTTCTTAAGAAGACCTTTTAAAAATCTAAATAGAACATATATGTTGTACTATTGCTCAAAAATATTGAAAACAAAGCTATATCAACTGAAAGCAAATTTGAGACCATGCAACATTTGTATACAATCCTCATTTCGTTCATAAAATAAAATACTTAGTGCAAGAAGTACTGAAATAGCAAAAATAATTCCTTAAAGAAAGATACTGGCTCTTTTAAAACTGATTTTTTTATTAGCAGAGAAGGAGAGCATGTCCACTCTAAGGGGACAATTTAAATGCATAATGGTTAAAACAAACTCTTTAAACTATTCTCAACATGCCCTAACATTTATCATGCTGACTACAGAGACATCACTTTTTAATAAAATACTGTGTTACTGAAAGAGAGACATTTAAAGGAGAGAAAAAAATTAAACTGTCTGTTACTGGCTGATCTATAAAGGTTTCTGCATTTAAAATGGGTGATTGATTGCATGCAAGGTAAGAGCAAACAGTACTTCACAGTTTTACAGATTTAGGTCTCTATTCCTACTTTTTTAATGTGAATATATAGCCTTCTCTTTCAAATAATACGGCATGAGTGGATAATTGCTCTAGCTTGAGGCTCAAGATACAAGCTTACATTTCTATTTCTCTCTCACTCATATATACAAATACACATCTTAAATATTACACCTGCCACATATGCCTTATTTCTATGTTGAAAACTGGGTAGGAAGCCAAAACTGAATTAGTCTCATTTTTAAAGATTCACTGAAGGTTTCATCATACTGAACTAAGTTTGGGTCAGAAAGTATAGAAAACTTCACCAACATGTTTTGAACTACTGTGGACCAATCTGTCAGATATGGTCCATAATGAACAATATGAGCTGGATGAGTTAGGGAAAGGTGAATCAAGGGATTCAAACTGAAAAGGATAGCTCAGAACTTATTTTGGGTGGGTGGATGAAACCTCTTTAAGGGTATGTCTACACTTGCCCCCTAGTTTGGACTAGGGAGGCAAATGAAGCATACCGAAGTTGCTAATGAAGAGCAGGATTTAAATATCCCGCGCTTGATTAGCATATTCGCGGCCAGTCGCCATTTTAAAATGCCGGTAGCCCGAATCAACTCGTCACGTATAGACGCAGTAGTCCGATCCAAAACCCTTCCCTCTAACTAACTGTTAGTCCTCATTGCACGAGGTAACAGTTAATTAGAGGGAAGGGTTTTGGATCGGATTACCACATCTACACGTGGCGAGTTAATTCGGGCTACTGGCATTTTAAAATGGCGACCGGCCGCAAATATGCTAATCAAGCGCAGGATATTTAAATCCCGCGCTTCATTAGCAACTTTGGTATGCTTCATTTGCCTCCCTAGTCTGAACTAGGGGGCAAGTGTAGACATACCCTAAGAGAGCAAAGGAGACTACTCATTCCAAATGCAATCATGAAGACTATTTATTTGTGTCTGTAAAAATGTCTTGTATTTTAAAGGAATTAGCAAAAACTCCACAGATGCAATGACAACTTCTGCACAATTTTTATTACTTCTTCTTGTATCCTATCTAAAACAGCTGAATTTGCAGCTTTGCAAACATTATGGTATTAATCAAGCTGTCTGGGAACAGTTCCTTCCCTCCTCTTTCCACGTCTTTTTGGTACCACACAACAGCAGTTCTTTCTCCCACTTCCAGAATAGCGGGCTGCTGTTGCAATATTCTCTCAGCCCCCATCCCAGCTTATACTGTAGAATCTCTGCCTGCCCATCTCCCACTTTACTCTCTCCGAGATCCCCAATAACATCTCCTGATTCCTCCTTAACTGCCATGCCACATGTATTTTGCCCCTCACTTTGCCTTTTCATTTGTGTTCTCCAGTTGCATTTTGACCATTTCCATGTATCTTGTGATCACATATGCCTGCTCTGTGTAAGAGAATAATACTGTAGCAAGTCTGGCCCATCTTTTGTTTTATTAACCAATGCCAAATCTTGCAGAAGTATAAAAGTTAAACCACTGAAAATGGCTCACTTAAGACAAAAACATAAACCACCTGCAGTAAATTAAATATTTTCTTGCAAATGGTCCTGGTGATGTGATCTAAATTACTTACATGAAAGCAAGGCTTATTTGGTAAGTTTATAGCCTAACAGTGGCTACATTTAAATGACAGAAGAACTCCTTTGACACAGCCTTAGGAGTTCAATGTTCTGGAGGCCCACATATTACCAGTGGCTCAGATGAGAAGCAATGACATAAATTGGAAACATCAGCTTAAAAACATATACAATGTCACTGATAAAAGACAGGGGAACTGACAACTGTTACTTATGTGACTGTGATATGGAATAAGCTGGAAAAATGAGATGAGACATCTCTATCTAAATCCTACAGGTAAATAGAAACTTGGTCTCTTTTTATGGAGAATTTCTCTTACTAGTTTTTTTTTCTGACATTATTGTTTTTCAATGGACAGTTCCAGCTACATAACTGCTCCACTGGTACTTTTGATGATGATGATATGCTTTATGACACTATTTTTTCCTTTGTCATAGGCAGTTAAAAGAAATAACAATGGTTGCTGACAGTATCAAACATGGGTTGTACGTGCAAAACTATGAACATACTTTGCATGAATCAGTTACATGAGCACCGGGAAATGAAACTGTGTCTGATTAGATGAGGACATGCCACTATCAAAGGTTGATCCTTTGGAGACTATGTGACAATCTTTTAGCATCAGCTTATAAATTCCCAATTGATGATATACCAAAATCAATATGCCATCTTGCATAGTTGGTAATCACTTCTCAAAAAAGAGCCAGATCTAGGATAACAGAGAACTGCACTTCAGGATCTGACATATTCAAATATAAGTTCTGTATCAAGCTTGACCCAAGACTCACCTATATCAGGACCTTAAACTATATTATGTGCAATAGAAAAATCAAAGCAAAACCACCCTAAAGCAAACTCATGTGCTGAACAATGCATACAGGAACAAAGAAAGTACTTAATATTTGGCCACTGGGCCATGAGTCAGACTGAGTCAGAGTGGCAGTTAGGATTCACCTTAGAAATGGTGACTTCAGTGAACAGTCTGATTTATAAAATTACAGGATTTCCTACTCTGTTAGCATTTTCCATCTATCTATGAATGCATTGCATTCTGTTGGTTTTATAATGATAGCAGTTTTGAACTTTGAGTTAAAATTACCTTTCAAAAACTTGCCTGTGAAGCTATAGCAGACTTTCTTTGTGGAATTACTGTTTCTACCTGCTTCAGAGAAAGAGGGAAAGGAGAGAGATCTTGACAAGGAAGTTTACTTGCAGCGCCAATATAGATAGCAAAGTTCTGAAAATGCACCTACTATTCTTCCAACACAGCTTTTGCACTAGTGGTGGTCCTGCCAGCTGACACGTTTGGTTTGAGGCTTTTTCTTTTACATTTTCACATTTTCACATTCCTTAAAAAATGATCAACGAGGGAACTTTGTTTCTACAGCCACTCTGGCCAGGGGCGAGTGGAGACAAAGTGACTATGTCTACACTGCAGAATTTTTGCACAAAACCAGCCATTTTTGTGCAAAAACTCAGGTAGCGTCCACACCTCAAGCACATTTTTGCGCAAGAAAATTTACAGTGAATCGACAGAACAGAGGGGGTTTTGCGGTATAGTATTCCTCTTTCTATGAGGAAAAACTCCTTATTGCACAAAAGCTCTTGGCAAAAAGGTGTGTGGGGACAGGAAACAGGGGGATTTTGTGCAAGAACAGCCTATCAAAAGAAGCACAGGTACCCTGGTCACCATTCTGTTAATGGCAATCAGAGCTTCCTTGAGAGAAAGCGTCCATGTAGTCTGGACGCTCTCTTGCGCAAAAGTGCATTGCTTTTTCAATGCGCTTTTGCAGTGTGGACACACTATTGCACAAGAAGTTTTTGCAGAAGATCTCTTCCGCAAAAAGCTTCTTGCACAAGAAGCCTGCAGTGTAGACATAGCCAGAGACCTGTTGGTCAGCAAAAGAAGAAAACATACCCCATTCCCTATCATTTGTATCACTGCAGAGGTTAGTACATGATCCTTGTCTCTACCATGCCCAAGAGAATAAGACTTAGTTGATAGTCAATACTTCCTGTAGTGCTAGTTACCAACATTTTCCCTGGGAAAAGAAAAAGGAACTCTCCCACATGTTAAACATCCATTTTCCATTGAAAAAGAGTTTGAACACAACATTTTTTTACTAGTTAGTCTTAACCATGACGTATGAGTTTTTAATAAATAAATTACACTGCTCCAGAGCCACAACCCAACACGAACTTCTATATTGTTGTTAATGTCTTTTTAGAATGGATACTCATGTTATCACTTCGGTCATTGTAATCCTAATGTATAAACATGGAACCCCATTTTACAAGAAAAGACATTGCTTACATGTCCCAATATTACTTTGACTTGCTCAGAACAAATGAAGGATTCAGAAGTGAAAGCTTGAAACCTGACCCCAAAACTTCCTCTCCATGGTACTGCAGACACATTTCCACAGATGGTAACTGATAATTTTAGGTACCTGAATTTTGGGTGCCCAACTTTGAACACCTTAAGGCAGCCTGATTTTCAAAAAGTGCAAGAGGCCTCACCCTCTGAAAACCAGGTTTTTTAAAGAAGTCTCAAGTTGGATAACCAAAGAAAAGAATGAAGGCACCCTAAATTGGGTTGGACAGCCTCCATTTGATACACTATCCCTAGATTTTTAAAAATGACTACCAATGAACAAACTTCAACTGTTGCATCTCTATACACAGCTAAAGAAATCCTCAACACTACTTCATTCCCTTCTGAGAAGGGAGTCCCACAGGAGTTTCTAGCCAAGGCAGTTATTTAAATTTGTGGAATGTTGCCAATGTACACTTTGTCTCATATCTTCTCCATTTGCACTGTGGCCAGACATTAAGCACACTCATCAATATTATAAATAGGAATTGACTTTGCTTTTGATTTTCTGCACAGATTATTATTGATTGAGGCACCTCTTTCCATACTCCCCTTTCTATTTTCCAGCACATTGACTCTTTCTTTTGCATTTTGAAGCAAGGGCTAGAAGTTTATGTTAGCCTTCCTTCCTTATAGCTAATATTTCAACTGGCCCCGCTGACCCATACTTGGGGGGTGCGTCTAGACTGGCAAGATTTTGCGCAAAAGCGCTTGCTTTTGCGCAAAAACTTGCCGCCTGTCTACACTGGCGCGAATTTGCGCAAGAACACTGACTTTGTAATGTACAAAATCAGTGCTTCTTGCGCAAATACTTTGATGCTCCCGCTCAGGCATAAGCCCTCTTGCGCAAGAATACTTGCGCAAGAGGGCCAGTGTAGACAGGAACGTTAATTTATTGCGCAAGAAAGCCCGATGGCTAAAATGGCCATCAGAGCTTTCTTGTGCAAGAGAGCATCTATACTGGGCATGGATGCTTTTGCGCAAAAGCAAATCTTTTGCGCAAAGGCACATGCCAGTATAGACACTCTCTTGCGCAAATACTTTTAATGGAAAAACTTTTCCGTTAAAAGTATTTGAGCAAAATCTTGCCAATCTAGATGCAGCTGGGGAGTTTATGAAATCCATGGGATGAAGAACTTTTCATGAAGATCAGTTCACATGACACTTGAGTGGCCAGAAAGTGTGAATATGGGTCAGCATAAAGCTTATGTTCTATATTCCCCTGTAGCACAGAACAAGCTGCTTCTAGTTCCGGATGGCTCAGGAGGGAAAAGAAGATTCTAGGAGCAAAAGACCCCTACTGCACAGTGTTGCTCTCTGCCTCCAAGCCATCTGAACCATGTCATTGCAACAGAGATCACAAGTTGAAATGTACCTTTTCTACAGTCCTGTTGCCCCAATTTCTCTTGTACAGGCATACATGTCCTTCACAGATCCACATTTACTAGTATCCTCCCAGAAGTCTCTGTTCTATTCATGAAGTCATCCATCTTGTGAGTCATCAATCAGTTTAACAAGAGAGTCAAAGTATTTCTCTTTTTTTTTCTCCTCCACTATCTATAAGCAGAAATCTGCCTCCTGGCTGAATGTATTTTGCCTTCTTCATGTGCACACTCCTCCTCCACTTTGATGTCATGGGGCTGCTGCTGACTATTGGTCTACTTGTTTCAGTAATGCCTTGCATTAACAGGTGTGTTGTGAGCAAGACACGAGAAGTCATTCTTCCGCTCTACTCTGCGCTGGTTAGGCCTCAGTTAGAGTATTGTGTCCAGTTCTGGGCACTGCATTTCAAGAAAGATGTGGAGAAATTGGAGAGGTCCAGAGAAGAGCAACAAGAATGATTAAAGGTCTAGAGTACATGACCTATGAAGGAAGGCTGAAAGAATTGGGTTTGTTTAGTTTAGAAAAGAGAAGACTGAGGGGGGACATGATAGCAGTTTTCAGGTATCTAAAAGGGTGTCATAAGGAGGAGGGAGAAAACTTGTTCATCTTGGCCTCTGAGGATAGAACAAGAAGCAATGGGCTTAAACTGCAGCAAGGGAGGTTTAGGTTGGACATTAGGAAAAAGTTCCTAACTGTCAGGGTAGTCAAACACTGGTATAAATTGCCCAGGGAAGTTGTGGAATCCCCATCTCTGGAGATATTTAAGAGTAGGTTAGATAAATGTCTATCAGGGATGGTCTAGACAGTATTTGGTCCTGCCATGGGGGCAGGGGACTGGACTCGATGACCTCTCGAGGTCCCTTCCAGTCCTAGTATTCTATGATTCTATGAAAGTGCCATTGTGCTAGGCACTGTTCAAATGTACAATGAGACAGTCCCTGCCCCAAAGGAGCTTCTAGGAAAAATATTTGTTCCACTTGTTCTTTGCTTTTTATTGGGTTCAATGTCCTATACTCTGGAACATGCAGGGTGAGATTGCAGAACTCTGTAACTTTCTCATATGGTCAGTACAGGGGGAGGCACTACTGGGCTGGGGGTAGTTCTCTAAGTCCCAAGGCTATCACTGTATTCGTATGGTGCACGGAATGAGTCTATAGAAGTGGTTGATATTTTAAAGTGAGGTATGGCAATACTAGCAATGTAATAGATATCCCAACAAGGCTGTGGCCAGCATCTTACTGTGTGACACTGACGAAATCTCAACATGAATGTCACAGCTACTTAGGGGTAACTTATGTTTTTCACATGTCTGAAGTCTTCCTAATTCAACCTTTCTAGAGTGCAACATTTATGAGAAAGTGTTCAAGATCTATGTGGAATGGAAGTACAAATTATACCCTCCAAGATATAGTTGAAACATGCTGAAGACAACCGACAACATGCACTTCAAATATTTATCGAACCCAATATGCATTAATTTGTACTGTGGTAACAGCTAAAGATATCAAATCAGGACTGAAGCATCATATATTAGTCACTGTACATATATAGATGAAGACATAGCCCCAAAAACCTTACTCTCCCTTATATGTAGAATACCCAGCAAGAACTGTGTGATCACTACCCTTTTTTTTAAATCCTTCCATAAGTCCCTTCTGTGATGCCTACATATAAGGGTGCTGTAGAAGAAAGCAAAGAAATGGCTGTTGAAGAAGAGAGTAAATGGGTCTTCAAGCCTGGTAGAATAGAGGGGAGCAGAGAACTGATGTGATAAAAGACAAAACAAACATTTAAGCTAAAAAAGTATCTATTTTATATAATATGCAGTTTCTAAGCATACATGCGACTCAAGGGAAACCTGGATCTGTAATGAGCAGAGATTGCTAATCAAAACATTGACAAAATGACTTTAATATTTGATCAAGCTGAATGTAATTAAAGTATAATTGCCTTTTATCTAACCTCCAGTTAAATGCAAGTCAGTCATATCCTCTATAGAATTTGGCATCATATGTTGCTCCCCCTCTTTATCCAAGTCTTTTTTGGGGGAGTTTGTATGACTCCCAAACCCCTTTGGACGTTTTATGGAGGGGTGGTTCCTGTCTCTGTTGCACATACCCTAATAAAGGAAAGATGGAGAGTGTAACAAAAAAGATTCTGAAGGACTGTATTTCAGCCCACTGGAACCCTACAAATCAAATTGAAGCTTTAAATATCCGTTAGAAGAATTAAAATGGTTAATTTACAGTAATTACAAATGATATCAGTTAGTTTTTTATGCACGAGCAGTTAAGAGATCAAGAGCTATAAGAATCATACGATAATGAAAAGAACAGTCCCAATGGTTTTTATTTATTGCTTCTGCTATCGCTGAAGACCACAACCACTATTAGAAATCGGTAAACATTACCCATGAAGTCTTCATGTATTTTATCACCAATCTTCATTTACTGGAGCCTACTGAGAGGCAGCTTTTGTGCTCAGTGTATTATGTAATTAAGTCCTTTTTCCTGGAAAGCAAAGCTACGTCTGTTCTCAGATAATTTATGTAGGAAACGAGATGCATGTAGTGCAGAAATACACAGTGCAGCAATATGATTTTGTAAATTTGAGATACTCACATTAATTCCTACCGCGACTCAACAGACAGCCTACTAAAATATAAAAAGCTACTAGCCAGCTAGTTTCTTGGTGGCAGCTACACATCATGGTACTAGACCTGCGGATTTTACAGCTATATCCAATGACTTGATGTTTTGGCTGGTATGGCTCAGGCACCCTACACAGATGCTACACATAGGCCCTGTGGAATCAGGGACAATTGCCTGCAATCAGATGGTCCATGATTACTCCCATCAAGAATGGTCAGGAACTGGGGGGATGAGTAAGAAAAACTACTGGGATCCAGAATTAAGTGATGCTCAGCAACCTCTTGCAGCAATTTCCTTTGGGGTCAAACAGCTGTAAGAAATTGGTGCTGCTATTAAGCAGAGAAAAAGTAGGAAAATGCCATTAGATACAAATTAAAAAAGGCATGTGCAGTCTGGCACTGAGCAGGAAGGAACTGTGCAGGAGCAAGGCAAGTTGCAGGATAAGCTCTCAAGGCATCAGCCATGCATGCCAATGGAGGGGGAGGGTTAATGGAGCCCTAGGTCCTTTAAATCACAACTGGAGTGTTGGGCAGTGCAGTCCAGGGAATGCTCAGGGCTGGCCACTGGGGGAGGCGGGGAGCGGGCGGCACAGTCTGGTCAGAGCTGAGGATTGGCTGTCCCCAGTCTCACCCTTTCTGCTCGAGGCCCCTCACCTTCTGGGAGCCTGGAGCCCTCTCCCTGCATTGCAGCAGCTGATGGATTCCATTTTTCCTACCTTTATTTATGTGCTGAGGGTGTGGCTAACATGATAGTGGTGTGGGGAATGACAGTGTCTCTCCCATGCACTCTAGGTGGAGGAAGCAGGTAGCATCCTAAGGGTACGTCTATGCTGGAGTTAGACACTTGTGGCTGACCCATGCCAGCTGACTTAGGCTTGCAGGGCTTGCGTAAGGGGCTGCTTAAACGTGGTGTGGACATTCAGGCTTGGGCTGCAACCCAGGCTGTAGGATCCTGTGAGGTGGAAGAGTCCCAGAGCTCAGGCTGCAGCCCAATCCTGCAATATTCTACAACTAAACCTCTCCCGTCCGTTGGCACAGATCAACCAGGAGACATTCCCTATAAAAGTGGTAGCTAATTTAAACCAGAGAAAGCAGGACATTTTTAATATGCAGAAATAGCCACAAGAATTTTAGGAGCGGCTGATTGTGCAACACTCACCCAGTCAACTGATTATACTACACTACTATGTCCATCTGACATCTAATCTGGGGGAATGGTTAGATTCTTTGAGACGCAAACCAAACTTAACTGACTCATTTTAAAGAGAGAGAGAGAGACTGTGTGTGTGTGTTGGAGGGGAATACCCCCTCCCCTCCATATCTGATGCAGAAATCAACCCCAAACACTTTTACTTTCATCCTATCATTTGGTTTACAACACTTTGTTATTTCAAGTCTATCTGCAAGGAAAAGTACTAGAATTTTGCTTGGGGCCAAAAGAGCTGGCTCAGCTCATAAGAGACTTGCTCACATAGGCCTCTTCCAGCTCATCAGTGCTACACACACTTGAAGAGCCTTTACAGGGAAAAAGACAAACAGCTTGTACCTCTATATTTTATCCATGCCAAATTAGGGTGCAATTAGGGGTTACACTTCATGAAGTTCCTGGAAACCAGATACATCTGTATGGGGCACATGTTCTGTTCCTTGGACTTTTAAAAAGGGCTCACCTTTGTTCCAATAAGTAATCAATCTAGAGAAAGCCTTCAGTCTAAAAAGAGACTCCATTTCACACAATCTCTAAACACTGCTGGAAGTCTTAGGTCTTGAATTACTTTGGGTACACATTTTACTGCTAAACTATAATTATTGCTGCAATGGTGATGAGTCATCACTGGAACTAGTTTGTCTTCAATATGCAGTATATACTATATTTAATATAGTATGGTCGGTAACTAAATCAGTTACAGTCTCTAGCATATATTTATGATAAAGCTAGAGTAACTATCTGTCAACCTATATAGAGTGCATGGTATAAACTCCTTATTTATTCACTTACTGTAAAGACCATTTACATTTAAGATTGCCATATGCCTTAAGTATGTAGAAAGATACAATATTTAGGAAAAAGCAACCCAGAAGAAAATCTTTTTGTCCTATTATACATCTGCGATCGAAGTTGAACTATATGTTGCCAAAATATTACAGAAGCTTTCCTGTGAACAATCTGTTCTGTGATCTGTGTAAGAAAATTACTTACACACAGTTCAGCTTTCCTGCAAAAGTCTTGTAGGAGCCTCACTCTAGAGATAATAGCTTCTTACTTCAAGATTGGCAGAACTCCCCTGTGGTGTTTTAGATGCTGCTTATAATTATTAGAACTGAGAGCTCTGGCTGTTGGGACTCTGGAAGCAAAGCAGTGTTTTCCCCAGGAATTGAAATTAGGGGGAGTGTTCGAATTTACGGGGGGGGGGAAGGAGGTGTCGGGGCCAATGAGGGGTGAGACCGTGAAGGTGAAGGTGGGCTGTATGGCACCATAGTAAAAACTGAAAAATGTTTCATGACCATTTTATTAGATTTAACTCATGTTTTAAAATCACACAAATTAAAGTTGGCTACTCAAGCCTTCTATGAAGCATTACGTCTACATCCTTCTTGGTTTCTTGTTATAATTTTGCACAACTTTGTTAATTAACTTCTCGAATGCAATGCGTTCATCTTCGGTGGCTTCTCGTGAGTCCGGTACTTCCATTCCTTCAATTGATATGCTCATTAGTTCATTCACATGATCAGGCAGAAGGCGACTTCTTTCAGAACACAAAATTCTATTCAATGATGAAAAAGAATGCTCAGCTGTAGCTGTTGTGACTGGGAGTAGCAAGAGATGAATTCCTACTTCTTTAATCCCAGGAAACATAGCACAAAGATCCAGTCGAGCCACTAGTGATGATAAAAAAGAAGTTGAAGTCAAATCTTCATTCATTCGACATATGATATTCCACTCTGTGTTCAAATTCTCTATACTGTCCTGAGCACATGACAGCCCCATTTCTGGTAGTGCCTCACTCCACTCAACTGTCTGTGTTTTATAGGTGAGGCATCTGTAAAAGCTACGTAGAGGTTGAGTAGAATCTAGAAGTCACTGTTGTAGATTTTTAAGAATCAAGTCTGTGTACTTTTTCAATTGTCTTAACAAACACTTCTTGTCCTCTTCACTTAAGGATTCAATATAAATGCCTTCATTAGTCAACTTCTGGACTGAAATCTTTGCTTCTTCCAGTACTTTTTCAATGGATAGCTCTCTGATTGATCCAAATGTAGCTTCTATTGCTGAACAAAGATCTACTACTGTTGTAGCAGATGCCTGGATGGCATTGTTTAATGACCCAAGTGGTTTTAACAGTAGATTTACGAAAGAGAGAATGGCAATAGTCTTCTCTGAACGTAGTAGCAAAAGTAATCCACCAGCCTCACTACTTAGATCCATCCCATCTTGGTAGATACTTTCCAAAGCCAGAAATAACGCCAGGAATAATTTTAAGACAACAACCAAGGATCGCTCCTGAGAAAGCCAGCAGGTTTTCCCAGGCTGGACTAATATGAACTTCAGTCCCAGTGTATCTTCTATATTTTCCAAGATATTCAGTCTTTTTGGACTCTTGCTGAAAAAAGAATATAATTAAGACATTAAATGTATAGCTTTTTTAATGTCTTTTGAAGATTCTGCAGCTCCTACTAGTGCTAGTTGGAGTAGATGGCCTCTGCAGTGTGTATAGGAGAGATTAGGGTTACACTTTTCTCTGAGCAAAGCTTGTACTCCACCATGTCTTCCAGAGAAGTTTGCAGCTCCATCAAATGCACAAGCAACCATCTGTTTGGGGTCCAATTGATAAGCATTTAACTTCTAAGATGTGGGTTGTCACAGATGCAGCCAATGTGTTTTCTATAACTTGAACATCTAGAAATGCATCTACTGGCCTACCACTGACATCAAGATAACGTACACAATGACCTAATACTTGATGTCCATTTGCATCGATGCCTTCATCAGCCATGTATGCACATTTTTTTAATGTGGTGAGAGAGTTCTTCACTTTTTCAACTGTTGAGCTTTCACTGTTGCACCGCATGCTTCTAGCCAGTCAGTTGAGTTTCTTGCAGAAAGATAGTGAGCATTTACAGGTCTTGTTCAGAACCAGTGTTCAACTTCAGGATGAACAAGTGACAATGCACTTAACATTGGCCTCCAGTTTATAGTGTGTGGTATCTCTTGCTTAAATAGAAAGTATGATGCCACAGCCATGTTTGTTCGCATGAACTGTGTTGTGTCTCCAGCATTCTTAACAGCCTCATTTAGTACTTCTAAAATTGGCTTTGAAAGTGGGCCTGCGTAACTGCAGAGTTCTACATTGTCCACAAAAGCACTCCTATCCTTGGCAGAGATTTATTGGCTGCTTTAAACCTCAGGGTAGTTAATGGACAAGTTGATCTTCCTCAGCAAAGCACTCTTGCAGTACACACAACAGTTTCAGCTGGGACCCAAGACCAGGTTGAGGAGAAATGTGGCTGTGCTAATGGGTTTGTGCATAAAGTTAAAATGCGACATAATGTAATGCCTATACGACAGAAGTTACGGCGCTTACCATTTTCAGTCAGGGAAGCTGTTTCAGAGGAATTTAAAAAACTTGTTCAAAAGGACATTATTGAAGAGATTGACTCCTCGGAATGGGTTTCATCTATAGTAGTGACACAGAAGAAGGATGGAGGCATTCGCTTTTGTGTGGACTTAAGTGAGCCAAATAAAGCTATTGTGATTGACAGCCACCCTCTTCCTCACATAGAAGAAGTAATTGCAGAACTTCGTGGAGCAAAGATGTTTTCTACTCTTGATTTGCAGAGCGCATACCACCAGGTTATGTTGCATGAAGATAGCAGAGACCTCACAGCATTTATTACACATGAGGGATATTTTGTTTTAAACGTGTTCCATATGGTCTTGCATCTGCCCCAACTGCCTTCCAAAAAATGATGTAATTGATTCTGAAGAATCAACATGGAGTTCAGTGCTATCTGGATGATATTATTGTGTTTGGAAATACTTCTGAGGAACATGACAATAACCTGCAGTCTGTACTAAACTGCATCAGCACAGCAGGCCACAAGCTCAATTTGTCTAAATGCAAATTTAGATAAACAGAACTCTCCATTCTGGGGCATACAATTTCACCAGCTAGACTAAAACCTGATCTAGATCATATACTAGCAATTTCAAATGCTCCTCCTCCAACAGATTTGCAAACCTTACGTTCCTTCTTGGGTCTAACCTCCTGGTATGCAAAATTCATTCCCAATTATGCTTCTGTCATTGAACCATTACGAGAATTACTACAAAGAAGTGCAACCTTGGTGTGGACAATGGATGCACAAGCTAGTTTGGAAACTGTGAAACACTTGATTATACATAGTCCAGTACTTACACTATTCGGTCCTGCATTGCCCACAATTGTGACTACTGATGCTTCTGATTATGGACTTGGGGCTGTCCTCACACAACTTCATGAGGACAACACAGAGAGGACTGTTGCATTTGCTTCAAGGACACTGAGTGATGCTGAGAGAAAATATTCTACAGTTGAAAAAGAAGCACTTGCTTGTGTCTGGGCTACTAAAAAATGGAGAACTTACCTATGGGGCTGCACGTTCAAGTTGTGCACAGACCACAGCCCTTTGACAACATTGCTAACCACAAAAGGACTGGGAAGAGCAGGAAATCATATTGCTAGATGGTCTGCAAGACTACTCTCTTTCAATTATGAACTGGAATATAAGCCTGGAAACCAAAATGTGATAGCTGATTGCCTTTCTCGCCTGCCTTTGTCTTCACCAGATGGTCCACTGGAGGATGAGGATGAAGTAGTTGCGCTTATTACAAGCACTCTTACTGCAGTTACAAGAGAGCAATTCCAAGCTGCTTGTTCAGCATGTCCAATTCAACAAAAACTATGGGAATTTCTGACAAAGAGATGGCCCAGTAACCCTAAAAACCTTGACCCAGTTTTGCTGCCTTATTTTAGAGTTTGGGATGAACTTTCTTTGCTTGATGGCTGTGTGCTACAAGGTACACACCGGATACTTGTGCAGAAGAATTACAGTCAAAACTCATACACCTGGCACACGATACTCATCAAGGAATTGTCAGAACCAAACAACGACTACGGGATCTGTATTGGTGGCCAGGGATGGACTCCCAAACTGAAGCAATCATAAAATCCTGTGTCACTTGCCAAATGCATGATAAGACAGCAGTGACATGAACCCCACCATTACAGCCTGTTCCTCTTCCTGATTCTGAATGGGAAAAAGTTGTAATTGACATCGTAGGACCTTTTGATAGTTCTCCAATTGACTGTCATCATGCCAGACTATTTCAGTAAATGGCCTGAGGTAGTGTTTACATCACAAATCTCTTCTGCTACAGTAATTAAATTCCTCTCTACAGTTTTAAGCAGGGAAGGTAACCCCAAAGAAATGGTTTCAGATAATGGTAGTCAATTTACTTCCCTGAAATTTTTCTAGCAGAGAGGAACATTTTACATAGAAGATCATCCCTGTATTACCCTCAAGCCAATGGGGAAATCGAAAGGTTTAACAGAAGTTTGAAAGAGAGTTTGCAAACAGCTAAACTGGAAGGGCAATCATGGATAACCTTCACTACTGATTTCTTGCAAGCATACAGGGCTACACAACATGCCACAACGCAAAGATCACCCACAGAGCTACTGCATGGAAAACAGATGAATGCTAAACTGAACATTGCTGGATTGTTAAAAGCAAGACCTGATGCACCAAACGAGGATGATGTGAGAAAAACAGTTGAACAGAACCAAGAAAAGTATAAAGCTTTCACAGACAAATGGCGGGGTGCTAAGGAACCAAAGTTTGAGTGTAGTTCTTTCATCAGAGTAAGAAAACCTGGAATTTTACGCAAAGGGGACCATAAATTCACATCTTGTCTTAAAATCATAGAGAAGAAGGGACCTATCGACTTTCTGATGGGCGGGTATGGAATGCTTCTTATCTTGCACCTGCCTATGCACCAAGAGGAGATGATGCCAACACCCAGTCCGCATTGTATGACTTCACTGTAGCACCAACACAACAAGACATTGCACTGGAACTGGGGTTTGAGAGACAGTCTGTCAGACCCAGACGACCACCTGTCTGGACTAGAGACTATGTTATGTAGTATTTACAGTGTTTTCAGTATAATATTTCTGCCAACAGTATAGTGTCTTGTTCCAAATTTGTTGCCGTGGTTAGAACAATAATGTTTATTTTATAATTGAGAGAGCTTCTTAAGAGAGGAAGGAATGTGGTTTTTTTAGATGCTGCTTATAATGATTAGAACTGGGAGCACTGGCTGTTGGGAATCTGGAAGCACAGGAAACAGGAAGGAGGGGGAAGGAGATGGGCCGGGGCTGAGTGAGAGCTACAGAGGGGAGCAGCAGCAGCTTTGTAAAGAGGTTTCACCTTTGGTAAATAAAGTCCTGTTGAAGTTTGTTAGTACCTTGCTTGCATGATACAACACTCCCCAGCTGTCAAAATGTTTTAATCCTGAAGGCAGTAATAGCAGAGTACAGTGTGAGTCAGGCCCCCTTACTGGCTGTCATGCACCAAACACTGCTAAGTATAAAACCTGCCCACCAAGCATTGTCTCTGGGCCATGATTGACTCCCTCTAAGAGTCTCCATCTCGTCAGTATTCTAGCTTCACTCAGGCTTTGAGAATCAAATAAGTTCAGAGCTAGTAAAGTGCTGGCAGTCCTGTGGAAAGCAACTAAGAACCTAGAGAGAGACTCCAGCACAGACAGTATTCAAGTATAATTCAAGTATTGTTAGACAGTCTAGTTCCTTATGCACACATTTCCATATCACATAGAACTCCGCAGGTATCATTACCACGACTGGCACCCCTTGCAACACTCAGAGCACTGAACAAAAGCTGCAAATACAGAGACTGAGCTACACTCTCATCTTGAGAGATGATCTTTTCCAATCAAAATTAAGTGTGAAGCAGTAACATGCATAGTCACTGTCCATGCTGCACCTGAATATAGACAGGAGGCTCCAGGATCCAGGGCTATATATCAGCCTCATTTAAAATGCATGTGGCGAGATCCTCACCATTGCTCTGGCCCCTTTGCACGGTAAAAGAGCCAGAGCAATATAAAGAGCCCTAAAAGGCCTGCATACATGAGCCAAAGATTCCCCGGTTGCATGGTGCAGTTGGGAAGGGCAGTGCTTTAAGGACTTTATTTTCAGAAGTGTTGAACACCTATCCTCCCACAGGTGTGCATGACAGTTGTGGATTCAAATCAGGCCCTAAAAACACAATCTAACCATCAAGTTTTATTAGTGTATTTTCAGAGATGACTCCAGTTTCCTCTGGTTTCATTTACATGTGAAACTCCTTAATTTAAGCCTCTTTTAAATCAGTTTTCATAGTCTAAATAACTGTTTGTAAAATGGGAGGTTACTCATCTTGTTCAGCAATTGGTGTTCTTCGAGATGGGTGTGCCCGTGGGTGCTCCACTGTAGGTGTATAGGCACCTGTGCACTTATAATCAGAACTTTTTAGCAGCAGTATTCCCCCTAGGTGCCGGCGCGCACACATGACACTGCATGTGAAGCAGCGAACATGCTGATGCACGCGTGCTGTCAACCATCTCCTCAGTTCCTTCTCTACCGTGGAGTGGTGTTAAAGCTCTGAAGCCGAGGGTAGGAGGGCAGGTCGTGGAGCACCCACAGGGACTCATATCTTGAAGAACACCAGTTACTGTACAAGGTGAGTAACCTCCCTTTTCTTCTTCAAGGAGTGTCCCTGTGGGCACTCCACTGTAGGTGACTGTGGAGCAGTACCCTGAGATTTCAAAAGGAGGGGCTTCAGACCTTATCGGCAGACTGCTGAGAGGACTGCCATACCAAATGTGGTACACTGTGAAGAGTAAGTATCTATGGTGTAATGTTTTGCAAATGTATGTGTGGAGGCCCACGTTGCTGCCCTGCAAATGTCCCTGATAAGCACGTTGTATAGGAAGGCCATAGATGTGACCATCGCCCTAGTGGAATGTGCCCATAGGCAGCGCCACTTTGTTAATGATACTCCTCGAAGAAGAACTTGAGAAATATAATTTTCCACACTGAGGAAGGGACGAATTCTATGATCTTACTCTGTAGTTTCCCCGTGCAGCACAAGATGGTATAATTTGGGGGTTTTATTTCAGGAGGGGGTCAGGGTCTGGGAAGCTGGTGGTTATTTTGGCTAGAGGCTCTTTATTGTTGTTTCATGCAGTAGCTGGTCAGAGAGTCTACATGTAACTGCTCCTGGCTGTGTCCCTACCTATGTAATGCTGGCAGAAGCGTAGGACCAGAAGCAGGTCTGCAGCTTGTCACAGCAGCAGAGCATGAGAGGGAGCCCAAGCTGGTGGGTCAGATGGTTCAGTAATACTCCACTTCTAGGAGGCATCCCAGGGAAACCTGACAAACTCATGACCTCTGCATTCCCAGCTTCAAAAATTCAAGGTATATAATTACATAGGCATACATATTATTAAAAGAGTGTGCAAAGCCCCTGGCCTCTTAAAAACATTAATTTATAGTAGACCTACTCCTCAGAGAAAAGTTTACATTAGCTGTTTTCACCGGTATTATTGTTTTGAGGAGTAATCTAAAGCCTCATTATCTATCAATCCAATCTTTGTTTTTTTCCCCCTGAGGCTTGTCTGAGTCTAATCAGTTTTCTCAAAAGTCAAAATACAGGCATGACATAGGGTGACAGATGCCTACCTGCAGCTCATGGAATACCACAGGCCTCAACATTGACAGACTGATACAAATCTGTCCAGGAAAGAAGGTCCTAGAATGCAGATCTATTTGCTGGATTGGACCTTAACAATGGAAGACCTGCATTGCATGAATGAGCAAACATGTCTATCCAATTTCAACATTTATTATAGGGCATAGATTAATGCCCTCAACAGATTAGATTTGTACATGCATCCAATTTCCAAAAAATATGGAATCACTTAAACAATGACCTGTTACAAGTATTGATTCCAGAAAGCCTAAGGTTAAAGTATGGTTTATTAGCAACTCTCTCTAGAATTTTAATACTCATTGTCAAGCAATAGCTATAACATTTTCCTTTTTTTTTTAGTGTGGAATTGAATGCAATTTAACAGCACACTCATTATGAGATACGTATGTAGCAATATCTTCTGAAGCTCCTGTTTTCAAACCAGAGGTTGCTGTAAATTATTCACTATTTTGTACAGTGATGGACACATTTTAGAAATCAAAATAAATAAATAATAAAAACAAAAGTTCAACATTTTATTACCAACATTTGTAATGGGCATCAGACAAAATATTATGCCAAGTCTTTGGTATCTAATGATTCTAAAGAAAGTAGATTTATCACATTATTAATGTATGTTCCCAAAGAAAAATCTGTAACACAAAGTTCAGATCATAAATAGATTAACCCATTGTTAGACTGTATGCTGTTTGGGTGGGCACTGTGGGTGTGAACAACATTTAGTGCATTTTGGGTGCCATCAGAATAACAAAATACAAACCAAACATGTGAAAGCTTGCAAATTGAAAGTTAAGAATCTTCATTAAGGTTCATTTTAACCTCTGTGGCAGTAAAGAAGAAAAGAATAATTAAGAACCAGGCCTTTTGATTTTTAATGGAATAGCAAAGAAGAAATTTTCTGCACGGTATATAGAGGGAGAAAAAGAAGGTTAATGTTTCATGCATCAACTGATATTTTAAGTGGAGAAGCATATGCATATAGAGTCATATTTCAGTTCCTACAGTACAAGAGCTGGTGTGATTTTCAGTAAAGGTAGTCTCCTAAATGTATATTTAGTGAATTAAATAAGTAGCCTGATTTTCAAATTTGGAGAACATCAAGCAACTCCTTTTGGACAGTTGAATAAGAATCTAGCAGAATAGTAGGCAGGGCAGGGAAGATTCCATTTCTGCTGTAATTTGGCAGAAGTTATGAGAGACCAGAGCAGGAGGTTAGTGTGCATTTTAAACCTCTTTGGCAGCCAATGCACCAAAGATTTTTATGTACAGAGCTTGACAAACAGCAGCAAAAACCGCTCACCAGCCCTGTACTGCGCATGTGCAAGAGCCTCATTGCGCATGTGCGCGCCGCGAATGAACGGGGCACGCAGCTGAAATCTACTCGCCACAGGTGAGTAGATTGTATAGTTTGTCGAGCCCTGTTTATGTAGATGAGACAAGCACTTCATAAGCACAAGGATGGAAGGACAACATTATTTAATTTTTAAAAAACCACTTGGGACAACTATGTTTCCTTGTCACACACATTTAATATACAGCTTGTCACTACGTTATGTAACCCCAACTTATCAGGAAATATCATTATTTCCCTAAATTGCCAGAGACTCTATGAAGTCAAGGACCCTGCTTATTGCCATTGATTTTTCATGACAGGAGCTCAGATGCATGGCAGTATAAAATGCTATAATAGATTGAATTTAGGGGCCCCCCCCCCTTCATTTATAGGCAAGATAGCCCATCAACCTGTGAAAGATAGAGAATAACTGGGACAGAAGCAGTTGCAACAACAGAGTGTTTCCACTCCTATAGGAGAGACACTCAACTCCCATCAGCCAGCCACAGGACCCAGTACAGATGTCAGTACTGACTAATAATAATCCCCCTAAGAAAGCAGCTTGCTATTTTTGCTGTTGGCACAGCAATAGTACTCTGGCCCATTTCCATTTTCTATAGCCACAATGACCATCCTCCTTTCCATTTTTACCCAGGTTTTGTGTGCATCACATTACACAGGCATTTGTCTTACTTCTAAATGATCTTACCAGAACAGACCTTGTATTTTTAAAATGTTTTTATCCTAGTTGATCAGTGGGTCACATTTCATACCAGCATTCTTCCCCACTTTAGAGTGTACAAAATACTTGCCTAAGAGATAAACTTAAAAAAAACCAACGAATAGACTTGCAGCACCTTAAAGACTAACAAAACATGTAGATGGTAGCTTTCGTGGGCACAGCTCACTTCATCTGCAAGACTATTCGTTGTTTTTAAAGTTTTTCCAGTTACTGACTATCCCTCTGAAGCTTGCCTAAGTGATGCAATTCTAAATAAGAATCAGTTCTAGCCATTAGCGTAGTTAGTTCTAATATTCCATAGGGCTCTATACTGGCTTGATATTAAGCATCTATATGCTTACATAATGTTTATCTGTAGCCATAATAGTATATTCCAGTATTAGGTCAATCATAACTAGACTTATCTGTCAGTTAACTCAGCATAATGAAATCATGTTACTCAATTTCTGGCAGATATCAAGTTACAGATGATTGCAAATTCTCTTCTGTTAAACTAAAAAAGTAGATTTGATTTTATTATCAGTATGGATTGAGGCAAATTAATTTTCAGTTTGGATTTTGATGATGTATAGTAGTCTGTATATTGTTCATTTATGAATCTTTATGGCATTTTTTATTCCAAGCTTCTTTTGAACAGCAGGTTTGAAAGGTTATTATGATTTTAGAATCACTTTAGAAACATTTTTCCAGGTTTCAGTTATGCTTGTGTCTAGGGTTTAGAGAAGTTGATTTAAACTTTTCTCTTCCCCGTATGTGATCATTATATTCTCCATCTTGATGGTCTACTAAGCTAGCTGGTTTTCAAGCTTCAGCTTCCGTATTACTGCACGTAAAATAGATTATAAACCCGAGAGCTATGATTTCCACTTCTAGTTTCCCTGCCCTTGTTACTAATTCACCTTTAAGTTGTTCAAATAGATATCAGAAGTCATTTATGGCCACTGTGGTGACTTGGGCTGGTGGAGTTAATGGTTAAAGATTGAAATAAATCTTCTTTCTACTTGTGATTTATCTGCAGATTTTAAACAACTACAAATGAATTTGTGAACAAATTTTAGCCAGTGGGTTTTTTTGAGAACTCTATGTTGATTTATCATTGTTCTTTCAAATACCATCTCTGCTTTCTTATTCAAAAACAAACTTTGTAAACAGAAAAACAATTAATGAAAACTTGATTTTGCTATTACAGGTCCTAAACTGGGACTCGGCAATCTGGCAACATCCATGGTCCTGCAGAATCACAGATGTTCCTGGACCACATCGCCCAGAGGCAGAGAGGCCTGGTGGTGCAGGTAGGAGCCTGGCAGGTGGGGCAGCAATGCGGCCGGGAGCCCTGTGGCACAGCCGGGAACCCCACAGCAACGGAGGTTGGCAATTTGGCTCGGAGCCCTGCAGCATAGGGGGAAGCCAATTGCACAGGAGAGGCCGGTGGTGTGGCTGGGAGCCCCATGGCACAGCTGGGCACTCTATGGGGCCAGCAGCAGCTGGTGAGTTCCAGATCTGGGGAGTTCTGGCTGCATTAACAGCAGGGGAGCCAGCAGCAGCAGGGGAACTCATGTTGTGGGGAGCCCCGGCCAGGTCAGTGGCAGGGGGGCCAGGGCTGAAGCCTGAGCCTCAGTCCAGCAGCAACAGCCGGAGCCTGACCATGAGCAGCGGGTATGCTAGGCAGGGGAAGGCACTGCCTTTCCAAAGCACCAGCCTGGCCCTGGACACACCCTGCTCCTGAACGCCTTCCCTTCCCGTGTTCCAGGCCAGGGAGGCTGAGACCACGCATCATCCTCCCTCCCCATGCTCCGGGCTGGGGAGGCTGGTTCCATGCGTCCACCTGCCTGCCCTCCCTGTGTTGCAGGGGGCATGGCACAGCATGCTACCCCACTCCCCATGGTGAGGGGGACAGGGTGGGAGCATGGGTCCCGTGAGGGGGGGGCCTCAACAGAAGAGGTGGGGCTAAGGCCTTGCCTCTCCTAGCCCTACCTTCACCCACCGCCCATGAACCTGTGCCCAAGCCCCAGAACGTTGGAGGCATTCGGATGCCTATCATAGGGAATGTCAGTAAAAATGAGATAGGAACAGAAGTTAAAATACGAAAAGAACAAGTTAAAGATCACTGTGGCGGGGTCACCAGCCCCGCCCCCTCCAATCCCCAAAGCCTAGTCCTTTAAATGCAGGCCCAGCCGCCCAGTCCTTTAAACGCAGACCCACCGGCCAATCCTTTGCATGCAGGCCCAGCGGCCTAGTCCTTTGTATGCAGGCCCAGCGGCCTAGTCCCTTGAATGCAGGCCCCGTGGCCTAGTCCCTTGAATGCAGGCCCAGCGGCCTAGTCCTTTATGGGATCCCCTCTTCGTCCGGGATCTGGGAGGAAGAGGTAGGGGGGCCCAGGCCCTCCCTCTCCACCGGGCCCCAACCCAGGGCCCTATCAGTGGCGGGTGGTTCCCACCACTGGCTCAGTGGGGAGTTCTCCCCGAAACTCGCCGAGCCCGCTGGGTCCTTTCCTGGTCCCTGCCCTGGGTTGCCTCCTACCCCCTCGCCCTGGCCAACAGCGGTCCCACCTGTGGATGCGGGTCTGGCTACAGTAGCAACGTTGGCAGGCGTGGCCTTGGAGACAGCAGTGGCTGGGGCAGCGACAGCTTCTGGGGGGCTGCACAGCGCAGCCGGCGTTGCGGTCTGGCTTGTCCCGGGGACAACAGCGGCAGGGGTAACTGGTCCGGCGCCTCTTGTTCCAGCTGCAACGGCTGTGGCTCCTGTGTCTGGACAGGAGCTTCTTCCCCTCCGGCGGCCCACCCCAACTGAGCAGCCCTGCAGCCTTTTATACCTGGGCTGCACTGCAAGCATGTCCAGCAGGGCTGTGGGGGAGGGGCGTATTCTACCCAATTGTTCAGCCCCTTGTTCAGTGTGGGGCTGGCCAGCCCCGTCACAATCACTTAGACAAGTTAGAGGTCTTCAAGTCACCATGGAGTGATGAAATGCTCAAGGAGATGATTGAGGAGGTATCTGAGCCGTTAGCTATTATCTTTGAAAAGTCATGAAAGACAGGAGAGATTCCAGAAGATTGGAAAAGCACAAAAATAGTGCCCTTCTATAGAGGGAAATAAAGACAACTCAGGAAACTACAAACCTTAACTTCTGTGCGAGGAAAGACAATGGAACAAATAATTAAGGAATCAATTTTCAAATATCTAGAAGATAAGGCAATAAGTAAGTCAGTACTGACTGGTAAAGAACAAGTCATGTCAAAACAACGTGATAGCTTTCCTTGATAGGACAACAAGCCTCATGGATAAGGGGGAAATGGTAGACATGGTATACTTAGACTTTAGTAAAGCATTTGATACATGCATGACCTTCTCATTAATAAACTGGAGAAATACAACTGAGATGGAGCTATTATAAGGTTAGCACATAAGTTGTTGAATAACTGTTCCCAGAGAGTAGTTATAAACAGTTTACAGTTATGCTAGAAGGGTGTAACAAGCGGGGTTCCACAGGATCAGGTTTTGGGACTGTGACGGGGCGCTACGGCCCCACACTTTAAAACCCCCTGCGCCAGCTGTGTACGGGGAGCAGCGAACTGGAGCACGTACATGCACGGCGTGCTCGGACGCCACCAAACAACTGGGGGGGAAGGCAAGTAGGGAGACGTGATGGACAGGACGAGACGTAAGGAGGCGGGGTTTGGAGTGGAGCCTTGGGACGGTGGCTCCAGGAGGGAGAGGCAAGATGCCTAGCCCTAGCACAGGTGCTTTGAAAGGGAGGAGAACAACTGTTGCAGGCGAACCTTAGGCAAGGAGGAGAGGAAGCAGCCCAGGGCAGGGCAGTTGGAATGCCTGCGGGCTGGAGTGTTTCAGCAGGAAGCCCCGCCAGCTGGACCGGACCCAGATAGGTCTGCGTCCTTAGGGCCCTGGGCTGGGGTCTGTGAGTGAGGGCAGGCCCAGACCCCCCTCTCCCCATCGCCACAGACAGCATTGTCAGTTGACTCCCCGAACGGAGTAGGCTGATCCCAGGGGAAGACTGAGGACAGCCACGAAAACTGTAAAGACACTTGCACGGGTGAAAACACAGGACTGGGGGGGGGGGGGGGGGGAAGGGCAAACCGGGCCACAGGGTGGCGAGAAATCTGTTACAGGGACCTGTTCTGTTCAATATTTTCAACAATGATTTAAATAATGGCATAGATAGTATACTTAAAGTGTGAGGATATCAAGCTGGGAGGGGTTGCAAGTGAGGGTCATAATTCCGAATGATCTGGACAAACTAGAGAAATGGACCAAGGTAAATATGATGAAATTCAATAAGGACAAATGCAAAGTACTCCACTTAGGAAGGAACAATCAATTGCACATATACAAAATGGGAAATGACTGCCTAGGAAGGAATATTGCAGAAAGGGATCTAGGGGTCAGAGTGGACCACAAGCTAAATATGAGTCAACAGTGTGACACCATTGCAAAAAAAGCAAACAGCATTCTTAGGTGTATTAATCGGAGTGATAATAATATGGAGATATACCATCTCATAGAACTGGAAGGGACCTTGAGATGTCATCAAGTTCAGTTCCCTGTCCTCACAGCAGGACCAAATACCATCCCTGACAGATTTGCCCCAGATCCCTAAATGGCCCCCTCAAGGATTGAACTCACAGCCCTGAGTTTGGCAGGCCAATGCTCAAACCACTGAGCTATCCCTCCCCATCATGTAAGCAAGACATGAGAAGTAATTTTTCTACCCTATTCTGCACTGATTAGGCCTCAACTGGAATATTGCATCTATTTCCAAATGCCAGATTTCAGGAAAGATGTGGACAAATTGGAGAAGGTCGAGAGAATAGCAACAAAAATGATTAAAGGTCTAGAAAACATGAGATATGAGATATGATTCTATGTCATGCAGTACAAAGTTATAGAGAAAGTATATTACATCAACACACTACCTCACAAACCAATACTATTCGCCCCAAGAAATGACATCAAATTAGTTTGATGAGAGCTATTTTCCATAAACTTGTATTAACTGAGAGTATGCAGATACCAAAGTTAGGCATTTAGAAGACTGAACAGCTGTATCCACTTGGCTAAACATAATGATGTGCATATTGTTCTTACTATTGGTATGTATGTTTCCTTGTCAGTATTTGTAGTGCATTCCGGTGACATTTCCTCTTACATTTTAGTGCACTCGCCAACATCTGCTAAAAAAAAGCGTCCAAGGGACAAAAGCACATGCTATTCAGCTATTTAGTCATTCACTCAGACTGGAGTAATTATTCTCTAAAGAGCAAATGCAGACCCTCATGCTTGTATCCCAAACGAAAATTATAAAGTGAACTAGATGACAAGCAACCTGACTGTACCAGAGCAGTACCATGTGATTTGTATATATCTGAATGGATTATATAGCACCGATTGAGGCGCAGCATGGTCTAGTGTACAGTCCAGCACTAGCACTCTCCATTCACTCACCATCTGAACTTGGGCAAGTTACTTCATAGCTACAATTGTTTCCCCTTCCCTCCTTTTGCTTGTTCTCTCTAGTTTGTGAGCTCATTTGGGGGCACATCTACATAGCATAGTAAAAATCGAATTAAGCTATGCAACTTCAGCTACATCAGTTGCGTAGTGGAAGTAGAAATAGCTTAATTCGGCTTTTGGTGCTGTCTACATAGCAAAAAGTCAAAGGAAGAAGACTCTTCCTTCAACTTCCCTTACTTCTTGTGAAATGAGGGTTACCTTGAGTTGGAGTAAGAAGTCCTCCAGCTTGCCATTATTTCAAAATAATGGCTTACTGTGTAGACACGCTTTTTGTTATTTCGGAATAATGTCAAAAGTGACAAGGAGTCCTGTGGCACCTTAAGGACTAACATGTATTGGAGCATAAGCTTTCGTGGTCAAAGACCCACTTCGTCAGATGCATGTAGCGGAAATTTCCAGAGGCAGGTATAAATATGCAGGCCAGAATAAGGCTAGAGATAATGAGGTTAATTCAGTCAGGGAGGGTGAGGCCCACTTCTAGCAGCTGATAATGTCAGTTATTCCGAAATAATGCTGCTGTGTAGACATATCCTTGGAGAGTAACCATCTCACACTATATATTTGTATATGCCTACCATGATGGGCCCTAGTGATTGCTGGAACTTCTAGGTGCTACTGTAGTGTAAATAATAAATAACAACAACAATACTACTGTACAGTAAAACCTCAGAGCTATCAACACCAGAGTTCTGAACTGACAACCACACATAGGTGTACTCAACCGCATACCTCATTTAGAATCAAAGAACAAACATCATTATCATCAGAGACAAATAAAAAAAAGCAAATACAGTACAATACTGTGTTAAATGTAAACTACTTTTAAAAAGGGAAAATTTTAAAACAAGTTTGACTAGGTAAGGACACTTTCTATACTAGTTTCATTTAAATTAAGATGGTTAAAAGCAGCATTTTTCTTCTGCATAGTAAAGTTTCAAAGTTAATTAAGTCAATGTTCAGTTGGAAATTTTTGAAACAACAACCATAATGTTTTGTGCAGAGTTACAAACATTTCAGAGTCACAACCTCCATTCCTGAGGTGTTCTACTGTAGTTAAGCAACAGGCAAGTAAGTAAATGCCTTGAAAACAAGAATGAGTTACATTCCTCCTGAAATTTGGTGATTCATAGCAAAGTGGCAGTTTCTCACCTAAGAAGATTGAGGTCAACCTACAGGATAGATCTTCAATTGAAGCAAATCAACATAGGACCTCTGACTTCAATGGAGTTGCAATAGTGTACATGGGCTGAGGTTTTACCCCTTTGTGGTTTCAACTTAAACTGCATTTTCAGTAGCCAAACACATTTGTACTCCCAGTCCATGATCAGAATGAAAAATGAATATACAGTCCCATGTTATTGGCAGGACCTTAGAAATCTATTAGCCGCAGAAAATCATGAAATTTGCATTTTTACAGAGAATGTTGAATTAAAAGCATACATTAACTATTTACTAAATTTTACTGAAAGTACCATGTACACAATCTCCCTCTGTTGTGGCTGATTTTTGAAAGAGCTTTACATTTAAATTGAAAGAACGCAGCAGTTTTTCCGATCACGGTAAACCTCATTTTACGAGGAATAATGCCTTTTTCGAAAGTATTCTTTTGAAAAAGGTGCTATTGAATGCAAACTGTGCTTTTTCGAAAGAGCACATCCAGACTGCCTGGGTGCTCTCTTTCGAAAAAACAGCTCGCTTTTTCGAAAGTACTGGCTGCAGTCTAGATGCTCTCTTTCGAAAGAGGCTTTTTCGAAAGTATCTTTAGAAAAAGCCTTTTTCGAAAGAGGCTTATAGTATAGACATATCCTAAGACAGTGTAGGGAGCTGTTCTCCAAGTTTTGAAATAGTTGAAGCAGTAATGTAGGATTTTTTGTTTGCTTGTTTTGCAATAGCATAGTTCCTTTGCTCATTAAACTGTGAAGATGTTATCAATTTGGAATAGAATGTATAGAGTTTATGCTTCATAATTATATTTTATTGCTGAAATATTTATGCAAATATTCAGGGTAGGAAAAGGTTACCAGATGGCAATGCAATAGTTGTGGAATTCTTTGTGGCATTTGTGACAGAATATATAATACTGAGTGGTTTTATGTTAATGCTTTGCACTGGAATACATATTTTAATAGCTATTTTGAAACAAAAATTTAAAAGGGTTGAAAATGCTGCAAACCTAGTCTATAAGAAATAAACTATTATGCAAAATGGAACTTGATGATGTTAGATATAATGTATAGTTATTGCTAATTTGTCTGTTAAGAGAGTGACCCTTATAAATACAATCTAATATAGTGAAGCCTCAAAATTCCACTTATCTAGGAAGAGAGTTCTTGCTTGCAGGAGTGGTAGAATTTTAAGTTTTCAAGACTGTATGTGTAAAGAAATACAACGTAAAAATCTGTTTTGATACTAAGGCATCTATGACAAGTATGGCAATTTCCCGAATATCTTGAGTAGACCCGATTTAGTTAAGTTTAAGTTTCTTTGGGATACACTGGATTAAATGCAAAGTTTATGTATTAATTTAGGCCAGGATTGCTGGTAAACTATTGGGGGAAGGAGGGAATGTGAGATGATGCCTGTGAGTTCAAAGGACTATAGGAAAAATGTGCCAGAAAAGAATGGACTTTTGAGAAAGAAATAAAGAATTTTTGGAGAGTACAGTAATTACTCATTTAACACGTGCCCACTTAACATGTTTTTGCAATAGCATGATTATTTTTAGAGAACTTTTTTGAACAACACGACCGTCCCCGAAATAACACAAAAATAATCAAGTGGCGGACTACTTAGTGTGGCAGTATAAGTTGATGAAAATAGTGGTAATACGCATGAGCGGATGAATACATGTGGTCACAGAGCTCCTTCGCTCACTCACGTGTTTATCTTTATGTTTTAACAAACTGCAGCAACTTGTATTGCTAGATAGATATCTAATGTTGATGTTGACAGCCAAGCACCAACAAAAAATTGACTTTGCCACCACCACCTGAAACGCAACCCCCACCTTTTCCATTATTTTTAATGGGAAAATTGACCCAGCTTAGCACGTTTTCGCTTCTCACGAATATATTTAGAAACACATCTATAGTGTTAAATGAGGAATTACTGCACCTACGACACGTTAATGCAAATTACCTTCCCTCCAGTTATAAAAAACAGCCTTTAGCAGCTACACCATGAAGAGTAGATCACTGATGCGATCAAAGGCCAACCTGTATAAAGAAAGAGGTGCGCTGCCAGTCTTTGTTCTCATTCTGTTTCTGAGACAATTAGGAACTTGTAACCATGTGGAAAAACCCATTTGTGGATTTTGAATGACCGAGACATACAAATGCAGTAGGTTGGAGTTGAGAGTGATGACCTCTGATGAGCTTTTTACCATATATATAGGCTCCTTTTTATTGTGTTTAAAAAGTTCTCTCTGTGATGCTTTTACCTCAAGAATAAATGTGCTTGCTTAGAAAAGGCTGAATGATAACTTGTGATTGTGAGCAATTATGCTGTTCATAGCCTTCAGAAAAAAAACAAAGAACGGACGTTGATCTGTTTAGGCAGTGTGACTTAGTGGGCATATCACAGTGTAAGGCAGGGAACTGTCTTGTTAGGAGAAGGAGAGATACAAGAGAGCAGAAGACTTGGAGCTAGGAACCAACAGTGATTGCCTGAGTCACCTGATATGGGTCATGTATGTTTAACATTAATGCTTAATGACTTCTTTGTTTCGGTCTTCACCGAGAAGTCTGAAGGAATGACTAACATAGTGAATGCTAGTGGGAAGGGGGTAGGTTTAGAAGATAAAATAAAAAAAGAACAAGTTAAAAATCACCTAGAAAAGTTAGATGCCTGTAAGTCACCAGGGCCTGATGAAATGCATCCTAGAATACTCAAGGAGCTGATAGCTAGAGGAGGTATCTGAGCCTCTAGCTATCATCTTTGGAAAATCATGGGAGACAGGAGAGATTCCAGAAGACTGGAAAAGGGCAAATATAGTGCCCATTTATAAAAAGGGAAATAAGAACAACCCAGGAAACTACAGACCAGTTAGTTTAACTTCTGTGCCAGGGAAGATAATGGAACAAGTAATTAAGGAAATCATCTGTACACACTTGGAAGGTGGCAAGGTGATAGGGAACAGCCAGCATGGATTTGTAAAGAATAAATCATGTCAAACCAATCTGATAGCTTTCTTTGATAGGATAACGAGTCTTGTGGATAAGGGAGAAGCAGTGGATGTGGTATACCTAGACTTTAGTAAGGCGTTTGATAACGGTCTCGCATGATATTCTTATCAATAAACTAGGCAAAAACAACTTAGATGGGACTACTATAAGGTGGGTGCATAACTGGCTGGATAACCGTACTCAGAGAGTAGTTATTAATGGTTCACAATCCTGCTGGAAAGGTATAACAAGTGGGGTTCCGCAGGGGTCTGTTTTGGGACTGGCTCTGTTCAATATCTTCATCAATGATTTAGATATTGGCATAGAAAGTACGCTTATTAAGTTTGCAGATGATACCAAGCTGGGAGGGGTTGTGACTGCTCTGGAGGATAGGGTCATAATTCAAACTCATCTGGACAAATTGGAGAAATGGTCTGAGGTAAACAGGATGAAGTTTAATAAAGACAAATGTAAAGTGCTCCACTTAGGAAGGAACAATCAGTTTCACACATACAGAATGGGAAGCGACTGTCTAGGAAGGAGTATGGCAGAAAGGGATCTAGGGGTTATAGTGGACCACAAGCTGAATATGAGTCAGCAGTGTGATGCTGTTGCAAAAAAAGCAAACATGATTCTGGGATGCATTAACAGGTATGTTGTGAGCAAGACACGAGAAGTCATTCTTCCGCTCTACTCTGTGCTGGTTAGGCCTCAGTTGGAGTATTGTGTCCAGTTCTGGGCACTGCATTTCAAGAAAGATGTGGAGAAATTGGAGAGGGTCCAGAGAAGAGCAACAAGAATGATTAAAGGTCTAGAGAACATGACCTATGAAGGAAGGCTGAAAGAATTGGGTTTGTTTAGTTTAGAAAAGAGAAGATTGAGGGGGGACATGATAGCAGTTTTCAGGTATCTAAAAGGGTGTCATAAGGAAGAGGGAGAAAACTTGTTCATCTTGGCCTCTGAGGATAGAACAAGAAGCAATGGGCTTAAACTGCAGCAAGGGAGGTTTAGGTTGGACATTGGGAAAAAGTTCCTAACTGTCAGGGTAGTCAAACACTGGAATAAATTGCCCAGGGAAGTTGTGGAATCCCCATCTCTGGAGATATTTAAGAGTAGGTTAGATAAATGTCTATCAGGGATGGTCTAGACAGTATTTGGTCCTGCCATGGGGGCAGGGGACTGGACTCGATGACCTCTCGAGGTCCCTTCCAGTCCTAATATTCTATGATTCTATGATAACTGCAATGGGGACATACCTAAAGACACTGTATACATTAATTGTTCAGTTTCTATTACTTCTCTATCCAGGTTGTTTTGTTTTTTGTGGGCCACTTATAAAACAATGATTTTTGAATGAATATTGCTGGTTTTACAATGCAATAACATAATGGTATTTAGGAGTTAATTCAAAGCCCACTGAAATTAACAGAGGTCTTCAATAATGTCAGCGACCTCAGGCCCATAGTGCTTCACTCTGCTTAGTTTTTATATTAGAATAACTGGATGGTCTAATTGGGAGTTTAATTGCTTGCTAACTGTTGAGCCAGGAAAGGGAGCATAACATATTTTTGTGGATCCCACAGAAATGATGTACTTCATTTTAATTTCTTGGAGGGACATTAATAATTATTTATTTTTATTAAAAGCTGGTGGCTATAATGCAACAGTCCTGTGTGAGTCATTGGCAGCAGGGACTGAACCTTCAACCTCTGCTTCTAAAAACACGACATTTACTCTCTTAACTAAAGATACAACTGACTCCACCACTGCAGGCCACTAAGTCATACTAAGGTGAGGTCTACACTATGGACAAAGTTGAAACTAAGGTATGGGGGAAACTCTTCCATACTTCTCATGAACTGTTGGAGTACCGGAGTGATGGGAGCACGATCAGCAGTCAATTACTTGACCCGCTAAATCGACCCTTGAGAGATTGATCTCTGCAGTGCCAATCTCTTGGTAAATGTAGACAAGGACTTAGATGAGACCAGAATACTATACTGACTAAACACAGATTACAGGTAGATTTTCAAAGGGGCACAGCACTCAACTCCCATTGTTCACCGTCACCCTCATGAGGTCACCCCAGTTTTAAAAGGTGAACACACATCTTTGATCTAAAACCTTGATTTTTAAAAGTATTCAGTAATAAACAAGGAGTTGATATTAAATACCCATGCAAAATCTTCCCAGAAGATCCTGTCAAAACAAAATACGTATTAAAAAGGTGCTGAGGAGAATCCTAGATTTCAGAGAATATTTGGACCGATGTTTCAACTGATGTTTTATAACTATAGTAAATATGGTGATTTGCAATCTATTGTTCTGGTGCAAAACCCTGTTTAGCTTCTCAGTTTAATTTATAAATCGGCTTGGAAGTATTAGATTTTTATAAATACACATTGGTAAACACTGATTTCACCAAATACACAAAAATTTCCAAAAAAAGTTAAGTGATATGCAAAAAAAAAAAAAAAAAAAAAAAATGCTGCTTGAGAATTCTGAGTTTGATTTAAGGATATTTAGTTTGTACATTTTGACACATATAATTGACAATTTGTATTTTAACAGTTATAAAAAGTTTTTGAATCTCAACATCTACTGTCATAAAATAGTCTGAATTCCCTGTAATTGTACCACAACTACAGTAATTCCTCATTTAACACGTGCCCGCTTAACACGTTTTCACGATAGCCCGATTTTTTTTTTAGGGAACTTTTTTGAATTACACGACCGTCCCCGGAATAACACGTTTTCCCCAGCCAGCCCATTGCCAGCAGCTGCATGGGGCTTCCCCCGCCTCCCTGCAAAGCGGCGGAGGGCTCGCCGCGCCATTCCTCGCTGACTCCCCCTCGAAGGATGCCTTGCCCCCTCTCCTCCACCCCCACTTGCAGGCCGGCGGCTCAGTTTCCCCAGCTGGCCCATCGCCAGCGGCTGCACGGGGCTTCCCCCACCTCCCTGCAAAGCGGCAGAGGGTTCGCCGCTCGCTGCGCCATTCCCCGGCAGACCCATCACAGGGGCATACTCCCAACCCAATCCTCCTCCCCTTCCCTTCCCCAGAGCCAAACACCTCCCCTTCCTGCTGTAACCCAGTCCCCTTTCTCCCCCCAACCTTATGTCCCGGTCCCAACAGACACCACCGCTTGAAATGCAACCCCCACCTTTTCCATTATTTTCAATAGGAAAATTGACCCCGGATAACATGTTTTCATTTAACGCGATCATTTTCTGAAATATATCTATAGTGTTAAATGAGGAATTACTGTACGACATTTTAAATAAAAAATCTTAAAATAAACATTGATATTCTCCATCAAAATTGTATGAAAAATAAAAATTGAATTCTGCCAAATCTATTTTTAAATGAGTACTGTACTGTTTTGGGATAGGTATTTGTTAGGGGACCCTGGATGGCCCTGCCTTGACAATAAATGGTGATGTCTGCCTTGACCACAGTGTGGATCCCTTAAAAGCAAAACCCAGGCCTGTCAGGTCTGGTACACATAAGCAGGCAGGGAAGGTTTGGGAGGGAGAAGCTCTGAGAGGCAGGAAAGTTTTGTATAACAATGTAGATTAAGTATAGATCGTGTCAAGAACACGTGACAAGCAACCTTGTACTGGTACTTCTGTTTCTGATAAGCAAAAATTACAGATGCAGCCATAAAACTGTCAACTACGCACATAGTTTTTGCAACATCCTGAGTAGCAGGATGTAAGCCAAATAGGGCACTGGTCATTTTGGGTATCTTACACAGTATGTAATCAATTGGTAAATATTAGAATGATCAAGTCTCGCTTTGTTATAAAATAGGTTTAGTAAGAAGAATCGATGGGAGTGAGTGAGCAGAACTGACCCACAGGTCCTGCTCATTGTAACTAGAAGCAGTAGACCCTTCACTCTAGCTACAGCAGTGCATGGCATTCTGACGAGTTGGAATCAAAGGAATCACGACTTCCTGCCTGGTACTGTAGGTAGCATATGGGTGAAGTGAAAGTAAACTAGGCTTTGTTATTGTATTATAGTAGATTTTCTGTTAATTGCTTTTGCGTTGCTTAGTGCTGTATTAATTGATTTAGAATTTATAGTATTTAAGGTTTATATTGCATAGTAATTGTTTTTAAGGGTTGTAAAATGTAAACAATTATATTAAATGCTTAAAGCTTATAATGAATAAGAAAGTGATTACGTCTCTCTGGAGTGTCCTCGTTTCCCTCAGATATAAAATAAATCGAACCACACAACAGTATTTTACAGATGGGAAATCTAAATGCCTATTGTGCCATTTTGATATTTTGTTTTTGTTTTTTAAGGAAACAATTGCACATTGTGTGAGTATGGAATTGAGCTTGGTTGCTAGCACATAGTAAGTTTAATTTCAGTGAACAACTCAACCATCAGTCAAACAAACAAAAACATCCAGAAAAATTAAAAGCCACTAAGAGAGAGCAAAACCAAAAGATGAACAAATTGACAAGATTAATTTAAAAAGTTGTCCATCTTGCAGTTATATTTCCCATCTTCAAGGCTTTTTTGATGATGAGATGGTGAATTCTGTATGACCACAAACAGAACCTGTCTGAATTGCTTTGAAACCTTAACTTGCAAGTAAAAATGTTGGCAGATGAGCACTGACATTCCCCAAACCAACATGTGAGTGGTAAATAGAAAGAAAGTATAGTAATGTAGTAGCTCAGTGGCGACATGCAGTACACAGCATTGGTGAGGCATCCAAGGTATTCCCATTTACTGAATCAGCAATGGTAATTTTCTGCACACAAATTCTCCTATTAATGCTTACTTCTCCCAGATGTCAAAGAGAGAAGAGAGCCACATGTTCATATCACAGGGAATTGGTGATTTGTCAAATTGTTTTTCATTACAAAACCATTACTTTTACATCTGATCAACCTTGGCTAATCAGAAAAGAACCATGTTGCATCCAACACACTTGAGGTAAATTAGGAATCACCATCTGGCAGAATGCTTCCCTTAAAATTGTTTTCCCTTTTTAATTAAAATATGTTTTAATTAAAAACAGACATGTCAAGAAGCACTGAGCATCAATTATTTTACTGACAATGTTTTCATTTTTACTGGAGCATATGCATCTGAAAAGGATTTTTCAGTGCATATCTCCTGGGTAACACTATAACAACTCTGGAGAGACAGAAATAACATGCCTATGCTCACCTGAAGCTTCATTAGCATAATGCAGTACAGAACCAGTGGCCATGTTATCAATACAAAAACTAAATAGAACATTACGGACATTATATTTACATTTTGGTTTTGAATTTCTGGGTGTAGGACTATGATCTTTATCTCCCAGTTAGGATCAATTCTCCCAGCACTCAACCTGAATTTTAAAATGTTGTAACTGTGTGGAAGAATGCACATGCATTTGCATACAAATTGTGTCATGATAATTTTTGTGCATATTCCCAGCAATTAATTAAGCATTTTCGTATCCCATTAGTCATTTGCATGCAAAAAAGGTTGTTGCTGCACAAACGAATAACATGCAAATTCAGCATGTAAATGCACACCTATTTTGATTAACATAGTTTTCAAAAAAATCTGTTCCATTCTGCAGGAGGCCTTGCAATATGCTACCAGCTGTATTTCAAATTTCAACCTATAAGATCGTGCTTCAACATTGCAGTCCTAAGGGTGGGGTGGGAAGAAGAGCATGGTTGTTTTTTCCTTCCTTCCTTCCTTCCTTCCTCTCTCTCTCTCTCTCTCTCTCTCTCACACACACACACACACACACACACATTGTGCTAATTCTCATTTAACTAACACGTGCAATTAACTCTCACCAAAAAGAAAAACTGGTGATGAGAAAACCTTATATGGTTTTGTTTATAACTTTGCTAAATTTTAAACATTTAGGCTTGAATTTTATAAACTGTATGTCTCATCAGGATTATGCAGTGAAGGAGACTGTGAAGCACTCATGCTATAGTAATGAGTGCTATGGAAAAGCCCCAAAGGAAATTAATAATTTCTTATTCAGAGCAGGGTTTGAATCGTGTGCAGTAAATAAGGCATGGGACCACATATTAGACAACAAGAATAAAACAAAATATTGAATTGCTTGTTAGGTGAACACTATCAATTCTGTGCATTGAATGAGGCAGGGGACCTGTGGAAAACAGAGAATATGATCATTAAATATTGTTTCATAAGACATTCACATATGAGGGGAATTATGGCTGCACGTAGACAATCCTAAATGCTGAGTGCTTGAATTTGCAACCTGAATAATGTTTTTCTAATGTAATAAATATGTGTAATTTATTATACAAAGTATCCCGAGATTGAGGGTAAAGGAGACCATAAATATTGTTATCTAGGTGAACTAAACACAAGTGATATAGCAATGGAACCTGTACCATACAAGGGAAGAAATCGGTTCCTGACAGCAAATGATTATAGGAATGAGGTTTTACTAAACATGTATTGATTATGTGCATATAGGGGTGCATACTATTTAAGGCCCAAGTCCTGCAATGTATACATAAATAGACCCCCAATCTAATGCAGAGTCCTACTGATAGGAACTGGGTCTATGCATGCAAAATACATAGCAGAACGGATGCCTAAGTGTTATATTGTGCACTGTGATATCTAAGCAGGCTATCCTCTCCTCTGTCCATACAGTCAAACCCCACTGGGGTTAATATATTCTGTAGTAAAGATATGTTTATAAAATCTGTCGTGACAGGTTCCTTATTTTCACTAGATAAGTTTTCCTTCCTTTCCTTGTTTTTTTGCGAGTGTAGTATAGGTATAATAAGCTCAGTTAAGGATGTGCGGAGCCCAACGGTATAGGTAGTAAGCATAGGCAGCAATGCAGGAAGGCTATATACTTCCAAAATGCCATGGTAACGAATTTCCATGATAGTGTTGCTTTTATATACATTGTTTGGTTCTGTTATGAAACCCTCTTGCATATCAGACTTGAAGTAGCACAATTTGCAATCATGCACCATTGAGATGGGGGAGAAAGTGCCACAAAGACAGACAATTTAAATACAACATTCTGTTTGTCTTAAAATAGTAAAACACTCAACCTAGGCCACTTCGTGTGGCTTAGCCTTGCCCATTCACTCTTCAGAGTTCTGTTACCTTTAGGAAATGAATCGTGTGCCAATTTTTTCCTACTTAAATAGACAATGCAGCACAAATATGTGAAATACTTCTGGAAAAAAAAAAAAAACCCGCACAGCAGCCACTGTATCAAAGGAAACATAATGCTTGATGCTTGGTAATATATTTATGCTAACACTACTACATCAGTGGAGTTACCAAAAATACATGCATCTTGCTCCCTCCCCCCGCTCCCCCCGCCCCTTCCTTATATACATTTTCATAGAATCATAGAACACTACAACTGGAAGGGACCTCAAGAGGTCATTGAGTCCAGTCCCCTAACCTCATGGCAGGGCCCAGTACCGTCTAGGCCATCCCTGACAGATGTCTATCTAGCCCGCTCTTAAATATCTCCAGAGATGGAGAATCCACAACCTCCCCTAGGCAACTTATTCCAGAGTTTCACCACCCGGAGAGTTAGGAAGTTTTTCCTAATGTCCAACCTAATGTCCAACCCTGTGGGGCTTTTGTTCGTTGCTGTGACAACCTCTGTGCAGAATTCTGTGTATATTTGCCCAAAGCATGTTTGTGGTGCATCTGCACAGCACCCTTACCTCGAAATATGCTATGCAATTTGTATAGTGCAAATTGCATAGGCTTATTTCAAGGTAATTTCAAAATAGCTTATTTCAAAATGTTCCTTAACCCTTGGCAATGAAGTTTACAGGGACGTCAGAATAGCAAGCCCGTTCTATTTCGATATAATGGGCTTGCTCTTAAGACACGGAATAGCAGTGTAGATGTAGCCTTGATTAGTCCAATTACTGCTGTAAGGGAAAACTCTGATGTAGATTATTATTGTACTATGGCTTCTCTATCTGTGTCAACAGTAAGCCAGGTTGAAAGGAACTTTAATAAGGTATAAACATTTCTAGAGCTCTATTTACCTTATCTGATGTTAACACCTATTTATCATGTGCCACCAATGTCATATTATTTTAATCCAATAATTTTATAAAATAGGATTTGTAGAGATGAAAATTGACATTAAGACAATAGGAAGAATAAATTCAGACATGTCATTTTCACTTGTTCCACCACAGTCTGGGATTACAACACACTGTTTTTAAATTTATCCTCAGCATAAAGATTCAAATGGCGTCAGCATAAAACAATCTTTATACCTTGCCTGTGGACTATAAGTTTCTTCCAAGTCTGCACTCCTATCTAATCTTTCCCCCAATTATACTCAATGAATTTAAGTGACAATTTTCTATATCAACTTGGAAGAACATACAGTGATAATCTGAAGCGTCAAAACACGAAGGATATAACAAAAAGCATGGAACTATTAAATTGCAATATGTGTGTCGCAAGTCCCATTTTTAATTTCACTATCATATGAATAAAGATAAAGGTTAATTCTCAAAAAGACTCATGCAGATTTCATCATCTAAATTAAATTAAACAAAAATACCCAGCTCAAAGCTTAGCAACAGATGTTATTTAACAAAATATGTATGAAGAGTTTCCAAAGAATATACTGCTTCTGATCTTCAGAGCCTCTCTACAAATGTTCATGTTAACAAGCAATCTTCAAATATCTAAATTCAGAGTGCGACAGAGATCTGAGAATATTGGTGAAATATAACAGCTCAATTTTAAAATATGCAGAAGGGAATCAAAGGAACACTCTATAAATTGACTATATTATCAGCAAACAGCAAGCTATCAAATACCAGGGGAAGAACACTGCAGCCAACACCAATGGAACAATTAGGAGTTTAAATTGTCAAAATGAATATGCTGCTGAATAGCTATAGTACACACAATAAATTAGGAATAATGTTTTATTATTAAAATTACATTTTGAAACAGCCGGCATGGGTTTTTTCCCTTAAGTTACCAGGAACAAAGAAAGAAGACAAGGCTAAAGATTACAAGTTCCATTTGCATATGAATTGAGCAATAAACATACACAATTAGTGAACAGTACATTTACTAGATTCAGAGTTCATTATTTGGAACTACACTGAGATGGTGAAAATGCACCCAATATTGAAGGGGGAAGGGGCTATAGAAATAGGTACCAGGCCTCTGATTCAAACTACTCCAGTTCATATACATGGGAAGTGGGGATGCTTACAGCACCACTAAATTTTGCTCCTAGCTTCCCTGTCTCCAGGGGCTGGCCCCGCTGTCAATTACCCACCGGCTTTGCCTGTCCTAACCCCAATGGGAACCCTCTGGCCTACGGTTGCCAAGTGTCAGTAAATTTACAAACAGTCCGTAAAAAATTATCCAAAATCGGAAATGTCCATAAAAAAATTTAGGTGTCCGTTAATTTCGTAAAAGTGCAATAAAATTTCAAAAAACAGCAATTATTCTATAGCAATTAAATTTCTTCTGTGCTGCTTCAGCCATTTTACTGAGGAGCAGTGGAAATTGGACATTGTAGTTGTTTATTTAGCTCAATGGAAAACTTCCAGGACCAGGACTAACTAAATGAACGTGAGTTAAATAGCATATTGTTCTTGTGATGTATGAATGACAACGATTACTTTTCACTTTTGGCCATTTATGTCATCTTAATATAGTATAAAAATTATGTCCGTAAAAAAATTTGTCTGTCCGTAATTTTTTTTCCCTATTTTGTCTGTAAATTAAATTTCTATGGGTTGGCAACCCTGCTCTGGCCTCAATGGCTTCATCATACCCTAGTGTCCTGCTGCCCACTGGCCTTGCTGCTCTGCCAGATGTTGAGATCCCATCTCCTGAAGGCTCCACAGCTTGCAGGCCCTGGTGTCCAGGTCACTGACACTGGAGCCGTCATTGTCACGTAACTGACAGCCTGAGCCTCAACAGCTGCCCCTAGCTGTGGTCTCAGACTAGGGCAGCAAGGGGCTGGGGTAGCCAACTCTCCCAGACTGTTGGCTGGATGCCATTGCTGTGAGTAGCAGCCGGGTGGTCCAGTCCAGGAGAGTTGGCAACCATCAGAGGGGGCATAAACTGGTGAAAGAGGGGCAGAATTCGGCATCCCCAACCCTAACAATTATTCCAGTGCCACTGCTCCAGTTTGATGACTACGTGTCACAGATACTAGCATAAATGGCATGAGCCTGCAATTTCAGCATAGAATCTGAGGACTGAATGTGACCTCTAGGGGCTGCCTCTAAAGAACCAGTGCTAGGGATCCATTTCAAAGGTTATTCATAAGCAATATCAGCATACCAGAAAGTGCATTTCCTGGAGGGTGGAAAAATAGGCAGATAGGGTTTGTAACCCTCCTTAAGACAGATGTAACAACTGCAGGGGGGGGAAGGCCTACAAACCAGCTACCCCACTATTCACCACACTCTAACTCAAACATTTAAGACATGTAGAATGGATCTAACATTCATTTTCTGAAGAACCAAGAAGCAGAAATGGAGCTCAACAGCTGTCCTAAAACAAGGATACCAGGGCACTATAAAACATACTTTCTTCCCACAAGATACCCCAAAAGTGAGAAGGGGAAGGTTCCAGTTAAGGGAAGAAAGACTGAGATAGGGTAGAAACTAGGGAATGAAAGATGTCATTATGCTAGCAACTTAATCTGATTTGTGGGCAAACCAAAAATTCCAGCAAAAGGATAACAAACTCAAGTTAGTACAACCAGGGCCAGCCCAAGCCATTCGTGCGCCCCAGGAGCGCAGTGCCGCCCCCGAGAGTGCGCGGCACACACGCGGCCCCTCCCCCAGAGCACTGGCGCAGCCCCGCCCCCACCCGGTCCGGTAGCCCCGCGTGGCGCCCCCTACAATGGGGTTCCCTGAGCAGTAGCCCGGTCAGCCCATAGCTTGGGCCGGTTCTGAGTACAACCCACAGTTCTTGGTGACTCACAGCTAGGGAGAAATTCACCCAGCTGCAGCTGCCAAAACTGTATCCATTCTGTTAGTAAAGAGATTACCTTATTTTCCAGGGCTGTTAATGAAGAGCCTTTTGCAAGCATTGAATTCATGAGAAAAATAATCCAAAACCAAAGTTCTATGTTGGATCCTATGCCTAGAGAAAGCACTGTCATTTTAGGAGGGGGGAGGAAACGGTAGCTTGCTCTTTATGGCAAGATTATTGCCATACACTTAATAGGGCCAAAAGAAAGTTTAAAGGTCTATTACTATTGTTAGTCTCAGATAATTTAGGAAGGGATTGATGTATGCAGGATAATATTTTGCAGTGGGGCCAACAGTCACCGTAGGCCTGGGGGCAAGGTTTGGGGGGATCCAGGTGTGTGGCCCCGGAGAGGGAGGAGCCTAAGGCAAAAGAGGTGGGGCCAAATGCAGTCAGTCCTTAGCACAGCCCTGAGTAAATATTAGAAAAAAACCCCAAGAGTGACTATCTTGAACAAATAGTTCAGGGACCTAACTGATACAACTTGTAGAGGTAACGTGAAACTGTAGAGGCAAGAAAAGTGAAGATCTTTCTTAGCCCTATTTAAGTCAGCCGACCAGAGAGATTTTATATATTTTATTTGGAATCTGCTATTTGGTTAAGCCAAGCTACAAGATTTTGATCAACAATGTTCAAGGCATTTTATATATAATAAACTACTCATAACTCTTACAGAAAATTACTCTAAAATACCATTAAGACTGCAGTTAAAAGTTATCATATCTATGTATAAGACAACTGAATGAAGGCTGCACAACCTTATTTCTGGCATTTCTTAAATTTAAATGCATGTTTTTGCAAACAATGTTCTTTTAATGTAGGGGTATTTTTAAATAGAAAATATTTAGAATGAACAGAAAGACAGACAGGAATGTCAAGGGTCTGGAAAGAGAATCTGAAAATCCTCACATACACTACTCATCCTTTCAAAAGACAATAATACTGAAGAAAACCTAAAATGATACAGAAAGTAAAGGTGCAATTTTCATAAATGAAAAAAAAACTTCTTATACTGTACCTGATACAGAAAACAAAGGTCTATACCTACACTAAAGGTTGTTAAAGAAAGAAAATAGGAAATTTTAAAGTAGAAGAAATGTCATTTTTTCCATTGACAAATTGAAATAATTCTTAATCTTCTGGATCACTAAACATAAAAAGATATTCCTCCAGACTCCCACAAGGTGAGTTAAGACAATCCTTTGGGACAATTTTCTGTACCAAGTTTGTTTTGCTTTGGAAAGTGAAGAATACCTAATGTCCGGGTTATTTGATTAGGTTTTAGAGCAATCAAGAATCTGTTTTGAAGTGAGGGTCACAATCAGTATGCAAAACTTCAACTGACTTGCATAATTAATGGAGAGTAAAATAATTACTGGAGGTATTCTTACCAATTAAGTATTTCATAATTTTAAAAGTTGCTTTCATAAAATGTGCAGAAGTAGAATCTGAAAAACTGAAACTCTTTTGTGATCTGAAGCTCTGATTTGTACATCAAAATGTAATTCTGCTACCCTTGCAAAAAGCAACGTTCCAATTAAGTCTTACTTGTAGAGATCAGGAAAGCAGAAGGAAAAAGGCAGTAAGCAGCCCAGAACTACCTAACAAAGCCTAATCCTGCTCCACAAAATGTTCATCCAAGATTTGGATTTTGGTTCAGATGAGATTTTACTATCACTGAGGGCATGTCTACTCTAGGACATTATTTCAAAGTAACTTATTTCAAAATAATAACCCCTGAAATAATTATTTCAAAATAAGAGTTATTCCTCATTGAAAGCTAGAATTATTATTTAAAAATAACCAGCCTGTTATTTTGAAATAACGGGCTTGGTAGTGTGGACGCTCCACTTGTTATTTCTAAATAATGGTGTAGACCAGGGCTGAGAGAGGTGTCTGAAACCGATGCAATGACTTCCAGTAGCAACAATGGAATTTCTAAGATTTAGGTCTGGTCTATACCACTTATGCCAATCTTTAACAGAGAAATCTAGGACATCATTTCCACACATTGGTGCTTAAATGTTAGGCTCCTAAATAAAATGGTCTAATTTTCAAAGGCACCGAGTATCCACATTCCATTTTGTTTTAACATAGCCTAAACTTGCATAGCAACATAGCTATATGACTACTCAATTTTTAAGTTTGCCCTTAAGCTTTGTTTTTCTGTGTTCTGTCTGGGAGTGCAAAATAAACACATGACATAAGTGATGCTCAGAAGCCAAAATTATTAAGATTACATGCCCTTCATTTTATTTGAGTTTGGGAGAGTTACAGTATGTTTCTTAAAGAAGTTTCATGCAATTTACAATGTAAAATATTATTCCATGCTAATTAATAAAGATACAGGTCACCATGAGAAATGTTCTATATGTTCTTGCACACAAACCAAGAAAGAAAAGGCTCATTAAAGCAAGGGCTGATTTTGTTTATCCAGCACCTAGGAAATTAGTGGGGCCGCTGGGCATTATCATGATACAGTTAAAATAGAATAGTTCTCATAGGTTCCCAAATAATAAATATAGTATCTTTACAGCTTCCCAAAGCATTACAGGCATGTTTCCATATGCAGTTTTTATGCTTTGAAGATAATTAAACAAATATAAATGCACCAAGAAAACTCTTAAAATTCCTTGTTATGTTTAGTACCTGAAAATCTATTTGAAATATTCTCTACCGTATTGAATTTCTGTCTGAAATAGCTGATGTAAGCAGTAGATAGAGTATGGCAGGTGCCCCATTCATTGTTTTATCATTTCATTCTGTCCATACAATCCCCGAGAGAAAGATGCGCTGTCTGTCCATGAAAAATAAGCCACTGTCTGTGGCTTATGAAAACAATGATAGAATTTTAAATACGTTCAAAAAAACGAAGACATTACCATTTACATTATTCTAGAAGCACTAGTGGAATGGCTATATTCAATCACACAATGAAAAAAGTATTGCAATTAAAACAGGCACCATAATGAGGAACTGAGATCCCAGATTTTTTATTAGTTTGCTAAACAAAGCCTTCCAAAATGTCAAATAATGAAGTAACATGGCTATTGCACACAATGTGAAGAATGCATTATTAGACACAGCAGTAAATGTGAAATGTAATATACTATAGAGATATTTTTCAGTTCAACAATGGGTCTTTAATTTCTCATTTCTCCTGCTGTTAACTGTTAATCTCCCATAAATTTTACTCTCATCAGATATTGCCCTAGCCAGATAGAAAAGCTGTTTTGGTTTAATTAAGTGATTCTTCTAATGAGGCACAGTCAGACAAATTCAGACATGCCTTAAGCAACAGCAAGGCAGGTGATTACAAACACCACAGAGCATGTGCGTTCAGAAGTTATATTTGATTGGAAGAATCTTTTCTGTAAGGGTGTGGCTAAACCGGGAAACAAGATTATGATTGAATCTGTCTCTTTACAAATCACATATGTGTTGGGAGTAAAAATGAATAAAATGTAAGAAAGTAAAAAGCGCAAACCAACCCAAATCCTACAATTAGGTCCTAAATTTGAGTAGCCACCAAAGGTGACAGCTTTGAAAAAGCATTTTAAAAAAAAGAAATCCAATGGCATCAGTATGTGTAACTTAACCCTCACTATTGTGTAAAAGGGCAACAGGTTAGCACAATGAAATATAAATCCCATTAAAACTTAGTGGGCTGGGGAGGAAGAAGTGACGGGGCTAAAAGTACAGTGGCAATCATCTTGGACAGCCAAGCGGAGAGGAGACACAGGGGCAGCCACACTGAGAAGAAGCAAACAAGCAGTGAGGAAGCAGGGTGGTGACTATCTGGAAAGGGGACTGACAAGCAAGGGAGAAAGGACTCCATCTCACCAAGGTGCTATCTTTTGACAGAAGCTAGATGTCTGAATAAGGAAAAACACTTTCAGATAAAGACCTTCTGCTCTCCCCAAATGAAACCATAAAAAGGGTAACACTTCCTCTTTACTTATGGTGTCAGAAAGGGAAGCCTGACCTGAAGGCTACTACTAGACAAAAATATGATGAATAAGGAGATGAATGTAGAGCTCCAGATCAATATTAGAACATCACAATTGAAAATAGTGAAATTAATAAAAAGAAAAACTAAAGAATAAAAGGGTAAATGAACAAGTGAACACTTGTACTGAGAGGGACCCTAAAGATCTCTTTCCCCCAATGTCCTCTGTAGACTCTAATTTTTTTCGTATAGACAGTTTGATTTTGATGATTTTCCAATGGAACCCAAATAGGGTTCCATCTTGGTAGGCAGGATTCCATGATTGAAAAATCATGGAAGTAAAGATTACAGAAGACGGGAAAAGGGCATATATAGTGCCCATCTATAAAAAGGGAAATAAGAACAACCCAGGAAACTACAGACCCATAAGTTTAACTTCTGTGCCAGGGAAGATAATGGAGCAAGTAATTAAGAAATCTATCTAGACTTTAGTAAGGCATTTGACACGGTCTCATATGACCTTCTATCAATAAACTAGGAAAATACAACTTAGAGGGGGCTACTATAAGGTGGGGGCATAACTGGCTGGATAACAGTTCTTAGTAGTTATTAACAGTTCACAATCATGCTGCAAGGGTGTAAGTGGGGTTCCGCACGGGTCTGTTTTGGGATCAGTTCTGTTCAGTATCTTCATCAATTATTTAGATATAGGCACAGAGAGTATGCTTATTAAGTTTGCAGATTATACCAAGCTGGAAGAGGTTGTAACTGCTTTGGAGGATAGGGTCAAAATTCAAAATGATCTGGACAAACTAGAGAAATGGTCTGAGGTAAACAGGATGAAGTTTAATAAGGACAAATGCAAAGTACTCCACTTGGGAAGGAACAATCAATTTCACACATACAGAATGGGAACTGATTGTCAAGGAAGGAGTATGGCAGAAAGGAATCTAGGGGTCATAGTGGACCACAAGCTAAATATGAGTCAACAGTGTGACATCATTGCAAAAAAAGCAAACATGATTCCAGAATGCATTAACAGGAGCATTGAGCAAGACACAAGAAGCCATTCTCCTGCTCTACTCTGCTGATTAGGCACCAACTGGAGTATTGTGTCCAGTTCTGAGCACCACATTTCAAGAAAGATGAGGAGAAATTGGAGAAGATCCAGACAAGAGCAACAAAAATGATTAAAGGTCTAGAAAACAGGACCTGTGAGGGAAGACTGAAAGAATTGGGCTTGATTAGTTTAGAAAAGAGAAGACTGAGGGAGGGACATGGTAGCAGTTTTCAAGTATCTAAAAGGGTGTTACAAGGAGGAGAGAGAAAAATTGTTCTCCTTGACATCTGATAATAGGACAAGAAGCAATGGGCTTAAACTGCAGCAAAGGAGGTTTAGGTTGGACATTAGGAAAAAATTCCTAACTGTCAGGGTGGTTAAACACTGGAATAAATTGCCTAGGGAGGTTGTGGAATCTCCATCACTGGAGATATTCAAGAGCAGGTCGGATAGGTATCTATCAGGGATGATCTGGACAGTACTTGGTCCTGCTGTGAGAGCAGGGGACTGGACTCAATGACCTCTCGAGGTCCCTTCCAGTTCTATGATTCTGTGATTCTATGGTTCCATCATAAAACTGCCTGATTTCCTGGCAGCTTGTTTTGCCTGGCTCCACCTGACAGGCTGATCAAATTAAGAGTCCAAGGATCTCAGAGAGCTGGCTCCCAAGATTGCAGCCTCTCAGCAGAGTCCATAAACGCTGGCAGACTGCCCCGATCCTGTGATCCATTTTTTTCAATGAGAATTTCAAGATTTTGAAATTCCTCTCTTTGTACAGTAATTAATTAGTATTTATCAGAGGATCCAGTTCTTATCCAGTGAATTCATCTTGATTCTACAGTTTCATATTGTTTGCAATATTCATTTGAGGAGGCTGGAAGCACAAAATGTAACACTAAGTAAATTCAAGATAATATAAAAACAAATGGTGTATGTAACACATGAATATTTAATAAAATTTGATTTTTCCTTAAATTTGTATCCATCAGGGAACTAACACCCCTTGCAGAAGAAACAAGAGTTTGGGCATCCACAGAGTATAGGGACCAGGCAATAACAGGAGAGGAAAGGGTGAAAGGGAGCACTGGGAAATGAGAACAAGGAAATGAAACTAATGTTAAATACTGTTATGTGTTTTGACAGAGAAGATATCACATCCCATTTGAGCTGCAAATGTAATTCAATATATTGAATGATTTGTGAGATGGAGAACAGAACTCAGTCTCTGCACAGGAAGATGTAACAGGATTAGGAGAGAAGGGATGACAAAAGGAGACAGTGATAACACTGAAAAAATGAAATGGTCAAACCAAACATTAAAACATTTGCTATTAATGTGTTAAATAATCCAAGAAGGAGAAAAGCTACTTGTAAGTGAACTATCAAAGGGAAGATCAGCTGTTGTATTTTTCCAGAAAACTCATATAAAAAAAGTCAAGAGCATAAAAAAGCATACAACTCATGTTGGCAAAGATTTTTTCCTGATATAGATAAAAAAAGAAAATAGCAGCAATTTTAATATAAAAGAATCTTCCCTTCATTAAAAAGGAATTAGGTGAGATGTAGAAAGAAGATTTATATTGATAAGGGATCAACCTATACCCTAATTAGGATGGGAAATAGTTTATCAATTTTTGGCTAATATTATAAATTTTTCAATAGTCAAAATCATAATCGGAGACACCTAAACATCCCACTAAGCCTCTAATGATAAACATTTAAAAAACTATAAATAGATGATCAAAAACATCAGTGAAGAACTCTGAGCATTATTGCCTTGGGAGGTATCAGTACGTCTTTCTCAGAGATTGTACATTTTCCTCTCCCAACCAGGGCTGTGACAGAATTGCTGGCACTCTGAGCAACGAGAAGAGAGTGGGGTGGGCGGGCAAGGGAGGGCAACTCCAAGCCCCTGAAAAGGTCAGGGCCTCTGGCAGATGGCAAGACTGCAGGGGCTAGCCTTCACCAGCCAGCTATTCAGCATTGCCTGGCCTGTGCCACCCAACCCATGCCAATCGAGGCTTCGGCTGTGATTTAAAGGGCTTGGGGCTTTATCCGCTGCCACTACCACATATCACTGTGCTGGTAGCCAGGGGCCCTTTTAAATCACCAGGCCCTGGGACAGCTGTCCTTTTTTGTGCTCCCCTATCATCAGCCCTGGATTCAAACTAGAAACTAATGATAAAGGTCAACCATTTAAAAACTTGGTCAGAAATGCATCTAAAGCAGTAAAGAGAGGGAAATTAATTAGCCTACCATCTCAGAGGAGGGGAGAAAGAAAGGGAAGAAAAAAAAAAATTAGCAAAGGAGATTTAAAAATTTGCAAATTCTGTCTCAAAGAACTGGATCTAGAAGTATATTAAACAATCTCCTTCCTCAGAGGGCAACTAAATGCCACATTTCTAGAAAAAACTGAAGAAGCCTCAGCTGGCTGAAATAAAGTTATTATGAAAGTGTCAATAAAGCTAATAAGCTCCATGGCTTTAGATCAAGAAAAGAGAAAGAAAATTAACAAATGCATGAAATAAACGTAACTGCAAACAAGGGAGTAAAATTTAACATGAGCGAGATTATTGAATTCAGGAGGGAGGTTTATACACACACAGACACATGGCTCCAACTATAAAGAACCTATGGAGATAATTATGTAAGATATTAATAAAGCTAATATGCCGTGGTTCACTCTGAAACTGTTGACAGCCTAAAGTCAGTTTTAACACAAAAAGCTTTTGCCATTATAGTAAAGTCAGCTGGGCCTGGTCTACACTAAAGGGGAAAGTTGACTTGAGATACGCAACTCCAGCTACATTAATTACGTCGCTGAAGTTGAAGTATCTTAACTGGCATTTTGGCACCGTCCACAAAGCAGGAGGTTGATGGGAGCACACACACTCCCATCAACTTACCTTACTCCTCATGAAGAGCGGGACTACCAGCACCGACAGGAGAGCCCTCTCAATTTGAATTAGTGCGTCTCTTCACTAGACGGAATAAAATTAACCCAACACCAGCACTTTTTATACACTTTGAGCAAATATAAACCTGGCAGCATTTCTGTGGACACACTTCAAGCTGGGAGTGAAAATTCCATCTTGAGGAGACATATTGGTGCAAGGTCAAATTAAGCTAATGGGCTAAAAAAAAAAAAGTAGTCACAACAATGGGAGTATGTACCTACCATATCAAATGGGTACTTCCTTGTGCTGGCTAGCTCTTCCTACTACTTACCCAGTGTTCTTAACACACTAGCTTGCGCGCAGACCTAGCACAGGTATGTTTCCTCAGGTTGGAATTTACACCTGCAGCCTGAAATGTAGACATACCCTCTAATGCAGATGTAAGTGGAGAAATGGTTTCACTTTTGTGGGGAACTTTTCTGGCTTATAAACTATCTTGTGGAATTAGCTAGTGAAAGGATCTAAGTCTTCACTCCCACTCCCCTTTACCCAGAAGCCTTAAGGCTTGACCTTTAGGACTCCCCTGTGCAGCAGAGTCCACATAACCCCAATAAGGCTGGGCCCGGGATTCCTGGGGGGGGGGGGCTCGACTCCCCAGTATTGTCGTGGTCACTTAGGACAAGGGCTAGAGTGTTCTCTCCTCTCTGGATGCTTCCCTGACCCACTGATCATTGCATATTTTTCAAGCAAATATAATTTATTAAAACAATCAATTTTTTTTAATAAGGAGAACATTGGAAAGGTTAAAGGAAAACCCATAACCCTGCTTTGTGGCATGGGGACATCACAAACAGCAGTCTCTTGGAGTGTAAGGGAAGTTCACAGTCTGTTCTGCACACATTCCAGAGTCCTCCTGGCTGTGCTGCCTGGATGCTGCATGTCAGACACTTGCTCTTCAGGCTCTGTGTGACAGAACCATTCTTCGCAGATCCCCCCCCCCCCCCCCCCGTTTTGGGTTACAATCCATCTCCATGTCTGACCTGGAGGACCTTTTTACTGGTTGGGTCTCCCCTGCACTAAGCCTGTGGTTGCCAACTCTTCTGGTTTTGCCCGGAATCTCATAGAATTGGGCTTAATATCCTGGAGGCTACTGCAGCCAATCCGGGAGATTTTGGGCTGCTAAAAGTCTGGTGGTGCAGTAGGACTGAAGCAGGCTTCCTGCCTGTACTGGTCCCACATGCTCTCGGAAACAGCTGGCATGTCCCTGTGGCCCCTGGCAGGAGGACAGGCAGTGTCCATGTGTTGCCCCCACCCCAAGCACTGATTCCAAACTCCCTCCCAGAGCCCTTACCCCCTCCTATACCCCAACACCCTGCCCCAGGTTTAGTCCAGAGGCCCCTCACATACTCTGTACCCAGAGCCTACAACCCCGACCTCTTGCCCCATCCCTGGGGAAGTGAGTCAGGGTGGATGAGAGTGAGTGGAAGGAGTGGGGATGGAGTGAGCAGGGACAGACCCTCAGAGAAGGGGCAGGAAAGGGGCATGGCCTCTGGGAAGGGCAGGGGCAGGGCAAAGGTGTTTGGATTTGTGTGCTTAGACAGTTAGCAATCCTAGCTGGGACCTCTGCTCAAGGTCCCTTCCCCCTCTTTGTTCTCATGATCTCTGCCTTGGACCAGGAAGGCACCTGCCGTCTCCGGGCCCTGGCAGGCTCCTGGGAGCTGGCAGACTGCTCCTGGGGAGCGGCGGAGGGCTGGCTGCCAGTGGCTTGCTGGCTCATGTTTTGGGGCCACTGGGTCAGGGGCAGTGACTGCTGGCTCTGGGATGGCAGGCTTGGAGCTGGCACAGGCACTGTGGCCAGAGTCAACCCCTTTAAGGGCTCTGGGGATGGGGGAGGGAGAGGAGTGTTCTTGGTTGAGGCTGGAGTGACCACCAGGGCACCCTGGGAAGGGCTGGAGGCCCCCCTATTTCGATATAAGTGTCTACACAGCACTTATTTCGAAATAGCTATTTTGAATTTGGCGTTATTCCTCGTGGAATGAGGTTTACCAAATTCAAAATAAGCACTCCACTATTTCAAATTAATTTTGAAATAGCGGTTTGGCTGTGTAGACGCTAGTAAAGTTATTTCGAAATAACGTCTGTTATTTCGAAATAACTTTGCTGTGTAGACATACCCTTAGATATACAGCGACAATAAGGTCAAGCAAATCTCTGGATGCAACGTGCATGAAGGTTGTACAGGTTGGACCTCCCTGGTCTGGCACTCTCGGGACCTGACTGGTCCTGGATTATGGATTTTGCCAGACCAGGGGAGGTCATTTCTGGCCCCCCCCGCCACCAGCCTCCTTCCAGCCCTGGCCCAACCTCCAGCCTCCTGGCTGTCTCCCCCCGTCACGGACCCATGCTGCCCTGCTGGGCAGTCCCGCTGCCTCCACACACTGGGCTCCCACTGCAGCGCCCGGCAGCCCCGCCACCTCCGCACTCCTATTCCTGCTGCTGCACCAGGCAGCCCCGCTGCCTCTGTGCGCTGGGCTCCCACTGCTCTACTGGGCAGCCCCACTACCATGCACAGGGTTCTCACTGCCCTGCCGGGAAGCCCTACTGCCATGTGTTGGGCTCCCGTTGTCCTGCCAGCCTGCAGGGCTCCCAGGTGCTAGCTCTCCACCAAGACTCTCTGGTCCTGGAACACCTGTGGTCTTGCTGGACCACAGATATTCCAGGACCAGAGAGTCCTGGTTAAGAGAGTTTCAACCAGTACTTACAAACATAGAATTGCATACAAAAAAACAGCATTCAAAACTAAATAATTTAAAACTCTAGAGTCTAGAAAGATGGTTCAGTTCTACTTCTTGTAGAGCCAATTGCTCAGACAAACAAGTTTGTTTACATTTGCAGGAGATAATATTGCCTACTTCTTGTTTACAATGTCATCTGTAAGCAAGAACAGGCATTTGTTGTAGCCAATGTCACAAGATATTTATGTACCAGATATGCAAAAGATTCATATATCTCTTCATGCTTCAACCTCTGTTCCAGAGGACATACATCCATGCTGATAACTGGTTCCTCTAGATCGGTGGTCTCCAAACTTTTTAATCACAAGACCACTTTTTCAATTTAAGTGCAGTGTAAGAGCTACCTCAAACCCACATACCCTTGTCCCACTTCCTTCTTGCCCCTTCTTTGAGGCCCTGCCCCTGCTCCATCCCTTCTCTGAGGTCTCACCCTGCTCATTCCATTCTCCTCCATCCTTTCTCACTTTCACCAGGCTGGGGTAGGGGGGTTGGGGTGCAGGCTCTGGTCTTGGGCCAAGGGGTTTGGTCTGTGGAAGGGGCTGTGGGCTTAGTCCAGGGTGGGGGCTTGGGGTCCAGAAGGGGTTTCAGGGTGCAAGCTCTGGGAAGGAGTTTAGGTGCAGGGGGGACTCACATCTGAGGTAGGAGGTTGGGAGTAGGAAGAGGTTCAGGGCTGGGAGAGGGGTTCAAGAAGCAGGCTCTAGCTGGGCACTGTTTGACTGAGATGGGTTCTAGGTAGTGGAGTTAAGGCAGGTTTACTCCTGCTCTGGCCCTGCACAACTCCTGAAAGCAGCTGGCATGTACAGGAATGGCTCCATGGCTCCATGTGCTGCCCCTCATCTTCAGGCACTGAGCCCACAGCTTCTACTGGCCCCAGTTCCCTGTTATTGATCAATGGGAGTTGCAGGAGTGGTGTCTGCAGGCAAGGACAGCACGTGGAGAGCCCCTGCTCTGTCTTTCTCAGGGACTGCAGAGACATGCCAGCCACTTCCAGGAGCAGCAATTACCACAGGGATAATCACTCCAGCCACGACAGGTTGGGCGTTCTAGAACTCACTACTCAAAGAATTAAATTTAAGCATAAGAGAGAAATGAATATTATGAAATGCACAGACCAGCCAAAAACCAAAAATAACCCACTTTGCAAGCGGTAATAGGAACAAACCGCCTCCCCGCCACATATGTGTTAGGTCAGGAGATGAGGACAGCTGGGTTTTTGTGAGAATGACAGAGACATAGTGTGTGAGAGTGACAGAGATTTGCATTGCCAAGCTCCCTCCATCCCCTTCTCTTTGTGTGGAGACAGGTACAGAAATGGGGGGAGGAGGGACACCTTGACATCAGTGCCCCGCCCTCCTCCTTCCTCCCACACTCCACAGCAAGCAGGAGGCTCCCGGGGGAAACTCCAAGGCAAAAGGAAGAAGCAGCATGACAGTGGGTGAAGGAGCAACTAAAGTGCCAGCACTTAATAGCTTCCCGGCCAAACCAGTCAGGATCACTTGTCAGAGGCTCCAAGATCTACCGGTAGATCCCGATCTACTGATTGGTGACCACTGCTCTAGATAACAATCCAAAATAGTGTGGACTGTAGGAAAGGGGTTAGACTGACAGTTGTAGTGAGCCAGTGAGGCAAGCAGTTAGACTGGAGGTTGCCATTTTCCCCAGATGGAGCGAGATAATACTCAGCCTATTGCCACCCTTAAGTGCAAGACCCACTGTGTGAAATTGGGAGCTTTCTCACAATATGTACATCTGCCTTCAACTATACAGAACTTCAGACTTGATCATTAGTCCATCCTAATGAAGAAGTCAGTGGAGCTGCCTTTTTTTTTTTTTTGTTTTTTTTTTTTTTGTCTGATTGAAGTCTGGTTTGGGTTTTTTTATGCCTCTCACAAATGTGGCTCTTTTCCTCTAAATCTAGACAATTACAACTCATTACAAAGTCAAAGAGCTATTTAACACCAACTAAACAGGAAATAAACAAACAAACAAGCAAACACCAACTAAACAGGAAATAAATAAACTTTACAGTGAGAGTGTCCATGAATCATGCCTGTAGGTCCCTGTATTCTTTATACCTGAATCACTGTAATGTTTTATATATTGTAAGTGTATATAAAAGCAATTTACAGTACTCATAAAAAGTATAAAAATACTTCAACATATTTTGTTCTTTTGAAATGTATTCCTTTGTAAGAACTGCTAAGGCTGTTCTCTCAGAAAAAAATCCTTTAAAATAGTGAACTTTTTTACCTTAAGAAGTTACTCTGTAAATGTAAGTACTCAAGCTGACACACACAAAAAATGCATCTATTTTTAAATAATTTAAAACCTCATGAAGACTGGGACAGCATTTACAATATTGTTGCTTAAATTTGTAACAAGAGGAGAAGAAACTAAAAATTATTAGTGTACATTTCAGTATATCCCATGCTACCCTAGTAATATGTTTTTGAAGAACAGAAATAAATGGCTCTCTTTTGGGGGACAAATGTTAACTGAATACATGTGTAAAGATGCACTGTGCTTTTGTAATAGGCATTTTCAAAATGATGCAACCATATGTCAATGTTGGTATGGAAACTAGCATAATTTGACTGAACCTGCTTTGGATATATATTATAAGAAGTATTTTAATAAGCGTTCCCTAAATATTAAGTACACCACTACTATACAGATTTTATTAATCTTACTGGTCATGTTAACCACCACTGCATTTCCTGTTTTGTTAACCAGATTTTCTGTCTTTTTTTCCTAATGCCAGATTATAATTGGTAATTAACTCCATCAGCTGGTATTAAAGCCAAATTGAAACTTTCTGGTCTCAAATCACCTGGAGCTAGAGGTGAGTCATTAAGTTCTCCCTTTCACCACACCTGATAACTAGAAAAAATGGCAACAGCAGTTGCCACAAAGAAGATATTCCAAAAGATATTTTCTGAGTAATTTGTACAAGATTGCCCTGCCTCCTCCCATCACTAGAAAGATACTATAAGGGACACCTAGGGGTTGTCCACACAATGGGGGAGACATCGATCTAAGTTATGCAACTTCAGCTATGTGAATAGTGTAGCTGAAGTCAATATATTTATATCTATTTATCACGGTGTCTTTGCAACAGTGTGTTGATAGGAGATGCTCTCCCATCAATTCCCCTTGTGCCTCTTGTTGAGGTGAAGTACTGGAGTTGATGAGAAAGCAATTGGTGGTCAACTTATCATGTCTCCACTAGATATGATAAATCAACTCCTGCTGGATTGATTACATCAATATCAATCTGGTCTGTAGTGTATACCAACCCCAAGTCTTGGAAAAACATAAAAGAAAATTTAAATTAAGCAGTTTGACAGGATATATTATGTACCAGATAATGCGTTATCAGAACAAATCTGCACTGCAGCCCTTACCATGTTTCAGCTTTTCCCTTCTAGCCAATTTGAAGCCAGTTCTTACTGTCTGGGTTACCTGGAGGTTTCTCATTGCAGTTTGAATACTTAGGCTCTGATTCTGTGTTACACTGTCCCTACATTAAGAGCTGGAACTGGGAGGGAAGTTCCTTTACACATTTTTTCACCCTCTCTATTCCTGGATAGCTATGTGGTTGTCTTGTCCACTATGGAATATGGGAATCAGAGAATAAAGGTAGGAAATATATTTTCAGTGAAGAGTAAAGCTGCCAAAAATGCAGTTTTAAGAAATCAAACTATTCACTAATTCAAGGCAAATGCAGCTAATACTTTCATCTGAATTTTGAATAAAGAAAAAAATTCAAAATTCATGCAAGTTGATTCTAGTCAACATTTTGTTCCAAACATGTCAATCCACTCAATCGGAGCTAAACTTTTAATTTTTTGTCTTGGCAAGAGGGGGAAAAACTCCCTACAAAATAATTCTACCACCGCTAAATTGAAAAATCAAATATTTGCTCAGCTCTATCAGAGAAAAACAGGAGCTTATTCTATTCTAATCACACGCACATTTTCTTCTCCTCTCTGGATTGACCATGAAAAGCTTCCTACACCAGGAGCTCAGAGCAGGCCCAGTACAGAGTTACTCCAACAATCCAACACTAGCAAAGAATCCCCTTTATTCAGGGGTTTATTCCACCCAAGGCCTATTTTCACCCACTTTAAATTCCCTTTATGGTAAATGGTATAAAGGAAGTTTACGGAAAACAGAGATTTGGCCCTTTAGACTTTAAGCATATGGTTACACTGCAACTCGACACACATGCCTGGTTCATCCTGGCTGACTTGGACTCCTGAGGTTTGGGCTGTGCGGTTGTTTAACTGTAGTGTAGACATCTGGGCTTTGGCTAGCACCTGGGTTCTAGAACCCTATCACATAGGAGGGTGTCAGAGCTCGGGCTGCAGCTGAGTCACATTGTCTACACAGCAGTTACACAGACCTGCAGCCCAAGCCTCGTGAGCCCAAGTCAGCTGGCACAGGCCAGCTGTGGGCATCTATTTGGAGTATGAAGTCTGTGGGGGTGAAAGGAAGGAACAACTAATCCAAGCAATTATTCTAACTATAGGGAAGAGGGGCCCTGCATCTGGGGGCATGCTGCCAAATCCAGGTTGACAGGCCTTTGCTTGTGTTGCTCATGCGAGTGAGCTAAAAATAGCTCTCTACACCGTGCTTTGCTATTGGGATTCAGATTGGAGCTTTGGCTTCACACACACATACACTCCCCACCCTTCCCACCCATCTTGAGAGCTCAAGCTCCAGTGCGATCCCCAGTGTAAAAGCAGTGTCTGTACAGCTATTTGTAGCTGTGACAGAGTCTGTAGTGTGCAATCTGGACTGTGGAACTGTTCAGCCCTCTGTCCCACGAACCTGGGCTAGCCTTCAGATTGTGATGCTCATGTCAAGCTACAAACCTCTAGCAGTTACTTCACTTAAGGGTGCATCTATCCAGCACTGTTATTTTGGAATAACTGATGTTAGTTCAAAATAACAATGCGAGCGTCTACACAGCAATTCTGTTATTTTGAAATAATTTCGAAATAACAGATGTCTTCTTCATGGAATGAGGTTTACAGAAGTCAGAGTAATAATGCCTATTCTGAGCTAGCTATTTCAAAATAGCTGTAGCGTGGACTAGGGATGTAATAGTATAGTCGATTAATCAATTAACCAATAAGCAAAAGCTTATAGGTTGATGCTATAGACTACACGCATTTCCCTCCCCCCACCTTTGCCAGTAAATTTTTTAGCAGGCTGCCCAGCAGCCCAGCTCAGCTCTAGCTCACACCAGGTCCAGAACCTACTCCTGCTGAGGCTCTGCATTTAAAGTGTATTAGGAGCCAGGTAGGCAGGCAGCCCAGCTCAGTTCCAGCTCATGCTGGGTCCCGGAGCTCAGACCCACCTTAGACAGGGGCTGCTGCCACCCCACACTGCTGCATCTTTATGAGAGGCAACAGCACTGAGCAACAGCCAGCCAGTCCACAAGGGGAGCTAGTTTTTAAACTGGTTCCTCTCATGGACCAAATCCTGCCTGACACCCTGTACTGCTGCCTCTGATACAGTGGCTGCTGGCCCTGCCCCCGGGGACTATAGAATAGTCAACTAACTGATAAGAATTCATGAGGTTATTCAACTAGTCAATTAACCAATATTTAACATCCTTAGCATGGACGCGCCACTGCTGCTATTTTGAAATAGCTCCTCCCCAGGGCCATTCAAAGTAATTACTCCCTAGCGCTTCTTGGGGCTTTAAATTGCGGTAGCACGTCCACATTAGGGGAGCCTGCATCAGACTAATTTCAAGGCTTCCCTGTAGTGTAGATGTGCTATTTCAAAATAAGCTCTGTCAGAATATTTCTTCCGGAATAGCTTATTCCGAAATAAGTGTGCAGTGTAGATGTACCCTTTAGAGATATCAAGAGGCAGGGCCACACCCAACTGAGTTATATGAACAAATGTTCCAGTTACTCATGATCAATAAAAAGGCTCTAGCCAGTTCCCTCCAACTCCCTACATCCCAGGTCTGTACCATTTTAAACTGTCCAAGGCTCCCTTCGCAGTGCAAGTTCACGACGTAGTTCACCACTCCTTCAATGTGGAATGGACATGCACTAGCCTTTGTGAACTGAGCTGACATATACAAGAGCCTCACATTTCAAAAGCAGGGAACACGGGGCCAGCGGGGGACTGCTTGAGACCCCCGCTGGCACATTGCTCCCCTGCAAACTTTGCTTTTGAAATGTACAAGAGCCCCTTCCGGAGCTTTTGTACACATTTCAAAAACAGGGAGCATGGGGCCAGCATGGGACTGCTTGAGTCCCCCACTCACTCCGTGTTTCTTCAGCACTTCTGCTTTTGAAATGTAGCAAGAGCCTGACAACTGCTACATTTCAAAGGTGGAAGTGCTGCCAGTTCCCCGCTGTGCCCCTGCCCACCACCCGTGGAGACTGTGCTGGGGGGAACCGGCTTTTAAGTCAGCTTCCCCCAGCACTGGGTCTTGCCCCCCCACCTTGGTGCCTCTCTCTGAGGGAGGCAGCAAGGAGGGGAGAAAGCGACTAGTTGAGACACTAGTCAACTAGTCGCATACATCCCTTACTCTATCTATAAACTAAACAACAGTATTTTCTGTCATTGTTTTTCTTTAAAAGAACTAGCTTGGCTACGGGTGAGGGAACACATTAAAAAGTCTTGGCGTGTAGATACTACATAATCCAATGCAACATTTCTATACTACAAGTTTATAACAGGACATGTAAAAAATATCAGGTTTGATTTTTAGAAGTTCACAACAGTCAAATCCAAGTGAAGTCCAAGAGAGCTGCTGAAGCTCATCATTACTGAACAATCAGGCCCCCCATGCCTAAATACCGTACAGGAGAACTATGATTTGTGTTGTTAGTCACAAATTACAAAGGCCAGCATGACATTCAAGTCAAAATGTATCCTTTATACACAGAGGATTTTTTTTTCTTTTTCACATTCTTTTCAACTCCAACTTTCTCACAAAAGCAATGTTTAAAGAGTTCCTTGGCAATCATTTTATCATCAGTTGAAATCACTTCTAAACTGACCTTGGCTTCAGTTGAAATACACTAAATTGATTAACCCTATCAACACCCAACATTTACTATACATACACACACAAAAATAATAATGGTATATCCTACTACCATTGAAGAAAATAACTGAGATGCTAATTTCACAATACTATGTGAAAAAGCCATCTGAGCAACAATTACTAATACAAATTTTTGCATTGCTGTGTTAAAAAGCCATCTGAATATCACACAGTCACACTCAGATATTACATGTATAAAACTGAACATAATACTCCTAATATAGAAACACACTCAAAAATAAAATGTCCCATTAGTCTTCTAATCATATATATAGTAGCCCATTGTCTGTGAGTCTGTAACGCTGACGTATACGACCACGCTCCCTGGCCGTGTACGTCAGCGCCCCCCTTCCCCTCCCTCGGTGGTGGTTCGGCCAAGCGCTGCGCCGCTCAGCCGGGCCCCGGCAGGGGAACAAGCGATGGCAGCGCCTTTGTCCACGCCCCACACGTGGGGAGCGTGGACTCAAAGGGCCGCTGTCGCCGCTGTTCTCTGCCGGGCCCAGCTGAGTGCTCAGCTGGACCCGGCGGGAGCACCGCTCAGCTGGGCTCAGCTGAGCGCAGCGTGCCACGGAGGGAGGGGAAGGGGGCGGAGCTGGCCAGAAGGGGGCAGGAAGCAGAGCTGGGGGATCGGGGCTGTGGGGCTGGAGGGGAGGATGGGGGCCGGAGGAAGAGGGGAGGGAAGCAGCGCGGAGGGAGGAGGGGTGTCTGGGGCTGTGGGGCTGGCTGGCAGGAAGAGGGGCGGAAGCAGAGCTGGGGATCGGGGCTGTGGGGCTGGACGGGAGGAGGGGGCAGGAAGCAGACCTGGCGGAGGGGGGCAGCCACTGGCTGCAGCCGGACCCCAAACGGCCGCTTGCCGCCGCTTGCTCCCCGGCCGCGGCCCAGCTGAGTGGCGCTGGTGCTGCGCCACTCAGCTGAGTCCCGGTGGGACAGGAAGGGGGGCAGGGCGGTGACGTACACGGCCAGGGGGCTGGGCCGTGTACGTCCACCGCCCCTTCCTCTTCCCGCCGTGGCACTGAGTGGTGCGCCCCTCAGCCGGGCCGCCGCGGGGGGGGGCGGGCGGTGACGTAGACAGCCCTGCCCCCGGCCGTGTGCGTCACCGCCCGCCTCTCTCCCCACGGCGGCCCGGCTGAGTGCGCAACACTCAGCCGAGCCGCCACGGAGGGAGGGGAAGGGGGCGGGTGGTGACGCATGGCCAGGGGCGGGGCCATGCACGTCATCGCCCCTTCCTCCCGCTGTGGCACTCAGCTGAGTGCTGCGCCTCAGCCGGGCCGGGAGCCAGCAGCGCAAGGGGCTGTTTCGGCTCCCCCGGGGTGGGAGGGAAAGGGAGGGCAGTGACGTACACGGCCCCGCCCCCTGGCCGTGTACGTCACCTCCCCGCCCCCCTCCCTCGCAGCAGCCCGGCTGAGCAGGCAGCACTCAGCCAAGCGCCACGGCGGGAGGGAAGGGGAAGGGGAAGGGGGGCCGGGAGAGACGGAGAGGAGAGAGAGGCAGGAGGAGGAGGAGAAGAGAAAGGAAGAGTGAGAGGCAGGAGGGGGAGAAGAGAAAGAAAGAGACGGAGAGAGAGGCAGGAGGCGGAGGAGAGCTGAGGGGGGCGGAGGCAGTAGGAGGAGAGAGAGAGAGAGACAGAGCGAGAGAGCTCAGGAGAGAAGGGGGGGCAACTTATGACGGGCTAATTGGCTAGTATTGAATAGTGTCTATTTATATTCAGAACTATATTATCCTAAGCAAGTTAAAGCAATTGAAAATTGCATTTGTTTTCATATCCACATAATTTCAAATGTTATCCCTCCCTGCTGTCTTGCTACACCCCTCATTTTTATGTAATGCATGTTACTAGGTTTATAAGCTTCTTGGGCTACATATTGTGAAGCCCCAAGCACTTACCTGTGCTGTTATAAACAGTAAAATAATTCCTTAGATGTGGGCTTCCAGAGTAAAAGAGTCAATTAGAGGACTTTTCTGGCACAGATACTGATAATTTGCTGGTGAGCTTTGATTTGTAGAATATATTAAAAAACTGTTCTTCAATTAATATATTGAGATACTTACAAATTTTCGGTCAGATAATTTTTAAGACCTCCATAAGGAATGGTTTAAATATTTATAATATATATTAGAATGTAAAATAATCTTCTGGTAATCTATAAATTCTAAGTAATAATCTGTGCCAGTGGGCTAACGAGTGAAAACAGCAGTGACATACGGAACATCCAAATCAATGATTCACTCATGTCACTGAGATAGCAAGCGTCAGTCTAGAGAAGAGAGCAAAAACGTTACCCCTTCAGCCTTGAACCACCAGTTCAAAAAAAATGTGGGGCCCAGGTGTGAAGAACACATTTTTAAACATTCTTCTGAGAGTTTCATTCTCACCCATCTATAAATCTGCTTTTAATGACAGTGTCCTTGTGATGTCTTTTGAGATAATAGTGTACGTAGGAAGTCAAGGGAGAGGAATATGAAGATTCACTGTTATAACTGGAAAGCTTCTCTTGAAAAAGAAATTTATTTTTAAAAAGTTTGGGGAAATGTCAACTGGAGTTGATGGGAACTAGAATTCATATAAATTATATAACTGCATTTTGGTGTGACCAGCAGCTGGAATGCTGGGACAACCTATCAAGAGATCAAGGAATAAAGACCTACCAAAAATTCCACAGTATCACTGCAAACTCCTAGTGAAAATGATTTATTTCAAGTTGCTTTAGACGAGGACATAAAAAAGCTTTGGACTTGTGTCTGATTTTCCATCAGTGTGACAAAAAAGTAGACTGTAGTGAGCCGTAAAAGACATTTATTCAATCAAGTATTTTGATTCACAGGTTTCTTTTAATAGGTGTGTAGAGAGGTGGGGAAGGAGTGCTGGAAGATAAAATTAGAGTATATCTTCTTTAAAACTTCCAGACAACATGCCAGAAATGTACTGACGACCACAGCTGGTAAAAGCATAAGTCTTTCTGCCTTCACATTGGATGTCAAAAATACATACTTAAAAAAAAACTAGTTGGGAGTTTCTGATGTCATGAAGGAATATCCCCTTCAAGACAAGAAAGGTTATTTATTATTCATATTGTGGAAGTGCCTAAGGATTCCAGTCAAGTCAGTACTTATTGTGCTAGGCACTATAGGAAAAAAAACAACAAAGAAGCCAGCCCTTGCTCTGAGAAGCTTACAGTGCAAATAGCAAGTTCAAGTAGACAGAACTGAGCTATAGGTGCCTCTGACAGATTACAGAAAGTGCAGAAGAAAAAGAAATTCACTGCATCCAGAAGTCAAATAGAAATGGAGATACCTGCAGGTATTCCTCACTTTAAAGCATTATCTTTGATTTTCTGAAGCCTTTTAAGAGAGATCCCAACTCCCACTCCTCTGCTTTTAAATGTAGGGTGTGCGCTCCTGGTCCCATTGAAGTCAGAGAGAGTTTTGCCACAGACGTCACAGGAGACAGGATTTCACCCTTGATCAGTCACTCTCAAACTGTGGTCCAGGTGGCTTTCCAAATGGCCTGCAGCTTGAGCTCAGCCCCCCCACCTTACTCCCTCCCTCTCCCCACATCAGGGAGCCTGCGTTGGTGCTCCAGCCTCCCCCCCACCAAAGTTGGAGTGCCAGCACTGGCTTCCCACTGGGGGAGGGAGTGGAGAACGCCTCAAGCCTTGCCGCCAGACATAGCTTGCAGGGGGAGCAAGCAGTTCCGCACACTGCCGCTCCCCCTTCCCCAGCTGGGGAAACAGCAGAACACAGACATGATGCCTGGAGGCTTTTCCCGCTGCTCTCATTGACCAGAATCCAGCCAATGGGAGCAATGGGAGGCCATGCCTGGGACATGATGCCTGGGAGTGGTATGGGCACGAAAGCAAGTAAGTGCCCCCCATTCCTCTCATGACCAGACTCCACATCCCCAACATCCTCATGCACTGGCCCCCGCTGAGACCCCACACCCTCAATATGCTCCTGCACCCTCTCCCCAGGCCAGACAACCTTCCCACATCCTGCTCCTGCACCCACCCTTGCTCCTGAACCTTCCCTCCTGGCCACATACTACATCCTCCCTTGCTCTTGCCTCCTCCCCCGGTCAGACATCCTCCTCCCAGCCTGCTCCTGCACTCTACCTCCCACCCAGACATTGCACCCTTACCACCACCTGCAGCCCACCTTCCACTCACATCCTGCACCCCCATCCCTATCCCACCCACTGGCAGCCCTGTCCCTCACAATGAATCCTCATTTTTGTCCCCACCCTAGAGCCTAGGTGTGGGATTTGCAAAATCTACTAACCCTGGAACCCCAGAAGAGTAAATCTGGCCTATGGGAAGGCCTGAACCTCAGTCCTCCCTGTCCCTCCCCCTCACCCTATGGGGCTAGAGTGCTGTAGTGAGGTGTCTCAGTTGGGGGCCACATCAGTGAGGGTTGGGGGGTTTTGGAGGGTTTTTTGCTTCTCAGTTGTGTGGTCCTCAACTGATTTTTCTGAGAGTCACTGGACCCCGACCCCAAAAGATTCCCCACCCTGCCATAAAGGAAAAAAACATTGAAGCCTTTTGTGTGGACATAAATTAATATTTGGAGTATTGTGTCCAGTTCTAGGCACCACATTTCAAGAAAGATTTGGAGAAGGTCCAGAGAAGAGCAACAAAAATGATTGAAGGTCCAGAAAATGTGACCTATTAGGGAAGATTGAAAGAACTGGGTTTGTTTAGTTTAGAAAAAAGAAGACTGAGAGGGGACATGATAGCAGTTTTCAAATATCTAAAGGGGAGTTACAAGGAGGAGGTAGAAAAATGGTTCTCCTTGACCTCTGATGATAGGACAAGAAGCAATGGGCTAAAATTGCAGCAAAGGAGGTTTAGATTGGACATTAGGAAGAACTTTATAACTGTTAGGGTGATTAAACACTGGAATAACTTGCCTAGGGAGGTTGTAGAATCTCTATCACTGGAGATTTTTAAGAGCAGGATAGACAGACCTCTATCAGGGATGATCTAGATGGTGCTTGGTCCTGCTGGGAGGGCAGGGAACTGGACTTGATGATCTCTCGAGGTCCCTCCCAGTTCTAGTATTCTATGATTCTATGATTTTACTTTATTTAAAATGAAGTTTGATAAACTAACATGAGAAAGTTAAAATGCTTAATCTGTTTAATAATTTAAATTAATATTTCCTTTCTTATGGGTTAAATGAAACTGTTCTCCTTAGCTGCCATACTAGTAAAATGGCTTGGGCATAATTATGTAATTAATGGCAAGTTTCCATTAGGAAAGGGTGGTCCACAGAAAGGTTTGCATTGAACGAGGTGGGCCACAGGCCAAAAAGTTTGAGAAACACTGCCTTAGATCTTGCTTCCTACCTCTAAGTAGTAATACACTGCAGTATGCAAAGTCAAAATCATTATAGCTATTGCAGATGACTTAGTTAATCTTCTTATCATCATATATATCATAATTATTTTTAAGCACTAGAGGCAACAGGTGACAAAGATTAAGTACAGAAAAGGCACGATGATGTACAGAACTTTAGAACACCCTACACTGAACCATCACACAGGTGAGTGCTGAGGTGCAATCTCAGATGACAGCAGATGACAAGTATTAATCATCATACCTCAACATATGAATAAATGTTTAACTATAACTAATATTAAACAGCTGGCAGCTTTTGAAGGCAATATAACCTTCTACCAAAGAGTTAAATAATTTCAGGTGGCAGCAAATAAGATCATTGACTTTAATATGTTCCATCTAGAAGTCTTTACATACTACACATTCAATTTTTCCAGTTGCTACAAAAGTCTTGGCAAATTATTTTGTGACTTGTAAGTAAATATAATCAATGTATCTGTACCAAAAGCCAGCAGTTACAAAACTGGGCATTTGGTCTGGTAAGTACCCTAAGTATGACCACCCAGAGTTGCATAAAAATCTGTGCTATTCACTCTATCACTGATTGTTTGGGGACATTCTACCTGATCATTAAAATATTTTTTCAAATACTTTGCTTCTAGTTTCTATTTGTTCTATCAAATACTTGCCACTATAGTTTTATTATAAGGAACATTAGCCACATATTCTTACTGCCCAGAATAGTTTTATACAAAGATTTAAGAATCATGTGTTTACTGAGGCATCTTACATTACTTTGTTGCTAAAAAACATGTTAGAATTTACTACCTGCAACATAAACAAAAGTCTAAGAACTTACAATATTAATTTGGAAAATTACTAAGAATTAGAAAACTCGTTTCATCTCCGTATAAATATATAACTTTATATTCTATTTTTGGTATCCTCCACTAATTCCATTATTGATTATATAATGACTAAGAAATGACCATTACAAAAAAGTGAATTATTTTTACATCAACACAAATATCAGATGAAGCATTATTCTATTACAGCTAATAGTGTCTCAGTATTTCTAGGTAGTACTGAAGTTACAAAATGGGAGATGCAATCACATTAAAATGCAGTAAATTGTTAAATTCTAGTTTGTGAATGTTTATAGTCCTTCTTACAGATAATTACCAACACTTACTGTATCGTTTTTAAGAGTTTTAGAGAAATCTTTCATGCCAGATGCTGCAAAGAGCATGTAATTTTGTTCTAAATTAATCTGCAGGTAAACACACTAGAGAATTAAAACTTACGTTATAAGAATGTTTGTCTTGGCCACACTCCCACATGACTGTGCGCTGTCCACCGCTGTCTATGGTACTGAAGAGCACAAGCCTTGTCCATTTGAGTGTAAAGAATTGCTTACTCTGATTTGATTTGGGAGAAATCCATATGCTGCTATTCAGCTGAATTAACTTATTTGAAGAATCGCAGTAAAAAGGGCTATTGTTTCCTTTCAGTCCTCAAGAGATAATCTGAAAAGGCCTAGAGATGGGTGAGCAAAAATCTTGGAGCGTTAACAAAAAGGTAGAAACTAGACTGTCTGTAGACTAAGTCTTTTGATGTGCCACCACAGAAAGTGTAGAGCACAAACTTAACTCCTGAGGTGGAACATATGATTCCAGACAACTAATTTAAAATCATGTGCAGAACAAGCTGCTTCTTCTGAAAGAAGCAAATTTATGTTATTCCGATTTCTGCTTCAAATTCAAGTGCAATACAAATAATCCAGGATACCTCACTGATGCTCTGAAAAACTCTGGATACAGGTATTTTTCACTCCAGCCTTTGCTTGCTTGCTGGCTGAGGATTATCACAGCAGAGAGCAGGCTCTCTGTGGCTCTTACAGATTATGACTTTGAGGCTGAACCATTTGAAGAGCGACATGACACTAAATTACGTCAGCAGAGAAACAGGTCACAACTGCAACCATATGTAAAGACAGGCTCTTTGTGAGAGTGTTTGGCACTCAAATTTTTCTCAAAGAGAAACTTAAAAGGGTTTAGCCTCTCTAGCAGCACATTTACCTCCTAGAGACCAGCTTCCATAGGGTAAGTAAAGGTCATTCTAATGTTATCTATCTAGGTAGTTATTACTTACTGAACTCAAATGAACTGCTCCCATGAATAAAAGTCTGCTTGTATGGCTAAGAGTTGCATCATTAGACCCTAACTTTTTAATCATGTTTTAAACAAAGCAGTTTTGATTTTTACAGATTAGACCACCTATTTCAGTGGAGAAATATAGAATTTTCAGAAACTATTTGCCTACTCATTTCTGCAGTGAAGAGACAGATGCAATGTTATTTTAAAGATAATTGCCCTTTCTAAAACTTAATTTTAATCTCTATTTTAAATATATTTTTTTTAAATGGAAGCTTGCACAAGCATTATCAATGTGTTTCCAGTACAATAATTTATCAGATGTTTAATGGTAGGTCCTATCCAAATAGTAAGAAAAAAAATCCAAATAGTACATTTACATATATGGCAAAAGCAGTTCTTAATCAGAAGGTGAAACAGATTTATGAGAGAAAACCTTAGCAGAAAATCCCTTTCTCTTATCCCACTTCAATGTCCTTCCTTCAAGCCATGTCTCCAAGGCCCCACTTTTCACTGTAATCTGGATGCTTAACTCCCTTAGGATTCTTTAACAAACCCCATCCAGTGTATTATTTTAGCATTCAAATCAGTTATGAGCTCTTCTGTATCCTATTAAAGTTATTAATTGTATGGCTTTAATGAGTTTGCAGCTATAATTCCCAAATGTTACTCATTAATAGAAATGTTAATGCTAAAAAAGATTGTAATTTATAATTATTGAATTCTTTGAATGTGTCTGTAATCTCTTCTGCAAAACCTGTGTTTTCTTATTAAGAGGCTTAATTTCCAGCAAACACATCTTATTTAGATAATTAAGGTCAGGAGAGCCAGAGGTCTTACTGCGTGAGGTCTCTCATACTTTGTTCCATTGTTCTCTCTGGCCTTTCTGACAGGTTGTATGGGCTGAATGTTGCTCTGTGGAAATCAATGGGAGTTTTGTCACCAGACGTCAGTCAGACCAGGATGAAATCATATGATTTGGTAGAGGTGGGGCAAGGCGTCTGAGGCAGGCATAGGAGAGTACTGGTGATACTCAGAGTTAGTTTGATCACCCTTTTTGAAGGAGATTTGACCCTCCCCAGACCACCACTCCAATGGACGACTAATTGAGTTTTTCAGATTCTTGGCAAGATGATAGCAGCCACCTCCCAAGAATAGGAAGGGTAGCAAAGCATTAAGGACATACATGTCATATAGCAACAGTGCTGTTAAACAGAGCTTACACAGGGAACCTGAAATCCTCCCACAAGGACTCTTGCTGAAATTTATAATAAATTCAAGGTAAGCCTGGGAGAAGGAGGTAGCTAAAAGACAGAAAGAATACATTACATCAGGGTGGGCAAGAGAGCCTCCAAGGGCCAGATCCAGCTCGCCAAGTGGGTTCATCTGGCTCATGGATGCTCTGCCACTGTCCTGCCCCCAGGCCAATCAGGGTCTGGGGACAAGGGAATACGCAAAGTCTCCTCCCCCAGGAGGGTGGTGCTTAGAGTGAACCACCAGCTGCTAAGCTGGTGGTTCACTCTAGGCATCGCATGCCCCTTTCAGGGTGGGGAGCAGGGAGTGAGAAATTTCGCACGCTCCCCCGGCCCCAGGCCCTGATTGACCTGAGGGAAGGGGAAGCACGTGAAGTCTCCTCCTACCACCAGATTACGGGTGCCTAGAGGGAACCACCAGCTGTTCAGAACAGCTGGTGGATCTCTCTGGAGTGGAGGGGGCAAAGACTTCATGCACTCCCCCACCCCTAGGCCAATCAGGGTCTGTGGGCGGGGGAGCACAGAAGTGTTCTGGCCCTGCCCCTTCTGCTCGAGGTCCCACCCTTCCTGGGTGGCCCGAGGACATTTCAAAAATTTGTGCAGGGACCCCCCTTCTAAAATTATTGGCCATCCCTGTTTTACATACAGAATGGTATCTTACTATCATGCCCAGGCACAAGATACCACTACTGGTAATTTCAAAGAATCACATTGGTATAACAACAATGACAGAGTGATTGTTTAGGCAAAAGATGTTAAAAAGATTAAAATTAAATAAAGATTAACAAAAAAATGTTGGTCAAGATTGTTGAAAAAATTCTAAGAAGTGACATCCTGGACTATGACACAGTTACAGCAGTACTACATTTATTGGGAAGCAACTCTGAAAAATTATGTTTGAATTAAGTTGGAATCTGTTTCTTTAAATGGCAAAAAAGGAAGATGCCTACTATACATTTGAAATCCATAGTCAATATTTGCTGCCCAATTGCATGTATGCAGGTGTATAATTTCACTAGTTTTAAGATTTTTCTTTAAAAATGCAAATGCAGTGTAAAGTTAAAGCATGCATTCTCCTGTATGGAAGTTCAACTATAAATAAGATTTAATGTTCTGTTAATGCAAAGGAGAGAAATCAGCAAAAAGTCCAGTGATTACATAACTACGGTCTTATTTGTACCCGTTATGAAACGGGTCTGCTTTTTGAAGAATTCTGAAGCACATTCATATTCTGATCATAGCTAGAATCAGAAACATGGTCATCAACCAAAATTATCTGGGATGGTTCAACAACTATCAGTCTGGTCCTTAATACAGAAACTGCCCACTGGAGAGACTAACAAAGAGGCAATCTCAAATCAACAGAGTCTATTATAACAGTAAAGATGTGGGTTGGGGAGAGAATGCAGAGCTTCAATAAGACTGAAATTTCTGGACTGTCTCATGGAGGCCTTTGGTTTGCTCATCTCCAGCTGAGGGGTGCCCTGCCAGACAGCCCTGGCTGAGCATATACGTGACACTTGACGGTATCCCAATTAAGTAGAATTAGGCTTCTATTTAAGCAGCAGTCATTACCATTTATCATCATTAGGTTTAAATCAGGCTTACAAGAAACTGTTGTTAGCCCTCAAAACAAGCATAACATTCTCTCTCTTTCGGCTAATGAGACAGAGGTGTCTATCCTTTTTCTCACAGAGTCTAAATTACAGAAATATTTTCATTTCATACACTTCTAATATTTTCCTTTCTGGGATGTACGGTTTATAGACAATTGTTGCTTTCCACTCTGAAAAGTTTTAAATTCATGTTTTTGTGAAATGTCTAGAAACCAATGGATGAATAGCAAGACTTGAAAATTAAACTTGTAGATTTGATGGTGGTCCCAATTAAATAGAATTTTTGATGTTGGGTAAAACCCTACCAAATTCATGGCTATGAAAAAAATGTCACCAACTGTGAAATCTGGTGTCCCCCATGAAATCTGGTATTTTGTGTACTTTTATTTTATAGTATAAAGTGAAAGTATACAAAAGTACACAGTTTTTTTTAAAAGAGATTCACAGCGCTATTGTTGGGGGGTCACTAGGCTATTGTTGGGGGTCACAGTATTGCCACCCTTACTTCTGTGCTGCTGCTGCTGGCAGTTCTGCTTTCAGAGCTAGGCATTGGCAAACAGCTGCTGCTCTCCGACCACTCAGCTCTGAAGGCAATACATAAATAAGGGTGGCAATACCATGACTCTCTTGCAATAGCCTTGTGACCCCTTTTTGGGTTAGGACCCCAGTTGAGAAATGCTGAGTCTGTAGGGCTTTGCATGTTTTATATTTTGCCATTTTAAATATATATTCATGTCTGTTACCACTCTGTGAAATTTAAGATTTAAATATCTGAAACCGTGAAATTCAAAATTTTTAAAATACAGTGACCATGAAATTTACAAAAACGGACCATGAATTTGGTGGTGCCCTAATGATGGGGGAGGGTATTGCACTACAAAGCATATTACATATAAAAATTCCAATACATAGCAAATTGTTCAACATATTTCTTTATCAAGATTCAAATTGTTCACATTTTAAGCTCTTGCATAGATCCTAGAACTAAGAGTTAGAAGATCTGTGATTTCACAATCACTGCATGCCAGAAAAAGTTAACATACCTTCTCTTCATAATGCATGTGTCCCATTTATATGTTTTGTATGAAGGAATAGATAATCTGAGAAGTTTGAAGTACTTGTACACACAATTTCATTAAGATGTGCAGTATTTAATAATGAAAAATTCAAGGAAGTTGGATTTCTGACCTTTTTACTGGAGTTACTTGTGACTAAAACTCTTACACTTTACAGGTAAGCCTTTACTTTCATTAATTGTCATTCTAACCAACTCTCCAACTCTGGTGCCAGAAGAAATGAGGACAAAGATGCTAGTGCACCAAAACCATAAATGGGGGCCTCTAGCACCATCTGTTTGTTATAAGCTAGCCAAAAGAAGGATAGAGCACATCTTCTGCAATGCTATTGAAATACCATTGAGTCAAGCAACCCTGGCTCTAATGGCAAAAAGCCATATAAACAAAGCCTGCTGACTGCCTTAGTGAGAAGAGTATTATTTGTTTAACATCAGGACACAGTTTCTTCTGCATCTATAACCAGCTCATTGCCCACTGTGAATACTACCTCAAGTAATGTAACTGAAGACAACATGTAATGTATGAGGGTGGAGGATGCAGTACACACATACACAGTTTTATATTAGTTTTTCTTTAGTAGAGAAATAAACACATGTAGCTAGGAATAGCAGTGATAACATATTTTTCTAACTCTTCAAAGATTGTAAAAGATTTCTCCTCTGTCTAATAGCTGCTTTTCTATAGCATAAGTTTCACGTCAGTGCTTTGCTCTAAAAGCAAGAGCTTTCTGAAAATAACTAATGTAGGAAGCTGGTCCAAATCAAGTGTCACTGCATAAAACTAAAGGCATTTTAATGAATGGTTTATCAAGTTGCTGAGATTCAAAGTGACACACATACATTTTGTCTCTGAATTGAAATATAGTTATCTGCTGCAAACTGGGCTAAGCCACAGCCTTCTAAAGCCCTAAACATAAGAATAGTGAATGATCAGAAGCAGGCTAAGGAGGGTTCACATCACCATAGATCGAAAACTAGTGATCAAATAATTGATTACATGTCAGGCACATCCTACTAGCCTCAGGCAAATTCAATTTTACTAGATTTCCTCAGCTCATGAAAATCAAATAGCGTTTTTAAAAACCCTTATAAAAATCCACTAGAAATGAATGTTCTGATATGACTGACTGGATACACCACTTTGCAATATGTACTGTGTATGTGACCAATGCATGTGCAATCCAACTTAAATTGCACATTTTAGGTTCTGACCAGGGTATGTGTGTTTATCTTTTTTGTTTGGTGGGGAGCTGAACTTATGTGCCTTTTCATCAGACTGCTGCCTCCACATTTTTCAGTTATTTTTATATTTCCTTTCTGCTCTCTTTCATGTCTGGTTTAACGTGGGGATGAAAAATAGGAAATATGTAAGATGGTAAAGGAAGAGTCAAAATAAACTACCATGTTTTAAAACATAGTGACTGCTCTCAGCTTGGATCTTCTTCTTTCCCTGATATTTTCTTTAACAGCATTTTCTTACATCATTGAATAAGTATATTAAAAAATTGTGAAATGCTCAAATACTTGGTAATTGAGTCTATACTGTACCAAAGATAGACAGCTACTCCTTCACCTTCAAAAACAGATTCTGATTTTTAAAAGGAGACAACATAAGAGTCTAAGCATCAAGGAAAATGACTCTCCTTCTTTTAATGTAACTTTGATAAACTTATTGAGTACTGGCATTCCTGGAATGAGCCTTTCTTTAAGGAAAAACAAAACCACCAAGAGCAACTTTAGTGTACATGCTTCATTTTCCACATAAAATAATAAAACTCAAAATATGCACATTTTGTTGAAAGCGAAAGCAATACAAGTAGTTTTCTAGATTAAGTTACCTCTCCTATCCCCTGCTGCAAAATGAATGATCCTTGAAATCACCACAGAAAATGTTCCTCTGTGGGAGAAGAGCGCCATCTTGTGGTATTTCAGAAAATAGTAAAGGATGATCAAGAAAAGTCACAACACAAAGAAAATACCCACTGAAGTTTAAGCAGGCCCGTATGCAGGAATTTCTGTGGCCAGTGCTTTTTTTGGAAATGTGGACTACAACGGTGTGAATGCACCCCTATGTTCCCCCAAGTAAGTGGGGAAATCAGCCCCAGCCTTCCCCCAGCCAGCCAGAACACAGGGGAGGGAGGCTTGGGCAGTGCTCCACTCCTGCTTTCCCCTGGCTGGGTGGAGCATACTTACTTGGGAGACCATGAGGGGGTGCTTTTGTACCCTTCACACACACACACACACACACACACACACACTCTTTTGTGTCTCACAAACAAGATCTGAATTTATTTTACTTATTAGAGGATAATAATCCATTTACTGTGTATGACATTAAGAACTCAATATAGCAGTCTAGTTTCATACTAAAAGTGGCCTCCAGCTATGAACAGAAAACATCTAAAAAGAAAACAATAATAGTTTATTGAACTCTGTCAAGTTTAACATAGCCTAATTCTCTATGGTGTCATTGAATCAAAGGCAAGGGGAAACAGTTTACTTAGTGTAAGTTTATCTCCATAATCTAGTTGACAGACTCTTCGAAAGAGTGGTGTGCTTAACTCTATAGTGCTTCTTGGTTTCTTTGTGAAAGGTTGCAGACTATGCGAATTTCTGTTGCTTGATTTTCAGAGTCTTGGAGACCAGAATATAAGTTGGCTTCTAGATTTAAATTTTTACCAAATCTAGTCATGGTTAAACTTACAAGTATCGGTTCACAGATAAGTATGGAGAGTGGCTAAGCACCTTCCAGCTCCTTATTGTGATATGCAGAAACTGGTTTTCTGGTCTGTTAGTGAATTTTGAAATCACCAATTACTATCCTAACCAACAAGCAATACATAAGGTACCTGACCAATATATACTAAGCAGTAGGGATAACACATTCCACTATTTAGGGGACATGCTACAGCCAACATTGAAGACGGCTCCTCCCTTGATCTATTTGAAATTCCTGACTAAAACCTCCTGCATATTTTTGGAAGCTATTTCTATTGTTGGTGTTTTCACCAATTGTTTGTTACATCCCAAACAATGCAATCTGTCACAGATTGAAACCGGTTATAGACCGGTGTGATTGATTCGTTTATGTTTGGACACAAAGAGTTCCCGAGCTAAGCAAAATCTCCACAATGTTCTTGTGTTCTAGAATACAGCATTTGGTTCTCCGATTTACCACATTTAAGAAAAGTGTGTAAAATCTCTTGTCACTATCCAAATCCTTACTTTTCTCTGAACAGACACCTTCCAAAGCCCATTATAATTCATGATCATTAAAATGACTTACATACCTGTCTTGTAGAGAGCAGCATAGGAATCATGTTTATATTGCAGAACAGCACCAAAGTTTTCCCAATTTCTTTAGAGAATGCAAACACAAAACTCTGAGGATATGCTTGACTAAGGACCCAAACTTTTTTTCAGGGAACAAAATGTCTATGAAAATCTGTGTCTTTCAGAGGCTGCTGTTATCACCTAAAATGCTAAGCTATCAATGTTGTTCTGGGTGGCTCTGGGAAAAAAGGTCTGATGCACAGTTGCATAATTGTTTAAACACATTTTCCTCACTATATGTTTGAGAAACTATGAAATTCAGACACTCTAAAAGCTTTTACTTTGTAATTTAGTCAACAACTTAGTCTTAAATTCCCCCAACCAACTTGAATAGCTCATTTATATCAACACCTACTATGACTCCAGCAAAAAAGTAGTTGTAGAGAGAAACTGTACTTACAGGAGTGCTGCCATCAGAAAAAGTATTCATGCTGATTGAACTGCTCATCTTGTCAGATGACAAGGAAGGTGGTGATGGACTGCGCTTCTCCAGATGATTCTGGTGTGGCAAGTCCTGACGCTGCAGATATTCACGCCATGCTCTCTGAATACTGATTGCAATTCAAAATACAGGTGGATATGTATAAACAACAGGTTCTCCATCCTGCAAAACTTCATAAAGATCTAGGAGACTCTCTTTGGGGGGAAAGCTAAGTGCACTGTATTAACAAAAAGGTAACCAATTTATTTAGCTCTCCTTTGCTTTGTGACTTACCTGCAAATAGATAGGTTTTACTAATGTTATTTGTTATTTTTCAACATACATTATAAGTACAGATTACTATCCACAGATGATTCTCATACTATTCAAAATGTCTTTATTATTTTTGGTGTGCTATTGGATGTCTAAGTCAAATGGTATGGATTCTGCTCCTTGATTGGCTGAGACTTTATAAACAGAGGAGAAACATTAGTGGTGTGAATAGTGGATATCCATAGTTACAGTGCTGCGCAGATACAAAATTTGCATCTGCATCTGTATTCACAAAAATGAGCCAAGATATCCATGGATATAAAGCGGATATCGGTGGATTTGCAAGGCTCTATCCATAGACATACACAATACACTCGTGTTCATATGTAAGTTCAGTTGTTCACACATACAGAACAGTCAGCTACAACTCCAAGAAACGTTCAGACAAATGCCCACAGAGAAGCAAACAATGAAAAGTACTAACATGGTTGACCCAAACAGCTATTCAATACAGGGCATTTGCATTAGACTATCCATTCTAACAAAGATATTTGCTAGAGGAAAAATATTTGTGCACTTTAAAAGTGTAACTGGAAACAAAAATTATTTAGGAATTGTTGGAATTACAAAGGTGATTTAACTCACTGAAGATTAGAATTATGTCAACAATTCTAAAACCGCATAAATAAGTGGTAATAAGTAAATATCTGTCTGATCAGAGAAAAGATGGGCTTCAGAAGCTTATTCGTCAATCTTGCTGCTAGATGATGGTACAGACACAACTGGAATATCAGAGCCCAGACCATGGTTCATGCTGAATTCCCTTTATGCTGCTGTAGGTAGACAAAGGGGACTTAAATGAGCAACTGAGGAGTCATCCGGAATGGGGGTGTTTTCAGCTGTCACAGAACCATGTTCGCCCTTCCATGGAGGCAGGATGCTAAGGACATTCCAAGGTAATCCTGGAACATTCTGTGCCTCTGTGATCCTTACAATATGAACCTTCTAATGACTTTTGTGCAGAAAAGGAAAATATGACCCTATTTGAATGTAAGATGAATGTCTACTATATAATTTGTATAATCAGTGTGGGCATTTTTCATTGCAGTAATTCCTTCTCTTTTCAACATATACATCCTTCACTGTAATTCCACCTAGCCAAGACATCAGCAGAATAAGATTTTAACAGAACATTAAAGGTTCTGATGCAAACTAGCAAAAATTAAACCCATAAATTAAGATTGAATTTGTCTTTGGAAAAGTAGCATCACTTTGGTAGACTCCTCTTTTCACAACTTATACTAGAAGCTTTTCATTCCAAATTTTAAACTTGAAACTAATTAATAAAACCTCATATTAAATTTAGTAAAACACTGTGATTGGCATTTAAATATACTGTTAACAGATACATTTATGAGTACCATGTAATATATACTTGATTTTATGTGTTAAGCAAATATTGACAAATCAGAAAAAGACTTAGAAAGCAAAGTGAAATTTTATTTTTATAGCATGATTCCTCTTTCCTAATTATCTCTGTTGCTGTACTTGCCACCAGATGGCGGTATAATATTAGCAATGCATTTATAGGGGAAATAACTCCTGTATTATATTTTTAATAAATAATCATTAAACTATCAAGACTAAAAACAGAATTAATGTGAAATATTATAATTCATATAAGGTATTATATATGTATTCTGTAGAAAATCAGTCCTAAATTCTATTGCAAGTCTCCTTATTTCTGTCATTTTACTCTTACAGATTATTGATAATAACTTTTAAATTTTAAAAATGGGGATTTTCATTTAATTTGGTGTGACAATTAATAAAGATACAATAATCCCCAGATTATTTTGATATTATATTTATTTATTTTACACTCCATTTTTCAGTTTTTTATGCTCACCAAACATGAAACTTAATAAGGACAAATGCAAAGTAATCCACTTAGGAAGGAACAATTTGTTTTATACGTACAGAATGGAAAGTGACTGTGTAGGAAGGAGTATTGCAGAAAGGGATCTACGGGTCATAGTGGACCACAAGCTAAATATGAGTCGAGAGTGTGACACTATTGCAAAAAAAGCAAATATGATTCTGTGATGCATTAACAGGAGTGTTGTGAGCAAGACACGAGAAGCCGTATGTCTGCTCTACTCTGCACTGATTAGGCCTCAATTGGAGTATTGTGTCCAGTTCTGGGCACCACATTTCAAGAAAGATGTGGAGAAACCGAAGAACATCAGAGAAGAACAACAAAAACGGTTTAAAAAATATGAGTTTTGAGGGAAGGCTGGAGGAATTGGGCTTGTTTAGTTTGGAAAGAGAAGACAGAGGGGACATGATAGCAGTTTTCAGGTATCAAAAAAGGGTGCCACAGGGAGAAAGGGGGGAAATTGTTCTCCTTGGCCTCTGATGATAGGACAAGAAGCAACGGGCTTAAACTTCAGCAAGGGAGGTTTAGGTTGGACATTAGGAAAAGCTTCCTAACAGTCAGGGTGGTTAAACACTGGAGTAAATTACCTGGGGAGGTTGTGGAATCTCCATTACTGGAGATATTTAACAGCAGGTTAGACAGACATCTATCAGGGATGATCTAGACAGTGCTTGGTCCTGCCATGAGGGCAGGGGACTGGACTTGATGATCTCTCGAGGTCCCTTCCAGTTCTAGTATTCTATGATTCTATGAAAGATCTTTTTTATTGACATAAATGGAACAGAGAAGTTGTGAAGGAGAAGACTTGGGGCTTTAGATGCTGTGTAAAAAGGGAATTAAGATTTTTGTCACTGAGGAGATGGATATGAGAGGCATGTCCACACATTGGATTGTGTGATAAGCATATTAGTTACTTGTGCCTGCTAAAGTCACCCTTCTATTTTAGCAACGGTGTGTTTCATAAAAACAGCAGAGGACTAGCCATACTGCATGCCAGGTTCAGAGGGAAGGTGTGCCTTCTGCTAACTACGTTCCTTCTCCTTTCCACCTGTCCACAAAGCATAGGGTTGGAATAGAGAAGTTGGAGTCTCCTCCCCTGGTCACCCATTGGTTAATCCAGTGGTGTATGAAGGAACTGATTGGCTTTACCAAATCTCTCATCCCCTCTGTATTTAAGCATTGTCAGCATATAGCAACCATTCCTGCCCTGGATGCTTCCCCAACCCCTTGTCCTATTGGAGATGTAAATGTGTCTCAGATGGGTTTCCAGGCTTGCTGGCGAAGTCTGATGAGAAACCCTGAGCCTTCCTTAGGATCAGAAAGGACTTTTTCCCTCTGAGCAAGATTGGTGTCGGATGGTAGGATTTACTTTATTTATTTTATTTATTTATTTATATTAATTATTAATCATCACAGCATCCTGGAGGTGTGGTAGGTGGAAACAAAGGTAAAGGGATATCACCTGCAGGAGTGGAGATAAAAAAATCCAATATAGTTACCACTTGCAGCTGCTGTCCAGGGTGAGTAATAAGATTCAGGGGCCCAGCTCCTGTAAAAACCTGAGCACAGGACTTCGGAGATAGTGGTGGACTATGAATTCCCATCATTTGCTCTCATTCCCATTTACAAGGGGAAGACGGTGGACAGAGCTTTCCTGTCCATTGGACAGTTTGGGGCAGCTGCCGTGAGCCCCGTGCTTTGGGGGGCTCTGGGTGGCCTGGGGGATTAGCAGGAGGCTGTGTAGAGGTACTCTTAGAGAGAGATGAGGAAAAGATTCACTCAAGAGTAACAGAAAAAGGTGCTAGAAGGCAGGGAGGTAGTACTAGATGCTAGTTGTAAATTATTCACAGCATCATCAGTCTCTCTTCTGAGAAACTTAAAAGGAAAAAACAACCACTATGTGACCGGGGTTAGAATGTGGGTCGAGGGCCCTACAGACCTTTGCTCAAAATGCAGCAATGAAAACTAGATACCATCTCACTATATACAAATAGCACAACTACCAAATTTTGTGCCTCTTCATATGACATTTTTATGAACAATTAATGAGCTATTTTTGCATATTTGCACATCATTTGTATATGTCAATAAATTTTCACCCATAATCAACACAACTTTCCCCAAGCTGTGGTAGGGGTAGGACATGACATTGCAGAAAACTTTGATTCTATGAAGCTGGGGTAGGTAGGAGGCTAACCAGGGGTTTGAGGATAGGTTGGATGTCAGGGTGTTGCTACCAGGGTCAGGTACAATTGTGGGAGATGGGTGTCTGGAGCTGACAAAGGATCTGTAGTAGCTGGAAGGGTGGATAATATTAGGAATTGCTGTTGTGAATGGGCTGGCATAACTGGGGGTTGGGGAGTTAGAGTGCTGTGTTGGTAGCGGAGGTCCTAATGGCTGTGGTCTCTCAAAGACTGGGGCATGGTCAAAGTGTTTAGGGTCTACCTGGGAAGCAAGAGTCTAAAGTCTCTATAGTGCAGTAGGTTGGGGGTTTGGCGGAACCTGGGCTGGTACAGAACCTCCTTACTTTCTGCTCCTTTCAAGTCACCTGCTGCTGCCACTCTTTCCTACTCTGGTACTGTTCTTCCTCCTTCCCTGTTTGGATGGAGCAAGGAGATCAGCCAGAGGAGAGGCAGACATGAAGCCTGATGACTTGAAGCTTGGCTTCACAGTGGCCTCAGAGGGAGTGGCAGCACTTGTCAACAGCTCACATGTATAATATTCAGACTGAGCTGCAGGCATGAATGACAAGGCTGCCAAACATGGGAGAGTCACATGAGATGCATGGCACCTGGAGTAGCAGCCCTGAGAAAGCTATGAAATCATTCCTGACATGTTCTGGATTATTTCACAAATTTGGTGGGCTGTTGTGTTATATGCTCAGTATGGTACCAATCTTCCATCAGAAAAAATGTATAAATGCCCAAGGTTCAGGTTTAGGTTCCTCATCTTTACAGAGTAGCAAATATTTACAGATGCAGTTTTATATTCTAGATTTTTGACCATCCATTTGTTCTACACATTCTATCAGCAATTCTCCTGTACTTCCACATTTATTCGTTTTTTGTGGGTTTATACAGCATGACAAATTAATATTAAGCCTAGTTGGTCTTCCATTAATCTTTTCTGCTCTCCCCTGAATTGTCCAGAATGTTGCAATTTTCATGAGTCACATCATTTTTCATCTCTACATCTAAGCCAATCTCATCAATTGGTCATTTCCTATAGTCTTCTATGTTACTCCCCGCTAAACTTTTCCACTGTCTATTTCCGGTGCAAGTCTTAAGATAATGAAGTCCAAACTGCAAAAGAAATGGTTCATTTCAAGAGAAGAGATCTTCTAAAATGAAGACATGCTCATTAATTTTGTTAGAAAAAAAGAGATCCTCCTGGTCTCATTTGTAACTGGGTACAGTCACAGATGAGGAGTGGTGACCCTAAAATAACGGGCATTTTTAACAATTTATGAAGCTCCCCAAAAAGGCGTGTACACAATGGAAACTGCTTGACCAAAGGGAAATATCTGACCCCCTTCCTCCTCCAATCCCAGCAAGGATCTTTCTAACAGCAGGAAAAAGGTATAAAGAGAAAGATAGTGACATTATTACTTGGCCTTTTTTCTCCCTTCCTGTTCTCCCCACCACCACCAACCACACCATCTCAATACCTGGAAGAACATCTGGAAAAAGACTGAAGTGGGGAAGATTGGTCCCTGGCTGGAACGGGGTCCAGTCTGTGTACTGAGGAACAGTAAGCAGTCTTTAATATCTGTTAGGATGAGACAATGCTTGATTCCCATCTTGTTTAGTCAGTTTAATTTAGAATTTCAACTGTGAATTTATTTTTGTTTTTAACTAACCAGCTCTGATCTCTATGCCTGCTACTTATCACTTAAAAATCCGTTTTATAATTTTACCTAAAACAGTGTTTTGGTTGAAGTCTTTGGGGAAATCAGTTCAGACTACAAAGGCTAGTGTATGTCCATTCCACACTGAGGGACTGGCAAACTAGGTAATAAGCTTACACTGGCCAGGCTTCCAACAAGTGAAAGAAGGTACAGTTCAGGGGCGCAAGAGTGGGGAGCTGGGGGAATTGGTTGAAGCCTCCTTATTGATGGTTCATGAATAACTCAGCCATGTGTTTCCCTGCCTGTGGGTGGCTGTGTAAGTGCAGTACCTCTCAGAGGCTTGTAGCTTGAAATCAGCTCCACAGTATGGGGGACAACCCAGGCTGGTGAGTTTGGAGGACTCAGCAGTCCCACAGTCCAGGTTACACCTGAGAACCCTGTGATACCAAGGCACTTAGAAAGCTAGCTTAGGCCCAAAATCCATTATGGCATCACCAGTCTGTAGATGCTTGGGAATGACACACATAAGTACATTTGCTTTGACTTTAGACAATGATTTGGAAAATGCTTAGAGAATCTACAAAGACTTCAAAATTTAAATATCATTGAAGTAGTTAAATTATGATTTAGAACTCATGACTTCACACATGAAACATTTATATCTTGATCACGTTAGTCATTTTTATGGGTTAATGCATTACATTTACAGGGAGATGCATTTGTCTGTAACACTTTCCATTGTCAATAAAGGGAAGATATAAAATTTCCCAGATATAACTATCTTCTAGAAAAATTCTCTGGAAATATATATGTTATTCAGCCAATATTTGCATCATTAAATGACACTGACTGGATTTTAATTGGAAACCTCACGTATCATTAATATTTTAATATAGTATTAATATTTTAATATCTTTAAAACATTTCAGCTTTGCTTTCCAGTAGAAAGTGAAATTCAGTGTGAAATGTAGTTAGGAAGTATATTCTTTATGCAAACCTTTATGCATTGTATCTCTGAAGTCCCACAAAAGGTTGAGTGAAGCTACTTGAGGCAACTTAAAAACTTAAACACCCTAAGTTTTCTAAGGTTTCAAAAATGCTACAAGAGGTCATCTTTCTCCATTTTCTCCTTTCCTCTAGGGATGTGCAAATTATCTTTACATTCAGAACCTGCCTGATAACTGTAATAATGCCTCAGTTTTACATGGTTAAATACAAAATTGGTGCAACTGTAACAAGTACAGGATTAAGGCCCCAGTTCAGCAGGACCACTCATATGCTTGCTAAACTGAGGCCTCAAAGACTTTTTCCTATTTAAAACTACTTGAAAATACAAGACAAACACTATAAATTCAGCTTCACATAAGTTTAACAAATGTATTATTGAATCATTTGAATACATTACATTACTTACATTTTCACTTTTGATTCCAGGGGCTGTAAGTTGACAGGACATTTTCCCATATTATTCTCCACATCCATAGCAATCTGATGGCTATAAAAATGTTTAATCTATTTCAGCTAACATTTTAAAATCACTGTGGAACTATATATGTACATAGCAGACTTACTTATTTAAAAATGCCATTTTTTGGGGCGAGGTGGAAGACACAGCATCCACCTCCATTTAGAAGGGTAACAAAAACACAAATTTTAATTCCAAATTACAGTCCCTATCTTGCAATCAGCTACATGCAGACTTTAGGCTTCAATACTAGACCTTTCCAGTTTCAGATGCTACAGCACCAGAGACAGATATGTCTGGTGAAGAAATTGATGAAAATAAAAACCAGTGATAACTATAACATAGTCCTGATAATTTAACTTCCAACCCAGAGGTTAAACTTGAAAAGCTGGCAAGTAATATGGAAATATTAGAAAGCAAATTAATTATAGTAGCAAAAAAGTCATGCAAGAATAAGTGAGATTCTCAGCAAAACAAGATGAAAAGGGAATTTATGCTCCAAAGTATGATACGTTTAAGAAAACCACGAAAATGCTAGAAGACAAAACTGAAGATTTCAGGAACAGAGAGGAACTCATGCAAAGGGACACTGGCTTGGATGGCACTATTTGCATGAGTGATGACACTGGACATGAGAGTTCGCAAGATGAACTCTGCAAGTGTGGAACCCATTTTTATTAGGAGACTGAGACACCCAGTTACATCATTTAACAAGAAGTTTTCAGAAATGATCCTCCCTTAAGTAAAATCAACAAATATTTAGATATGAAACCATAAAAATTCTTCAGCAACCCTCCAAGTGAAATATAAAATGTGCACCAAAAAAACAAAAAAGTCTGCAAGCATAAGGCAATAGTTACAGAGTAAATTTATACTGACATTGCATATTTTGAAGCCCTTTCCATTTCTAATGACCCAATTAAAGCAAGTGTTTACTCTGTACTATGCCCCCTTCTGTGTTTTCTATTCTACTTTGTACAATCCAAACACACCTGCTCCCAGTATTGTCAGTTCTGACAATAGTTTCAGGATGTTCAAAAAATATAGCTACTATTTCCAAACTATCTTGTCCAGTGCATGAATCGTTACGCTAGAAAATATATTGCTTGAGTGACAGCAATTTTTTACAGTCTTATGTAAAATGTTATGCAAACCTTCTTATACGTACCTTTCAAGTAAATATTTGTCATCATTAACTTGTTCTAAGGTATGCTGCAGCCTTTTGAGTTCTTCCTGCTTGGAAAGAAATAACAGATTTCAACATGTTGACTACATTAATTGTTGTTGTTATTATTAACAAACATTTATATTGCAGTAGTGCCTGCAGATCTCACCTAATCAAGATCACATTGTGCTAGACACTGTACAAATACACAGGAAAGAGCAGTCCCTGTCCCAATCTTTATCTAAACACCTAATCTTATATTTCTGACCACATTTATTTATCTCAAAGTACCTTTCAGAAGAAGTCAGTATCATTATCACTAGCTGTCTATGGGGAAACTGAGGCCCAGAGTTGAAGTGATTTGTTCAATGTCACCTAGCTCTGCAAACATATGTGCATATATGTTTCTATTTCCTAAAGCATCACATCAGACCCACCCGCACCGTTCTCCCTGCGCTCACCCTAGAATGGTACCCAGTGGCAACTGCCCCCCCCGCCATGCCACTGTGCCAAAACAAAATAACCCCACCACACACAGCTCAATGAAATTATTTATCAGAAACATTTATCACTGTAAGTCCCTCTAAACTGGAGAAAATTAAGTCCACTTTGAAAAACTTTATAGTCTTTAACAGATATTTCTTGCACAAACTGGACATTTTTTCTTCATTTTCTTGAAAAGCCATCTCTTCCCTCAATGTGCTGTGTTTTTATTCTGTTTGTATAAAATAATACTATGACACTGAATGACCTTCATAATCCAGTATTTGGGAAACTTTGGGCTTGTTATATGAGCAGGCCCGCTAACGGGAGGGGGGAGGGGGGATGCAGGGTGGGTGGGAAGAGGGCAGTTACCCTGGAGTCTGCGTCCTTCCAAGAGGCCTGGGGCTCCCAGCTGCTGCCGCCACTACTACTGTGTCAGTGGCGGAAGCTGGAGCCTTGGGCCCTTTAAATCATTACCAGAGCGCCACTCTGTGCATTCTGGGTGGCCCTGAGGGTTGTGGGGAGGGGGTGTGCAACATGTTCTGGGCAGCATGAAAGGCTGGCTGGCCTTGGCCCTGTCCTTTCTGCCTCAGGACTTTCTTGGAGTGTGGAGCCACCTCCCACACACCTTGCCCAGGGGCCTATGCAGGTTTCTCTATATATGAGCACCTCATTTCGGGTTAGGCATTTTCCCCCAGCCTTGATTAAATTGTTTAACTATTACTCCAGGATGGTATATTTTGTAATCCAAATCAAACATCTACTGGCAATCAAGGAGAACCTGAACATTCATTAACATACCCCATACTTTTCCAGAAAAAGAGATATTGTAACCAACAAAAACTAGTATGATGGTATGTCCCTATTGTTGAGTACTTATCTTTTCTGAATAAGTAAAAGTAAGCATGGACCAAATACTGTGGAGGAATTCTCACTTCCAGCCATTTCTTTTTGTTCTATCACTGAACAATACTAAAATCTCATAATTAAGGGAATAGCTTGCTGGGTGTTTACCAACATCTTTACCATGTTATCAACATTAATCCCTGTTTTTTGTAGAGGAATTCTTTAGTTCTCTCTTAATAAAACATGTCAAGGATTGTTTAAATCCAAACATGGCTCAGTCTACCTCCCACTCGAGGTAAGTGTAGGGGGGTTTCCCATTGAACTCAACAGGAGCACAACCTAGCTGTTTGAGAAGAAGAAAAAAACTGGTTGGCAGATGTTTATTGTCCAAAAGGCACGAAAAAAAGGGAAACGGCCACTTAAATTTTTAAAATTCCTTCATTTTTAATAAAACTGATTAGTAATCAATAAGAACATTGCTTTATAGCAAAAAAGGATTTTAAGACTGATTGTATTTAGTTTTATTTTTGTCAAAATGTAAAATCTAAGTAACAATGAACTGTTTATTAAATTTTAGGGCAGCTCAGGACCGAGCTATTGGTGACCAAGGTCCTTTAGAAAAACATTCCCAAGTCCATCTAGGGGTTAGGCTAGAATACAGCCGTTTTCCTTTACTGCTCCCTGACAGGAAATGGAATCTCAGAACCTACTGCAATAAGATTCCCTGTAACACGAAACGCTACATTCTCACAATGAAAGGATACAGAAATGACTATCAGTCAACTTCCATACAGAGTTCATCTAGCTAGCAGTGCACAGAAATTTGAGGGCACAGAACTGATACAAAGTATTTTTATTACAGTGAGGCCAAGAGAGGCCACAATCAATGACTGAGGGGCAAGGAGTGAAGGACGAGCAAGCTCATTGTGCTAGGTGCTGTGCAGATGTGTAATTCAAAGAGCGTTCCTACTGAAAGTTCACAATTTTGGATAATGACAAGATGCTATGGGTGGATGAAACGACCAGGGGCATGTGAAAAGTAAGACAGACCCATAGGAACATGCTTTCATACAAACTAGCTTTGTACATAACGTAGCTCACTACCTGTGTCACTATTAGCAATGGGTATGTTCCTGAAGGTGTTGTGGCAAAGGTGAATCTTAAAGAGAGATCTGAAGGACAATAACATGTCAGTTTATTTTCCCAGGGAATTTGGGTTGTAAGAGAGGGATGGAATGGAAAACTGTGGAGAGGAGCTTATCTCCTCCATTGCCTGGGATGCAAGAGCTTCATGAAATGCAGTATGTTTCTGAGTAATGGTTCGAGTCATTGGAAGTCATCAGTCGAACTTTGTAGAGGATACAACTAATATCCTGGGGCTCCCATTTATCCCTCTTGCAATGGATTCTCATTATGAGATGCCTGATTCTTTTACAGGGCTGAGCACGTCATGCAACTGTCTGCACAGTCCTCTTTGGGGAGATGGATGTGGCCTATCACCCCATTTTGCATGGTGAGGCTTTCTTCCCAGGCAGCTAAATGCAACCCCTGTTTATGATCTAGTCTGGGGAAAGCAAGTCCCAGTTTTTGGAGCTTCTACTGACCTGCTTGTGATTCCATAATAATAGTAAAAGAACACGTTAAAAACATAAGAACGGTCATGCTGGGTCAGACCAAAGGTCATCTAGCCCAATAGCCTGTCTTGCAACAATGGCCAATGCCAGGTGTCCCAGAGGGAATGATTAGAATAGGTTGTGATCAAGTGACCATCCCGTCACCAATTCCAAGCTTCTGACACACAGAATTAATATAAAATTATTAAAAACGTGATTATTAAAAAACAGCAGACCTACTCCATCAGCAGCTTCACATGTCCTGCTCTTTGTTTTTGTGAATTAATCACTTTATAATTCAACATATACACTGGACTTGAGGGCCAGTCAAGAAGCCAAGATACTGTTTCATTAGCTCATTAATTTCAGAATATAAAAGTAAAAATAGAAGCCAATGAGCATCAAGCAAAATTTAAAGTGAATTACTTTCCCTCTTAGCACAGAAGATTTTCTCAAGATCAGGAAGGTTAAAGTAATTAAAAAGACAAAATTGAAGTAAATTTGCATTATATAAACCCCTTCTGTATCTTTACTGAACTGAGGATAAATTAAACATTTTGGCTTGCAGTAAAGCCATTGTCATATTTATTAACACAACAGCTCAGTCATTTGTGCCCTTTACCTTCTCAAATAAAGCTTATATTGTAGAACAGAAGAATTTTAGATGGCATTTTTTAATCTTTTAGAAGAGTGTATAGATGGTATGCTGCATAAAACCTAACAAGATCAGTTAGTAGTGAATATACTACTAATGCAGTTTTCATTTCCTTGCGGCCTTGAAAGCACTATTACTGCAAAGCATGTTTTATGCATAAAGTAGATGTATTAAGATGGAGAGATGGATTTCTCCCCAATTTTTGCCCCAAATTTTCCTCCTCTGGATCTCTAATTATCTCTACCCTCGACATACAGTAACTGCTAAATTGCTGTGGAAGATTTAGAAAAGTTTACTGCTTCTTGCCACTTAGCTGGCAATTTAAACTAGTCCAAATATAAAATGGCCGTTTTATTCTTACCTTCCATTTCTACTCTCTTATAAAAAAGGAGGTCTTTTTTTGGTGTGATGAAATTAGAAACTCCCTTAAAATTGCTTGCATCAGAAGTATGCTTGAACCTAAAAGGTAACCTTTTAGTTTCCTGAATCACTCTACTGGTCTTTTTGTTTTCAGTATAATCCAGAGCATCACAAGGTAATTTACAATGTGAAAACAATTTGCAATTGACTTTATATATTGCCGTGGGTGACAGAACCTGTATTACTTACATAAATCATTTTTGGGGTTTGACATCATTTTATATTAACCTAAGGGTGAAGACAAACTAAAAAAATGGTTGTGACATTTTGGTCATTCAATCATTCAATTAAATATCACTGGACATTCTTTATGGAAGTTGTAATAAGGCAACTACAAAAGGGGTGAGTAATGTTTGTATAATTTGAAAGAGCAGGAGACGTAAAATCTATACTAATTTCAGTTTTGTGTCATTAAACATGAAGTATTGATTATTGCTCCTTGCAACAAAATTTATGAAGCTAGCTATGTTTCTGTGTCCACATAAAGTGATTCTGATGTTTTGCCCTCAGACCCCAAGTGCTATAAATGATGGTTTACAGTGGCAGCTGAGATGCTGTTGTTCCAATTCACAGCCTGAGGAGATACATTTCATAGATTACACCAGGAATGACCCAGCTGCAATCTCTAACTTCAGAAAATTAAATTGGAAGAGATCCAGACTTCTGTTGGAACACACCGTGTCTTACAATGCCTCTATAAACTGCGCTATCATGTAAATCTACTGTAAAATGTATTGTAGTTCTTGCTTCCTTTACTGTTATACATGGACATTAATAAGTAATCAGATTTATAAACAATTTGTAATGACAGCGAGAAATGCAAGGCTGCTTTTTAGATGAGGAGGCTAAAATAGCTGTCTCCTGTCATTTTGGCAATGAGGTTACACATTCTATTTATGTATTAATGTCTCTGTAGCCTTGTAGAGCTGTACATTTAATGAAGGATATTGCCTTGCTATGGCACATAAATAAATTATTTGGAAACACTGTAACATTCCAGTATGGAAAACTATTTCAATCTATAGATGTATCACAAGCAGGTAATCTGCCTAAAAGCAAAGCAGGGCTTAGACTATATTTTCATACCCTACTCGAATATTCAGAATGCATTATGAGAATTTGCTTTTACCAGTTACATAGTGCCTCGGTTATAGAACAACAAGGAATGAGGGTCTTATTTCTTTTTCTCTCTGGAGCATTGCTGTATCCTGCTTTGCATAGCCCAAAGGCCAGCCCTGTGAGGGCCCATATTTAGTGATTCAGGCCCTTACCTTGTGAAATTACTCATGCAAAGTGACTCTGATGTACCAACTGTTGTACTAACCAACTATACCCAGATTAGGCTCCTGTGCTGTGTCAGATGTCTGTTTCAGATTCCTATAGTCAGCAGACGTATTGGGGGGGGGGGACATATTACATCACACGCCCTGTCAGTACGTGGCCCAGGCAAGCTAATGATCCAACCAACAAACCCAATTTGGTCTGGTCACATGCCACCTCAGGCATGTTGCACATATGTTAAAGATTTGTTTGGCCCATCTGACAACATGAGAAGTGTGAATGGATAATGAATTTAGGGAGGAAAGCTTGGTAAATATCACATCTGCCACCTCCCTTGGCACATGGTATATTCAATTAATGATATACTGCAAATATGGACCTTAAGGGAGGTATGACTGTGTCCCTTTGGGCAATGGCATTTAGGTTCAAAACTCAAAGAAAGTTTTTGGCTCTTCAGTTACCATATTAAGCTGCACAGCTGTGGAAATACAGACATCCCAAAAGACTGCAACCACAACTGCAGAATTTGCAATATTAAATCTACACAGCTACCAAAGTACACTGCAAAGTTTCTCTCTATATATTACAAATCCTCCTGTAAATCTAGGTTTTTTTATATGCAGAGTTATCTTTTTATCCAGTTTAAGACACTTAACAGGTTAACTGTCCCACATAATAGTGCTGGAGTTGCCATGGTGATGGTTCTTCAATAAGATGGATGAGTTTCTGAGAATGCACTGGATGCACCAGAGTTTTGCAGAGATTACTCATGCAGCAGAACTGGATACTTGCAAGAAAGGGATGTACTTTCACATTAATAAAAGGAAGGGGAGGATGGAAGAAAGAAGATAAATGAGCAGCAACAACAGTAAAAAAGTTGAGGGCAAAGAACTGTTCTGATTTTCTGTTGAGCTACATTTAACATTTTATACCAGAAATTGTGATAGAAACTTGCCTTTTTATGATAACTATTAACCAAAAGTCAAACAATTTACACGATGTAATGAAATGGGACTAAAAGGGAAGGGTTTTGCACAAATTCAGAACTTACTGAAAAGGAAGAGGAAGAGTCTTTGTAATGTGGAGAGAGGAGACTCACATGCAGCAATTTTTAGTAAAAAAAAAACATTTCTTGAATGTTTCTAGGCCATGGAAAATAAGCCAAAAATCTAAAGAATAGTCTAATTTCATTTAGAAATGTCAGTTTTTGAAAGCACTTAGTTTAGGTTAAAGAAAAACTGTAAACATGATAAATTCTGTCAAGATGACAGCTTTCTATTGAGTACTAACAGGAAAACTATTAATTATATACATTGATTTTTCCCCCATTTTACTTTAATTCCTCATGTCTACTGCAGGGACATGGACTGGCTTTCAAATTACTCTGGAAGATATAGAACAGTGCTAGTTCTAGTACCTGCCTTGGCTCCTATTCAGTGCGCTCAGAAAGCAAAAGGGACCAAAATGGACCATGGAAGAATTCCCCCAGGACCGCAGCAATGTAGGGCCTCTATCAGCATAATCTTTCTGGCCCTGACCTAGAAATACCAGGAGTGGGGCTTGGTCAGGAATGGCAGAGGGAAGGCATTCCTGCAGTATTCCACCCTACTATGATTCAGAATTGTGGATTAAGCCAGTAAGTATGCCGGTGAAGGCTGCTATGTTAAAGCAGCCAAGGTCCACCACTTTGCTCCCCTCAGCATCCCATAATCCAGCCCATACAAACGCAACACCGGATCTCTCCTAAATATCTAGCAATATCCGATAATCTCTCACCACTGTGCACAATATGATCCTACCTATTGCTGACTTCCCTACACTGAATTAGAAGTAGGAAGGTCAGGTGTTTTACCTAATGGTACCTGGAATAGATTTGATGGGGCAGCATGCAATCCAAGAACCTTGTTAAAAGAACAGTATGGCTCCCCCTTTCCCAAAAGTTTCCCCAGTTGCTAACAAAGCTAAAGCCCTCCTCCCTATACCATCCCATGCATTGGGATCCTGCAGTTCTACCTGTCATACTGGCCCTGCACATTGAACTGAATTTCAGAGAATGCTACCATGGAGGTCTTGGGCTTCAATCTTTTACCTAGCAACCTAAATTTGGCCTCTAGGACCTCTCTCTCTTCCTTCCCTATGTCACTGGTACCTGCTTCTCCCCGGTAATACACACAAGTCTATCTAGATATTTAGAGGCAGGCAAGTCAGACATTGCAAATCCAACTAGCTATGTTTCTAATGCTTGAATCCCTCATAGCTATTACCTGTCTCCTCCTACTAACTGGAGTTCCCTCCCCTCGAGAGGTATCATCAGTGTGAAAGGATATCACAGCATCACATGGAAAGAAGGGCACAATTATGGGATCATTTACATCTGGTCCAGTTGGCTGTTCTTTGTTGAGACTTTCATCCCCCTCAACAGCACAGAGACTGTTGGACCAGGGATGGGGCCATTCTACTGTGCCCTGAAAAGTCTTGTCTGTCTCTCTTAGCTCCTCCAGTTCAGCCACTCTGGTCCCCAAAGCCTGTACACTGTCTCTGAGGTCTAGTTCCAGGGGTGGCCAACCTGTGGCTCCAGAGCCACATGTGGCTCTTCAGAAGTTAATATGCGGTTCCTTACATAGGTACCAAACCCAGGGCTGGAGCTACAGGTGACAACTTTCCACTGGGCCACTTCCTACCCTCTCCACACCCATGCTTCCCCACTCCAGGCTGTGTCTAGACTGCATCCCTCTGCCAACAGAGGGATGCAAATCAAGCACTTCAAACGTGCAAATGAGCCTGGGATTTAAATATCCCAGGCTTCATTTGCATACTCACGTTCCGACACTATGCCAATCAGGCTCAGTGTTGAAAGTGAAAGAAAAGTGTAGCCACGGCTCTGCCGCGTTTCTGCCGACAGCAGGGGCTTTTCCGGCAGATCCTGTACTCCTCATTTTTTGTGGAAAAGCCCCCGCTGTCGGCAGAAATGATTTTAAGTTCAAAGGGCTTTAAGTTCAAAGAATGTGAAGTGTATCTAGCACCTGCACCTTTTCTAAACATCTTCTACCTGTTTCTATTTGACTTTTAAACACCTTAGTTTTTCTAAACATCAGCCCATCACAAAACTCTCCTGATTAACCACTAAATAGATGGAGGTACAGAATAGTGAATTTCTTTCTACTGCTGGGCTTGTCAACTTCCCAAGGCAAAGCATATCAGAGCAGTAACCCTGCTATTTCCCTTCTCCTTGCAGAAAACACATTTAAATAAGGGCAACAGAAACAATTTTATCATAAGAAGAAGGAGCTGTTTCACCAGCTATGTTTTCTGCCCTCATGACTTCTCGAGGTCCCTTCCAGTTCTAGTGTTCTATGAAGCAAGGAAGATCCATTTTTAGAAGCAGAACAGGTGTTCCTGAATCTCAGGCCATTTGCTTTTTTACACACACACACACACACACACACACACGTTCCTAATGAAAAGCCTCTACCTGTTTCTATTTGACTTTTAAACACCTTAGTTTTTATTCTTTTAAAAAATTGCAAACCATTTGTCTCCTTTTTAGAGATTTCTATTTTGTTGAACTTAACAAAATGAAGAAGAGCCTATGGATCACTGCAGAGATAAGGAGGAAATAAAGACAGAGGACTGAAGAGAGTCAATGGAAAGGCTAGATGCAAAATGGAGTAGTTAAAATTCAAGGATGTCTACAGTCCATGTATGTCTTCCTCTATACTGTACCTGTCTTCAGGAGTCAGAGCTCTAGGGGAGCATACGACTTTCAGCTTCTGTAATTAGGATTCTTAGGTTTTGGACCCTCCTGAGGTATATTTGGTCAGACAGCATCTGAGTGGTTCTCTTGGGACTCTGAGGACAGTTGGATATGGGCTGGTAGGAATACCAGCAAACTACTCCGGCCTGCACCTCAAGGTGACATGGAGACATAAAGCATCATGGCTACGTCTACACTGGCATGATTTTGCGCAAAAGATGTGCTTTTGTGCAAAAGCATCCGTGCCAGTGTAGACGCTCTCTTGCGCAAGAAAGCTCTGATAGCCATTTTAGCCATCGGGCTTTCTTGCGCAAGAAATTAACGTTGCCTGTCTACACTGGTCTCTTGCGCAAGAATACTTGCGAAAGAGGGCTTATCCCTGAGCAGAAGCGTCAGAGTATTTGCACAAGAAGCACTTATTTCCTACATTAGAACGTCAGTGTTCTTGCGCAAATACTCGAGGCCAGTGTAGACAGGTGGCAAGATTTTGCGCAAAAGAAACTGCTTTTGCGCAAAATCTTGCCAATGTAGACACAGCCCATTTGTTTAGCCCTTCATGCAGGTGGCCTCTCGAGAGCAAGATAAAAAGAATGGGAGAAGGAGCAAGAGAGGTAGTGGCCCCAATAAGGAGACAAACCAGGTGTGTCAGAGGAAACCTGCTTCTCTTCCTTACATGGCTAATGATCCTTACCTGGTTGTTAGGGTGGAAGAATTGAAAATCAGAGCCCTTGGTGCCAGCAGCCATGTTTCTGATTGGCTAACCCCAAATAAATATGGGTGTTTTTAAAACTGCCAAAGTAATTTCCCAAGGAGAATAAAAGCAAGCTCCCCCACCAGACAGAACTACAAGCTTCTTCACCTGCTAATTTGCATTAAGAGACTTTGTTACCCCAATACAGATTGTAAGGTTTTCCTGCTGTCTGTGGCAAGTCATGCAGATGTCTGCTTCATTAAAGGGTTTCACACTTTTCCCTTCTGCCTCTTAATTCTCTCTATTTGTTGAGTACTTGTGCTTTTAAAAATCATGTTAGCCTACTCAGTTTTGCAAATGTTAAGGCATGAGTCTGTATATACATAATGATACACCTCCAGATGAGTGTTTGTACTAATGTAACCAAGTTGCAAAAACAAATTAATAAGCAGATAAGCAAAGTCTGATTTAGTTGCCAGGATTATAGAACAAGGATGTCCATATAACTGTCCTGAAACAAGAAAGGATGTTGTGAATACATCCACACAGTTATGCCTACCTGGAGGTAGGACAGAGGAACAAGTGGAAGGATGACTTGTGGAGCAAAAAAGTCAATATTAATGCCCCTCAGGCAACATTCCAGAGTTGCAACCAAAGTTTTGTAAAAGCTGATGTGGTCTATAGTATTTTGTAAATGTGGTCAGGAACCATGAAGTGATTGCATTGCAGATTTCTCTTTAAAAGGACTTTTTGCTTTGGTTCCATGAAGCAGCTAAGCCATGGTAAATAAAGCCTCTTATTTTGGCACACACCTCATATAGTTATGGCATAGCTTCTTCAATTCAGGATTTAATCCTTTTAGATTTAATTAACTTCATAGCCTTGATGACTTGTTTGAAAAAGACTATGACCACATGGTCCACAATGGAAGAAACAAGGCAGGAACAGTCCCAGGCAGTTTCTATATTTGAGGTTTTAAGAAGTGGAGTCTTGGAGCCTCAGTCTTCTGACATAAAGGATGGCTGGTGAAAGCTGTCTTATCTTTGTTGAAGGTAATTCAATAAATTCCATGAAAATAGCTCTTTAGCATCTTCACATAGTGGAGAAGATACTTAAGGTAATCTCAGGCCTCCTGAGAAATGCTCCTGGAGCGTGATGCATCTATCATTCAAGACCGAATCTGAAGAATTGGGAAAAGTATAAATAAGGCATTACTTGAAACAGATGCAAAAAGTCTCCAAGAGTACAGGGGAAAGATGGATAAGTGCAGGGGGAGCCTTGTTAGGCTTGACAAAGGAGAGATGCACCACCTGGAGGAAATTCTACCCAAATAGTGAAATAAAACATGATTAATTTATCTTCATTAAGATTGTAGAGGCAGAGAGTAGTGGGTAAAAGGACTCACATTTCTTATACTTTATTTGTGGGTGAGTTTTTATTCTACCAATGTACACCATTTTTCGGTCTCTAAAAGCTCATCTACATTTGTTAGAAGTTCTGAACTTGGTCCTGGTTCACATGACCTTGGTCAGCAATTCAATTACTGAGATCAGACTGTAGGGCTTCATCCAAATTGCTAGGTGACCAGCTGTGGCAGCAGCACTGATAGGCTGGCATAAGGCAGGCTAGTGTGGAAACAAACATGGGATAAGCAAGAGGAGCAAGAATAAGGGGAGTCTGTTGAAACTACTGGCAATGGGACTGTTCCTGGCAAGGTAGTGGCACTGAAAAGACCACTTTGTTTAGGAGCCTGTATATTGCAGATAAGTGACACATCCATTAACCTGGATTCAATCACAAAATCTGTAGTAATTGCCTCTGATGACTCACATCATGTTCAGGGATGACTCATGAAGCTTAAACAGGTTCACAAGCTGTTATTTGATTTTTTCCAGGTCAGCCACTGATGAGTTACACAGTTGGTTGAAAAATGCTGACAATTTGTTGGAATTTGAAAAATTTGAAGTTTTGGAACTACCTGTGTTGAGAGCAATGAATCCTATGCCACACAGACAGAAATGCAATTGAAAGAGGACATTGTGTTGGATGACAAAATTTCTACCCTTTTCTTCTGAATTTCATTGAATAGAAATGTGAAAACAACCTGGTTGTAGAAAAATAATCACTCAAGCTATCATGTTACGTGGCCTGCACAAAGAAAACTAGAAGCAAATGGAGTTATAGAGGCTCCTAGCCACATAATTAGCACTGGTTTATGGAAGCTCTTCACCCTAAAATTTACTAAATAAATTTTAGTAAATTTTCACAGTATTTTGAAATCAGTTAGTATGTAAAGTTATAATAAGTAAAGAAAAATAGACCAGTAAATATTTAACAAATTAAGCTTGACAATCAAACTTATATTTCCTTTGCCAAATTACTTAAATCTATTTTTAATATGTGTTCGAACCTCTCTTAAAAAGCTATCATTTTTCTCCACAGTGTATCTCAAAAACTTAATAATGGTTACAAATAGGTTATATTAGCCTTAAAATGTACACATTCACAATACATTTGAAAAACTATTTACAGAAAAAATTCTGCAGATAGACTTTTGTTCAATTTTCCCTGAGAACAACATGCCCACTGATTTAACTTCTGAAGAATCTACATTTTTATTCTGACATTCTGTTAAATAGTGTGTTAAGCCTCGGCAAGAGATACAATGAGCCTAGAGAGAGGACAGGAAAAAGGAGCCTTTGCATTAAGACAGTTTTAATCACGAATTTTTTGTATTTCATGGATTAATTTATATTCATGCATAGTAGATACTTTCCATAGAAATGGACCAGATCGCACAAAATGGCAAGAATAACCCCAGAATACACTACCAGGTCTTCACTCTAACCCAGTAAAAAATAGATTTTTCAATCCCTAAACCAACTTTTCTTGTCATGCACGCACATCTAGTTCAGGAGTTTATCACAGACTAAAAAAGGATATTTTCAAGGGAGCCCCCAGGCAAAATTCCCTCTCATCTATCTAGCCATATGCAGAATAAATTTTTATGTGCACCACCAGTAAAAATTAAAAACCTAATTGTGTGCCCTGTGCTAATCAGCTGGGCAGCATTTGAAGATCTCCTGAGTGGCTGCACAAGCATACAGCTTACAAGGAACACTGCCCCCGGGTGCAACATTATTGATCATAATAAATTCTAGGGTGTTCACCTAGACATGTTTAATACAGTTAGTAACATCAGTTCAAAGTTCATATTACAGCAATTAAATTTCATTGAAGGCTGCTCTCTGGTTCGTGGCAATCAATGAAGACTGCATTCAGATCAAGGGACAAAAAGGCATTTCACATTAAATGGAATGTTGCACATTTGGGGTTCTATAACATTTGCTTTGTCAAACTGTAAGAGAGCCTTTATACTGATGGGATGAGTGCTCAGGGATTAATTTCTACTTATTTGGAACTAGATTAAGTTATTTTTTTCAGTCCAAGATTTAACACTGTTTAATACATGGTTCACTCATAGCTGGAATGTTGATAGTGAACCTTTTAATTGGACAGGATTAACAACTCTATGGACAGTCTGATCTAGGATATCTCTTTGAACAATTTATCACATTGCTTTCAGAATGCTCTCTCCATCTCAAAGTAACTAAGACTGCTATAAAGTACTTCTTATTCCTATTTAAGGGACAAAGTGGTGTACTAACCCATCAGAAAACAGACTAAAGACTTTACTTTGAGAGGCGATGTGTTCTAGCAAATAGAGCAAGAACTGGAAGTTAGGAAACCAGAGTTCTCTTCCCAGCTTGTCTAATGATTAGGGGTTGACCTAGGCTACACTACTCTGTGTAGGGATGTAATAATATAGTTGATTAACTGATTAGCAAAATCTTATTGGTTAATGCTATAGACTACATGCATTTCCCTCCGCCCCCGGCCAGTAAATTTTTAGCAGCCTGGCTCACTTCTGGCTCTCACCAGGTCTGGAAGCTCAGGCCCATGCTGGACAGGGGCTGTATCAGAGGCAGCAGCGCAGAGCAACAGCCTGTCCGGGAGAAGAGCTGGTTTTTCAACCAGCTCTCCTCGCAGACCAGCTCCCACCTGGCACCCATGCGGAGTGGCAGGGAGCTCCTTGGGAGAGGGGCTGGAGTACACTGGCTGCCAGCCCCACCCCTGGGGACTATAGACTATTTGAGTAACCGATAAGAATTCATGAGGTTAATCGACTATTCAATTAACTGATATTTAACATTCCTAACTCTGTGCCTTCATTTCCCTTCCTACCTTGGTGGTCTTTCTAGATTGTAATCTCTTCAAGGCAGGGACTGTCCCTTGCTTTTTGCTTGTACAGTGCCTAGCACAATGGGGCTCTGATCTCAGCATGGACTGCAAGGCACAACAATACAATATCATCCACATTCTATTTTTATAAGAATAAATAAAGTTAGATATCTCCTCTGTTACCTCCTCTACCATTCCTACCTCCCTCTCTTTTCCCCACCTCGCTCTTCACTTGTCTTTTGTGGCTCTTCATCCTGATTGCTGGAATAATCATGTGTCTTTTTTAACATTGCTGCCATCTTACTACATAACAAGATTTTATTCTTTTGTTAGAGGTGATAAGGATATATAGGCTGCATGTTGTAGGTGCTCTCATGCATGAATTTGTCTTTCCAAATAATCAAATAAAAACGTCAATCAAAAGCCAAAAGGCAGTTTGAAGAGAGAAAATGCCATATTGAACAGAAAATTAGGCCAAGGGCAAGAAACAAATGGTAGGCATAATTGAAGCCTTTCAAACTGGAAAGAGGTTACCCACCAATTAAAATAGCACTGGGAAAAGCATTAAGCATCTTGGCTGTTTATTGCAAATGACTAAGTGACGGTACTGCAAGCAAGATTTCTTGAGCTCTAACTGATAAATTGGACGCTTATGGAAGCAGTAGCCATTAAGCAATTGACTTATGCTATGGATTGCTCATGTTTTAACCAGAGCTGCTGATTAATCACAGTTAGCTCATGTGATCAACTCAAAATAATTAATCATTATTTTTTAAAAATCACGATTAATCACACTGTTAATAGAATACCAAGTTAAATTTATTAAAAATTTGCAGATGTTTTTCTACATTTTCAATATTGATTCAATTGCAACACAGAAAACAAAATGTCCAGTGCTCCATTTATATTATTATATTACAAACATATGCACTGTAAAATGATAAAAGAAATAGCATTTTTTATTTGATCATACAAGTATTGAAGTGCAAACTCTTTACTATGAAAGAGTAACTTACACATGTAGATTGTTTTTGGTTACATAACTGAACTCAAAACCAAAATAATGTAAAACTTTAGAGCTTACAAGTCTACTCAGTCCTACTTCTTGTTCAGCTAGTTGCTAAGACAAACAAGTTTGTTTACATTGATGGAAGATACTGCTGCCTGCTTCTTATTTACAGTGTCACAGGAAAGTGAGAACAGGTGTTTGCATGCCACGTTTGTAGCCAGAGTTGCAAGGTATTTACTGCCAGATATACTAAATATTTGTATGCCCCTTCATGCTTCAGCCACCATTTCAGAGGACATGGGTTCATACTAATAATGCTCTTTTAAAAAATAATGCATTAATTAAAATAGTCAGTCTCTTGATTTGTTTCATCCAGTGGGGTCGACAGCTTCACCGGGCCCCATGGTGCTTACTCCATGCTCCCAGGAGGGGAATGGCCTTGGGCAGAAGGGGCAGGGCTAGGGCTAGGCAGCCCTCAGCGCTACCCTGAAAGTGCTGCACCTCCCTCAGACAGCTCTTAGTGCTGTCTGGGCTCTGGCCACAATTTAAAAGGCCAGAAACTCCAGGACTTTTGTATCACTAGACCCTGGTGCAACTGCCCCCTTTGAACCAGGTCAATGGACCTAGTTTCACCTGCATTCTGCCATATATTTCATGTTATAGGCGTCTTGCATGATCACCCAGCGTATGTTCATTTCAAGAACATACGGCACCTATCACCATGTATGTACACCACTTAGCATAATAAAATCTATCCTATTGGGGAGCTTCAAGCACGGGCACAAATAATTCTATTCATTTGTCATTATTATCAACTTTGAGGTCAAAGTTGGAATTCTCTTATGTCTAAATGAAAACCAATGGTCCGGAAATCTAGCAATTATTTCTCACATGTATCTCTCTGAAATCTAAATTCCATTTTCTATGAAATTAATAAAATAGTGTCCTCGCCTTCTTTCAGCTTTGCTAGCATTAAAATAAATAAAATAAATCTCTGTTTGCATCTGCTAAAGCAGATACCATTGCTCTACTACGGCTTTGTCTACACTACAATGATCTATTGGAAAATCTGCAATTTGCATTCGGAAGAGACTTTTCCAAAATTTGGCCCATCTACACTGGGAGGAGGAAGACAGGGCTTCCAAAAGAGCGCATCTGCTCTTCGGCAAAAAAAAAAAAAAAAAAAGCAGAAGAGGAGACACGTTCCATGGACACAGCAGAGTATTCCCAGTATACCTCTGGTATCCCTGAAAAAATCCGTAGTATAGGGATACCATAGTTGCAACAGTTCTGAAAAGCTTGAAGTATTACTCAGAGCCATGTTAAAAAAGCCTTTTAAAAAAGGAATCTATGTCTTTCAGTAATAGTGCTCTGAGAATACACCAGCTTTTTAACTTTTGCTAAGAAAACTAAACAAAATGAATCCACTTTAGAACTGTGTTACTCTGTAATTGATGCACTACTGAAAGCAACAGCCAAATGGGTGTTGAGGAGAGGGAGTGAAGCAATAACAGGGTTGCATAAAACTTGGCAACAAATACTACAATAGAGTTACAGCATAAAACCAAAGAGAACACACTATGTAACATTTAATCTTGATTGCACTATTTTTGAGGTAAATGTCTGAGTTGTAGAATCAAAAGGGGTAAATGAAATCTATCTATATATTTTGGAAATTTGCATCTGTCCATCCATGAGTCCATTTGTTCAAGAACACCTCCTATATAAGAGCTAGAACCACCACATTTGCTATGCACCTTCTTCTTATCCTAACTGGAATGGGATTGTTTTCCATAACATGGAAAGGGAGGCATCTGATCAGAGGACAGTGATACTGTTAACTGACCACTGGGGTGGGGGGGCAGCTGCACCAGCAAGACAGTGGTCAGCTGGGGCCAGACTCATCATCTTGCCGGCCATCGGACGGGTAAGTTGTCCTCCTACCCCCAAACCCTCCTCTCCTGGCCCTCAGCCACAGTGCTAGAGGGAGGGAGGGAGACTTGCTGGCCACTGGCCCCACCACCACAGCCCCCCAGGAGCACGCCAGAGCCCAGCAGTGCAGCCCCAGGCAGGGCAGCCCATCCCCCCCAAGAGATTCCTGAGGGGCCAGAAACTGCAGCCTGGCTCTGCCTCCCTCTCCCCCCCGGGGAGATGCTATGGGGCAGGGAACTGTGGTCCAGCTCTGCCCACCGCCCGCCATGAGTACAGGCCAGGGGGCCGGGAACCACGGCCCGGCCCTGGCATCCCCTCCAAGGAGAGCCCAGGGTGGATGATTCTGAGGAGCAGCTAAGCAGGCTGGCTGGCTGCAGGAGGTGGAAAGTTCCCCTCCTTCCAGGAACCACTGGCCATGGGGGCTGGGCAGCACAGTTCCAGCTGCATGGGATGAACTGCCACTCCCACCCCTTCCAGAGGAGCCACCAAGGCAGCACAATCCCAGCCCTTATGGAGGAGCCGCGCTTGGAGCAGTGCCACCTTTGCCACCACAGCTGGCCCCAGGAAGCTCCCCTCAACCTCCAAGCCCCATGCCCTGAGCCCTCCCTTTGCTGATTTCTGCACATCCCTCTGCTATGGGCCCCCCCCCCCCCCCCCCCCCCCCCATCCTCTGCATTGGCTCCTGCACACACACACACACGCACCTAGCCTCAGCACCCTCTCCACTTTCCAGCCCCTTCCCTGACTGCTGCACCTCCCCACCCCCTAATCTGAGCCCCCACAAGGACCGGGTAAATCCTCTAGCATCACTATATGTTCATGAATCATTGATCAAAATCGCTTAAAAAAACTTAAATTATGGCAGAGTAAGACAAATCTCCACTTTACCCATTTAAAAATATTCACTTATAAAAATTGCTGCCATAAACCTTTCTTCCTCTACTCCCAACATATGCATAAAGTGTACATAGTGGAGGAATCAAAGGTAGAAAGGCAGAAGAAAGTTGGTAAACTTTACATTTGTTTATAACTGTCTGACATTGCTGTTAAATAAACAATGAGCATCAGTGGATCAAAAGCACTGACTAGGCCTGCCAGCCCCAATGGTCTCTGCTAATGCAGATCGGCAAGTATTAAAAACATGCTGCTCAGCAGAATAAATCTTGCCAGACTCTGACTCAGCTTTCCAAAGGAACCAGTAACTATCTCACTCTATTCAAAGGAACAGGCCAGATATAACAGTAATAGCTGTTTTTTTTCTTCTGAATTGAGCAGTGACCACACTTTATCCAAGATTAGAAGAAAACTACTCTCTTTCCACAGTGTCTGGAGCATGTAGGATTACTGTCACACTGTAGTATGTGGCCTAATATACTCAGAGCATGCATCTTACAGGGAAAACATTCATCTGGTGCTGTAGTTTTTCTGTTTTTCACTGCTGGCTCTAGTGCAATCATGTGATTGAAGAACTATGCCGGCTGTAGCCAAATCAGGTACTGAAACAAGATTCAAGCTTTCTCACTTGAAATAAATCTTCTGAAATAGACTTTCCACTCAAGAGAACCTTCCCATATGCAACAACAGTTTATATGATTGAAGCTGTGTCATCGGCTATAGTATTAAGTGGTGAAAGTGGGTCCTCAAAAGTACATCATCACTTCCCAGCTTGTGATGGCAATAGAAACATGATCACAATCTGCTCAAACTTGGAAACATTTAAGGCGCTAGCAGATAACAGGGAATTTGAGCTGCTTAACACAGGCTGTTACTCATCTGATTACAGGACAACCAATTTTATCAGCAGATTGAAGATCTTATACTTCAGGTACTGCTTGAAGATTAACATTCTATAAAGGCTATTAAGTTCCTTGTCACCCAGTACGAGATCTCCGAAATCAGGGATGGGGAATCTCTGGCCCATGGGCTGCACGTGGTTTGTCAGGGTTAGTCACTGGTGGGCCGCCAGAAGGTTTGCCTGAGCATCCACTGGCACAGGGCCCTGCAGCTATGTGGCTCTAATGCTTCTCTCTCACCAACAGAAGCTGGTCTAATAAAATATATCATATCACCCATCTTGTCTCTCTAATTCACCAGCACTATTATCTGCCTCCTGGAAATGCTAAGATAGCTAACAAATAAGAGCTGGACTCCCTCTGAGCCCAGCTACCCCTGGACTGGCTGTGGGTGGCAAATCGGTGGCCGCCTGTGGCCACTGGTCTATGCCTAGTGCTTCTCAAACAGTGCCATGAGCACAACATGGAGCCAGAAACGGATAGTTAATGGTACCCATATCTGGGTGACAGCCAAGAAGAGGTGCGCCCTTGAATGAGACTGTGCCACTCATATGGAGAGGTATCCCAGTGGTGCCAAGGTGTTATGGCACTGAAGTATTATGGATCCATTATGGTGTTATGGAGCATGCACGTGTGAGTGTCTGTACTTCTGCACTGGTCAGTGCTGTGAACCCCAGTGCTGCAGGACCAAGCCTGATAGCTTGAGAAGGGTTAGTGAGGCCAGCCTGTCTCTGTCAGTATCCTGGCTATCACCTGCACCCTTCCCAGTCTGGAATCCAATGCCAATGCTGAGGGGATCCTGCCATGCCAAATACAGATTACTGCATGGAACATGAAGTCACAGAGGCCTAGGATGCTGGTGCTGGCAACAATAGCATCTCCTCTGTGGCCTGCAGGGTCTCTGGTATGAAGGGTCTCTGGTATGATGTGACTTAAAATTCCACTGTTTGGAGAGGGTGGAACGGAGTCAGCGGAGATGCTTCCCTCTGCCTGAGTTGGGCCCGGTTAGCTCAATGGAGACTGAGCCACTTGACATGGGTCTGCACTCCTTTGCTGCCTTGTCCCCTTTTATGGGACAGGGGTAGTGTCTCCTTGTTGTTCTCCTTGGTTCTTCGCTGGTGCTGGGGAGGGGGAGCACTGCCGACTAGTGGGCAGTACTGTCTGGATGCCACATGCTGATCCCTCAGTGCCCGGTGTTGCCTCTGATCGGTGCACCGGTGCCAGCTGACTCCATGAGGAGAGCTCGAAATCAAACATCCTGTTTCTTCTTAGTCCTGGGCTTAAAGGACTTGCAGATTTTGCACCTGTGGCTGACATGAATCTCACCTAGACAGCACAGGGAGCTTCTAATCAGCATAGACTGTTTGCACAAGGTTTAAATCCAGAGGACTGGGGCATGCCCTGATCAGGGTCAAAGTTCCTAAGGGCACAACTACTCTAAGCAATACTGGGGTAAACTAACTACAAAAGAAGACTACCAACGGGGGGGAAGCAACAACCAAGGCTGCAGAAGAATTGTTCCAATGTACCATCACTTGCGGCAATTAAGAACTGAGTGGGGGGCAAGCATGCAGCAATCCTTATACCATGCCAGAAAGGTGCCACTACAGGGGTCACTAAAGGCACTCCCTTACAAGTACTGCTAGAGGAAAAACTTCCAGCACTTGCGCACATGGCAAGTACGCATACCTATTGTGGAATGGACAAGAGCAGGGCTCGACAAATCGTGTAATCTACTCGCCTGTGGCGAGTAGATTACAAGCCGGCACAGCCGGCGCCATGCGATCTGCGCATGTGCAGCGCGATCTGCACATGTGCAGCTCGCAGAACCGCGTGGCTGGCGAGCAGGGCTCGCCGCCGCTTGGCAAGCCCTGGACATGAGCAAGCACTCAAAGAACTATAAGTATGAAGGAACCCTAAAGATTCAATCCACCACTCATTAATAAGTGTCAATCAAATCTGTGCTTGTTAGAAACAATAAACATAACAAATGCCTCACTTTTTGTCCCCAGTTTTACATTTCCTACTTCTCTTGCTCACATTGGATGATTGCATCTAGGTACATTAAATATTCCGCATCTAAAAACTCTTTACCCAGAGATATCAATGCCTCTGCAAACAATTTTACAAAGAGATGCTTAAACAGGAAAATAGTCCTGCTAAATGGAAAAACCTTATGGCACTATCCCTGCACTATGTCTGTTCTGAGTGATGCTGTTCATAATCTGCTTCCAAGACAACATCCTGCAAAGTAGATACTAATGCTTTGCATTTATATAGCATCTAATCAAAAGGACTTCCCAGTTTCTTACAAACACAGCTTCACCATTCCTGGGAAGTAGGTTTGCATATCACTTTACAGACTGATAGAATAAGGCCACATAACAAATCTGTCTCTGGTCACATAGCTATCTGAGGCACTTGGATACACAAGGTCCTTCATCCAATACGCTCAGCAACTCATCACTGGACTCTTATATAAAGATTGTTTCCATGGTACCTGAATATTTGAAGCAGAAGCATTACAAAGTGAACAATTTCATCAACTGCAATAGCTGTTTATTCTAAGTGCACACTAGCTACTGCAGGCCAGGATTTTTATTGTGCCATGGACAAAGAGTTTTACCAACCAAAGCCTTTTCAAAGTAGAAATTTTAGTTTGACGATAAGAAATGGTTTGTCACTGTTGACATCTTTTCATAGTGTAGTCTCCAAATAAAGAGAGGCTTTTAGGGGGACACAAGCAGAACTCTAGTTGCACAGGTTCTCACTCAGATACAAAAAGGAAACACTTAAGCTTTTACTTTTCTAAAGTCAACAGTCTATCTATATCTATCTATAAATAGATAACAAGTTTCAGTTCTGTATAATTTTGCAATGACATTGATATCTAGTATTTAGACAGGATGGTACAGAGAACTACAATTCACTCAATCCTCTTTGTATAGTGTTCTTAGCATAGCTGTGTTGTTCCTGGTGACTGGATATTACTATCACTGTGCAGCCAATGGGTTATTGGCTTTATCATATTTATCATAATAAAAAATGCAACAGTCAAACACAATGAATAATCTTTCACATAACTTAACAGTGTGATTTGGGATTCATTTTTTCCTTCTGTCATATCAGCATCTTACAAAGGGTATATTAACATGCATTGACAATGAGGGGATACATGTTATTCACCAGCATATTCAACTAGAGCTACATTATAAATTCATTGAGGCAGAGATTAGGTGTTTGGTAAAACACTTTCCAAATGTACAGTGTCCCATAAACATTTAACTAAATGTTCTATTTAATTGTTACCTGTGAAACAATAAACACACCCGTTTAACTGCAAAGCAATTTGAAATGTCCAAAGTGCAGGATACAGAACTGGTGATTATAGCAGAAATGCTAATACACCCTTAACTTCTGCGGCACTGTTGGGGATCGCTATAATACAAACCATACTAAACTGTCATATGGAACCTCTTTATTACCTGTCTGTCTCATAGGTGAAATAATCTAATTTTTACTGCACTGAATCCATAGTTAATCACTTAATAGTCATTAATATAATTGTTCAATCTACTGAGGTCTCTTTACAATCTCTGTATAATTTAACATGCCACATAAAAAGCTGGACACTGATTAGTCTCAGAGGCAAATTACAGCAGTATTTATCTGCCTTTTTAATATCTTGGCTACAGTTAAATGAATCCTACAGCTATTATGGAAAGTAACAGGTTTAGGAGGAAACATACGCATCTAATCTACCTATCAAATTTTCCGTATAAAAATTAATTTAATTTCCAACTGTAGGACATCCTGTTCACTGGAAAATAAACCATGTGGAATTTTTCTTCCATTAAGAGCAGCATATGACAGTTACTAAATAGCACAAAAAGTATACAAATATTTTTGATTAATGAAGCTAGGATTTAGCTACTCAATACATTATGCTAAATTTCTATTGCCACTAAATGTTCAGATTATTTCTATTATATCATTTGAGGTGCTGTTAGATTCTAAGCAGTCAGTGGTTTCATGGTAGAAGAAATAGTTAAGAGAGTGAAACCTGGAAAGATACGAGGTAAATTTTTGCACTTTGGGGCTTCCTACCTTTCAGTATTAGGTTCTAAAATCCATCATGCATAAACTTCATGAAACAAAGTTTCCTGGTTTATCATCTTTAGGGGGCTGGCTCTTATTCAAGACACTTTTAGACTGAGAAATTATTTTAAAGGGCAGGCAATTTCCCCTACTTTTCACACCCGATGCTGGATTTCATTTAAACCTACATGGTTCTTTAAATCTCTCCTTGGGGCAGACCCTGAATTGTCAAACATATTTATAAAGTGCTTTGCACAATGGGAATCAGATCCTGATTGGAGCCTTAGGGAATTTTCAAAATATTTCAGGCAGGTGGGATTTTCAAAGGGCCTAAAGTAATTAACCAACTCCCAGTGACTTTTAATAGGATTTAGGCACCTAAATCCCTAAATCTTATCTTTCAAAAAATACCAAAGTACTTCTCAATATAAAAACAATAGGATCCCATCTGTACATTTCTTCCTTTCCTCATAATCACCACCTCACAATACCAGATGTTTTCCATTTATTTTGCTCTTTAAATAAATTGACTACCAATGGGAAAATAACCATTTCTCAAAACAGAAAAAGTTTCTAGTTCAAAATGAAACAGCTTCATGATTTTACTGCTTTAATAGTAACTTTTAGAAATGTGGATTGGTATGTGGCTTTATTTCCCTGTAATTTCTCTAACCTTTCTAACCCTGAGGATGAAATTTAATACTCTGGAAGTGAAAGGGTGTATTTTTAACTCAAGTGAAGGTCTGTACAAGGAAGCCGACAAGGTGGGGGGCTCTGCGCTCCCAGAAGGGGCGTGGCTGGGGCAGTCAGCCCTCAACAGTGTTCATACCATGCCACACCACCACCCCCAGCCGCCAGCCAGTAAACACCACCCGAATTAACAGCAGCAGCGCCTGGGAGCCCAGGGCCCTTTTGAATCGCCAGGTCTTGAGGCAGTTGCCCACTCTGCCCCCCTTGCCATCTCCTGCTGGCGGGCCTGAGTCTGTACCATTAAATCACTTGAGTCAACTTTTGAGAGAGCAGACTAGTCTGAATTTCTACTGCAATCTTTGTAATTGTCCGAGAAGTGAGCCAGACTGGCATAGTAGTGGGTGAGAAAGCAAGGAGCACAAACGGATGGTTGTGGGGAGAAGTACAGTAGTTGAGAATTTTGATGCCTACACAGTTAGTTATACTCTGAAGTTACTTGCCAGAAATAAAAAAGGGACAAACCTACTCTGGCAGAAGAACTTGTAAGCCTTTTTTGCTGTTAGTGCCTCTCAGTAGGGAGCTTCACCTCTGAAATATTTTAACTACTTAACTCAAAACTGCATAGCATACTACAGACCATGCTCACGGGAGACTAGCTATACAATTTACAACCCCGGAAATATGTATGAATAGCACAAGAGATTAGGGTTGTACTAAACTTAATTTTAGAATTCAGTCAAATATACTGAGATGCTATTCAGACAAAACTTAAAGTGGAGAAAGTAATAAATGGCTTATATTTGAGTGTAGTAAGAATCAACAGCAGTCCTGCAGTCACTTAACCTCAACAACCCAACCCCTAACATCACTTTTCTTTTGTACTTGCAAGTTTCTTGCTATTATCATAACATACCACTGAAGTAGTAATGCAGGTGGATCTGTCAGATTTTACAGGGATGAAAAAAAAGTTCTCATACGTGTAAGCGTAATTCAGGGACTATTTCAATTTAGTAACTGGACCCAAGTCCCACACATAGTGCCCATGTAACCCACACACTTGGGCTATGTCTACACTGGCGCGATCTTGCGCCAGAGATATGCAAATGAGGCTAAGCGTGGAATATCGCCACGCTTCATTTGCATATATAATGAGCCACCATTTTTGCGGAAGAGGCTCTTGCGCTAGAAGGAGCTGTCTACACTGCCCCTTCTTGCGCAAGAAAAACCCTCTTGTGCAATGCCGTTATTCCTGAAAATAATCAGCGTAGCAGCATTGCGCAAGAGGGTTTTTCTTGCGCAAGAAGGGGCAGTGTAGACAGCTCCTTCTAGCGCAAGAGCCTCTTCTGCAAAAATGGCGGCTTATAGATATGCAAATGAGGCTCGGCGATATTCCACGCTTAGTCTCATTTGCATATCTCTGGCGCACGCCAGTGTAGACATAGCCCTAGTGTGGTTACTGAGCAATGCAAGTGGTCCCTAGACCACAGCAACAGTTAAGATCAAGAGATCTCCACAGCATAGGCTAGGAGCCAGCTGGCGTTTAGCTCAGAGGGTAGAGGCTTCTATACTAAGGTCCCAGGTTCAAATCCACCTGATGGCAGTTACAAGTGGGGGCTTGTCCGGGATCTCAACTGGGTCTCTGAAGCTCGGGATGCACTTCCTCACCTAGGGGAAGTATGTAACCCACACACTGGGGCTATGTCTACACTCGTGGCTTCTTGAGTGAGAAATATGCAAATGAGGCTAAGTATGGAATATTGCCAAGCCTCATTGCATATCTAATGAGCCACCATTTTTGCAAAAGAGGCTCTTGCACCAGAAGGAGCTGTCTACACTGCCCCTTCTTGCGCAAGAAAAACCTTCTTGCGCAATGCCATTATTCCTGAAAATAATCGGCATAGCGGCATTGCGGAAGAGGTTTTTTGGGTAGAATTAGGATACTTTAATTGAAGTATATTTCAATCCTATAGAATTAGGATACTTTAATTGAATATGCAGAGACACAAAATATTGAACAGTTTGGTTTCATGGTCAGATATTTGCCTAAGACAAGTTATGACAATCTGGCAAGTACCAGAAAGCAAATTTGTAGCACCTGGTAAGACAGCAAAACATTGCTGAGTATTTTCTGTTACTGGACAATGTTTATAAAGATTTCAGTTAAAATATCCTTTAAAATAGTTACCCGGTAAGTTTTTGGTTCTTGTTTTTCTAGTAAAACACTGAAAGCACATACATAATCTACCAAAGTCCTGGTAGTAATGTGACCACTCACATGCTTTAAGTTAATCACATACTTAATTTGCTAAATTAGGGCCCAGCAGAGCCAAAGACTAGCTAAACCTTCAAGGCTTGTAAAATTGTCCAAGAAAAATGAGTTCCGGGTCATAGCAGTGACTCCTAATTGACTCCTAATTGCATTTCAAGCCCTGTTCAAAAACACATCAGGGATTTCAAAACACTTTATTAAATAACAGCATGTAAAGCTCCAGTCTATTTTACTTTTAAGGGGCTAGCAAATGTTTGTGGGAGTCAATATCTTTTAAAAAGTCACCAGCATTGTTCTGATAAAGGCTCAGTAGGTAGTGCCTCAAAAGATTCCATGAAAAAAAGCAGGCCGCTTAACCACTTCAGGAAATTAGAGGGGAACTGTTTAATATCGCCTACATACTACAGTAAACTTCCAATAATCCGGCACCTTTAGGACCCAGGGGGTGCCAGATTATCAGATATGCCGGACTATCGGAAGGGGGGGCTATGAGGGGTCTGGGGTGGGGTGGGGTGGGGGGGATGCCACCCCAGACCCCTCATAGCCCCCCCTTCCGATAGTCCAGCTCTGCCCCAGGCGTCCCCGATTCAGCTGCTGCTGGTCAGTTTCAGCAGCGGCCTGCGGCAGAGCAGCTGGGGTGCTGCCGGGTTGGTCCGGTAGCGCCGAGGGGCGGTGCTACGGGACCAACCCGGCAGCACCCCAGCTGCTCTGGGGGACGCCTGGGACAGAGCAGCTGGGGTGCTGCCGGGTTGGTCCCGCTGCGCCGAGGGGCAGCGCTATGGGACCAACCTGGCAGCACCCCCAGCTGCTCTTGGGGATGCCTGGGACAGAGCAGCTGGGGTGCTGCCGGGATGGTCCCGCAGTGCCGAGGGGCAGCGCTATGGGACCAACCTGGCAGCACCCCCAGCTGCTCTTCCCCAGGCGTCCCCAAGTCAGCCGCTGCTGAAACTGATCAGCGGCTGACTCCAGGAAACCTGGGGCAGAGCTGCACCAACCCAGCAGCACTCCAGCTGCTCTGCCCCAGGCATCCCCAAGAGCAGCTGGGGTGCTGCCGGGTTGGTCCCACAGCCCCGAGGGGCAGCGCTATGGGACCAACCTGGCAGCACCCCAGCTGCTCTGCCCCGGCTTCCCGATTCAGCTACTGGTCAGTTTCAGCAGCGGCTGAATCGGGGAAGCCGGATGCAGAGCAGCTCCAATTGTCCGGCTGCCCGGAGCACTTCCGGGTTCCCGATGGTGCCGGACCATCAGGAGTGCCGGAGCATTGGATGCCGGACCAATGGAGTTTTACTGTAGATGGTAAGGCTTATCAGCCACCCCAAAAGATGCATTAGGAGAATTAAGACTGTTCTCTGGACAGTCCGGAGAGGCAGTAAAGGTTTCAGAGAATTATTACCTAGGCACACAACTTGATTCTGGAAGGAGGTGGGAGAACTCTGAACCATCTCAGGTCAGAGCCCTAAGAGGAAGGTAGGTTTGAGGACAGAGTATTTTCTGGATAACTCTTTGGAGGAAACTGCTAGTGTACCCTGTGACCTGATTATGGGGTTTCTGAAGCCAAAAGATTTTTTTTCCATTCTGTCCTTCCCCCTCATTCTCAGTACAAGTGCAACTGACCCAAAGTGGATTTGAACTCAGGAGCTTCTCATTTAGGGACCTGATTCAAGGAAGTCTTCATCTATGAGAGCACTTAAGCACCTGTCTACATCCCTTGAAGCTAGTAAGATTTAAATACATGATTAAATTCTGCCCTGAATGGAACTGGACTTACACTGTGCTTAAGTCTTTTCCTAAATAGGGTCTACAAGCATGAGCCTTAATTGTTTGAATTAGAGGACAAACCTCTTATTGTGGGTTCCATCAGCTTTGAGCCAACATTTTAAATGGCACAATGTAATGTTGCCAGTGTAATCTGCAGATGAGTACTATTCAAGACCACTTTTGCAATAGATTCTCAGTATTGTGTTGTGGCTTACAAGATATAAGGGAGCAGTGCTGTGCCTTCTGTTCTCATTGCTTTGTGATAATACTGGAGTGTGCTTAACAAGGCTCTGCTCAGCAAAGTCCTGCTGCTGTAGTGCTCATTACTCGACTGCAGATTCAGTTTATTTAGTCTGAGGCATAAGAATCACATCCATTCTTCACCTGCAAGATCAATCCTGTCAAATTATCTCCTGTGAATGGCATACAGAATTGAACTGAAAGTTAGTCCATTTGCTTAGTAGGGCAGCTTCTCAGGTGCCCCAATGGAAGAGCCTCCACTGTTCTCTTACCTAGTTACTAGCTCCTCTATTCCCTAGTCTCACAGATCTTCATTCTTTTGAAAGCTGGAAAAGAAAAGAATTCTAAGGCATGGAGCTGCTCTTTATGCTTCCAAGTGTAAGAAAGCAAAGTGAGGTGAAAGCATATAACATTGGTGTCTTTACACCAGCTATAAAACCAGGGAGCATTGACGCCTTTACACCAGCTATAAATGTTATTGTTTGCCTCCTTAAAGAAAGGTGAAGCCATAGTGCCTAATGTATAGAACAAGTGACTTGCAGAAATCTAAAACGAGCAAAGTAGAAGGAATTTTTCTTCACTGTAAGTCAGGTTGTAAAGAGCCACCTCAGCCTGAAGTGAAACATCACTGGAATCTTAAAGTTTTGTTTAGATCAAGAAAACATTACACAGAGCATGTAGCCTGTCAGTACAATTCACTACTTCAGGCAATCATCTACTCACAACTCTATAGCTGGCTAATTACAACCAACATTAGTGATTATCCATGCTGGAAGACAATCAATCCTCATGCTTCTGAATGCAAGTTCAGGAAGAAGTTTCCTTGCTTCATCTCCACTTCCTAATATATATATATAAACATAAGAACAGTCATATTGGGTCAGACCAAGGCACCATCTAGTCCAGTATCTTGTCTGCCGACAGTGGCCAATGCCAAATGCCCCAGAGGGAGGGAACACAACAGGTAATCCTCACGTGATCCCTCCCCTGTCTCCCATTTCCAGATAAACAGAGGCTCGGGATACCATTCCTATCCATCCTGGCTAATAGCCATTGATGGACCTAACCTCCATGAATCTATCTAGCCCTTTTTTGAACCCTGTTCAAGTTCTGGTCTTCACAACATCCTCTGGCAAAGAGTTCCACAGGTTGACCGTGTGCTGCATGAAGAAAAACTTCTTTTTGTTTGTTTTAAACCTGCTGCTTATTAATTTCATTTGGTGATCCCTAGTTCTTATATTGTGGAAACAAGCAAATAACTTTTCCTTATTCAATTTTTCCACACCAGTCATGATTTTATAGACCTCTATCATATCCCTCCTTAGTCCCCTCTTTTCTAAGCTGAAAAGTCCAAATCTTTCTAATCTCTCTTCATATGGGACCCGTTCCAAACCCCTAATAATTTCTGCCCTTTTCTGAACCTTTCCCAATGTCAATATATCTTTTTTCAGATGAGGAGATCATATCTGTACACAGTATTCAAGATGTGGGCGTACCATGATTTTATATAGAGGCAATATGATATTTTCTGTCTTATTCTCTAACCCTTGGTTAATGATTCCTAACATTTTATTTGCTTCTTTCGACTGATGCTGCACACTGAGTGGATGTTTTCAGAGAACTATCCACAATGACTCCAAGATCTCTCTCGAGTAGTTATAGCTAAATTAGTCCCCATCACATTGTACGTATAGTTGGGATTATTTTTTCCAATGTGCATTACTTTACATTTGTCAGCATTAAATTTCATTTGTCATTTTGTTGCCCAATCACTTCGTTTGGTGAGATCTTTTTGAAGCTCTTCACAGTCTGCTTTGGTCTTAACTATCTTTTGCAGTTTGGTATCATCTGCAATTTTGCAACCTCACTGTTTTCCCTGTTCTCTAGATAATTTATAAATAAACTGAACAGGATTAGTCCCAGGACAGACCCTTGGGGGACATCACTCGTCATGTCTCTCCAGTCTGAAAACTTACCATTTATTCCTACCCTTTGTTTCCTGTCTTTTAACCAGTTATCAATGCATAAAAAGTTGTCTTATCCCATGACAACTTATTTTATTTAAGAGCCTTTGGTGAGGGACCTTGTCAAAGGCCTTCTGGAAATCTAAGTATGCTATCTCTACTGGATCCCCCTTGTCCACATGTTTGTTGACTCCCTCTCCCCACCCCCAAGAACTCTAGTAGACTAGTAAGGCATGATTTCCCTTTACAGAAACCATGTTGTCTTTTCCCCAACAAATTATGTTCATCTATGTGTCTGACAATTTTATTCTTTACTATAGTTTCAACTAATTTGCCCGGTACTGACATTAGACTTACCGATCAGTAATTGTCAGGATCACCTTTAGAGCCCTTTTTAAATATTGGTGTCACATTAGCTATCTTCCAGTCATTAGGTACAGAAGCTGATTTAAAGGATAAGTTACAAACCACAGTTAATAGTTCCGCAATTTCACAATTGAGTTCTTTCAGAACTCTTGGGTGAAAGCCATCTGGTCCCAGTGACTTGTTACTGTTAAGTTTATCAATTTGTTCTAAAACCTCCTTTAATGACACCTCAAGCTGGGACAATTCCTCAGATTTGTCACCTAAAAAGAATGGCTCAGGTTTGGGAATCTCCCCAATAGCCTCTGCCATAAAGACTGAAGCAAAGAATTCATTTAGCTTCTCTGCAATAACTTTATCATTTTTGGCTATGTCTACACTACAAGGTTTTTAAACCGGCGGAGTGTCCACACCTCAAGCGTGTTTTTGTACACACAAAAAAAAAAAATACAGTAAATCGACAGAACAGAGGGTTTTTGCCAGTAGAGTTATTCCTCTCCCTACGAGAAATAACTCCTTTTTGTGTTACAGCTCTTGTGAAAAAAGGTGTGTATGAACGCTCAACAGGGGTTTCTTGCGCAAAAAGAGCCTATCAGAAAAATTGCCATTCTGTGAATGACAATCAGAACTTTCTTGCACAAGTGTCCATGCAACGTGGACGCGCTTTTGAGGTGTGGACACGCTTTTCCGCGAAAAGCTTCTTGTGCAAAAACCCTGCAGTGTAGACAAAGCCTTTGAGTACTCTTTTAGCATCTCGATCATCCAAGGGCCCCACTGGTTGTTTAGCAGACGTACTTAACATTTTTTTGCTAGTTTTTGGCTAGCTATTCTTCAAACTCCTTTTTGGCTTTTCTTATATTTTTACACTTAGTTTGACAAAGTTTATGTTCCTTTCTATTTTCCTCACTAGGATTAGACTTCCACATTTTAAAAAGATGTCTTTTTATCTGTCTCTGCTTCTTTTACTTGGTTGTTAAGTTGGTTGCACTTTTTTGGTTCTCTTACTCTGTTTTTTAATTAGGGGTATACATTTATGTTGGGCCTTTATTATGGTGTCTTTGAAAAGTTTCCATGCAGCTTGCAGAGATTTTACTTTTGTCACTGTACCTTTTAATTTCTGTTTAACTAACTTCCTCATTTTTGTGTAGTTCCCCTTTCTGAAATTAAATGCCACAGTGTTGGGCTGCTGAGGTGTTTTTCCCACCACAGGAATATTAAATTTTATTACATTATGGTCACTATTTCCAAGTGGTCCAGTTATATTTACCTCTTAGACCGGATCCTGTGCTCCACTTAGGACTAAATGAAGCATAGCCTCTCCCCTTGTGGGTTCCAGAACCAGCTGCTCCAAGAAGCAGTCATTTAAGGCATCAAAAAATTTGATCTCTGCATCCCATCCTGAGGTGACATGTACTCAGTCAATATGGGGATAGCTGAACTCCCCCACCATTATTGAGTTTTTTATTTTGATAGCCTCTGTAATCTCTCTTAGCATTTCATAGTCACTATCATTGTCCTGATCAGATGATCAATAATATAGCCCTACTGCTATATTCTTATTATTGGAAAATGGAATTACTATCCAGAGAGATTCTACGAAACATTTTGCCTCATTTAAGATTTTTATTTCATTTGATTCTATATTTTCTTTCACATATAAAGCCACTCACCCACCAGCAGGACCAGTTCTGTGCTTCCTATATATTTTGTACCCTGGTATGACTGTGTCCCATTGATTGTCCTCATTCTACCAAGTTTCCGTGGTGCCTATTATATCAATATTCTCCTTTAAAAAGCGGCACTCTAGTTCATCCATTTTATTATTTAGACTTCTAGCGTGTGTGTATAAGCACTTTAATAATTTGTCACTATTTACCTGTCTGCCATTTCCTGATGTATTTGACTCTTTTTCATTTGATTGTGTCTCATCTGATCTGACCCATACATCCATCCTCTCCTCCTGACTAGAACATAGAGAATCTCTATTAACAGACCCTCTCCTAAGAGATGTCTCTGTCTGATCCACGTGTTTCTCCACACCCGTCAGCTTTTCCCCAGTCCTTAGTTTAAAAACTGCTCTAATATACAGTGTTGCACCCTTGGTAAACTCTGGGCATAGGGCAAAAGTCAAAAATTTACCAGTGAAAGAGACAGGAATGTGAACCATTGGTCTGATCCACTATAATAATGTTGCAAATTATTACATAAAGATTTTAAATGTCAAGGTGCTAAAGAGTCATGTAACTACTAGTTAGCATTTTGATCTTAAACTATATATGTTTTTCTTAATGATAGTACTCCAATGTGAAAGCAAAAATGTAAAACTATTTTCAAGGTTTATTAGCTTTTAAGATTACCACATTCCCTGATTTTCCTGGCTCTCCCTGCCACAGCTCCCCTATTTGCTATGGGAAACTTCAATAACAACTTGCAGTATCCAGCAGTGTCTTTGAATAAAAGATATCCTATAAAAAAACTAAAATGCAAACAAAAAAGCAGCATGTGAAACCATACGATGGAAGCTGGTCGCATTCAATCTCTGAAAGCAAAAAGCTTTGGTTTATATGAATAATTCAAAAAACAGCCTCAGACAAATGATCCTAGGTCTATATGGAAATAGTAAAACCTCTGGAGTCTGCAGCTCGTTTTTATTATAGCCTGGTTCTTGATGAATGGCATTTTCTCTGGGGTTACTTTTTATACATTAGCAGTCAGCTAGGCAGCATATGCAGATGATAACACTTACAGTACACCCTACAGAGAAATATTTTCATTTTATATTCATTTCTGACTAGTAAATTATTCATTAACATGTATCAGACAATTGGGTAAACATTAAAAATTAGCAAATTAGTTTTCATTTGTTTATGTTAATTATTTACAGTTCTCCCAGTTTATTAGAAAAAAACACAGGAAGATCAGTCTTGTTCCAAAGATTTGTGCTTGCTCCCTAGACATCATACAAATTAGCATTGCCACAGTTACTTTAAAAAAAGGCTTTTAAAAGTAAGATTCTAGTGGTCAGAGTTTTTGACTGAAACACTGTGGTACACAGAAGATTTCTAAACTACAAAAATGCCTTTGGACATTGTTCGGCAGCATTATGAAAAATGGGTTGCAAGTGCTTTATTTACAGATGAAGTCTGATGTTTCAATAATTTTTTCCATTACCCATTAAAAATTCATATGCAGCTCCCAAATGTGTTCCTTATCAATCTTTAATACAGTCTTTAATATAAAATTTTGTTTAGTTTTCTTCCTTATTCTGAGAATACTTTAACCCACAAAAAGCCTTGCCCTTCAAACTAACATATAGTCATTCTGTTATGTTAAACACTGACTTCAATTACATGATTTTTCACTTTTTGTTTAAGACTTATTTGTAGGGTATAACCCTATATGCAAAATCTTTGAGCATTATTCACTAATAATATCTATAGAAGAAGCCATAAGTTCTTGTGCATTCAGAGTATTCTTACCCTATAGAAGCTACATTTGCCCGTTTTAAACCCCAGTCCATCATGTACAAGTTTTTTCAATGCCATTTGTTGCCCTTTAAGTCAATTTTTTTTGGAAAGAAAGATACCACAGATATTAGTTGAGTGTCAGTTTCATAGTTCCAGCTACACCTTTGGTTCTCTCTGGTCCCTTCAGGTGTATGCATATAGGTGATAGGTGAAGGTGTAGGACCTCTCTCACAGTGGAATCCCACAATTCACCCATTCTTAGGCTATGTCTAGACTGCAAGCTTCTTTCGGAAGAAGCTTTTCCAGAAGAGATCTTCTGGAAAAACTTCTTCCAAAAGAGAGCGTCCACACTGCAAAAGCGCATTGAAAAAGCGATTTGCTTTTTTGAATGATAGCATCCACACTGAATCGATGCTATCTCACATTTCAGCTGTGATTACTATGGATAGAGTGGCCAGCAGGGCACCTGTGCTTTTTCCTCTTCTTTCGAAAGAACTCCCTCTTCCCCTTCCACACATGCCTTTTTCCGAAAGAACTCTTTTGGAAAAAGGCTTCTTCCTCATAGAATAAGGATTACCAATATCAGAAAAACCCCTCTGTTCTTTCAATTTTCTTTCAGAAGACCACGATTGCAGTGTGGACGTAATTGAAGTTTTTTCAGAAAAACGACCGTTTTTCCAAAAAAACTCTGTAGTATAGACATACCCTTAGGCTACGTCTACACTGGCGGCTTCTTGCACAAGAACTCTTTTGCGGAAGAGTTCTTGTGCAAAAAATCTTCCACAAGAGCGCGTCTGTACTGCCATGTGCTTTTGCGCAAGAGCATCCATGACAGTGTGGATGTTCTCTTGAGCAAGAAAGCTCTGATGGCCATTTTAACCATAGGGGCTTCTTGCGCAAGAAATTCATGTTGCCTGTCTACACTGCCCTCTTGTGGAAGAGCTCTTGCACAAGAGGGCTTATTCCTTGTGGGGAGAGGAATAACTCTTCCAGAAGAAGCCCTGTTTTACAACTCTATACTGTAAATCTACTTGCGCAAGAACGCTCGTGCAGTGTAGACAGCAGGCAAGTTTTTGTGCAAGAACAACTGTTCTTACGCAACAAGCTGCCAGTGTAGACATAGCCTTAGAGTACAGCATTCTGTGTAGTAACTGCAGTTCTTCAGTAGGACCAAATAAAAATACTGTTGAAAATGGATTATTGAAATAAAAAGAAAAACTAATGGAATACAGTTAGTAGTACTGGGACCCCTAAAGTTGCATGTAGACTGTACCAATATTCTTCCATTAATCCCTCACTGAGGGAATGCTCAGAATCCTCTTGGATAAGGACTTCAGCTAATGAGTATGGGATGAAGACCAAAAGCCACTCCACAGTTTTGAAGAGAGGTTTTGGTCATAAGAATAGGTATGAGCACTGGGAGAAGTATGACTGTCCTATTCAGTCTCCCCCTCCTTCTTAAAAATAGTTGCCCTTTATATTATTTCTCGAAATGGTCTCATTGACTTGAGTGCAGCCTCAGACTTCATATGGTTTGCATGGGTATAGCTCACTGGAATTTGGTAAATGTAAAACAAAGGGAAAAATATGTAGCACTTTAAAGACTAACAAGATAGTTTATTAGGTGATGAGCTTTCGTGGGGCAGATCCACTTCTTCAGATCATATTCTGAAAGTGAATTGGCATGACCATATATAACAAAGGAATACAGTAAACAAATGATGTACTAACAAATCAAATATTAGAACAGAAGGTGAGGGTTGGGGCAAGGAACACCAGATAAAGCCATTGCGGAGAAACTAAATGTGATAAAGCCATTGCGGAGAAACTAAATGATTTCTTTGCTTCAGTCTTCACGGCTGAGGACATTGGGGAGATTCCCAAATCTGCACCATCCTTTGTGGGTAATGAATCTGAGGAACTGTCCCGGATTGAAGTGTCATTAGAGGAGGTTTTGGAACAAATAGAAAAACTTAATGTTAACAAATCTCCGGGACCGGATGGCATTCATCCAAGGGTTCTAAAAGAACTCAAATGGGAAATTGCTGAACTATTATCTGTGGTTTGTAACCTATCCCTTAAATCGGCTTCCGTACCTAATGACTGGAAGGTAGCCAACGTGACACCAATATTTAAAAAGGGCTCTAGAGGCGATCCGGGCAATTACAGACCGGTAAGTCTAACTTCAGTACCGGCAAATTAGTTGAAACAATAGTAAAGAATAAAATTGTGAAGCATGTAGAAGAACATAATTTGTTGGACAAAAGTCAACATGGGTTCTGTAAAGGGAAATCCTGTCTTACCAATCTATTAGAGTTCTTTGAAGGGGTTAACAAACATGCGGACAAGGGGATCCAGTAGATATAGTATACTTAGATTTTCAGAAAGCCTTTGACAAGGTCCTCACCAAAGGCTCTTGTGTAAATTACATGGCCATGGGATAAGAGGGAAGGTCCTTTCTTGGATTGAGAACTGGTTAAAAGACAGGAAACAAAGGGTAGGAATAAATGGTAAATTTTCAGAATGGAGAGGGTAACTAGTGGTGTCCCCAAGGGTCAGTCCTAGGACCAATCCTGTTCAACTTATTCATAAATGATCTGGAGAAAGGGTAAGCAGTGAGGTGGTAAAGTTTATGGATGATACCAAACTGTTTAGGATAGTCAAGACAGAAGCAGACTGTGAGGGACTCCAAGAAGAGCTCACCAAACTGAGTGATTGGGCAACAAAATGGCAAATGAAATTTAATGTGGATAAGTGTAAAGTAATGCACATCGGGAAAAATAACCCCAACTATATGTACAGTATGATGAGGGCTAATTTGGCTCGACAAATCAGGAAAGAGATCTTGGAGTTATCGTGGACAGTTCTCTGAAAACTTCCACACAGTGTGCAGCGGCGGTCAAGCGCGCAGCAAAAAAGGCAAATAGGATGCTAGGTATTATTAAGAAAGGGATAGAAAATAAGACCCAGAATATCTTACTGCCCCTGTATAAAACTATGGTACGCCCACATCTTGAATACTGTGTACAGATGTGGTCTCCTCACCTCAAAAAGATATTTTGGCCTTGGAAAGGGTTCAGAAAAGGGCAACTAAAATGATTAGGGGTTTGGAACGGGTCCCATATGAGGAGAGGTTAAAGCGACTGGGACTTTTCAGTTTAGAAAAGAGGAGACTAAGGGGATATGATAGAGGTGTATAAAATCATGAGTGGTGTGGAGAGGCGGATAAAGAAAAGTTATTTATTAGTTCCTAAATATAAGAACTAGAGGACACCAAATGAAATTAATGGGTAGCAGGTTTAAAACTAATAAAAGAAAGTTCTTCTTCACACAGCGTGTAGTCAGCATGTGGAACTCCTTGCCAGAGGAGGCTGTGAAGGCTAGGAATATAACAGAGTTTAAAGAGAAGCTAGATAATTTCATGGAGGTTAGGTCCATAAAAGGCTATTAGCCAGGGGATAAAATGGTGTCCTTGGCCTCTGCTTGACAGAGGCTGGAAAGGGATGGCAGGAGACAAATCGCTTGATCATTGTCTTCGGTCCACCCCCTCTGGGGCACCTGGTGCTGGCCACTGTCGGCAGACAGGATACTGGGCTAGATGGACCTTTGGTCTGACCCGGTACGGCCGTTCTTATGTTCTTATGTTAACAGATAAGGAAGGAGGAAATAGCTTATTGTGTAAGTCAATAAGTGGCTAATCTGGAGTTACTACAACTATCAATAGGTGGGGAGGCTGTCTTTGTAATGTGTAAGGTAATTGGCATCTTTATTAAAGCCCATTCGCAAAGTGTAGAATTTAATCATGAATAAAAGTTCTGAAGTCTCTCTCTGGTAATCTGGTGTTAAAGTCTCTTTGAAGTAAGATGCACGTTGTCAGGTCTTTAAGGGAATGGCCAGTTAGATTAAAATGTTGAAATGAAATGATTAAAATGTTACATTTGGTAAATGTAAACAAATTCATTCGCTGTTAGGTGCCCCCTTGTGTCCCAGGGTGGTGTAGCAGCTCTCTTGCTTGGTTAGTGCTTCCTGCCAATGGCTGCTCTGGCATTTCCTCTTCTGATGACTCAGCTCTCCAACCAGGTCACTGTCTTAAGTCCACACCAACCGGAGTCACAGTTATTCCAAAAGAAAGTCCCCTAAAATATCTTTAGCACAAACAAAAATGCTTCCTTTTCTGGGGCTCCTCCTCAGCCAGTCTCCAGCTTGGCCTCTAGCCCCATTGTTGGGCTCAATAATCAGTGTGGGAGGCTCATATAAATCCCTTCCTTGGAGTCAGTAGAATAGCCCAGTGCTACCCACTAATCTAGTTTCTGACCATAGGTCCTATACAGCTATGTCTGCCCCTTTTACTCATGTGTAATTTTCCCACCCAGACTCTTAAGCTCGCCTCTGGGTCTTTCTGTCGCTTCCTGGTTAATCAGAATCTTGTCCCATTCCCAGCTGGGCTTTATCACCCCTAAAACCTGGCTCTCATTCCATTACTGCAGCCACCTTTTGCTCTTTATAGGGAATTGACAGATTCCCCTCAAATGGGCTCACTCTCTAATCAGATTGGTTTAGCAAGCAACCCTGTTACAGTAAACAGGATGATTCATAAGGAATAGAATCCAGCTCGTTACTTAGCTGCATGTACCCAAACCACAGGAGCAAAAAAATAGTGAACACTCATTTTGTCATTGAAGCAAGCTGCTGAGATTCTGAATACACAGAGTAGGAGGGAGCCGTAGTCTATGTAACCATCACTCTTCAGAGTGGAGCTGTCACTTTGCTGACTTGAAGTTCTCCCCTTCTAAGTAAAAGTGTTAACCTGTAGACTAAAATTTTTTTATTAACAGAAGTTTCAGAACAGAATGTTCGGTCAATTCATGTGAATTTAGTTGTATTAGTGTCACAGCAGAAAAAGAGTAAATACTGTGACAAACATGCCTTCAAATACAGTGTAGATCCAAATGAAAATTTACTTACTCATATTGAAGAACAGAAACCTGTTTTTATTTAGTGAGGTATTAAAAATAGGTTTTCTTCCTTGATCGGTGCTTTATACAATAGATTAAAGTAACGATAAAACATGCCCAAGTGTAAACTTAAACTGTTGATTTATGGTTTGTTTTACATTGTCAGGCACAGTGATAAACATATGCCTAGCTACAGTATGCTAGGGGCTTCCCTGCAGAATAAACAAAATGGGTATTACTTATACATGCTTTCCCACTAGTTTGGGATTGCACCACCCTGCAGTTATGCTATTCAGAGACAGATGACAAATCACAATTTTTCCTTTGAACCCTTAACGGAGGGAAACCAGAGAAGCAGGGAGAAGTTTACTTATTTTCAAGACATTACTGTAGCTATTTTAAAGGAAGATATATACAAGGGAACTGTTTATCAGCCATTTAATTTAGTGGCAATGCTAAAATCTACTCCAGTAATCTAATAGGTCTTGGTATTCCCTCATCATGTGACAGACTATCAAAAAGGAATGGTGATTTAAATGGAAAACAGGCTGGATCTGAATTTTTATTTACTTCAATAATATACCATTCCATTTCTCCTTCTAGAGTGCTGAAATGTACAGATTCTTTTGCCTTAATGACTACTGCAAGTCTGCACTCAAATTCCAGCTATAAAGAAATGATCGTTCTGTTTACATGAAAGCATTTATCCATAAGCTGAGTGATCTCAAACTTGTATGCAGAGCTATTATGTCTATGTTTGGTGAGAATATTTTGTTGTTGTTGTGGGGATGTTGCAGGGGGTTAAAGCAGCCCTCAGAGAGGCTGCACAGACCCCCAACCAATGGGAAAGGGCATACTGAGATAACCAATAGGGAGGAGGCTTGATGAAGCAGCCAATCAGAGCCAGGGAGGACCATATAAGAAGGGCTGCTCAGCTAAGGAGACAGCAATCCCTCCCTGCAGTGTAAGGTAGAAAGACTGGCTGAGGGTAAGAGTTTGAGCCTGATTGGCTGCCAGATTGAAACCCTGACAGAGGGCCAAAAATGTGCTGGGGCTATGGAGAAGTGTCCCAGGAAAACATGCAGGAGAGTTTGGAGGAGGGGCAGTAAATGGCTACTGGCTATAATGTCCCTGAGTCAGGACCTAGAGTAGTGGATCGGTCTGGGTCCTCCATTTGCACCCCATTTGTCAATGAGGAGAGTGGCTGATCCAGGCTGCAATTTGCCCCCGAAATGGGGGGCTGGACCTTGGGCTGCAGTTGGTTGCAGAGGCAACTAGTGGGACTAATGGCTACTGGCCTAAGATAACAGAGTGGGGCACAGCCAGAGGGCCATGCCCAGAAGAGAATGCTGCACTCTGGAGAGTGATGTGGGTCTTAGAGATGGAGTTCGAAGTGATGCCAGGCCAGACACTGGTGAAAGTGCCAGTGGTGTGGGAACATTTTTAAAAGGGGGAGTGCTGATCCTTGTTACTCTTGTCCACCCCCAAGTGAGGCCAGGAGCAAAGCCTTGACATGTGGAGCTGGCAGCCAGGACCCAAGGCATGGGGCTAGTAGCAGAGGCCTCCAACATATGAGGCTCAAACCAGGACCCCAGTGCATGGGACCAGCAGCTGGGAACCCAGAGTGTGGGGCTGGGAGCCATGGGGTAATGCAGCATCCCCCCTCCCATCCTGCATCCCTAGTTCCCATTCCTATGGAAGGCACATAGGCAAACCAGAGTTGATTCCCAGGATGGGCAGCAGGGGCACTGAAATGGTGAATGATGCCTTGTTAGTCCCAGGATATTAGGGTATGTCTACACTACAGAGGTTTTTTTTCGGAGAAAAACGGCTGTTTTTCTGGAAAAAACTTCAATTACATGCACACTGCAATCGCATTCTTTCTAAAGAAAATCAAAAGAACAGAGAGAGGGGTTTTTCTGGCATTGGTAATCCTCTTTCTACGAGGAAGAAGCCCTTTTCCAAAAGAGCTCTTTCGGAAAAAGGCGTGTGTGGACGGTAAAGAGGAAAAAGCACAGGTGCCCTGGTGGCCATTCCACCCATAGTAATCACAGTTTAATGCGAGATAGTGTCCACACTGAATGGATGCTATCTTTCGAAAAAGCAGATCGCTTTTTCAATGTGCTTTGGCAGTGTGGACGCGCTCTTTCGGAAGAAGTTTTTTCGGAAGATCTCTTCCGGAAAAGCTTCTTCCAAAAGAAACCGGCAGTCTAGACGTAGCCTCAGAGACAAACCACAGAGATCCTAGGCTATTAGAGACACAAGAAATAAAAGAAAATACCTTTTATTGGACCAACTTCTGTTTCTTGAGAGAGACAAACTTTTAAACCACAAAAAAGATCTCTTTCAGATCTGGGAAATGTACTCAGCGTCACAGCTTTATACGAAGGGAGGGATAGCTCAGTGGTTTGAGCATTGGCCTGCTTAAACCCAGTGTTCTGAGTTCAGCCCTTGAGGGGGTTATTTAGGGATCTGGGGCAAATCTGTCAGGGATGGTACTTGGTCCTGCCATGAGGGCAGGGGACTGGACTTGATGATCTCTCAAGGTCCCTTCCAGTTCTATAAAGGAAAAAAAAAAAAGAGGTGGAAAATACTTTTTAGCCTTGTTTACCACCATCTGTTCCAACTTATATTGCATAGTGTCACTCTATATGCTTCCCCCACCTGACAAAGAGCTGTTTTGTAACTTGTCTCTCACAAAACTTGTCTCTCACAAAACAGAAGTTGGATCAATAAAAGGTATTGCCACTTTACCCACCTTGTCCCTCTGGTCTCACATCTGTCACACTGGTAGGGATGTCTGTTTTCACACTGGTGCTAATAACTCAGTGTAGCTCTCAGATTTCTTGTTATACCATGATTAACACTAATGCATCTGTATTTCATGTTTGTATGCTTACATAGAAGTCCCAGAGTCATGAGAACACCTCTTAATTCTGCCTTAAGCCAGACTGCAAATTATTTGGGCCAAGAACTGTTTGTCATGTTTGTGATGCTTAGCACAACAAGGTCCTGGTCCATGACTGGGGTTCCTTGACACTATCCCCATACAAATAAGTTACAATAATTAAGGGGTCGCACCCCAGAGCAATGACTGCAATTTGGCCATGGATAAGATCCCCTAGAAATTTCATTTTGGAATCTTTTCCTGCATTTACATTCTAGTGCTAATTGTACCTCACCTTGTTACATACATTTGCCATACACATGATGCTTACACCTTGAAATGAGGTGTACAATAACCCCTGAGGTTGTGATGCTTCTCTATGAACAGAAACAGTGCTAAAGACCAATGCTACTTCCATCTCTCCAGGGTCAGCATCAGCTCAAGTTCAAAGGCTTGGTCTAAACCAGTGTTTCTCAAAGAGGTCTGCAGACCCACTCTGAGAAAGCTGCTAGCAGGCTGCTCTAGTTTGTTTACTTACTGGCTCTGCAGCCACGGAGCCCCTTGACTCCCTTTGGCTGCAGTTCATTGTTTGCAGTCAAGGGGAGCCACAGGAAGCGGCGGCCCACTGCTTCTCATGACTCCCTATGGCTACAAACAATGAATCGCAGTCAATGGGAGCCGCAAGGGTCCATGGCTGTGGAGCTGGTAAGTAAACAAACTGGAGTGGGCCCATGGACCACTTTGAGAAACACTGGTATAGGGTTATGCGGTCATAGCTATACCAATATAACCTCTAATGTAGACATACCAATATAACTTCTGTAATGTTGACATAGCATAAGAGTTTTCTCCAAATGTTTTTCCTTAATGGTAACTCATTGCTCTACCAGCTATGTCATTAGGCATGGCTTGCTCTCTGTTCACTTTTAACTAGATTCCAGACATTAGCAAGAGAAAAATAATCTCTTGCTAAAGGTATCTAAATATTTATGTTTGTCAAGATGAATAAAGTTAAGATTCTAGAAGGAGATTTACAATTTTTAAATAAAACCTTTTGCAGAAATGCAGGAAGCTGAACTTTCATCTAATTAGAAATATACAAAATTAGCTGTTGAGGAAGTCTGATTTTTCAAAGACTGCTACATCCAGAAGTCAACTTATGTAGGTACTTTACTTTGTTCACAGTGAAAGCTATTAAAATATAAGCCATAATGTTTCCATGTTAAGTGTCATTTTTGTTGCATATTAATTGCCTTCACATACATTACTTTGCATCCAGCCAAGTACAATTGTTTATAAAGTAAGTTTATTCACTAATAACATTCCACAATGGAATCATTTCCATTTTTAACTCTTAATTTCAGTGTAGAAGATTAGGATGGTATTTTGAAAAGTGTTCAGTGTGAGTGAAACTTTGATCCCATTCATTGGGAGCCTTTGAAAATCCAACTCTCCTGGAAAAAACCCTTACAAGGAAGGGAGGAGTTGTCATCTTTAAAATAAGCAAATTTACAGAAATTTAATTAGCCAAACCCCTGTTTTTCTGTCAACTAAAGAAACATTCCCCAACCTCTTTGCTTTATATTTTTTGGACCTCAGCTTGGTGTCCCTTTTGCAGATAAAATTCCTACTGATTTTAGTGAGTTTGGTATCTTCAAACAGTTAACCATATTACGCCTGACACCCTGGAGTGAGTTTGTCATGACCACTATCTGTACCCAACAAGGCACTGGTTTCACTTTGAAATTTAAACCTCCAAATCTACCTGAAGCCAATTTATTCCACTTTGTGGAACAGAGGTGAAGTAGTTCAGAGATCATGCTTTGTTTTCCTTAGAATTTTGCAGAAATTTCTATATTTGGGTCCAAAATTAGGACAAATCATAATGACAGTCATGCAATTCATATTCAAAGTTACCATATGAGAGATATGAACTCCCATACTCAAAAATGACTTTTGTAGTTTCCTGTAATGGAAGCTGGCCTTTAGTGGTAAATATTTATGCCATTCAAGAATTAAAAATCATATACTAGTTGGAATTTATATGATGCTCACGACACTTGATCAGTTTACTGATTCATTCAATCTGGCTTGATATGCAAAAGATTTTTCTAAACCTAATATCTTGTACTTGTCTCCTCTCCCTCCACCCCCCGTTGCATCCCTCCATCCCCTTCATCTTGTCTCTATCAGCAGTAAGTATCCATAGCAACAATCCAAAATAAATCCATTCAACTGCTGCTTTCTGGGTGTTGCTGCCTTTTTCAGAGGTCAGATTTCAAGGAGGGCTAAACACTGAGCACCTGTGGGATGTACGTCAATGAAAAAGAAAAGAATCTGAATGCTTGAAGCCACCATTGAAATAGCTGCTGCTTTGAAAGACCATTAGCCACACATATTGCTCTGCAATAAACTAAGAGAATGGATTTAAATCATGCATGTCCAGATTCTTTCAGCATTGCAGATGTTAAAAATAGTTCACCCATATTAAGAGTTTGTGAAATAAGCTGTTTACAAATAGTGGACCTGATCTTCAGCTGGTGTAATTGATGTCTGTTTACATAGCTAAAGACCTTGCCCACAGACCACCTACGTTTTGTGAACATTTTTCAGATCACCATTCTTTTTCAAATCATTAATGGAAAGATCTGATCACTAATAGACACTGTTGGACTCTTCACATGTAAATCATTCATAATTTAATGCAAGGTTCTCCAAAGTTTTATTCACTTGCAATAGCTGTTCAGATTTACCCCCTCATCAGGAAAAAGCAGGTTCCTTTGACAAAAGGATAAAGTTTCATCAAGCAGGAGATAAATACATGGCAGCCAGGCATGTTTAATATCAAGGCAGTGTCAATATCAAAATGTTTAATATGCAACAAAATGTGTGTTGGCATTAAGTGGGTTGTGTGGTTTTTTTCAGGTGGAATCCTGCAGTGTTCTGAGCTCCATTTACTCCATTTCACTGGTGTTAACTAAAGAGGCTAAGTGCAAGATATAGTCTTTCCCATCTTCCTCCCCGCCCCCCACACACACACACCCCAAACTCCTCCTCAGCTCCCATCTCTGGAGAGTATGACTTTTTACTTTATTCAGCCTTTTCTCTGAATTGGTTGGGTTCATCAAGTAAGGTAACCATACTCTCTATACTCAATCAGGACACCTGGTAAAATTACTCATTTAAGAGAGTTCAATGGCAATCTGAACAATGCAGTTCAAACATTCAGATTAATAAATTCAAATTCTGTTAAAAAGAATTTAACTATGTAGTATTTCTTTACCTTATCCTTAAGGCTTTAGGGTTCATGGGGGAGAGGTAACATCTCTTGTACACCTCTCACACGCGGGGGGAGGATTGGAAGATGTGATCAACTGACCTGACCCTCCCTGCCTGGCTTAGTCCCAGGATGGAACAGCATCTCCTGGTACCACATCTTCCTGGAGCAACACATAGGGCCACCTGCTCCCTCTCAGATTTCTGCCAGGGTTCACACCAGAATGTGGCCAGCAGCAGCCACCTATTAGCACTGTGCAGGAGGGAAGGGAGAAGAGCTGCTTCCAGCTGTAGGTAGGGAGGAGAGGGAGGGGAGGGATGACCTGGCCCATGCCTTTGCAGAACTCTACACTTTCCCCCACTCCCATGTGGCTGTAAGTAGCTTGTTCCTTCCTGCCTGCATAGTGCTAAAAAGCACCTAACACCACCAGGGTGCTGCTGGCCATCAAATAACCCAAACTCCTCTGTGTACAACATGGGCAGAAAGGGGTTAAGCCCTAAGTGCCCAGGAACCTGACTGCAGGGACTTCAGCAACCGTGGCCAGAGAGGTGGCTCAGCAGGGGAGGGTGCCTAGAGGATGGAACAGCCCTGTGCTCCTTGGTGGGGGAAGGGGCTCCAGAAAGTTGTATGTGAGCTGCCTCTGCAGTTGAGATAATTTCTAGGTTTAATTGTTTGGAGCCCTGAGGCAAGGTGTTATGAATCACTAACTGCAAAGTTTACACACCAAGCTGATACAAGTGGAACCCAAGACTGTGGAGTCTTACAGTACATCTACACCCTTAGGTGGTGGGTGAACTTAAAGGAGGCAAGCTGGGGCTCTGGTGTCCACACTGGCATGTGCACACCAAGTCAAATACCATATCTCAAAGCCCAGCCCCTCCCCCTCCAAGAAATGTAGCTACTCTAGCCCTAAGAACATGGTGCACCATGGGAAGATTTTACTGCCTGCCCTGCATATCACAAGGAAGCAGTTTGCTGTGCAAAACACTTCATTGGTTCTCGTGCTGTTGCAAACCCAGTAAGCTGTCTGATAACATGCTTGCAGATCAGTGATCAGAACAGAACAGCTTAAAGCTGACCTGAACTGCTGCCATTTTGTGGGGGAAGAGAGGCAAGGCAGACTTTTGTTTTCAACATAGCGTATTGCTGATGTCAGCACAGACCTGCCAACAGGAGAGGGAACAAATGGGGCAGTTGCCCCAATTCAAAAGAGGGCCTTGGGCAGCGCTGCAGCAGCTGGAGCCCCAGTCCCTTTAAATGACTGCCAGAGCACCACACGGCATGCTCCGGGCAGTGCTGAGGGCTGGCTGCCCTCAGCCCTGTCCCTTCCACCTGAGGCACCAACTCTTCTGGGAGCACACAGCTGCCCCCCCACCCCACCTTGCCCAACGGTCTGGCAAGGCTGTTGGCCTCACTGTGTCACCATGGAGCAGATTAAGGAAGTTGCCCCATGGAACTGTGGGATAACTTTAGAATAACTCCCAAGTGGGGCTGTGACAACACTGCAAAGCAATATGCAGTAAATATGCAGTAAATTAACCTCTTGGAAAAGACAAAAGTGTGTAGATACGGAAATTCTGTCCATTTGTTACATTTTTAATAAATATTTCCTTAATGACTGCTTACCATTGCCTTCACTTAAATGTTATGTTACTATATTTTCAGTCTTACCTTGTACACAGTAGAGATGACAAACCTGTTGCCTGAAACAAACCATAATACTTTATGAAGTCAGAAAGACATAGGGAAACTCAGAGCAGGTTTGAGGGCAGGGGAAACCAATTTATTTCTTTCCCCACCCTCCAAAAGCATTATTTATAGTGTCTCAGTTCAGGGCAAGTGCATCTCTGTCCCCCCGCTATGGTCAGGAAGGGCACCCATTCTAGGCTCCCACCTGTCATCTTGAGTGGAGATCTGAGTCTCTCCTGCTCATGTCTGAGATATTTTCACAATGTACAACTCTCTGCTTTGCTGTCATTTCCCCAGAAATTCAGGCTGGCTAAACTGGTCTTCTTTACTTGCCTCCCCAGAAGATGGTAAACTGTGTAATTACCACATTAAAGTTATCCAATGGCTCTTTCTAAGCAAGCATGTTTGTTCCTAAGGTGAAAGCTTTACAGAATCACCTAATTAAAAATAAAAAACCTACAGGCATAGTAATAGTTTACTAGAGATCACCTCTCAATTCCAAAAAAGGTTGTAGCTGGTGAGCAATCCTATAGTCCTCAAGCTGTGGTTTTCCTATGTCACAAATTAGTTACAGCTTGAACTTAGAACAAGAACATGCTCATGAGTGAGTTACTTTTTAGCTCGTCTTTGAAATGTTCTCATGACGGGTAATTATCAGATGAATCCCCTCACCACCATGGTGAAACAATAAAGGCTGAGTACATAGATAGAGGTCTGCAAACCACCCTCACATGTACTTCCCAGGAATTCCACTGCACATATTATCCCACAAAATTGGATGCGTCTGCCACATTATATTGAACATAGTCTTTTGAAGCTCACAATACTTTCCAGAGATTTTTTCAATCTTCTCTCAAACAAGTTCCATACAATCCCATAGTACATAAATATTTGCAATTCTTAATGTGATTGGTGTCTAAAATACTTAATTCGGTCAGGTTTGCCCAGAACATTGCAGGAAATCTCCATCGCTGTAACATAGGGTCACAGCTTTACAATGTACAGTATTGGACTGTCAGTAGTATCCCGTAATCCAGGGCTACTCAACACGTGGCCCACGGCCTATTTGTTTGTGGCCTGTGGTGCAGTTTGGTTTACGTGGGGCTCAACAGGCTACCCACGGGTGGGAGCCAAAACAAAAAAGTAGTCAATATAATGGTCTTCTATTGAACTGAGTTTTAGTAGTTAAATTCCTGGACTGTCATTGTTCATTAAAAGTGCTGTCATATTGGTGGAAATTGGGTAAATATTGCATTTTATTAATATCAGCAGAACTGACTTAAATGGGGCTTGTGTGTTGTGTAGTCTTGCCTTAATCTTTGTATGTATGCCCAGTGTGAAAGAAGCTATTTGCATATATATTTGCATGTATATGTACCACACTTAAGTTGCGGCCCTCGGCATGTGCTGTGAGTATCATTGTCACCCCTAGCGCTTCAAAGTTGAGTAGCCCTGCTGTAATCTGACAAAATAGCCAAGTACCAATTGGATTTAAGAGCAGGAATGGGAGAGTTAAGATGCAACACTCAGTAGTAGTATAAGTCTGCTTAGCAAACAAGCAGCAAAGCTCTTTTCTCCTCCTCCCAGTTGTCATCTTTGGGTCTCTTTGGTAATCTAGGGCTATACCTGCACTGCAAACGAAGCTATTACAGTACAGGTAAGAATACCCATGCTAGTTTTAATCTAGTTAGCACAGACAATAATAGTAGTATAGACGTGGGCTTCAGCACAGACTAGCAATGAGATTGTGAGCCTTCACAGTGTCCTAGATACATTCTTTGGTTGCTAAACCCTGTTGAAGTTCATGCCACCATGTCTACACCAGTGGCATAGCCAGAAGGGATGTGGGTAAGAAAGAATGGGAGCCAGGGAGCAGGAGGACAGAAGGGATTCCAAAGCCCCAGGGTGTGGAGTGGGTCTGGATGCAAAGTGGGTGGGCCACGATCCGCTCTGGCCCACCGGTATGCCCCTGGTGTATACCACTATTGTCGTTCGTGCTAACTAGATAAAAGCTAGCACAGGTATGCCCACCTGTGACACGATTACACCTTCACTTGTTTAGTGCTCCTTTTTTGCAGCCTGCTGCTCTCCAATGTAAGTTCTGCTTTTGCTGAAAAGCCGAAATGTTAACAGGAAGTACATGTTTACATATGAGTAAAAAAGGGCAAAGTTAGACAGGGCTCCCAATACAGCTAAAAATGGAAATATATTTATAAGATTGTGACTCAAAAGAAAGTCTGGTAAATAGCACAATCTGGCCCCCTTTTTAACATAAGAAATGGGAAGACAGTAGCTACATTTTAAAGGAATATTATAATATTTACAGTGCCCATAGTCATGACAGCTTAGTACTTCAATTATAGTGATTAAAACAACAAAAAACAAGGCAAATGGTTAAATAAATGCTAAACAAAATAAATAAGCCTTCCCTTATGTTGTTTGAGCCACACTGATGGGAAGAAAGGAAAAAATTCCAGAGATGAGAGAATCTTGAAGGAAAAGCCCTATTGCTGTACATGAAGACTTCACACTGACCATTTAAACAAGCAAGCACTGCACAGCTTATATTAATTGCAGGAACAGAGTATAGGGAGAAAATAGGCTGGTGGTAGCTCACCAGATTCATCACCACTTAGGACTTCAAAGAGCACTAACCAATAGTTTCAGGAAACCAATGCAGGATTGGGGCTTGTTCCCTATACATTTTATCATGAGCACCATGATAATCCAGATCACTGTCAATATTTTTCTTGTATTCAGATAGGATTCACTGAAACATTGTAACATCTCGTGTCAGTGTTGGTGAGAAGCATACTACAAAATAGCTTGTGAAGCTTGTTTGAAATGATACAGGCTGTACCTCCATAAACCAAGACTCTCTGGTCCAGCAATATCTGTGATCCTGCTGGACAGGAGCCGGTGGCAGCAGGGCTGGGGCCAGCACGCAGCAGAGGGGCTGGCTGCAAGGGGGACAGCCAGGGCTGTTGGTAGGGGGGCCAGCTGGGCCAGGGGCAGGAAGGGCAGCCAGGCTGGAAGCCAAGCCAGCAGTGGGGAGGGGTGGCATGCTGGGGGGCTGGTGGCTAGGAACCTCCCCTGGTCCAGCAAATTCCCAGATTTGGCATCAGCCAGGTCCCAAGGGTGCTAGACCAGGGAGATCCAACTTATACATCATACAGTTCCTTGAAAACAGTTACCATTCATGATTTCTGTATGAGATCAGCATACAGAAAGATCACTCCACATTGCATATATGGAGACTCATAAGCCTTAGCCAAATTCAAAAACAGCTCATAAGACCATTTTGTGAAGCTATCTAAAAGAAAAAGATATAGCCATTGTTTTTCATTTTATAAAGACAAACTTTAGGTAAGAAAAGAGACATGGGACTAAGTCTCTGATCAGAAACATTTTAAAATATACTAAAACTACTTTATTACAGTAGATCTGTTACAAAGAAGTACACACAACAGTTAGTAATACATGGCTGTTATGAACGCCCTTCATATAAGTTACACAATTCATATACTTTGATGCCCAGTCTATATTTATTTAGCATATAGGAACTTTAAATATATGTTCTAATCAACACTACAGTAGCGCATTTTGAGAGGGCACCATTATTTATGTGCTATCACTATCTTAGTAATGTCAGAAAGGAGAATCTTTCATATAGTAAGGCCTCCAGACTGACAGCAAACATAGAAGCACATTTATAATCCAACTTTTCCAATATTTCATAGCTCTAAACACTCACCTTCTTTTTTGCAAGGCAGGATCAATAAAGCAAAATGTCTGATCTAACCATTCCATGTAGTTTGCAATAAGTTATAGCTCTCAGTAATAGATTTAAAAGGAAAAGCAGGATAGCATGACTTGCTGCTTGTTCAGAAGTTTATAACTAATAATCAAGTCCATACACTTTGGGGAGAGAGAATTCTGAGCTGTTCCTGGTAGCCATTTTAAACAAAACAATTTCCCTTTGATATTGTGGAAAACTATCAGCTCCTATATTATTGCCTACTGTGTTTATTTTCCATCAAATCTAGTTTTGCGGTATCTTTCACAGGTTGTCAGTCTCAGTCATTGAATAACATTTGTTGATTATTTTTCTCTTAGGAATAGTCTCACTCTACTGTTTGGTGTATTTTGACAATTGCAAATAAGTGTCATTTACAGAAATTCATGTTCGGATTTCTAGTTCCCTGACAAGGCAAGTCTTTTATCCCCAGCAAATGGTAGCAGCAGGTTCAGATCAAGGTATAAGTTGTACAGGTCCTTACCTAGAGCCCTAGAACCGTGTCACAAGATCAGAATCAATTTAATTTAAAAAACATTTTTTAGCATTTGTGAATGGAAAGAAAAGCTTGAAAACATGACTGGAGTGTAACTGATGTCATAGAATCACAGATATATAGGGCTAAAAAGATCTTGAGATGTAATCAAGTCCAGATCCTGACTGCAGACTGCAAGAACAGCTAACAACATGTTCAACCAGCCCATTCATCTAAACTCAAACTTTCTGCCACTCCAAAAAAGAGCTATGGCATAGCAGTGGTGACAAGAGAATCCATGCCTTCTCCTCCACCCCCCGGCCCCATGTGCCTCTACAGCCCTCTATAGGTTTAAGTCAGAGAGAACTGTTGCTCTGGCATGCTATTTCCAGTAGAGATGTTAAATATCAGTTAACGGAATAGTCGAGTAACCTCACAAATTCTTATCGGTTCGTCAACTATTCTATAGTCCCCGGGGGTGGGGCTGGCAGCCAGCCCAACTCTGGAGGAGCACCCTGCCACTCTGCACTGTGGGGTACCAGGCAGGAGCTGGTTCGCAAGGGAAGCCATTTTAAAAACCAGCTCCCCTTACGGGACCCCGCCCGCCCACTTCCTAATATACTTTAAATGCAGAGCTGCAGCGGGGGTAGGTCCCAGACCCAGCATGAGCCAGGACTGAGCTGGGCTGCCTGCCTGCCCAGTTCCTAATACACTTTAAATGAAGAGACGCAGAAGGGGTAGGTCCCAGACCTGTTGCAAGCCAGGACGGAGCCAAACTGCTGGCCAGCCTGCTAAAAAAATTTACTGGCAAGAAGGGGAAGAAAAATGTGTGTAGTCTATAGCATTAACCTATAAACTTTTGCTTATCAGTTAATCGGTCAATCGACTACACTATTACATCACTAATTTCCAGTTGAGCATCCTTGCAATTGTGTATCAGCTGACATTACTGCTGAATGACAAGAGCTTCTCGCCCCCTTTCAACTTATTAAGAGCCAACAATATATTGGGAGAAGTCCCCTCCATCAGTACACAAAGTGCCATAATTTGTACGAATCAACTGCTCCACAAGCAGCTGCCAGTGATGGAGATGATGAGACAAGAAGAGTGTTCCTGAATCACCATGGTTTTAGACAGGTTTTAAAAGATCTTTCACTAACCTATATGGGTCTGCAGAAAAGCAACCACACACTTCATTAGCAAATCAGATAGGCAGGGAACATAGCCTTGGTTTCCACTAAAGAGCTTCTTCATGTGTGTTACAAAGAAGCTGAGGAGTAGAGAAGAGAGACTAGAAATCTTTGATGCAGGGCATGGTCCATGGGTCAGTTATCAAAGTTTGTGTTAAGATTGAGGTCCCAGAAGATAATCTGTTTAATTTAGCTATGAGAGAGATAATATGGTTGGAGCTTGCAGACTGTGATAAATGTTAATTTGAATTTCCAGGACAGCTATAGCTAAACTTCCAAAAATCATCTATTCAGTTGTGCTGATGCAAGCTGTAACATAGCTGTATTAAAATATTAACTCATTCTTATCTTAATGCAGAGTTCCATGGCTCTCTTTTTGCCATTAACCACAAAAAAACCCAACAACACACCCTTAACTTTTCCTGACAGAGGAAAGCTCCCAACAGTCTATTGACAAGAGTCAATTTTCACCATGTAGCAGAAAGTGGGTAATAGGTTCTCTATGATTTAGAGCACATTAGCTCCTACTTCAGTGTTCTGCATGGCAAGACTGACCACTGTTGATCATACAGGTATGAAATGACTTGCCACAAAAAAAAAGGTCACCGTAAAAAAGTTTTCCCTATGACTTTTAGATCTAAATTCATTCCTTCTTTCTGAGTGTAAAATATTTTTAAATAAAATAAACATGAGTAAAAAGTGACAAATCATAAAAAAGCTGGGAGTTTTCTCTCTTTATAACTCAATAAAAGACCATTTTCTTTTGTATGCAAAATTGTATGGTTCTGATTCTGTTTGGATGTACACTTATTGTTCATTGGATATAATTTGTAAAATTAGGTCTGTTGAACCTCCTTTTATGTGTGGCAGAGCATAAAAATTATAACAGTTTAATATACTATTCCACTGGGTTTAAAATACAGAAATAAGAACACTGAAGTCCTAAGACAGAACTACTTTAAAACTTATTATACAGTCTACAGAAATAACTGTATTTACTTGGAACCCAAAGGAAAGGTCAAATAGTCATGTTAAGACACATCCTTCCTTACTCTGTGGTGGTGGCGGGTAATATTACATGTGGTATAAATGTAGAGGTGGAGATGCTGCCCTGATTCTCTGCTTTGTAGTTCTGGAGACTGCAGTGGTAATAGAATGCATCTGTCAAAATTGGAAGATTCAGGATAAAAAAAGGTTAGAAATGTGTGTTCATATGCTCCATTCATCATGATTGTCAGCATGAGATAAGGGTCAAAAATCACTAGTTCTATGGAATACTCCTTACAAGTGGGTAAACTTTAACCATAAGGGAAAAAAGGTCAAATCAATAATATTATGTAATGTCTCTCAGAAGCAAGTAAACTTTAATCATGTGAAGGATTGCAAAGATTTGTTTGTTGCTGATGCAGTTATGCATCAGTGGTTATGAGCAGCATAAGGAATAGGAGTACATCTTATCTGTATTAAGTCTCAGGACATGAATTATAGATATTGTTTGGGTTCTTCTGATCAGACATCCCTAGGGTCAAATTCTGCCCTACCCGTTTTAAAATGAATGGTTCCCAGTCTCTTGCCCAGAGCATTTTAGCCTTGCTATAAAATGTGTGATCAAAGTCTCTCTTTAGGACTAAACAGTTGCAAAAAGCAATTTGTGCTTTTAGAAATGTTCACATGCACAAATCTAAATTGCCATAACAAATGTATAATTTGATCCATTTTATTTTTCACAGCTATTTGCTATGAACATAACAACACAATCACAATGAAAGTTCCCCACTTCCTAGTAAGCTAACTCATTTTTTTTGCTGGAAAAAATGGGAGATTCTTACATAACAGAGCGAGACATTCTGTACTTTGATCAGAATGCTGGGTAAATCAAAAGCAGAAAGAATTGGAGAGAGCTAACAGTAATATAACACATCCAATGGTGCACATATTAGATGAGCAGCTGAAGTTTGCAAGAATTTATCCCAATATTTTTATTTAAGGTGGCATTTAAAGAGATGCCCAGGAACCAAGGGAAAAAATGACTTTTATCCTGAAAACCAGCAATATGAAGAATGATAAAAATATCCAAGTATTTTAAAATATTTAGTAACTGTGCACTTCAGAATGTACAAATTAAATACAACAGATGGATTAAATTACATCATTCCCCCCCATATGAAGCGAATATGTATTAATGCCCCATTTAGCCAACCTCTGAAATACCATAACTTTAAATTCATTTTATGCCTTACAGCTCAAATCACCCAATAACTCCCTCTATTATCTGAATCCTGCTTTTTCCTAAATGTTCTGGGGACAAACACATTTTCCTAATCCTTACTATGGGAATTTGTCTTCATTTATAACCCAGATTCTGGATTCCTCAGCCCTAGTGTAACAGAACCCCATCTGTTTTGCACTTTGGAATATTAATTATCATATCCTTAGAAGCAGCAAGCAGGCAGCAGAAAGAGAATGTGGCCCACCAGCACAAAGTAGAGGTAGGAAATCTGAGGGAAGGGGGAAAACTCAGTTGTTGGAAGTTACTAAAATCCTAACTGTGATATAAATTTCCATATGCTTTATGAAAATGTTTATGATATAAATGACAACATATACTATATGCAAGATGGTATCATTGGAAAGGTTATGACTTACTGAATCACTATCCTATTTGTGTGCATGCATCATTTTTGTACCTGAAGTTAGGAATATTGACCTGTGTGTCTGTATTTCATATTTGCTACTGTGGATCACTCTCACTGCTGACACTTCAGGAACTACAGTGGAGAAGCCAGACAGGGCTTAATGGCCCATCAGCTAGTACAACGTTGGGTGAAACAGCCTGGCCTACCTGGGAATGTTCTACCATGCTATTGACCCATGGATCGACCTGATCACCTGATACTAACCCACATTTTAGACTGCTGAACAGTTCCACGGATTATCAAAGGTTTCCCGCCTCATGGAATTTTATATAAGGCAGGGGGAAGAAAGAAAACAATGAGGCTACGTCTACACTACACGTTTTTGCAGCAGAAAATATGCTACTGAGGGACTCATTAGCATAAGTTGCAACATCATTAGCATATTTTCTGCTGTTTCTTTTTGCGCAAGGGGTTTTTGCGCATAAAGAAGCAGTGTGGACTTTTCATTTTTGTGCAAAACCCCTGTCCCTCATTAGCATATTTTCTGCCACAAAAACGTGTAGTGTAGACGTAGCCTGAACATCCTCAGTTTGCTTTTACCTCTGCCTCCCCACCCCAAAGGGATACTTAAAAACACCTGGAAACAAAAAAGGACTGTAACTGAAAGGATGGGGAAAGAACTGGTAAACCCAGGCCAGAAATTATATCTAAGATGAGAACTTATTAGTTGTAACCACATTTTTAGTGAATATAGTTTAGATTACTGAGCAAATACAATTATGCAATGTGCTTTATTCTGTTTGCTACCTCTCTGACCACTTAAAATACACACTTTTTGTAGTTGTTAAACTTATTTCTGGTTTATATTATAACCCAGGTTATATACAATTCTAAATGAGGGAAGAAGAGCCTGTGCATACCTTCTTTCACATTAAGGAAGAAGGCAAACTTCATATAACTTTAGGTTTGTACCCCAAGAGGTGGAGGGAGGGGGACATCTGGGTGCACTAGTAAGTCCCCTAAACAGAGTCTTCCCAGAGCTACTCTCAGTGTCCGTATTTTCTGTAGCTGGGTATGGCCCTGCTTATGGGCTTTACTAAAGAAGCCCTTAGTTAATTTGACCAAGGTGCTAGAGTTTCATTGATGGAATTATAGTACAGAAATTCCTCACCTACTCTTGTGTTTATTCTGCTAGATTATGCAATCTCTCATGCGGTTTTACTACCCTGCTTAATGACTTAATTACACTGATATGACAGCTGGCCAGTAAAGAACTCCAGTACCATCAGCTGCAGCCTAGACAATACTGCCCCTCACAGCCACACACTGACTTGGGTTTCTCCCAAACATCAAAGTAGTTCTTGCTATGTTTTGCCACAGAACCCAAAGGCTGTAACCGGGAGACTGCGGCCTGGCTACCTCATAACCTTTGGGAAGAGATCAGTAACAAGAAGCAATGAGCTTAAATTGCAGCAAGGGAGGATTAGGTTGGACATTAGGAAAAACTTCCTGTCGGGGTGGTTAAACACTGGAATAAATTGCTTAGGGAGGTTGTGGAATCTCCATCACTGGAGATATTTAAGAGTAGGTTAGATAGGTATCTGTCAGGGATGATCTGGATGGTGCTTGGCCCTGCCGTGAGTGCAAAGGACTGGACTTTATAACCTCTCACCCCCTAAACACAGGTCTTCAGGTAAACAAGCATTCCCACTACCACTGTTTTATTATTAGCTGCACTAGGCAAGTATTCTCGCAGAACAGGCCCACCACACATTTGAGAGAAGGAACAACTTCCTGCCCTTAGATGGAAAATGGAAACTTCAGACTTACCTGGCAGTGGGATCAGGAGAGTGTAAGATCATTTTAAAGATTGTAGTCTTTAATGGTTATCTGGCCAATATTAAATGCAAAACTTGACCTAATGTTGATTCTTTTCAGCTGATTTTTTGACAGTTGCATGTGATGAGAGAGACAAATATTTAAACTATAAATGCTTTCTATCATGGCTTTCAGGTGTGTGGTTGGAGGAAAACAAATACCTTCATCTGTTGGATAAGTGCATCTCAGTATTTTATGTGCTAAAAATAAAAACAAAAAGCCACAGAGTAGTCTTCATTCAGACCACATACTCTCACTTACATACTAATCCAGTACTTACAACAGAGGATCATAAACCCTGTTACAAATGGTGCAGGGAAACAGTTATGCTTTTACAAAGGACTGATCATGCTGGATGAAACAGAAGAAGGAAGTAGATTGTTACAAGCAATGAGATCTGCATTATTACTAAATTTAGCACAGAGCTATGGAGCAAGTAGATTAATTTCTATTTAAATCTTACGTTTTCCCTTCTATGTTCACTCATTAGAGGAGGAGCACAATAGATTAAATCAATACTTATTGCACTTATGGTGGAACCCTTGCTATTCTTGCCACAGTACATTAAGTAGCTGCACATTATAGGACATTAAATTTTAGAAGTGTTGTGTGAAAGATACTTAAGTGGCAGCCATATACATATATATAGTGCAGCATTGAGATGCCTGTTCCTACTCATCCTGGTATGACCCTATTTTCTACTCTTACCTCACTGGCATCCTCTATTTAAACAGTAAAATTAAACAATAAAACATATATTAAATTCATTAGATGTTATACCTAGAACAGGCAAAGCATATCTAATAACTGCCATCTTGGTCATTGCTAGGAACACTAGACTATACACTTTTTTCAAAAGAAGCTTTTTTGAAAGAAGCTTTCGAAAAAGCTTCTTCTGAAAGAGAATGTCTAAACAGCCACAACTTTTTTTTTTTTGAATCTGGATGCTCTCTTTCAAAAAAGCCCTTGTCAAGAACGCCTTTTTTTGGAAAAAGGCATTCTTCCTTGTAAAATGAGATTTACCGCTGTCAAAAAACCGCTGCATTCTTTTAATTTAATTTCAAAAGAACGTGGTGGCAGTCTAGATGCAGGTGACGTTTTTTCGAAAAAACTCTGTAGTCTAGACATAGTCTGGGTGTCCCAGTAGAGTGAACATCTACTTCTTGATCCCAATAAAAAGTCCTCTAACTGGTAGCTGTAGCCAACTCTTATGATGGATTTTAAGTCCATCAGGGACTTACAAATGCATAGTCTGATATCATGCATAACATAGGCCAAAGAATTCCACTTCGTAATCCCTGCATGAAGCCTAGAACTTCTGTCTGAAGTAGTGTGTCTTTTCTAGAAAGACATTTATATTTGAAGACTTCCAAGTAATGGAAAAATCTACTGTAGCCCTTGGAAAACTTGTCGAATTGTTATTTATCCTCATTGTTGACATTTTCACCTTTCCAGTTTGAATTTTTCTAACAGGCCACTAACCACCTTGGAGATAAGGACTGGGACCTTAAACTTGACTTGATATTCTATTGGAAGCCAATGTAGATAGTGGACAACTTGTTTGATAAGGTTGCATGACAACCTGTGTTGTCATGAGATGCACGTCCTCTACAATCTGGCATTTCCTACAGACAAATATGCCTTCCTAACACCGTACATGGCACTGATGCTGTCCTTCAGGACTGGACATGATTATGGTGAGGCGGGGAAGAGGAAAGTTGTATATTTCCATAATTATTTATTTGCTAACCTGGCAGTGTGTTGTATGATGTACATGAGAGAAAATGAAGAAAGTCCTTGCTCAGAAAAACAGCCCAAAAAGAAGTTCTCACTGTTAAGCAGATTTAAAGCCATCACGTGTAATTACCTTGTACTTAGTCAACATCACAAGAAAAACACAGATGATACTTACTGTTGCTCAACTTCTAAAAACATCAGAACAGGTAGCCAAGTGATTCTAAACCTACCACCAAGGCACAGATTACAGAATCTATTTCTTAGTGCTGGTCTATTCTTTATGGATTGTGCTTGGGCTCTTTCATAAAAGATAATCAATTGTAATAGGATTTAGCTACACAGCTCCCACTGACCAGCTACATTTTGACTAAGCCTCTCTGGAACCACTTAAAATATAGGGGATAATTCACTCCATATAGTATAAAACAATATTTCCTTTCCCTATTATTTTCCTCTCAGACAGGACAGACTTTATTGCTGCATTGCCCAAATCTTCCTACATAGCTAGCTCAGTAGCATAGGCACCCAAACCACTCAGTGTTAAACATTTGCTGTGAGGATCAAGCATCTATAAATATCAAGCTGAAGCAATGCTTCCCAGGAATTGTCAGTCCTCAACCTGCCCCATATCACAATTGAAGTATTGCCTTAAAATCATGCTGTTCCCATGACATCAACTGTGATGAAATAGTGACCTGTTCTATACAAATTTTAGTAATCACTTGTATTAAGATACCCTAAGAGCTCAGTATATTGCAAGTATTGCTGATACAATTCATTAAAGGGATATTTAGTCAATAATAATGTAATGAGACAAGGTACTCCAAGGTGCTTTATGAATTATGAGAATGGCAAGCAACAAAATAGCTATAAGAAGCACTTATCCTCACATGTCTCAAATAATTAGAAATACATGTGATCATGTTATAGTTTTTAACTAGGCAATAGTAATGGCTTGGGGGAATACAGTTCAGTGACAGTAGTTTATCATAGCAAGTTTGCTCTGTAGGGTTACAGTGTGCTGAGTATAAATGGGAAGCATTTGTTTCACTTCTGCGTTGCAGCAGTGTCTAGTGCACATTTTATAACAGCATCACCGATGATCTCCCACTGTTACTTTTAAATTAAACACAAGGCCAACTGAGTTAATAAGCATGCTATCAGTAAAATCCTTTAAGAACTTCCTGTAATAGTGCACACAATAGTTTGCAGTAAAAATAATAAAATTTGATTAACTATTCTGTATTAATAGTTTGTTTTGGGGATATTAATACATTTAATAAGTCACTTGATCTAATAACTGATCCATACTTACTAACATTTGGTATGTTGTTAAGTCATATAAATGTAACTGAGTTCAGTGCACTGTTCCAATTTCTAATACAGTCTGATTTGCTAAAAGGCCAAGAGTTATTTTTCATTCCATATCTGGAGACAAAAGCATGTGATTCACTCTCTCAGATTTTACCACATAGTTATCTTCTGTGCTTTTGTCACTTTAAGACTGGCCACTATAGAATGCTCTATAAGGGGTTAACCTTGGTACCTCTTAGGAGCTGAAGTTAATGCAATGTCTGCCTGTTAAGAGGTATTTTGGCTACAAAGCATATTACACTTGTGCTCTGTGATTTGCATAGACTGCTGATTGGCTTCCACATGGAGCTGGATTTGATATGAAAGCTCTACATTGTTTTGAGCCTAGTCACCGGAGAGATCTTCTCTCTTCCTGTTTAATAATATACCAGATGTAAGTCAACAGATGTGTTAGAGCTGGAGACCTCTGAGCTTTGCAGATGGGGCTGTGGGCAGGTAGTGTGGAGGGTCAGAAATCCTGGCATTCACTCCCTATTTTGGGTAGGCCAAACATTATGGTTATTCCTCTTTGACTATATATAATATGGAGGCTCCTGTCTGTTCCATGTATGTGCAATTGTATTTTATGGATTATTAGTTGTATATTTTTAATTTGTTGTATCATTTACAGCAATGAAGAGGTGCTATACAAATTCAGATTAGAATGAATACAGAATTTAAACAAGCAATCATAGAATCATAGAATACTAGGACTGGAAGGGACCTCGAGAGGTCATCGAATCCAGTCCCCTACCCCCATGGCAGGACCAAATACTGTCTAGACCATCTCTGATAGACATTTATCTAACCTACTCTTAAATATCTCCAGAGATGGGGATTCCACAACCTCCCTGGGCAATTTATTCCAGTGTTTGACTACCCTGACAGTTAGGAACTTTTTCCGAATGTCCAACCTAAACCTCCCTTGCTGCAGTTTAAGCCCATTGCTTCTTGTTCTATCCTCAGAGGCCAAGATGAACAAGTTTTCTCCCTCCTCCTTATGACACCCTTTTAGATACCTGAAAACTGCTATCATGTCCCCCCTCAATCTTCTCTTTTCTAAACTAAACAAACTCAATTCTATCAGCCTTCCTTCATAGGTCATGTTCTCTAGACCATTAATCATTCTTGTTGCTCTTCTCTGACCCTCTCCAATTTCTCCACATCTTTCTTGAAATGCGTGCCCAGAACTGGACACAATACTCCAACTGAGGCCTAACCAGGCAGAGTAGAGCGGAAGAATGACTTCTCATGTCTTGCTCACAACATACCTGTTAATGCATCCCAGAATCATGTTTGCTTTTTTTGCAACAGCATCACACTGCTGACTCTCATTCAGCTTGCGGTCCACTATAACCCCTAGATCCCTTTCTGCCGTACTCCTTCCTAGACAGTTGCTTCCCATTCTGTATGTGTGAAACTGATTGTTCCTTCCTAAGTGGAGCACTTTACATTGTCTTTATTAAACTTCATCCTGTTTACCTCAGACCATTTCTCCAATTTGTCCAGATCATTTTGAATTATGACCCTATCCTCCAGAGCAGTCGCAACCCCTCCCAGCTTGGTATCATCTGCAACTTAATAAGCGTACTTTCTATGCCAATATCTAAATCGTTGATGAAGATATTGAACAGAGCCGGTCCCAAAACAGACCCCTGTGGAACCCCACTAGTTATACCTTTCCAGCAGGATTGTGAACCATTAATAACTACTCTCTGAGTACGGTTATCCAGCCAGTTATGCACCCACCTTATAGTAGCCCCATCTAAGTTGTATTTGCCTAGTTTATTGATAAGAATATCATGCGAGACCGTATCAAACGCCTTACTAAAGTCTAGGTATACTACATCTACCACTTCTCCCTTATCCCCAAGACTCATTATCCTATCAAAGAAAGCTATCAGATTGGTTTGACATGATTTATTCTTTACAAATCCATGCTGGCTGTTCCCTATCACCTTGCCACCTTCCAAGTGTGTACAGATGATTTCCTTAATTACTTGCTCCATTATCTTCCCTGGCATAGAAGTTAAACTAACTGGTCTGTAGTTTCCTGGGTTGTTCTTATTTCCCTTTTTATAAATGGGCACTATGACCCACAAGGGTGTATATAAATTAATCTGAATTTAATTATATTAAAACAATCACGTTAGTGCATTACAGTACTCACAGAAGTTTTTGTTGATTAATCCATTTTGAATAAAGGTCATAAAGCATATGCTCATTAAATTTTATGGACATTTTAGAGAATGATCTCTTCAATGTTTCTCCCCAAAGGAAGAATTTGCATTAAAATAGCATGACCACTAAGCCCTTACCTCCCCAAAAAGGAAAGCATGTATTTTACCCTTAAACATGTAATGGATGCATTTCACCTGACTAGGTTTGAGATTAAAATACCTCCTTAATCCAAACAGCCATTCTTTTTCTTTGTAAGTCTACAGTGCACACACAGTTCTGCAAAGCCATTATTCTCTGTTTCCCGTTCCCCTCTATATCCATAAACTATTACATTTAAAATGGGCTCCACACCTTGTTACAAATCACTGAAATATAAGCTCTCTGCAAGAGGTCATTGCTAATTCTATGGTATACTGTTATCCTTTTTAGTCCAACAGGTTAGCCAATATTTAATAGTCTGCAGGTTGATTCCAATAGGAGTAGAAATTGATGATGAGGTCAGGTATTTCTTTCCTGCAATCCTGTTGACTGAGAATAAAGATACAGAAATTCCTTTCTCCTTGAAAATAGTAGCATCAAACAACAGGGCTGTGTCTAGACTGCAGGGTTTTTTCGAAAAAAAGTAGTCTTTTTTCGAAAAAACTTCACCTGCATCTAGACTACAGCCACGTTCTTTTGAAATTAAATCGAAAGAACGTGGCTTTTCTTTCGATGGCAGTACTCCTCATTTCACGAGGAATAATGCCTTTTTTTGAAAGTGCTCTTTCGAAAAAAGGCTCTATGTAATGCAAACTGCTTTTTCGAAAGAGAGCATCCAGACTGCCTGGGTGCTCTCTTTCGAAAAAGCAGCTTGTTTTTCGAAAGTACTGATTGTAGTCTAGATGCTTTTTTTCGAAAGAAGCTTTTTCGAAAGTATCTTTCGAAAAAGCCTCTTTCGAAAGAGGCTTGCAGTCTAGACGTAGCCCAGTAGAGTTGCCTTGCAATTCCAAACCCACTTTTCCAACCCAAAAGCCCTACTAGCTTTCTTTTAAGGCCACACTCTTATAATCTTAAGGTTTTCTGATGCTTTGTCAGTTTCCTGACACCATCTCTCTCACAGGGACCTTCAGATATTCTGAAGCCTCTTCATGGCAGCAGTTTCCATTGTTTCAAATATCAATTAATCAAAGGGGTATTGGTTCCCTCATTTAGCCTGAATGGAAGGCGGTTAGTATGCCTATTAGCTTCAGTGAGGTCTCTGATTGTCTGCAGCGCTATGACATGTGCGGGGAATCACCTGACATTCTAAATAACAATGTTCTTATCCGCGAGTTCTTATTATTATTTTCAGTGGCACAAAATTACCTTTGTCACAGCAATTAATATGGGCCAGGATGTACATGCTGTTATGTAAGTGGGGGGCCGGGGGAATAAAAATGGAATTTAAATTATTGTATTTTTCAAAAATAGTATATTTTTATGGTTAATTTTTATTTTGGATTTCTTAAAAGGAATTGTTAAAATGTGTTTAATTTTTTAGTAAATTTCTAAAATGGGAATTCTAACAAGTGTATTTTTTTCAACCCTATAAAATCTTATTATTCACTCATTTTAACAAAAAAGGGGCTATATTCAATTAGGTTTCCAATAACATTTTCTTCTTGTTTTCAACCTAAAGCATTGATTTAGTTGTGCCAAAATAGAACACCACTCCAAATTTCTCTGTTTTCTCTCTTTTCTGTAAGTTTTATTTATTCCAGGTATATCCTATTTTTCTAGCTCATCTTAGCTCAGTCTCTTTCAACATTCGCTCAATTATGTCAGTTCTGAGACCTGTTCTTGATTTGGTGATTTTTGTCTCATTTCTGTTTGGTTTGTAAGAAGCAATCCCATTCCAGGCACATCCCATTTTCCTGGCACAACCAAACCCTTATGTTGCTTTAACATATGATAAAAGGAAGTTGTATACTGAATTTGGGTTCTTAACTCCTACTGATTAGATGGAGTTCTTGATCAAACAGACTAACAGACAAACTCTCTAAAATATATAGTAGAGTAAAACAGTTTTTTATATTTAAAACTCTTCCCATAAATTCTCTTGTCTTCTGGGGCATTATTTTCTAATTTCCCCCCTCTATTTCTTTTGTTTGAGATCTTAAGCAGTACTTCTCTGATATACTAGCTCACTTCTCTGTTATACTTGCTTGCTTCTCCATGCCTTCTACTTGTTCCCACTGAGCCATTGTTGAATACGCTATAAAATGTGTTTTAAAAAATGTTCCTGTTCAGTTTCACATTTATGCAGTGAACTGATCAGTATTTATGGAAGAATAGCTTTGCTATTAGACAGTAGCATCTAAAATATTTGTTTATAGGGCAAATTGTTCCTTTATTACATCAAATCTTGCTCCCTTTTCAATGATACTCAGTCCCACATATTGCTCCCACAGATTTTTGTATGTATAATTTCTTCCAGATGGTGGATTCAGTGCAGACAGTAATTTACATAATTTAAATCTGTTTACTTGCATAAATTATACAACACACATGGGGCCAGATTCTTCCCTTAGATCTATTGCATAGGCTCCCACTGAAGTCAATATGACCTGCACAAGCATCTATGGAGCAAATGTGGCCTCTAGTTCAGCTATCAGCAATATGAGAAATTTCACAGGTGTAAAAGGCAAATTAGGCAAGATTTCCCCAGGACCACATTTCATATTTGCTTGTACTCCAAAACTGAAGATAATTATATTAAACTAAACTGCTATTTATTAGTAAACTGTTTACTAAACTGCTACTTTGAGGCAAGGAGGATCAATGAGAGTTCATTGAAATATTTACTCATTTAACTTTTATTACCAAGAAAATGCAAGACAGTGTGTGTTTCAAGTAGATTAAAATAAATTAACTCTCTCAAAAAATCATCATCATCGCCTTCTGCTTCACTGTTACAGCAAGATCTTTTAAACTAAATAGACTGAACATTTTAACTATTTGCTAAGAAAGCTTTTGTACATTGATATATATTTTGTCACTGAAATCTAACAAGCTAAATTAAGCCCTATTTGTTGGTTTGGGTTTCAGTTTTATTTAGAAAAATTGTGTCAGAGCAGAGATTCTCAAATTGGGGGTTGTGACCAGTGTTCCTTCTAAACTGCACTGGCAGCACAGCTTCTCAGGAGATTAATTAGCCCCGCCCAGTCAGAGCCTCAGGGCTCCATGCACAGAGCTGACTGACTGGGCAGGGCTGATTAATCACCTGTGAAGCTGTGCTGCTGCTGCTGCTGCTGCGCTGCGCAGCTTAGAGGGAACACTGGTCATGGCCCCTTAGCAGGTCATGAGCTCTCAGTTTCCGCTCCCAGGCCCTGCTTTGCCTCTATCATTTATAATAGTGTTTAATATTTATAAATGCATTTTAATGTATAGGGGGAGGGGTTACACTCAGAGGCTTGTGGTGTGAAAGGAGTCACCAATACAAAAGTTTTAGAATCTACATGTTAGAGTTAGAATGAACAACAAGGAAAACATTCAACTGCAACTGTGATTTTAAGACAATGATCCAAGTCTTTCCAACTGGAGTTCAGATTGAGCGAGATGGACCCTAGAATATCTAGGTATGAATATAAGAATTATCACCTTACAAAGTGGCCAAGCATTCTGGACAGAATATTCAGGATAACTCACCCTCACGTCTCCCAGGCCCAACAAATTCTATGCTAATTTGAAATCCAGACTGACTGGCCATCAGAGTCCAGCCTGACTAGACAATAAGCAGTAGTTCCAGATAGGAGAAACCGGGTAAATTTTATAACTGCAGGTGGGCAAACAAGAGTATTTCCACTGAGAACTAAGTGCTATTAACTGGGGAACCTCTGGATTAGCTAAATACAAGACCAGCTACAGCACATATAAAAACATCACGAATTGTGCAGAAGTGAAGTGAAAGGCAGAGCAGAGCACAGGTGCAATATTCTCACATTGGCCTGCTCTTCTTACGCATGCGGTACCTATTTTGCATGAGCTGAAGGATTGCATGATCTTAGTGAAGGATGTCTATAGTTCTTGTAGTGACTCTGCAGAGGATAGCGTACATCAGGGGAGCCAACAGGATCCTTGGACCCCTAGTCAATGCGTGGGGGGGTGGGAAGGAGAGGTGGAAGGAGTAGGACTGGGGCTGTCAGCCCTCAGCACCACCCAGACCATAAGGTGCAGGGCTCTGGAGCATATAGTGTGGCGCTCCAACAGCGATTCTAAAGGACCTGGAGCTCTGGCTACCATGGCTGCCTCAGTAGCAGCAACCAGGAGTCCTGAGTCCTTTAGAATTGCTAGGCCTTAGGGCAACTGCCCCATTTCCCAGGCCCATCAGCAGACCTGGCCTACATACTCCATATTTAAGTATACATTATAGCCCTGCTTAAAATCAATCACCAAGCTTAACAGATCAAGCTGCTTTGTACAACAGAAAGAATTTTTCACATGCTTTTTAAATAGACTTTTATTGCTCCTTCACACAGTTCTAAAAAACAGTCCAAGTTTAAAGCCAAAGATCCAGCAGGCCAAGGAAGCAATGAAGTCCAACAGAGTAAGGTCAGATATCACTAACCAACAGGAGGGAAAATAACTGCTGTATAAGACTGAAAAGGCTGGGAGTTCCTGCAGTGGTTTGCTAGATGTCAGACCTTAAATCTGTATCATTCTGACATCTTGCTCTCCCCTTCCCTCCAATTTAACCACCTGCTAGGCACAAACACTTAGAAACAAGTGCTTTATAAACCTGGAAATTGGCAGTCTCAGCTTTAAAAGTATATGACATATCAGGCGCTACATCTAGTGGTTTAGGGGGGTGAAATAACTGCTAAACCTATGTGCAAAAGGCTTTCATTTCAGGACCAATATGTTTTTCCAAGGTATGGACCTGGACCAACAATCAGAAAAATTTTGAATCTGCTAATATCCTGGAACTGAAAGGGAAAAAAACCCAGTCAGCATTGGTATTGTTTCTGGGGGTTAGTGCTATAATCAAATCACTAGCACAGAGCACTCACATGAATTAAAACATGCCAAAATAGAAGACTGCCAACAAGCAGTCAAATACAATTTTAATTACAAAGGGGGATAACAGCCTCACAACTCTTCTACTTAAGTTAAGGGTCAAGCATGAGGGAAGCATTGGCTTAAATCCACCACCAGCAATGGCAAGGAAGGTGACGTTCAGCCTACCTTCCTCATCCAACCCCCTGACTGTTGAGGTAAGATGAGGTGTTTCTTGATCTGTGAGAGACATAAATGCAGTCACTTCCCGAGCCAACCAGGGCCTAGCCAGAAGTTTGAGGGGTCTCGTTTACCTCAAGAGTTGGTCCCATACCACTTATCATATGTCCTCCCACAAAGTGGGCTGCAGCTAAAATTTGATGATACTTAGCCCTTTTATTCTTAAGGAAACAAACTCTCTATGGTGCTAGGGGCGGAGCTAAAATATCTACATGTCACCGATCATTTTGTCTGGTAGAATAATTTTTCCTGACACTCAAAGGAGCAATGCAGTCCGGCCCACAGCATAATTTGCAACAGGGTCACTGTAATCAGTACATCATATGTGGATAGGGTTACCACTTTTAAAAAAAGACAGAAAAACCACCCAAAACCCAGCACCACCTTTCCCCACCCCTCCAGGAAAGCCTGCCACAATCCCAGTATTCCGGCCATAAGACAACTCTGCAATACCCTGCCTTCAACAGCCATTTATCATATCTAGAAAGATAATGCACATAGATATAATCTATGGCCTTGCGCATCTCCTCATTCTTCCATGACTCAAACCCTCTCTCACACACATGGTGTGCTTGCATATTGGAGGGCAGACAGCTACTGTATTTTCAGCAGTGCTGATCTGTGATCACTTAACCTGCAAAACTGGGAACATTGCAGCATCTTTAGCAAGACACAAACTTTTAACATTAGATATCCCGGTGTGCACTGATAACACAGCTCTTTAGACCCATATAAAAAGTCAGATTAAATTCTTTCCCTGGCAACTAGCAAATCCATAAAAAAGAAAGGCCAGGTCAGTCAAATATTGGACAAAGGCAATCCTATCCATGAAAGAGGAATGGGTATTATGCAGAGGATGCAGGGTGGTGACCCCACAGTCAGATCAGCTGTGAACATCATTTCATCCTGAGCCCCTTATGGAAATAAGAGACAGACATACTATTTCACTTCAGAATTGCTCAGCACCCCAATGGTTGTCCATGCTCTACTGGTCCAACAATACAAGCGGCAATGAGATGAGGAACTTGTTGTTTTCTAGGATTTACAATGACTGATTTCAGAAAAAGGGAAATGCCACCTTCTTCTTTGGTTGGGCATACAGAAGACTATGTAAAGGCCAGTCAGAACAAAAGCACACAAAAACAGCCTTGCTGACCAATGTTCCCTCTAATATTTTCCATCCATGCGTGGATTTTTCCATCCATGTGTAGAATAAATTTCTAATGTGTACCAAGACATGTGAAAATGTGCACCACTAGTAGAAACAAAAAACCCTGCTGTGGGCACTCTATTAATAAGCTGAGCGACATTTAAATCTTTCCCGAATGGCTGCACATGCCCACATCTTACAAGGAACACTTTTGCTGACACCTATCAAATGCAAAATTATTCACCTTCCAAAGAGTCATTAAATACAGAACATATATTTGAATTTCAAAGTGAACCCAGTAACCAACCAGTAACATACACATTTTGCTTCTCTTTGAGCAATTGAGAAGTGTAATAAATCAGCTTACACAATGAACATATGCACTGTATTATGGCTAGACAAGATTTAACATTCTTCTGTTAATTTGGCAGAGGGGAAAGACAATAGGAGAGAACCCTACAATTTGCAGCCATCTGTGGTACTGAAAACAGTAATAAACTTGAAAAGTGCTATTATTATACACTGCTTAGTCCTAACAAGCCATAATTTCAAGTATTCATGCCTAAATTATGTTGGAGGACAAATGTTTTTAGCCTTCTTTTACCATGTATCTTGTCCACCAGTCCAAGCTCCAATAGTACAATACAAGTTTACACAGTCAGAGATCATTGGGTAAGTCATAGTCAATTATAAATGTAGGATGGTAAGTTACTTGATGCTTTTATTTTTCAAACTTATGATTGACACCAGTAGTACTCATTGTCTTAGGCTACTTCATCTTTGTGCAGAAAAGAATATCTCTACATACTGAATATTGTGGGGCATATCTATCATTGAACTCATTGCTTTGCTATAAAACCAATATTTGAAATTCATGTAAGAATATTCATATGCTGCTTAGTGTCAGAAGCTGTCAATGAGATCTGTGTGTAATTGCTTCCCACCCGGCGACCCTCAATTGAATAGGTTCAGGGTCCCAAGGATACATCTAGGGATCAATATTTTGCCCAAGAAAAACTACAGGCTTCTCAGTATGCAAATGCTACAGGGTACATTTATCATCCTCAGGCCTCTGCTTTACTTTTTAATCACAACACTTCATCCAAAGATATTCCTTCAAGTGATAAACCTAGAGAAGAAGAAAGACTAATTTGCAGATCAGTAGTTAAATCTTCTGCTTCAATGGCATTGATTTGCTGGTCCACTTCTCACTAAGCAAAGAACAATAACAAAAAACCATTAACTTGCTTCATGATTTAGGTTTCTGTGAAAACCTAAGTTTCCTAAATCACCAAGTTATGTTGTTCTGAAATTACACTATTCCTTGACCACTACATGCTCTCCGTGGTCCCCATGTTAACTTAAACCATCGCTAGAAAATCATTTCCATACATATTGTAGTGTTTAGGTTTATTTCCTCAAGAGTATGACTGTTGATTTTAAGCATCATTTTGCCTTTTGCCAATCTTATTGCCTCTATATAAAACCATGGTACGCCCACATCTCAAAAAAGATATATTGGCATTGGAGAAGGTTCCGAAAAGGGCAACAAAATGATTAGGAGTTTGGAATGGGTCCCATATGAAGAGAGATTAAAAAGACTTGGACTTTTCAGCTTAGAAAAGAGGAGACTAAGGAGGGATTTGATAGAGGTCTATAAAATCATGACTGGCATGGAAAAAGTAAATAAGGAGCAGTTATTTACTTATATTCCCACAATAAAGGAACTAGGGGTCACCAAATGAAATTAATAGGCAGAAGGTTTAAAACAAACAAAAGGAAGTTTTTCTTCACTCAGCACACAGTCAACCTGTGGAACTCCTTGCCAGAGGATGTGGTGAACGCTAGAACTTCAATAGGGTTCAAAAAAGAGCTAGATAGATTCATGGAGGTTAGGTCCATCAATGGCTATTAGCCAGAATGGGTAGGAATCGTATCCCTAGCCTCTGTTTCTCTGGAGGTAGGTGACAGGGGAGGGATCATGTGAAGATTACCTGTTGTGATCCCTCCTTCTAGGGCATCTGGTATTGGCCATTGTTGGCAGACAGGATACTGGGCTAGATGGACCTTTGGTCTGACCCAGTATGGCCAATCTCATGTTCTTATGAACATTTAAGTGAAAATTTTAAATGTAGAGGATTTTTGTTTGGTTGGGGTGGTTTTCTTTTAAATAAACAAGCAGATCTCACTTTTGGGAGAGCAAAGACATGAAAAGGCTAGTACTAGTCACTATGTACTAAAGTATCTGGGAAGCACTTGCCCTGATACCATAAATGCTGGAGCTTGGGAAGCAGGGGATACTGCAGCACTCCCCGGCTTGAAAGGGTTTCCATTATATACAGGGTTTACTGTTTGGTTCAATGGCACTCCCCACAGAATACCCCCCACTATAAAAATTGTTCCTGAACCTCTGATTAATATCATCCTCCTTTACTTCTCTGCTGAATATAAAACTCACCAACAGCTCTAGCTTAACTTATCTCATCTTGCAGGAGAGACATTTTCCATTGGAAATTCACAGTGATTACAAAGCTGCACATTTCTAGATCAATAATTGTCACTATAGGATTTTTGTTCTGTGGCAAGCTACACAGCAGTCATCATTGACCTCAGTAGCAGGCTCTTGGGTCTTCTTTAGATGAAAAGGCACTGCCAAAAAATTTGAGACATAACTGTAGAGTTGGTAAGACTGAATTCATACAGAATCAAAGTTTTGCTGAGTTTTTTGAGGGGATGGAAAGACAGTCAATTTACACATTCCCTTAAAGTCCTGTCAACCTAAAACAGAACAAAAAGCTCCTCTGATTAGCCTATTATATTATTGACTTATGTTATGATAGTACCAAAAACCCTGCTCAAGAATTGACCATTTCCCATTCCATTTCTCGGTTTCCAAGTTTAAGGTCAGGCTGATTTTCTTATATAAAAGAAAAGGAATAAGAACATAAGTACGGTCATACTGGGTCAGACCAATGGTCCATCCAGCCCAGTATCCAGTCTGCTGACAGTGGCCAATACCAGATGCCCCAGAGGGAGGGAACACAAGTAGTAATCCTCACGTGATCCCTCCCCTGTTACCCACCTCCAGAGAAAAAGGCTAGGGACACCATTCCTACCCATCCTGGCTAATAGCCATTGATGGACCTAACCTCCATGAATCTATCTAGCTCTTTTTCGAACCCTGTTAAAGTTCTAGCCTTCAGCTCCTCTTCCATGCTTCAGGGGACCCTCCCAGCAGGCTCCAGAGGCTATTCCTGTCCACAAGGTAGTATGTTTGCTGGAAGGAACTGTCCAGCTAGGATCCCTGTGATTGCCTCTCTCAATGAGTCTGCCCCCTTCATATACTGCAGTATACTACTGCGGGGGGTTAAGTCTGCTGCTGCAGAACTCCGTGGGCTGGAGGTAAGGTGGCAGTTCCTCACTGCTCTGCCTGCTCCACAGTCCTGCCCTGTTGGAAACAAACTGGGAGTTGGGACACCTAGGGCATTCTATATAGCAGGGCTAACGTCGAAATAAGCTATGCAACTTGAGCTACGTCAATTGCGTAGCTTAAGTCAAAATAGCTTATTTCGGTTTTTGGCACTTTCTACAGAGCAGGAAGTTCGAGTTAGAGCACTCTTCCTCCGATTTCCCTTACTCTTTGTAAAACGAGGGTTACAGGAGTTGGCGTGAGAATTCCTCCAGCTTGACATTATGTCGAAATAACTGCTTGTAGTGTAGACGTGGACTATGTTATTTCAGAATAACACTGTAGTTTCTAGGGGTACGTCTACACAGCAATCAGCTGTAATGGCTCCCCATGTTCTACAAGTAACACAGCAGCCTCTAGCAAAGAAAGCACTCACTGCAGTCTGAGCAGCTGAGGGGTTTATGCAAGATCATGAGCAGTTCTAAAAGTCATTCTTGAAATTGTGCTAATCACAATAATTTCATAAGTGTTGGCAACACCAAGGATCTTTGTTTTAAAGACAGATACAGAGACATTATATCTGTAAATGAAAAAAATATAGGAGAACAGAAAGAGTATAATAGTATAGGACCAGCAAAATGCAAACTTTTAAAAATGTCTGGTAAGTCTGGACAGTTCTACAATATGAAGATTTAAAAAATATATGACCCTATTCATCTGCTACATTATATGGAAGACAGAATCCGATGCCTCAGAGCCAACTTAAAGGGGTGGAAATGGGAAGGAGAAAAAATTAATAGGAAAACTAAAAGTGATGCCTTTCATAGTGATTTATTTTCTTTCTTATTTTTATCTTTGCTTTTTGTTTTCTCTTTAGATTATTAATTTTGCTTCTAAGAAAGTTACAACTGACAAGAATTACATTTTAATATAATGTAAACACTATTTTTTCCCTTTTTTTAAAAAAAAAAGTGTTCTTTAAATATATTTAAATAACAGTATGTGAACTGGTCTATTCTAATTTATTAAATTTGATATATTTGAGATGGTATGAGCACCTAGTTTTCAGCAGCAGTTCGTTAGCATTCAAAATGTGAGAGTCATGCCCCCAAAAGATTCATGAGTCTGAATTAAATATGAGATTTTAAACAGTAATAAATGTTGGATTCTTTTTATTTGTCTTCTGGTTTTTGAGTCCGCCAGATTCACATTTGCAAGCTTTTCAGGGCAACTAACATGGCTAAAATCTTACTTTATATTAAAAAATTAAAGCAGAGATTCAGAAACCAGGGCTTTAAGAAAAAGCAAATCTCAAGAGATGCACAATACTGTTGCAGGAGCTAGCAACAATGCAGCTCAAGAGCAAGCTGCAATTTCATGTATTACATAGCAATAAGCTGAAATATATTTAAAACATTTTGGTTAAAACAAGTAACATTGCCCAATACAATCCTGCAATAGAATCTACATGACCAGACTCTTATGTCTTTTCAGAGTCCTATTCAAGACTATGTATCCCAGCCCCCAAATTCTCCACATCTTTTTTAAATGATTCAGAATTTCAGTGGCCAAGTTCCCTTGACCCTGCTTATGTGGCTGAGATTGCAGGCTCCGGAACAATGTACTGGTCTGAGTAATGTCTGGGCACGGTTTTGTGGTTATAAAACAAAACACTTTAAAGTTGTAATTAAGTTATACTGTTTGACAAGAAGAATGTATATTTCATGAATGAATCGTAACAATGTCCCAGAAAAAAAATTCCTAACAGTGTCACAGAAGGTTACTGTTTTATGAAAGTTCTTATAGGCCACATGTATTCTGAAGAGGGGCAGATTGATATTTTTTCTTTTGAACATAAGGAATTAATTACCTAGGACATAAATAAAACTTTCCAATATAGGATTGTTCAATTCTTTTCATGCAACACTGCATCTTGTCTGTCATCGCTAGTCACAAGTTCTGCAGATCAAATTATGCCCTCAGTGACAGTACTCCACCCCACTATCTCCAAATTATGCCCTGGGACACATTGCTTTTAATTAAGTTGACAGTTTTAACAGAGGGGAGGCTTGGCCCAAGCAATTAAAATATAGTTAACAATTCTGTTAATCATTTCCCCAAAGCTTATTATTAATTAAGCATCAGTAGTGTGCTAGGTCCTGTACAAGACAATTATTATTGTCATCCACAAAATTCACTAAAATTCTAAGTCATTGAGCTATTTTACATAGCAACTTTTCCATCAATATTTCATTGTATTTTGTTTTAAATCAAATACTAGCTATTAAAGAATCAGATTGCCCAAAACAGCAAGCAACTTTCAGAGCATTACACTCAGCTTTTCTAAAGAACAGAACTGCCCTTTAACTTACGGTTGCCTCTCTTTCAGGGACGATAGCATCTACTTGCAGCACTAGACAACTGGTAACCTTTGGGCCCACAGCTTCATATTAGAGATGAAAATAAAAAAAGGAAGAGGCTCTAATACTAGAGGCAGACTGAGCAATGCAAGTTTGTTCAGTGTTAGTTGCAATCAAATTAGCACACATGATTACCTCTCTCACTGAGAAGTATCTAAATTAAAAGTTTCAACATTCAGAACATTGGTTAGCTAAGCCACACAGTCTAGGAATGATCCAAGAGCCAGCTATTCACTTGGAGAAGTCTCTGCTCATCTGAGGAAGTGGGTTTTGCCCAGAAAAACTCATGATACTATTTATATATTTGTGATAGTCTCTAAAATGCTACAGGAGTACTCTTTTTTTTTCCTGGAGAAGTCAGACACGGTTATGGTCTGTTTAAATATCAAGAGCAGGTGGAGTTACAGCAGCTCTGTACTGCAGTTCCTAAATTCTGAATCAATGTATGAATAATGTCCTGGTTCTAAAGAACAGATGGCAATTGCTATTGTTAAAGTAAACTGCATGAATTTTATAACCGTGATAATAAAACTCTTTATCTAGTAGCTCTTTCAAGGGACATCTCAAAGCTCTTTACAAAGATTAAGCTCACACAGGGAAATATGTTTCTTCAATAACAAGCCCCACAGCCTCTCACTCTGGGATGCTTCTGGGTTAGAGCTGTATGGAAAGTAGTTACCACTAGAGGCCAAACACTGATCAGATGAGGGGTGTAAAGGGTAACATGGCCCCAACTACACTTTCCCACCACTGCTGTTCCTTTACCTTTCATGTCTCAATCTCTTTCTAGTAGCCTATCCCTTATGTTTACGTTAGGCTGCAATGGTTTTCAAACAAGCTTTCATCAGAAGATACATGAGGAAAAATCCTGTAATGGTGGATTTAGTACAGATGTTTTCAACACATTTTATTTAGTACACAGGTTTTCAAACTATGGGGAAATTGGCAGGAGTTAGGGGAAGCAGCCATGCATTTTGAGCTGAGCCCCCTCTGATTTACAATATTTGGTTGTGCCTTCCTGGGTAAGTCGGGGATGGAGGTGGCACATCCTCCCAGAGCCCAGCCAGGCAGAGCTGGCCCAAACTACCTGGGATCTCTACTTGCTCCTCAAACCTCCCTAAGGCCCCACAGCTTGAAAAGCTAGAATCTGTTGCTAAATGGAAGGCAAAACTCTGGGGGGTTAATATGACCCTTTGTGCCACCACACCATGTACATTTGGAAAGGAGCGTGCAGCCTGAAAAGTTTGAATACCACTGCAATAGCAGACACAAGGTACAATAAATATAATAAATACTAATATTCTTGCCCTATTTTTCGAGTTCTGCTCTGCCCTTTTATAGAGCTGGCCTCTGCATCATTTTTGGTATTCTACTGTTGAGCCTGTAACTGTTGGGATAGTATAGTCCACTAAACAATCCAGTCTTAAACACTGTGCCTCCTGGACTGATCCACATGGTGCTTGAATAATAACACAGAAATGACTTGCTTAGGGGAAAAAAAGCCTGATTATAAATACTAATCAAGTGAGAGCAAAAAAAAAATATATTACAAGTATACAAATAACATGAACAGTTGGATTTGTTTTTGTATTTGTAATACAATTTCCAAGTTTACACAATTTCAACTCATTAGTCCATTTGTTGAGGTGGTGGACATCATTATTTTCCATTTCCTGGCAAGACAAGTGTTTGACAAGTAGCTAATATAATCAAGAGTAATTTCTCTTGAAAGCATTCCAGTGCTAATGTTTCTGGTATTATGCCCAGATTGGTAAGAGAACAAAACTCAGTTACTTTTTACGCTGGAGGAACTGATGTAAGGACATATGCCAAAACCCTCCTACTATTGAGCATGGCATGATAACAATAGAGGAGCTTACATCCCATACTTGTTTTAGGCTTATCAAAAGTAGTAAGGTGGTTGAATTTATATAGCCAATCTGGAATGCACAAATGCACATGAAGATAAAATGGAACGCAGGTGAAAGTCTCTCCAAAAACACTTTGACCATTTTTGTCCACATTTCAAATTCTTTTTTCAGAGTAGCTGATTTTCTAGTATTAAATGTAAGTGCTGAAATGTTTCTACATAATACAATTAATACAGCATGTTAGTGTCCTCAAACTCTCATCGTAAAAAACAAAAACCCATATTCAAACTTCCAAGGGAATTGTAACTTAGTAAGAATTGGCAAACCAAACACTGCTTGCCAGTAATTTTTTAGGCAAACTTACATATTCTGTATTAAACTGTAATATTTTCCTGGCCCTATTAAAATCCTATCTGTCCCACAGGTAGGGATTTACTTTTAAACTGGACTCAGTTTTATGCAATTCATCCTTCAGGACAGATGGAATTTTAAAGAACCAGGACTAATATATTAAAAGAGACAGACCATGCATCCAAAATGATAATGTGTATTTCAAACTGATTTCAAATTATATAATGAAATACAATATCACATTATCATACTCTGATACCAACATCGTATAACGGATAAGAACTGGGCAAATTATCTACTACTAAAATACTGCAACAGCTAATCACACCAACTGTCACACTACAGCATCAGTGGACAACGGTTTAGTGCAGAAAATGAGAACCATATCCTGAAACTACCGGGGAAAATTAGGAAAAAGTGAAACAGAATCAATTATGCTACAATTTATTTATCACCAAAAATGGAGTCAGTCAATAAGAATTCCTTCTCTTGTTGTGTGAATGTAATACAGACAGAGATTGAAGGTGTCTCACTAAGTCAATTATCCATAGCCAGGAAGAAAATGGCTTCCTTTTAGCTTTTATTATTTTCCTGTATAAGGATGCTGCTAAACTAAAAGTAGAGCCTGGCAGTGAAAGGACAAAGCTGTTTTTCTTTTTTTTCCCTACCCATGAAAAGACATGTTCATACCTGGTTGGGTGGGCTGACAAAGAAAATGACATTAGTTCACTATACTAGTTTATAAGAGAGTGCACGTGCACAAAAGAGAGACAGATGCTGTCTTCTGCTTCCTGATAATTGTACTTCAATATCCAGTTAGCCCAACTGTGTCTAATTTAAGGTTTCACAAGTGTAGTAATAACCAGTCAGTAGTAGATGTAATTGTTATAGCAAACCCTGCAGCAGAAGGTTGGGTTAGTTTCAGGTAGTTGCTCCACTGTGGTAAAACAGTAGAGATAAGACTCTAATAAAAATAATTAAAACGACAATGTAAGTATTTATCCGCACTTGAACGGGGGTGAAGAGGGGTCAAGATTCTGTACAGGGCACACACCTGTGTTGTGGGAGATTCTTGGTCTACTCTGCCTGCTTCAACCAGTCACTATTTATCCATAGTGGCACAGCTTATTCAGGAGAAACCAAAGGAGCCCCACATCAGAACATCCCATAGTGAATACCTGTCCTTCCTCCCAAACAATTTTTGTTTTAGTACAGTATTTCAAAATAAGAACTTGATCCTGCAAAATACTAGGCATCTACAAATTCCACTAAGAGCAGAGAAAGTGGAGGACACTTCATTCATCTCATGATTAAACTTTAAATAAATTCCAATTAGTAGTAATTATGTCATTGTCTTGTGTTTTATTTGACCAATGCTTCAATAATTGCCACTTTTATGATAAGCTTTACTCAGATTAGAGCTGATAAAAGTTATACAATGGCAGAATAATTTTATTTCAGGAATCTCAAAAAACAGACAAATGCCATATCAAGTGTACTGTACCATATTTACCTGGCAAAAAGTACTGCACAGAACAATATTTAAAAACAAGTTACAGTACTTGGTATTGTTCAATTACTTTCAACATACATATTCAAATGCTATTAAAGCTGTAGATTTCAAGTGATAAATGGCAGAAAATATTGTTCAGTATACTGTACCTTGTCGGCAGGCCTCAAGCAGTTAGAAACACCACAGTAGTTTTAGGTTTGTTATCTCAGATATTGAATTATGTGAATTAGTTTTTACTAGATAGTGAATACTCATTCATAGATTTCTACCAGTTGGCCAGATACTGAAACTGCAAATGGAAAATAATGCCAACATGTCCAATTCTGATGCACTTAGCAAGCTTGTTTACAATAATGTAAAGGCTCATATTAATATTAGCTTTATATAAAATGTGCCATTAAATATTTGTTTTCTCATACTCATATGATAGCTACAACCTACATCCTCTAACTCGGGGTAGGCAATAATTTTTGATGGGGTGGGCTGCTCTAAGATTTTGGAAATTGGTTAAGGGCTGCACTCTTCCATGATATTAATGGAGGCAGTGCGGTGTCTGGGATGGAAGTTGGGTGCAGAAGGGAGCTTGGAGTAAGGGACTGGGGTGCAGGAAGGATTGTGGGGTCTGGGAGGGAGTTTGGGTGATGGAGTCAGTTGCAACCTGGGGCACTGGATGGGGGTGCAGGGGTTTGGGTTGTGATCAAGGGCAGGGGTCTGCGGTGCAGGGGTCTGGGATGTGACCTAGGGCAGGAGGGGATTGTGACCTAGATCAGGGGATTGGGGTACAGGATCTGGTATATGGAGGAGGGTCTATGAGTGTATGAGTGCAGAAGGGGGGCAGAGGGTTGAGGGAGGAGGGGCTGGGGTGCCAGAGGAGTGCCAGAGGCAGGCTGTGACCGGGAGACTTACCTGGATGATTCCCGGCCAGCAGCCTAGCACATTTCTGAGGCAGCCTCCCTGTCTGCCCCGCCCCTGCACAGGCTGCAGGTGCCATATGCGTGACTAAATAACTACAAGAAGGAGGGGAGAGGGGCATTGTGCTTCATGTACTGCCAGTTCTTCAAACAGGCTGCTCCCATTGGCCAGAAACCGGCCAATGGGATTGTGCTGGGGACGGACACAGTGCATGAAGCCTTTTGTCTCTCCTCCTTCCCTCCAGGCTCACAGTGGTGAACGAGAAACGGATCGGCAGCTGCTTTTCTGAGTGGCATGTGGGTGGGGCAAGGCAAGCAAGGAGCCTGCCTGGGGTTCCCGCTGCATCCACTGGCCAGATCCAGTTACCTGGCAGGCCAGATTGAGCCTGTGGGCCACATTTTGCCAGCCCTGCTCTAACTATACCATGTCAGATATATCACTATGTAAAACCTGATCTCTTTCCCCACACTGGAATTCAAAAGGAGCAAGCCTAAAGTGAAGAAACAGCCAAGTGAGAGCTAGATACTGCCTGCATAGTGTATAAGCCATTTTAATTTTCTTGCTAAGAATCCTAAATTGAAATGTCAGAACTACCATTTACAATTAGGTTTAATTCCAATGTACCGTCTCCAAAATGTGTTACTTTATCACATCTCTTCTCTTAATTTGGTATACTAGTGTAAGTAACTTATGCATGCTCATTTCAAACTGTACTTCAGATTAATAACTTTTTATTGATGAATATTTTAAGTGTCCTCTATTTTAAGAGATAAAGAATGAAACAGAAAGCTGTGTGGATTATTTCTAAAGTCTGTTAAACTAATATGCAGTGTAAGTAATTGTTTACAATATACATGGCACAAAACTGAATATGCTCTACTTTGTAGAGGTATTTTAAAATGGGTAAGAAAATTTGTTTTTATAAGAATGCCTTTCATGTGCAAGTTAGCTAATAAGCACCTCAAACTAAATCACTAGGGGCAAAACCATTGAACTAGTCTTTTGACAATGTCAAAAATAAGGTTAACCATCTATAGTACAAATAATTTAGTAATCACAAATTGAAACTGACATCATATTCTATAAGAGTTCATCTAATCTAATTTACATAATAAATGTGCACATGTAAATATACACACACGATCGTGCATGTGGTTTTTTACATATTGGCAAATAGATTAACTTGTGGTTACAGAAGCTTTCCATAGATCTAATTACTATTCAAGGTCTAGTGTTTAAAATAGCTAAACTGCCTGCTGAATACTGAAACAGAAAAGCCCTGTAAGAGTTACCGTGAACCATATCCACATTTCACCGCCCCCCCACCGTAAAAATAAAAGGCAGTTAAAAACCTACAGAAGAATCACTGTTCTTTTAGAATTTAGTGAATTCACAGGCATTTTTCAAATCCTCGTTTAAATCTATCGCAACAACACACATACCTCATTTCTGTGGTCACAAATATTAGTTTGAATAATACAGTCTTAATTTAAATCTAATAAACTTATTATTGCTTTGTGTATGTTATAAATGGCATCTGCTCATTAGTATTTGTAAGCCTGGTTATCTAAAGACAAAGGTCCCTTTCTGATATTTACCTACACATCTTTAGTTAACAGCTAAAACAAACAGCATCAGTGTTTGCAATAGGCACCAGCATCTTTACATTCAATTAGTTAAAAAAACAAGAACATTAAAGTACCAAAAATAACCACAAAGGAAACACCTAAGTGGCTTATTTAGAAAATTAAACACCTTACCAGACGCATCCTGGAGCTTCTGAATCACCTGCAGGAAAATTAGACTAAGCCTGATACTGGAGCAGTATTCCTCAGTATTACAGAGCCTGTTCTGACTCTTACAGAATATCAGGCGAGTGTGAGGCTGAAAACCTTTGAGAGGAGTTCACTATAGGCATCAGAAAGCTGCAAAGAAAAAAAAGAGAAGGAAATGCAGCCCACAGACAGCTAGATGAGAAACTCCTGGCACTTCTCCAACTCAGGAACAAATTTACTGTAATTTGAAGATGTATAGTGATGGAAATGAAAGGAAACTTGAATTTACTGATGAGTTTGCTCCTGCCTTAGTGGCTCTGTAAAAATGAGCATGTTACATCTCAGGTCATTTTTAAAATGTTCATCCAGGACATTTTAAACTAAATCAAAAAGTTAATGAGGGAGGATACCAATATGAACTTCAAATGGAACATTCCTTCAGCTAATTGCTGTGAATTTTATTAATCCCAGCACATTGGTATAATGGAAAATCTAATTCCTATTATGTATCAAAGTGGATTCATGTCTTTTTATAATGTATTTTGGACAAAGTTTTTGTTGTTATTGCTTATGCAATATTAGGCAGCTAATACACATTTTTTGAGAGAGACCATTCATAACTTGTGAAGCAACTGGGAAAAAAGTCAGAGCAATGCAACTGATTTTATCCAAATATTTGTGTTTTCAAGAAATGGTATCAAAAGGTTTCAAGTGCTAAAGAAGATAGCTAGCAGCAAAATTTGGTGTATATAGGTGCAAGAGTCTGTAAAGGAATAAATAACTTTTGCTTTGAATCACCTAAGGAACATTTAGGTGAGTTTTGCTATTTCCCAGACATATAAGCAAAGTGCACATTAGCATACAAAACTGCATTTTAAAGTACACGCTTCAAAACATTATGGTATATAAGAAACAACAGAATAAGAGGTCAAGAAAGAATGATCATGGTAAATTGCTTTTTTAAAGTTAGCTTCTTTTACACCTATATATGCCAATAATTTAATAACAATTCTGGTTTTAGTAAAAAAAAAAGTCATTTAAATGGTAACTATTACCAAGAAAATAATAATGGTCCTCAATATTGGAAGTACAGTCCCTGTATATTTTAGTTGCATTTAACATAACTAACTAAGGCTAGGTCTACACTAGACCTGGAAGGTTGGCTTAAGGTACGCAACTCCAACTATATAGAATATGAAGCTGGAGTCTGCTTACCTTAAGCCAAGCTTGTCACCATTCCCACTGGAGAAGGCCAACAGGAGACTTCACTTAGTCCTCGTGACTGTGAGGAGTACAAACACCAGCTAGAGCTGCCTTCAACATTCAATTTACGAGTCAATACTAGACCCTCTAAATTGAGTGCCAGAACGTCATTCTCAGGTGTGGCGAGTAAAGACATGGCCCAACAAGATGCTACTAATGAGTCTACCCAGTCTTAATAACTAGAGATATTCTTGAATCAGTCTTTTTCTTCTTAATAAATCAGCTCTTTGAAAAAAAATAGAATCCTAATATTAAAACTGGGAAATGCAAAAATCCTTATATTAAAGGATTCCTAGCAAGGATGAAGAGTCATATACACAGTGTCACAAAAAGCTGGGATGAGCTTCTCACCAACTTATTTTGGACTTGCAAAGCAGAATTTTTTTTAATATTAGTGGAGCCTCAAGGTTTGGATCTGCAATCAGATGTCCTCTAAATTCTGAAGCTATGACTCAGATCTTTCTTCCCCACCCCAATGACATTACCAATAGAATAATTGGAAGGAACCAGGTGTAATCAGTTGGGCAGATGACAGTTACAACTATATGCCCTATTCTTACATTTCAGAAATAATTATGTAGCAAGCAGCATGCTCCCAATGCTTAGGATCAGAGATGATTGCAAAGGTTCTCATTTCAACCTGTAAACAATCCATTCTCACCTGTGTTCCATTCATTAATAGTGCTAGAGTGATCACTGGCCTCACCCTCTATAGTTAAGGCATCATCAGAACTTTGAGCACATCTTCCTGTGTTTCCTTGCTCATCTAGCCACTTAAGTCTTGCCTCTCTAGCTCTCTTGGTTGTGAAGAAAATCTGCAACCCATGGAACAAGTGTAACCAATACATCTATGCCTTGCCGAGTTTTCAGAGAGGCTGAGGTAACAGTTTAGCATATGTGATCTGTCCCTTTAATCTCAATGAACTTTTAACTACATACCCACAGATGATAATTTCAGTATTAACTATTTCACTGCTGACCCAAACCAACAGGAAAGGAGAGGGAGATGCATACTGAGATCAGCAACATCTTATTGTCATGTCATAAGCAGAGGGGTGCTTAGAAAAATACCAGCATCTATTTCTCTCTCCAATCTAGATGAAGCCCCACTTTGAAGGAACCCACCTCTCTGAGATGAAACCTTGTCCAAAGAACTCAGAGAGGCTGTGATCATATTTTGTACATACTCATAGTGTACTTGGAGTGGTATCTGATGCCTGCAACATTATGCAGCTTGGAAGACCACTGGTTTGTATCTTTGGTTTGTTCCCTTAGCTCTGCCAAATTAAAAGGGCCAAGGGCCAAATATGCATGATGGGGGGAAAGTTTCTCTCAAACAGCTGGTGACTTACTACAATAATCAGGCCCTCCAACAGGCGGACAAAGGAGGCAACTGCCCCAAGGCCCAATGAGTCAAAAGGGCTGGGAATCCTAGCTGCTGCCACTACTGCAGCAGCAACAGCCGGAGCCCAAGGCAGTGCTAAACAGTGGCTAGGGGAAGGGTCCCAGCAGCACTGAGGGCTGGGACGATGCCCCAGCCCCCACCCCCTCCAAGAGCACAGAGCCACCACCACCTTGACCAGGGGCCCAGAAATTCTATCCCCCCCTTATAATAATTAAGGGTACATCTATACCACCTTTCCTTCGAAATAACTTAATACGCATCTACACAGCATGCAGTTATTTCAAAATAATGTTGAAATACTGTCAAGCTGGAGGACTTCTTACTCCAACTCCTGTAAACCTCATTGTATGAGGAGTAAGGGAAGTCAGAGGAAGAATGCTCTATTTCCAAATGAGTGCTGTGTAGATGCTCCCAATTTCAAAATAAGCTATGCAATTGTGTAGATTATTTCGAGTTAAGCCCTGCTGTGTAGACGCACACACATCTACTTTTCAGAAGTGTCTAGCTGGGTCAGATCCTGAAGCAACAAAGCTGCAGCAGAGCAAGCTCTCATGTTAGTTTGTCCCAGGAGTAATTACCCAGGGTTCCAGATGGACTTCTAACAGCACCCATCATTGAAACATGTGCTGCCATGGTTTCTCTGCTCTAGGATCTGAACTAGCTAGATTAAAACTAGATTGGGTATATCAGTTCAAACCTATAGTCACAGCTAGTGACTGCCATCTATACATGCCCTTGGTGACTTGGGCTGACACAGAACCAGCTAACATTTACAGAAGAGCAAATACCATATCTCAAACTTACCTATCACTGTTTCCTTATATGTATCCTCCCTTTGTCTTTCTTTTCAAAGGGAAATACTTTATTTAATGGTACGAGAACCACATCCTCCCTTACAGTCCTTAAAGGAATATAGTGCCGTACAGACCTGTTTAATTCTCTTACAGTTTATCTAGTCCTAAATTTACTATTATAAACTATCCTAAAGTTTAAACTGCTGAGACAAAAAGAAAAAACATAAGTACAGCAAGGAAGTACCATTAGGTTAGTTAATGCTAGCATCATGCAAGCACTATATTTCACACATTAGGAGGTCTAAAATAATTGACATTTCTAAATGGGACTTTAGAGGTATCATTCCCAAAGATAGCTGTTTGGGATTTTGTTTGTTTATTCTTCACCTTTGTCATCCTAGCTGTACTTATCAGGTATGTTGTCTCAAGCAGATGTAACAGGAACCGAACCTGCAACCTTTGGAGCTTTGTCCATGAGCCTCTACAGCTTGAGCTAAAAAAACAATTGCATGCTTAGCTACAGAAATTCATTCTTCTCTCTCTCTGTAAGTGGTCTAAGTGCCACTACATCAGACAGTGAACCACACCCAGTAGGTGTGCAGGTTACAGAGCCATCAGACACAGTGACTGCAATCTAGATATTACTGTCCTCAGTGAACAAACTGACTTCAGAGTCTCTCCACCTTCTGTTTCTGAAATGACATTCCGATGAGCATGTAGGACTGGCTCATCCAACAAATCCATGGCTTTTCCCCTGGTTAAAACGGTCAGAAATGATGAGAATGCAGAGTAGGAAGTAGGGATGTGAACGAGTAGTCAAGTAGTTGACTATCCGATAAGCAGGAGCTTAACTACTTGATAACCTTCCTGCCCCTCCCCTTCCCCGTTGCCTCTCTGCACTCTTAAAGGGACAGAGAGGAACTGGCGTGCAAAGACGCTAGCTCAATCACTGGTCCCCCGCCGGGTCTCAGGACAATTCCTCCCCCACTGCCACTCTGCATTCTGAAAGGGACAGAGCAGCGGCAGCTGGTCCCATGGATCTCTCTCAGCACAAGGCCCCCTCCCTCCCCTCATTTCCCCGTCTTTGCGCGCCAGCTCCTCTCTGTTCCTTTAAGAGTGCAGAGCAGCAATGGGGGAATTGAGAGGGCATGTGCTGAGACCCAGAAGTGAGCACTGTAAATGCTTTTCCCTAATGACTAGTCGAGTAGTCACTGGAAATTCCACTGACTACTTGACTAGCAAATTAATCGCTACTTAACATCCCTAGTAGGAAGTACTCTCAGGCTACCATTTCCCCAAAAAAGGGCCCAAGCAGGACAAAAATGTTGCCCCACAATACACTAGGAATCAATACCTAGATCAACTCCAATAGGCAAGGTCCTAAGGATTCTGAGATATGCCTCTAGAAATCCCCGTACCCAACATATGTCTAGGTGGACACATATATACGGGATATGGGAAGGTATGTGGCACGGTACTGTGGACTCTCAGAGGCTAACTCAATGTGGGTGCAAATATAACACCCAGCAAGCCTGCATCATTGACCTACCAAAAACTGGCCAAAGAGCTACCTATGTTATATTCCAGCTGGCTCCCTGGCTTGAAAGGATGTATCCTAATATGGCAGAGCTCGTGGATAGTTGTGTTAAGGTATAATACACTTAAGACACTGTACATTCTGAAACTGGGGCTTAATGAGCTCCAATGCGTCTCTGACAGGCTACCTCAGTCTCATTCAAAATAGTTATCTTTTTGAACAGGCTTCTGGTTACTACTCAGTCCCAGAAGAAATAATGCTGAAATAAAGCCAGCAGCTACAGATGCTCTGTGAAGTGGGCTCTCTATCAGTGTCTGAGCAACAAAAAAATGTGTGAAACTGTAATGCTAAAGCCTGTCCAAAATATACTACTTAGCTGTTATCACAAATCCTATGTGTTTTTGCTAGAAAAGCAAACAAACACTATGGGTACTCAGTCCAGTTTACAAATTTGGCAGTTTGTACAAGCTAACGAGAGTGTGTTCAGCTAGATAGGGAAGATCAAGTATTCCAAGGCACTGAAGTAATCCCAGGCAGTTTTTGTTTTTCCAAGGAAAAATAGAAAACTATTCCTCATTTAAGCATTGGGAGTAGTGTTTACTTGATTAGATAAGAAAAATGATGAAATAAAAATGAAATCTACTGCCAAGGAAAAACAAAACAAAAAGACTAATGGTCTTTTCTCAAGGCAGATAATTTACAAGAAGTATGTTAAAGTCAGAATTACAGATGTGAACAAGGCTAAAAAAAACCACAAACCAAACCACACCACTTAACACTATCAACTGTACTCTTAGAAAGAAATGAGCCAGGAAAAAAAATCAGTGCTGATGAACATACTTTAAAAAAAAAAGTATTGGAGCCTGAACTAGGAATTTAGAAACACAAGTTCGATACTCAAACATATTTTAAATTCACATCTTAGCGTTCAGCGGGGCAAAGGCAAACAAGGCCAATTGCAGCTGACCATCTCTATGTTGGCTTCAGTGTAGTTAACAGCAGCTGGGGACTGCTTAAATCATGCCAAGAATGCCCCCAAAAGGCCATCTGCTCGCTGCAAACAGCCAAAGCACAGAAGCTCTCAGGACATGCCCAACAGATCATACCAGTTGGGAATTTCCCTAACAACATTGACCAATTTTGAGTTCCTTAGCCACAAAATAGCTTAGTAGATTCACTCTGTACTTAGCAGAGTGACAGAGTAGGGGCCAGAGCAAGCCTAATGATGGCACTTTTCATCTGTTTATCTCAAAACTGCTTCACAAAAGTGGATAAATGAAGAAACTGAAGCACAGAGCAAAAAGGAATTAAGCAACTCTCCAGGGTGATTATTTTAACCTGGGCTCCAGGTTGGCTAGCCACCATTCAGGCTCTCTGGGCACATGCTTCAATACTTTCTTCAATTTTGTTGTTTGTTTTTAGAGACGAGAAGCTTTTTCAAAGTTCTTAAAAACTGCAATGACTTACAGCATGCAAATGGCCACACAGAGTAAGACCAGTGGACCATCTAGCACAGTATCCTCTCTTCCACATCCTATCTTCTGTCAGAGGTTTAGGGATACCCACAACATTAAGTTGCATTCCTCACAATATGGCCATATTGCCCATGCCTCTGGTAGACATAGCTTCCATGAACTTGTCTAATTATTTTTTTTACCCAGTTTTACTTTTATCTTCACAACATCTGCTGGCAACAAGTATCATGGGTTAACTGTGGGTTGTGTAAAGAAATACTTTGTTTTATTTCTTTTAAAACCTGCTGCCTTTTAATTTCATTGGATAATCCCTGGTTCTTGTATAATGTGAAGGGGTAAATAATCTGTAAATGTGACTTTACAGATACTTATAGTAAAAGTCACAATTTCCATGAATTGTTCTTTATTGGCCCTGATCTGTCTATGACTGTCACTAAAAATGTCTATAACAAAATCTTGGCCATAATCATGATTATTTACCTCTATCACATCTCTCCCCCCCCCCCCCTTAGTCAGCTTTCCTCTAAATTGAACAATCCCAGTCTTTTTAATCTTTCCTCATATGGAAACGTATCCAAACCTCTAGTCATTTTTGTTGTCCCTCTTATCTTTTACAATTCTCACATGTTTTTTTTCAAATGGGGTGACCAGAATTGTAAGATCTCTTTGTTGAGTTGTGAAACTAATTTAGATCCCATGATTTTGTATTCATTGAATTTTGTCTGCCATTTTCCTGTCCAGTCACCTTTTAGGAGATCCCCTTAAAACTCACTGGAGTCTGCTTTGACCTTAAATATCTTGAAGAATTTAGTATACACTACAAATTTTGCCACTTGAAAGCTGACACCTTGTCTCTATCCTTAATTTCCTATATTTTAATTGGCCTTTTTGCTTATCTTATGACTCTGTACTTTGCTTATGAGCTGTTGGTGAATGATCTTGAAGATCTTCCTGAAAATCCAAGTACAGTAATTCATAGAATCATAGAATCATAGAACCATAGAGCTGGAAGAGACCTCAGAAGGTCATCAAGTCCAGCCCCCTGCTCTAGGCAGGACCAATCCCAACTAAATCAACCCAGCCAGGGCTTGGTCAAGCCGAGACTTAAACACCTCCAGGGATGGAGACTCCACTACCTCCCTAGGCAACCCATTCCAGTGCTTCACTACCCTCCTAGTGAAATAGCTTTTCCTAATATCCAACTTGGACCTCTCCCACCATAACTTGAGACCATTGCTCCTTGTTCTGCCATCTGTCACTACTGAGAACAGCCTCTCTCCATCCTCTTTGAAACTCCCCTGCAGGAAGTTGAAGGCTGCTATCAAATCCCCCCTCACTCTTTGCTTCTGCAGACTAAACAGACCCAACTCCCTCAGCCTGTCCTCATAGGTCATATGCTCCAACCCCCTAATTATTTTGGTTGCCCTCCGCTGGACCCTCTCCAATGCGTCCACATCCTTTTTGTAGTGGGGGGCCCAGAACTGGACACAATACTCCAGATGTGGCCTCATCAAAGCCGAATAAAGGGGAATAATCACTTCTCTAGATCTGCTGGCAATACTCCTCCTAATGCACCCTAATATGCCATTAGCCTTCTTGGCTACAAGGGCACACTGTTGACTCATATCCAGCTTCTCATCCACTGTAATCCCCAGGTCCTTTTCTGCTGAACTGCTACTTAACTGGTTGGTCCCCAGCTTGTAACTATGCTTGGGATTCTTCTGTCCCAAGTGCAGGACTCTGCACTTGTCCTTGTTGAACTTCATCAGATTTCTTGTGGCCCAATCCTCCAATTTGTCTAAGTCACTCTGGACCCTATTTCTGCCCTCAAGCGTATCTACCTCTCCCCCTAGCTTAGTGTCATCCGCAAACTTGCTGAGGGTGCAATCCATCCCCTCATCCAGGTCATTAATAAAGATATTGAACAAAACCGGTCCTAGAACTGAACCTTGGGGCACTCTGCTAGAAACCGACCGCCATCCTGACATCGAGCCGTTGATCACTACCTGCTGGGCCCGGCCTTCTAGGCAGCTTTCTATCCATCTTACCATCCATTTATCCAATCCACATTCCCTTAACTTGCTGGCAAGAATATTGTGGGAGACCGTATCAAAAGCCTTGCTAAAGTCAAGGTATATCACATCCACTGACTTTCCCACGTCCACAGAGCCAGTTACCTCATCATAGAAGCTAATCAGATTGGTCAGGCACGACTTGCCCTTTGTGAATCCATGCTGACTATTCCTAATCACTTTCCTCTTTTTTCCAAATGCCTCAAAATGGATTCCTTAAGGATCCCTTCCATGATTTTTCCAGGAACCGAGGTAATACTGACCGGCCTATAGTTCCCTGGATCGTCCTTCTTCCCTTTTTTGAAGATGGGCACTACATTTGCCTTTTTTCCAATCATCCGGGATTTCTCCTGATCTCCATGATTTTCAAAGATAATGGCCAAAGGCTCCTCAATGACACTTGCCAACTCCCTCAGTACCCTCGGATGCATTAAGTCCGGACCCATGGATTTGTGTACATTTAGCTTTTCTAAATAGTTCCTAACTTGTTCTTTACCCACCACGGGCTGTCCATCTTTATCCCATCTTGCGTCACTTAGCACATTAGTCCGGGAGCCCACCTTGTCCGTGAAGACAGAGGCAAAGAAAGCATTGAGTACTTCAGCTTTCCCCACATCATCTGTCACTGGGTTACCTCCTTCATCCAGCAGGGGCCGCACACCCTCTCTGATCACCTTCTTCTTGTTAACATGCCTGTAGAAACCTTTCTTGTTATCCTTCACATCCTTAGCCAGTCGCAATTCCATTTGCACTTTCGCCTTCCTGATATCCCCCCAGCATTCTCGAGCGATACATTTAAACCCCTCCCTGGTCATTTGTCCAAGTTTCCACTTTTTGTAAGCTTCCTTTTTGTGCTTAAGTTCACCAAGGATTTCCCCCGTAAGCCAATCCGGTCTCCTACCATGTTTGCCTCTCTTGCTACGTGTCGGGATGGTTTCCTTCTGTGCCTTCAATAAGGCTTCTTTAAAATACTGCCAGCTGTCCTGGACTCCTTTCCCTTCATGTTCGCATCCCAGGGATTCGGTCCATCAGATCTCTGAGGAGTGAAAATCTGCTTTTTGAAGTCCAAGGTGTGTATTTTACTACTCTCTTTTCTTCCTTTGGTCAGGATCCTGAAATCTACCATCTCATGATCACTGCTTCCCAGGTTGTCACCCACCTCCACTTCCCCTATTAGTTCCTCCCTGTTTGTGAGCAGAAGGTCAAGCTGCGCACGGCCCCTGGTCGGATCCTTCAGCACTTGCGTCAAGAAGTTATCCCCAACATTCTCCAAAAACTTTCTGGATTGCCTGTGTACTGCCGTATTGGTTTCCCAACAGATGTCAGGGTGATGAAAGTCCCCCACGAGAACCAGGGCCTGCGATCTGGAAGCTTCTCTCAGTTGTCCGAAGAAAGCCTCATCTACCTCATCCACCTGATTCGGTGGCCTGTAGCAGACACCAACCACAACATCACTGCTGTTGTTTGCTCCTTTAAACTTAACCCATAGACTTTCAACAGGTTTTCTCCTCTTTATACTGGAGTTCAGAGCAATCATAGTGCTCTCTTGCATATAGTGCAACTCCTCCTCCTTTTCTACCCTGCCTGTTCTTCCTGAACAGTCTATACCCTTCCATGACAGCGCTCCAGTCATGCGAGTCATCCCACCAAGTCTCTGTTATCCCAATTAAATCATATTTCTTGGACTGGGCCAGGGCCTCCAGTTCTTCCTGTTTGTTGCCCAGGCTTCTCGCATTAGTGTACAAACACCTCAGGTAACCAGTTGATCGCCCTATCTTCTCCATTCAAACAGGGTCCTCCTTTCTTCCTCGTTCCTCTCTGCATTTCTTCCTGTATCCGACTTTCCCACTCCCTCAGGGTTTTGGTCACCGTCCCCCGACGAACCTAGTTTAAAGCCCTCCTCACTAGGTTTGCAAGCCTGCCCGCGAAGATGCTCCTTCCTCTCTTCGTTAGGTGGATCCCATCTCTTCCTAACAATCCTCGTGCCCGGAACAGAGTCCCATGGTCGAAGAAACCAAAGCCCTCTCTGCGACACCACCTGCGCAACCATGCATTTACGTCCTCAATTCGACGATCCCTGCCCAGTCCTTTCCCTTCAACAGGGAGGATGGACGAGAACACCACTTGCGCTCCGAATTCTTGGATCCGTCTTCCCAGCGCTACATAATCCGCAGTAACCCGCTCAAGGTCATTCTTGGCCGTATCGTTAGTTCCCAATGGAGAAGCAGGAATAGGTAGGAATCTGAAGGTTTGATCAGTTTGGTAAGCCTCTCAGTCACATCCTTAATGCGAGCTCCCAGTAAGCAGCACACCTCTCGAGATTCCAGGTCCGGACGGCAGAGGGATGGCTCAGTCCCTCTTAGGAGGGAGTCCCCGACCACTACCACCCGTCGTTTTCTTTTGGGGGTGGTGGCCGTGGAACCCCCATCCCTAGGACTACGCATCCCATGCCTTCCCATAGATGGTGTTCCCTTCCGGTTTCTTCCTTGTGAGATCCCTTCCAAAGCATTCAGCACTGCAGAGCCTGTGGAGAGAGCCTGAAAGCGATTACTTACCTCTATAGCATTGGGGGATTCCCATGCTGGCCTTTTTCCCCTTCTAGAAGTTACATGCTGCCAGTTCTCTTCCTGGTCACGTACTGCCCTCTCCGGCTCTTCCGCCTGCCGTGCTTGAAGGATTAAATGCTGCCTTCTATCAAGGAAGTCTTCATCCTCTCTGATAGAGCGAAGGGTCGACACTTGGGCCTCCAGCCCTCTAATTTTTTTCTTCCAAAATGGCGACCAGCTTGCACTTAGTGCAGATGAAATCTGTTCTTTCTTCCAGGAGGAAGGCAAACATGGCACACTCCGTGCAGGTAACAACAGCAGAACCATCCCCATCCATCCCTGCTGTCCTGGAGAAGGGATTTAAAAAGAAAGACAAGAGAACCTCGCCCCCTTCCCAACTCCCTCTCTAAACTCCCTGTTAGCACTCACCTGTTCGCAAGCTCCTTGGTCGCTTGCCCAAGGAGCCTTATAAAGCCCTGGACTGCCTGAAAGTCCCTCCCCCCTACCAAGGCTCAGCCAATCAGCAGAGGCTTCTAGAATTCAAACTTTAATTAGAAGCCAACAGTTTCCACCTGCCAATCACAGCCAATCACAGCACCAGCCAATCACAGCACACACTCCATGAAGGGGAAGGGGAGGGCAAAGGGGAAGTGAGAAAAAAAATTCCTCATTTAACACGTGCCCACTTAACATGTTTTCGCGATAACACGATATTTTTTTTAGGGAACTTTTTTGAATTACACGACCGTCCCCAGAATAACACGATTTCTGCAGCCAGCCTGTTGCCGGTGGTTGCACGGGGCTTCCCCCGCCTCCCTACAAAGCAGCAGAGGGTTTGCCCCTCGCCGGACGCCTTGCCCCCTCTCCTCCGCCCCCGCTTGCAGGCCGGCAGCTGGGTTTCCCCAGCTGGCCCATCGCCGGCGGCTGCGTGGGGCTTCCCCTGCCTCCCTGCAAAGCGGAGGAGGGTTCGCCGCTCGCTGCGCCATTCCCTGGCGACCCCCCCCTCGCTGGACGCAGTGCAGGCCCCAGCAGACTCGTCACAGGGGCATACTCCCAACCCAATCCCCCTCCCCTCCCCTCTCCTTTCCTTCCCCAGAGCCAAACACCTTCCCTCCCTGCTGTAACCCTGTCCCCTTTCTCCCCCAACCTTATGTCCCAGTCCCAACAGACACCACCGCTTGAAACGCAACCCCCACCTTTTCCATTATTTTCAATGGGAAAATTGACCCCACATAACACATTTTCACTTAACACGAACATTTTCTGAAACATATCTATAGTGTTAAATGAGGAATTACTGTACACAATATCAACTAATCACCCATGTCCTCATGCTTGTTGTCACTCAAAAAGAATTCTAATAGGTGAATGAAGCATGATTTCCCTTTACAAGAGGAGTGGTGCTAACTCTTTTACAACATATTATATTCCTTCACGTGTCTGATAATTCTGCTCTTTACTGTAGTTTCTACCAGTTTGCCTTGTACTGAAGTTAGGATTACCGGTCCGTAAATGCCAGAACACCTCACAAGCCTTTTAAAAAAAGGCATCACAATAGCTACCTGCCAGTCACTTGATAGAGATTGATTTAAGTGATAGAATGCATACCACAGTTGTCCTAAAATTTCATATTTGAGTTACTTCAGAACTCTTGGGTGAATATCATCTATTGTGGTGGTTTATTACTATATAATGTTCCAAAAATACCTCAATTGACACCTCAAACTGAGATAGATCCTTAAATATGTCATCTAAAAAAAACTAGCAGAGGTATGAGAATCCCCCTTCACATCCTCTGAAATAAAAACCAATACAGAGAGTTAATTTAGTTTCTCCACAACAGCCATTTCTTTCTTGAATGCTCCTTTAGCACCTTGATCATACCGTGGTTCCACTGATTGTTTGGCAGGCTTCCTACTTCTGATGTACTTAAACTGCTATTATTTTTCATCTCTTTTGCTAGTTGCTCTTTCAATTCTTTTTTGGCCTGCCTTATACTTTTAATTTTACTTGCCAGCATTTATGCTTCTTTCTATTTTCCTTAGTAAGATTTCACTTCCAATTGTTTAAGGATGCCTTTTTACCTCTAAACTCTTGTTTAATCAGGGTGTTATTTTTTGGTATTTTCACTTTTTAAAAAAATTTTGGGGTATTCATATAGTTTGAGCATATAGTATGGTTTTTTAAAATGTTTCCATGCAGCCTGCATGCATTTCACTCATCTGACTACTCCTTTTTTATTTATTTCCTAGCAGATGTACCTGGTATTGCTCGGATCTTTAACTGAAGTAATTTTTTTTTAATAAATGAAAAATATACTTGCTCTATTTTAAAGACTTTATTTTTACACAAAAAATGAAGGAAAATGAAGGCTGGAGTGAGGTTTTGTGGGGAAAGGAGAGGCAGGAGATAAGGGTGGCTTATGGCAGAGGATTTGGAAGTGGGGGGGCTCAGGGCAGGGGGAAGGAGGTGAAGGTGCAGAAGTCAGGGCTGGTGTGAGGTGCAAGACTCAGGGCATGGGGCTCAGGACAGGGGGCTGGGAGGTGGGGGCTTACCAGGGCTGCCTGTGGTGGTGAGGGTGGTGCTGTTCCAGCAAGTGGCAGTGCTCCCTGGCCAGTGGCTCTTTCTGAGGGCTGCGCTTCCTGGAGGACAGGGGAGATTTAGGTCTGCACGCTGGTCGGGTGGGTGCTGGGACTCTGTAGGCTGGCCCTGACCTCCAGCTGCCCCACTGCTGCCCACCCTTGGACTGCAGCCTATCTGGAAGGGGGCAGCGCCTGGTCTGCTGCTGCTCGGGGAGGTCTTACTTGGGGCAATGGTCACTATATTCTGCAGCCTCTTGGGGATGGGGTGGCACTCTGCAGGCTGGACCTGGCCTCCAGCTGCCCACACACCCGGTCGGGGGTGGGGGGACAGCACTTCAAGGGCTACCTCTGACCTCCAGCAGCCTCCTCCATCATGCAGCCTGTTTGGGGAGGTGCTCCATGAGGGCTGGCCAGGCTCCATGGGTCACCTCAGCCTTCAGGACCACCCACAGCCTGCAGGCTGTCTGGCTGGAGGCCCCAAGGTTTTGTGTACTATCCCCCCTCCAGCATCCCCTCCATCCCCCCATGGCCTGCAGGCTGTCTGGGTCAGGGGGCAAAGTTCTGGCAGCTGTCCCCTCCTCTAGCACCAGCCCCTGTGGCCTGCAGGCTCTCCACAGGAGGGGCAGGCTCTGGGTTTGGGGCAGGGGCTCCTTACCCAGTCTGGAAGCAGGCAAGATGGCAGAGCTCCTATCCCACTGGCCACTCTCTTTGTGCTGCAGCTGCCCCAGTGGCCACTCTCAGTATCACATCCCTCTTCTCTGTGCCCTTCCCTTTCACATCCATGTGCTCTCTGCCCCCTCCCTTTCCATGATATCGAAAACAGTCCAATTCCTGGTACTTCCCATTTTTCAGGCACAAGCAAACCCTGACCTTAAGTTTAAGTTCAGGTAAGAGGAAGCTGCATACCAAAACTCACAGATGCACGGACAGATATAAAAAATAAAAATCAGTGTAAAAGATAACATGATATCACTTGGAAGGAGGGCCCCACTATGGTATTGTTTTCCTTCACTCCAGCTTGATGGTCTCCCCAAGACTTTCATCATTCTCAACAGATGAGGGGTGGGACCACTCTTCTGTGTCCCTGAAAGTTTTGTGTGCACCTCTGTCTCCCTCAGCTTCTTCAGTTCAGTCATTGTGGTCTCAAGAGCCCTTACTCTGTCTGACAGCCATGGGTTCCTTGCACTGAATATAGATATGCCACTTGCTCATGAGGCAGATAATCACACATACTGTATTCAGTGCAATGTTTTGTTCAGCTTCCATTCCATTGCTGGACTTCTACCTGTATTTTTACTCCTGGAAGGGTTGTGTGTTTGTTTTTGGGGTGCTATTGATCTAAGTTTAGAGTATTTTGTTAGGCGCATATGCCTCTTGCATTCCCTTAGTCACTAGCTTCTCTCATTGCTCAGAAGTTTGCTTTTTCAACTCCTGATCCCCCTTAGTTGGCCCCACTCTCCTGTCAAGAGATCAAAGGATGGCAGGCAGGAACATAGTTAATAAGCTATCAGCCTAGCTTAGCAGACCACACGGCTAAGAGTACAGCCCATCAAATGACCACAGTATAAAAATTCAAACATACAAAACAAACTCACCCCAAAGGTCACACAGTGTTCCTTCTTCACTTCAAGAACTCCCTCACAGAACTCCCCCATTTATTTTTCCTGTTCCAACGATCCGTTTTTGGACAAAGCAAAATGATTTTTCTGCTGTTCATCTCCACCTCTGGTAAAGGTAAATTTTCTAAATTACGAGATGTAAACACATTTGCTTTGTGAGCTGTGTTCTTACCCATGTATAAAATCAGAATGGAAAAATTGCTTACATTTTTCCCTTCTTGGTTCAGGTCAGAGGGGACAGAGAAGGGCACTGTTTGCTGCACCTTCCTCCCTGGCTAATCTTCTAAGCCATATCTACTTATTTTTCTGATAAAAACATGTATTTGTTATTTTCACTGCAGAGTCAGGGCAGTTGCAAAAGAGCAAGCTATATTCTATTCTACTTCATAAATCAACAAAATTGCCAGCTCATTTCTGGTCCTGGAATCTTTATTGTTGATAATGATGTATGAAATAGAAAGCAAATTTTATTTTCAGAGGAGATTGTGCCTGCAGTGTTTGCATTTCAAACAATCTTACTTTGACGTGCACACTGAACAGAGCCAGTACAAAAATCAGAGAGAATATCTATTACAATATACACACACCCCTCCTCTGCCACTAAGTCCATATTTATAATCGCATCTCTGACAAGCTCATTTTAATACTTGAACTTTATTACTTACATTATGACCAACAGCATTCTGAACATTTAAACCATATTGAAACAGGTAGCCATTGGCAAATATTCCTGCCTGCTGGACGGAAGATGAAGGCACTGATAAAAAGAAAGAAGGAGAATGATGAAATGCCACTCATCAAGGACAAAATGTGGAAAATATTCCACTTTATACCAGGTTTATAACAGGAGCCTCCTTTTACTAAGTGGAGGCTAATCGGTTTTCTCATTTCCTTATCTACGTATTCTCAGTAATTTTCCATGAAAAGTTTTATGTTCATGTTTGACCATTTCAGACTCCACCTTTCTCTTGCATAGTTCCCCCAAGGAATCTGTATTTCTTTGCATTTACTATTTTCTTTCCCAAACTCATTCGGAGGTAGTTTTATTTTACCTGCTAATTGCCATCATATTTCTAGTTCACTATTTTCATTCTTTTACCCAGAGTAGCATCTTGTAAGCCTTGACTCACTCCCTACCCAATGCTGTTCTTCTCATTCCCTCCAACTTCATTCCACCCACTCCTTAAAGGATTCATCTTTTCCCTCTTATATTCCTAGATCCCAAAATGTTCTCTTTGCTATAACCCGAAGTGTTATCCATCTCTAGTTTCACTCCCCACAAAAACCCAGTCCTCCTTCTGACCATAAGCCTGGGTCTACACTAGGCAGTTATTTTGAAATAACCCTTCTTATTTCAAAATAAAGGGAGCGTCCACACTACCAAGCCCGTTATTTCGAAATAATGGGCTAGTTATTTTAGAATCTGTATTCCTACTTTCCTCGGGAAATAAGCTTATTTCAAAATAGTTATTTCAGGAGTCCTTATTTTGAATTTAGTTATTTTGAAATAATTTCCTAGTGTACGCATGCCTTGAAAGTGCTCCATTTTGTTCCACGCTCACAACAGTAACAAGCAGACCAGAGAAGTAATGCATCATTAAAGTGTGCTTCTCTAGTCTGCTTGTTTCTTAATCTGTGCAGCACTGGAGGAACACAGAAGTCCCCAGACCTAGGGAGAAAAAGAATTTAAAGGTTTCACAAGTTAATTTCCAATCCATGCAGCTCCCCACCGGGCTGGTGGAAAAGCATGACAAGGTTTGGAAGTGGCTGAAATCTGTAATTACATGGGAAAATGCAATAGCTGAGAAACTATAAAGGGAAGAAATAGGATCAAGAAAGGAGTTAAATTGAAGAGAACAACAAAACAGAACTATATTTCAAGTATTTTCATTATATATTTCATATGAGGTATGAGTCTGAAGTTCTGTAATAGACTTTGTACACATTTGGGTAAATATACACACATAATAGAGTTGTTTTATACAATATTTGTCTTCTCAGAGGATGCATCCCAATGGGCCATCTTCACGGCTAAAGAAATGTTACATACCCACTCCTGCACCTCCATTGCGCATACTGTATAAACTAACATCAAAGAGCCACATATATAAATCAGCTTAAATATGGTTAAATATTCAGAAAATATCCCTTCCCTGAAAAAAATATGCTTCCTAATGGTGTGCATTTGTAACCCACATACCTTCTGGTTGTGGTGTACAGTCCCACCAAGTGGCATCGAAACCACTTACAGAACGAATAATGAGTTTGTTCTACAGCCTTAGCTGAGAGCCAGCTGGCTTTTAGCTCACGCACTGAGCTCCAGAGGTCCCAAGTTTGTTTCCACCTGATGACATTACACATTTAGAGCATGTCTTAACTAGGTAGTTATTTTGAAATAACTACCCTTATTTCAAAATAACAAGGCAAGCATCCACACTACCAAGCCTGTTATTTTAAAACAACAACTCCTGTTTGTGAACAGGAATAGCGCTATTTCAAAATTGTTATTTCGGGAGTTATTTTGAAATAACTCCCTAATGTAAACATGCCCTTAGAAAGCATTTATATCAACTTTCTTTTTCTGTGCCAATAGATACATACTTTTCTGACAAGGAAGATGCTGAAACTATCAAAAGAGTTATGTACTCTATGACTGCTCTATATTAAAACAAAATGTCTTAGAGAACAAGTGTGTACATTATAATTTATACAATGGGTTTTTATTAAGAGCATCTAATTACAACTCAGATTTAAGATGCAGTATGTATTGCATGTTCAGTACAGGTTTTTTGTTAGTTTGTTTTTAATTTTTTCTTTATCTCCCTATCACTGAAGAGAGGTAGGTATGGAAAGTTGCAAAGCTCAGTAAGCATGCTTTGCTTGAAGCTAATATACTTTGGTTATTTTTTGCTGTTTTTCTATTGGCTAAATGGCAATCTACTGTGCACATCACTTATCTTAGTTGATGCATCCCAACAGCTACACCCAAGTGGCCATAATTTATGGGTCCTACACTTCCCATTTAGATTGACATACTTTATTTCCAAGGCCCGTTATGTTCTATCTTGGTAAAAGAAAAATAATTGTGTTTTAAGAGCTTTAGACTCAGGCAAAATGCTTTGCATCTTTTAGGTGTATGTGTTTATCTAAAATAGCTTCTTCTTTAGGTGCTATATTAGTTTTGCAGCAAGCCTCAAGTTATAATGACTGATAGCATCACAAACAGAAAATATTTATAAATACGGCTGAGAAAAAGAAGCTAAGTAGGCTAGCTTTAGTCACTATTGCATTTAGGCTTTGTCTACACTACGAGGTTTTTGCAGCAGAGAGTATGCTAATGATGGACTCATTAGCATGTGCCGCAATGTCATTAGCATATTTTCTGCCGATACTTTTTGCGCAAGGGGTTTTTGCACAAAAAGAAGCAGTGTAGCCGCTTCTGTTTTGCTAAAAAAAAAACTTTTGCGCAAGACCCTTATGCCTCTCTGGGAGGCGTTTTTGGCGCAAAACGGAAGCGGCTACACTGCTTCTTTTTGTGCAAAAGCTCCTTGCACAAAAAGCATTGGCAGAAAATATGCTAATGACATCATGACTCATACTAATGAGTCCGTCATTAGCATACTCTCTGCCGCAAAAACTTGTAGTGTAGACATAGCCACAGAGTACAGAGACTTTCAATAATATATGCTTAGTGAGAAAGACAATTTAATACAAGCTAATTTCAGGTGAGAAATGTGTTTTGTCACATTTGTTAAGAATTTAAGCTGCATCTGCACTGCACTTTAACTTGAAATAAGATATACACAATTTGCATAACTCAAATTGTGTATCTTATTTCAATGCTATTTCGAAATAGCTTATTTCGTCATTTGGCGCTGCCTACACAGCACCAAAGCGCTATTTCGAAATGCCCCTTACACCTCATAGAATGGTACGCCTCATAGAATGGTACAGAGACGTCGGAATAGCAAGCCTGAAATAATGGGCTTGTTGTGAAGATGCACAATTGCTATTTCGGGATACTCCGGTATCCCAACATAGCACTGCAGTGTAGACATACCGTTAGGGTGCTGAATGTGCAGAATTACTGCTTTTGGTTTCAGGTATAGACTCAACAAGGCAAAATTAGAAGATACACATAGTTTATCTGGGGGAGGTCCCTTTTAGAAATGTTAAAACTTGATTGCAAAGAGGGGGCAGATGATGTCAAAGATCTTCACACATGCTGAGAGCTCACCACTCACTGTGTTAAGTGAATGTGGATCTTCAGAGGAGGCTATTTTGATATTGTTCAAGCTAAACTCTTCCTTATAAAACCAGTGTGAACCTGCCTAACTGCTAACGTCTGTGGAATTTCACTGATTTGGAAGAATGAACATAATAAATTTGGCCCAAATGGAAATTTTTTCAGAAAATTATACGGATCTAATTTGACTATCATAACACATCAATAAGCTTTTAAAAAGTAAAAAAAAATATTTAAAAAACATATACAAATGAGTGTCACAGTATAGAATGAATGATATTTTACTCATGACCAAGGCAGATTGCAGAGTAACAGTTATCTAACATGAAATTTATTACAATCTGTGCCCCCTCCTCACACTAACTAGAGCAAGTCAAAAGTGGGTGTTCTCCTTTGCAAGGGAGGGGGAAAAGGGATTTGAAACCCTGCCACACAATGCCTCAAAGGAGTTGTAGATGCCTCAAGCTTTCATTCTCCTCTAATAGTTGGGCTTCCAGGTCACACTACATCTCATGAGGTGCCATGGCGTCTATTACTGAAGAACAGAATCACTGCATCATGGGAGCCTCTAACCATGGTGCCTCATGGGAGATGTAGTCTAGTCAGGGAACCTGTAGTATAAAATTCTATTTTAGCTATATTTAAGTTAGGATAATGTTGTAATAGTTTAGCATTAGGCAGATTGCTTATATTTGCTTGTATTTGTATCTGATGTTAAGGACAAGAACATACCCTTATGATTATTACTTGAACTCAGACTTGAGATGAATATTGTGAAAAAGATAAGTGTCTGTTGAAACTGTAACTGTCCTTGCCTGAATGCTTATATTGTTTCTATGTGAATGAAAGCTCCTGTTGTATGAATGAAGAATGTATATGTTAAGAGATAAGCAGGAAGGCCATCACCAGATGTTCTAGGAAGGGACCAGGATGGATGAAAAGGTACCAGGATGATTACATAACCTCATCAAAATGTGAGAAGGGGCCATATTGATAGCTCTGAAGGAGGAAGGTAGGCAGTTATCAATCAAGACAAGATATCAATGACTGAAACCAGCATGATGGGACAATAGACTAAGGATGAGAAGAACATCTTGAGAAAAACAGCAGGGATGATGCAAAACCCACTGGTCCCAAAGCAAGAAAACTGCTATAAGAAAGGCTGCACTGCCATACACTTCGGGCAGGGCCAGCCCGAGCCATTCGTGCACCCCGGGCCCCCAGGGGAATGGCACTGTCCCCGGGAGTGTGGCGCATGCACGGCCCCACCCCAGGCGCCCAGCGCATGCATGGCCCCACACCCGCCCAGTCCAGCTGCAGTAGCCCGGTCAGCCCGTAGCTTGGGCCAGCTCTGACTTCAGGTTTGTCTGCCACTTCCATTGGGATCTCAGCTGAAAGGAACCTGGTCTGTCACCAGCTTGGCCAACTAGCGAAGGCAAGCAATAGACTGGCAATTATAAACATCAGCTGGCAAGACAGCGTGCGTGTGCGTGTGAGAGAGAGACGGGGGGGCGAGTGTGAGAGAGAGAGAGAGCACAAGCATATGCTAATTGCTTTTCTATTGTATTCTCAATAAACACAGCATATTGGCTTTTCCCCTGAAAAAGATCCCGTGTGCTTCTTATAAGCATAACAAGCCTAGGCCAAGGAAGATAAACAGGGACATGAAACAACTAATGAAAAATTCCTATAAAGCACTGCAGTAGCATTTTCAAATCCAAAGTATTTTGAACAAAAATAGAAGAAGGGTTTTTTCCTGGCACAAGGTTTTTTTGAACAAAAATAGAAATTTCTGCTGAAATCAGATAACTTTTCATTAAAAGTTACTTTAAACAAAAACTAAATTTTCCATTGAAAGTTTTGATACAAATTTTTTTTTAATCAGAAAGCCATTTGCCTCACCATATTAAAGAGATTCAACTTATGCAAGATTTCCTCTGAAAAAATGTAGGGAGACATATTTGCCTTACTGATGAACCACACTCATCCCTTTATATTCACCTGGTCTTTCCCTCCACCTTCAAACTTACCTATTTCACCCGTTTGTGTTATGTTTAATTCCAACTGTATGCTGCCTTCAGCATGGATGGAATTTAATTTGCTTTATGAGATTTTTCCTAGCATTTTTTGAAGTTCTTTCAATAAATAATTAGAAGACATATGAAGTAATAAAGTTAAACCGCACTGTTGCAACCCTAGCCTTGCTTTTATGAAAAAAAAATCAGTATCTGCAGTGCAGACATACTCTGACAGAAACTTGTAGCAATCACATGCAACTACAGCTCACGTAGTCATACCCAAATTAGATTTGACCTAGCTAGTTCCAACAATAGCAATGAAACCATTCAGTCCGGGCAGCTTCATTGGCCAGCTTCTCAAATATGTACCCATGTTGCTATGGTTTCAAAGCTATTATTTGAGCTAGCTGGATGAAAGTTAGCTTCAGTACATCTACACATGCTGTAAGCACACCTCTGATTGAGAGTGGTGCTATAAGGAGGGCTTTGATGAGCACTGAGACAGGCAGGACTGTTCTCATGGAGCAGACTCCACATGAATAGGGAGAAAATAGACTTCTTTTAGTAAGTTGTATCAACCTCCATTTTAGAACTAGGAATTCAGGGGGGCAGAATAGTTGGGAGATGCTGGAATAATCTCCAGGCCTACTGACCACACTGAGCAGCAAGAAAATCAAGAAAGAGTGGATACAGCAATGGAAAAAGGAGCAGACAGTAGGAGAATGGACATCAAGAGGAAAGACTGGTACTGGCACTATGACAGTAACAATAAGGTAGGCAATACTGGCAGTAGTGTTCCTAATCAGATGAGGAAGCTGGATGAAGCCAAGCACAAACAAACAAGATATGCGTACACTAATGCAAGGAGCCTATGTTACAAAATGGAGGAGCTCAAACTACTGGTGCAGGAAGTGATACCAGTTATAGGGAATAACAGAAACATGATGGAATAGAAATGTTGCACTATTCAGGAAAAAGAAATAAGTGTACAGAGTATAGCGAGTAGAGAAGCATTGTAAATTACTGATGAGATAAACTGTAAAGAAATTATAAGTGACAGAATGGATAAAACAATGTTTGGGTCAAAAGCACTGTGGAAAGTAGAAAGCTAAGTAGAAAGTAGAAAGCTAACACATGCTCCAGTGGATTAGAGCTTGGGGTCTGCTACTGTCATCCAGGATCCAGTCTGGATACGGATAGACACTTCTAATATTTCTGATGAAATAAATACTGAATTGTTGACCGTGGAAGACTCATTTCCCACATGTACTTTGGAGGACAAGCGCTAATAACAACTAAGATCAAGTAGGGACCAGATTTTCTTGGATGTGGTAGTGCATGGATTTCTTCACCAAAAAGTCACCAAACCAAGAAGAGGCAATACTATTTTAGATTTAGTATTAGTAAGTAGTGGAAGAGCTAGTCATACGAGACCACCTTGATTCAAGTGATCATAAAATTTAGTAAATAAATGGTCTGTAACCAGGGCCTTGGAGGCTGGGTGGCCTAGTGGTTGGAACGCTTGACTTTCGCCCTGAGTGGGGAATGTGCCTCACTCCTCCCACTCATGGGGGTGAACAGTGAACTGCCAGCTAGCCCATGGTTGTCCCCACCCTCCAAGATGTGTCACTTTCCCCCTGACAGAGCTCAGAACCCCTCTCCACTAGCCCCCTGCCAAACATCTGTGCCCCAATCTCCCCCCAAGCACCGGGTGACAGGCCCAGCACCTCCACCCCCCTCAAAACCAACCACTGGGCAGTGCAGTATCAGTGGCCAGGGGCTCACCATTACATCTAGCCCCAGCCACACAAGCTGCAACTGCAGAAGCACACTTCCCTGGGCAGGAGCAGGTTTGGGGAGAAGCATGGGTGGGTCATGCAGGACTGGTTAGTGAGGTACAGCCTCCTCCTGCCTATGTGAACTGCCACCCATGCTCACTCTCTCCAACTAGGTCCCAACCCAGGGCCCTGTGAAAGTCAACCACTGAGCAGAGGACTTTCCAGCAGGATGTCTACATCCACTGCCCCAAGCTACCTTCTATTACTGCCCCTTCACTTTTGGGTCATGGCCAATGTTCCTTCTAACCTTTTCTATCCATATGCAGAATAATTTTGTATGTGCACTAAAGCATGTGCCAATGTGCATCACCAATAGAAATACAAAATCTACCTGTGGGAACTCTGATAATCAGCTGGCCAGCATTTGAATTTCTCCTGAGCAGCCACACAATCACACAGCTTACAGGTAAGTAACTTATAAGTAAGCTTTATTTACATCTCAAGTAACATATCCATGCACATGATTTTACTCTGTATGTCCTTGATACTCTGGGATAGAAGGAGAACAGATTGCACTTGTATTAACAATAGACAACAGCTTCATGGGACTATCCTCCTAATGCTGAATTATTTTGATGAGTTTAAACCTTAAACCCAACATTATCTTATATTGTAATGTGGCTTAATAAAGCCTTGAAAGGGTGGTACAAGTGTGCAGATTTTCGTCAGTATACATTGTATCCTATAAATAGCAGATTAATCATTTAAGGCTATCAGCTACGGTTTCTGATTTCAAACAATACACTCCTTGAATATCAATGGAAAGGAAAAGCAAAGCTGCCTCTCTTCCTTCAGAGCTGAAGCCAGAACAAAAGTCTTGCACCTCCTGGGAGCTAATTAGTGGAGAAATACTATGCTAGAAATTTCCAGCTATCTACTACCACTGTATCTATTTGTGATGTCACATAAGATAATACTAATACATCAAAACAAAAATTAGACAGCTCTGAAACCCCTTTGTTTCATTATTTTCCAATTATTACTTTTATAAGAGTTAAAGCAGTGTTTAGAAAAATTCAAACATTTTTCCCATTGAATTAATGACAAGAGCATTTACATTAATTTTTTCCTCATTTTGACTAAAAAGTCACTTTTACAGATCTTTGTCCAAATACAAAACAAATACAGTAGTGATCTGGCCTTATTTCATGTTATTACAGTGAAATAGATATAATTTCTCTAAAAATACTGACTCCAATTTACACCAGGATAAGGCAGTTTTCTAAAGTTTATGAAGATTATACATTTTTGTTAAAATGGCAGGCATCCTCCAGTGGCATAGTTACATATAGTCTTCCACATTCTTTTGCTCAATATGCAACAAAGTCTTGAGAAGACTGGCTGTGTTAACTTTGGGCTAAGCATGGTTTTGTTGTGAAGGCAACTTTAGGGGAGAGGAAGCAGAGATAGCTGCAGGAGAATTTGCCCTCTTATCTTGGGCTCTGACAAGAGTAAATTTTGAGGCAGCTATTCTCTGGGAGTGGGCATTGGTGTTAAAATGAGATTCTTGGAAGAAGGGATAGTCTTGCATACCATTTGACTAGATAATTTCAGGACTAGTGTAAATAAAACAAGTTTTACTTAGGTTTTTCTTCCATTGGAAGGCCAGCTTCCAAGGCCATAGACATATGCTATTGCTTAGCAGAGATGGTACTGGTGTCAGAAGAAGCAACAGCACTAACAGGTAACAGGGAGTATGTAAAAGCTACAGTACCATGGGTCTGTATGAACACCCACAGTCTAGAAACAAATGTTGGAACCAAATTAAGGCCACTTGAATTATGAGCAAGTGTCTATACAAGGATTTCATGAAGTTTAAATAATCCACATTAAATTCTCACCCTTACTTAATCCAGATTAATTTTCCTGAAGCGCCCCTGCATAGACAAACCCTATCAGGAAGGCTATTAAAAGCCCCAAACCCAAATACACATAACAGTCAGGCACTATAAGTGGGCACTTGTTTCACTCTCCCAATAGATAATCAGTGTTACACAGTCACCACACATTTTTAGGAACATTGGTACATGACTCCCATAGTAGCTTACTTTCCAGATGACCCACTGGGGAACTCCAAGAATTGACCATTGTAAACAGTAATTTATTAAAACGAAGCTCCACTGCATTTCAATGTTTGATTTGCTAGAGAAATTAATTTTCATATTTAATAATAAATGCATAAATTATCATGAAATCTTACAATTTAATCACAATACAAGTTATTGGAGAACACTAAGTAAATAACACTATATTATTCTTGTCACACCATAATTAAAGCAGAACTGGTTTCCCATGGCAATGTTCCAAATTTAATTTGCTATACATTTATTAGTTCAACTATATTTCCCACATTTGTTTAATATACTGGTATTTTTCAATGGACAAATTCACAGCACAAAAAGAAATTGCCTCACCTAGAGCAAAGAATAGTTACTTAATTATACAAGCAGAATTTTTTTTTTTAAAAAAAAGTAAGGTAGACTCCCCCATAAGTACAATTTCTGTCCTCATTTACTGTGAAAAGGGGTAGAAATAATTAAGACTCACCCGTTTTTCTTATAACTCAGTTCTGTCACTCATATTCTTTTAGTAACAGTCATTTATAATTAACTAGCATGCCTAAGTTCTATTGCAACTGTGTTTTCCTTACAGTTTTATTGTGGAAGGTGCTTTATATAAAGCCAATAGTGCTTATTTTTACTAATTACTGCTCTGAGAACCCTCTTATTTAACAGTGCCTTGGATGAACATTGTAAAGTACTTTGCCTCAGAATGGTCTATTTTACTACTTTTTACAGGGAAACCAGACCAGGGAATCCAAATGCATGATGCATTCAAAACACACCATATTTTGTTCACAGGACATTTTCATAAAGATGCTACAGAAAAATTTAGGGCCCAATCCACCGCTTGTTAACTTCAATGGAAGATAAATTGAGCTATGACATCATATTAGCCAGTCCCAGGCAGTGTTCCCTCTAAGATTTTCCAACCATGAGCGGAGTGAGTGACCAATATTAAGATCACGTGCATTGGTTTGGATGTGTGCCACTGTGGCAACCAATTTATTAACACACACACGTTCCCAGACGCCGGAGCAGGAACCTCCTGCCTACCGCTGGCCATGCAGCATGTCCCATTCCCAGCCACTAGAGCAGACACACACACACTCCCCCGCCATGCAGCAGGTCCCATTCCCAGCCCAAGCCACCAGAACAGGCCCCCACTGCCGCCATATGGCAGCCCCGGCCACTGGAACAGGCTTTCCCACCACGCGGCCGGTCCCGGCCCCCTGCCCCAGTGGCTCCCTCAACACACCATCTCAGCCGGTTGGCTCCGCCCATTGGAGCAGCCACCTGCCGTGCAAGTGCTGCTGTGTGGCTCTCCAGAGGAGCTGGGCAGGGACATAGTTTTTTGTGTGTGGCCGCACAAGTGCGCACCTTAGCGGGAACTCTGATGCCAGGCCCTCTCCGAGAATGACAGAGGCCCAGGTCACTTTGAGTTTAGAGGCCCCAGCCCAGCCCCTACCCCCCCAACATATCTAACTTCTCATCCACAAAGTCATACTAAAACCAAAAGAATATATGAAAATGAACACTTGAGACATTTATTTATTAACAATTAAGTAACTATACCAATAGCATGTTTATTAAAAATGTAACTTTAATTGTGAGTTTCCATTGCAAACAAAACTCTTCAGTTTAGGAATGCTTTTCTGGCTTTGTTATGTGCAAACTCATTTATAATTGTAGAAAAATCTAATTTACATGCAACATCACTGTTAATGTTAAGCACTGCAAGCCCATTTATATACTCTTGTCCCATTGTAGAATGATGATAGTTCTTTACTTGTTTTGACACATTGAATGTGCATTCACATGAAGCCACTGATGCAGGGAGACTTATAGCCTCCTCCCTCGCCTGGTGCTTGAGAGGGTGGGTTTGGCTCAGCCAGGAGGCACAGCATGGTGCACCTTCCACTGGGGCTGGGGAGGCTGCAGCAAGCATGTACCCACTCCCCTCCCCTCCCCTCGGTTGGAAGGGAGGAGCTCACGCGTGACATACCACATGAGTGGGGAAGGGATGGGGCTTAGCAAAAGGAGAAGGGGCAAGGTGAGACTGGGGATTGCTTCCCTCGGCCCTGCTTTCACCAGCCGCCCATTATCAACGCCAACAAGATTTAGTGTGTGATTGCCACAACTGGAGAAAATATAGTTTGGATTTTTTTTGTACTCCATTGTACTTCCCAACCATATTGAATCCATTGTCATAGGCTTGGCCAATGTAGACTTGAAAATTCAATTTGAAGCCTTCCAGAATTCCTAATACACGAGTGGTGATTTCTTTTCCAGTATTTTTGTGAAATTATCAAACAAAATGAATTGTTCCTTTGAACTTCCTGCAATTTTAACTTATCGAACAACAAAGGTAGTCTGTTTTTTATTAAAACAGTCCAGAGTTGCATCAATAATAATCGGAAAGTACTTCACATGATTTATCTCCAAGAATTTTTGTTTGCACAAATGTCCCACACAGCTCATTAAATTTGTTTTGTATTCTCATAGACTTACATGTGTTTTCCACTCTCTTGCGATTCACGAACACACTTAACATTTCCTGATAAAAGTGGATCATGCTTGCTGAGAAGTTCAAGTACACCAAGACAGTTTCCATTTGTAGGGTCACCGATACATTGTGTGAAACCAAACAAAGGCAATCCCCATTCACAAAGAAAAAGAATTACATTCAATATGTGCTCACGGGTTTTTTTTCAAGTTATCAGTTTCTGTGCTTATTTCACTCAGGAGTAAACTTTCAATTGAACTGTCAGCTAGTGCTGCTCTACAAGCTGATTTCCATGTAATATAGTTATCTTTATGCAATACTGAAGTTTCATACGCAGGTATTTGGTCTTTCAACTTCCTCAAACCTCTACTGATGCCCCAACCAGATGGATCAGACTGCACTGATGCATTTGAAATATTACTGTTAAAAATGAAATAGGGTACACAGTATAGAGTCTATTTTTCCATGCTCCAGCAGAACTAGTCTCTTGTGTAGATCTCTCCATTTGGAAGACTATTTGTCAGCAGACAAGTGGGAAAAACATGATCTTCAGCATCTTTCGGTATATTACTTGAAATCTGAAAACAACTAACTTTGAAAAACGACTGCATTTGAGCAACATTGTTCTTATCAAGAAGTCCAGTACCAGGTTCTGATACCACTGTCATTATACTGTGTGCTGTGCTAGTCATAAGTTCTTCCTCTTGCTGTGCAGCATCTCTGAGGTCCTCATTTTCTGCCTGCATGGTCTCTATATCGAGCGTAGATTATGCATTTATTGCTACTGTTGGCATTTCTGTGTCTTGATTAATGAATGACCACCTCATTTTGAAGCAGTGGCATTGAAATGTCATTTGTGGGTTCCAAGTTTTTATCATCCAAACTGGAAGTGTCACTGTCAGTATGGTCACCATCTAATGGCTGAGGCATCTTTTCCATGAGAAATGGTGTTATTGGCTTTAAACTCTTAACTATTGCTTCACTCTGTTCCTTTCGCAGTCTTTTACTTTCAAATCTTCACTTCATTTTTATAAACGGGTTCTTTTAAAACACAGTAACACAAAAAACTAATTAGCTAAAGGCTATTGGTTAGACACAATTTTAATTGTATATAATTTGCTATGAATATTATATAATAATGATTTGGAGGTGTTATTTGCTATGACCCTTATAGTCTTATTACAAAGTCTTGAAATTTCATCCACTAACATATTCCTGTTATTAAATTCCTCTAATAACTGGTATGTTATTATGAATATGAACACGGGGTGATTGCCAGATTAGATGTTTATTAAGCAACTAGAATTAAAAGTTTATTATCACAAAAAAGCCTTTAAAGGTGAATCTAAAACTGGACAAAGAGGTAACTTACAGCTAAGCCTGATATGCTTATTGTATAAGATGACAAAAGAAAAAACAGGAATACAAAAATCTCCTGCGCAGAGATAAACATCTAATTCAAAGGTTGAACTCACCTCAGACCCAACAAAATCACTTTATAGCAAAAGAATTAATTACAACTTTCAAAACCTCTAAACTATGCAAAGAATGTAAACAGCATTTCATAAACGTAGAATCACTAATCACAGAAGCTGTTCAAATCATGCAGATAAAAACTCAGGTGTGACTGAAAAATTGGCAAAGACCCGAGGTCCACAATGATTTAAATAATTTTTTGCAGGTATATATATCTTCATTTGTTGTCTGTGTTATAACTGCAAGGTGTATAATACATGGACTTGGTAAAAAAGTGTCAAAATTTGAGGCCCCTTTGTCTCCTCAGGCCTGGGCTAAATGGCCCTCCTGACCCTCCCCGCCCCCCCATAGGACCTGGCCAGTCCACACTAGAAATAATAAAAGTAAATTACAATATATCCTTGAGATCAATTTAAATGCTTTGAAGTGTCATTTAAATTTCATATTTTTAGGAATTCCATGATTGTTAGATATTGGAGCCTCTCATATTTATGAAAACAAATGTTATAATGTACACTTTGATGGTAATCTTTTTAATTACTGTAGCATTTCCAAATGACAGGAAATGCGAACAAGTAGGCCTGCCAACATGTGGGGGCAAAAGGGACAGTTGCCCCATGGCCTGGTGATTCAAGGGGCCTGGCTACTACAATAGCAGCAGCAGCAACTAGAGCCCTGGATCCTTTAAAATCATGGCCAGAGCACCGCTCTGGCAGCTCTAAGGGCTGAGGGCTGGCTGCCCTGGCCCCGCCACTTCCACATGAGGCCCCTTGCCTCGGGGCTTGCACAGGCCATCAGCTCCCCTGTGAACAAATATTAACTCAGACTAAATTAAAACCTTCATTCAGAGGGCAGCCCCACACACTGCCAGCTGCAGGATCAAGGCCTAAATTGTATATACAACAGTTCTTTATTTAAAGACATTCTTCCATTTTATACACAATTATCTAAAAACCTATCCTTGCCAACAGAGGCCACAATTCAAAGTATTAAATACCACTATTGAGGATTCAACTTAACTATGCAGTTCGCCACAAACTAAAAGTCTCCTTTCGTTGACCAATATACCAAAAATTTCAACATTTCACGTTAAAAAGTCCCAAACTAAAAATAGCCACTCCCTCTGGGGAAAAAGTGGAAAGCTGATAAGAATTGTCAGAGTTGTGAAAGCCAAGCTGAGCAGGTACTCAAAACTAGGGATGTCATCATGTAGACAACTACACAATTAACCGATAAGCCTGTGTGTCAGCTACATGCATTCCCCTGCCTTGCTGCCTCTGTATCTGCCTTGCTGCCTCTGCTGCACCTACCACCCCCATACTGCTGCCTCTGATAGAAAGGCAGAGTGCAGAGGGTGGGGGGGGGTAAGATGGAGCCAATATGCATGGGGAGCCAACTTTCAAGCCAGCTTACCATGCATATCAGCTTCCATAGACCCACCTGTCCCCCCTTGCTGCCTCCTACAGAGGCAGATGAGCCAGATGACCGGCCGCAGGAATGTCATGGGCTAACTTTAAAACAGCCCTCTGTTGGTGGGCGGGGGACCAGTAGATGGGATTGGACCTCCTGGGTCTGGGGATCTCAAGATACCCAGTAAAGATGGTCCACTACCAGCTTGAAATGGGGCCACGGCTCAGGTGTCTGGGGGTTCATCACTGCCCCATTAACACGGGTCAGCAGGTTGTAGGCGAACTGCAGAGTCGAGTCATTCTGCTGGTCACGGGGAAAGTCTGCCAGACTGGCTGCTCCAAATTCCTCCCCAAGTGTACCGCATGGGTCCTCCAGGCTTTCTGAGGTATTGATCGCTGAGGGCCCCTCATCACCTTTCTACAGGGATTCCTCAGCCGGCAGGTTAGCTTGGTCCCTTGCCAACAGGGTCCCCTTCCAGGGCAACCCAGGTAGGTGTAACCCCAGAGGCTGGCTTCCTGGAGCAGCTCGTTAAACCCGGGCCAGTCTCTGCCAAGAATAACAGGGTAGGCTAGGGTGGTAGCTACCCCTACTATCATTTCCTCTGTTACCCCATTTATCATAAGGCCAAGCCTGGCACGGGGGTAAACCTTTATATTACCATGGATGCTTGTAGTTGGAGCACCCCATCTCTCACTATGGAGTCTGGGAGCACCCCTCTCCTTACCAAAGTTTGGCCACACCCTGAGTCCAAGAGGGCCACAACCTCCCATAGGTCCAGCTCTACGGAAGTAGTCAACTTGCACAGGCCAGGCCAGTGGGCACGGGCTTCTGCCGTACAAACCCAGCCAAAGTTACCATCCTCCTGGGTACAGCCCTTCTGTAAGTGGCCCATGTGGCCACAGCCATGGCGAAGCTCCGTTTTGGGGTGACCCCCTCAGATGGGATCTCCTGGCGAGGAACAACATTGCCCATCCTGCCCTCCTGGAGAAGTGATCACTGGGGGGTTCCTGGGCTTCCGGCTCTCCTGGCCATGCGGCATCCCACTCTTGTTCCCCAAGCTTCGGGGACCCTGTGGCCCTCCGTCTGGGTCTTGGGATTGGCTGGGGACCCCAAGTCCTTAGCATTGGGGTGGGACATGAGCCCCTAGCCTAGCAGAGTTCTCTGCAGTCAGGACATCTTTTGCTAGGACGATGGCCACCTTCAGGCTCCCTAGTATCTCTAAAACAGCCACTTTTGTTTGCTCATAATCCTGGGGCGCCTCCCCCGAGAGTCCCCAATAGTCCACACAGACAGTCCCTGAAAAGTAGGGGGCCGATAGGGTGGTCAATTGCTCTTTGGCCCATCCCGCCACCTTGGCCACCCACCCAACTGCCTCTAGAGCCATTCTTGGTTCTCTCTTCCCCCCCCGCCTTTTGTAAATACACAATCTGTATACCCTGGCTGGGTTGTGCCCTCATTCTCCACTACGTGTAAGCCAGCTGTCTTAGTCCTGGACCCCTAACCTGTGCTCAGGCCTGTGAGTAAAGGTCCAGTGGCTCCTTTCAAACCACAGGACCTGAGGGCAGGGCAGGCAGCAGTGCAAACGCAGTTGCCCGGTCAATAATGCCCCAGGTCCTGGTACAGGGCGGGGCAGCAAAGCACACACAGTCCCACAGTTAGTAATGCTCTGGTCTTACTTCAGGGCAGGACAGCAATGCAAACACAGTTCCACAGTTAGTAAGGCCCAGGCCCTGGTTCAGGGTGGGGCAGCAAAGCAAACGCAGTTCCCCAGGCACAAGCGGGGAGAGGAAGACTGCCACCCAATTTGTGGGATGTGGGGTGGTAGAAGGGATGCAGGCCTTCCCTACTTCACCACATCCCGGCCCTGGCTGCCATTGGAGTCAGCAGGAATCCGGCCCGCAACATGCTGAAACCCTCTAGAATGTTATGAGATCAGCCTGACAATCATTGGCTTTTCCTGCCCCACTGCCTAACTCCCCCTCCACATCTACCAGGCTCCACGCTGGCGGCTGGTTATCGGGGCTGTGGTAGTCTGAACCCTGGGGCAGGGGGTAGAAAATCTCCTCTTCAGAGCAAGGTCCTGGCGGTCTGGGCCAGTCCACAGCCTCTCCAAGGTCCTCAGGCCCCTCCTGGCTTGAGAGCTCAGGGCAGGCTTCTGCTTCCTTTGGCGGCTGAGAGACTACTGAGCTCCTGGGCTGGGCTTTTATGCTCCCTGCCCTGCCCCTTGGCCTCCGTGGATTTAAAGGAGCAGGACCCAGTCCGGCCCACCCAGGTTCAGAGAAGGGATCTTCCCCCTAGGGATCAGTGAGCGGCTACTCCTGCTCACTGCACTCTCCCTATTCTGAAATGGTCCTGATCTGCTGACTGTCAAGGATACTACAAGGTTCATCTTGTTAATAGGGCTTAGGGGGAAGAAAATACTGTTTCTGAGGTGATGTTTACTGTGGGTAGAATATGTATTTCAAGTATGATTTGTTTAGGGTGAGTTTTTGTTTTAATTTTTCGGGGCATCTGGATCATGACAGATGTTCCTTCTGGTTCTAGAATTCTAAAGAAATGAATAAAGCATTCTTTTTCTCATTAATTGTACAGCTAGCTGCATACTACTTATTCAGAACAAGCAGTCGTATGAAGAAAGTTGTACTAGAATGCTGAGAGTCCAACAAGACTTGGTATAGATTTATGGTGTAAGGTAAGGCCTAATTTTGGCAAGATCATACTGCAAGTGATAAATTCAAAACCTTTGCAAAAAACAGGAGGATGAGAATTCACAGGGGAAAAAAATTACAGTAAGTTAGAGAAACAAGGTAGGTGAGGTAAAGCTTGTCTCCTGCCAACAGAAGTTGGTCCAATAAAGGATATTATCTCACTCACCTCATTTCTCTAAAATCCTAGGACCAACATAACTACAAGACGGCATACAGTAAATTAGGACACAGAATTCTAACTTCAGATGTAGTACTGATTCAGAGGTCCCTGAGAATTCATCTTGATTGCTGGCACACTTTTCAAAACCTGTGGGAAGCCCCAGAATTATATCTGTTGTATCTGCATTCAACTGGAGCAAATGTCATGGAATCTAGAGTCCATGTCCAGTAATATAGGTGTCAACACAGACTTCAGGAATAAAATATCTGGGTTATAGTGCTACATTGATCTGTCATCAACATAGCAGCAGGAACCACCACCATTTCCGCCAGTAGCAGAATTGTCCCAGTAGCAACATGACTCTAAATAGTAAAGGGTCTACTACAGATTCTTGTGGTTCCCCACAGGTAAGATAAGTAGAAAGGAAACCTATAGTAGCAGGACACTACCTGCCAATAAAATAAAAAGCAAAGCAAAGCAAAGCAAAACAAAATCAGAATGGTTCAAAACAAGTCTGCAAACAAAAGTGGCACTTAGAGACATTCTACGTCAGACAATTATCAACAAGCATCTAATCTCATCTGAAGTTTATTTCTGCAGATCTTCTGCTGATTTAAAATTAGGGTAGCTCTGTTTGTAGTCAATGAGTCTCAAAACTTTTTTCTGATGTAACATGAGGTCAGGGTATAGGAGACATTAAGTACCACTGGTTCAAAATCAGGGTATTACCAATATATCCAGTCATCATGGGCTTGACAAAGTGATCTAAGCTAATCCTATGCATTTGCGTGCTGTTTTGCAAAATGAAATGATGAATAAAGATCCAATTCATACAGATAGGAAAACACTGATCACAGAAGATTTTCACTAACTATACTAAAGATCAGCAGTTGGGAAAACTCTTTTGAAAAGATACATAATTTTGCTATTACATTAATCTCTTTTTCCTTATAAATCACAGTAGTGATGTCAGTATTACTTCTTGAAACCACAAAGGTGAGAATGTAGCAGAGAGTACATTAGATATTGTCTATTGGTATGAAATATTATAGTCACATGATGATGAAGACCAATTTAAAATATTTTTATTTTAGCAAAAATATGTATACTTCACCCCATATACTCAGCCTTTGCATTCATTTATCAACAAGTGACTCTCTAATACAGACATTGATTTCTTTGAGGACAGCTTATTTTAGGTTCCTGTTGTTGTTACCGATCCATTCTTGGCATGATGCTGAATAAATAATAAACCCTGCAGTTTAGCTAGAACTCTCATTTGACCTCAGTGCTCAATTTTTTTTAAGGTTAAAGAGCACAGTCAAGATAACATGTCTAGAGATTGACTGCAAAATATTACTATTAAAAATATTTTGGTAGTTCATAGAGACCTTAGGCAAGTCAGAGATCCATTATACTAGATTTACTTTCTATGTATCATGAGATTAGAGAGTTAAATAGATAATGTGGTTAACATTTTTAAAAAGAACAGGCTTCTTTCACTGTTTTACTAACACCTTAAAATATGAAAGTTAAAAACTTAAGGAGTTCGATTTTTCATGCGCTCGGGATCATTGTTGGAACATGTAATATGGGCTGTACAACAAAGAGGGAAAAGCCAGGAGTAGAGTCAGTCTTGGTCACACCACAGGTGAACGCTGGAGTCAGGAATTGGGGGCAGAGGATCCTAAGGCCAAGAAGCAGGGATGTGGTCTTAGAGGTTTGAGCCGCAACAGACCTAACAGTTAGTGGTATCCAATCAGTAGTCTGGGGTAAGCCATCTGACCATGTAAGCCTCAGGGAGTGTAGCTGCTAGTTAAGGGTATCATCAAACCTTGCACCTTGGTGATGTGGAGATGTTTTGCTATTGTGAACCAGTGATCATTTGAAGGAATAGGAGTATCAAAATTCAGAAGCTTCTCTTGTATTAAAAGCAAGAGGAAGTTCCATTATTGTCCTTTCCACAAAAAGGTTTTCCACTATGTTTTGTAACAGAAGATTTCAGCATCTCTTTACTGTTTAATGAAAGTAACGAGCTATTCATTTTAATGAATATTTGGGAGAGAGGCCAAACTAGGCTCACATACCCAAATTCCTACACATTTTGGAGGTGTTTAGATTTGGATAACTCAGTCCAAGCTACTTTCTGCAAATCTGGATCCCTCTCAGATTCAAAGCCCCAAACAGACTTTTTTCTGCTTTTAGGCTGAGGGGGCTCTTACTCTCCGATTGATTTAGTATGCATCTCATTTAGCAAATACCAACACTCTGCCACTCACTATGTAAAACTGAGTTGCAGGGGTGCTGGAACACCTTTGATCTTATTAAAAAAAGGCAACTGGGCAACAGCTCATCCTTTGGCAAATCTCTGGGTCACGCATGTCTCCACAGTGTATGACCCCTCTCTTCCACAGCACACCCCTTATTTTCAGTCTCTCTCCAGTGGAAAATGAAAACAGGCATTTTCAGATGCACAGAATTTCAAAGCAGTCTTGTCTCATAGGCTATGTCTACGCTACAAAGAAAAGTTGGGAAAAAATACACAAATTGCAAACCACAATTTGTGTATATTTTTCTGCTTTTCTTTCAAAAGAGGCTTTTCTGAAATTTCTGAAATTTAGTGCATGTACACAGCGCCAAATTTCAGAAAAACCTCTTTCAACACATCCCCTCATCCTTGTAAAATGAGGTTTACGGGGATGGTAAAAGAGCGCGTCTGCTTTTCCGAAATTTTTTTCGGCAAAGCCGACGCGTTCCTTGGACGCAACATAGCTTTTTCGGGATACCTCCAGTATCCTGGAAAAGAGCTGCAGTCTAGACGTAGCCATAGAGGAAAGTACAGCTGCAGATTCAACTCCCACAAACCAGTATATATCTCTTTCAATCACATTTCATAATGCAGCGTGGTCATAAACATGAGACATTAATTCAAACAGGTCACCACAGGATTAAAGTTAAACCTTGTTTTCTCATGCCTTTGCCCCTAGAAATCTTGCTCTTATATGGTTTGTGTATTTAGCCTTTATACCAGCCAAAGGAACCAAATCTAATGTGATAGCCATACTGCGATTATGGCTAAACCACTCCTACTTCCATGACAAAACACAAAGCTGTAAGAATAACCTAATTACATACATTTAGGGAAGGCATAAGTAATAGCTGATTTATCTTTGCAGAAGTTACTCAGTTTTAGATTTGATACATGGATTGAATTGTTTAATAGAGATAAATCATAATAAACCTAATGAACAATAGCCATTTCATAAAAACCTAGAGTTCTACGTCAGCTGCCTACTAACTTTTTCTGTTCAAGATCTATTTGACAAAGTAAGATTTTCTTCTTAGCACCAAGGAGTCGCAGCAGCTTTCTGTGTTTAGACAGTGGAGCACTTTAAGTAACCTTACCCCTTCATCAAAAAGGTCACCTTCTGTGAATAGCAGAAGAGTTGCAAGACACAATCCCGTAAGCATGAGGAGGTCCAAAACCCACCAGCTGATTTTGTGGATCCATTATTTTTTCCCTACCATATATCCCTAGTGCTCATACTAACATTGTCATTAAAGTCTCAGTGCACAGGCTGTAAAGAGAAAGGCAAGATGTGCAATCAATGAAGTCATAAATTCCTTCATTAATAGACAAAGGAATATATCTATAATAGTGTAGGCTGGGGTCCAGTGTGGGTAACAACTCCATCACCTTTGTTTCCTATCAACCTGAGGTGCTCTGTTCCCAAGCTAGAGGCTTCCACAAGACTATGTCATGTGTTGCCTAGAAGCAAGTCAGAAATTAAAACAATTTAACTTTCAAGAGCACCAGCCAAAGGAAACACACTCTTATTTGTATTGGATTAGTTTATTTTTTAAATTAACTTTAAAAAAAAGGAGCCTTCACAAGACTCCTCTGACAAAGAACACAGGATATATTAAATTATTCAATTAAAAATCTTGTCTTTCAGCTTGAAGAAATGCAATGACTTCTACAATAATTCCCCAAGGTGAAGCCAGGACTATAGTGCAGTGACTGATATATAATACCTGTCTCACAAGTGAAGAATAACGACCCATTTATGAAATTTCATCATGCAGGAAGACTAACATGTCTATTAAAGGAAAAATGTGAACTCTAGGTCTCTCATCAGGGACTCATTTAAATGCAGTTTTGCTAAATTAGCTACAGTAAGGGGCCAAAGCAAGAAAGCTAGCTGTAAACTCACATAAAATAGCACTTGTCTGGTAACAGCAATTCATATTAAAGAACTCCAGTGAATACTAAGTCAGTAAACTTGTAAACATTTTTTTTTTTTTTACTGTGTGCCTTGAAACAAACCCAATTTCTGTGCCTGGTACTGATCTCTTGCTTATGTCTTCACTACTATGTTTTAAAAAAAAATCAAACTATTTATATTAAAGAGTAGTTTTATACCCAACACTGGAAAAATTTGCAAGTACTGTACAAGTAGTTAAAAATACTCTTGTGCATGATTGGCTAGTGAGTAAATAAGTCATATAAAGGATAACTATTATTCTTTTATTATCAGCATATTGGTTTTTCCACAGTAAGGCCTTCCACATTACAAGCAATATTTCCTCAAATTCCTTCCATTTAAATAGTTATAATATTTTATTAACTGAGTTCTGGGTCTGTCAGTTTTTCAGAATCAGGCTCATACATGTCTACTTAATAAATGTGGCGGTAAAATTTGCATTCCATGAAAATGTTTAGTACGCTCAATAATGGTTGTACAAAGAATAAGAACTTAAAACAAACAAAAACCACCACCATGTAGCCTAACTGTGGAAAAAGCTATGATGGATACGGTTTCAAATATTTTGGAGGAGTAGCATTTGTTCTCTCTGGGCTGTAGTTGGCTATCTTCTATTGTAGAAGAGGAACAGCTACTTCCATTACATTTTTGTTTGCATTTTGTTTCCAATTACATTTTGTACTGAAGATATTTATGTAACATATTCATGTCCACAGCAGAGCCAACAAAGATAATATTCTATTTAAAAGTAAAACTAACAGTAACAGCATTAAATATTACTTGCAGAATAATAAGATTTCAACAGATTTCATGTAGATTTCTAGGATACAAAGAGAAACTAGACATAGTGGAAGAGATGTGAAGTTGTCTAAGCATCTGAAAGATTGAAGTTAATTGAGATTACCTATTTTCCATTATAGGAAGAGAGATGTTTAAAAGAGTGCTCTATTTTTGTATATATGTAAATATTTAGTTGAAAACAACAAGGAATCCTGAAATGCCATCTACTTGTTAATCCTTACATATATAGCACCTTAAAGACTAACACATCTATTAGGGCATAAGTTTTAAATTTGTTAATTTTTGAAGGTGTCACAGGACTTTTTGTTGTTGTTGTTGAAACGCTAACACTGCTACCTCTCTGAAATGTAATATGTAGCATAATTCCTAGGTTGAGAACTTCAAATGGCTTTCTCTGGCTTTTACAAGTCCCTGTGTGACTATGCCACATTTGGAGAGGACTGAAAATACGTATTTCTGCACTTGAATATTGTGCTTTGCCGGGGAAATGGCTGTACCCAAGACAAATTCACATGTGATTGGTCAATGTTCTTGCTTGAACATAGGGGAAGCTTTTGCAGAGTGAAACTGGCTAGGATTGTATTCTTTCCAGTGAATAGGTATGATTTTGTCAGGGTACAGAGAGCAGGAAATGAAAAAGATATCAGAATATTAAGGACAAGAATTCTCAAAATATGGGAAAGACAACATCCAGAGATACAAAAAACAGAAATTATTGACCATAACTTGGCAACTATTAGCTATATTGACTCAGATGTACACATTCAGGTTTGATGGGGGAAATCAATCTTTAACATTCATGGCCCCAAAACAGATTTTGAAATTGATGAAATTTTAGGAAAAATAAGTAAATTTTTTTAATACAAGTTCATATAATTTCCCCTTTTTCCATTACTGTATCTTTACTGAAAGTAAAGCAATGGTCACACTTCACTTTCCCATAAGTATTATATGCAACACTGGTTTGTACCAGTAAAGCTTCTGTACTTAACCATCTGTATTCAGTCCATTTAAATAGCCTGTTACATACACCCTTTTCTAGTACACAGATTACACACTGCTATGGCTTTGCTGGTCTCTATTTCTCTCCCCAACCTTGGCAACCAGATATTTTTAAGCTATGTGCCTCAGCTGCCACTGCAGTTTTAAGTGCATAATTCTTTATTCCTCATGATAATCAGCATAACCAGATTTTACAATCACAGAAAATCAAAATAATCAGAAAACTCCATCTAATCCTTCAAATCTGTAGAGACTGAGAAATAGAGTCAGGCAATATCACCAGAACCATTACTTGTGAGATACTGTATGTAGCAAAATGATTTTTTGCAATCCCCTTACATTTGTTGAGACCTGAAAGTTCTCCCCGCCCCTTTACACAAAATACTTTTGGTTTGCATATAGGACATGACCAAGTAATTCATCATAAGTCACCAAGTAACAGCCTGAATATGCCCTGATGCAAATCTGGATGCAATTTATTTGGACTGGCTTACTATGAATACTATGCTAAAGCTTTAGAGTGTAAATTTCAAGGAGAGTGCAAATTTTACAATGAAACATGCAGTGCAGGGGTAAGAAAGGAACTAGAACTAAAGGAATCAAAGGGAAAAATTTAGGCTATATATCAGGAAGTTGGTCTCTGTAGGGAAGTGGTAGATGCCTAATTGTTGGCACTTTTAAATTAGACTGGCCACTGCTTTAAAAAAATGTACTAGAGGGAACAATCCTACATTGGCAGTGGATCAATTCCTTCTTTCTAGCTTCTGATTCTGAAATCCAAGTATGGTCCTTGAACCCTGTTAGACAATAAACGATTCACTTACATTTAGTTTCACTTTTCCCCGTGAATGTGTTGTACATTAGTTTGTACTGCACAGCCACATCAGAGAGGTAGGACATGAAAATTATATAAGACGGGTTCTTATGTAAACTATTGATTTAAATCTTACACCATGGCCAAAATCTATTATCTGAAGATATTTTAAACCGTGTGACCACTTGCTAGTATGACCAGATATCACCATATTATTAGAACCATCCTGATCTTAGGGACTATGTCTTACATATGCAGCTTATCACTTCTCTCCACCTTCTCAAAAAAAGTGTGCACCAATTTTTCCACACTTGCTATCTAGTCACTCTTCCACCGATCAAAATGCATCCATTTCTTTGGCTGAACAGGAAAAATATATATTTAACACTGGACAAAGTTCAGATCATTACTAATTTTTCCCTCACGTACTCATTTGTGAATTCTCCAGACTAATTTACTCACATCAGAGGCTGCTCAATAGATCTGCTTTTGCCCACCCAAAGCTCAACCCTATCGGCTAGCCATTTGGATTATTGGCATATTATGAGGTGGCATTGATCATGCTAGCAATGATTTCTGGCTCCTTGCCTTTTTAGTTTGCTTGCCCCCAGGGAGCTGTAATGGAATCTGCTGGCTTCTCATCTCTTTCTCATCTCAAGTACAGGTTGAAACTCTCTTAACCGGGATTCTCTGGTTCGGCAACATCCATGGTTCGGCATGGATGTTGCAGGACCAGAGAGTCCCAGTGGAGGGCCGGCAGTAAGGATTCCTGCGGGGCTAACAGGACAGTGGGCTGCCCACAGGGAGCTGATGGTGGGGCTGCCCAGCACATGGCAGCTGGGCTGCCCAGAGGGGTTGGGAGGCCCAGCATGTGGCTGCCCAGTGGGGATGAGAGTGCCGGTGCGTGCGGCTACACAGGAAGCCCCAACGTGCCGGGCTGCCCAAGGAGCGCCATTGCGCACAGCTGCCTGGAGCCCCACAGCCGGGCTGCTCGGCAGAGTCACGGCAGTGATGGCTGGCCCGTGGGTCAGCAGGGCAGAAGGGCCAGGAGGAGATGGGGAGCCAGTTGAGAGGCCAATGGCCGGGTTGGGGGGGCCGGTCAGAGGGGTCCAAAAAGGACCTCCCCATGTCCGGTAAAATCCCTCATCCGGGACCAGTCAGGTCCTGAGGGTGCCGGACTAGGGAGGGCCAACCTATATTACAACTGGCAGCATAAAATTTAACAAATTTGGTAGTTTCACCTGAAAAAAAGAATATCTATAAAAAATTAAAGTACCTCCCAAAATATATATGGGTGTGACTGCACAGAAGGGCTTAACTCAAAATAAGCTACACAAATTGAGCTACGTCAATTGCATAGCTTATTTCAAAATAGCTTATTTCAAAATTGGGAGCATCTACACAGCACTTATTTTGAAATAGAGCACTCTTCCTCTGATTTCCCTTAGTCCTCATACAATAAGGGTTACAGGAGTCGGAGTAAGAAGTCCTCCAGTGTGACAGTATTTTGACATTATTTCAAAATAACTGCCTGCTGTGTAGATGCGGACTAAGTTATTTCAAAATAATGTTGCTGTGTATACATACCCGTAGTCATTAAACTGAAAGTCAGCACACCATCCAAGACACAAAACACAGAAAAACTGGTAAGGCAAGCCAAACTGTCTGTCTTAACATGCCTGCTTGCATGGATTCAAATGGCAGTAGAATGCTGCTTTGGCAAATAAAGTAAGGACACACCTGAACTCTGTGGGTACATACCCTATTCAGCTAAGCAAGGCGTCTCCCAATAGATATTGCTTTTTTTTTTTAAATAATTTACACACACACATACTATATATAAGAACAGTGTATTGTCCACTGCTGGGAAAGGTCTTAGGGCTCATCTAGATTACGCTAGAGTGTCGAAAGAAGATATGCAAATTTCACAGGAATTTGCATATCTTCTTCCGATCTCACTTTCGAAAGCAGAGCTTTCCAAAGTAAAAGTAGTTTAGACGTGGCTTTTTCGGCAAGCCCCCCTCCCCTTTGTCGAAAAGCCACGTAAACCTCATTTTTTTGAGGAAGAGCAGCTTTTCGACAAAGGGAGGGTTCGCCGAAAAAGCCGCATCTAAACTACTTTCATTTTGAAAGCTCCGAGGAATTTGCATATTCTCTTTCGACACTCTAGCATAGTCTAGATGGCAGAGATCTGCTGAAGCCTTTCCCCAACACAGCGAAACTGGCAGAAGAGAAAAGACTCTGGAAGGGGAGGGAACAGGCAAAATATCCAGCAGCTTGCCAATGCCAAGCCTTTGCCCACTACTTCCCTCTTCTAGAGACTTCCAGTATCACTTATAGCTACGCACCACATTGTAGACGCTGCCTGCTTTTCACTGCAGGGTGTAACTATGCATACCTTCTGTGCTGCTGCCAGTGATGTGCAGTATAAATGTAGCCTACAAAATGAGATTTCAGCATTTTTGGTACATGCTTCACACATGCTCTGATGTACAGAACAGAGGAGGTGTTTCTCTTTCTATTATTAAATACAGTGGAAAAAACTGCACAGTACAACCTGTTTGGAACCACTGTTAACACTCCCATTTTGGATAGTGGATCAGTTAGCCACTACCATCAGGTCAGCTAGCTCAGAAGTGCTGCTAAATTTTCAGATCTCCAGTGGAGCGTTTCCCTTTCTGTTAGCTTTGAGGCAAACTCCAGGGCACATTCACAGTGGCTGGAAATGTGTTTCAGGATTGTCTGCTCCATACAAGGCAAGTTAATGAGGGACCGAGGAGACTAGAGATTTCTGAGTGTTTAAAGACAGACATATGCATGTAGTAGGTAACTGCAAACACAGATTTTGCTGTAACATCCACACTGACCATAAACTTGTTCAAGTGAACAGAGTTTGTTTGAACTGTTCTTTCCATGAGGCTCAGAAATAACTTTTTCAATTCTACTGAACAGATCGGTCTCAGATTCCAATGAAATCAGTCTCAGTAACTGCTTCTGGGGATGCACATCAGCATTAAAAAGTCCAGTGAAAGCAGCAGTGCAGATAGTGCCAAGCCTGCAGCAGTGCTTTGGGCTGCTTGCCCAGAAAACACAGGGGAAAGAGGAGGAAGGGAAATAAAGGAAAGAAGTGGGATGAAAACAGGCTGAAATATAATTAATGGGAAAAGTGTATCAAGGGAACCCTCCCGCTCTCGGCATTCTCAAAAATAGACTTCATCTGTGCATGAAGAAAGGAAACAGGCAGCTGAAACAGATATTTGAAATCCAAATATTTAAATGAAATAAATATATTACTCAGGTATGTAATTACACATTTATATCAAAGTCTACTTGGGTAGCTTAGGTGAAATTAATTTGGTAGTCAACTCAGTTTCTAGTGATTTTTGTCCACGTATATTGGACTTTTTTTAATATATAAAATTCAAAGCACTTAATATTCATTAAGGTAAGCACACAATATCAATGTAATATTATGTATACATTTCTCAGAGTTACATGGACTGAATTGGCCATTGGTTTTTCTATCATTCTGTTCACATAGTGTAAGTATCCCATAACACTTTGCAAAGCTGAAGTCAGCTTTGGCATTAGAAAATAGGAAACTTGTCAAAAGGCAAATAGCATTATTGTCCACCTTTGTACTGGCTGGAGAGGTACCTTCACAGACCAACACATGGAATGTTAGTATTCAAAGCAAAGCTATGAATGATACAGAACAAATTAAGGAACTGGTTCAAACTGATGGGCTGGATTTTAGTAATGCACAAAGAGTTTTGTAACTTGTAAACTGTTCCTACAAATATTCCTAGCAGAAATGAGTAACTTTCATTGTGCAACATTGTTAAATTCACTTTACATAGGAGTCTGCAATCCAGAAATGGGAACTGCATCAATTTTTTCATGTACTACTGTTATTGACTTTTAGTAATAAACTTCACTGATATTTGATCTCCGTAACAAATTTGATTTCATAAACCCAAATGTTGTCAAGCAATTAGCTATACAAGTTTAACAGTACAAAAGCTAGCCAACACACACACACAACTCACCAAAGAACAAACTCTCTATACATTGGCCATAATGAGCACCCACATTATCACTTGTCCTCCCTGCTGTCATGTCACCCTCAATCCAAGCCCCAAATATTAAGTGGGTATAGGGAAAGAACTATCCCCTCATCCCTAGGATGGAGATCCCTAAACTGCTCCCTCCCACCTGGTGTAAAACTCCTGGAGCTGCTTATGCTGTGACTAAAGAGAACACTCATCAGGAATGGCAGACGACCTCCTGACACAAGCACCAAAGTCATAACAATTAATGTGAAAAAAGTAGATAGAAAAAAACAAAGGGAACCACCACATGAAGGTGTGAATTCATCAGTGTTAGATAGGATACCTGAACTGGAGAAACCCAAGTCTGTAACTATTTCAAAATACCCAGGATTTCATGCTTATCTTTATGAACAAAGGTCTCATGCAGAAGCATTCAACTACATCTCATACCATAGCATTCCAGTGTGTGATTATTGATTAGATACTGGCTTGGGAAGAACCACCAATAAAAGTAGCAAAAGCACTGGGGAGGAGGAAGTCTGTGGTACTTATATGGGCCCCATTACTATAGTTTCTAGGCACCTGACAATTTTTAATCCTCATAAATCCTGCTAATTCAAACTGAGGGTGCCCCATCAGCACCAGTAGTTCTGCTCATCATGAGGAGTAAGGAAAGTCAACAGGAGTGTTTGCTCCCATTGACCTCCTGCCATGTGGATGGCCCGAAAACACAATTTAAGATATGCAAATCCAGCTATGTTAATTATGTAGCTGGAGTCAACGTATCTTAAGTCAACTTTCCCCTTTAGTGTAGACCAGGCCTAAGTTTGTGGCAAAACAGGAAATGTCCCAAGCTAGCACTTTAGTGGTAGAAAGAAGGATGGTGCAGTGGTTATTCTAGATGAGTACTCTTTCCTCATAAACTGCCTCGCTGTTGTATGCATAATCCCATGATCAACAGCGGCTCACTGAATAAGGATTCCATTTTCACAAACTGTGAATGCTACAGAACTGGCAGATTGTCCTCCACTCATTGAAACCCAGACTGCAACTTCAATAACCTTTTTGACATCTGTCACTAAATGAAAATTGACCAAGATGAATAATCACTGATTATTTATCAGCTTGTTAGTTTAGCAGTTTGTAGTGCTGTGTATATAGTTAGAATGTGTAACCTTGTGATTTTGCTATTGTCGTTTGCCACCCCAAACCCTTCTCTCTTGTTGTAAGTCACAATCTAATGCAAGACAAAACTCAACATGTAAATGCAAGAGACTTTTGGGGCAGAAACAGAATTTGCCAACATATTTGTACAGCACAGCAGTAGGGTGGGACCCCAATGTTGCTTGATACCATGCTAGAACAAAACAAGCAGCAGAATAGTGGCCAAGAAGAATAGCCACCTGGATAGGGCAATAGTTCCACTGATATCCCAGAGTAATACAGGAAGGCTTTTAGCCTCTATGTGCTTCAGTTCCAGTTCTGGAGAGAGCAGATAATCATCCTTCCTTGCAACTCCTTTGAGAGGCAGAGAAGTGCATTCAAACTTGGAAGAACTCAGATACAGTGGGTCATATAAGTATCTTAGGCTGTGTCTAAACTACATCCCTTTTTCGATAAAGGGATGTAGATTAGGGATGTTGATATTGCAAATGAATCCGGGATTTAAATATCCCGTGCTTCATTTGCATAATGGTGACAGCCGCTTTTTTTCCCGAAACAGAGGTTTTTCGAAAAAAAATCCGGCAGTTTAGATAGGGTATTTTCGACAGAAATGCCCCATTTTGAAAGATCCTGTACAAAAATGAGGAATACAGGATCTTTCAAAATGGGGCATTTCTGTTGAAAATGCCCTGTGTAAACTGCCAGTTTTTTTCCAAAAAGTCCCGTGTTGAAAAAAAGCGGCAGTCGCCATTATACAAATGAAGCACGGGATATTTTAATCCCGGCTTCATTTGCAATATTGACATGCCTAATCTACATCCCTTTATCGAAAAAGGGATGTAGTTTAGACACAGCCTTAGATTAAAAATGTCCTGAGACATCTGTTCTAAGGAAAATACATATCTACACAAGCCTTTAGATATGGCTGAATTATGCTTGTTCTGGAAAACAACTTCAATTTTTTGTCTGTGCATTTAAAATATAGCTGTAGGATTAGTTTTTATTTTTGCATTTCCTGTTTTTAAATTTTTTTCTTCTGGAACTTGCATAAAAACTTTATACGCCTCTCCTTTTGAGTAAAAATAGCAACACTGAAAGAGCAAAAACATTTTTCAAAGAAAAAACAGCATTGGACATGATTAGTGAGGATGACTAAAAATGACATTTTCAATAGAATTATATAGGGACAGGCCAAGAATGGTCTCCCAATATTGCTTCAGAAAAACAAACAGTAATTATAGGAACTACCTCTACATATATCCAACTTCTCAATGAAATTGCAGATTACATGAGAAAGCTCCTAATCAGTTTTAGCAAACTGAATAAAGAACTTTTGATCTGTAACTTCTATAAATTTTACCTGTATTGTTCCAGCACAAGAAAAACGGTTTCAAATCTCCTCTCAGTGATCCAAGTGTAAAATCAGTACAGTAATCATATATATAGTAGCCCAGTGTCTCTGTTTGTAACGCCGAAATGCTGGCTGTTCCCTCTGGGGGGCGCTGTTGCCTGAAATGCTGGCTGTTCCCTCTGGGCGGCCCGTGTTGCATGGGGAGTGCGGGGACCAAACAGCCGCTTGCGCCGCTTGCTCCCCCGCGGCGGCCTGGCTGAGCAGCGCAGAAGTCAGCCGAGTGCCACGGTGGGAGGCGAAGGGGGGTGGGGTGGTGATGTGCGGCGTGACAGCGGCTCCAGGCCCCGCCCCCCTGGCCGTGAACATCACCGCCCCGGCCCCCTTCGCCTCCCGCCGTGACGCTCGGCTGACTTCTGCGCTGCTCAGCCAGGCCGCCGCGTGGGAGCAAGCGGCGCAAGTGACCGCTTGCTGCACCCCATGCAGCACGGGGAGTGCGGAGCCCAAACGGCCATTTGGGCTCCACGGTCCCCCGAGTGAGAGGCAGGAGGGAGAGGAGAAGTGAGAGAGAGAGAGACAGAGAGAGAGGCAGGAGGCGGAGGAGAGCTGAGAGAGAGGGGGGAGGAGGCTGTAGGAGGAGGAGGGAGAGAGAGAGATGGAGCGAGAGACCGGAGGCTCAGGAGAGAAGACCGACGTGGAGAGACCTGAAAATCCCGTCTTATGATGGGCTAATTGGCTAGTTAATTAGAATTAGGCTGGTTTAATGCAAGAGACTGCTTGCTCATTAGGGATATAAAATCCCATTTAATTAACCAGTTAAATGTAATGTTTAACTGGTTAACCAATTAAGTGGGGAGGCTGGAGCACCACTGCTTGCAGTGCGCCTGGACTGGGGCCGTTGAGGGTGAAGCTTACCAGTTAACCATTCACATCCTTAGTGCTCATATCACATAACTGATACTGCCACTGGAAAGAGCTAACTGACTTCTTTAATGCTCAAAAGGCCTTCAGTTCAACTGAGTAGGACAGTATGAAGAATGGAAATAAGCAGAGATGCCACTTTACATTTTATTTCATGGAAAATATTTAAAATGTAAAATATTTGGATCCTGATCCTGCAGCTAAATGTACATGGGTAGGTTACTGTGCCTCCATAGAAGGCAGTGGGACTCCGTGCAGGTGCAAGAGACCACACACACAAGATAGGGCTGGAGGATCCAGACTTCAGAAAAATAGATGGAGCCAATATTTATGCCCCCTTGTTACATAATTGTGATACTGGGGCCCACAGAATGTGAGAAGATATAGGAGGGATTCTCCATCCAGGGTCCCTTCTGCAGACCTATAGCAAATAGGATACTCTTCTTTCTCTTTCTTGTACTTGAATTAGTATCATCTATGGGGTAGCCAACACTTGGCCAGACTTCCTCAGGTCATTTTGGGCAACATGTATTATTCTCTGTCTGCCCATTCAGTCTATAAACACAATGGAGCAAGGAGAGTGTGTTTTTCTCTGACTTCTACATAGGTGTGAAGGAGCAGGGTCCTGCTCCCTCGTCTCTCGCGGCCTCCCAGCCGTCCTCTTATAGCGTTTTTTTGTTTTAAGGTTCTCTGGCCTGGCCAGTAGCTTATCAAGGTCACAATTAGTAGCCGTGCCGTGGGCGTTGCACCCGCCTACTCCTCGTGGAATGAGGTTTAACAGTTAATTCGAACTAAGGGGTTTATCTTGGAATCCCACTTCTCTGCCATGTGTAGTCGCGGGCAGTTACTTCGGGCTAGTCAGTTTCCAAAATGGCGACCGGCCGGGAATATGCTAATCAAGCACGGGATTTTTAAATCCCGCGCTTCATTAGCAATTTCGGTCGCCCTCATTAGCCTCCCTAGTTCAAACTAGGGGGCTAGTGTAGACGTCGTACCCAAAGAGTTTCTCATTATATAATGAAATGACACTGAACAATGTGGCATGCTAATTACAAAAACCTACTCAAATAGGACAACTATTTTCTCAAAAGATGGAATTTAGTAGAAACACATTTGATTGAATGTGTAGGATTACAAATTTAAGGAATATTTAATTGTTAATCTCATGTTTAAATAGCTTTCTTCTGACAGTGCTTTTAATCCTAATATTACTATGGATAATTCATTATCTACATGAATATCAAATTCTCTTTTGAATCCGACCTCAAATATCATTTTGTTGGAATAAGTGTCACTGGATAATTAGTACTTTAAAAGAAGTATTAAAAGAATTTCTTTATATCAGTTTAAAAATTGTTTTTCAGTTTCACTGAATGTCCTCTTAATGCTCCTATTAGTTTTCTCTGTAAACAGTCCCACGTATGGAGAAATTGAATAGATTGGAAAGTCTTTCCTAGTCTCTTTTTTATTAATTTTTTAAAAGTGAGGTAATAAGAACTGAACAAAGTCCAGCTCTGGCACACAGACATATACAACAATCTTCAATGTGCCATTATAATGTCATTTGGGCATTTCTATTTACTCACTCCCCTAATGTATAAGCAAGATGAAATCCACTTAGAATGAAAGACAACACATTTTTTAAAATACATCATTGATCTTTCCTTCTCTAATTTTTGTACTCAAGGATCAGCACATATAGTTCCCCAAGAAGGCTTTTAGGGCAATTCCAAATTATTATGCCCTTTTTTTTATATAGTTATGCATTAGAAGATCCAAATCCCTTTGTGATAAGATCCCTGAAAACATTAATAGGGATGGCATATTAACAAAATGGTATCTATAGTGAAGACATGTTTTTGTACTTTTATTGGTTAAGACACAAGATCATTTTTCATGAAAGCATAATGTAGCCTACATGGTACAGGTATGTGATGGTCTTGCATGCTAGCATGTGGCAATAGAGGGCACCCATTGGAATCTCAGATATTCTAATCAATCTGAGGATGCAAGCTCAGGGCTTTTCCACCACCGTATCCAGATTTACATATAGACCTGGTTTTGATGTGTGAAATGAATTACCCTGTGAAGCCATTTTTCATCCCCAGGGTTCTCTGCAGAGGATCCTCTATGCTCATTCCTCTTAAAAACATAACAAAAAAAATCCTCTCAAGGCTCTTCTGCTGCAGCAATCCTCTTTCAGTAAATGGAGTCTAAATCAATACTGCTGGATCAATATTACTAGCAGTTCAGAGAAATGTATACCCAGTGCTCCCAGCTTAAGTATTTAGGGGCCAGACACTGATCTCAAGAAATTTTCTATAAATTTCAATGGAACCAGGATTTGGTTCTAAATGTAGGACTTGAAGCCCTGGTCTACACTAGGGAGTTATTTTGAAATAACTAGCAGAGCGTCCACACTACCAACCCCATTATTTAAAAATAAGAGACTGGTTATTTCAAAAATAACTCCTGTTTTCCATAAGGAATAACACTTATTTCAATATAATTATTTTGAAATAGCAGCAGTGGAGCATCCACACAGATGCTATTTCAAAATAACTACTCCCCAGAATCACTCAAAGTAATTACTCCCCAGTGCTTCCTAGAGCTCTAAGTTGAGGTAGCATGTCCACATGAAGGGAGCATGCCTTGAACTAATTTCAAAGCTTCCCTGTAGTGTGGGCATGCTATTTTGAAATAGTTATTTCGGGAGTTATTATTTTGAAGTTAGTTATTTCAAAATAATTTCCTAGTGCAGACGTGCCCCAACCAGATTCCCTTGCATAGCAGTGTATTTCTGACCCAATTAAAGATACTAATTTTATTATGATTAAGTGACCAGGTACCACTGGCAGAACCTAGGGCCAGATAAATATAATTTCCAAGCAACTTTCTGAAATGAAGTAGAAATCTTAAGCTCCCAACTAAAACCAGTCTCTTTCTCAGTTCAAGGTACTTCTAGTTTAAATTCTCAGTTACCCCTTCTGGTATTTCTTTTACACAAAGCACAGGAATTTGAGAAGAGGAAGCAACAAGTAATTTTGCAGTAAAAAAAACCCCACCCCACATTTTTATAGGAAAATTGAAGAGTACAAACCTTAACAATATCTGAGTGCGATGGCTACACCAAATTTCAATTAAGAACTCTTCACCCACCTAATCCCTTACTCATCACCCATTAGGCTCAGTAGTGGTCAAGCAGGCAGCAAGGCATGGACTTTTTTGTTTGACTGGAGCAGAAGGCAAAGTCTGGGCTATCTGATCTGTGGCTCTCTGGTGATGTCTCAAGAAGTCAGCTCCACAGTTCCTCTATCAGCAATGTAATTCTGAAAGGTGATCCTACTGCCTGTTCCATCTGATTGAGTACAGTCCCTCAAAGCCAGCTCTGCACTGGGTTCAGAGTCTCTAGGACCATGTCTACACTAGTGCTATATCTAGACTGCACACCTTTTTCGACAGAGGCTTTGTTGACAGATACTGTCAACAAAGCCTCTGTCGAAAAAGAGCATCTAGATTACATTATGCAGATCGAAAAATCGATCCGCTTTTTCGAAAAAGAGCATACAGACTGCCAGATGCTCTGTCGAAAAAAAGAAGGCACCTGGAACCGCTTCTGGCAGGGCATGGGGGCAGCATTTACTTCCTGGTGCTGCTGCCTGCCCTTTGCAGAGACATGTGCTTAAAGGGACCCCCCTGATCAGCCGTTGCTCTGCTCCTGCAGCTGCCTTGCTTACTTCCTAAAGGGACAGCAAAAGCTTTGCAATGCTTGCTGTGAGTGCCCTGCTTCCTGGGACACCGCAGCAGTTTGGGTTTTTTTGGAGGTTTTCCTGATTTTGATTCCTTTTTTTGCCATGGAGCCAGAGCTACCCCTGGGCAGGCGATGGCCCCACACCATCATTCTGCAAGTTCTGCTGCATCTGCATGACACAGTCATGATGCGCCTTCCCCATCTGGACCTGGACCAGAGATATGAAAGCTTCGCCCGGGATGCAGGACCAATGCCCTTGCCTCCAAACTTCTTCCTGGAGAAGTGTTTTTAGAGGCTTGACACCAGCTCCAACTGGTGGGACTGGCTCCTTATGGAGTTGTGGGACAACCAGCAGTTGCTCCTCAACTTCCGGATGCAGAAGGCCACGTTCCAGGAGCTGTGTGCCTGGCTCACACCCCTGCTCTCCAACGACAGGACACACACCTGCGCCCCACCATCCCCCTGGAAAAGAGGATCACTATTGCCCTCTGGAAGCTCACAACGCCCGACAGCTACTGCTCCGTGGGACATCAGTTTGTCATGGGCAGGTCTACTGTCGGGGCCGTCTTGATGGAGGCAAGTCATTCTAGGGGACAGTCACTGCTGGGGGGGTGAAAAAGGGGGACTGTCAGGAAAGGGCTAGGAGGAGTGGGGGATGGGGTGGAGTGAGTGGGAGGGAGCTCCTCCACTCACCCTACGCTGCTCCGGGGGGGGGGGGTCCTGAGGAGGGGATTCCTGAGGTGTTTGGGGGTGCAGGTTGGGGGTGTTCTCCTCCCAAGGTCTCAGGCACCCCCCCTCTAACATTTTTTTGGTCTGTCTATTTGTCTCTTTCTGCAGGTGGTGAGGGCCATCAGTTCCGAGCTGCTGAACAGGCTCGTCCGTCTGGGAGACCTGGACACCGTCGTGGCTGGCTTCGCTGCCCTTGGCTTCCTGAACTGTGGAGTAGCGCTCGATGGGACACACATTCCAATCTGTGCACTGCCCCATCGAGCAGCCCAATTCATTAATAGGAAGGGCTACTTTTCAGTGGTGTTCCAGGACCTGGTCGACCACCGGGGACAGTTTACTGACATTTGTGTTGGGTGGTCAGGGAGGGCACATGATGCCCGCATCTTCGGGAACTCTACCAGAGGCTGCAGGCAGGAACATTTTTCCCCGCATCAGGACCTTGCCCTTGGGGACGTGCACATACCGGTGTGTATTGTGGCTGATGCCACCTACCCCCTGATGCCGTGGCTGATGAAGCCCTACACCGGCCACCTGGATGTGAGCAAGGAGCAGTTTAATGCTCATCTTAGCCGAGCTCACATGCAGGTGGAATGCACATTCGGACGTTTAAAAGGGAGAGTCTGTTGCTTGCTCACATGGCTAGAAATGGGGGAACGCAACATCCCTGAGGTGGTGGCTGCGTGTTGCGTTCTCCATAACCTTGTGGAGAGAAAAGGGGAGGCCTTCCTCCCAGGGTGGGGTACAAGTGCTGATTGCGCGGAGAGGCAATTTGAGCAGCTCTGGACAGCTGCCATCCACCAGGCTCACCAGTCTGGCGTTGACATCCAGGAGGCCCTTAGGGAGCGATTCTCTGAAGGAGCCCACTGAGTCTCCCAAGGGTCTCCTCTATGGGGGCTTGGCCCTGGCCCAATACAACCTTCCCTCCATAACCCTCACCCTGACTCTCTTTCTAGAAATAATAAACACCAGGTTTTGTTTGAAAAGAATAAGTTCTGTTTTATTGTTATCAATATCATTAACTGAAAGCATCTAGAAATGTTGCTAAGATATAAAATCTTTTGTTCATTGTACATAGTTTTCTCTCAAAGCATAGTTTCGGATTCAAAAATAAATATTTTCTTAAATAACCAACATTGTCTGTAACTGGGGTGGTGGGGGTGCTTAGAACCTGGAGGGGGTAGGGGGCTTAGAACCTGGAGGGGGGAAGGGGTTCAGGTGGGATGGTGCTTCCCTGCTCGCAAGCTCCTGCCACCAGGGCCGGCCCGAGGTATTCTGGCGCCCCGGGCACAGGCGCGCAGCGCCGCCCCTGGGCTCACGGCGCATGTGCGGGCCCACCCGTGGGGAGCAGGCCCACCCCCTAGGGTGCGCAGTCCGGCCTGGCCGTCGCTGCTGATGCGTGCGCCGGGCTGTGTAGGGCCCTGCATCCGTGGGGGAAGGACGTTGCTGGCCGGCGCTGCGGGGATGCGGGCGGGCCAGCGCTGCGGGAGCCAGGCGGGCCGGCATCTGATGGCAGCTGTAAGGGATGCCACGCGCCCCTTACAGCTGCCATCAGGCGCCCCCCATTGGTTGGCGCCCTGGGCAGCTGCCCGGCTCGCCCATGCCTCCGTCCAGCCCTGCCTGCCAACTCGCGTGCGGGGACCACCATGGCCTTGGGGTCGGGTGGGGCGACTGACAGTACTGGACAGGAGAGGGGAGACGCACTTGGGTCTGGGAGGGCTGGGAGACAGGAGGGACAGGGAGAGAGGAGGGCTGGGGAAGAGGGGCAGGCTGGGGGAGAGGGAGGTGCAAGGGGAGAAGGGGGTGGTGGTGGGGAAGGGGGGTTTGGTGGGGCAGATTCATGGCATGCTGGAGGAGCGGTACCAGGGACAGAAGCAGGCAAGCTACAGACCTCACGGATTGTGGCACAAATGGGAATGCGCTGCTGTACAAGATCTTCCAGCAGGCGATCATGCCACAGAGCCTCTGCCTTCATCCTCTCTTTCACGGTCTTGTTGAGATCCTGCTGGGCCGCCACATGCATCTTCAGAACCTCTGTATAAGCCAGTGCTCCTGTGTCCCCGAGATGGAGGTGGGGCTGGGGTGCTGCAGCCCTCTTGCACAGGTGGTCTGGCTATGGAGGAAAAGAGGAAGAGACAATCAGTCATGTGTGCAAAAGCTGTCCACAAGGGCCTGCCCTCGCTGTAAGGGACTCTCCTTCAGACAGGGGACTCAGAGGCTCTGAAAGTAACACCATGTGTGAGCTGGGCATCAGCCTGAGCATCACAGGGGCCCCCAAGTGCCAATGGGACCATATGCCCCCTCACACTGCCAACCCACCCGTGTGTTGTGGAAATAGCTCCTGGCACCATGTAGCACACACCCACGTGTCTCACACTACCACTGCACATGTTTGCACATACACAGCCAGCTGCATGATGTCCAGGCTGAGCATGACACGTTTCTCTTGTGCATCACCCACTGTACACCCACCTCCCTCCACCCTGTGTGTGGCACAACCTCACAGCACTCACCTGCTGGTTCTTCCCCGATGTCCGAAGACACCTGGGAGGCCTCTGGGGTCTGGGTGACCAGCTCCAGGGTGAGGGTCACGGTGTTGTCATCGTCCTCCTCCTCCTCCAGCAACAGGTCTTGCTCTCCAGATTCCCTGGTCTTCTCATGCTCCTGCTCTGGTTCATCCACCACAGGCTCCGATAACCCAGACTGCACGAGACGCAGTGGAGTCCGTGCTTCCCCACCGCTGAGAATGAGAGACAGCTTCACGTAGCATGGGCAATAGCGTGGGACTGCCCCAGAGAGGGAACTCTCATCTCGGGCCTTCGCATACCTCTGGTGCAACTCTAACTTTGGCCCACACTTGCTCCACGGTGCGGGGGTGGTGCCCTCTCCTGGCCAGTCCCTGGGCCATGTGGATATTAATTTCCACATTCCTGTGGTGTGTGTGGAGGGCTTGTAAGGATTCCTCCTCGGACCACAGCTCGAGGAGACTCTTTATTTCTGGCCCAGACCATGCTGGTGCCTGGCGTTTGGAGCCCCTAGGTGGGTCCTCAGAAGGGTCCCTGGAAGGGCCAGGATGGTCTTGGGGCTGGGACATGCCTGGGAGCCTGTGGGACAGGAATAGCCATGTGCTGTGGCTGGTTTCCTGCCACTAATGGCTGGCAGGGTGCCTATCCCTTTAAAAGATGGCTGCAGACAGGAACAATAGAGGTGCTAGGCATGCAGATGGACTGTCCACCAGGGCTTCTTCCTGGAGGCCTTTTTTTTTTTTTTTTTGACAGAACTGGCTCCCTTCGTCCACACACACCCTTCTGTCAACAGATCTCTGTCAACAAAGGCATTCTTCCTCGTAAAACCAGGTTTACCGCTGTCGACAAAACTGACATGTTCTGTCGACTTACTGTCGACAGAACGCGGCGGTAGTGTAGACACAGGTATAGTTTTGTCGACAAAAGGCCACTTTTGTCGACAAAACCCTGTAGTCTAGACACACCCTAGGAGTTTATTTCGAATTTACTAAATTCAACTTCTGGGCACCCGATATTACAAATTTGAAGTTCTATATCCTCACTACAGGGAAGAATCGAATGTACTCTGAGGCAGGTTCCATTGATGTGCACGTGCTACCTGAAACTTAGAGCTCCAGGAAGCACTCTGAGGAGCTGCAGGAGGTTTCCTGGAGGCCAATTAGTTCGAATTAGCGGCACCAGAACATCCACACTAACGTTATTTTGGACTTATAAATTCAGGAATAGTGTATTCCTCATGGCCTGGTCTACACTAGGACCTTAGTCTGAAATAAGCCCCCCAGCCCATTGTTCAGGAATAAGGGGCCATGGAATTTGAACTCTGTAATCCTGCTTTTTATGAGGAATAACGTTATTTGCTAAATCTCCTGGAGATTAAGTTTCCCCATTTCCTTTTCTAGGTGGGACATTCTTCATTTCTATACAACCAAACTCTTCCATCTTATACAAAAAGAGCAAGAAGGTATATAATTATTAATTATAATCTTTTCTATTCGTACTGAAAGATGGTACTCAGACTTTTGACTCATGTTCGTGCTCTTACGCTGAGTTTTGGGTGATTGCAGACATTCATTTCACATGTATTGTGTCTGACTGATCTGTCTTCTTCCTGCTTGTATGACTACCAAACAGACATACAGGAATTTTTAACTTTATGCATACTGCTTAGCATAATGTAGAAAATGAAAAGTTAATCCATAGTACAAATGCAGAAATGATTACAATACTCCCACAACTAACAGCAGGCTTATTGCCAGTGTTCCCATCTGTCTTTGTCTAGTGTAATTAATATTAATTACATTTTCTCTTTCTGAAATGAACTTCACTAAATTACACATGAAGGAAGGGGAGAGTCCTTTGTGTTGTACATCAGAATGTTGTCAGTGACATATAGTCTAATTCTATATTGTTCATATGAAATATTATAAAACAGGATGTTACCACGGTAAAAAATACAGCCTGTCAGAGCAACGGTACCTAGTGTTATACATCAAAGCAAGGGAGCTCCACCTTCTCTTACCATAGAACAGCTTTTGTCTCAAGCAGCTCTACGACTCATTACATTCCAGTAACCCTCTTTCCCACTGGATCCACATCAAGTGAACTTTTAATTCAATCTAGGGAAGACAAATGGCAATATTGATGCAAAAATGATTAACAAAACTATTATAATGTACTAAAGTTGAAAACTAGTTAATAGCCTACAAGTTAAGAAGTATCTACAAGTATGTTATAGCCAGCAAGTTTTAAAATATAATATTTAATTAGTTATGTTGCAAAATGTTCATGATGGTCAAAGGATTTCTAAGAAGTTTCTACCTTATCTCCTAAAGATTTTTTTTTTCCAGTCAGGAAAGGTAAGCATGGCTTTACAGCTAAGGAGTGTTTTATCTAAAAGTATTTATACAGACCCAGAGCTGCATTTTTTTTAAACTTTGTGCTATTTTCTTTTGTAATATAGTTAAGAGATAGAGATTGGTTACTGAGATTTGTGCGCTGCACCAAATATTTAATACAAGTTTAATCACTATCACAAACAATTGTAAGTCTGAAGGGAGCATGGGTCAAGAAACAAAACCATAGGGGAAAAATCCACAATATGTTTAGGAAGCAACTTAGTAGTAAAAATGAAATCTAGCTGTGTTAGAACAATACATCTAGAGGTAAAATGGGTCCATACCAATCCTCCCTGCCCTCTTCCCCCTGCTTTAAATAAAAAAAACACCATAATTTAAACACACACAAAGAATTCAATAAACATCCTTTTAGAAACTGATTTTTCAAACACACTGAAATTTTCATTAATTAAACTTGGAAAACATTTATGGTCGAAAGTTCACAAGACATATTGGTTATTTCTATCTCATTTTTCCACTTAATAGTGAAATTCTGTTGTTTCTCAAATGCTTACAATGGCATATGCTTCTATTCAAATATATATTTGCAAACAATTTGTATACAGCCTTCACATAATTGCCCAATTTTATTATAGTTAGTTAGAAGTTTTAAATACAAAAGATCATTTGAGTCTATAAATGGTTACTTATATAAGTAGCTATTTAATGGGAAGTGAGTTATACGACACAGTATTAGCAGCCCCTAAACAAACTTGAAGACAAGAACCTCTTCTCCAAAGCTTGGTGATCATTAATCTTAAAAACTAAGTATTTTTTTAAATCCACTATTTTGAAAGCTGATTTAGTGAGAGAACAAAGGGGGTTGGATTAATCTGAAACAGAAGTTTAATTCCTATTAAACCTTGGTGGAACTAAAGAGATCTCTCAGAAAACTGTCTGAATTAAACAGTTAAATCTCTAAACTTAATGATATTCTAAGAATCAGCACCACAAAGGAAATAGAACTGGAAGGAAGAATTACAACCCTGATACATATTTGCATTGACAAAATCCATATTCTTTAGATAAAGAGGCTACTGAAGACAACCTAGAAGATAAGTCAGTCAATGAAAGGATGATGGCAAACAACTTAGAGTAAGCCAGAAAAAACAGGTGTTTTTCTATAATTTCAAAGAAATAATGAAAATGGCATTTAAAAAAAATCAACTTGAGTGCTAATGCACATCAAATTACCCCGTCCATCTCTATAAGTTGCCACAGATTTAAAAAACAACACACACACACGATTCAAGAAGCCATTCTAAAGAAAATCTCCCAAAACTTCAATATTGACTGGCAAGAAAAAGTTAACTAAGACACTGTTATGTGATCAGCTTTAAATTCTTGCAACGATTTTACTGGAATATGAAAATGCTGTTGCAATTTAACAATACAGGCTGTTTCTCCTGTTAGGCACCAGTGGGTGAGACCATGTATTCCTAAAGAGAAAATACTGGAAAAAACAAGAATCTTAAATCCATTATGTCTAACATTCATAGCTGGCATATTTTAAGACACCTCTCAAATGGGTCCTAAGTAACTGATTTAAATATTTTCTTAAACTTCATAGTTAAGATTGTAATTAGAAAAAGTAAGCAAACTGCTTAATTATTTACTAGCCATCAACAGGATCCCCTGGTGCATAACACACATGCTTTGGGCTGAGTTTTAAGTCTCTCATAAGATACTAAAACTGGATTCCCAATAACTTTATTAAAATAAAGATTAATTTTTTCCAAACAAAAAGCCCCAAAAGTGGTCCACTCTGAAAGGACCACTAATATCTGCTAATAGTTCTCCAGAGAGACAGACAAAAGAGACTATAACATAAGTAACCAATTTATCATTTGTATTCTATAATTTGCATTGTTTTGCTTAATAAAACAGCCATGGTTAATAAATGTAATTATTTTGCTTGGATTTGATCATGGTGTTAAAAAAACCCCAATGAGTGAAGGAGGAGTCACATTTCATTAAGGCTGTGTCTACATTGGCACCCTTTTTCGGAAAAGGGATGCTAATGAGACCAGTCGCAATTGCAAATCCGCGTGGGATTTAAATATCCCCTGCGGTATTTGCATTTACATGGCTGCCGCTTTTTTCCGGCTCGGGGCTTTGCCGGCAAAAAGCGCCAGTCTAGACGGGGATCTTGCGGAAAATAAACCCTTTTCCGCAAGATCTCTTATGCCTACTTGAAAGTGTCTTGCCAATGTAGACACAGCCTAATGGTCTAAAACACTGCTGTATCACTATTATAAATCATCATGTTGGAATGACTGGTAGACTATGACAATATTTTTAGTAAGGATAAGTACTTAATCTTGCTTTACATAAGATAGAAATTCCTATCACAACTTGCATAGACACGATGCCAATGTTAAAACAGTTTTTAGTTGTAGTCTGCTTATCATCAGGTTGGTTTTCTTTAGACTTGTCATTCCATTAGGTAGCCAAAACCTTAACCAGGAAAAGTTGCAATTCAATAGTGATCAGAAAAAAAAAACCCCAAAACAGGAATACATGGCCAAAGCTATCAAAATGCAGTAATTTCAAATGTTATTAATAAGCATAATATTTTTCATTGACTTAATGTAGGCAAGGGGGTATAGGAACCAGCAGGACCTGCAGCAGGTCCAGGGCTGGGGGGCCAGTAGCGGCTGGGGGTGGGGGGCAGATATGACCTCCCTGGTCTGGCAAAAATCCCCTCATCCAGGACTGGTCAGGTCCTGAGGATGCCAGACCAGGGAAATTCAATCTGTAATAAGGTTTGTCTAGATAAATCTGTATATGTTGGACTTCCTTGGGTCCGGTACCCTCGGGGCCTGACAGGTCCAAGATGAGGAATTTTGCCAGACCAGAGGAGATCATTTCTGGGTCCCTGCTATCATCCTCCCCACCCCCCCAGCTCTTCTGCCAGACTTCTTGGCTCTCCCTGCAGCCCACCTGTGCCACATGCCGGCTTCTGGCTCCCCACCGCCGCAGTCCAGCTGAGCCATGCACTGGATCCTGCCCCCTCCTCACGGACCAGCTGATCTGTGTATCCCTCCCCCCCCACAGTGCTGGGCTCCTGGCCTCCCCACCCACTGGAGCATGCTGGGACTCTGATCCTGGAACATCCTTTCTGGAACCACGGATGTTGCTAGAACAGAGTGTTCTGGTTTATAGAAGTGCAACCTATAGTGAATTGCTTCTAAAATAAAATTAGATTACAATGTGTACAATAATCACGAAATAATGAGTTAAGAAACATCAGCATAAAACTGGGATGACTACTGTATTACAACACTGAAAATGCAACCCATTAAAAGGAACATTCATCCACTGCAAAGCAAGCACTACATTTCTACTAATATTTTATTAATGTCATGGTGGACTTCATTTCATATTTGCAAGTCAGTACAACTCATTGAAAATCAAGATTCATACACGAAACCATAAGGGTCTGGAAAGTAATATGTAATTAAGTGTGGTTTGAACAGTATGTCAGGCTGACAAATGACAGTTTGGCCAGCGTATATTAAATAGAGTTTTATAAACAGGAACACAGAAAACCAGTAAGCGTTGTGTGTGGCACTAACAGATGCAACTATAATCAAATTTTGTTTGAATTTACACAACTCTTAAACCACAAGTAAAAACGTATGAGATTTATGCTGATGTTAATCTGGATTCTGCCAGGTTATTTATTGATTAGCTATTTGCAAAGAACAGAGCATACCAACTTCTGGTATCCTACTTTTTAATACAACTCACCGATGCCTTCAGTGAAAGCTTCCCAAACATTCAGATTGAAATACCTACTAGGAAATGAAAAAGTAAAGTTATCTGACGCTCTTCTGTTGTAAACTAAGGACCCTGTAGTAACCACTTCCCAGATCTTAGGTTCCCAAGTCATAGTTTCAGCTTGCAGAAGTCACCACACCAAAAGATTGCTGAGGAAAAAGATTTAGATCAAAGGCATGAAATTTTGGCCCTACTGAAAAATCAATTCCCATTATCTTCAACAGGGCCAGGATATTAAAGTCCAGAGGTAAACTATCCAGGAGAGATGTAAGGCACCTCTCTCCATGGAAGATTGTGGTGGGGAACGAACACGTCAAGTTCACTAAGCTTAGTGATTCCCCTTATTTATCGTAAACTGAGGCTGTAATCCTGCACTAACTGGAACAAATGCTGTACAAGCCTCTTTAAAGGGAAAACAAGAAACTGGACAACGGATGGTGAGGTCATTGTTGCTGAAAAGTTTTTTAATCTCTTATCTGGACCAGTTCAGCAAAGCAAATAAGCCAAGGATCCCAATAACTCTACTGAAGCTTAGCTTGAAGTCAGTGGGATTTAAAAATATGCAAATGTGATTTGCTAAACAGGAATGGATATTGGCACTTGGTTAATGCATGTGTAACAGTGTTTTGCTGCATTAGATCCTAAGAACTGTGTGTAGCTAGCCCTGTCTTAGTGGTGCCTTCACGATCTTCATTGCAAAAGTGACATTCTTCACCCATTCTAAACCAGCCAGCAAAGGCAGAGTCATCTCTCAAGGAGAGGTCATGAAGGTCGAATTGTGAGACCAAGTGGAATTCTGTCAGTGAAGATGGGTCCTCTGTTCTCCTAGCAAGGCCAGATTTGGAGTGCAACTTGAGAACAGTGTACTCTAGGGCCATGTCTACACTAGGAAACTAATTTCGAAATTACTAAATTTGACTTGAGAGCTCATGATTTAACAAATTCAAACTAGTGTGTCCTCATTACGGGGAAGCATCAAAATAAGTCCAAGGTAGGCTCCAGTAATGTGGATGCACTTCCTCGGACTTAGAGCCCCAGGAAGCATTTTGGGGAGCTGCGGGAGGCCTCCTGGAGCCCAATAAGTTGGAATTAGTGGAACTGGAGCATCCACACTAATGTTATTTCTGAGGGTATGTCTATACTGCAGCGTTATTTCAGAATTCCTGACATTATTTCGAAATAACAGCAAGCCATTATGTTGAAATGGAGGATTTCTTACTCTGATTCCATGAGGAGTGAGGAAAGTTGAAGGAAGAGTGTTCTTCCTTCGACTTCCTCCTGCGTAGACCACACCAAAAATCGAATTAAGCTATTTTGACTTCAGCTACACAATTGACATAGCCAAAGTTATGTATCTTCATTTAACTTCTGCCCTGCAGTGTAGACATGGCCTAAATTACTATTTTGGAATTAGCGTTATGTCTCGTGAAAAGCAGGAGTACAGAGTTCAAATTTTGTGGCCTGTTATTTCAAAATAACAGGCTTAGTAGTGTGGACACACCACTTATAAATTCGGAATAAGGTCTTAGTGTAGACCAGGGTTAAGAGTTTTGCACAAGGGGAAGATTACACTTCAGATTTTATCACAGAACAGCTTCGGTGTTTGGCTGGTTTTTTGTTTTTCGGAAGGGAGGGGGGGAGGAGTTGGGTTTTTTTAATTCTGACCAGCAGCAGAAGAGTGTTTTTCAGACAAATGCCATTGTGCAGGCTAGCAGAGACTCCTTATTGGGTAACTGATTGTAAATCTGGTAAGTTGCTAGACACTTGATTCTAGCCTTTTCCAGATGATCAACAGGTGAAAAAAGTTTTGAGGAAAGCTGTAGAGAACTTCATGAAAAGTTCAGACTGGATTACCAATTATATGATGTTTGTGATATTTGCAAGACTGAGCCTTAATCATTGTGTTTTAGCCTCACCCCAGGTAAATGGATTTCAGAATACATCCCTGGAGGTGGTCAATAATTTCCATTCTGTACTTTCATTGGCAGGCTACTTGTGTATGCATAGCTGTATTAAACAAAAATAAGAAATCCGCTCCAGTGATATCATGCAGAACTTGCTTATATGCTGCTATCTCCCAAATGATGTGCATGATTCCCCTCTCCAAAATGTTTTCAACGTTCTTTTTTTTCCTCCACTGGGATTCTTATGCACTTTAATTACTGCTGCATCACGCAATTTGTGTAATATTTAGCTTTGAAAATATTTTCAGCTTCTTCCATGCATCATGATTGTAGGAGGGAAAAGAAAACAGAACTTCTACCAAGGAAAAAAAAAAGCTATTTCATTGCTTCTTTTGTTTATATTTAGATATGTTACTGGGGGGGGAGGGGGAAATCGAATAAAAGTAGTTATATGCATGTCCTTGTAAGATCTTACATTTTTTTAAAAGATTTTTGAGACAATGTTGGGAGCTGAGGGAGAGAAAGCTGCAAAGAAAAGATTTCTTGAAGTTGCACCAGTTGCATCCCATCAGTAAACCAATAAAATAAACCACACGCAAGACGCGTTATCTTTATCTTCCCCAAACAATCAAAAGGCTAGATTCATAAAGGAACGTATCAGAAGGGTAACCCCTTCTGTTAGTCTGGATCATACATCTGTTAGTCTGGATCTGCAAAAGCGACAAGGAGTCCTGTAGCACCTTATAGACTAACAGATGCATTCAAGCATAAGCAAAGTCCCACGTCATCAGATGCATGTAGTGGAAATATCCAGAGGCAGGTATAAATATGCAGGCCAGAATCAGGCTAGAGATAACGAGGTTAATTCAATCAGGAAGGTTGAGGCCCACTTCTAGCAGCTGATCTAGAGGTGTGAATACCAAGAGAGGAGAAGTTGCTTTTGTAGTTAGCTAGCCATTCACAGTCTTTGTTTAATCCTGAGCTGATGGTGTCAAACTTGCAGATGAACAGTAGCTCAGCAGTTTCTCTTTGAAGTCTGGTCTTGAAGTTTTTTTGCTGCAGGATGGCTACCTTTACATCTGCTATTGTGTGTCCAGAGAGACTGAAGTGTTCTCCTACAGGTTTTAGTATATTGCCATTTCCTAATATCTGATTTGTGTCCATTTATTCTTTTACGTAGGGACTGTCCAGTTTGGCCGATGTATATAGCAGAGGGGCATTATTGGCACATGATGGCGTATATTACTTTGGTAGAGCTGCAGGTGAATGAACCAGTGATGGTGTCGCTGATCTGGTTAGGTCCTGTGATGGTGTTGATATGTGGGCAGAGTTGGCACCGAGGTTTGTTGCATGGATTGGTTCCTGAGTTAGAGTTACTATGATGCGGTGTATAGTTGCTGGTGAGAACATGCTTCAGGTTGGCGGGTTGCCTGTGGGCGAGGACTGGCCTGCCTCCCAAGGCCTGTGAAAGTGAGGGATCATTGTCCAGGATGGGTTGTAGATCACTGATGAAGCATTGGAAAGGTTTTAGCTGAGGACTGTAGGTGATGGCCAGTGGTGTTCTGTTGGTTTCTTTCTTGGGCTTGTCCCGCAGCAGGAGGCTTCTGGGTACATGTCTGGCTCTGTTAATCTGTTTCCTTACTTCCTCGTGTGGGTATCGTAGTTTCAGGAATGCTTGGTGAAGATCTTGTAGGTGTTGGTCTCTGTCTGAGGGGTTGGAGCAAATGCGATTGTACCTCCGTGCTTGGCTGTAGACTATGGATCGTGTGGTGTGTCCGGGATGGAAGCTGGAGGCACGAAGATAGGCATAGCGGTTGGTAGGTTTTCGGTATAGGGTGGTGTTTATGTGACCATCAGTTATTTGCACCGTGGTGTCCAGGAAGTGGACCTCCCGTGTAGACTGGTCCAGGCTGAGGTTGATGGTGGGATGGAAGCTGTTGAAATCATGGTGGAATTCTTCCAGAGTTTCTTTCCCATCGGTCCAGATGATGAAGATGTCATCAATGTAGCATAGGTAGAGAAGGGGCGTGAGTAGACGAGAGCTGAGGAAGCATTGTTCTAGGTCAGCCATAAAAATGTTGGCATATTGTGGGGCCATGCGGGTGCTCATAGCAGTGCCACTTGTCTGGGAGGTATATATTGTCACCAAATCTGAAATAATTGTGTGTGAGGATTAAGTCACAGAGCTCACCCACCAGCTGTGCTGTGGCATCATCAGGGATACTGTTCCTGACAGCTTGTATTCCATCTATGTGTGGGATGTTTGTGTAGAGAGCCTCTACATCCATGGTGGCTAGGATGGTGTTTTCTGGAAGATCATTGTAGTTGCATTGTAGTTTTCTCAGGAAATCAGTGGTGTCACGGAGATAGCTGGGAATGCTGGTGGCATAGGGTCTGAGTAGAGAGTCCACATATCCAGAGTCCTTCAGTGAGAGTGCCAATGCCTGAGATGATGGGGCGTCCGGGATTTCCAGGTTTGTGGATCTTGGGTAGTAGATAGAATAACCCCGGTCGGGGTTCTAAGGGTGTATTGATTTGTTCCTGTGCTTGTGTAAGGAGTGTCCTGAGCAGATGGTGCAGTTTCTTCGTGTATTCCTCAGTGGGATCTGAGGGAAGTGGTCTGTAGAATTTGATATTGGAGAGTTGTCTGGCAGCCTCCTTTTGGTAGTCAGACCTGTTCATGATAACAACAGCACCTCCTTTATCAGCCTCTTTGATTATAATGTCAGAGTTGTTTCTGAGGCTGTGGATGGCATTGCGTTCTGCACGACTGAGGTTATGAGGCATGCGATGCTGTTTTTCCACAATTTCTGCCTGTGCACGTCAGCAGAAGCATTCAATGTATAGGTCCAGACTGTCATTACGACCCTCAGGAGGAGTCCATGTGGAGTTCTTCTTCTTGTGCTGTCGGTGGGAGGGTATCTGTGTGTCAGTGCGCTGTTCAGTGTTGTGTTGAAAGTATTCTTTGAGTCGGAGACGGCGAAAGTAGGCTTCCAGATCACCGCAGAACTGTATCATGTTTGTGGAAGTGGTGGGGCAAAAAGAGAGTCCTCAAGATAGCCCAGCAGAAGAGTCTGTCCTGAGTGTGTAGTTGGATAGATTGACGATATTGCTGGGTGAGTTAGGGTACCACTGTTGTGTCCCCATGTGGCAGGTAGGATTTTAGCCAGATTACAGTCCTTTTTCCTCTGTAGAGAAGTGAACTGTGTAATGTAGATCTCCTGTCTTATTTTAGTAAAGTCTGTTTGTGTGGAAGGTTGGTTTTTTATGAAAGTCTCCAGATTGGAGAGCTCTTTTTTAATGTTTTCCTGTTTGCTATACAGGATGTTGATCAGGTGGTTCCTCAGTTTCTTTGATAGTGTATGGCATAATCTCTCACTGGTCTGAGCAGTATGTAGATAGCAATGGATTTTTCACCTTCAGTCCATTGGGTATGATGTCCATCCGTTTGCATTTGGAGAGAAAGATGGTATCTGTACTTGTGCAAGTTTCTTCATGAGGTTGATGGATTTCCACTCCATACGGCTAAATGCAGTGCCTTGCATGGTGTCAAGTATCAGAGGGGTAGCCGTGTTAGTCTGGATCTGTAAAAGCGACAAGGAGTCCTGTAGCACCTTATAGACTAACAGATCTATTTGAGCATAAGCTTTCATGGGCAAAGACCCACTTCATCAGATGCATGTAGTGGAAATATCCAGGCCAGAATCAGGCTAGAGATAACGAGGTTAATTCAATCAGGAAGGATGAGGCCCACTTCTAGCAGCTGATCTGGAGGTGTGAATACCAAGAGAGAACAGACACACCTAAAACAAACAAAATGTATCACCAGCTGCCACCTGACCCTGTAGGTGCCAAATTTCCTAGCCACTTAAGTTTCTGCCTGTAGAGTCCCCAAGGTGCATAAGCTTCTGCCAGTGGGAATGCACAAAGCTACTTAAATCCTAATATCACTGATCTGGTCAGCAATCTAGCTGCAAAGGATTCTCAAAATTAGACATTCTACTCATGTGGGCCCTGCCAACAAGAGATATCACAGGAGTGCTCTGAGCTAACCGTGTGAAGGAGTAGTCGATTAGTCGACTACCCAATAAACTGGAGTTTATCTGGTAGCACTATCGACTACTGAATCACTCCCCGCCCTACACTCTTAAAGGGACAGATGCCATGAAAAGACTCAGGCTCATTCTCTGGTCCCCCACCGGGTCACAGGACGACCCTCACGCTGCTCCTCTGCCTTTTTAAAGGGACACAGCAGCGGCAGCCTGTCCGCTTGTCTCAGCACAAGCCAGCTGCCGCTGCTGTGTCCCTTTAAAAAATGCAGAGTGGCAGCGTGAGGGGGTTGGAGGGGTGGCTGCCACTGCTGTGTCCCTTATAAAAGTTCGGAGGGGCAGCATGAGGGTTGTCTTGAGACCCAGCGGGGGACCAGAGAATGAGCCGGCGTCTTTGCATGCCAGCTCCTCTCTGTCCCTTTAAGAGTGCAGAGCAGCAGCTGGGAGTTATGCTCAGACACAGTCTGAGCCAGAAGTGAGGGCTTAAAGCGCCCTTCCTTAATGACTAGTTGAGTAGTCGATGGAAATTCCATCGACTACTCGACTAGTAAATTAATCAATACTTAACATCTTTACTCTGAGCTGGTGTGCATGCAAGTTCCCCAACATACCTGATAGGCCAGTGATTAGGGCATTCCCTGGGATTTAGGACACAAGTTTGATATCTGTTACACATCAGACAGGGTATTTGAACCCAGGCCTCCTCCTTTCCAAAACAGCACCCTTACCACCAAGCTGTGGGATAGTCTAGGGTAGATTTTTCTCAGTTTCTCCTGTTGAAGCTGTGTTGAATAAATTAAATATTTGTAGGAGCAGTAATGTGAGCCTGACTCTCCAACATCCCAGGTAAGTACCCTAACCTCAGAATTTCACTCCTAGATAGCTTAGGCAGCTCCCCATTCAGCTTTCAAGCCTCGGTGAATCTCTTAGGCATCTAACTTTCACTCAGTGGTGTATGGAGAGCCCACCTTGAAGCTGTGAATTCCACAAAGTGGAAGTAACCTATCCCTCAGCATTTTGGCAGAACAGATATACCCTTGGGAATCCTCACTGCCCACATTATAGCACTGCCACAGCAGCACTGGTTTGTGGGCAACGTAGACACATTCTCACCAAGGAAGTGTTCTCCCAGTGATAAAAATCCTACTCCGGACTAGAGGTGGTACCTTTATTTCTGTGATTCAAGTCTCTTGAATCTCAGTTTGACTGAGACTCAAGATATTCCTGATTTCAAAAGGATATCAAGCATTCGAACCCACTTCAAACATTCCGTTTTATTTTAACAGCAGATACCAGTAATGTAAGTATTTGTTTTACCAATTGAAATTGGACTCAATAGAAGTGATATAGATCATAGTAAATGGCTACAGGCATTTAGGGTCATTGTCATGAACATGGACACACATTTGAAAGTTTGTTATAAAAATACCATGAGGCGGAGATAGCTATAATTATTAAAAAATACAACCCTCCATCTGTTATAAGTGAGAATCTCCATCATTGTAAAACATTCAGAAATTAAACTGATAGCCCAGAAAATGAGCTCAAATTAAGAATATCTGAATAAAAGAGCAGGAGTGGAGAAAGGAGAAATTAAGGCCTTGTCTACATGTGGAGGTTTAAACCAGATTGATTTGATTAATGAGATTCTTTCAGTGAATTATGAACAACCTCAGGACTAATCATTCCCAATTCAATGTATGGTTTGATTCATTTTAGAGGACATCTATTACCTTATTAGAATCTTTGTGTCAGAGTCTCTCCAGGAATTATTTGAGCATGAAAGATGACATGACTCAAGCTTAGAATCCAAGCAGCCAACCAGCCACAAATTAGACGAAACAAGGGCACTAATTACAAGTAAAATAATCATGGTGGCGATTGGCCTTATATACTTTTAAACATTATTAGATACACAAACTATAACCATAGCCCCTCAGATTTTCCATCATTAGTCGACCAATTTCTTGGCAATAATCACATTAAAATGTACTCATTGGAAAGGATAGTTCTTTAACCTACAATAGTTATACAATGTGACAAATGATATTACATTAGAGAATTAGAACTTATTTTAGAAAGCGCTTTGTAAATGTTATTTCCTAAAGAACATAGGCTCTTTTTCCATGAGTTAAACAGGGCACTTTGGGACCTAAAACATGAGTCACGTTTTTAGAAGCTATGTTGAAAGAAGCTCACCAGAAAGAAATGGATAACACTTTTATTAGCGTTAGTAATTTTATATTGTTCTTTTAGGTAAAACATTCCTCTGACTACACTGAAGTGTAACTGTTCAGTGATATGATGGATGCCCTTCTTAAAGTTCTGCTACCAAAAAGCAGATATCTTTATCCCTTTCCTTAATCATTAAGCCCTGGTCTACACTAGAGAGTTATTTCAAAATAACTCCCCTTATTTGAAAATAACAAGTGGAGCATCCATACTACCAAGCCCATTATTTTGAAATAAGGGGCTGGTTATTTCAAAACAACAACTCCTTTCCACAACAAACACTTATTTTGAAATAGTTATTTCAAAATAGTGGTAGTGTGGATGCTCCACTGCTGCTCTTTCGAAATAACTACTCCCCAAAGTCATTCAAAGTAATTACTCACCAGTGCTTCCTCGGGCTCTACGTCGAGGTAGCGTGTCCACATTAAGGGAGCCTGCCTCAGACTAAATTTCAAGGCTTCCCTGTAGTATGGACATGCTATTTTGAAATAGTTATTTCAGGAGTTTTTAGAAGTAAGTTATTTTGAAATAATTTCCTAGTGTACACATGCCCTAAGAAGCTAGCATTTTCTGAACTTCCACAAACACATGAAGGTAATAAGGTCTATAATGGATAATCAGAGGGTCTTTATGTGAACATATTTGACCTTTCAATGGAATACAACATACCTTGCATTTTTGAGCTGAATAAACACTGTTAGAACTTTAACAAGCAGGCAGAATTTCTCATATTCATTACTTTTCCACTGAATGCATCATATCACAGTTGATAGTTTATTTTAAGCCTACCATGTGTGTCAAGTTCTTTTGATCGGTCTCCTTAATGGAACTGTTTACTATTGCATCCCCCACAAGGCTTGGCTTCTTAGCCACCTAGGTGCTCTTATCAGTAGCACCCTGCAAACCAGCAAATCTCCATTTAATATCCATGGGTATCCGCATCCCGGGTATGGATGTGGATATCCACAGCTCATTTTTGCAGAAATGGATACACATTTTTATCTAGATCCCTGCAAATGTGTGGGTATCCCAAGATTATTTTTGCAGATGCAGATACTAATACTAATATTGTATCCATGCAGGGAAAGCTCTGCTTATCAGCTCTTGTCCCATGAATCTGAAGGCCTTTAGAAAAAAAAAATTGAGATCTATATGCCTACTATTAATTCACTGACAATTCCTCAAAATTGAGGATTCAGCAAAAGCTAGTATTCCATTTCATTCACCCTTCATTTAAATGTAGATATTACATACATCCTATCATAAGCTGAAGCTCATGTCTGTAAGGGATCTTAAAGCCTCCATAATCAAAAAAGTGTTTACTCTGATTTCTTTATTTATCTTTTCCCTCTGGTTGACAAAAGGCTAGCATTCAATTTTCCCTTGAAAGTGATTAACATTGCATTACCAAGTCTACATTCAGAGGAAATCATTTTTCAAGTCAACTGCATGAAAATCAACAAAAGGATTCCCACTCCCCACCATACACACCCTCCCAGTGGAAACTGAAGAGTCACAGAGAGCAATAACATAGCAAACTAAAAAGTATATACTGCCATTTTCTAGCTCCGTCTTTAAGAAAGCATTAACAGTAAAAAGCAATATGCAGTGGGTGTCTGCACTAGGACTCGAGTACATTAACCATTATTCAAAAACCTGTGGATAGTTCTTCACTGGAAGATATTATCCTTTCAAATAACCTAGTGCAGATGGTCATGTCTCTACTACTGACAGGTAAACTGCAGATCTAATTTAAATGAGCAGAGATCAATTTGATGCATTATATACTCAGTCCAGAGTACTGCAGAAAAATACCAGAAAATATTTTGCACTAACTTACAGCCATTCTCCTTGCATAGCTCCTATTAAGGTCAATGAGCTCTGCATGTGGAAGGCCTGCCAGAATGGTTGGTACAAAAAAGATCACAAGTTAGCCAATGGCTTTTTGGCGAGAACTCCCTGTGGCACTTTCTGTGCTGCAGCTCTGAAGAGGCACAGCACAGAAGGCACAGCCCCAAGAGAAAGGGGACCAAGAGTGGTTTCTTTGTGCTATGAGAGTTGTGGGCTGCTGCAGGGGCCAAAAGAAACTCTGGCACAACTCAAAGGAACCTCAGGGCTGCTTTAATTGTTGGCATTCTCTCCATACCTGGATGTGTTTTGAACTGCAGCTCAAAATAGGTATAGCGCTGAATAGTATTGGCACATCCCTCTCGCTCCATTCAGGCTCAGCTCCACCACAAATACCATCTAATCCCTCCCTATCCAGCAGGGAAGGGGAGCAGAGGCCCCTTTACACAGATGCCACACTTGGCAAAGTCTCCCATTGGTCCCTTGAAACCTTATTTATGGCTCTTATAGAGTGGCTTATAGAGGGAAGAGCAAGAGCCAGAATCAGCCTGAGTATATCTTCCCTTACTGATCTAGGAGACAAATAAAATATAATAAGGAAATTCAGATTCTAAATTGAGAAGTGCTACAAATATCAGTGTGGAAAGAAATTGCAGTTGGATTTAGAATTTAAAAAAATAGACAGAAAGAAAGTTTATCATTGGAAAAAGAAAATGAAATGCAAATGCTCAATGGAAGAGAAACACCACGAAAGCAGTAATGCTGAAAGAGACATAGGGATGATCATGGTAGCAAAAAGGTACACTGCAACTTCAGGTCACATATGCAAAGGCAGCATACACCCAGTAGAGTGACAGTAGCTATCTATGCATAGTTCTGGCGGTACTGCACCTGGAACTGGGAGTTCATTTCTGAGAAACCGGAGCTCCCACTAAACGTTTACTCCCGTCGGCCTCCCTCTGTGAAGACGGAGCTAAATTTGGCTTAAGGTAAGCCAACTCCAGCTACATATTTTATGTAGCTAGAGTTGTGTACCTTACTCCGACCTTCCAGGTCAAATGTAGACCTGGCCAAAGAGTATTAAGTGGCTTTTTTGGGAGAATATATAGAGAGAGGTAAATGTAAATTCTCCATCTCTAGTTATACTAAACTCCTGCCTTTAGAGGTCATATCCTGAAGAGTATTCTGTTGTCTGATGATCACCTGTTACATGAAGCCAATATCAAAATTTTTATTCGGAATCAGAGATAGTTGTGTGTTTTTAACCACAGAGAAGACTCAGTTGTAAGTTTTGAAGAACAAACACCCATTAGAGCCCAAGGATGAAGTTAAGGTGATCTAGGGTAAGCTTTTTAGTATGTTCTTTTATAGTTTTAGTGGTTTTTCTGTGTAATGCTTTCACTTTAAAAGTAAAAATGCTTGTTTACAAAGAGCTGTGTCATAACTTAAAACTATGGGCAATTATACTGTTCATAAGCATTGAAGAAAAAACAGTATACCTGCTGTATATAGAAGCAGAGCAAACTGTATATTCATAGAGTAAAATTAACTAGAAGTGGGCTGGTCACATAGGTCTAGATCAGTGGTCATCAACCTGGGGCCGGAAAGTCACGTGTGGCCCACTGGGGTTGTGTGTGTGGCCCCACAAGACATTTTGTTTGCTGCTGCCCTCACACATGGGTCCCAGATTCTGCTGGTTATCATCCATGTAGTTTTTTTCCCCTGCTGGTATCACAAAAGTGACACACATATAAAGAAAAGGCACATGAAGGGAGATATGTGCTGATGGCACGCAATGTTGTGAAAGTTATGTGCTCCCTCTGCATCCAGTCAAAGCACTGCTATAGTTCAGTCAGCACAACCCACAAATTCTAGGTATGCAAGCGCAGTTAGCAAAACTAAACGATTTGGAGTGACCATCTTGGTAGGAGGGCCACTCACACAGCCCTCTCACTAATGTAGGTTGCCCCTCACTGGTCTAGATCATACAAGTGCAGTTCTGTGACATGGAGAGATGTGCAGAGCTACACCACTACAGAGGAAATACCAGGAAGCATTCTGCCTCTGAGAAACTGGATCCATTCCTGGTGTTTTCTAGTACATGAGAAGTAGATAAGGCATACCTGCCAGCACCCCAGTATAGCAAGCCTATATCAAGGGGAGGGGTTCAATTCTGGCAAGCTCCAATGAGACACACGCAAAGAACTGGTTATTATTTTGATTGTAGTAGGCAGCATCCAGTGCATGCCAAGTGCTTCCTAAACATAAAGAACCATAGAGCACACACTTCGTAGTCATCTTCAGCTAAAGGACATTGGTAAGTTAAATGATCTTTTTTCTGCTCTCTCCTTCCGGACAACACTTGAATATTGAGTTCTATTGTGGGCCATTCAGTTTTCTTTATATCTGTGATGCTTTAACACTATGAAAATTATATATGTAATAAAGTTTTTTACCATAATTAATGCACTACCCTTGATAAAGAGGAATTTCACATTACGTCCAAGTCAGCAGTAGGTGGAGAAGAAGGAATAGTGTTTATTCAAAAAGCAGTTTTCTAGGCCTGATATTTTTGATCCTCCCTTAGTAAGGTACACATACTGGATACAATTGCAATGTTCTTCATTACTACAGTCAAATGAATAATTTGCAACTGAAACTATTCACAAAATTCAATCTCTTTTTCTGCTCATAGAATATATACAAGCAGATAGCTCTCTCAGATTTAGTTATTATTCAGAAATATGACAACTTCTCAGAATGTATCAACCCAAATAAACTGTAAAATAAAAATAGAGGTTATCTAAAAGAAGTAGTTGTTCATTTAATTAAAAGTTTTAGCTAAAATGTACATTGAAAATTTCTGGTTCCCCTTCTCCCTTTCTGTCCTTGTTCATTCCCCCAATTTTCATTTTGCCACTGCACACAGGGCAGAGAAGAGGGAGAAAGGTTAGCTTTTCTGTTTTCCCTTTTCTGAAAAAAAGTTATTCCAACTTCTATAAAAATTTAAAGGCAATACTATTTTTTTCAAAAGACGTAATTTAAATAAAATCAGTTCTTTTTATGTAATGTCAAAGGGGAAGGGAGAGGGGGGAGAGACAAAGAGCAGTTGCCCTGGGCCCAGGGCTATCAGTCGCCACCACTGATACTGTGGCAGTGGGAGCAGACTGAGCCTGGGCCATATAAATCGCCACTCTGCACAGCTCTGATGGTGGGGGGAGGGCCCAGCATCTCAGTCTGGTGGCGCTGAGGACTGGCTGCACACCTCCACCCCTTCCACCCCCATCACATCTTGCCTGGGGGATCATGGATGCTGTCAGCCCCTCAGTGAGTAGCTTTCTGCTAATACTCAGTACTAGATATTTTGCACCATGTGGCTTAGTGATAGTTGGTCAGATAAGAGCACATAGGGTTGCCAACTTTGATTAGGCTTTGGTTTCTGATCTGCAAGAGTAAATACCCACTCCCAGTACTATTTTTCATGGAAAGAGAAGAGAGGGATCAAGCACACCCAAAATTATTAATTTACATGAGGAACCATTGTGTTATATTAAATCTATGTTTTTTAAAACAATATGGAAAATGGAGGGTGGGGTGCCAAAATGAATGCACACATCTCAAAAATTAACCTGGGGCAGCTAATGAAATACATTAAATGACAATAGTGTCCATGACTATCTTGTTGCCAGGAGCATTATGGTAAGTTGACTCCCAATGATAGAGGAAAGGAAACAGAAGTCCCATAGATGCAGACACAGGCAGTAAAATACAGGTCATGCTTATACTTACCAGTCAGTAACTCTTTTCACATACCGTATCCATTGCCCTTTCTAGTCCTTGTCCCCTGTATTGTTCATTGCTCATTTGTTAAACCATGTTGAAAGCTAGAAAATAATTGAGACAGAAACACTACATGAAATATTCACTGGAGTCCAAGCAAGTTTTGCCATCTACTTCAGAGGGGACAAAATTATCCGCTGTCATTTGTCAGTAGATACTTTGCTTCAGATACTATAAAAGTATTAAATAGAAACAGGAAAAGCTGTGTCCATCTTTCTAAACATTTTCTCCAGGTGGGATTCAGGATAGAGAAAAATATTCGAGCATCAATACAAACAGATGTTTTAAAAGTTCCATTTCAGCATTTATAGGCATGACAAATTATTACTGCCATTTTACAGCTTGGTGATCTTTCAAACAGATTGAAAGCAGCACAACCATGACATTGCTTTCATTTTGAGAGGAAGTCACTGAACTGTCCTTGGCTGCTGGACCCATTCACTCTCAGAATGATAGATCTTATTAGTAGCAACAATAACAAAACCCAAACATTTCCAGTTGCTTGATATAGGGTTCAATTCCTCCCTGTACAACACTAAGCGTGAAGGAAATACACGAATATCATTTCTGTTCTCAGGTACGGCTGTAAAATCTCTCTTGAAGTCAGTGGAGTAAACCAGCGTAACCAAGATCAGAACATAGCCTGAAATGTCACCATTCCATTAAGTTGGAACATGGCAAGTTCTGATAAGATATTGATGTGAAGGAAAGATGAGTTTTCCAAACCCACTAACTTTATATGTTATAAAACCACAGGCCTTCCACAGACAGCTCAGAGACCTGAAAGTAAAAAAGAATAGTGCTGGAGATTATGTTTGAGGAGGAAAGGAATAAGGCTACCCAATTTGGGGACAGACTCCCCCATCTACTGGCTACTTTTGCCTTACAACCAGTTGCAGCCTCCTTCCAACTGACAAAATGAATGGATAATACAGCTGACAAGTCACATAACCATGTATAGCTTTTCTAGTCATGATGGTTACCCATGCTTCTCCCCCTTCAACCGAGTCACACATTGGTTGGTCAATAGATTAACATTATTCAGGGCTCAGTAGAAGTCACCCTTGCTTAGTAATGCTTTATGTACATTTGAAATTAAATGTACAGTTTTCCTCTTACCCAAAGAAAATTCTCCCTTACTTACCAGTTCCATCTCTTATGAAACCATACCGAACTCAGTTGATGTGACCATGCCAGTCAGGAAAAATATATGTTGTTCTAAAAATATATAGTAGTTCTAGTGCCCTAGGAAATTTAGTAGACGCCTTCATTTCATGCATCCAAATATCTAAGAAGAAAGATGATAATCTGAATAGAACAGGATGGGAAAAATACCAGTTGTCCATAACTGTTAATGTAGTCTGATTTGACTAGGAAATCTAAAGACGAGGGTGGATTTCTCCATTCCCCCAAAACCAAGATTACTGAATTTTCATCGTGTGTCCATTTTTCAGAGGGAATTAGCAACAAAATTCACTTCCAGATTTTCTAAATAGTAATCTGGTGTATTCAAATCTGGAGAGTTGGTTCAGACCACCTCCAATAAAATTTTGATGCTAAGAAGTCCTTTGTTGAAGTGAAGCTACATATTTATGATCACGTCCAGTCATTTAGAAAGTAGGCTGTATGGGCATCAATATAATTATATTCTTCCCCCTCATACATAGTCTTTTAGACATATTCCAAATTCAGTTATGCCAAACCTGTGGACTTCAGTCCCAGCAACTATTGCTAATAAGAAAGATCCTGACTCCTGCTTTGTATTTTGTATAAGGATTTACTTAAAGTTTCTGGAGTGCTACTTACAATAATTGAAAGCTCCACTACCAAGTATACACAGACACTATAATGAAGCAGTATTGTGTTAATTTTGGTTTAGACAACCGACACAATGATATTCCACTAGCCCCAAATTCATACGTGAGAAGCAGCCCAGATTGGAGGGCATTTGACATATCTACATGGCAAGTCCTTTCAGTTTTATATTTTCCTCTCTCCACCCCCAGAATCTTTCATGGTTTGCAGAACCCTTAACTTCAAAAGATACAGCTACTTGTTCTATAACTGATATTCTTCAAGATGTGTTGCTCATCTCCATTCAACGTAGATGTGTACGTGCCTGCCACTTGCACCGGTGCTGGAAGTTTTCCCTAAGCAGTACCAGTAGGGGCCGGGGTCCCCAGCAGCCCCTGGAGTGGTGCATGCATGCCACAGTATATAGGGCGCCCCCAGTCCCTCCATCCTCAATTCCTTCTTGCCGGAACTCCGACATAGGGGAGGAAGGTGGGAGGTCGAATGGACGTCAGCACCACATCTTGAAGAACACCATTTACAGAACAATTAACTGTCTTTTCTTTGAGTGCTTGCGCATGTCCATTCAACATAGGTGACTGTAAACAGTATCTACAGAGGTGGATAGGAGTTATGAGGATGCAGACTGCAGTATAGCTCTGTCAAATGCAGCAGCATCCCTGGCCTGCTGTGTGATGGCATAATAAGACACGAATGTATGTGCCATGAATGATGTTGCTGCTCAACAAATGTCCAGGATCATGATGTGCACAAGGTAAGTGTGAGCGTTGGTGGAGTGGGCCCTAATCAGCTCCAGTGGCTGGACCCCTGCCAATTCATAGAACATGAGGATGCAGGAAGTGATCCATTTGGACAGTCACTTGGAGGAAAAAAATCGGGGAACCCCTCCCATGTTCCACATAGGCCACAAAAAACTGCATGGATCTGCGAAAGACACATGTCCTCTCCAGGTAAAAGACCAGATCCCAGTGCACATCCAATGTATGAAGGCACCTCTCCTCATTGTTCACATGAGACTTGGGGTAGGAGACCAGTGGAAAAATGCCCTAGTCCATGTGGAAGATGAGGACCACCTTAGGGTGAAAGGCTGGATGAGGCCACAGTTGGACCTTATCCTTGAAGAACCAGGTATATGGCAGTTCCAGTGTCAGTGCTCAGAGCTCCAACACCTGGGTAGCTGAACTGATGGTGATCAAGAAGGCTACCTTGAAGGAGAGCAGCAACAAGGGACACATGGCCAGGGGCTCAAATGGAAGTCCTATGAACCACACCAAGACCAGATTCAGGTGCCACTGTGGGAGAGGGTCTCTGGCCTGTGGGTAGAGTCATTCCAGGCCTCTCAGGAACTGGGAGGTGACATCATGGGAGAATACCAAATGACCTTGCATGGGCAGATGAAATGTGGAAATAGACACCAGGTGGACTTTAATGGTGGCCAGAGCAAGGCCTTGCCGCTTCAGGTAGAGCTGGTAGTCCAGGATTTCCTGAAGGGAAGCCTTGGCCAGGACAACCTGCCATTGTTGCGCCCATACTGAGAAACGAGTCCATTGGCAGCGTAGGTGGATTGCATGGAGGGCTTTCAAGACTCCAGGAGAACCCTCTGAAAGTTGCCCAAACATACTAGCCCCTGGGAGTTCAACCACAGATGAACCATGCCATCAGAGAGAGCAAGCTGAGGTTCAGGTGGAGTAAACGCCGTTGGTCCTGGGAGAGCAAGTCTGGTCTCAGTGGCAGCCGCCTGGGAGCGCAGGACATCAGGTTCATTAGTGCCCCAAAACAATGCTGGCAAGGTCAGGCCGGTGCAACAAGGATCATCTTTGCCTTGCCCCTTTTGACTTTTTGCAGGATTTTGTCCATGAGAGGAATCAGAGGGAAGATGTAGAGGAGACCCCCTCTGACCACCGGTACAGGAATGCATCCAGAAGAGAGCTCCACTCGAGGCTGAACCAGGAGCAGAACTGGCTGCATGTCTCCTGCTGTGAAGAGGCCCACTAGGGGAGAGCTCCAGTCGTGGAAGAGGGAGGCAGTCACCTTGGGGTGAGAGCCCACTCGTGAGAGGGAGAACTCTCTGCTGAGACTACCTGAGATCTCATTCCAGACTACTGGGAGGCGACGGGCTTCTAGCATGATCCCATACAGGACACAAAACTTCAAGAACCTCAATAGCTTCCCTTATAGAGCTCTGGGAAGTGAGCCCTCTCCTTGCCTGTTATGTAGTACATGGTGGTGGTATTGTCTGTGAGGACGCCACCACCCTGCCTAGGAGGTGAGGGAGAAATGCCCATATGCGTTCCTGATTGCCCTAAGCTCTTTTATGTTTACGTGGAGTGATCTCTCTGGAATAGATCACATGCCCTGAGTGTGAAGGGTCCCCATGTGGGCCCCCCCAACCGCGATCTGAAGCATCGGCTACTAGGTCTCTCAAGTGCAGTTGAGGATGGTAGGGGATGCCCAACATGACCTGGTCTGGGCTCGTCCACCAGGCCAGAGCTGACAGAACTTAGGGTGGGACCATTACCACAGTGTGTCTTACTGGTACATACACCAAGGCCATCCACAGTTTGAGGGGCCTCACTTAGAGCCTGGCCAGGGGCACTACATATGTGCAAGCAGCCATATGCCCAAGAATCTGCAGGCACTCATGCTCTGGTCATGGGGATATCCACTAGCTGCCAAATGAGGGCTAACAGAGCCTTGAATCTCTTGAGGGAGCAATACTCTGCCTGTGGTTGAGTCCAGAACCGCTCCTATGAATTCTATCCTTTGAGTTGATACAAAGAGGGAATTTCTCATTCATCAGCAGGCCGAGCCGGCAGCACATGTCCAGGAGGAGACATATTGCACTGGATCTTCCATCTCAACTGGGCCTTGAGGAGCCAGTCATCCAGGCGAGGGTACACCTGTACACCCTGATGCCTCAGATATGCCACAACCACTGACACTCACTCGGTGAAAGCCATGGGGGCTGTAGATAAGCCAAAGGGCAGGACAGCAAATTGGTAGTCGTTTTTTCCCCACAACAAGTCACAGGAAGCGCTTGTAACCTTTGAAGATGGTAATATGGAAGTATGCATCCTTGAGGTCAAGGGTTGCATACCAGTCCCTGGGATCCAGGTCGGGAATGATCGTGGCCAGCAAGACCATGCAAAACTCGGGTGGAACAAATATTTGTTGAGGCCCCACAAGTCCACTACAGGGCATAGGCCCCCTTTCATCTTGAGAATCAAAAAGTAGTGGGATTAGAACCCTTTGTTCTGGAACTTGGGTGCTACCCTCTCCCACCTGGAGCAAATGAGAGAGCTCCTGCTCAAGAAGAAGCTCACGAGAAGGGTCCCTGAAGAGGTAATGGCGGTGGAAGAGAGCTGGAGGGTATAGCCATGCTGGACAATAGCTCGTCATATCCTCATTTCTCACGTGCAGACCTAGGGGGAATTTGGAGCACTCTCCTCTTGGACACTAGAGGAGAGTGTGATCAGACCATGCCAGGAGATCGGGGGCCAAACAGCGGTTTACCCCTGTGCCAGGGCCCTGTCAGGGTCAGGAGCGATACCGGCATGGCACTTATGTCCTGCGTGGCCTGGAAGGCCTCTGGCTAGGGTTGCCAAGTGTCCGGTTTTGAACCGGACAGTCCAGTATTTGAGCTTTCTGTCCGGAAAACAAATTGAGAAAATACCAGACATATAAACATCCGGTATTTTCTAATTAAGTAAGTTTTATGATCATCATGTTATGACGTGACTTGTGCACGAGTATTTTTGCTCACTCTCTAGGCCTGCGCTATGCGCTACTATGCCGATTCACTGCTTGGATATAAGTATCAGTACGCCGTTGCATACTCCCTGGCTGGTAGACACACACACAAGATTCGTGCAAGCAGCCATATGCCCAAGAATCTGCAGGCGCTCATGCTCTGGTCATGGGGATATCCACTAGCTGCCATCTTTCTCGTAAGGAATATTTGTCCTTTGTCTAGCTTTCATCTTTCTCGTAAGGAATATTTTTTCAGCAAAGAACCTGCTGCTCCAAATTTATTAAAACTGGTTCAGTATTCTGTTTCAATTCCTGTGTCAAATGCCGGTGTGGAAAGAATTTTTAGTGTCACGGGTAATCTATGGACTGATGAACACAACAGATTGAGTGTTGAGTCACTAAGAAGTCAATTTTGTGGTTTTTTAAATATACCTTTCACTTGTTTGGAAGCAAAAGATAAGTTTTTGAAAAATAAAAATAAAAAAACTGATAAAAGCCACACAATCTAATGTAAAATATACGATGTAATGTAGATTGTCATCAATAAACTTCCCATATCATGTATATATTTTTTTGGTCGACAAATTTTTATCACGTGTGTCCAGTATTTTTGTTGAAACCATCTGGCAACCCTACCTCTGGCGGAGGGGCTAGTCACTCTTCTGCCCCTTATCCTTATGAGGGGACTTAGCTAGGCCTGCAAGGAAGCTCGGTAGAGACGAGGCCTTGGGCATCGACCGGTGCCGAGCCATCAACAGCCGACAATGTGCTGTGCACCAAGGCACCGATATTTAGTTTGACCACTGATCCTGTAGAGCAAGTGCAGACTCCATCAAGAGCACTCTAAGAGCACTCTTTAATAGTTCTGCGACGGAAGGACCTGCAAAACGTGACACTTGTCCAAGACATATCCTTCCCCCAGGCAATGAAGGCAGTCAGCATGCAGATCATTGACTGGCATGGGCCTGCAGCACAAGGTGGAGGTTTTGAAACCAGGGATCAGAGACTGCCCCCTTCCCCAGATAGAGTCTCTTTAGAAGAAGTTCATCAATTTACAGGTACTTAGCAGTTTATTTAGAACTACCAACAATGAAAAGTTAGTGCTTGCTGCAGCTAAACCTGGAACACACTGTTTCAAGTACCATCACTGGTGGTAAGAAGGAACTGAGGGAGGGAGGGGCCAGGGGCACCCTATATTGTGCAGCATGTGTGCTCATGGACATGGGGGGGGAGTAGGGACCCCAGCTCCTCCAGGTAGTGCTTAGGGAAAAACTTCTGGCACCGGTGCACATGGCAGGCACACGCATTATGTTGAATGGACATGAGCAAGCACTCTAAGAAGAAACAGCATTTTCTCTCACAGTTTCAGACATTAATTTAAAAAAAGGAGCACTCGTGTTCTATAAAACAGATGGTACATGTGGCCAGTAAGATGGAGAGAGTGGATTTGTGACTTTATTTGTCAAAAGGCATTACCTAGGAGGTCATCCATATAAAGCACTTTGTTAATTAGCTCAACCTCTCTCTCTCATGGGTAGACGGCTATCCCCTAAGCAATGTCATAATTCATTAGAATTCAAAATTATCTTGATGAATTGGTCTGAAATCAGTACCATGAAATTCAATAAAGAGAAGTTGAAACTATACTTAGGGGAGAAAAATCTAATGCACAAATCCAAAATAACTCTTAGGCAGTAGTAGCAGAAAAAGATATGGGAAGTTATAGTGGATCACATAAAAGTGTCAATGGTGTGATGATGCTGCATAAAAGGCCAGTGGCCAATCTGGGATGTATTAAGAAGTGTTATATGTAAGACACAGGTGGTAATTCTTTCATTCTTCTTGGCACCGATGAAACCTCAGTAGAGTACAGCATCCAGTTTTGGGCATCATACTTTAAGATAGATGTGAACAAACTGTAGAGCACCCAGAGGAGAACACCACAAATAAGAACATTAGAAACATGACCTATTAGGACAGGTTGAAAGAACTGGGCACGTTACATCTAGAGACACCCCCCCCCCCCCCAAAAAAAAAAAAAGCAGTGAAAAAACTTCTTTAAATATGCTAAAAATTCTTTTAAAGAGGATGATGATCAATCATTCTCTTGACCCACCAAGAGTAGGGCAAGAAGTAATTGTCTAAGATTGCAGCAAGAGACTTAGGTTAGATATTAGGAAAAGTGTTCTAAAATACAACAGATAGGTACTGGAATAGATTACTTCTGAAGGTTGTGGAATCCCCAACCTAGCTGGTTTTTATGAATGGATTATGCAAACTTCTGTCTGAGATGGTCTGGTACACTTAATCTGGCCTCAGTGCAGAGGGATGGACTAGATGACCTTGTGAGGCCCCTTCCAATGTTACATAATAAATAAATAATAATAATAATAGACTAGCATGTATTCTGCTTTTTCCCCCTAAATGCCAGGTGTCAGAAGTGTATGCACTAAATAAAAGTAATAGACTTCAATGGACTTTATCAAATTGTACTTGTTTAAGATATATTCAGATCTGGGGTAGTGACACAGGAATGCCTCTCTGGGAAAGTGCTATTGTCATTTACCAGCAAACAATCCATCCTGCTCTTTAACATGAGGAAAGGGAGAAGGGAAGGAATTAACTGAAAAGTTTTGTCTCTCTTGGGATGTCCACTGTTTTTCCACACAGACCCTTCTGGGAGGCAATGACACCAACTCAGATCTCCTATGAGTGTGGCCTATAAGAAAGGTAGAGTTCAGCATCTGTGGGATCATTTGAGAATAGTTATATAGTCCCATTCTTCAGACCTCTGCTTTAGGAAGCTATTATATTCCAACCTGCAGGACGTACTCCTGGCCATTTGACCTTTTATTATGCAAGTTAAAATGAAATTCCGAGGCATTGCTCAAGCTGTTTCTTGATTCAGCCCCAGCCACCATAGTTATGTTGTGCTGAGTTCTAACCTAGCAGCTGATGAAAGAGACCACTACATAATCATTATCATGGGGATGAACGACAGACACTTTTTGTCTCCTTGCAGAATCTCCATGACCACATTTCCCTAGTTTTCCTTCACTGTTTGACTCCAATTTTCCCTGTGCATATACCCCATAATCACAGGAATACAAAATCACCTCAAGAGGGCCAATTCAAGCATTTGTAAGATTATTCTTCCCTCTACCCAAATCCATTAATTTAGAGTGGCATTGGTGGACAGACAAGGTGCAATAGAGGGTTAGGAGTCAGCACTATGATAGGAGAGCTCGGATAAAAAAAAAAAAAATCTTGTCAGGGAGAAAAAACATCACAGAATGCAGGACTGGATGACAAGACAGTAGGGCTGATGGCAAAGAAAGTGGGAGGGGAGTCCAAGCATGTGCAAGAAACACAAAACGAATACAGCTGAAAGGTAGCCTGCAAAACATATCAAACCACTTTAAAAACATGGCGCTAAATCCCTATTGTAACCTGTTTATTTGGGGGCATTCAACACATTTTTATGCGTGTTTGATTTTTCTTAAATAGTATGTGTTTTATGGCCGCAAGTTAAGGAACAATGCAAAGTAATTTTTATGTTGTTCATTGATTCCTGAAGATATGAGTTATTATAAACAGACTAGGATGTTTTGGAATCATGCCAGTGTCATTATTAAACAATTGACATTGAAAATGGTTTGTTATGAACAAACTGAGGCCATTTTTTAAAAATGTGAACTTGAAGTGTTGTACAATAAAGATTTGATTTTACACCACACAAATATACTCCAATTGAGACAATGCCAAGTTTTAATGATAATTTCTCTCAAGAGCTGCTTAACAATCTACAGGTGAAGGCTCATTATACAACAGAAAGCAACGCAGCTGCTGTGTGCACATTTTTTATATTTCAATTATACTGTTTTGACCTTTACCTGGTATTTGCTAAATGCCTCTTGATTTATATTGTTATTACACTATGGTTGGGCAACAAATTATATAAATCCTTGTGTGACCTATATCATTTTAGTTTTAAAACTGAAACCCTCCTAATTCTCCTTCTTAGACTGCTCAGAGATACAGAACTAATCCTAATAAACATTAATATAAACAAATTTTAAAAGGAACTTCAACTAAACACTTATTACATTAAAGTAATGGAGAAACAAATATTCTATTAAGATAATTGTAGCTTAAAATAAACCAAATGAACTTCTATGAATTTTAAAGTCAAGTTACTTAAGAGAATTATAGATAATCTGAAATTTACGTGGTCAAGAATTATCTGCAGTAATGTGCGTATGACATCACATGTGATCTCACATTTAATACACATGAACTAGAGTACCTTGTATTAAAGGAGGAGATTGACATAAGAGGCATCACAGAAACCTGGTGGAATGAGGAAAATCTGTGGGACACAATCATACCGGGATATAAAATATATCGGAAGGATAGAGCAGGCCGGCTGGGTGGCGGAGTGGCACTATATGTGAAAGATAACGTAGAATCAAATGAAATAAAAATCTTAAATGAATCAACATGTTCAATAGAATCGCTACGGATAGTAATTCCATGCTCCAATAATAAGAATATAGCAGTAGGGATACATTATCGACCACCTGACCAGGACAGTGATAGTGACATTGAAATGCTAAGGGAGATTAGAGAGGCTACCAAAATAAAAGACACTATAATAATGGGGGATTTCAATTATCCCCATATTGACTGGGTACATGTCACCTCAGGAAGAGATGCAGAAATAAAATTTCTCAATAGCTTAAATGACTGCTTCTTGGAGCAGCTGGTACAGGAACCCACAAGGGGAGAGGCAATTCTTGATTTAGTCCTGAGCGGCATGCAGGATCAGGTCCAGGAGGTAACTATTACAGGACTGCTTGGGAATAGTGACTATAACATAATAACATTTAACATTCCTGTGGTGGGAAGAACACCTCAGCAGTCCAGCACTCTGGCATTTAATTTCAAAAAAGGAAATTACACAAAAATGAGGAGGTTAGTTAAACAGAAATTAAAAGGCACAGGGACAAGAGCCAAATCCCTGCAAGCTGCATGGAAACTTTTTAAAGACACCAATATAGAGGCCCAACTTAAATGTATACCCCAAATTAAAAAACATAGCAAGAGACCTAAAAGAGAGTCACCGTGGCTTAACCACCATGTAAAAGAAGCAGTGAGGGACAAAAAGGCATCTTTCAAGAAATGGAAGTCCAATTCCAGTGAGATAAATAGAAAGGAACATAAACACTATCAAATTAAGTGTAAAACTGTAACAAGAAAAGCAAAAAAAAAAAGATTGAGGAACAGCTAGCCAAAAACTCAAAAAACAATAGCAAAATGTTTTTTAAGTACATTAGAAGCAGGAAGCCTGCTAAAAAACCAGTGGGTCCCCTAGACAATCGAGATACAAAAGGAGCAATCGAGGACGATAAAGCCATTGCAGAGAAGCTAAATGATCTCTTTGCATCAATCTTCACGGCTGAGGATGTTGGGGAGACTCCCAAACCTGCACCGTCCTTTGTGGGAGATGAATCTGAGGAACTGTCCCGGATTGAAATGACATTAGAGGAGGTTTTGGAACAAATAGAAAAACTTAACGTGAACAAATCACCGGGACCAGATGGCATTCACCCAAGGGTTCTAAAAGAACTCAAATGGGAAATTGCAGAACTGTTAACTGTGGTTTGTAATATCTATTCCTTAAATCGGCTTCCGTACCTACTGACTGGAAGATAGCTAATGAGACACCAATATTTAAAAAGGGCTCTAGAGGTGATCCTGGCAATTACAGACCGGTAAGTCTAACATCGGTACCGGGCAAATTAGTTGAAACAATAGTTAAGAATAAAATTGTTAGGCATGTAGAAGAACATAATTTGTTGGGCAAAAGTCAATATGGTTTCTGTAAAGGGAAATCATGTCTTACTAATCTATTAGAGTTCTTTGAAGGGGTTAACAAACATGTGGATAAGGGGGATCCAGTAGATATAGTATACTTAGATTTTCAGAAAGCCTTTGACAAAGTCCCTCACCAAAGGCTCTTGCGTAAATTACATTGTCATGGGATAAGAGGGAAGGTCCTTTCATGGACTGAGAACCGGTTAAAAGACAGGAAACAAAGGGTAGGAATAAATGGTAAATTTTCAGAATGGAGAGGGGTAACTAGTGGTGTCACCCAAGGGTCAGACCTAGGACCAATCCTATTCAACTTATTCATAAATGATCTAGAGAAAGGGGTAAGCAGTGAGGTAGTAAAGTTTGCGGATGATACTAAACTGTTTAAGATAGTCAAGACAGAAGCAGACTGTGAAGAACTTCAAAAAGATCTCACAAAACTGAGTGATTGGGCAACAAAATGGCAAATGAAGTTTAATGTGGATAAGTGTAAAGTAATGCACATTGGAAAAAATAACCCCAACTATACGTACAGTATGATGGGGGCTAATTTGGCTATGACAAATCAGGAAAGAGATCTTGGAGTTATCGTGGATAGTTCTCTGAAAACAGTGTGCAGTGGCGGTCAAAAAGGCAAATAGCATGCTAGGAATTATTAAGAAAGGGATAGAAAATAAGACCAAGAATATCTTACTGCCCCTGTATAAAACTATGGTACGCCCACATCTTGAATACTGTGTACAGATGTGGTCTCCTCACCTCAAAAAAGATATTTTGGCCTTGGAAAGGGTTCAAAAAAGGTCAACTAAAATTATCAGGGGTTTGGAAAAGGTCCCATATGAGAAGAGGCTAAAGCGCCTGGGACTTTTCAGTTTGGAAAAGAGGAGACTGAGGAGGGATATGATAGAGGTATATAAAATCATGAGTGGTGTGGAGAGGGTGAATAAAGAAAAGTTATTCATTAGTTCCCATAATATAAGGACTAGAGGACACCAAATGAAATTAATGGGTAGCAGGTTTAAAACTAATAAGCAAAAGTTCTTCTTCACACAGCGCATAGTCAACCTGTGGAACTCCTTGCCAGAGGAGGCTGTGAAGGCTAGAACTGTAACAGAGTTTAAAGAGAAGCTAGATAAATTCATGGAGGTTAGGTCCATAAAAGGCTATTAGCCAGGGGGGTAGGAATGGTGACTCTGACCTCTGTTTGTCAGAGGCTGGATACGGATGGCACGAGACAAATCGCTTGATCGTTGTCTTCGGTCCACCCCCCCTCTGGGGCACCTGGCGCTGGCCACTGTCAGCAGACAGGCTACTGGGCTAGATGGACCGTCGGTCTGACCCAGTACGGCCGTCCTTATGTTCATACTGTGTTGACTTCCCATATCTGATGTCATTTCTTTATATATCTACATTAGGATGTGATCCTACAAACACTACCTTATAGAAGCCAACACATACTGGAATTTATGAAGGGTGAACTTTACTTTTCCTTAATTTTCCACACCCATATTAATTTTGAAAAATCAGACCCACCTATTTAGGAGCTTAAAGTTAGACTCTTAAGTTTGAAAATCTTGTTTTTGATGTAATCTTTTTCTTGAAATGGAAGAGGACTGGTGGAAGCTTATATTTATATGAGCAAAACCAAAGGCATCTCATGGTCTTTTTTAGAACATCCATTCAGAATGTTTGAGTTTTTGTTCAAAGATTTAGGATTTCAAAATAGAAGATAACACACACTGATCTTGGACCATAAAAACAGAATTGTTTTCCCCTGTACATTTCTTCCTCCTGTTCCCCTTGTAAGGCTTCTGGATTTCTGACCGTCTCCAGATAAGCTAGGAAGGAGTATTTCAATAAATTTATGTTTGAAGTAGTGACCCCTCACATTGTGTTGGAAGATGAAAGACCGTCTGATCACTACACTTTAGTACAGATAATGAAGGAAAGATGTTAGCTCTTCTGCTATGTCTGAACTATGCTTAAAATTTAGGTGGTAATGCCTTTGGGGAAACGCTATCTTTTCACTGCCAGCATTATATAAATTAATAAGGTACACATTTCCACCCTGAAAAACATTAGAATGGCCAACAATGGCAGATTTAACTCTAGGATTGACAGAGACTGCAGAGAACCTTGCCCAGAACACTGGGCTCCTTTACCTTGAAAGGCTGTGAGCAATCACTGCTTATCTTCACTAGCATTACATGATGAAGCTGTCCTGGTGCCTTGGGATAATAAAAAGAGAAAGCTCGTTGGTAGCCTAGCTCTGGCACGCTGGCTCAAACGATCTACCTACAGGTTTGGAGAATGTGTTTATGTTTGTTTTGCCTTTACTTCACTTTTGTAACTCTGTCCCCATATGGAGACAGACAAATGAGGGATGAAAATCAAATGGACTCCATAAGAGCTGTCATTTGATTGTTGGCATCTATTGGTTTGTACAGTGCACCATAGTCTTAGATCTAATAACGTATTGGTTCCTATTTCTGTAGCTGAGTAACTGGAATTTCCATTAATATCATAATCATAGACCTCTTGAAGTTCCTTCCAGTTCATCAAGTGCAGTCCCCCCTGCATTTATGACAGGACCAAGCTCCATCTAGATCAGCAGGTATTTGTCTAACCTGCTCTTAAAACTCTGTAATGATGGACATTGCACAACCGCCCTAGGCAATATATATTCCAGTGGTTAACCACCCTGATAGTTGATGTTTTTCCTAAAGTCCTACCTAAAACTCCCATGCTGTAATTTAAGGACAAAAAGCAGTGGGCTATTATCAGATATTGAGGAGAATATTTTTTCTGCCCTTTTCCTTATAACAATCTTTTAGGTACTTGAAAGCTGTTATGCCCCCACACCTAGCATTCCTCTTTTTTTAGACTAAACAAATCAAATTCTTTCAATCTTCCCTCACAGGCCTCGTTTTCTAGACTTTAAAACATTTTTGTTGCTCGTCTGGACCTTCGCCAATTTGTCTATATCATTCCTGAAACATGGAACCCAGAACTGGACACTACTCCAGTTGAGGCTAAACAGCATGGAGTAAAGCAGAAGTATTACTTCTTGGCTACGTCTAGACTGGCATGATTTTGTGGAAATACTTTTAACGGAAAAGTTTTTCAGTTAAAAGTATTTCCGCAAAAGAGCATCTAGATTGGCACGGATGCTTTTGCGCAAAATGTGCTTTTGTGCAAAAGCATCCGTGGCCAGTATAGACGCAATTTTGCACAAGAAAGGTCCGGCGGCCATTTTCGCCATCGGGGCTTTCCTACGCAAAAAATTCCTTCCCTGTCTACACTGGCCCTCTTGCGCAAGAACACTTGCGGAAGAGGGCTTTTTCCAGCGCAGGAGTGTCAAAGTATTTGCGCAAGAAGCACTGATTTTGTACATTACGAAGTCAGTGCTCTTGCGCAAATTCAAGCGGCCAGTGTAGACAGCTGGCAAGTTTTTGCGCAAAAGTGGCTGCTTTTGCACAAAATCTTGCCAGTCTAGACGCACCCCTTGTGTCTTGCTTACAACACTCCTGTTAACGCATCCCAGACTGTTTGCATTTTTTTTTTTGGTTGCAACAGTGTCACACTGTTGACTCATGTTTAGCTGGACATCCAGTATGACCCCTAGATTCCTTTTCAAGGCACTCCTTCTTAAGAAGCTATTTCCCATTTTGTATGTATGCAACTGATTGTTCCTTCCTAAGTGCAGGACTTTGCATTTGGCCTTTCTAATTTTACCCCTACATACTTGTATTAGTTAATATTCATCCATTTTTACTTTGACATAATTTGTAGTTTGTGGGATTCTTTTTTGATTTTTAGATTATTCAAGATCTCCTGGGCAAGTCAGGGTGGTCACTTGCCATACTTTCTCGCCCAATGGAATAGTTTGCTCTTGTGCCCTTAATGTCTCTGAAAAGCTGCCAACTCTTTTCCATTGTTTTTCCATCTTAGACTTGCTTTCCATGGGATCTTACTTACAAACTCCCAGAATTTGCTAAAATCTGCCTTCTTGAAATCCATTGTCTTTATTTTGCTGTTCTTCCTCCTACCATTCCTTGGAATTGTGAATTCTATCATTTAGCAATCGCTCTCACGCAAGCTGCCTTCCACTTTCAAATTCTCAACCAGTTCCTCCTTCCTAGAGTTACTACATCTCCTCTGTCAGGCTGTCTGGACAATTTTCTATTCTGAAAGGGAACAACGGTAGAAATTTAGTTAGCACAAACAACAAGATAGCCATCAAGTGTTAATAGGCCGGAATAGTGCAGTTTGCATGCTCCTGAGCACATGGGCATTTCCAGGTTTAAAGCTTGGGAAAAGAAATTCACACAGGGGAAACAGACAAGAATGCAGGTGGCACAGCTAGCTCTCACTTCTGACCAGGCTTCTACAAGTTCCCTACTAGCAGTCAGGGCCTGCATGTGTTATTCCCCCAGTGGGAGTGTGCAGACAGCAGCTCCAGGCACTGCTATAAATTAGAGTTTGTCTGCTGCTGAGTCTGCTGCACTCCCACTCTGGTGAGCTTCCCTCCAGTTGGGTCCCAGAACCTTGATTCCACCAGCAGAGTCCAAACTGTTTTTGGCCAGTATTGGTCTCTGCCAGATTTGAATAAGTGACCTACTGGCATCCAGTCCCTCAATTGCACAGGATTGCAACAGATTGAGTGGTAACTTTTAAATCATCATCTCTGGTCAAATAAGAAAACTACAGAAATGGAGAGGTGCCAATTAATCAGTGTGTTTATGGACAAATACTTTTTCATAGCACAAAAATGCTTACATTTCTAATGTGTCAATGTCTCATCAGTGGGTTACTGCTAATTAGGCAATGGCAGTCATTTGCAATTAAACATGTCACTGCATTTTGAAGCTTAAAGAGGAGCACAAAACCTACATTTTCAGGGCCAGCATAGATTTGCTTTTTATTTTCCTCCTTCAGGAAGGCCAGCAAAACAAAACAAAACAAAAAACAAAAAAAAACAGTATTAACACTGATTTTATTACAGTGGGTAATTTGGCTATGGCAGAGCACAGGTTGGAGCACTTTTTTCATACTGGTTATAAATCTAAGCCACTGAATTAACAGAAGAGGTAGAGATAAATTATAAAAGCTGGTTAGTGATTAAAACCAGAGACATTATGAAACGTGGTTGTCCGTGCCTTTCATCCAATGAAAGGTTGTCCGTTCCTTTCATCCAAAAATCTTAGCGCCCTCTTCCTGGAGGTGGGGAGAGCCACAATATGGAGGCAATTCCTAATTTCATCTGCAGGGAGAAGTTGAGCAGAGGGGCATATACACTCTTTACACATTGTTCTGTTTAGCTTTGCAGCAGCTATCTCCTAAAGTGAGATGGAAGGGAAAGCCGTACAAGAGATGAAGTAACAGGGATGTGTTTAGGGGTCCACAAAGTGCTCAGATACACTCCATCCTGGAACAAGCTGTCTTAGCCCAGCATAATAAAGGATGAGGGCAAAACATAGCTAGGCAAGCCACACTGGCTTCTTGCTTCAGACTCTCTAGCAGCAGCTTGCACTGAATGTAAACGATCTAGCGCAGGGTATGGCAGAGTGTCCCTTGCTCTTGCCCAATTGAATTGCTCAGGTTGTGTGTCACTTACCAGGATTTCACTATCACATTTGTTGGTGAGCAGTGCAATATTGCTAAGATTTTCTAAATCAGTCCATATAATGCACCTCACATAGAGCCAATTTCCATGTAGGTTATGCAAAACTGTGTAACCATCCACAAAGATTAAACAATATAGGAAGCATGCACCAATTGGGAGCTTTGTGCATACAAGAGACATCAGGGAGAGATTTGTTACAAGAAATGAGCAGATTGTACATGGCGTAGCATGAATGTATATGTTTGGGGAGGGCACTTTGGTATAGGCAAATATCAGTGATCAGTGGCTTCCGGGACAGAAACATCCTATTTTGTCTACAGCTATAAGATTCAAATGATCTCTGACAAGATTTTACTTTGCAAATTAAATATGCCAAATAAATCCCTCTCCCTGTACTGTCAATATGCTTTAAGACATAGCAACATTTGAGACTGATTTAACTCTGTTTGATATTCAAATCATGGAAAGTTAGGGGTTTACAAAAAGAAAAAAGGTCTAAAAAAAAAAAAATCACAGTCCATACACAGAGGGGAAAAAAGATATAATGAGAAAACAAAATAAAATGGGTGCAGGATATGTGGGTGTGTTATATTTATCAATGGCTTAGGTAAAACTAGTCTACCCCATGGTTGACCACAGCTCCTCTGGGAACTAAAAATCAGTTGGAGGCAGATAATCCCAGGCCTGTAAACAGTCACAAAGAAGTATTATTCCCAGGAGTGGTGTGCATGTATTGGTTGAAATTAGTTCTTCAAAAAGACTGGAAGAAAGAATGTGGGATACAAGTATGAGTTAACATAACCACACACCTACCAGGTGTGATGTACTGCCTCATGTAGTGGCACTTAAACCACAAAGAGAAAGAATGAGTTTGTTCTACAGCCTTAGATGACAATTGCCTAATACCATTTCTGATAACAAATCAACACCAAACCTGCTCATGGTTTGTTGAAGAATTAGGCATCCTTTGGTTCTCTTCTTCAAAGGTCTTCAGGGAGCTGAATAAAAAAAACAGTCTCAGATTTTTTTCAGGTGAAGAATGTGTAAGAAGTGCACTGCTGTGCCAAATGGATGCTAAAGACAGAGGGGGGGAGGCAGGTTGTGAATGAATAGGCAGGAGTCAGCATGCACCTTTGTTTTGAGGTTTGGGATGAAGAGCAGCTGAAAGGCTCAGCAGGGAAATAAATAACCCTTTGGTGATGGATTGAATTGTATTTAATGAACATGAGACAACTGATGAATCAGACAAAGGGAATTTGTTTCAGTTAGAGACATAAGCACCAATATAAGAGGAACTGGGCTTACAGCAAGAGATTTGAGGGATTCTAGGTTTGGAAGATATTATTGCTTAGAAGAAATTGGACTAGTAACTAGTAAATTATCATCTCTACTCACATTCTCAGACTGACTGCACTTTACTCTGGATTATTTTAAGATTTAAAAACTCGACAACTTGGTGGAGAACATGGGCATTGCACCCGATCCGGCCCTTGAAGTAAAGGGCATTGAATAGGACAGCCAGCGCCCTTAGTGAGGGCTTGTAGTAAAGTAGCCTAAAGACTGTTGCAGATATGGATCTTGGGAAGCTCTCTGAATGGCTGCTGAAGAATCAATGGCAGCAGGTGGCCCAAGCACAGGAGCAACAGGGCCAATTACTGCAGTAACTCACAGCCCAACAACAGTTGCAGACAAAGCAGCAACTGGAGTAACAGCAACAACTGCTCAGGGAATTGGCCGCCCAGCAGCAGGCCCAACAAGACCAATGGCTCCAGCATCTGACAATGCGAGGGCTGACAATTCCTTCATCAGACATCAGCCCAGCCGGGGAAGGGACCCTGAGGGATCTCCAGCGCCTGCCTATCAGCCTGAGCAAGATGGGGCCCGGAGACAATCCAGAAGCCTTTTAGGTGACTTTTGCACGAGTCGCTATGGCCACCAGGTGGCCAAGTGAACACTGGGTAACAATACTGGCCCCCTACTAGACTGGATCAGCTCAGCTGGCCTATAGGAATTTAGACTCCTGTGATGTTCTGGATTTTCCTCAGGTGAAGGCAGCTATTCTAGACCAGGCAGGCATCAGTCAGGAGATGTACCGCCAGGACCTGGGGGAGGGAGGAAAGAGTACCCGGGGCCTGCCAGCTCAGAAAGTGAAAGGGGGGGGGACCGTCCCCATATCGGCAGGAAACCCGGTTCCCCAACGGTAATACCCCGCCACCCCAAGTTAGAGAGGGGCTCAGGAAGCCATCTATCACTGGCAGCCACCAAGCGAGGGGACTGATGCCCTCCCCCCCTTCCACCAGAGAAGGCAGGAGAACAGTTGGGGGCAGCAGGGGAAGCGAAACTGCCCAGATACTACAAGTGCAGACAGGAGGGACACTTCCATCGCGAATGCCTCTATACGGACTGTAGCTATAGACAGATGTTGAGAGCGGGCCAGAGAGATTGGGGGAAGGGCCCACGCCAAGGTGCTAGCTGAACTACGAGTGGAGGGGACCCCAGTTACTGCCTTAGTGGACTCTGGCTGTAGCCAGACATTGGTTTGAAAGCCCCTGAGCCAGCGGGAGGCCCCATCCAGTTGCAGTGTGCGCACGGGGACATACAATCTTACCCGACGGCCTGGGTGCAACTTGCTGACTCTCATGAGGAAGGGGTTTGTCATTTGGTGCTAGCCCCGAGGTTAGCCTACCTAGTGATTCTGGGCCAAGACTGGCGGGGTTTCCGCAATTTACTCCATGAGTGGGGGCAGCAAGAGCTGCAGGGAACAAGCCGGCACCTGCGAAATTGGGGTTCGGTGGCCCAAGGGAACAGCACTGAGCCAGAAGCGGAATCCACCCTGGAAGCAGGGACATCCCACCAACCGGAGGCTGCAGACGAACCAACTGAGGAGAGGGGAGTAGAATGGCTGGACGCCGGTGGGGACTTCCTGAGGGACCAGAGGAAAGACCCGATGCTGAGCCGAGCTTGGGACCAGGTGAGAGAGTCGGAGAGCGAAGGGGAAGGAGAGACCCGTAAGCCCCAAAGCCTGTGGTTTCAAGTGCAAGCCAACCACCTCTACCGGGACCTACAAACCGAGGGGGAGCTGTGGCAGCTCCTGGTCCCCACCAAATACAGGAAGGGTGTGCTGCAACTGGGCCATACAAACCCTTGGGCTGGACACCTGGGACGGGAGAAGATCCTGCAACAGGTGGCTCAGATGTTTTTTGGCCAGGAATCCATCGTGTGGTACAAGGCTTCTATGAGTCCTGCCCCGAATGTCAACAGACCAACCCAAAGGGGGTACCGAAAGCCCCGTTGGTGGCGTTGCCCATGGTGGGGGTTTCCTTTGAATGGATCAGACTGGACCTGGTGGGACCCTTAAAGAAAGCTGCCAGTATATATCCTTGCATAGTAGACTATGCAACCAGGTACCCCGAAGCAGTGCTGTTAAGGAACACCACCGCTCCCACCAAAGCGGCAGAGCTTCTTAAGCTGTCTTCGAGTCAGGATAGTGAAGGAGATCTTCACCACCCAGGGAACAAATGCATCTTCTAGGCTGATGGATGAGCTGTGTCAGCTGCTAAATATCAAAGCCCTCTGGACCACAGTATACTACCCCCAAACAGATGGTCTGATAGAACAGTTTAATCAAACGTTAAAGTCAATGATCCGTAAGTTTGTGGCCAAAGACCCCCGCAACTGGGCTGAACTCCTCCCGGCCCTACTGTTTGCAGTACGTGAGGTGTCCCAGGTGTCTACGGGCTTTTCACCATTTGAGCTCCTGTACGGACAACCACCCCGCAGAATACTCAACCTCTTAAAAGGAAACTGGGAAGAGCAGGAGTCCCAGGTTATGGGCACCATACTCTACGTATAGCAGCTCTACAGAAGGTGGGGAAATTCGGATGCCTATATCTAGTTACAAACATGGACAGCAATCAGACTTGTTTCTTTAAAAGTAAACCCATTTTACTTATGTAGGTAAAGAGATCACCTGACTCCTAGTAAGGGCAAGGAATCTACATACACACTGAAAGGCACAGTGTGTGTGGGGTAACCTTATTGGATATACTATTAATATGAACCAAAGCCCTTATTTTCCTTTCCCTTTAAATGTATTAATAGGAAAAGAGTAGAATTTGCTGGCACGGGTAAACTTGAAAGCCTGGCCCAGCTCTCACTGAAAGTGGTGGGAATTTTGACATCAGCTTTAGACCTGATTAATTCTACAGAACATTATACTCACTGTATTTTCCTGTACTGATTTTTTTTTCTCTCTGACATTTGAGACTGAAGCATCTTTTTTGAAAAGCAGACGAGCCAAAACATCTGTTCTTTTCCCAGTCTAAAAGCACAAATACAGTAGTATTTGCCCAACATCCACTATCAGTCTAGTCCAAAATCCACATAGAGAACTACCATTTTATAGCACCATACCAAATCTATTGCTAGTAACAGATGCACCAAATCTGTGAGTGCCAAGAAATTAATGAGTCTTCCACTGACATTTTCTCATTTGAAGCAGGGATTGCATTAGAATTTTCCTGCACTTCTTTCACGGATGCCCAAATTGATCTATTAAGTCAGCTGTATTTTATTACCAGTTTGCTACAACCTGCAATAGAATTCCTTCTATGCAAGTTGGAGAGTTTTACACCATTCAAAAAAATAAAAGTTAAATTAAAAAAATATAAAATAAATAAAAAGTCATTGGTGCAATGAGAGAGAGCAAGATGCTATACTGTTAAATTACTTCTGAGAAATAATTTCTGTGACTCCTCTGTTTGAAATATTAGTAATGCCTCAGGAATGCAGTGCACTGCTGTTTATCACCATTTTTGTGACAGTGGGCACTCTGGAGAAAGGAAAGAAGGATCAAGTCCATATGGTCCAAAGCCTGTTGATAGCCCTGTAATTAGGGCCCAAGTCCTAGATTAGTGAAGAGCGAGGTTTGATCTGCCACAGACTTCTTGTATGACTTTGGGCAAGTCCCTCTGTGCCTTAGCTCCCCACGAGATACAATTTAAGTAGAATACGCTGTGTAGAGTACTGAAGAACAATCTCGACTTCCAGAACAGAAAGAAATGAGTCACCTGTCATGATTCTAGGTATCTTTGATGTCATTGCAGAAACAGTGACACAGCTGAATACCTATGCTAAACCAGAAAATAGCCTACCAGATACACAAGTCAAAAGGGGTCTTGATAAAAACCTCTGCACCCAAAAATGGAAGCCTTTATCATAGCCATCTCTTTCAAAAATCCTGGGATTTAAAAAGATGGCAATTTATCCTGTCAAATATTTGAACTATTTAAGACCATGTGTGCTGTAATAATGCCTCAGCCTCTTACAATGAGTATTTGTGAGGAGAAAGGAGAAGGGTCAGTCAGATCCATACTTGTATCTTTGCTGTCAGTTATGACAGATGTAGAATCAGGCCATGGTTGATGACTAGATTGAGAGAAGTCCTCTCCAGTGGTGAGAGTACTCAAGTTTCATTCACTTTCAATCTAACAATTCTTAACACCTTTTCTAATCTCTAAATGCTTGACCCTGCAGGATGTAAAGCCCTTCTGTTCTCACTGACCCTATGCACCATTGACCTGAACAGGAGTTGAAGATCTGCAATGCCTCACAGCATTGAGCATTTCGAAATTAGAAAAGCTGTTGGGAATCATTAGCATGGAAGTAAGTACTCTCACCACTGAGAAATCTACCTGTAAGGATTAAGGATAGGATGGCTAGGTCTACCATGCTTGCAAAACAATGCAATAGTACTGTTTGCAATTTATATATTGCCTGCCACAAGATGCAGTTGAAACTATATGACTTGTCATCAATGGCCCAAGCTGGCAGTTGAGGAATCCCAATTCTGCAAGCTAATTATTATTTCAGGCATGTTTCTAATGTCAACCAACTGTAGGTAAGTCACAGTAAGAATCACCTGGCAAACCACCACCACAACACTGACAGTGCTTTTCCACACCTAACTGATTAGCTACTGATATGTTGCAGTCTGGGGTAACCAGCCTCCACAGGGCAATTGCATTCCTGTAATGGAATAGCAGGCTCAGTCCTGGAACCTCTAGGGTTGGAATGTAATTATGAAAATTTAAAAACTGCATGAACCTCAGAACCTCTCATTATAAATTAAGCACTGGGATTAGTCTCTCTCAGTTGCGTCTTCTGGTGCTGAAGCATCAGGACAAAAACTCTTTACACCACCCCAATTAAGGTTTGTTTCCTCATGTAGAAGTTCTGAAGCCACTGCTCATCATCCCAGAGCTGTAGGATGCCCCAGCCACAAACCCCCACAGAAGCAGGGCTGGCCAAGGAGCTCCGGTTGGAGCATCGTGGGCAGCAACAGGAGCTGGTGGCCACTCAGCATCATGTGATATGCAACCAGAAATCCAAGCACAGAATACATGTAGCTAGTGTCAGCACGGACACAGCTACATGGGATAGCACATGTGGCTCTGCCATGTGAATTCTGGATGACAGCTTTAGTTCAGGCTTGTGTGCAAGCACCCGTGCCTTCATGTGGGTCTCCCACACTCTGTTACCTATTCCAGCATTTCCAATTATCAAAAGCCTTAGTACAGGAACTGAGGAACTGTACATTATAATCTGAATCCTCAAGTCCACATTCTAGCACATATTCTTACATCAATATGGGGTCCCATTGAATTCAACATAACTCCTCATAAATGTAGAGGCCATATTAGCTAATAATCTAACAAATAGCACCTATACTATTCTAAGAAACTTGAATTCACCAACATCCCCTCAGACTGTGTACTAGGGAAGTTTAAGACTGAGTGCATAGCTCTTTTATGAAAGCATGATCACTCTCCTTTGAATGTCAAATCAAGCATTAGTTATGCAGAGAAAATGTGTCCAGTGATCTCCTTTAAGATGCTGTCCCTATTTTAGAGATAGAGATGCAGCCGTGTTAGTCTGGTGATTTAACACGTTCTGTAAGACCTCAAACTCTTTCTCTATAATCAGTGATTTTTGTTGGCACAACATTTTTAGACAAAATTTGCAAAGATAAAGTGCACCTTTTTATGTGTTGTGCCTTTCACACCCGCATATAAACCCATCACTTGTTATCTCACTGAGCAAGATGTGCTACAAGGATCTCGCAGGAATGAAAGATGGAAACTGCCAGCAACTTATTTTCAGTATGACAACAAATCTCTCTCAACATCTTTGGTTTTGCAATATAATGAATGAGACATGGTCAGTGAATAATCTCTGCGCAGATTTAGAATGAAAACAAAGTGCAACCTCTTTATAGGACTTTATATTTAAGAAGTTATTGCTATAAACCAAAAAAATCCAACAAATTAAAATGCATGTTGACTACATTCTTACCACCCAATTTTTCTTAATATCTTAAAACTGCAGCTTTTCTAAACACACATAAAAATCAGAAATATGGCAGATCTAAGACTACATCCAAAACTGTCAGTATGTGTTCTCAATGGCTAATTAAGAAATGATGCTTGTCGACAAGAACAAGCAGATTTTTTTTTCCTGCTACCTATTTGCCACCACTAACTTTTACCCAGTCTGAGAGACCCTCAGCATTGTCTTTCTAATGTATGCTCTTCTGGCAGAAGCTTTTTGTTAGGAATAAATAAATCTATTTATTTCTCAGGCAACCACAATAAGGCAGGAATTTAAACAACAGGGATGGCAGCAGGGTCACTATCAAGAAACAGGATAGGCTTGTGGCTAAAGGCCAGAAGTCAAACATGGAAGATCTAGGTTTGATTCCTCTAGAAATCTGGCCCTTTAATTCTTAGGGCTTTAGTATCTCTTTAGGTAACAGAAGATTTACACCTGACTGAAATGATGGCTGTCATTTCTAGGGGTAGCAGGTGTGCATGCCAATATACACAACTCAACTCAAGTTCGGGAACAATGCTTCTCATAGCATTTTGATTAACAGTATTGCTACAATGGTGCTGTGAGAGTTAATTCATCAGCATCTGTAAAATAGTCTGAGATTTCAGGGTGACAGAACAAAATACAGGTTGGACCTTGCTGGTCGGGCACCCTCGGGACCCAAGTGGTCCCAAACAAGGGGGATTTGCCAGACCAGGAGAGGTCGGTCCCTCTCCTGACCAGAGTTCCTTCTAAGCTGCACAACAGCACAGCTTCACAGGTGATTAAATCAACCCCATCCAGGCAGAGGTTCAGGGTTCCATGCACAGAGTTAACTGACTGGGTGGAGCTGATTAATCACCTGTGAAGCTGTGCTGCCCCACAGCTTAGAGGGAACACTGCTCCTGACCTGGGCTACCACAGGGTTAGGTCACCAGCTTGCCCCTCCCCCCCCCCACTGCTATCCTAGCCCCCCGGGGCTCTCTAGATGCCACCGGCCCAGTTGCTGCCAGGACCAAAGCACCATGGCTAGAGCTCCGCTGCCAGAACAGAGCTCTGCAGCCACCTGGCTCCACAGCTGGAGCTCGAGCTCCCCCGCCCCTGCCTGCTTCCTCCTCCCCCTCCTCCACACACACACACACACACGCACACACACACACACACACGCACTTGGGGCTCTCCGCTGAGTCACCGGTGCTCCCTGTTGCACTCCTGCCCTGCTGCCAGACCTCCCTGTTCCTGGGCTCTGTGGTACAGGAACATCCATGTTTGGTGCCAGACCACAGATGTTGCCGGACCAGGGAGTCCCAGTTAAGGGAGGTATAAGCTAGCCCATCACATACAGCTGGGTACCACTTTGAAGTTTGTACTTACTGGAGAGTCCAGTCATCTTCTCCCTCCCACATTCCACTTTCAGGAGTCCTGTAGTTTAGAGGCAGACAGCCTATTTCACATAGTAAAATGCATAATATTGCTGGAGCTAGACAGAGAGTTCTAGCAACATCTTACCCAGCCAAAGGCTTCACAAGGAACCAAAACACCATGCTAGTCATTCTATGAGTAGCATTATCCCCAGGTACTGGACAGTTATTTATATATTGGCAGACACCTGGCTACTCCAAGAAATGACAACCATGATTTCAGTCAGGCAGCATGACATGGGCAACAAAGGAGAAACTCAGTGTTTCTTGCTACTCAAACTAGAACAGGGAACTGAGAAGGAAAACAAGCTGCCACTTTGCCAACGACAACTTCAATAGCCCTCTGAGCAGCTGCTGCTGCTGCAGCTGCTAATAGATTGGCTTGGAATTTGGGATGAAGAGAATCGTGGAAGAGAAAGTGGAAGAGGACATAAAGGTGAGCTGAATGGGAGATGAAATTCATGGTTTGGATTTAGAACAGGTTTTACATAATCTTGTTGGTTTATGTTTAATTTTCACTTTCATTCTGGTAGCTGCTGCTCACACTGAACATGGAAGACTTACACATTGTGGGGTGGACGCAGCATGGCCTGCTGGGTACAGCTGAGCTGGTGTCCACAAATCAAGGACAGCCACAAGGCAGTAAGTACTCAGTGATTAGGGGATCAGAATGATCACTGGAGCCCAGATTAATGGGGAAGAGTCAGTGTCAGTGTCAGGCCAGAGACCAAGCTGGGATCACGAGACAAGAGTCAGAGTCAGTCAGGCTGAAGGTAAGACGAGATCAGAAAGCAAGGTGATGTCGGGAGTGTCAGATAGCTAGATGTCTGCATGGTTGCCAAGGCAGCTTCCTGGGGGCACCCTCCAGGATCAAATCGTGAGTATAGCCCATTAGAAGTCTCTATGGTGTTGTCCATCTGAATCCTTTAAATAGGACTTCTTCTGGCACCTGATTTACACAGTGCTCCTGGGATGTGGCTCTGCATAGCTTCCTGCTGGCTGTCTCAATCTCCATAGATTAACACAAGTGAGTGCACTGCTCTTGCCTATAACATTCATATGGCAGAGGGACACAAACTAACTTTTCCATAGGAGAAAGAGTATGAAAACTAGTTTAACTTTTGTTAAATATAGATCAGGCAAGCAATTCATCCTGTATTATTTGCAGTGATCTTGTTGAGTTCAAGTACCTGATATGAAGAAGAGGCATTTAAAGACTAGTAGCTAGATTTTTTTTTTTTTTTTGGTCACAAGACACTCCGAAGGGTTAGAACAAGCATGAGATGAAGCATTCTCAGTAGAAAAAAAAGATCCAGTTATGGACCAAACATCAAAGGAAGTTAGGCAAGTCCAGAGTCTCTCTTTAAGAAACCATCAAAGACTTAGGTTGTGCATTAAGTTTCTCCATTCTAACCAGATTGACGTTCACCACATCATCTTCCCCCTCCCCAAAAAAACACACACACAAAAAAAACACCACACATAACCCCAAGCAGAGGTTATAGGGATAGGGAGTAGAACCAGACACTCGTGAATTTCACTAGGGGCGTCACTATTGCCAAACTACTTTACATGGAAGACACTTTATTCTAGAGAAAGCCAGGAGCCTAAATATTTTTGTGCACCCAAGCATCAGATACTATATAGTAGTGATGGTACAAAACTTTAAGATAGCTAATGTTAGAGTAGGACTGTGGGCCAGAGTTTCATTTGGATGGATTTTCAATTTAGTGTGATACTAGAACATACTAAAACCGTCCTTCCCTGAAGAAGTTGCAATCAAAGAGTGAGATTTTTTTCAAAAGCACTCAGTCTCAACCTAACTCTGCTCCCATTGCAGTCAACAATTTACCTCCCATTGACTTCAATGGGAACACAGTGAGCCAACATGAAGTACTTTTGTAAATTCCACCATCAGACTGCAAGCTCTTCAGCAAAAGGACGGTTTCTCACCATATGTATGTCTATTGTGAAGGATCATGAAGACCCCAGTTATGATTGGTCAGATCTAGGTATTTCTATAATACAAGCAGTGGTGTTCAGGGATTGCAACTCCACAAAGCCCCCTGCCCAGGGCAGTGCCAACACTGTATTGAACCAAATGCTACTACACAAGTGGATCTCATCCCATTTTCTTCCTTTTTATGTTTAAATCAGTTGTAGAATTCAAAGTCAAATAGTGTGAGACACACTACAGATAAACAAAGGACATGACATGTGGCAGCACAATTCTACCTGGATATTTTATTCCAGTTATAGAATGACAAAAACCTATAGATGCACAGGATTTTACTTAGACCTAGGATTTCAGGTAAAACATGTGCAACCTAAGTTATGTTCTGCAGCTTTTCTCCTTCTGAAAGTCCTAATCTCTAAAGGTCAAGACAACTTTAGTCTTGGTTTATTAAGGTTTATTAATAGATCACAGGTTTGAAAAAAAAACCAAAAACAAAAGGAAGTTTTTCTTCATGCAGCGCAGTGTCAGTCTATGGAACAACAGAGGATGTTGTGAAGACCAGGACTTGAACAGTGTTCAAAAAAGAGCTAGATAAATTTGTTAGAAATAAAAACTGCCCCCCCCCCAGTAAAAAGTTTGGCCAGACCGCTTTTGCTGTAGTGGGCTGCAGTACTCCTTGGGAGAAACCGGCCGCACCCTTCCTGCATACCATTGCCTTTAGAAAAAGGGAAGGTGTGAAAAGGGGAAAATAGCCTCAGACTCTCCCACCCGTCACCTTGGCGTGAGAACTGCGGGGCTTACCTGGTCGCGTGAAACCTGCAGAGTTTCGGCCCAACCCCTGGGACACAGACCCCCCACTTGGTGACCATTGGGCCATATATGGTAATATGCAAGCGCGGGAAAGCAATGTGCAGATTTGGGGATAAATACCCATCGCACAGTTCGCTCTAGGAGGTCTTCGCAGCACACGTACCACCGTGCGTGTGCCTTCCCGTATACTTCAAAGCGCTGCCGGCCTGATCAACCGACCAGCCACCTCCCCCGACTCTCGGGCGTAACCAAGGCCTTCGCAACCGAACCGATATCTTTGAAATGTTCCGTGTGCTGTGTAAGTTGGTATGTATGATTTGATTTTCTTTGTTGTATAAGCTTAGTGTTGTAGTTTTTGGTAGTACATAGATTTTGTGGTTATTATTGTTATTAATTAGTGTAGCTGGATATTTTTAGAATAGAGACTATTCCCCTTGCCATTCCCATCTTTATATCTCTGACACGTTTAACTAGAAATCGTAGAATAAATATAATAAATATTGTAAATTCATTATTAACACGGTCTATTAAAAATCTTAGAATAAATACTATAAATTCATCACTGTCATAAATAAATATCCTTTATTTGCTAAAACTGTCCACCTGGTTCTGTCCTTCCCCCCTTGTGTATGCATCATCGGACCTGTGGTTCTCGTGACAAAATTCATGGAAGTTGGCTATTCAATGGCTATTAGTCAGGATGGGTAGGAATGGTGTCCCCAGTCTCTGACAGAGGCTGGAAATGGATGACAGGAGAGGCATCACTTGATGATTATCTGTTTTGCTCACTCCCTCTGCGGCATCTGGCATTGGTCACTGTTGGAAGACAGAATACTGGGCTAAATAGACCTTTGGTCTGACCCAGTATGGCCGTTCTTATGTTATGTTAGTCATTATTACACTCTAAAGGCAAATGAAGCTGAAGTTAGTGCTTTATTTTTAAGTCTCTCCTCAAAATCTATTTAGTTGTCTGCTTTGTTTTAATCACCTGTATTATATTTGTTTTGTATATTCTTCAGAACTTTCATACCAGTTGTCAGAGACTCTAGCCGAAATAAAAATGGTTATGAAGTACTCAATACAACTCAAGTTAATCCCATTATTTGGAAAAACTATAATACACTCATATAGAGAGGTAATTCAATTATAATCCACTGATGAGGTTATAAGGATACATTTTTATTAAGATCAGATGTAGAGAAATAACATCCTGGACAAGTAGATGTCTATATTGCATATGAGGGGCAAATGTTTGTTTAAAATGCCTACTGACCATACTAACTCGGGTATAATGAGGCCAGTGAACTTGGGGGCCATTTGGGGTTGAATTTTGACATAGACCAAGTCAGAAGGCAGGACTTATTTAAGATGAGGCTAACATCGTGTCCTCCTTGCTGCAATGGGCCAAAGTATGCTCTCTTGCACCTTGGCACAACTCCCATTGATTTCATTGTGCATTACACCCTAATGAACCAAAAAAAGTCTCTCTCCCTTAAACTTTTCTGGCTCTTATCAGATTGTAAGTAACAAGTGAAGCTTTATTTAAATACCATTTTTCATATTTAATTATACTGAATGGACTCAGAATATTTAAAGTATATGAACCACTGCATTAGAAATTTAGAGAGACTGACTACATAGCCCAGACATTTATGGAAGCTGGTTCATAGTGGCAGAAATGTAATTTTATCTGAGGTCACTAAGGGCAGTCACACTTTTTTCTGCAGGCTATTAATATGTATCCCAAATGGGGTTTAAAGTTATACCTGTCTGTTTCAATGGCGTTGCCTGGATAGATTTTACTAATGTTTTGTTGTTCAAGGAACCTGAAGAAAAAAAAATGCATTCAGGGTAATCCATTCATCATGAAAGTGATGGCTAAAAATACCTGTTTAAGAGACAACCCTATTAAAATATATTTTCTGTGCACTAATGCAAAGCATATAGATGTTGCATATTCTGCTATTCATTTTACTGCTTTTTAATTCTTTGCTAGAAGATGTTCATTTCATATCAGAGAAGCAATGCATAAGTGTTAGTGTGGGGGGGGGGTTATTTGCTGTGTGCTGAGCTTGTGTTTGTTTGGTTTGTTTGTTTGAAGGAGCTTCTAAAAGGTTTGAAATCTAGAAGCCTCTGTTAATTGGCTGAGCCTCAGTCAGGGGGAGGGGCTACCAAGGCTTGATAAGCCTGTGAGTCAGCGACCAGGGAGCTTGTGAACAGGAGCAGCTAACAGGGAGTTTGGAGAGGGCGTTTAGAGGGGGATGTTAGAGGGTGCTAGTGACTCCTGACCTTCTTTAAACCTAACTTTTATAATAATCTATATTCCAGACATACTTAAACTTATTCATAAAAAAAATGGAGAGAAGCCCAGCAGCAGAGTGGGGGCTATCCTGTTTATTGTGTCGAGTGTAACATGTATGATTACCTGCCCTGTGGGCTGGTGGCGTATGTGTGCACCCGTTGCAAGGAGCTCCTGGCCCTCAGAGACCAAGTTCAGGCTTTGGAGGCCAGGTGGCTGAACTGGAGGAGCTAAGGGAGGTAGAGAGATATGTTGATGAGACTTTCCAGGACACTGTAGTACTGTCCCACCTCCAGTCTGAGAGCCCCAGTGCTCTTAAAGAGGATGAAAGTCTCAAGGGAACAGAGCATTCAATGGGAACAGAGGGAAACCATCCCGTAGTTGGGACCCTCCTTCCCGAGGATGTTGCGGTATCCTCTCGCACTGAGGATACCTCTGAGGGGGAGGGAATGCCAGTTGTTAGGAAGAGGCAGGTGTTAGTAGTGGGTGACTCGATCGTTAGAAACATAGATAGTTGGGTTTGTGATGACCAGGAGAACCGTATGGTCACTTGCCTGCCTGGTGCGAAGGTTGCGGATCTCTCGAGGCATCTAGATAGACTTATGTGTAGTGCTGGGGAGGAGCCGGTGGTCGTGACACAGGTAGGTACCAATGACGTAGGGAAGGGTAGGAGAGATGTCCTGGAGGCCAAATTCAGGTTGCTAGGAAAGAGACTGAAATCCAGAATCTCTATGGTGGCATTCTCGGAAATGCTTCCAGTTCCACGTGCAGGGCCAGGTAGGCAGGCAGAGCTTCAGAGTCTCAATGCGTGGATGAGACGATGGTGTAGGGAAGAGGGGTTTGGATTTATTAGGAACTGGGGACACTTTTGGGAGAGGGGGAACCTATACAGGAAGGATGGGCTCCACCTAAACCAGGGTGGAACCAGACTGCTGGCACTAAACATTAAAAAGGCCGAGAGCAGTTTTTAAACTAAGAGATGGGGGAAAGCCGATTGGTGCGGAGATGCACGTAAATCGGATGGAGACTTCTCTTAGAGGAGAATCCATTGATAGAAATTCTCTAAGCTGTAGTCAGAAAGAGAGGAGGGAGAGGACAAACCATGGGCCAGAGCAGACAAACAACCGCATATAAAGGAATCCAATGCATCAGGAAGGGCAGACAAATAAGCAGTGGCAAATTTTTAAAGTGCTTCTACACAAATGCTAGGAGTCTGACTAATAAGATGGGTGAACTAGAGTACCTCGTATTAAAGGAGGAGATTGACATAATAGGCATCACTGAAACCTGGTGGAATGAGGAAAATCTGTGGGACACAATCATACCGGGATATAAAATATATCGAAAAGATAGAGCAGGCCGGCTGGGTGGCGGAGTGGCACTGTATGTGAAAGATAATGTAGAATCAAATGAAATAAAAATATTAAATGAATCAACATGTTCAATAGAATCGCTATGGATAGTAATTCCATGCTCCAATAATAAGAAATTAGCAGTAGGGATATATTACCGACCAGGACAGCGATACTGACATTGAAATGCTGAGGGAGATTAGAGAGGCTACCAAAATAAAGAACTCTATAATAATGGGGGATTTTAATTATCCCCATATTGACTGGATACATGTCACCTCAGGAAGAGAAGCAGAGATAAAATTTCTCAATAGCTTAAATGACTGCTTCTTGGAGCAGCTGGTACAGGAACCCACAAGGGGAGAGGCAATTCTCGATTTAGTCCTGAGTGGAGCGCAGGATCAGGTCCAGGAGATAACCGTTGCAGGACCGCTTGGGAATAGTGACCATAATATAATAACATTTAACATTCCTGTGGTGGGAAGAACACCTCAGCAGTCCAGCACTCTGGCATTTAATTTCAAAAAGGGGAATTACGCAAAAATGAGGAGGTTAGTTAAACAGAAATTAAAAGGCACAATGACTAGAGCCAAATCCCTGCAAGCTGCATGGAAACTTTTAAAGACACCATAATAGAGGCCCAACTTAAATGTATACCCCAAATTAAAAACATAGCAAGAGACCTAAAAAGAGTCACCGTGGCTTAACCACCATGTAAAAGAAGCAGTGAGGGACAAAAGGTATATTTTAAGAAGTGGAAGTCCAGTCCTAGTGAGATAAATAGAAAGGAACATAAACACTGTCAAATCAAGTGTAAAAATGTAGTAAGAAAAGCAAAAAAAAGATTGAGGAACAGCTAGCCAAAAACTCTCAAAGAAATAACAAAATGTTTTATTAAGTACATTAGAAGCAGGAAGCCTGCTAAAAACCTGTGGGTCCCCTAGACGATCGAGATATAAAAGGAGCAAATCGAGGACGATAAAGCCATTGCGGATAAACTAAATGATTTCTTTGCTTCAGTCTTCACGGCTGAGGACATTAGGGAGATTCCCAAATCTGCACCGTCCTTTGTGGGTGATGAATCTGAGGAACTGTCCCGGATTGAAGTGTCATTAGAGGAGGTTTTGGAACAAATAGAAAAACTTAATGTTAACAAATCTCCGGGACCGGATGGCATTCATCCAAGGGTTCTAAAAGAACTCAAATGGGAAAATGCTGAACTATTATCTGTGGTTTGTAACCTATCCTTTAAGTCGGCTTCCGTACCTAATGACTGGAAGGTAGCCAACGTGACACCAATATTTAAAAAGGGCTCTAGAGGCAATCCGGGCAATTACAGACCAGCAAGTCTAACTTCAGTACCGGGCAAATTAGTCAAACAATAGTAAAGAATAAAATTGTGAGGCATGTAGAAGAACATAATTTGTTGGACAAAAGTCAACATGGTTTCTGTAAAGGGAAATCATGTCTTACTAATCTATTAGAGTTCTTTGAAGGGGTTAACAAACATGCAGACAAGGGGGATCCAGTAGATATAGTATACTTAGATTTTCAGAAAGCCTTTGACAAGGTCCCTCACCAAAGGCTCTTGTGTAAATTACATGGCCATGGGATAAGAGGGAAGGTCCTTTCTTGGATTGAGAACTGGTCAAAAGACAGGAAACAAAGGGTAGGAATAAATGGTAAATTTTCAGAATGGAGAGGGGTAACTAGTGGTGTCCCCAAGGGTCAGTCCTGGGACCAATCTTTTCAACTTATTCATAAATGATCTGGAGAAAGGGGTAAGCAGTGAGGTGGTAAAGTTTATGGATGATACCAAATTGTTTAGGATAGTCAAGACAGAAGCAGACTGTGAGGGACTCCAAAAGATCTTACACCAAACTGAGTGATTGGGCAACAAAATGGCAAATGAAATTTAATGTGGATAAGTGTAAAGTAATGCACATCGGGAAAAATAACCCCAACTATACGTACAGTATGATGGGGCTAATTTGGCTATGACAAATCAGGAAAGAGATCTTGGAGTTATCGTGGATAGTTCTTTGAAAACTTCCACACAGTGTGCAGCGGCGGTTAAAAAGGCAAATAGGATGCTAGGAATTATTAAGAAAGGGATAGAAAATAAGACACAGAATATCTTACTGCCCCTGTATAAAACTATGGTATGCCCACATCTTGAGTGCTGTGTACAGAGGTGGTCTCCTCACCTCAAAAAAGATATTTTGGCCTTGGAAAGGGTTCAGAAAAGGGCAACTAAAATAATTAGGGGTTTGGAACGGTTCCCATATGAAGAGAGGTTAAACCAAACTGGGACTTTTCAGTTTAGAAAAGAGGAGACTGAGGGGGGAAATGATAGAGGTATATAAAATCATGAGTGGTGTGGAGAGGGCCGATAAAGAAAAGTTATTTATTAGTTCCCTAAATAGAAGAACTAGAGGACACCAAATTAAATTAATGGGTAGCAGGTTTAAAACTAATAAAAGAAAGTTCTTCTTCACACTGCATGTAGTCAACCTGTGGAACTCCTTGCCAGAGGAGGCTGTGAAGGCTAGGACTATAACAGAGTTTAAAGAGAAGCTAGATAATTTCATGGAGGTTAGGTCCTTAAAAGGCTATTAGCTAGGGGATAGAAATGGTGTCCCTGGCCTCTGTTTGTCAGAGGCTGGAGAAGGATGGCAGGAGACAAATCGCTCGAACATTGTCTTCGGTCCACCCTCTCTGGGGCACCTGGTGCTGGCCACTGTCGGCAGACAGGCTACTGGGCTAGATGGGCCTTTGGTCTGACCCAGTACAGCCGTTCTTATGTAAGTACACTGACATTTAGATATCTAATTCAGTTCAGCATTTTACATTTATATCTACAGTAGACGTCCGATATTCCGGAACCTATGGGACCTAGGTGGTGCCGGATTATCAAATATGCCGGACTATCAGGAGGTACTATATATACACACACTGTATACATTATATACTGTATATAAAGTGTTCTTAACCCTTTTTATTGTACATACTGTATACTGTAATGTTTTAGTTTTTTTAAGCCTTTTTTACCCTTTTTGCTCAGTTCAGCTGCTGCCGCTGTTACCTTGTGACTCATTTTTTGCCGAAGCTCACTCACTAGGCTCTTGCCATTTTGATGCCGGACTATCAGGAGTGCCGGACTATTGGATGCCGGACTATTGGAGTTTTACTGTATTGACAATCAGATTAATCTCAAAATAAAATTAAGATAAAATAGAGGGCAAGATTTTGCCTAGGTAAAAATCTCTGTCCTTAGACATTTAAGGCGAAGCTTGAAAAATTCCTGGCTGCAATGATTTAGTTGGGGTTGCCCCTGCTTTGTGCGGAGAGTTGGCCTAAATGACCTCATGGAGGTCTTTTCCAACCCTAATCTTCTCCGATAGTGAACCTCTTGCTTAAGTTGCTTACTCAGAAGAAGCAGTGTGGGACTACTCGCATGAGTACGCGTTTCACAATCTAACCTACAATGAATTCAACAGAAATCATCAAGTAGAGGGAACACACACATACATCCCAAACAAACCAAGTTATTGACACTACATTGCCCAGACAGATATTAAGTTTTAGCAGCTTCTGTCCAGATAGAAAGGTATTGTACCCTATACAGTTCCATCCAAGAACTAAAGTAAGGAGACGACTTTTAGTAAGATGTAATTTATCACAACCATCAGTTTATTCCATGATGCCAGTAAGACACACACTGAAGCATAAAAGTGTTTGACCTCATCTAAAAACTATATTGTTGATGGTCTATTACTCATAATTTGATCGAGAGAAAAGCTGCTGTAATACACTCTTGTGAAATCTTTGCATCTGTGTCTTCTACCTTATTGGTGCTTAGCCAGGCAACATTAAAGGACCCAGAAACACAGTCCTTTAAAATTTTTTTTTTTTTTTTTAAAAGCTACCAGTCACTCACAGAGAAACAATCTAAGGATCCTTCTTTTCTCAATCAGTTTATAGATGGCAGTTATCAAAGAGCTTTGTCAACCACTGAAAGAAGGGCTGATTTTCACATTATGGATTTTTGTCAATTAAGGCCCCAATTTATCAAGGTATTTAAGAAACAAATTTAAACATGTGAACAGTTTGATTGAAATCAAAGGGACTACTCGTGTGCTTCAAAGTTATGCACATGCTAATATACTTTGCTGGATAGGGACAAAAATAATATGAGCAACAACAATTTTTTCTTTATGCCCTTCCTTTAAATGCAATAAAAAAAATTCTATATTTGGTTTTCCTCGTCGGACACCACTGTATGGAAAGCAATACTGTCTTGAGTCATTGGCTTGGAAAAGGCTCAGACCTTATAAACCAGTTTAAAATTTCACTTTATTCTTTAAAGGTTTGTATGGCACATGCCAATTTATATTAGGTTACAATTTTTTTTGAAAGGTAAAAGGCATCAAGTTCTGATCCAGTGTTTTGCTCCAATTTAATATAGTCCCTTCCTGTTGGAGAAGGATAAGCTAAGTGCAGTGGGTAGATCAGATGTCTGAGGGGAAAGATAAAAACCTATGAAAGCAATGTACAGTAGAGTTTTCCTTCAAAATGTTGCTCAGTGTGGATCTAAAAGAGTCATCTAGTTATCCCGGCAGCAGGATTTTTCAGGCCCATATTACCTCAGGAAGTACCTTTGCTGAGAAGTGTCAACAACTTCAAGAAAAACAAAAACCTGATAATTAAAATATCATCCTAAGGTCAGGTTTAAACTGGTGGAGAAAACTGATGTCAATGCAATTTACATCAATTTTCTGGGGCAGCCCCACAGCAGGTCGATAGGAGAAACACTCTTGTCCACTTTCCTTACTCCTCCCAACTACTAAATCAAATGATGCAGAGTCAATCTCTGTGGCAGTGAAGACAAGCCTTAAGAATTCTCACAATTCCTCCTCCCCTTCTCCCGCCCCCTTCAATAAGTGAGGGAAAAGAGAGGGAAATTCGATACATAGATAGTGTTACAAAAAACCAAAAAACAAAAAACAAAAAAACAACCCACACTCTTCCATCCCCACCCCGCCAAGGATTTTTTTTCAAATCCAAGACTTAAAAATAGTACACAATACTATTTACATTATTTTTTTTTTTAAACAGTCAAAAGCATGCTCTCTCTCGGCCCTTTCCTGGAAATGACAGAGTAGGGCAGGACTGACTGCAGCAAAGTAGAAACTCTCAGAAGCTGGCTCTAAATATCTATCAACTTCTGGAGAGGACTTCAGTGTGGCCCAGAAGGTAACGAGGACTCTAGCAGTGGGTGTTTTACTAATACTCATTATAGGATAGATGGTCAGAGATCGTGCATGATGGTTTTAGTCTGCTAAAGAAAGGACCTTTGATACTTCTAGTCACTGGAAATGTGACTTTAACGTTATCAACTTTTGAAGTTAAAACAGATCTAGGTTGATATACTTACTAGATCATAAAGAATATTCCATAGCTGGAGAATCTAACACAAGTTTGGAATTGTTCTGGATGATTTACCGTTACTTGTTTAACAGGACTATAGAACACTGTCTGATGTTTTATCCCTTATGGCAAGACATGATACATGAGGATATCAGCTGAAGATTATGATATAGCATTGTGAAGTCCTATAAGAAAGTGCATGGAGCCTAGAAATCTTGATTAGCAATCACTGTTTCTTTACAATAAGTTTCTGGACCAGCAGAGGTGACGTGGCATGCCAAAAATCACATATTTTCCCCCTTTAAACATAGGCCTGTGAGACTTATCTATTTACAGGTTCGTAAGTTTAACTTACCAAAGACATTACAGAACAAAAACCTTTCACTCAATTTATATAATGCAGTTGACTGTGCTTTAATGATTAATGAATTCAAGACACCACTGTTCTGTAAAGTACAAGACTAATCAAAGCTTACATACTACCTGCTGTGTAGGAGAGGTTATTGGTACAGAAGCAGCTTATAGGTATCGTAATAGCAGATTCGGTTATATTCAGTGGTGAAGATTTCCTTGGTCACTGAACTGTATCATGTATTGATAAATTTTACTAAAAGCTAATGTTTTAAAGAAAGCTTACAAGATACAAATTTAAGAAGGGAGGCACTATACATCTGGGGTCAATCTTGGGTTATGGGAAATCACAAACATCGGTTTACACAGTTCAGAAGATACCTATCGTACATAACCAGCACTGTCCCAGATTAAGATGGTACAGTTTTTGAAGCATCAGTGAATAAGTGTTCTCAGGGATGCCATCCATAGAGAGTATAGTGTCAGGCACGTGAGCAGAGTGAGTCCCCCTTGGTCGATCAGGGTTTTGTGGGTCTTCTGGAATAAAAGATACTGTTTGTCAGGGAAGGAAGTGGGTTATTTCCCTGACTCTGTCTCTCATCAGAACCTTAAGGTTTGGATATAGATGGTGAAGAATTTCAAATTTGTTTACAATCACACCTAAATTCCTTCTCTGCTCAAGCTCACCTGTGCAATTCACCCCCCACGCACACACACACACAAACCCCAATGAGCTGCCTTTTACAGAGATTTGCATCTAGGTCTGTGTGAACCTCTTTGAAAACAAAGGTGTGTTTAAGAATGTGTATTTGTGAATGTGAGCCAAGATGGATTAACATTAAAATAAGACCAGATCCAATCTTACCAGAAACAAACACTTACCAACAAAACAAAGGCCCTTCACAGCAAGTAAACGTTCAGCAGTTGGTTTGCCGACACATGCTTCAAACAAACCAAAAGGCCTCAGTTTACAAACCCTGCACACAGAATTTCATATCTTTGCCAATGCCTGTTTATAGGCAAGATCCAGAAAGAGCACCACTAAACAGATGGCAAATTAGAATAATTGGGTATGTTAGAATGATGTAAATAACTGTACGACATTGCTTCAAAACATTGTAGAGAAGATTAGATTTGTGATTTTCACATGTCTGTTTGAACTTCTTCATCACTACTCACATGCATGGTATGAAGGATAAACTGAACCTTACAGATACTAAGATTTGTTTAGTCAAACAAACAAAGTGACAACATGCAAACATATTCTTGGCAGCACAGACTAAGGTATATCTACATTGAGCTGTAGGTATGATTGAGGTGGCGTACTAACACTTGTTCTGATCAAGCATGCTAAAAATACCCCTGGAGCATGAGCAGCAGTACGGGCTAGCTACCCTGGTATGAATGAGCTTGGGGGGGGGGGGGGTGTCTCAGACACGTACATATGATTTGGCAGGTGTGTCTCCCCTGAGCTGGGAATCACATGCTCAGTTGAAGTGTAGACATCCCCTTGCTATCTGTTTGTAGAGTGTCTAGCACATGGGCGGGCAAAAAGGGCCTCCGCAGGTCGAATCCGGCCCGCCAAGGGGGGTGTTTCTGACCCACAGAGGCCCTGCCGCTCCCCCATCCCCAGGCCAATTAGGGCCTGGGGGCGGGGAGGAAGCACATGAAGTTTCCTCCACCCTGCCAGGAGCATGTGGTGCTTAGAAGCACCAGGTGCTCCTGGCAGGGCGGGAGGAGGCTTCGTGTACTCCCCCATCCCCAGGCTAATCAGGGCATGGGGGCAGGGCAAGCACACAAAGTTTCCTCCGCTCTGCCCCTGCCCTGCGAGCAGTGCACAGCGCTTAGAAGCGCCTTGTGTTCCTGACCTGGCAGGAGGAGACTTTGCACGCTCCCCCAACCCCAGGCCCTGATTGGCGTGGGGGCAAGGGAGCACAGAAAGTCTCCTCCCATACCAGGGGCATGGGCACTTAGGGGGAACCTAGGAGGGGGGCAAAGGCGCTCCCCTACCCCCAGACTAATCATGATCTGAGGGTGGGGAACCTGGAAGTATCCTGGCCCCACTCCTTCTGCTTGAGACCCCGCCCCTTCTGGTGCACCCTGGGGCCACTTCAAAAATTTCTGAAGTGGCCCCCGGCAAAAAATTATCGCCCACCCCTGGTCTAGCTCAATGACAACTTGACCTCAGTTTGATGCTACTATACATATAACAAACGGTGCTAGGATTATCAACAGACAATTTGTTCAAACGAGACACAGTACACTAAATATTATATTGAATATATGTAAATGATATGTATGTCTTAAAAATGCAGCACACGTTAACTAATCCTCCTAATAATACAATGTGTTATATTAAGCATTATCCCCATTTTACACACAGGCTGTGTCTAGACTGCATCCCTCTGCAGACAGGGATGCAAATCAAGCACTTCGGAAGTGCAAATGAACCTGGGATTTAAATATCCCGGGCTTCATTTGCATACTCACATTCCGATGCTGTGCCCATCAGGCTCAGTGTCGAAAGTGAAAGTATAGTGTAGCCGCGGCTCTGCCGCATTTCTGCTGACAGCGGGGGCCTTTTCGGCAGATCCTGTACTCATTTTTTGAGGAGTATGCAAATGAAGTGTGGGATATTTAAATCCCGGGCTCACTTGCACTTCCGAAGTGCTTGATTTGCATCCCTCTGTCGGCAGAGGGATGTAGTCTAGACGTAGCCACAGAGAGGTTAAGAAGCTTTCCATAAACTGAATAAGGAGCAGATTAGAATTCAGGCATTCATGGCACCAAGTCCCATGTTAATCTACTTGACTATGGTATCCCTAAGGAGGGTATTTGTAATTTTCCCCAGTTATACCACAATGCACCTATATGGTGCCTTTCATTTGACAATCTGAAAGCCTTTTGCAAATACTTTTACACAGCTTAGCTATCTGAATTATTCTGTTAAATGGATAGAACTGGATCCATATTTTCAGAATTGCAACGGTGTATAATTAAGAGTACAGATGATCAATTAAAGGCTTAACATTTTCATGCCTACTTATGACTGCACACAATTCTTAAAATTTGGGACTAACCACTCTGCACCCCTGGAAGCTAGAGCAGCATTATTACAGGTAAATTGAAGTACAGAAAAATTAAATGATTAAGCTTTGGTCTAAACATGGCAAGGGCAGAAACAGCACCCACAGGTGACATTCTGGCCATATTGAAGCTAAAGGGGCAAGCTTCTCTTGACTTCAAAGTTGCAAGAGTCCATTCCAGCAGTCCTACAATTCAAGCAGTGTCTAGGACCAATGGATGTAATTTTGCTAGAACCTGAAGTTTCTCAGGGCAGCTGGCATTGGTTTAGCACAGGGGGTGGGGAACTTTGGGTTAGGGGCCGCTGACCTGACCGCCCCCTCCCCCCCCAAAAATCCACCACCACCACCAAAACCCTAAATCCTCACTGATGTGGCCCCCAACTGAGACACTCCCCACATTCCCCTCACACACCAGAGTCTAATGGGCCCAAGGCTAGTAGATTTTGTGTGCTCCAGCCCCCCTTGTAGCCCTGAGCCTCTAGTTTCCCACCCCAGAAACTAAGTTGACTTCAATCTTACTCTAAAATTATGCTAAAAGTTCAGGTAAGGAAACTGAATGAAGAAAGATTAACATAGATTCTATAAGTTTTTCAACCTTAACTGTGACTATATAGTTTTTACAAAAAGAGTGAAAAAAGGTTATTTAAGTGTGAAAAAGGAATATGAACAGGCTATGAATGTACTACATGAGTGAAATAACATTGTTGCAGAGTTTTGTATTTTGAATGTTCTGACTCACTAATGTTCAGATTTGTGGTGTTAAGGTAGCATTCTCCAACACAGGGAAGCTTGATAGTTTTCTAACCTTTTGTTTAGAAAATGTATTAATTTTTTTTATAAATGTTTCAGTAGACCTTTCCTATGTTTAAAAGTCTCAGAGGGCTAGCCATGTTAGTCTGTAACTGAAAGTTAGTCTGTTTCATCGGAAGAAGTGGATTGAAAGCTCATACTACTGCAGCCTCTTCCTGACTTACGAACCGGTTAAGGACCAAGCAAGTGGTCGTAACTCGGTTTGTTCATAAGTCGGACCCCATAATGATTCACGTGACCGCGCTGTTCATAAGCGTGGATCGCGTTCGTAACTCGGGGTCCGCCATTTACGACAGCTTCGGTCGTAACTGCGAATGGTCGTAAGTCGACTGTTCGCAACTCGGGGACCAGCTGTATCTACATTTGTTGTTCGTCTCAAAGGTGCTGCAGGACCATTCATTGCTTAAGTCTTTTCTGTGTTGAGATATTAATGAATAAAAGAACACAATAGGCAGGCTAAACTAACCGTCTTATTTCCCCCAAAATGAATAATGGGAAACAAAATTTTAAAGTTCAGAATCAGGAAGGGGCCCCCTAACCTATTCTAGCTCCAGGGTTCTAGAGGACCTTGCTACACCCTTGTTTTGAGCGCGCCTTTACATGCGTGCTTTACTCACTGACTTCTAGACGTCACCTCCACTACTGTAATCGCAGAACATTACAGATGAAGGTGACTTCAATCAACTCAATTTCATGCAAATTAGGCGCAGCCCCAGGGCTCTTGGCAAACTATCACCTGCTCCCTCAGTTGGGTAAATTTTGTACATGCCAGTCAGAGGGGTGAACCTGACTTGTGCAGAAAATAGGAAACTTTTAAACAGACTGAGCTACAGTTAATTAATTAGACAAAAATGAGAATTATTAGCAAGCTCTGCAAATTGCTGCAGAGTTGATTAAACTACTGTATACTTCACAGAAATATGGTCAGTGTTACTATGATGATTTCCCTATGGGCAAAATACCAAATAGTGTTAATAAAAGCCATGGTTATATTTTGCTGGTGAACTTAGTTTATACATTTACCTATTAAATTATCAAAACAGCAGGGGTTGTGAATATTAATCTAAAAGCAATTTCTACATATATGGCGGGCAATCAGAATTTACCCCCACTAAGCACAAGGATCAAGTATATTCCATCAGCTATGCATTCATCCCTTGAAAACCTGATGGACAAAATCTTCACTACTTCTAGCTGTATTTTATAAATATGACTGGAAGTACCACTTCATTTACCTGTACCAACATTAAAAAAAAATGCATCAAACGCTGCATTCAATCACATGCAAGCTATTTTCATGTAATACATCTGATAATCTCAGCAAACTATTAAAATGTAAAGAAATATATAAACTTAAATACTTTTCCCTCTCTTTTTAGAGGTGATGAATTTAGCAGTTAACAGTTTAGAGTACAATAGAATTTATCTAAATGTACACATTCTGCCAGTTAACACTGTAATAATTCACCCCTTCACGTGTAAGTCATTCGTTACAGCTGGAGCTGTAGTAAGTCCTAGAGTTAAAAAAAAATTGCAGAGGGGTAACTGTCTTAGTCTGTAACTTTAAAAAACAAGTGGTCCTGTGGCATTTTAGAGACTAACCAAAACATAGAATCATGAGCAAAACCTGCTTTAGACTAACTGGAGTGGAAATAACAGAAACCAATAGATATATGTAACAGCAGGAGAAGTAAAGTTGTTTTACTGATTTCCATTTGTAGTTACTTGTTCATGACTTTTTGAGCAGTCGTCTTCCATGCTAGCTTTCTGCTTAAAGGTAAACAGCTGAACAGTGACAAAAGAACTTAGGGGCCTGACATTCATTTCTTAATGCAGGTGCACGTCCCATAATGGTGGAGCTGAACTTTACTCAGTAGCACTGACATCTGGCTGAGCTCTGACTGCTTGTCCTATTGGCCCACTCCTTAAACCAGATTTTGCTGTATTTAAAATAATCTACTATGTGTTTACAAACTTTGTTCAAGAACTCCCCCTAAACAGTAAGAGCTAGGACCACCACATTTGGTAAGCAGCTTCCTCTTATCATAACTTAGGGCATGGTAAAAGTTTGGTTGTGGCTGAAATTAGACTGTTTCTCCTAAAATTGAAATAAAAGGGTAGGGTAGGAGGACAGTTATACTATAGAAGGACCACAGGAGGATAGCAAGGACCAGGGACAGCTAAAACTCTATTGAGCCAACAGGAGACAGGAGTGGAGAAAGGGACAGCTATCTGTAGAGCCCTGCATGGATACACATTATATATCCATATCTGTATCTGCAGAAATGAACCATGGATATCTGTATCTACGTCCACAGATTTCCAGGACTATAGCTATCTATTATCAAAGAGTTTGTCTGTCTGTCTGTGTGTCTGTCTGTCCTCAGGCTGGAGGACAGGCACCCCTCCGCCAGCTGTGCTGCTGCAGCAGTCATAGACAGGTGCTTCTCACCTGGCACCAAGCTGCTGCAGTGAGCGTGCTAGATTATGCTCTCTCCCCATGGCACCTTGCATAATGAACCCCACATCTTCAGTGCCACCCCAGAAGGAGGATTTAAATGAAGAGAAAAAAAAAACCCTGAGTTAAGGTCCTGAGCAATGCCAGGTAACTCATCTAATGAATAACTGAATAGGAACTATGGGTACAATTCTCCAGTATAGCCAAGAGCCTCCTAAGCCAGTGTGAAGAGACCAGCTTTGTGCCCCCTGACAACTGGGAGCCTAGTTTTGTCCCTAACATAAATGCACCAGGCTTCTCCGAATCCCCACCCATGCCCCCTAAACCTTCAGCCAGAAGGTGTTGGCAGAGAACAGTAGAGTTCTCCAATAACTGCAGGTTTAGGGCTTTGTACCCATCACGCGGCCCAGGGCAGCTCCTGAATGCCAGATACCCAAGACCTAAGAGTTGCTTTTATTTCTCTTTCTTAATAGCCAAGAACGCAGTAGACTTAAGCAATATAAAGGGGCTTAATTCCTGAGGAACGTTTTTTAATAGTAAAAATTGAAGCATTCAAAAAGGGGGCACCAAGTGTCACAGCATACAGTGTACACTTTGTAGGACTAACTAAAAGCACAACAAATTATCTGCTTCTGCTAAGGCATTGGGGTGAGACTCTGCACATCAATCACATCAAGGACATGATCCAGGAGTTCAAAGAAACAGGAAAAATGGAAGCCCTCCCTGTCATGTCAAGGTAAGCGCTAGACAATGAGATTTAGTTATTTATTGTTCATCTACATGTCAGTGACCTGGGATTGTAGAAGAGTTGTCGACCATTTACAGAAGCTTATTTAGTAAAAAGGCAACCAAGAACAGAGAGGAGAGTGTTCAGGGGTTGTAACTTCACCAGCATTGCCACAGCACTCTCACAAGTGCAGAGTAGTATAACATTCTGAGTGAAACAAAAGCATTATAGTGCAAGAAATTACTTGCGACACAGACGGTTACTCTGACAAGCCCTGCCCATGTAGATCAGAATGAGAAGGTGCAAGGGGTCTCTCCCACCCAACGCAATAGATTCATGCATGCAAGAGGCAGCCAGAACATTGCTATGTCTACTCTGTGGCAACTTCAACCTGAAGGCTAAGAACAAGGACAAGACTCCTCCTCCTTTTGCATAATTGCTGGTAGTCAGCAACAGGCATGACTATTGCGCATAGGATACCTTTCCAAAGAAAACATGGGTGTCAATGGCCAATAACCTGCACTTTCCCCTGCCAGTATTTTCCATTCAGCCTGTGTTTACCTGAGCAGTCAGCTGCCTCAGATCTCAGAGTGCAAATATTCTGCCTAAGCAACTATCACCCAACCTACCTTCTCCCTTCAAGAGCCACCATTTAGTTACATTTTCCTAATCAGAAACATCTCCAAGATTAAATGAATGGTCAGGCGATGGAAAACTGTCTCTAAGGGCACTACTAAGCCTTCCACGAGAAACAGTGAATACATAAGTACAATGCTTATTTGATGAAAAACTGCTGTTTCCTAAATAGCCTGTACTATCCTAGATTCTGCCTACAGACTCTGCCTACTATTCTAGATTCTGCCTACAGCTGGAGTCCCAGCTGGGAGGCAGGGCCGCAATCGCTGGTCTGGGCCCGTCAGAAGGGGCAGGGGAGTGGCTGGGAGAGGCAGTACTTATCCTGCACTTTTTTTTTTTTTTTTGCTTGACCAAAATACTGCATGTCCAGTATTTTTTTTTGGGGGGGGGGGGGGGGACCATCTGGCAACCCTATTCACAGGTAACAGGAGCTGTGGGATTTTTCCAAGCCATTCTTTAAAAACATTAGAGACCAGTTTATATGGAGATATACCTACCTCCTAGAACTGGAAGGGAACTTGAAAGGTTATTGAGTCCAGTCCCCTGCCTTCATGGCAGGACCAAGTACCATCCCTGACAGATTTGCCCCAGATTCCTAAATGGCCCCCTCAAAGATTGAGCTCGCAACCCTGAGTTTAGCAGGCCAATGCTCAAACCACTGAGCTATCCCTCCCCCCAGCTAACAGCAGTAGCATTAACTTTGGATTCAAAATAAGTAGTTTCCTGGCTGAGGCCTGATGTAATAACACCAGGTTCAAATTCAACCCTAACAAAAGCACATGTAACTTCTTTAAGTGACATAAGGTTATTCACTACACCAGGACTAAATCTGTCCCTCCTCAAGACAAGTGGCTGTAACATTTAGCACCCTTTATAGGGAAAATGAAGCACATTAAATACCCACTTAAAAGTGTCTCCATGAAAATACTGTTGAAAACATCCAGCTAAATCAGATTGCAACTGCTTAAATTCTCATTTATACCACCACACAAACATGCAGATTTCTGCTATTTAGATGATCCCTTGTAGGTGTCACTTTCAAGCTATACAGATTGTATTTCATTGCTTTTCCTGAGAGAGAACTCAGTAATTCAGCATGCTGAATCCTACCATCAGCAGCTCAGTCATAGCAATTTGATTCAAGCGCTAAGACTCACTCTACTGGTTGTAAATCCTTAGATCTCCACGTACCAGAGAAAGCAGCAGGGCTGTTGCTATGCTCTGGAAAATGAAAAATGCTAGTGTATGATTTCTGGCTGCGTGGCATTAATCTGTTTTGTTGCATTATGATAATGGTCAGTGTTCTGCAGTTAGACTTCTATTACTTTTCCATTATATCAGGTCCACAGGATTATTATGAAATGCTCTCAATCTGACATCTTATCAAAAAACAATGGATAAAAAGGAGTTAACTGCAGTGAATTCTAAACATTATCACCTACAGTTAAGAGTAGCTTACATCAAAATCACTACAGCTCTAAAATGGTGTAAGGGCTGAGTTATCTTTACAAACTGAAGCAAGATGTAAATTAACCATTTTTTCTTTTAAATACTGACCTCATTAACTAATGCTGAGCCATAAGGAAGCCCCTTTTGTGAGAGAGGCTTTTAAAAAAATAAGCCACACATATACACACAGACCCACGACTTTCAGGCTCAAATACCTTTTTTCTTGCTCTTATATTTACAGCTATCAGTGTAGAAAGCTTTAGGGAACATGCGGTTGCTGTGGAGATAGATTTGTAAAGGTGCTAGAGCTCAGGCCATTATTTCCTGATGTGTAATATGAGCTCAATACCTTTTACAAAAAGAGTTTCCAAAAGAAAAATCCTTACCAACTCCAATCATTTATACAGGTTATATACTAAAGCAGCAGAAATTTGCCAATCAGTCATTCACAAGTATTCTGGGTAATTAAACCTGTTTGCTGTGCTTAACTTGCAATAAGAGGTGCCAGGGCTGAAGCCCTTTTTTTAAACTTTCATAACTGATGCAGCAAGCCCAGAGGTGCCAGGGCTATGAACTGCCAAGCTTAGAGATGCTGAAGCTTAGCCCTGGCAAGGATGAAGCATTGCCTGTTTGATAAAATATTCCTACGGCACCCAAAAGTCCCACTGAAGTCACTTGACAATTTGTAACCCTTTGCTGATGTGGGCAGCTACATCCCAGAAAGAATTCCCCTTTTAAAGATGGGTGATATTTCCAAGAATTCTGTTCTCAACTCTCTGGCTGTGGCACCACATGCACTTATATAGAGGACATCCATGTAGTGCACTAATATAAATGGAAACTTTGTCATTAACTTACAGGAGCACAAGAACAGTCCCTGCTTTGACAAACCCATCTCCTCTCCATCCAACTACATTCACTTTGGAAGCTACAAATGCCAGCTCCAGCCCCATACCTCCCTCCTCCCCTTTCCCCCAGAGGACTGTGGTTGTAGAGTGTTTGAGCCACAGACACATGCAGGATCCTGCAGCTAGTTTTCAATCACTGGAATCCATGGAATGAATCAGACACACTGAATACAAGACTGTGCCTATCCATAACAGAATTATTTTAGCATTTTGTGGCAGATAAATAAGGGTCTAGTCAATTTAGACAGATGTTCTCACTACCAAGCAGACTGCTGAGCAATAACCAATGAATCTGTAATTACTGTGTGACTAGCAAATATAAAACTAAAAATATTGATGCAACAATAATTCCATTACCAAGGAAAATTTTATGGATTTCCCTGATTATTTGCCACAGTAATAAATTGTGCCTGATCATGAAGAGCCTGAGAGGAATTAAACATTTGGAAACATTAAGCATGTGTGAGTAAAACCAGAAACAGGATGTGGATATAAAAGTTAATGAGAAACCTCTAGAGTGGGAACCTTTGTCTGACCTGTAGATTGCCAGGAACACTTTAGGATACTGTAAGTGATAAAACTGACCTATAATATTCATTGAATGGCAGTTGTGCTCTGTACTGCACCAGAAGAAAGGGAAACTGGAAATCTCTCTTTTTATAGCCCCTTCCCCCTCAAAAAAACCCTACAGATTAAAAAAAAAAAAAATCCAGCACTCTGTCTACACTGTGAACTAAAGTCAAATTAAGAACACACTTCCTTCACCTTCTGTAACCCTCATTTCACAAGAATCAAGTCAGAATAAGAAGCCCATTATTTCTAAATTATGTTGAAATAACCGGCTTGTTGTGTAGACAAGCACTCCGTTATTTCAAAATAACATGAGCCATTTCAAAATAATACTGCAGTGTAGACATGCCCTAAGGAAGATACTGAATAATTCTGCTTTCTACAAGAAAATACTTACACTTTCTGAAACTGGATTTCCTATCACAACCTTGTCAGACTCCCTATGGCAATACAATACTTGAGGAAAAAGTTAAGTTCACAGAGGACTGGAGAGGTTATTTACCTTATAGTAACTTGGTTTCTTTAAGATGTCATGTCCCTGTCGGTGGATCCAGAGCATACATAGTCTGTGGGCCCATGCCTGCTCAGAGCAGCTCCTCGTGATCCTAAACAAGGACATATAAGCAGGTGCAAACCCACCACCACTCAGATGCTTCTCAAGCATGAAGGAGAGCCTCCATAGCTAAGAAGAAGGAGGAAGGCAGGTGGAGCGCATGAGGGACAAAACATCTTGAAGAACTCAAGCCGGACCTACAGGTGTTTAGGTTTCCAAGAACAGGGATTGGTCTCCATGGACCACACCTCTTGGGGCATAGGAACTAGTTGGAGTAGAATTTTCTTCCAATGAGCTCTGGGACAGCCCGTTCCAATCTCTTCCAAAAGGAAGAGGGACTGGACCACTTGTCTTTAAAAGCTCTTTGTGAAAAGTCCCTGAAGAAGAGAAGAATGTGAAAATAGATGGACTTTCGCACACTGCTCACTCTAAGATCCATTTGGAACACATTCACAGGTAAAGAGGAAGTGGAGATAGACACAATTGGGCAGTACAGAATCTCAGCAAGTAGGTTGCTGAAAGCCCTCAACCAAGATATCAAAACTGTTTCTTAGAGGGAGGTGCAAATGATGATGTTTCAGAAGGAGGAAGGGCCTCAGACTTTCAAACCCTGGAAAGGAAAAATCTATGGTGGATAGTACTGAAACAGTCTAGATCACTCTGACATTTGAAACCTATGAAACCATTTCTGTTACATAAACAAAAAATTCCCAGAGACTGCAAGTTCTACCTTGAGTCCTTTAGGATGTGGAAGGCATCTATGTTAGCTTTGAAGGGCTCAGCCTTTCAAAGGGAAGGTCTTCAACTGTATTCTGCAGCTCCTTTGGGAAATCAGATGATTAGAGCCATGATGTAGCCATGTCAGAAGCACTGAGAACAAAAACCTCCCTCCAGGCTGCCATCAACTAACCCTCCAAAACAAGGGCCTGAAATTGTTCCCTCTTGTCCTGTGTCTGATGCTCAATAAAGTGTTAAAATCATATTTTGCCAACAGGACTTGTTAAATTGCCACCAGAACTTGGAAGGCCATCAAGTAGCCATGTCTTCTACCCTGCAGGGATAAACATTTGGACTTTTTATGATAAAGAGGATCCAGAGTGAGTTTGCAAGTCTCATGTAGAATTGCAAATGGAGTGGGAAGAGAAATGCTCCATTCCCTTAGCTGGAATGGAGCACTTATCTATCCATTTAAAAGCAGGCTGAATAGTGGCAGATGCTTTGCAGACTGAGAGAGCAGGTGATAACAAGAGCCTGCTTATGAGGGCTGTCATCCCTGAAGATGTGGTATTTATGCTGTCCACCCAGAAGCACGGACACTCCTAGACCTTAAAAGACCTTTCCACCCCCTGCTTCTTGTGCAGTTCTGGTTGCTAACTACAGTCAAGGAACAGGGCCACATTGTGCTAGGTCCCATACAAAAAAAAAAATAGCCCTTCCCCCAAGGAGTTTACAATCTAATGTGAATTTATTAGCATATTCTGAAATTTTGAGAGCATCTTTGGTTTCTCAAGGCATTTTGGGATAACTAGTAGAGGTGGGCAAGTAATTCAAAACCAAGCAAATAAACGAACAATTTCAAGTTTCCTGAATGTGTTTGTTTAGAACTATTTGCAATTTTCTATAAATTCCTAACCCACAGATGATGAACTGAATGTAAACTATGAATATTCAAAATTGGATAAGTCAATTGACTGCCAAATCATATTATCCTCTTTTTTCACTGATTGTATTGATTTACTTTATTTATTATTGATTTACTTTATTGTGTAAATAACCTAAAGTCAAGTGCAGAAATCATCAATTTATATCACATCACATTGCTGGCTAGTTGTACAATTCAAAGTTGCTTTCTGACACTTGCATATTCAAACAAGTTTACACTTTGGAAGTTACACCAATAATGGCTGTTCACGAGACCATTTGCAGGAAGTAAAATAAAAGATGCACATAATCAAGCAAACTTGTTTAAATAACTGGAATATTCATTAAATGTATTTTGCTTTATTTTTTCAACTGACAAAATAGCATAATGAAGTGAAGATAGGAGGCCCCATGAATTTTACAGTGAATTGGGAAGACAATTAACTGGTCTTTAAAATTTAGGTGAAAGCCACAAAGGAATTTACAAAATTACTAATTTTGGGGGAAATCAAGCAATTATCTTTAATATTTTAAATTAACTAGTAATGCTTGTTCCTGGTGTTAGATTTCCTAATCCAGGGCTGACAGTCATCTTTTCCTACAGAACCCATGCAACATGGACAGAGGCACAGTACAAGTTTCAGTGTCGAATTCCAATGCGTGTCTAATCTGAAACTAGAGCCTGCCTTTAGAGATGAGAAGACAGACAGCCAGTTAGCTAGGATGTTTGCACCACCTCAGTGTGGACATTTGGCCACTAGGAACTCGACTGAGACTTAACCAATTATTTCATTCACTTCATCGTCTGTCTTCAGGAAAGGGGATGCCACAGGGAAGTAGTGATTCCCCCATGTTAAGGAATTTGAGACTATGTTTACACCCCACAACTCTCTCTGAAGGAGTCACAGTTCCTGCTACAACACAGTTTGATAACTACGGCCTGAGTCTGACTCAAGGTCAATTGAATTCAACAAAAAGAGTCAATAGACTTTGGGTCAAACTGAGTGACTTGGACCAAAGGGAATCTACAGAAGAGCTGAGAATGTTCAGGAGTTAACAATTCCTTCTGACCGCAAAACGCAAAAGTAATTTCAGTTAGTCCCTTAAAAAAAAAAAAAACCTGACCCTTTTAGTGACAAAATGATCTATTTTATTCGCTACACAGAAACAATTTTTGTTCCTCCTAACATCTTCACTAGATCAATATAAATATTTCCCAAGTCTGCAACAAGCAGACCACAAATATGAGTAATGTCTTCCCTTATATTGTTCAGCCTTTCATTTCACTCTCTCTATGTTTTGTGGAACAAATAAATGCCCATTTCATATATAGTTTGGTTAATAAGCAGAATCTTCTCACTCCTATTCCGCTTGAGATAATTGGACTGACACAGTGAAGTGAAAGATTTCTTCTCTCCCCACTCTTTACTCTAAACGAGATTTCTTCAGGGTTTATAAGAAAGCAGCCTTCAAATACCTTGAAGTAGGGTAAGTGCATCTCTCAGATACACTATAATGCTTTTTTTTGGTGGGGAAGCAAGGGAGAGGATGGAGGAGAACACTTTCCCATTCAAAAGTTCAAATATGCTTTAAATATAGGCCAAAGGCCTTCAGCAGCTGTTAATCTGTCCACAGCCCTCACTCATCCCTCAAAGTGCCTCCTGCACTAAACACCTGATCAACTGCTGGCAAGAGGTGTTGGGAAGAAGGGGGACGCACTGATTGGCAGGACCACAGGGATGTGGGAAGGAGCTATCACCCACTATTTCTTCCTCCCACCCCAATATGGAGTCCACTTCTATGCTAACAAGTTTGATCACCCTTAGCTGGGTGAAAAAAAAAAAAATCAGACTTGTTGGAAAAAAAAAAAAAACCCAGATACAAGACAACCATTTCCTGAATGTGGTTTGAACAGTTTGTAACATGCCTGTTAGGAACTTTAGTCACAGAATACACACAATACATACTCTTCCAGTTTTACCCACCAATTTCCACAACTGTTTCACATTTTCCATTAATGAGTCCACTGTCATGGTCAGAATTTCCCACCTTCCACCAATCTGAACCTCAGTATGAAGTTTTATCTTTAAGAATGCAAATTATCCTCTCTTCAGTATTGTCTCAGGTAGTCAGGAAGTACCACATGGCTAACTATATTTATCATTTCCTGTAACATGTCTGGCTGTGGTATATATGCTAGAGGGTTTACACACAAAAAAAAATCAAATTACAAACAATAAAACTGTTAATCAAATCAAAAGCACAATAAATGTGTTTTCCATCTTGTCTTGAAGGTTCCTAGAGAGACACACACAGACTGGAAAAAAAAAAAAGCTATTCATATTGATAATGACTCTCACCTGAGAAAGCCCTAACAGAAAGGTGTATTAAATGATATCAAGGAATCTCTTCCCAGTCATCTTATATTAGTCATGGGGCAAAGACTAAGCAGTCTGAGGATCCTTAAGGACCATGAGCAGGTTTCAAGTCCACGGGTGTATCTAGACTACAACCCTTTTCTCTCAGTAAAGGGATGTAAATTAGGCACATCGATATTGCAAATGAAGCCGGGATTTGAATTTCCCGTGCTTCATTTGCATAATGGCGGCCACCACTTTTTTTCAAAATGGGGCTTTCAAAAAAAAATGGCAGTTTAGACAGGGATCTTTCAAAAATAAAACCCTTTTTCAAAAGATCCTGTAAACCTCATTTTTTGAGGAGTACAGGATCTTTCGAAAAAGGGTTTTATTTTCGAAAGATCCCCATCTAAACTGCCGTTTTTTTTAAAAAAAGCACCATTTCCAAAAAAGCAGCAGCCGCCATTATGCAAATGAAGCACAGGAAATTCAGATTCCGGCTTCATTTGCAATATCGACGTGCCTAATTTACATCCCTTTACCAAAAAAAGGGAAGTAGTCTAGACATACCCCAAGTGTGGCAGGAATAGGACTTGCTATGGCTAGGGTTGCCAACTAGCTAATCACACAAACCTAAATACCTTTGCCTATCCTGCCCCACCTCTTTCCTGAGGCCACACATTTTTCCTGCCACTTCTGAGGCCCCACTCCCAACTCACACCCTCCTCCCCATGCCCCCCCCCCCCCACCTTAACTCACTTTCAGAAGGATGGAGAAAGGGACTGCGGTGCAGGTTCTGGGCTAGGACCCGGCGGTGTGAAGTGTTGGGAGGGAGCTCTGGGCTGAGCTTGGGACAGAGTTGAGGTACACACTCTGGAAGGAGGCAGCTCAGGGATGGGCAAGGGATTGAGGGCTCCAGCCAGGCTGCACTTACCTCAGGCTGCTCCCTGTCAGTGGCACAACAGGGCTAAGAGGCTACCTGCCGGCCTTGGCTCTGTGCAACTCCCAGAAGCAGACACCATGTCCCTGGAAGTGGAGATAGCAGATGACTCCATGCACTGCCCCTGCCAGCAAATGCCACTTCTGCAGCTCCCTTTGGCTGTGGTTCCAAGCCAATGGGAGTTACAGAATCAGCACTCAGGGTGGGGGCAGTGTACCATCCCTGTATAGGAGCCACAAGAATGCACTGGCCGCTTCCAGGAGCAGCGTGGAGCCAGGGCAAGAAGGGAGCCTGCCTTAGCCCCACTTCAGACTGTTTGCAGTTTAAAAATCTCCCAGTTTGACTTCAGTAGCCTCAGAGACTCCTGGTGACACTGCAAGGGTTGGCAACCTAGTTAGGCCATCGGGTATAAATCAGAAGCCATGCTATGCAGGACTCCAGCCCAGACCTCTGACCCCACCACCCAGGGCTGAAACCAACCTGTGCAACTTAGCTTCCCAATGCCTCCTGTGGCCTGGGACCCTGGGCAGTCACCCTGCTGGCTACCCAAAACAATGGCCATGGCTTTTATATGCAGAAAAACTCCTGGGACATGGAGTTTTTAAATTCATGTTGCAGGGGCTTCAGAAATAAAGGTTGGGAACCCCTATCTTAGATCACTCAGCTCCATGAATTGCACCCAAAGGCAAACAGAAATACAATGAAAAAAACTTGTGCAAAATGGTTATATATTGACCCCTATTAGGCTTGCCAGATGGTCCCCCAAAAAATACAGGACACGCAGTATTTTGGTGAAGCAAAAAAAAAAAAAAAGTGCAGGATAATAAGTACTCCCTCTCGCAGCCACTCCCCCTGCCCCTTCTGACGTGCCCAGAGTGGCGATTGCCGCTCTGGGCATGTCAGAAGCGAGGGGGGGGCGGCAGGCGGAGTGGCTGGGACTCCCAGCCACTCGCCCTGCCCCCACTAGGCTTCTGATGCACCAAAGAGCAGCGATAGCGGCCCCGCCTCCCAGCCTGGGAGTCCCAGCTGGGAGGCGGGGCCGCGATTGGCACTAGGAGCCTGTGATTGCGCAGAAGCCTGGTGGGGGTGGGGGAGTCCCAGCCACTCCCCTCACCCCCACCAGGCTTCTGCGCAATCACAGGCTCCTAGCACCGATCATGGCCCCACCTTCCAGCTGCTCCCCCTACCCACACCAGGCTTCCATCCGGTGCGCAGCCAGAAAAAAATCAGAGAATACTGGACATTGCACATGTCCGGTATTCTGATTTTTTTTACCGGACAAAGAGCGCAAATACCGGACTGTACAGTAGAATACCAGACACCTGGCAACCCTAACCCCTATCCATATCACTCTGCTCCATTTTCATTATAATTTCTCTGCCATCTTCCAATCCTTTTAATACATGCTTTCCTGAAAGCAAACCAGATAATGTTAAGAGTGTGAGTTGCACTTTCAAACAAACATCATTTCTGAAGTTGGTTCAAAATATGGCAAAGTAACTTAGCCTGTCCTGTTTCTTACATCACATCTTCTATTGTGTAAATCCAAAAAAGGATATCCCTGCATGTTCTAAACTCCTATGCAAGCAGCAGAAGTTGAGCACTACTAACCTAAATGTCCCCTCAGTGCAGAGAGGATTTTACTGAGATCAATCTCTCAGGGCACATCTACCCTGGGGAGTTATTTCAAAATAAGGCAAGCGTCCACGCTACCAAGCCTGTTGTTATTTTCAAACAACAACTCCGACTTGGAAGAGGAATAAGCTTATTTTGAAATACTTATTTTGGGAGTTATTTCTAAATGACCTGGAAGTGTAGACATAGCCTCAGAGGACAAGATTATAAAGAGATATTGTACCCAAAAGGAGCGTGAAATATTCTCCACTCAATAAATATGCAGACATGTTGCATGAGGAACGTTCTGTACAATTAGCCATTATTGTGTCGTTTGAAACATTTTCCCTCCATTCTTTCTTTGTAGAGGTTTTCATCGTGTCCTGATTAGACCATTTGATCTTTGTTTTTCTACATAGGTGAACCAGAAGTCAGCAACGCACGCTTCCAGGTGAACAGGGGATATCAGATGCACCAGTATATGTACCAGCATAGGGTCTGGCCCTTATCCAGGTAAAAACTCAAAGGGTGTCTTCCCTTTGATTTTAATGGCATCCTGACAACTTTAAATAGGCAAAATAGTCAACTGGGTTCTACAGCACAACTTGCTGTGCTAGTTAACTTCCTGTTCTCGCCACATAGATCTAGTTTTTCCGCTATGTAACATCAGGTTTGTGAGAGGCATCTAATATTCATTCATTCAGAATTAAGGAGAAAGCAATTTCCAAAAGCATGAATATCTTTTTATTTATTCATATTTAAAAAGATTTAAATGAGTCATTTAAAATTACTGCATGCTACCAGGCACAATTACTATAATTTAAGAGGTTAATTTCAGTATTTTATTTCATTCTGATATAACCTTGAAGAAAGCATATATTGCTTTTGGAAGGCACCCATAACATTTTTTTAAGGTTATCAAGTCAGCACGGCTGTTTAGAACACAACATCTTTGGCAATTGTTAAAAAATCTACAACTTAATAAAAAAGATACAGCTCAATGTGTTAGGTCAGACAATGCTGTTCGTCTAATCAGAGGTTGCTAAAACACTCAGCACAGCAAGCTCTACACAGGGCTATAGGCAGACAAAAATTTTGAAATCGTGATCCAAAGCACAAGGTAAAGAGAAAGATTCACACAGACTTCAAATGGGAGTAGGAGCAGGTCCTTGGACCACATTGTTAGTTACAGAAAATTGTTCAGTATGTCCGATTTTCCCTTTCATTCAGGGCCACTCTTTGGTCTCCATCACCTCCCCTCCAACCTGATATGGGGAATCTAGAAATGTAAAAGCAGAATCTCAGCTTTATTTTCCCTGCCCTTGTTTTTATCCCTTTTCCTTGCAGATATGAGTGGTCAGCAGCAGGTATCAGCCTTGGGGCCTCTGCCTGTTGGCTTAATGCTCTAGCAGATTCAAACTTCTATATAGTCCAGCCTCCAGAAGACAGAGCCACTCTGAGAATGCATGTTTCACTGGGATTAAAAGAAATGTATATCTGGTCAGCAAGCTAGGCCTGTGGGAGCCACAAAGAGACTTAAGTATTGCAACACATTGTCATGGCACCTTTTAGGTCCTGGGGGGCGGGGGGAGACACACACACGGGAACAATACTGTGATCTACGAAGACCACTTAGGCACCTACATTCCTCATGTAATGAACAGGGGGAGATTGCATTTTAAAGCACCTATCTGAAAGAGCCACCTTACACGTATGGAGCGGCCTCTGCATCTCCTATTTGCTGACAAGAGAGGTATATGCTAAGCCCTGCCCCTCATATGGAACAGGGAACCTCCACTAGCAATGCACAAATGGGAACTTGCTGCCTGGAGTCATGCAACTTAGACACTTAACCCACTTCCTGGGGAAAGCGTTAGGTGCCTGCCTTGCTCCACACGCACACCACCCACACCAACAACAAAAAGGACAGGAGACAGCAGCTTTACACAAAACAAGCCAAAATTGTAAATGGTGGTAGTGCCCACACAACTTTTAGGCCATTGGTTACAGCACATGCCTAGGACATGGGAGATCCAGGCTCAATTCTCCTTTTCTGCCAGCGGTCTCCCACCTCTCAGAAGAATACTCTAACACTTGAACTATGGGCTATTCTGATTTGGGACTGCCTCAGGCTGTCTCCACTACAATGAATGACCTATCAGAAAAAGGTACACAAATTGTGCTCCACAATTTGCGTATCTTTTTCCAATAGTTTTTTCAGAAGAGGCTTTTCTGAAATTTAGTCCGCCAAATTTCGGAAAAGCCTTCTCTTTCAGAAAAGCCCTTCTTCCTCAAGACAGGGCTTCTGAAAGAGTGCATCCACTTTTTTTGCAGAAGAGCTGACGCATTCCCTTGATATGGTGGAGTTTTTCTGGGATACTGGAGGTATCCGGAAAAAACCTCATAGTGTAGACATAGCCCCAGTCTCTCCTGCTGATGCTGTTCCACTATGGATAAATAATGAAAGACTTGTTAGAGCAGGGTACTCCAGGTGGGAGCTTAACTGGTAGACTAAGAATCCATTCTCTTTCTTTCTCTGACCCAGCGACTTTCCTCTGTGGCAAAATGCTTAAATACTCGGACACAGACTAAGATTTTGAAAGGGGTCCCATCTAGTAGCTCTGCTCAGAGGCATGTTCTGCATGAGGCCCCACACACAATGTAGGTGGCTGAATGTATCCAGGCACCTAGAAAGATAGACGTGCCCGTGCCTATTCCTTCAGCACCTAGAGAATTTTGCCATAGAAATTTAGACACAGAGCGTTTAGCTGCCTACAGAGCTGAAGGGCACTGTAACAAGGTTCCAGCCTTCATGCGAGCACCCCTTGGTGGCTGAGAGGGGGGGGGGGGTCTCTCAGTATTTACTCGCCTGTCTGCGGGCAAATTAATGTCCAGTCTGTGGCCTGAGATCAGGCCTCTTCTTTTACCACCACCCCCCGGTGTGGTTTGCAGAGGGTTGGGGGCGGGGGGGTCCCAGCCCAGGGACCCTGTAAGTAGCAGTTACCTGCTGAGTTTCCTCATACTTAGTTGCTGTCACGTCCCTGGGCCACTTCCCCGGGATGCTGTTCCATCATCTCTTCTCAAGGGCCTTGTGGCCGCGTTCCCCTTGTCTGGGGTTCTGCAGGGTTGTCTTCAGCTTTTTTGGCTAGCCTTTAGCCACAGGATCTGGCTCCAATCAGGTATGATGCCCAGCTCCCACTCAGAGCTGTCCAGCATGCTGGTATTCCCCGGTCTGCCTGGGTCGAGCTCTAGGAAGTAACTGACAAGCCTTACCTAGCAGCTCCTTTTATAGCAGCCTGATTGCACTCTACTCTGCCCAGAGGACCTCTCTACTGCTCTTGTTGCTGGCCAGGGTGCTGAAATACCTCCAGCAGGGATGTCGGGCTTCCCAACCCCATCACAGGCAGCCAAGCACGAGTTCCATGAATCACAGAGGGACTGCTCACAGACCAACTCTGGAGTTTAGGCACTCAAGTTGCTATGTTGATCATACCCTAAATACTCCTCCCTTCCATCTACTATACACACTCTGAAACAAGTCATTTTGATATAGAACATGTCCCCAAGAATTACCTCAACTCCCTTAAAACCCTTTAGGATATGCCTCTGTACATTTGGACTAGAATTGGTCAGTATGTGGGAGAGTAACAAAAACAATTGTGTGGCTGTGGTAGCGTGTAACCCACACACCTTCTAGGAGTGGGGTGCTCTCTCATTTGGTGGCATCTGGACCACTTAGAGAGAAAAAGAATGAATGTGCTCTGCAGCCTTAGCTGAGACACATCTGGCTTTTAGTTCAACTAGTAGAGGCTCGTGCACTAAGCTCCAGAGATCCCAGGTTCAGTTCTGCACATCAGCAATATGGTAGCAAAAGCAGCAGGAGCACAGCCTAGTTAGTCCATGTACATGCGCAAAGAGTTTGGGCAAGTTTGTACTCAGGGTCACTAGACCGTGCCAATGCCACAGCCACTCTTGCCTATGCTACTACAGCTAAACTACTATTTTTAGGATGCTAGCTCAGATGAGAGTGAATGCACTCAAAATGGAAATCACTCACCTAGCTCTACTTGTAGACAGAGTGAGTGTAACTGAGGTGGTGTTACGCACAGTAATAACTACTTCGTTTCCAGAGGAAACTTTAGAGGACATCACCAATTCCTTTTCTCCAACTGTTGAGCAAAGAAAAATATTCCCTCAAGCTCAGACAATAGTGTAGTCTCACTTTATGAGATCTGAAAAAGGGAGGGGGAAGAGAGAGAGAGATGGAATGGACGACAGTGTTCACCATATCTCTTCACTTCCAAAAAGAAACCGAACAATCTAAAAAAAACCCCATCATTCACATATTGTGGCTTTTTAAGCCAGTTTCTATTACTACATTTAACTACCAGCTGAGGAGTTCCAAATTCAACAAGCTTTTATGAAAGCTAATTAATTTTCTCCAGGATTTTCAGAATAAAAAGGTACAACTACTTAAAAATGGCTTCCACTAATTAGGAGAGCTTCTATTAAAAATTACATGATGAGGGTGCCAGCTTCTAATGAAGGGCAGTTTCTGAATGAAGATCTATTGTACATACTCTGGTTACACCTTTCGCTGAGTATTTTCATTTAGTCGTTCATTTTATGAGGAGGTTTGACACTGCAGAAGGAGAGTAAACCCATCAAGATTACACCAAGAATTACTCTATTGCATGGAACCAGCAGATGCTAGAAAGACAGTGTACACTTGAGATGAGATGCAGTGTCATCTTGTAGCTAGAAAATAAAACGGAGACAGGAAGCCTGGGTTTTAATTGTACTCATGGCATTGACCTTAGGAAAGTCACCTAACTTCTTCGTAGCATCTGTAATAATACTTTTCATAGAGGTGTTGTGAGACTGTCAATTTTTGTAAAGCACTATAATTGCTTTATTACTTCTGTAAAACACATATGTTCCCTGTACATTGAAAAGGCTTTCCTACCTTCTGATGTAAAGAGAGGTGAGGGAAAGAACTATGATTTGAAACTGACCCACCAACTGTGCAGCAGTAATCGACTGGAATCAGTACCACTAATGATATTTTTTCTAAAATGTCTATGAAGCACAAATTATTTTGAATTGAACTACTTAGAATAGGAAGTGGAGCTGTGAAATAAAATACTAACTTTTTGTATTAAAAGAAAATCTGCCTTGAATGAAATGCATTGTCTTTTAAAACACAAAGAATACCTGAGACAGAAAGATGGTTTGTTTTTATTGATGCAAAGCAATATTTGAGATTAATGGCCATGTAGTTAAGATTTTTAAATTATAATTATCTTAATTAACTAAATGTAGTTTTCATCCTGCTACCCAAGTGGATACTAAATGCTATAGAACCTTTGTTATCCTAAAACTCTCATTTGAAAATAATCAAGACACTAATTTTTAAATCATGCATTCCTTTTCTGTGATATCACTTTATACTGGACTTTTTAAAGTACCTAAGTAGATCTTTATTAGACAAGTACAAATATTAGTGTTAGAAAAGGCTAAATTCAGTATTTGAGAACCAAAATGGACCTTAATCCTGGTATACAATAGAACTGAAATGCTAGCTCCTATGAAGTTGAATGGGGTAGTTTTTAAACTGTTGGGTGCCAAGTAATTTAGTTTAGAGACATAAGAAATCATAGGCCATCTTAATTGTTTCTCTAACAACTTAGGGAACAACGAACAGTCCTGTAGCACCTTAGAGCAGGAATGGACAACAGTTTTCACAGAGGGACTACTTACTCCATTTTGGTATGTGGTCACAGGTGGCTCCAACCCCCTGGAGGAGCAGGGCTGGGAACTAGTCTCTCTCCTCTACCCCTCCACCCCAAGCTGTCTGGAGCCGGAGGCTTTGAATCAAAAACACAGCAAAGGTCTTGCAGCTCTGCCGCTACCATGTTGCCTCACAGCCACCCAGGGATGCTGAGGCTATTTAAAGGGCTTGCGGGTCTGACTGCAGCCAGGATAGCACCATGACTGGGAGCCATGAGCCATTTAAATAGGGAAATAAGTGTCACAGGCAGCAGAATATAAATAGAAAGTGGCCAGATGCAATCTGCAGGCCAAATCAAAGTGTTAGACAGGCCAGATCTGGTCTCTGGGTCACATCTTGCCCAGCCCTGACAAAGACCAACAAAATAAATAAATAAATAAAATCATGAGCTTTCGTGGGCAAAACCCATTCCTTCAGATGAAGCTCATGAGACTAATATTATATATAGATATATTAGTCTAAGGTGCCCCAGGACTACTTGTTTTTAAAGTTACAGACTAACACAGCTGCCCTTCTGAGACTCTTAAAAACTTAAGGGTGTGTCTACCACTATTTAGTCACAGAGGCTTTTTACATTTCTTATGATGTGCCTTAAGGTCACCAAGCAAAATAATCACTACACATACTTTAATTCTTTTCTGTTATTAAAGAAAGGAAAAGAAAAAACACACACAAAACCAACAACAGAATACAAGTGATGAATTTGTAAGTTCCATTATAATCTTTGTTGTATGTCCCCAGAGAGCTTGAACAGAGTTTACACCTTTGAGCAAACCACCTCTGGCACACACTTTTCTTTTGGTGCAGTTAAAACCAAAATATACTGTTCCCCAAATTTGTGAATTTTCGTTTTCAAAACAGCCTTTTACAATTAAATACCTTTTAGAAAGGCTTTAGCTTAAGTTGTTGACTGCACGTGATATTTTTGTCTTCCTGAGTTAATGGAAGATTTGCTTGCACACTACCAGCAATTAATATGTTCTGCACTTATATGGCCTCTTACACTCATTTTACTTAGGATTAAGTGACCTTGCTATGTTTGTAAATAAAACATTTTGCTATTCATATAACCGTCAGGCAGTTATTATACAAAGGCTTGCTTTTAGATACAAAGCATTTGCAAATATACGTTATACCAAAAGCTTATCCAATCTTACGCATTGGGAACACATTAAAAGGAAACATGCTGGAAATAGACATGCTTTTTTATTTTTTTTTTAAATATAAAAAGTGTTTCCCCTCCATAAGTGTTCTCAAGTATAAAGAATGAACATTTGTGTTTACAAAAGAAGAGTTTAAATTAAGAATTAAAGAAATATCCTTTGTGGGTTTAAATTCAGGTTTCTATTTTGATAAGAGCAGAGGAGAAGCATTGTTAGTGGCTCACTTCACAATGTAGATTTATTGCTCTGGTAACATGCCCTATATTCCTTTTCATAGTTAGACCTGTCCTTACAGCATATGCTTTATTGATATTTGCTTACCCTTGCTAGAAGCAGAAAGCTTCTGAAGTTTTCTTGATCAGCTTTAACATTTACGTAAGTGTATGTATTCTTATATTCCCCAGCATCCTGCCTAGAATATTCTCATAGCTTAATCCAAGTACAGTAGACTTCCGATAATCCGGAACCTATGGGACTTAGGTGGTGCCCGGATTATCAGATATGCCGGACTATCAGGAGGTACTATAAGCAGGTTATATATATACTGTATACATTATATACTGTATATAAAGTGTTCTTAACCCTTTTTATTGTACATACTGTATACAGTATACTGTAATGATTTAGTTTTTTTAAGCCTTTTTTACCCTTTTTGCTCAGTTCAGCTGCTGCCGCTGTTACCTTGTGACTCATTTTTTGCCGAAGCTCCCCTCACTAGGCTCTTGCCATTTTGATGCCGGACTATCAGGAGTGCCGGACTATTGGATGCCGGACTATTGGAGTTTTACTGTATTCAGAAAAGGCACAATCAAGTTTGTAATGACACACGTTATTTTATTAGTATTATCCTTCAATAGTGATATTTGCCCTCCCCCAATTTTAAAACTGCCAACACCACTAGAATTTCACATCTGGGAGTTCATAGAGTTGATTAAATATTAAAAAAAAGTTAGAATTTGACATTATTTACTAAGAAAAGTCTCAGCCCCCAGACTGCAATAAATAGCACATAGGTTTACCACTGTTAACGTCTAGGATGCTAGGGCAGGTGCAGTAATCTAGCAACACATTACTCACCATGACTTTGATCCAGTATTTATTCCTATGAGTAGTCCCATGTGACTGTTGGGAATGCCAGCATAAGGAAGGGCCTAAAAGTATGTGGAATAAACACACCATCAGGCTCAGGCAGAGATCAGAGGAAGTCTACTGGCCTGTTTCCCTAGGCCAGGTAGGACTAAATGCCACATCAGGTTCAAGTCTTTCCTTCAGGACACAGTTTGTGTCTCAAACAAAGCAAAACCGAGAAAAACACTATTTCCTGCCCAAAGCAAGCTGCAAAGAGCCCTTACCCTGTCACAAGAGCCCTCCTGACTCTGGAAGGCCTTCAGCTTTCAGCCTTGAAAGGTATCACCAGACTCCTTCCCAGCTGGGTCTGATAATCCTCTCTACAGGCACAAACACTTGTTCTTAAAAGGGCTTGGGGCCTCCTGATTCTTAAAGGCACAGACCACCCTGTTACAAGCCTCCTCTCTGTCCACTCACAGAACCTTCCCCAGCCCTAGGGCAAGTTGTACACTCTGATAAAGAGCCCACTAACATGGTTCATTTATGTTTTCTGCCTTCGGGCTGCAAGGTCTGTGCATTGAGATACTCCAGTTCCCCTCCAAGCTTATTGACAATGGAAGGTAAGTGGCTCCTTTCCTGATCCTCTTCTGACAGCTGCTCCTATGCATATAGTCACCAAAATATTCCCCTTTTCCCCCCACAGGTCAACATCTGGGTTCCCACTGTACACTGCCAAGCCTTACATTTGAATATGTGCCCCCGATCTCATTTACTTCAGTCATAGCCAGTTGCTGATTCCACAAGCATTTTGCCTCTCACTGCTTAAAATAGTCTAGAAAGGGCCAGATGGGAGAGGTATACCCACCGCCATATCTGCCCTTCCTGCCCAGCACTTATTCTGCTGCCCCTAACCCTCAACTCATTTCTACCCCTACATCTGTTCTGCTCCTCAAGCCCCCATCAATTCTGCCACGACAGTTCTGCCCAACTGCTTCACTTCTTCTCCTCCTGCAGGTCCTGGAGTTTCTCTCACGTACGCCTGCAGCACTGCCTTCTGCTCACTCTTCCTAAGATGGGGGCTACTGCTGAGAGGGAAGCAGAAAGAAGCTGTTGGGCTGTCTCTGTTCCTTCTTTAGCTCTCCCTTCCTGAGATAATGTCGTCAGCACCTGGGGAATGGGAGGGGGCTGGTGAGAGAGAGAGAGAGAATGAATGCAGGAGCTCTGCCTACTTCCTGCAGTAGCCTGATGGGCAGCTCTTCTCCAGGAGGCTGACAAGTGGGGAAAGCAGCCAGAGGAAGTCCTCCCTGCCCAGGTGGCATTACAAATATGTGCCCCCACATTTCTTTTTAGAAAACTTATTTCCTAGGCCCACAATCTGGTATGTTTCAAACACTGCTGCCACCACAGCTGTGTCTGCCCCATACACCATTGCTGCAGGTATGCTGGTCTCTGGGTCCAACCATTTCCCCGAGCCAGGACAGACCCCTCCCCCTTCTGTCTCATTTCAGATGCCTGGGGCTGGCACAGTTCCATTAATAGACTATGCACATCTTCTCTCTTTGACTGTCTATCCTGGGGTTTTTCCTTGTCGTCGTTCCCCACACACACACACACACACACAAACTCCACTTTTCTCAAGGGTTATCACACACTTCCCTGAGGTTCTAGTCATCAAAAGGTATACGTTTAAATAAAATGTCCCACATCTGAAACATGACTCTTAGTAGTCCTTCTCTGTGATGATCTGATATCTCACCTTAAGGGATGAAATAGCACCCAACATAGTGGCACTCCATTAACAGGCAAATTCTCTTGATGTGCCCTATAACATGCTCTTAGCCATCCTGAGAACTTCTAATTTGAGAGAGTGACTGGAGGATTGGTAACTCTTCCGAAATCCTATGTCTAGAGCTACCCAGAAATGTGACCCATTGAAAGTCTCCCCAAATATTCCTAGGTCAGGACACCTTTTCTTCTTGCCTTTCAGAGTAGGACACTCCTGAATGGGCATACCGCTGAGCTGCCTCAGCCTTCCAATAGACCTTTAGGGGTGAGGCAGTAGAGAGAACAGGATAGTCTCATCCAGCTGTGGGCTCCCTTACCAGCATCTGCAAAAATTATTCCATGACCATGATTCATTCGACAGTGCAGATAGAACCAGCAGGGAGAAAAGTACTGCAATCACTAGGCCAGTAATATGGACATGCTTCCATGGAATCATTAGACCTAGAACCTATTAGACCTATGCCTCTAGAGTCAGCCCCCATCAGCCTTAAAAGAAAAGCCAAACACATCACACTGTCACAGAACTATCCATATGCTTCATGAAAATAGGCTTATAAAAATAAATGACATAACTGGAATACATGTTATGCAAAATGCTTCACATAAGGTATTATTGGAAAGTTTGTAATCTACTGAATATGATTATCCCATTTGTATGCATGTATCAGTCCAGTATTTGAAATTAGAAATATGGACTATAAACCTATGTTATTAGTTATGCTAAGTGAGGGCCATTAATGGTACTTTAGGATCTTGAAGGCCCATTGTTCTCTTGCCAGTGAATTGTAGATTAACTTGTTTTTCCTATAAGCCTGGGTGAGGGGAGCTATGGTGGTCTATCAAGACATATGGCCATGCCACCTGATGCAGGAACCCATCCTGGACACTGTACTTTTCCACTAACAATGAGAAAAGTTTGAAACTGAACATAAAGGATTCCCGCTTTGGCAAAATCTACATAAAAGGTAGGAAGCCAAACAACAGGGACTGCTGCTATCAGTTTTGGGAACACGCCAGTTTACCATCTAAGATGTCTGCTAGAAACAACTTAAACTGAATATTAAAAAGGATTGTGCCCAGACTAGAGGCTTTCTGGGCTGTGAAAGAAGGTGACTAGAACTACTGTTATGGTAAGCTATTACATATGACAAGTTTCTTGATGTATTAAGCTTAGCTGGCATGTTTTGTTTTATTTTGCTTAGTAACTTACTTTGTTCTGTGCACCATTATTTATAATCACTTAAAGCCTACTTTTTATACTCGATAAAACCACTTTTGTTTATTAATATACCAAATGTAAATAAGAGTTACCTGGAGGGGCAAGTAGTTGTGCATCTCTTTCTTTACATAAGATAGGGGGCGAACAACATGAGCTTACCCAGGCCCAAACACTTGTTCTTAGAGAAATCTTTGAACAAGATTGTTTGCTCCTAACACAAAAGGTCAGATTACACTGTTATAGTAAGCAGCTACAGAGAACCCAAACATTAAAATGCAGTCACAGAAAGGTCAGAAAGTCAGCTTTAGCCTACACTAAATGGCTTCTTTCTTGAGTTCTCAGGCCTAATTTCAATTTTCTTATAGCAAGCAAGATAAAACTTACAACACTAGAATATTCCAAAGTTTTCTCTTTTTGGATGTTAGGCCAAAATACATCCAATTAATTCGACACCTGGTGGGGTATTACTTAAACAGTTTCAATGAGCCTCAAATTGATAATAGTAAAGACTTAAAAATATGTGATTTCATTAAAAGCTTCTAGCATTTAGAAAAATTACCAGTAGCCAGTCACAACGAGGGGTTGCTATAACTCCACACACCTAACCCATTCAATCTGATACTAAACACTCAGATTTTTATTGCAACATTTTGCAGCCCTAGCAGAAAGTCATACTCCTGAGGATAAATTAGACATCCCAGAGTGACTCTTGCAAGTAAATATTAACTGTAACATTCAGTGTTTGATCCAACTGGATCAATTTCCAATGTAAGTGCTATTGAAGATAGGGAAAATTGTCATTACAAAAAATTCACAGAAAAAGATTCATGCAGCATAATGACATCTAGTGACTGAGGCCTGCTTCTCTAGCAGCTTAACGACAACATGTACTTTCATTTATGTCTCCTATAGTTGTCAGAAAGTTATTAAATGTGCCCAAACATCCTTTATAACAGTCCATAACTGGATGCAAGACCCTATTATGTTGACATGCAAACTCTCTCATTGGGAGTACTTAGTGGTCAGAGATAATATATTGTGCTGAAACTGAAAGGCTAATTGCCAGAAATAATACCAATAAATCAGTTGGACACCATTAATATGTAATGATGTCCAGTCTACTATTAATATAGATACACTTTCCAAACTCAGCAAGCTATTTAAGTAATAACTGGAATAAATGATTTTTCCCTTTGGTAAAATCAAGTATAGTCAGTATTTAGTTTCAGATTTTCCACTCAATGGAAAAAAATGTATTATTTCAAAGTACATTTTCTTGTGATTTTCTTGAATCTACTCCTCCCCCCACCCGTATAAAAGTATAAGATTACAATTATTTTAGAGTTTAAATAAAAGCAATTAAAAAAACACACCAAAACACACAACAGTTGACCAAAAACTCTATTTAAAGGCTACAATTTAAAATCTGCAAGGCTTGTTCAGCAAAGAAAGAAATGAACAAGCAGATTCAGCAATTCACTGGGTGCATATGCCATGGAAGCCTAGAAAACAGGTTGAATTTCTGCTGTATTACATGTGAGGAAAGGTAACATTTATGATTCACTACCCAACACTGCATATGAGAGAGATTAATGGCTTTTTCTAGAGGGTCTTTGTTTTTACTGACCCCATCTCTTCAAAAAAGAAAAAAAATATGTCGAGTCTAAAACATTTGTCTGCAGGCAAGCCAAGTCAGAGACTTTACCAAAAAGCAGTCACATGAGAGTTTGAGAATTTTTATCAAGAGGCAAATTATGCAACAGTGTTCTTCCATCAGGTTTTGGAATTGAGCTCTAGATCTGTTCCTGAACTCACTGAAGTTAATGGAAGTCTTTCAGAGGACTATGTATGAGATAATTAATTGAGCCAGAGTTCACTCTGGACAGACTTTTGCACACTTAATGAGATATGGCAATAGCAGAGTAGCCCTCACCATGGAAAACAATGTAGACATCACTGTGATGCCAGCAAGCTAAGTATGAAGTAGAAAGATTGGCTTTCAAGCTACTAACAGAGTCTTGGACAATCCTATATAAGAAAAAAAATCAATTAATAGACAATATTGAACCACTATAAAAAATAAAGAGAATGTTTACATTAGCCATAAGTAGCAGGGATAAAGCCATTAGAAATGCATTGTTGAGGCTTTAGGGAATGTATTCTAAAGTAAAATTACAGTCCACCAGCACATATTGATTTTCTTTAATTACCTCTACAGAGCATGTTAGTCCAAAGAGAATATCTTATATGGAAAATATATCACCTTTGTGTCAGGCATGTAAAATTTATGAAGGCACTTTCATTCAAACCTTATAGCCTTGCAACTCTCACTCGTTTTGGTTACTAGTGATAAATATCTTAGCAGATCTACTTAAAGTGAAATTAAAGATTTTTCCAAGTAAACTGCCAATTTCATAGGTAAGGCAATTTTGATATAAAGTCACTCAACTTTTTAAACGTTGCATTTCTTTAAACCTAAACAATTGCTGTCTTGGGATGGAAAAAAAAAAACAAATCATTAACCAATATTAAAGGAAAAGGTAAGAGATTTAAAGCTTATTTTGCCACTGGAAGAAAGCACAAGAAGACATCAAGTTAATTTGGTTCATTCTGAGTCAATTTAGTAACTTTATTGGATATTATTCAGATGATGTATTTCAAAAGGATATTCACTGTAGCAACATCATTTGCTTCTTAGGACAATAATTAAGTTAGTGCCATGAATAAATTCTTCATTATCTTCAGCCCGTATAAGGTGACATTGGAAAAAATAGGAGAAAACAGACAAAAACTTTCATCTCAAGACAACCTACTAACATACATTTAAATTCAGAGCACTGTGTTCAGTAATCTATATAATCATAATTATCAGTATCCCTATTTTGAAGATGAGTAAATTAAAACAATAAGAAATTAAAGCTAACATTTCTTTAAAGTATCCACTAATTCTGGGTGCCCATTTTGAGATACCTACCACTGATTTGCAGAGGTGCTGAGCACCTGTAACTCTTAAACACATCAACTACAATAATATGTGCTCAGCACCTCAATAAATTAAGCCAAAGGTAGGCATAAAAAAATTAGAGGGACTAAAAATTAAGCAGCCACTTTGAAAAACTTTGGTTTAAGTGACTTGTCCAAGGTGAAACAGTGACTTGACACTGCTGACGAGAACAGGTCCTAGCACTAGGACACCTGCTTCTCAACCCATTGCACTAAACAATAAGCCACATTGATTTCCACACATCTATATATTAAGCTTATGGAATAAACTTCCGAGAGAAGCCTAGGCCTAGAAGGAAGAGATGCGGAGAATGGAGAGAAAAAAAATAGAAAGGTGGAAACAAATTAGTGTGGTTGTCTTAGAAGGTACTGGTTAAGAAAAACTAGTCAGTTCCATTTTCATGACATCTTTCCATCACTGTGGTCTCCTCATGCCACTACTGGTTCTCACCACAATATTAGAAATGTTTTAGGAGGTCCAGAAACCTCTCTCCTTGTCTCTGGCATCACCATTTTTCCATGTGCTCCCATGTGCAGGGTCATGTTCTAATATCTATGAGCACTGCCATACACTTTTAATGGAATCCTAGTTGGAGTGGGAGGAGAGAAGATAAAGAAGATTAGGAGGAAAAGGAAAGCTAGCATGTGGGCAGAAACTCAAAAGAAGCAGGGTGGTGAGAATTAGCTTGCTCTCCTGGAGACATGAAACCAATTACAAATCAGTGCTCTGGTTTGTAATTGCTTACATTTTCTTTGCTCTGCTTGCAAAGTTCTAAAAGTTGGAGTCTACAGGTTAAATGGGCATCCAGAGATAAGAAGAAAGGGAGAGAGGCAAAAGGCAAAATTTTCACCATTTTCCTAATGGTTGTAGCCATCTTGAGTTGAGCATGCAACACAAAGTTCAGGACCAGCTAACTTCAAAAAGTGTCACCACCCAAAACTTGGAGCAGAAAATAAAAGAGCAGGCAAACCAATGCAACAAAGCAAAGACCATGCATGCATTTTAAAATCCTAAGAAATTCCCCGTCTAAACACTGTTAAAATGAGGTTAAGGTTAAGAGTACATCTCATTATTTTAACAGTAAAATTCCTTACATGAACACACTTATAGGGGAAAAAATTACTAAAAACTCATGGCATTCAAAATTAAGAGATTAAACTTTCAAATGTTTAATTCTTGCAATTAGGCAAATTCATAGTTCAAGTACCTGAACTACCCACTTCTGCCCTTGAAAATGCAGACCTCTTTATCCATCCTTTTAGCTTATAGCAGGGGTTCTCAAACTTTGTGATACTGTGACCCCCCTCTAAGTTGCTTGCGACCGCCCCCCAAGTTGCTGCAACCACCCTCTAAGCCAGGGGGTCGGGACCCACAGTTCAAGAAATGCAGGCTTATAGGTTATCACAAAAACCAGAATGCAACTGAGGTGTGCAAAAGTAGCACTTCACATGGATAACTGAATTAATCAATACATAAGGCTTATTTTGGGATCCCCTTAGTGCTCCATGAGCAATACGATAGGAGGCTTGTTCATCCTATAACTCCAGCTACTTTAGTGTCACACAAGATTCACAGAAAAAAAAAAAAAGCTATTTTTCAAATCCTTCGTAAACAAACAGCATAATAAAAGGAATCAGTTGTTTCCTTTCACTCATTAAGGTCCACGGGTTAAATCTTTACTCTATTGACTTCCTAGGGGACTTTTGCCATTAGATTGAATGGGGCCCAGAATTCATCCAAGTCCTTACTTGTGCTAAGGGAGTTCAATAACTCTTAGGACAGGGATGGGCAAGATGTGGCCCACAGGCCGAAGCCAGCTCGCCAAGCTATTTGATCTGGCCCGCAGCCACCCTGTTGCGCCCCTGCCCTCAGGCCAATCAAGACCTGGGGGTGAGGGAGTGCACAAAGTCATTCTCTATTCAAAATGGCCAGGGGTGCACAGCGCCTAGAGGGAACCGCTGCCATTTTGAACAGCAAATGACTATTTTCCCACCACTATTTGCCCACTTAATGCACCCTGTCGCATTCACCTCTGTTTCAGGGAGTCACTAAAACTCCTCTGAATCTTCCCACTGACAGAAGTTCTTTGTGCCCCATTCCCCTAAAGCCAGGGGCTCTGTGCTCCTCCCCCATTTCCAGGAGAGCTGATGTGCCCCATTCTGTCTGGGGGTCCAGCAGGTCTTAACTCGAAATAAGCTATGCAAATTGAGCTATATTAATTGTGTAGCTTATTTCAAAATAGCTTATTTAGAAATTGAGAGTGTCTACACAGCACTTATTTCAAAATAGAGCATTCTTCCTCTGACTTCCCTTACTCCTCATACAATAAGGGTTACAGGAGTCGGAGTAAGAAGTCCTCCAGCTTGACAAGTATTTTGACATTATTTCGAAATAACTGCCTGCTGTGTAGACACGGACTAAGTTATTTCAAAATAACACTAGTTTTTTTTAAAATAATGTTACTGTGCAGACATACCCTAGATGAAAAGTCATTCATGGTATCAACATGTTAAACTCTGTTGGGAGGATAGGCAGAGGTGAGGTGGAAGCATTGTTATGCTGGAAATTGTTAATGGGTGCCATCAACCAGCTAGATCTATAAACTATTGTAGAGGCGCTCGAAGTTGTAGCTGTTCTAAGTAGCTGGAAGGGGCTTCATATGTTTCTCATTTTTCCTTTTCCAATTTTTCATTTTCCCCAAAATCAATAGGGGTCTTAACATTTCCTGAAATTTGGGGATTTATCAGATTCAGTGCTCAAAAGTTATCATGTTACAAACACAGAATGCTGTTGAGTTGAATACAAGGCTTTCACAAGCTTCTCCAAAAAGCCCTTGAAACAAGAACAAAACACAGATTACAAAAAAAAGGAAGGTGGAATTACAGAGAGGGCAGAAACAATGAGCAGTCCTGTGGCACAGGACTGCACTTTTTTTTTTTTTTTTTTTTTTAAACACAAGCTACAGACTAACACGGCTACCCCTCTGAGAATGCGGAGTAAGGGGAGATACAATTCCTTAGTTATGAATCCTGAACACTTTTAGATGTTTGGGTTTCTTGAAAGTTTAATCTTAACTTTGAATATCAGTTGTGGGGAGTTAACAAAAAAAATTTCAAACTATAGAAATCTTACATTACTAATACGGAGTCTCAAAATTAACTACTTTCTTACCTGACAGCTTTATGATGAGCTAGCCTATTCGTGGAATGTAATTATACTTACAGTCATTTGAGAACTTTAGAGTATATGGCTAACAGCCAAGAATCATTGAATCATAGAATACTAAAACTGGAAGGGACCTCAAGAGATCAAGTCCAATCCCTTGCCCACACGGCAGGACCAAGCACCCTCTAGATCATCCCTGATAGATGCCTGTCTAACCTGCTCTTAAATATCTCCACTGATGGAGATTCCACAGCCTCCCTAGGCAATTGATTCCAGTGTTTAACCACCCAGTTAGGAAGTTTTTCCTAATGTCCAACCTAAACTTCCCTTGCTGCAGTTTAAGTGCATTGCTTTTTGTTCTATCATCAGAGGCCAAGGAAAACAATTTCCCCCCCTCCTCCCTGACACACCCTTTTAGATATCTGAAAACTGTTATCATGTCCCCTCTCTGTCTTCTATTTCCAAACTAAACAAGCCCAATTCTTTCAGTCTTCCCTCATAGCACATGTTTTCTAGACCTTTAATAATTTTTGTTAATTTTCTCTGGACCTTCTCCAATTTCTCCACATCTTGAAATGTGATGCCCAGAACTAGACACTATATTCCAACTGAGGCCTAATCAGTGCAGAGTAGAGGGGAAGAATGACTTCTCATGTCTTGCTCACAACACTCCTGTTAATGCATCCCAGAATCATGTTTGCTTTTTTTGCAACAGTGTCACACTGTTGACTCCTATTTAGCTTGTGGTCCACTATGACCCCTGTTTGCACACTGATCACTGTTTGCATAACTTTGGACCAAATTTTCAAAGAGTTTCCTTGAATGAAGCAGAGCATTATATATCTATTCTAAGAAAAAGATGGTTTTTTGAATCAGCTTTAAAATGATGTTGACAGATCAGCATGTTTATGTCAGAACTTATTGGCATAAAAATAAATCAGTAAAATAAAATATCAAAGTACAGGCCTTGTATTGAAATTAAACTTTACAATACCATGTCTTTTCTTCATATTTCACTCTGCGTCTCAAATATATCATTCTGACAGGTTTCATAGATCATGACATCAAAATCTATTCTCACTAATTCTTGCTTATAAAGACTGGAAATACGCTTTTTTGCCCTTTTTTTATTAATAATATAAATTTCTATTAGCTCTGAATTGAAAGAGGAAAATTTATAGTTAAAGGGGGGAAAACACTATTCAGTTTAAGTAGAAGAAAGTTTAATAAATGACAGCCTTGATAAACTCTACATTTAAAAACCACTTGGAAAAGGCCTTTCACATCTATTGTATTTCAGTGTTAATGTATCTGTGCCTCCAGAATGGATTCATTTATTTTACACTAGAAGATTTACCCAATGTTGTTCAAGTCCTTATTTCAATTTTGGCGAGGGGACAGAAAGAAAATGTACATGCTTCATTTAAATATTTGCTCTGGGATGGAGGGTTCCGTATACAGTGCCCCAGGGAGAGAGGACTGCTCTCTCTCACCACAGCAGCTTGAGGGCAGGTAAGAAGTGTCTCTCCATGGCCACTGCAGCTCCAGTGGGCACAGCTCCCCTAGCTGGGACAGGTCCAGGTTTTTCTGCCCCCTGTGCTCCCCAGCCAGAGCAAACTTTGCACTTTCCCTTCACTCCCTGATGAAGGGGAACAGCCAGCAATGTTCTATATGAATGGAAGGGGGCTTCATCCCCCCACACACACACACACACCCTCCCTAAAGGGTACCTGGGGGATGGGGAAACCTCAGACAACCCCTGTCACCTGCCTGGTCATTCTGTCTCTTATAAGAAGCTCTCTCATTCCAGGCACCTTGCTTTAAGTTATGATAAGAGGAGGCTGTATACTGAGTTTAATAATCCTAGCCCTTACCATTTAGGAGGAATTCTTAAACACACACACAGACAAACTCTCTCAAATATATAGTAGATTATTGTGGAAGAAAATAAAGTCTCCTCACAGCTGTAAAATAAAAAGGCGTATTTTTATGTAATATACGCTAACAAATGGTACCCATGGTGTTTACTTTTTATGTACTTCAGCTTATTGAAATGATCACAAGTTCAATATTTAGTTAATAAAATTGTCATCAGTTCATATAGCAACATTTCTGCTTACCTCAAAAATAAACATAACATGGGGGCTTTCAGACAAATAAGAATCACTTACCCAACTGATCATTCCATTTAGGAAAAGGTTGAGGGAAGGTTTTAAAACATAATCCAATAATTTGTAAGTGCCCTCAGCAGCCATTGACTGACTCCACAGGTGTGCACCTTAATTGTTACATGTCATCATTCAACAATTTGGACTCAATTCTTGCCAGCAGCTGAAAGAAGTGTTAAGAAACACAGCCAGCTAGTCAATGCGTCCTGATGTACTATGCAAGGCATAGTGTCAAGTATCAGAGGGGTAGACGTGTTAGTCTGGATTTGCAAAAGCGACAAGGAGTCCTGTAGCACCTTATAGACTAACAGATGTATAGGAGCATAAGCTTTCGTGGGCAAAGATCCACTTCGTCAGATGCATGTAGTGGAAATATCCAGAGGCAGGTGTAAATATGCAGGCCAGAATCAGGTTAGAGATGACGAGGTTAATTCCATCAGGGAGGATGAGGCCCACTTCTAGCAGCTGATCTGGAGGTGTGAATACCAAAAGAGGAGAAGCTGCTTTTGTAGTTAGCTAGCCATTCACAGTCTTTGTTTAATCCTGAGCTGATGGTGTCAAACTTGCAGATGAACTGTAGCTCAGCAGTTACATTGCTATCTACATACTGCACAGACCACAGTGAGAGATTATGCCATACACTATCAAAGAAACTGAGGAACCACCTGATCAGCATCCTGTACAGCAAACAGGAAAACATCAAAAAAAGAGCTCTCCAATCTGGAGAATTTCATAAAAAGCCAACCTTCCACACAAACGGACTTTACTAAAATAAGACAGGAGATCTACATTACACACTTCACTTCTCTATAGAGGAAAAAGGACTGTAAGCTGGCTAAAACCCTACCTGCCATATGGGGCCACAACAGCGGTACCCCTAACTCACCCAGCAATATCGTCAATCTATCCAACTACACACTCATCCCAGCAGAAGAGTCTGTCCTATCTCGAGGACTCTCTTTTTGCCCCACCGCTCCCACAAACATGATACAGTTCTGCAGTGATCTGGAAGCCTACTTTCGCCGTCTCCGACTCAAAGAATACTTTCAATACAACACTGAACAGCGCACTGACACACAGATATCCTCCCACCGACAGCACAAGAAGAAGAACTCCACATGGACTCCTCCTGAGGGTCGAAATGACAGTCTGAACCTACAGATAGAATGCTTCTGCCAATGTGCACAGGCAGAAATTGTGGAAAAACAGCATCGTTTGCCTCATAACCTCAGTCGTGCAGACGGCAATGCCATCCACAGCCTCAGAAACAACTCTGACATTATAATCAAAGAGGCTGATAAAGGAGATGCTTTTGTCATCATGAACAGGTCTGACTACCAAAAGGAGGCTGTCAGACAACTCTCTAATACCAAATTCTTCAGGCCACTTCCCTCAGATCCCACTGAGGAATACATGACGAAACTGCAACATCTGCTCAGGACACGCCTTACACAAGTACAGGAACAAATCAACACACCCTTAGAGCCCCGACCGGGGTTATTCTATCTACTACCCAAGATCCACAAACCTGGAAATCCCAGACGCCCCATCATCTCAGGCATTGGCACTCTCACTGAAGGACTGTCTGGATTTGTGGACTCTCTACTCAGACCCTACGCCACCAGCACTCCCAGCTATCTCCGTGACACCACTGATTTCCTGAGAAAACTACAATGCATTGGTGATCTTCCAGAAAACACCATCCTAGCCACCATGGATGTAGAGGCTCTCTACACAAACATCCCACACATAGATGGAATACTGTTCCTGACAGCTTGTATCCCTGATGATGCCACAGCACAACTGGTGGCTGAGCTCTGTGACTTTATCCTCACACACAATTATTTCAGATTTGGTGACAATATATACCTCCAGATGAGTGACACCACTACGGGCACCCGCGTGGCCCCACAATATGCCAACATTTTTATGGCTGACCTAGAACAACGCTTCCTCAGCTCTCGTTCACTCATGCCCCTTCTCTGCCTACGCTACATTGATGACATCTTCATCATCTGGACCGACGGGAAAGAAACTCTGGAAGAATTCCACTACGATTTCAACAGCTTCCACCCCACCATCAACCTCAGCCTGGACCAGTCTACACGGGAGGTCCATTTCCTGGACACCACGGTGCAAATAATTGATGGTCACATAAACACCACCCTTTACCGAAAACCTACTGACTGCTATGCCTATCTTCATACCTCCAGCTTCCATCCATACACACACCACACAATCCATAGTCTATAGCCAAGCACAGAGGTACAATCACATTTGCTCCAACCCCTCAGACAGAGACCAACACCTACAAGATCTTCACCAAGCATTCTTGAAACTACGATACCCACACGAGGAAGTAAGGAAACAGATTAACAGAGCCAGACATGTACCCAGAAGCCTCCTGCTGCGGGACAAGCCCAAGAAAGAAACCAACAGAACACCACCGGCCATCACCTACAGTCCTCAGCTAAAACCTCTCCAACACATCATCAGTTATCTACAACCCATCCTGGACAACGATCCCTCACTTTCACAGGCCTTGGGAGGCAGGCCAGTCCTCGCCCACAGACAACCCGCCAACCTGAAGCATATTCTCACCAGCAACTATACACCGCACCATAGTAACTCTAACTCAGGAACCAATCCATGCATAAGAACATAAGAACATAAGAACGGCCATACCGGGTCAGACCAAAGGTCCATCTAGCCCAGTATCCTGTCTGCCGACAGTGGCCAGCACCAGGTGCCCCAGAGGGGGTGGACCAAAGACAATGATCAAGCGATTTGTCTCCTGCCATCCCTCTCCAGCCTCTGTCAAACAGAGGCCAAGGACACCATTTTATCCCCTGGCTAATAGCCTTTTATGGACCTAACCTCCATGAAATTATCTAGCTTCTCTTTAAACTCTGTTATATTCCTAGCCTTCACAGCCTCCTCTGGCAAGGAGTTCACACAGCGTGTAGTCAGCATGTGGAAGAAGAACTTTCTTTTATTAGTTTTAAACCTGCTACCCATTAATTTCATTTGGTGTCCTCTAGTTCTTCTATTTAGGGAACTAATAAATAACTTTTCTTTATCGGCCCTCTCACACCACTCATGATTTTATACACCTCTATCATATCCCCCCTCAGTCTCCTCTTTTCTAAACTGAAAAGTCCCAGTCGCTTTAACCTCTCCTCATATGGGACCCGTTCCAAACCCCTAATCATTTTAGTTGCCCTTTTCTGAACCCTTTCCAAGGCCAAAATATCTTTTTTGAGGTGAGGAGACCACATCTGTACACATTATTCAAGATGTGGGCATACCATAGTTTTATACAGGGGCAGTAAGATATTCTGGGTCTTATTTTCTATCCCTTTCTTAATAATACCTAGCATCCTATTTGCCTTTTTGACCGCCGCTGCACACTGTGTGGAAGTCCTCAGAGAACTGTCCACGATAACTCCAAGATCTCTTTCCTGATTTGTCGTAGCCAAATTAGCCCCCATCATACTGTACGTATAGTTGGGGTTATTTTTCCCGATGTGCATTACTTTACACTTATCCACATTAAATTTCATTTGCCATTTTGTTGCCCAATCACTCAGTTTGGTGAGATCTTCTTGGAGTCCCTTACAGTCTGCTTCTGTCTTGACTATCCTAAACAGTTTGGTATCATCCGAAAACTTTACCACCTCACTGCTTACCCCTTTCTCCAGATCATTTATGAATAAGTTGAACAGGATTGGTCCTAGGACTGACCCTTGGGGGACACCACTAGTTACCCCTCTCCATTCTGAAAATTTACCATTTATTCCTACCCTTTGTTTCCTGTCTTTTAACCAGTTCTCAATCCAAGAAAGGACCTTCCCTCTTATCCCATGGCCATGTAATTTACACAAGAGCCTTTGGTGCCAAACCTCGGTGCAACAAACCTCGGTGCCAACTCTGCCCAAATATCTACACCAGCAACACCATCACAGGACCTAACCAGATCAGCGACACCATCACTGGTTCACTCACCTGCACCTCTACCAATGTAATATATGCCATCATGTGCCAACAATGTCCCTCTGCTATATACATCGGCCAAACTGGACAGTCCCTACATAAAAGAATAAATGGACACAAATCAGATATTGGGAATGGCAATATACAAAAACCTGTAGGAGAACACTTCAGTCTCCCTTGACACACAATAGCAGATGTAAAGGTAGTCATCCTGCAGCAAAAAAACTTCAAGACCAGACTTCAAAGAGAAACTGCTGAGCTACCGTTCATCTGCAAATTTGACCATCAGCTCAGGATTAAACAAAGACTGTGAATGGCTAGCTAACTACAAAAGCAGCTTCTCCTCTTTTGGTATTCACACCTCCAGATCAGCTGCTAGAAGTGGGCCTCATCCTCCCTGATGGAATTAACCTCGTCATCTCTAACCTGATTCTGGCCTGCATATTTACACCTGCCTCTGGATATTTCCACTACATGCATCTGACGAAGTGGATCTTTGCCCACGAAAGCTTATGCTCCTATACATCTGTTAGTCTGTAAGGTGCTACAGGACTCCTTGTCACTTATGCAAAGCATACTGTTATTGCCAGCCTGCTCTCCTACTCCTACATATGATCCAGTAAGGGGAAGTAATTAAACCCCATGATCAGCTGCCCTGCTGATGGTTAAGTGTTAAGTCTCACAACCACTATCTGCAGGATCAAATTTTTTAAGTGAAAGTAAAGACTTAATTTATTATCCCAAACAGCCAGTATACCTCCCATCTATGAATACGAGTGCAGTGCCCTACCACCCAGGGGTGGAATGTAGGGGTCAATTGCAGAAGAACTCTGTACCTGTGAAGTATAGGGGTGGTGAGGCCTGCATTCTCCCCCCTTTCCCTATTACTGATGAGCCAGAAGCAAGCCTCTAGGAACATACGCCATTGTAGCAAGAACGAATTGTAGATAAGGGCGGGAACATAACAATCTTGTTTAACTAAATGTACTGATCATGTAAACAAAGTCAAAGAACAAGCAGTACAGCTGAGCCATACTTTAACAAGCAATGAGTAACCCCCCGGAATTTCCAAACTGCCACAAACAAGGTAGAGACACAGTATTTAAAGCTGCACCAGAGCACAGGAATTTGGACTTCACCAATGGGCTTTGGGTACCGGCGCCTCGGAAGCTGAGACAGTCTCCCACTTCATGCGCAGCTGAAATAGGGTTCCCTGTTAGCCGAAGGGATGTAAGAAATGTAAGAAATGCCGCTTTTCCTATCATGTTGTTCTTCTAGTTAAGGGGCACAGCTGATAGCTGTCAGGAAATAAACTGCTTGTGTTTGACAGATACCAGTGTAGCATTTTTGGTACTTTGAGAACCCAGTGTCGAACCTGAGACTTACTCTTGCCGGCAACACCTCTCCATGCCACGCAGCCAAATGAACAAAGGTAAAGGAGTACGGATTGGATCAAGGGACTGTACAATGGATAGAAAGCTGGCTAGACTGTCAGGCTCAATGGGTAGTGATCAACAGCTCGATGTCAGGCTGGCAGTCAGTTTCTAGCAGAGGACCCAAGGATCAGTTCTTGGACCAGTTTTGTTCAACATCTTTATTAATGACCTGGATGAGAGGATGGATTTTACCCTCAGTGAGTTTTCAGATGACACTAAGCTAGGGGGAGAGGTAGATATGCTGGAGGGCAGTGATAAGGTCCAGAGTGACCTGGACAGATTAGAGGATTGGGCCAAAGAAATCTGATGAGGTTCAACAAGGACAAGTGCAGAGTCCTGCACTTGGGATGGAAGAATCCCAAGCATTGTTACAGGCTGGGGACTGAATAGCTAAGTAGCAGTTCAGCAGAAAAGGACCTGGGGATTACAGTGGATGAGAAGCTGGATATGAGTCAACAGTGTGCCCTTGTAGCCAAGAAGGCTAATGGCATATTTGGGTGCATTAGGAGGAGCATTGCCAGCAGATCCAGAGAAGTGATTATTCCCCTTTATTTGGCTCTGGTGAGGCCACATCTGGAGTATTGTGTCCAGTTCTGGGCCCCCCACTATAGAAAGGATGTGGACGCATTGGAGAGAATCCAGTGGAGGGTGACCAAAATGATTAGGGGGCTGGAGCGCATGACCTATGAGGAGAGACTGAGGGATTTGGGTTTGCTTAGTCTGCAGAACTGAAGAGTGAGGGGGGATTTGATAGCAGCCTTCAACTTCCTGAAGGGAGGTTCCAAAGAGGATGGAGAAAGGCTGTTCACAGTAGTGACGGATGGCAAAACGAGGAGCTATGGTCTCAAGTTACAGTGGGAGAGCTCTAGCTTGGATATTAGGAAAAACTATTTCACTAGGAGGGTGGTGAAGCACTGGAATGGGTTACCTAGGGAGATGGTGGAGTCTCCATCCCTAGAGGTTTTTAAGTCTCGGCTTGACAAAGCCCTGGCTGGGTTGATTTAGTTGGGATTGGTCCTGCTTTGGGCAGGGGGCTGGACTTGATGACCTCCTGAGGTCTCTTCCAGCTCTATGATTCTAACATAGGAAAAAAGGTAAAAACAAAACAAAAAAAAGAAAGAATACAACGAAATGGGGTGCTAGGTAGTAAAGAACATCTCTTAAGGAATCTATTAAGTGTTATTTAAGGGGATAGACTAAGATGGATATCAAAGAGCAGCAGGTTTCATTCCTGAGCCCACCACTGCAAAGGATTACTTATTACTTGGAATGAAATAGTGGGATCTTGATGTGGAAAAGAACATGAGAAGAAACCAGCTTTCCACTACATGATCATGCAGCCATGCATGAAACCTGCATTTTTTCTGAAGTCAGCACAACTAGGTGTTGGTTCTTCTTCTCTTTATGTTGTTAGAAGTATTATTTTAATATTCTGAAATTTAATGTTCATGTTGTCTTTAAAAAAATTAATTGATCATTTCTTCCCGTTGTCTTATTTCATTTGCATATCTATGGAATGTTGCATTTTTATATGGGATCATTTAATAAACAGAAGAGTTTTTTTAAAAAAGCAAAACAGTATTTCACAGGCCTGAAGTTTGCTTACTTTTAAAACTGATTTGGTGTGAATTTGGCATTCTTGAAAGGTGACAGAATAGCAGTTCTGGGGTTTGAAGCTTTCTATACATCTGCAGAACAGATACTGTGGGTACGAGGGTGCCTTTAAAAGCAACTAAATATCTTGGCCCTAAAATTGAAAAACCCTTCAAAATGCATTCACAGGAAAATTTCTACTTAAGTTTCTTTATAATGATTTACAAATGTAAAACTGATGTTCAAAGAAAATATTAATGTTGGCATTAAGACACAGAAGATGTTCTCCAGTGTTTGACAACTGAAGCTTGTACGTGTATTATCTATGGGTTACCTAAACCCCCAAGTATTAATGTGTAAAAGCCAACTGGATAATAATTAAATTATCTGTACTGTTAAAATACACAGAAGACCTAAGAAAACATGGGCCCACACTGGAGAAAAACGAGGCCAAAAACTGAAGGAAGAAGGACCATTCCAAGGTATCAGAGAAGACAATGACTATCATGGAAGATGGAAGGACTTCCTGGTGCCCCAGAGTGTGGTAACTTGGGTTTATTTTACCAATTCTGTCTTGTTATAATTTGTGTGGCATAAATGTGTCTCCAAACACTGTAAGTTAAAATAATTCTGTCAGACATTGTAGAAAGACAAAAATAGATTAACCCTAAATTGAGTAAATGTGTGACTCTGTTTCCCATCTTTTACCCCCAAAAGTAGCAATACAAGCTTCTCTGCTTGCCCTGCTGGGACCATCTTCAGAGCTCACAGGAGTCAAGTTAAGTAATGGTGCAGAGAAGATGCGGTATCTTTTTCTACCCACTCAGCTCCAGGTGAGTATTTTGAAGATTTGGCCAATTCTGTTTATCTGGGTTTGAATAAATGCCTTATTGAACATGCAGGTTACACTTTCCTTAACTGGGACTCTCAGACCATGGATGTTGCTGAACAAGAGAGTCCCGGTGCAGGAGGGCCAGCAGCTGAGAGCTCCTGGAAGGCAAGGCTGGTGGTAGCTGGGTCAGGGCCTCAGCAGACCAGCAGCGGGGCTATAGTTGTGAAGCAGGGGTAGCCCGTGCATGCCGGCCCCGCAGTGGGGTTGTGCTTCATGCTGCCATACCGACAATGGAACTGGAGCAGCTGTGTCACCCGGCTGGCAGTGGGGCCAAAGGAGCCAGCAGTGGGGAGGGGCGGCAGGGGCCCTTCCCTGGTCCAGCAAATTCCCTCATCTGGGACTGCTCAGATCCCAAGGGTACCGGACCAGTGAGGTCCAACCCCTACAGGCCTAAATACAAGCTCCAGCTATGAAGCAACACTGAACAAAAATGATAGTGAAACAAAGTATTAGGAAACTCTGCTTTTCACAATAAGAGATCAAACCTTTTTCAGGAGTTCTTTGGTATAGTCATTGTCCCTCAGCTGGGTATTTTTCATGAAATACAATAAGGTACATATAATAATGAAATTAGAAAATGTTTTTTTATGGAACATGATTAACAATAAGTTTTGTATTTTACACGCAGCTTCAGGCTTTATTGAAACAAGTCAGACACTCCAGAAACAATTACAACTAACTTTCAAGTCTGTCCTGGGTCTGGAAATTGCAGTCAGAAGCTATTTAAATTTTCACACCACTAAAATACTAATTGAGTAAACAAACTCAGAAGCAGTTAGAGCAGTGGTCTCCAAACTTTAAGTGCAAGATCACTTTGAATTTAAGTCAGTCCAGGATCTACCTCAAACCCAAATACCCCTGCCCAGCCCCTTCTCCAAGGCCCTGCCCTTGCCCCACCTCTTTGTTGAGGCCCAGCCCTCCTCACTCTGCGAAGATGGGGTACAGGAGAGGAGGACACAGTGATATCGGTGCCCCCCTGCCTCCATCTCCCCCACCCTGCACAACAAGCAGGATGCTCCTGGGGGCAGCTCTGAGGCTCTGGGTAGGAGCAGCAGGGCAGTGTGGGGAGGGACAGCTGAAGTACTGGCCCTTGATAGCCGCCCTTGATAGCCTCCCAGCCAAACAAGTCAGGATCACTTGTCAGAGGCTCCAAGATCTACCAGTATATCCTGATCTACTGATTGGTGACCACTGAGCTAGAGTAAGTTTGGTTGGTTTCTTGTCCCACTCTTATTTCCTTTGCACCGGAAACATTAAAAAGCACCACCTGTTTAATATTGTTGGTGCTAATATTGAGATCTCAGGACCCCTGTTCTAACAACATGCAAATAAATTATACATGGAGTTTTCATCCACTGCAGCAAATACAGCTTTAGAAAAATGTAATTAGTTATTTATTCCAGTAAGAATTGTCATTGATGCAGAAAAAAATTTTCTGTATATTAATAAGACATCAGTGACATCCAGTGGTTGGTTAGTCATAGAACAGATAGGTGTTCTCTAGAATAACTTGGCCCTCTGAGATCTTTCATTATAATTAAGTCTGTCTAGAAACAGACTTGGTCTCAACTGCCTTATGAATATGGGAGAACTCCATCTGTTATATGTCTAATTACTGGTCTGTTTGTATTTTATGTTAGGGATAGTAGCAAGGGAATTCATGTATCATCCAAAGTTACATCTCAGTGGATAGTCAGAGGAAAATATTCGTCTGAGAAATGAAAGCTGAGGTTGCAAGTACATTTTGTCCCTTAGATTAAAGAAAACATCTTAGAAAAGATTCAGTATGTATCTCAAAATCTGAAAAATAAAGTACTGATGTCTAATACACTCTTCTTTTGTGCTGCCATTGTTGCAAGGGGATGTAGATTGCAACTGCTTTAAACGCTAGGAAGAGGGGCTCACCACATAAGAGTGTAAAGAGTTTGTTTATTCAGTTAAAACTGGGAAGGGAGGGGAATTTCACTCATACACTCAACCACACTTACAGTCCCAGGCAGGATGATAAGGCAAGCAGAAGGCAGTTCATGTTGTTTGATCTTCCCAAGTTGACTCCTAAGCTGGTCTGCTGGCCAGGCGAGCTGAGCAGAGAGCCTTCTTGGGAGGCTCCACTTGATGGTCAACCAACTGTGTCTCTGTCCCTCTCTCCTTTTAGGATCAGCCACATGCAGCTTCTGAGTCTCTGGGCCTCTTGGGGCCGTGTGCACTCCCTGCTCCAGCCGGACGTGTGCACTGTTGTTTACTCCTGCTGTTTACCTCAGAGTTTTCCCACCTCTGGTGTCCACCTCAAAAATTCTTCTGCACTCATTCAGGGAAGGGATGGGGGGCTAACAGATAACACTAACAGTTTAGGGAACCAAATAACATCATTAACAGGTGAGAAAGAGAACAACATCTATTTTAACTCTCCCCTTGCTCCTCCTCTGCCTCCAACAGCCATCATATTGTGCTGTTAAGTGGAACAAAATCACAATAGTAGTCAAAGAAAAGATATAATCTTTGTCAAGTTATCAATGTTATCAACCAAAGACACATGTATATTATTACGTAAGGTAATTATGTACTATGTACATAAGATATTATGTACTAGCTACTTTCTAGCTATTCAAGAGAAAAAAGAGTCCCTAACTTGAGGATTTACAGTCTAAAGAAAGTCATGGCATAGAGAAATTAGGTGAAAAGGAGAAATAAAGAGTGACTTACTATTTAAGTCAGCTAAATTTGGTGTGGGCAGCATAGCAGAAATGAGGCATTTGATTCAACTACACAAACACACAGGCCCCATTTAAGTCAGTTCTGCTGATATTAATAAAATGCAATATTTACCTGATTTCCACCCTTATGACAGCACTTTTAATGAGCAATGACAGTCCAGGAATTTAACTACTAAAACATATCAACAGAAGACCATTACATTGACTACTGTTTTGGTTTGGCTCCCACCCCCATGTCATGTGTTGAGCCCCACGTAAACCCAAACCACACTGTGGGCTGCAAACAAATGGGCCACGGGCCATGTATTGAGTAGCCCTGCTGTTCAGGTTAGAGGCTTTGCATAGAGCTCAGAAGAGATTGATGGAGAAGCTGACAAAATAGGCAAAAGAGGGCAGGAACAGAACACTACCAGAGTGGAAGGCGTACGGGGTAACTTGAAGCTCACTAAAGAAATAGAAATAGGAAGGGGCAAAATTATATAGAATTTTGAAGGTGGTGACAAACTTAAAATTGACACTCTAGTAGATGAGGATCTAGTGGAGGCATTCAGAGATGGGAGCAACATAGTTGTATACGTGGGAAAGAAAAACACTTTTTGTGACTATAGTTCAGCAACAGGCAACCAAGAACAGTGACTGGGCCACATGAGTGGCCCTTCTTCATCGCAGTGGGCTCATGAGCAGTAGTGGGCAACCTGTTGGCATCCTCTCTGCTCCCTTCTCCCATACCCTTCTCATACACTGGGGCACTGGACCCCACACTTACTGCTCTCCTTCCCTCCCAGAACTTTTTGAATGCCACAAAGCCACTGATTCCCATTCCATCCCCACTACTCCCACTCTCTCTGAGCTCGAACAGCCAGAAATAGCTGATTCATACCATTTTGGTATTGGCCAGACCCCAAAATGATTGTGTTCATTGTGTAGACAGTGCTTAGACAACAAACTAGGTAGGATTTTTAATGGCAAAGAGCAAAATCAAAGAAGCAACAACCTTTCTGATTACAGTTCCTGATTTACATTTGATAAAAAAAAAAAAATTGTATGGCTCAGCTGACAATGAAAAGAAAGTGGATGTGGGCTCAGTATATAGTTTGCCAATATCTTGATAAAAACCTCATATGGATCAAAATAAGGTAACATTTTTACACAACTTTCAGGTGAACGTGCTGAATTTCACCTGGCAGAATTTAAAGGTCTCTCTTTTTTTTAAGCTCTGTAGAGCGTCAACCCCTCAAAGTCAACATCCCAGATTTCCATAATTTGTGTCTACCACTATATAGCATCAATGGTACACATTAGCGACAAGCCCTATCATTCATGCAAGGAAACCCTACTACAAGGAAAAGGACAATTTTGGCCTTACTCATCAGTACTGAATGAGCTTTAGCCTGAACCTATTATGAACTAAAAGGTCATATATTATTTCGATAATCTTTCTGCTTTGGATCTGTTTCAACTACTCCTTTTATAATTAGGATTGTATTAGCAATGCATGTCTCCTGAATCATTGGAATATTTGCTGTTTTATGATATTTCACCACTAATACTAAATTGGGTACAAGACATTAAAAGTATTCTTAATTTTCCTAATTAGTCTTGAATATTCTTCAAAGAAGAGAGACTAAGAGGAAACTGGAAAGTAGTAATAATTCTTATCATTTGGTATAAGAACAATTATATCCCATCTTATTGGGCTGCAGAGAACATGTTTCTGAACCACAGTGAAATCCTATCCTCAGCACTGTGGCTTTATTTCTGCGTCATAACTATAGCCACCTGTGGCTATCAATCAACTTTGTTTTCTTTCCATGTCAAGCTGTTATGGGTTGGCTGCAAATGCGCTTCCCATTTCAAATAAGGTATCTATAATACTAAACCAAAACACAAATCAGAAATTGCAAGTAGCACTCTATGCAAAATCTGTGCTTCCCCCGGTAACAATTCCATTGTAATGTATTGAAGCAGGATTCCTGCTGTGTTGCCAGATATCAATGCCACCTCCATGCATACTAGTCCCACAGAGGCCTTCAGCTTAGCTGTGTGAAGAATTCCCACCTCTACACAAAGGACTCCTCCTGCCATCAGAAAAGTGTTGTGATTAGTACTGTAGCTGACTCTATCAACTGGACTCTGAGAAGCAGAGGTGCTTGTAAGTAAATCATCAACTCACGGGCAAGGTCAAAGCAGAAGCCCTTTCTTCAATGTTTTTTAAGAGTCTAGATTTGTTGCAAGTTACATTTAATTGTCTTGACCAAATACTAGTAGTATCTGCATGTGTCTTGCAAGTTCATTTTGCCACAGTTGCTGCTTACCTAGAACCAAGGTAACAAATACGTAGCATTTCTATAGATGTGTACATCTTCTAGGCACTTTACAAACAGTAATTAAGACTTGAGCTGTTTTGAGAGGAGAGAGGCAAGGGTAGCCATTGAGTGCTTGTTTCTCTTTGTGGCAGGGGAAGGACATGGTTTTAAAGCAGCAGCAGTGAATGATGACTGAGGCTGCATCCACTATGAAGATGCTGAACAAAACACTGAATGGCACATCAGAAACAGCACTGTGCCCCCTAGAAGAGAACTACAAACACATCTTGCTCCCTCTTGCATATAGCCTTGTGTTTGTGCTGGGACTGTTCCTAAATGGTGCCATGCTGTGGCTGTGCTGCTACACCAAGGAATGGACATGCACCACTATCTACCTGGTGAACCTGGCTGTTGCAGATCTGCTTTACATCTTCTCTCTGCCCCTGCTCATCATCAATTATGCCATGCAGGACATCTGGATTTTTGGAGAACTGCTCTGCAAAATGGTACGTTTCTTATTTTACAACAATCTGTATGGAAGCATCTTGCTGCTGACCTGCATAAGTGTCCATCGCTTTTTGGGGATTTGCTACCCCATCCGCTCACTAGCTTATATGACCAGGAGACTAGCTGTCATTGGCACCGCTGTATCCTGGATACTGGTGCTCATGCAACTGCTGCCCAGCTTGATCTATGCTCGCATTGGCTTCATCAATAACCATACAGTCTGCTATGATCTGACTAGCCCTGATAACTTCAGGAACTATTACGCCTACGGGCTGGCTCTAACTGTGTCTGGTTTCCTCTGTCCTTTCCTTATCATTTTAATCTGCTACTGTATGATGATCAGGAGCTTGCTTCAAACTACTGGTAAGACCAGTCACATGAGCAGTGCTGTCCGGGCTAAATCAATCCGGACCATCGTGCTAGTCTGTGGGCTTTTTGCAGTCTGCTTAGCTCCTTTCCATATCACTCGTACAGTATACCTCTATGTCCGGGTCCACCGGAAAGGTGACTGCCCTCTCTTACAAGGAGCGACCTTGTTTTACAAGATTTGGAGGCCATTGGTAGGCCTTAACAGCTGTTTTTCCCCACTCTTGTATTTTCTTTCTAGTCAGACCAACAGAGTTAGACTGATTCAGGAACTGAGGCTGCATAAAGCGGATCCCCTTCCTAGACCTGCAGTGAAGGATAAGGAGTCAGATATCCCTAGGGGGGTGACTTCCCTTGCTGCGGAATGAAGCCTGGCAAAAGCAACATGAGAATTTCCCTTTATTGTAGATTTGCTGCAAGAGAGATAGTAGCAGTTAAAATGATTGTATATGACTAAGAAAAGCTGTGAAATGCTCACCTGCACCAGTTCCCCTACTGCTGAGACAACCTTTGATAGAGTTGCTAAGAGTGAAAGACTAAAGTTTTTATGGACTAGAAGGCAAGTTGTCAGCATTTCACATCAAGCAACAGCGGCAGCTGAGAAATAAAACTAAAATACACCCCCCCCCAAAAAAGGTAAATCACCCCAAATCCCTACTACTCACTATTTTCCCCAATGGAAAGGGAAGCCAATACGCATACGGAGAGGAATAAGTATAGCTGAGAAACTTGCACTGAAATAAGTTATGGCTACTAGTTATTTGTCACAACAGTTCATACAATTTTAATATACACTAAATTTAATATACTCTAAATTTCCAAAACCATTTTTAGTAATCCTCTGGCTGTTTCAGTACACAACTGGAATTGTATCTTTCTAAAGAAGATTCAACAGTTTAATTTTTTTTTTAATATTCTTTCACTGGAATCTTGATACACAAGAGTTTTGAGATGAAAAGCAGAGTTAGATAGTTAGGCACTGGAACAGTTTATATAGTGAAGTTGGGGAATCCCCATCACTGGAATTAAGAACAGATCAGATAAACATTGGCCAGGGATGGTCTGGTTATATTTGATCTTGGTTCAGCCCATGGGGGAAGGGGAAGTAGATGACCTCGAGGTCCCTTCCAACCCCACATTATACAGTTCTGCAAGAACTATTGTTTGCCTTTTAAAAAAAAAAAAAAAAAAAATCCTGCAGCCACCAGAGTGCTACTGATGGTTTTTTTTGGTTTTTGTTTGTTTGTTTTTTTAAAGTCATACTGTTGGCTGAATAGGCAGAAAGCACAGGTCTACACAAGTGGTTCTCAACCAGGAGTATGCATATGATTAGGTATGCAGAAGTCTTCCAGGAGGTACATTAACTCAGATATTTGCCTTGGTTTACCACAGGCTATATAAAAAGCCTAGCAAAGTCAGTACCAACTGAAATTTAATACAGACAAAATGAGAAAATAAGCAATTTTTCAGTTGTGACACTTTTGGATTTTTTTGTCTGATCTTGTAAACAAGAGGCTTTAAGATGAGGTACAACTTGGTGTATGCAAGACAAATCAGACTGCTGAAAGGCCTACAATAGTGTGGAAATGTTGAACCCCACTGCCTTACAGAGCATCATGGCGCTGATATTAGGCCAAAAATCTGGCCAATAACTTGGCAAGGGATTATTGATCTCTTTCCGGCTGGATATTATCACTGAAAAGCATTATCCTAAAAAGAGGAAATTCACATTTTATATTTTTTTTTATATATATTGAACTTTCAAATAATTGCAAGGTAGTGACATACACTGTACAGCACATGCAGTAATTAAAGTCTTGTTTCCAAACTCTGCAATGCCCCTTTGTAAAGATAACAACTAGTCACAGACACACGAGCTTGAAACTTAGCTAACAAATAGATTGTGATCTCTCTTGGACAAGGACAAGGACAAGCTTTGTTTTATTCATTTGTACAGTATACGGTATGAGGAGACTCTTAGGGATCCTTACCTGGAAATAAAATAGGCAAAGTTGTACAGTGCCATCAGCCCAACAGGCTATTTGGGCATCAGAGGGGAGAGACAGAAGGATACTGCAGTAATATTTCAATATGCAATGTACCATACTTCCAGTAGCACCCATAATACACAATTCCATCTCATTGCAGATTTTTCATCCCACAATATATAGAACTCTAATTACATGTTTGACTCTAAACTGCACTTTATTACAGAAGAGAAAGTGACCTAAACAGAAAACCATTATTATGCACTATTAGTTTGAATTTTAACATTATTTGTACTTTCCCCATTTTATTTAGATTTAAGTATTTTTTTAAATGACGCCTATTCACTTTGACAATTATAAACAGAATACGGCCAGCTGAACTAACACAAACTTTTAATTTGAACACGTCAACTCACCAGTGAGTCAGCTACTAAAAAAAGTTCCTTTGCACAGTCTCATCCTATCACCATTACCCCCGAGCTTCACCAAAACACTTCTCCAGATGTGAGAAAGTGGGAATTTTCCTTTATGTTGTATGTGAGCTTATGTGAGTTCTATTATTCTGCACGACTCGTGTGTACCTTAGTGTCCTTGGGTATTGCATCAATGTCTAGGTGGAGGGAATAAAGCAGTTTGACTTTCATGGGGGTTGCTCCAGCTGCCTGCACATATGCTATGGCTGGCCCCTTCATAACCTGAGACCAGGAGGGGGATGTGACTAGTTGACTCTTGGCCTACAAAGCAAGACAAAGGCTGGAGGAAGAGCAAGAGCCAGGCAGCTGGAAGTGAGTCTTGGCTCTCTTGGGGAGGGCCAGAGTCCTCTCAGTTTACTGAAAGTTCATGGTTTCTGTGCTAACAAGATCTGTTCTGTGCTATGTCTTTGTCAACTAATAAACCTTCTGTTCTACATGCTGGCTGAGAGTTATAGTGGACTGGAGTTAGGGTGCAGAGTCCTCTGGTTTCTGCAAGTGCCTTGCCTGAGTGGACACATTACAGGAAACGCACAGTGCAGAAGTGGATGTAGAATGCTATGAAATCAGACCCAGGAAGGTCAAAGCTGCGTGAGCTTCTTACCTTGGCAACAGTGGGCTCAGAGAGAGGAAGCATGCTGCACCAGAGTCCCGAACAGTTTCACAGGGAGCAGTTCCAGAGCCACGCCATGACAGACACCAACTAATAGCTTTTGAAGTGTGCCTACCTGGGAGAAGATTGCTCTGGTGAAATTATTTGTATTCTGACATTACTCACGGAATTGCAAGTGAAGATCAAGGCTTTCCTATAATTAGGAGACAAACTACATTAAACTGTTAGCGGCCGGCTTGCGCTATTGAATAAGGAAATACTTAAAAATGTTACTAGGTTTCTTTTCTCTGGTTTTTAGGAATAGAGTAACTCAGGACCACCCTTTAACTTGATCAATTTGAGACCAGGTTGGAAGCCATTTAGAGGACCAAGAGAGTTAGTCCGTCCACTTCCTGGTAGATGGTGTCTCTATCAAATAAAATCCCTCCTCTTGCCATTTTCCATAGAAGCCAATGATAGAAAGGGCCTAGAGGTTGAAATAGCTTCTTATTGCTAGAGGCATATTTCAAGGCTAAAGTGCAGGGGTAAGTGTTAGGGATGTTAAATATCCGTTAATTGAATAGTCAATTAACCTCATGATTTTTATTGGTTACTTGACTATTCTATAATCCCCAGGGGTGGGGCCAGCAGCCAGTGCACTCCAGCCCCACTCCCAAGGAGCCCCTTGCCACTCCGTGCTGCTGCCTCTGTATCAGAAGCAGCAGCGTGGGGTGCCAGGTGGGAGCTGGTCCGCGAGGGGAGCCAGTTTAAAAACCAACAATTTTCAAGGACTGTGTTAAGACCATGCCTGGTGAACAACAAAAGCCTAGTTGGACAAAAAAACATGATTAATCATGATGGGCTGCCTTTTGGGGTGCCTAAGAGATTTTGGATAGTATAACACTGGCTAATTAAAAAGGGGAAGTGAATAAACTTCATCATGCCAGTTATATCACCCCAACCCTATTCCTGTCTTGTACCCTGGACCTTTTCCCATCCTGATCCTGAGACCCTGCCCAGATGACATCACCTCCACCAACTTAATCGCGAACACCAACTGGGATGCAAGACTGGCACACACTACATCCTCTTCTTTCCAATCCCTCTTGTAAGAGTTTGGCTTAGCTATCCCAGATTGCTATAAGCCTTTGACCAGAAGAGCAGCAAAAAGTGCAATGCCCTCAAGAGCCTCATAGACCATTGTCAGTTCTCCTAGTGGCTGATAAGACAGTGCTGTGCCTAAGTTTTTCAACAGCAGGTGAGAATCGGACAGAAACTACATTCTCTGCTGCTTTCTCTTCCCCCTTTTATAATGTGCCTTGTTTTATCTTCCAGGAACTGGAATCAGACTATAACAGCACTAGCCCTTCTCCACTGATCCCTCCCCCCGACCCCCCAACACACACAAAAAGGATAGTTCCTGCCATTTAGAAGCAAACAAGGGGTTCTCTTAAAAACAGTTTTCAGCTAAAGTGAACAAGAGGTTAAAATGAAATCCGTTAAGTGACTTTTCTTTTTCACTCCCCCCTCATGTACCTTAATAAAAGAGCTAAAAGGGTGTTTGATGGTGTCTTTGTCATGGAAGTAAGCAGGCTGAGGTCCCTATGCTAAGCCCAAACAATGTTTAGCACTGTTCAATGAGAGGCCATATGTACTAATGCTCCATATAACACAGTGAAAGAGGAAGGTCAGAGTAAATCATTGAACTGAGACCGGAAATAGGAAATCCGGAGTTTTGAGTTGAGACAACATTACATAAACACAGGAGAGCACTTTTTGGGTACATCCACACTGCAATGAAAGATGTGACTGCAACAGAGGTCACTATAACTGTGCTAGCTTTAATCTAGCTTGCATGATGGTTCAGACCCAGTAGCCCGGGCTTTAACAGAGGCTAGCAACATGGTGAAGTGTGCAGAGCAAAAGTTTCAAGACCAGAGGGAATTTGGACAGGATGCCAATATTAAAATATATATTTGTATAGATTACCATTTTGTTAGTCTCTATGGTGCCACAAGAATACTTGTTTTTTAAAGTTAGACTAACATGGCAACCCCTTTGAGACTTCAGGTCATTTGTGAAACTTAACTATTTCTTGGGCCATGCTTCACCAATACAGTACTGCCATGGATAGCAGAGAGGCATGAGATTGGAGGGGCAGGAGAAGAGGGGCAGGAGAAGAGAAGAGACAAATTCCAGGCTTTCTTTAGAGGGAGAACACCTCAACTACCAACTGCAGATCTCATTCTCCTGGAGAAGTTTCCTCAAGCCCTCCCCTCCACAGAAGACAGCAATCATGTCAACAGGATACTACACAAAAGTGCTTAAGGAGCTACATTAAAAACAGAGAGCCAAGAGCCTCGTCCATTCAGTTTTATTTACTAAAAAAGTTCAGCATCTAAGTATACATGCAAAATCCATTTTTACTGTGCTATCTGTAGGTGGATTATGTACAGACTCCCTCCTTCCCCCCGCAAAAGAAAAAGAGTTTAGAACTAACAAGTGTAAATGCAATTTTCAACAGTAAAATAAACCACCAAGTCGCATACTATCTTACTGGATAGGTTTCATGAGACCTCACCATGCCAGTCCCATCTTTGATCAAGTTTGTAAGATACAGGAGGAGTCATTAAGTCACTTCCTCAAAAAAAGTGTATTTGCATACATAAAATTCTTAATGGGACCATAAGAGTGATATAAAATGTAAACATTCCTCAAGTTGCTTCCTATTTATTACAATTATACAACTGTTAGAGTAGCAATCTATTAGGAAAAACTACTGCCTTCCACATGCTGTTATAAATTTTAAGCAATAAAGGTTGGAGTAGAACCTAGCTGAGATTAAGACCACTGAAAATTTAGTCAAAGGTGGAAAACTCACAAAAAAAATTAGATTACTATCCACTTCGCAAGAAATATGCACGTTGTATGAGATTTTAGGATCCAGTTCGGCTTACATGCACGCATAGGTCTGCTTCCATTGAAAACACGGGAGCCGACATCTTTGGAATTAAGTTGATCCTAAAGCCAATTCTCTCATTGCACATAACACAAACTAGAAAACACTTCACCCCTACATCTGTATAAATACACTGATTGAAAGTTACACATCAGTTAGAGTCAAGAGCTATAAAAACTGCATCGTGTCTTTCCACAGGAAAATGGCTCATCTTTGATTAACATCACCACTACATATTAGTGCAACTTCTAAGTTTGGCTTTAAAGACTACACTATGTTTGTTTTTTTTAAATCCCAAGTTTTCATAAAACTTGTGTTGACAGAATTTAAAAAAGGTATTCAGTTTCTATTGTTACATTTTCCATAGTAAAAGAAAGTAAAATTATTGCAGAAGTTAACAAGGATGTCCAGGATTAAATGTACCATGACCGGACGAATGCCTACATGAAGAATAGTTCAATGGCTGAACAGGCTATTGTTTCCCAAGGCTTAAGTATCCGATTTGGTTTTATATATGGTGCACAAGCCAAAACTCAATGCTTCAAGTCTGAAGTAGTGTTTCACATTACAATCAGAACCACCTATTGGCTACATTTTTAAGGTAAGGTGATTGCTGATGATAGCACATAACTCCTCATCTGGGTCTATTTGAATCTATTTACCATATGAGAAACTGACAAGAGCTTAACCAATACTTAAAAAATATTCGAGAAACCCCCACTTAGGATTTACATTGCAAAAAATTATTCTACTTCTGTTCTATGTGTAGTTCTTGACTGGCAGAAGAAAGTTTCTGTCTACGTAAACTTCAGAGCCCTTCCATTTCTTGACAAACTTGTGGAGATGCTATTTCAGCACACTTCTGTGTGCCAATGAAGATAAATAGGAAGAGTAATTATCAGGCAGCTGCAAAAAAAATAAGAATGATAAATCTTATTTATAATTATTCTTTATCTTACCAGTAGTTTTAATTTGAAAGACAGGTTTAGTCTACCTCTTCAGTTTTTTTAATTTTTTTTTTTTTTTAATTCTGGGTGAGATTCCTTTCTAACAGCATTGGGGTAAATTTAGCTCTCAAAAAAAAAAAAAAAAAAAAAAAAAAACCAAAAAACCCAACACAATATACTGCTTGAGAAGACACTTTAGAAGCAGGTATTTTAAATTGTCCTGTCTTCTGTAGGGAAAAACTGCTTTGCTACTAATACCTGAGCTCCTAGTTTGGAGAGATACCTATTCCTTAAACTAAAGTCATTCTTTGGCTGCAATTTGGCCAAGTCATCTTCATTTTGACGTCTGAGTTTCTCACGCTTTTCTGCTCTGTAAAACAAAATGAACTAAATTAAGATGAGCAAACCAGAAACTGTTAGTCTGATTATTTTTCTTCTAGTAACTCAGTTTATAATGTTTATAGATGTAAGACAGCTGGTTAAAGAGAAAAATGCCTAGCAAGCAACACTAATTTGATATTCAAAGAAAAACAGACTAGTTTCTGCAATTGTTTTTATTTAGCATTTAGAACTTCAATGGAAAGTTACAACACGTTGAGTCATTTTTTAAACAAAATTCAGACAATTATGCCATTATCAGTTAAGATTTGATTTTTAAAAATATATTAAGATTATAACACAAAAAAGTGACAATCTTAGAGACTGCTCAACAGTCTTACAGAATTAATAGCAATCAGAATTTGGTTTTTATCAGAGATCAAAGATCCAGTATTTGACCATACAGTACTTAGAAACAAATCTCCCCACTCCCATCTATTTTCAGCTTGAGCCTTTTCCATAAAGAATATAAAAGTCTTGGAAGACTGAACTGTGTGATAGTGATTTGCATTAAGAATGTGACATGACCTATTAAGTTTTGGAAGGCAAATGATCTTTTCAGTACACAAAATACAAGACAAATAATTGCTTAACACCAATTAGAACTTTTGCCTGTCACCAACCAGAGAAATACTAAAGTGCTGCTCCTATATGTGAGATGCTTTATCTAGTTTATATTACAATATATGTTGGCTTCAGGTTGAAAAGAACACTTTTGCAATTCCATTCAATTTCATTTCAGTCTAAAATGCTATGACCCAATGCAGTGTAAGTGCTCTGGTAGCTATTAAAAATTGTTACAAAGCATAAGCATCATCATAAAACAGTTTACTGTAAAATCCTTGGCATGTTAGTATGTTTTCCAATCAACTGTATTGTCCAGTGCTAATCATCGAGATCTAAATACACTACAATTCTTCAAGTTGGTAAGTTGCTGATCAAATGTTCCCAACTTCTGGATGACATTTGCTATTCAAATTTCTTTTCTGCAAAAAACATTGTAGTGAGAATTATTGAAAACACACTGCTACAAAGAACCAAGACATTCAGGGTGCTTTATCAAACACAAAAGTTTGTCTTTTGAACTGAATATTAGCCACACTGCACACATCTTGCATTGACCTGGCAAGTCACATAAAAAAAATACGTATCTGTTTCTGGTGATGCAACATGCTCCACATCCAGACAAAATCTTACATAGCCTCTTCTGCTCCTTTGCCACCCAAAGAAGTTTCACATCTTGGTCACTGTTCGCTCAAATACTATATCTTTTGGAACCAAGTATTCCTCCCTTGTTACACTGCTGAAGTGGAGTTTTGGGTGTCCTCTTCCCATCTCTGTAGTGCAGTGGTCACCAACCATTAGATCAGGATCTACTGATTGATCTTGAAGCCTCTGACAGGTGATCCTGACTGGCTTGGCCAAGACACTATCAAGTGCCAACACCTCAGCTGCTCCTCCCCGCACTACTGCCCATCTCCTGCCTTTCGCCTGGGAGCCTCCTGATTGTGATACAGAGCAGGGAAGGGAGAGGAGGGGTGCTGATGTCAGGGTACCCCTCTCCCACCCTGTATCCAATCTCCACAGAACAGAGGAGGGCACAACAAGGCTTGGGATGGCGGTTGTTTGCTGGCTGCTTTTGAGTGTTGCAGGGCCAGGGAAGGCCCTTACCCTCACTACTCAGGAGCCACCTGAGTTAAGCAACGTCCAGCTGGAGCCAGCTCCCATCCCCTGCCCCAGTCATGAACTCCCTCCTGCACCTCAAGCCCCTGACCCAGGCTCAGCTCAGCCCCTCATACTCCAAATCCCTTAGCCCAAGACCAGAGCCTGTGCCCCAACCCCTTCTGCCCCTGCCTGGTGAAAGGGAGGGTGAATGGAGGGGGAAGACTGAGTGAGCAAGGGCAGGGCCTCAGAGAAGGAGCACAAAGGAGACGGGGCAGGGGTATTTGGGTTTGAGGTAGATCCTGGATTGCACTTAAATTCAAAAAGTGATCTTGTGCTTAAAAAGGTTGGAGCCCACTGCTGTAGTGTCATACCACAGGCCACTATGAAACCCTCATCTCCTACTGGAGAATTCATTTTGGTTGGGAGATTTCATTTCAAAGTCATGAGTCTGTAATATGTTGTAAGAATGATTTTATGTACAGACACTTTCTATCCTTCACCTTTTCTGAAAGACAAAGCTAGTTCTGTAGCCACTGCAGTAAAAAGGTCTAGTTGCAAATCAGACAGATTACATATATGCAAGCTTAGCACCTCACATTTTTACTGCTTACACAAGTGGAAAATTTATTTTAAGTTAAAGAAATTAACATATGACCCTAAGCCACACTGAGAGGGTAAAGGTGTCTTACTGTATCAGAAAATTCTAATTTTCAATAGAACTATTCCAAATCTGAACAGTGTTCACAAGAAGTATATCAAATAAATATATTTGTCTGAAGTATTCAGAATACCTAATTTAGAATTGCTTATTTATATATTATGATATTAAAAGATCCTAATAAAACACTGTAAAATGTACTTAATGTGTTTTCTAAGATAATCTCGGAGGGAAAAAAAAAAACCTGAAAGAATAGACATTATAGCTTCACAACCATCCCATCCTTGAGTAGAAGCTTCAAAAACGTGCGTTAACCTAAAGCCAGTTAGATCTACTTCTGTAGTCATCTCCATATTATCTGAATGGCTCAGTCATTACTAGCTCACAGCCCCCTGAGACACAAATATTAACCACTTCATTTTACAGTTGAGGAATTGCTTAATCTCCTATGCCTCAACTTGCTCAATATTACATGGGAAGTCGGTGACTCAGCCAGGAATTGAAAGATTTTAAGTCGCAATATAGTGTCCTACTTAGGATAAGTTTTTAAGTGGGGGATGGGAAATCTATCTAAAAGCACAAAGCTTTTGAGAGTGGGGGTGAATTTACAAGTAGGTTGGGTTTTCCAAGCCATGCTGGATTTCTACATTTGTTGAATAAAATCCTAAAAACTTTGTCCTTCACCAACAGGAGTTGTTCCAATAAAAAAAAAAATTCCCACCCTGTCATTCTAATTTCAAACCAACAATTGCAGATAATTGAGAGTTGGCATTATCCTCTAAAATGCACACTACAAACCAAATTTTGGGCACCCAACCTTAGATGCCAGCAGATGGCCTCTTTCCTCCCCCCACAGGTGCGAAACATCTTCAATTGCAGCTGGCTTCAACTTTTTGCAGAATGAAATTGTGAAGAGTATTTCTATTGCAGTAGAGTTATTCTTGCCTCATTCATTCTTGGTCATTCATTATCCTACCTGATTCTATAGACTCTGGCCCTTATCCACACTTTTGTAGTTACCTTATTTTGCAATATCAACATCAGTTCTCAGCTTTATATACTCACTCAGCTGCAGCTAGCTTTTGCAGTTTTTCCCTTTTCTTTGCAGACCAGTTAAGATCACCTCCTACAAACAGAAGTTATATTTAGGAACCTCTGAAATATTTAACTTTGTGAGGTATAGGCAACTAGAAACACCACTTGACTTTCATTTTTCCAAGTTAGAGATGGTAAATACACATATGGAAACTAGCAATATTGAGACACCTTTGGACAATAAGACTACAATTAAAAATCAGTCAGTCATTCTACGCTGCATAAACAGACACTTCAGAGCAAGAAAGTACAGGATGAACCTCTCTAGTCCAGCACCCTCGGGGGTCTAACCAGTGCCAAACAATAGGAGGTCAATATTGTCTAGCAGTATTACCAACACTTCTAAATGTCTAAGAGCCCAGTAAGCAGTAGGAGTAAAATTAGAGCTAAACAGCACAGAACACAAAGAGACAGAATGGGTAAACAAACTTTATGGGACCATGGGAAACTCGGCCACATGCATGGTAAGTGGACATCTAGCTAACTAAAATCAGGCCCGACCATGGATGCTGCCGGTCCAGAGAATGCCAGACTACAAGAGTTCCACCTGTAACAGCTTAGGGTCTAGAGTGAATGCAGTTAAATAACAGCACCCAGAGAAGGACTGATAACTGTCAAAAATGTCTTTTAGCACTGAACTAAGCTATCACCTGACCTCAGCAATAATGTGGTAGGAACTAAAATGTAAAAAGTGATAAATCACACAAAGGATAAAGTAATTTAGCATGATAGGACTAGGATTAACAGCAGGTTGTAAAGAAAAAGTGACGTTTCAGGCTGGACATCAGGAACGGCTTTCTTGAATGAAAAAAAATGGTTTAAACCAAAGGAAAATGATCGAAGCCCTACTCAGCTTGGGTCATTTACACATATACTGGATAAAATGCTAGAATGTCTTTGGTAGGAAAAAAGCCAATATTACTAGCAAAATAGATTGAATATTCTCCAGTTCTATCCTTATCCAACTCCAGTGTCGGAAATACAATTAGACATGCAAGAACAGACAAGGGGGAACTAAGATAATGTGCCTTCCAAATACCCCATACAAATTTTACATATGCAAAAACATAGCACTTCGACAGTTGCTATGAGGTCTAGAAAAGAATCTGAGAATTTTCCAAATAGGGATATGGAAATGGTCGCATAGGGTACATCTACACAGCAGGTCTAAAGTTGAATTAAGCTACACAACTTCAGCTATGTCAGTTGCATAGCTGAAGTTGAAATAGCATCAAGAGCCAAATTAAGCTGTCTACACAGCAGGAAGCTGAAGGAACACCACTTTTCTTTCAACTTCCCTTACGCCTTGTAAAATGAGGATTATAGGAGTCGGAGTAAATAGTCCTCCAGCTCAACATTATTTCGAAATAAAGGCTTGTAACATAGACACGCTCTTTGTTATTTTGGAATAACGCCAGTTATTCAAAATAATGCTGTTGTGTAGACATACCCACAGCCTTAGGCCAGAAAGTCTACACTAGACCTGGAAGGTCAGGTTAAGGTACACAACTTCAGCTATGCAAGATATGTAGCTTGGCTTAAGGTTAGCTGACTCCAGCTTGGCACCATCTTCACAGAGATAAGCCAATGGGGGCAAACACTCCGGTTGGCTTTCCTTACTTCTCGTGACTGCCAGAAGTACCAGCACTGACCTGAACCACGCTCAGCATTCGATTTAGCAGGTCTTAACTAGACCCACTAAGTCAAATGACAGAAAATTGATCTCCAACATGGCAAGTGAAGATATGGCCTTACTCATGGCCTAGTAAAGCATTTCTCAGATATGGCAACCAGGGGCTCTCGGACGGTAACAGCCTGGGCTGTGATGGCGGAGGTAAGAAAAGGGCAAAGTAAAAGCCCCTCCTTGTTGCTCCTGGATGCACCACCTTGGTGTTAGCTGCCTGCAGGGGTTGGATCCTGCCCTCACTCCAAAGACCCCTGGGGCACAAGGCTGGAGGAATAATCAGTCAGTTCCCTATCTTCCCATGAGCAGTGGGACTCAGCCTTTGGGCTTCAGTCCCAGGGATTGGGGTGGCAGGCTCTGGCATGGGGCTTAGAGTGCCAGCCCCAAGCCCTATCCTCCACCTGTGGGGATTTGGGATCTGGACATGGGACTTCAGCCCCCAAGTATTTTAGAAAAAGAAATATGAGTGGCCACCAAAAAATCTGTCCTGAGAACCCCTGACCTAGCATGGACAATCAAGTCTGATATCCATGTGCAGCTGTACTGTACGCCTTTCATAAGAAAGAACTATATTAAGTGCAAAGTGTTTTAAAACTAGCGCTCAAGTTAGTTCAAAAAGGTCCTGAATCCCCTGCATATCCCAATTATTGGGAGCATTCATACCGATAATGTCGAGGGAATTTTAATAGTACAGGCAGTCCCCGGGTTACGTCGATCCGACTTACGTCGGATCCCTACTTACGAACGGGGTGAGGGAACCCCGCACTAGCTGTGTCCCCCCCCCAGCAGACCGCTGAGACGTGCAGCGGCGGTCCCGCCGCCCGTGTCCTCGCGGCGAAAAAGCCGCTCGCGTCTCCTGGTCTGCTGGGAGGCCCCAGCAGACCAGGGAGACGCGGAGCGCTTTTCGCCGCGGAGGACACGGGCGGCGGGACGCCGAGACGCGCCGCGGTCCCGCCGCCCCGTCCTCAGCGGCTGCTCAGCGTCTCCTGGTCTGCTGGGGGCCTCCCAGCAGACCAGGGAGACGCGGAGCGGCTTCTCGCCGCGGAGGGCGGCGGGACCGAGACTGCCCGTCCCGCCGCCCCGTCCTCAGCGGCTTTGCTCCGCGTCTCCTGGTCTGCTGGGGAGGGGGCCCCAGCAGACCAGGGAGACGCGGAGCGGCTTTTATCGCTGCGGAGGACGCGGGCGGCGGGACCGCCGAGACGCACCACGGTCCCGCCGCCCCCGTGGCGAGAAAAGCCTGGTCTGCGGGGAGGAAGAGAGCGCATCTAGTGCACCCCCAGCAGACCAGGCTTTTCTCGCCGATGCCTGGGTAGAGCAGCTGGGGCTGCGGGTTGGTCCCACAGCGCCGAGTGCGCGCTACTGGACCAACCCAGCAGCATCCCAGCTGCTCTGCCCCAGGCGTCCCCAAGAACAGCTGGGTGCTGCCGGGTTGCTCCCGCCGCGCCAAGGGTCGGCGCTACCAGACCAACCCAGCAGCACTCCAGCTGCTCTGCCCCAGGCGTGTCCGATTCAGCCACTGCTGGTCAGTTTCGACAGCGGCTGAATCTGGATGCCTGGGACAGAGCAGCTGGGGCGCTGCCGGGTTGGTCCCCGCAGCACCGCACCTCGGCGCTGCGAGGACCAACCTGGCAGCACCCCAGCTGCTCTACCCCAGGTGTCCCCAAGTCAGCTGCTGCTGAAACTGATCAGCGGCTGATTCCAGGAAGCCCGGGCAAAGCAGCTCTGCCTCGGGCTTCCTGTAGTCAGCCGCTGGTCAGTTTCAGCAGCGGCTGAATTGGGGACACCTGGGGTACAATATGTACCAGTTCCGACTTACATACAAATTCAACTTAAGAACAAACCTATAGTCCCTATCTTGTACGTAACCCGGGGACTGCCTGTAATAAAGAAAACTTATGTGGAGATAATTTAGAAATGGCTACATTCAGAGGGTAAAATTTTTTAATCCACACAATTTCTGTTACCCTACTTGTAATACTAGTTACAGAGAGAAGATTTAGATCACTGTTGTAACTGTAATTACCAACTCAACAGACCAAAAGAGAGACAATATAAACATGCGCTTACCAGTGAGATGATTCACAAAATACAGCATAACCACAGCTATTAGGGACACTAGAAAAGCAGAAGAGTATTGTCAGCAAGGTTACTAGGAGGGGAGGAAAACCAAACTCTTGCTCTAAAATGCAACTGAACAGTCAAATCTTTTACATAGCTGATTTGTAAATCCCATCTTCTGTCAATCTTGCTAAGTGAGCTAGGAGCACAAGTCCTATTTACTTTGTTCCCATTCCACTTACAGTGCTTAAAGCAAGGTCAGGAAAGAAAGATTCTTTAACATAGAAAGAGACTTTCCTGGAAGATCCCATTTTAGCATAACTAGCGTGTTTCAGTGTTACCTGCAAAGGTTTTGACTATATTTAATATCCATCTAGTCTCATCCCACCTCCAGTATCTTCCATATAAAGTCCCTTGAATCTAAGGAATCAGTAGTCCAGTGAGAATTAGTTACTTTCAACATCAGTTTATGAAAGCAAGCAAGCACCCAATTATCAATCTATGCAACCAAAAACAATTCATGGATGTGGCTACAATCACACCAAGTAATAAGGAAAATGTCATGTGAGCTCCCCTATATTCTGGGGCAATAGGTTCCCACAGTAATGTACTTACAGCAAATACAAGCACTGAAGAAAACTTCTAGGAACAGGTACCCTCGAGAATCCAGTATCATACCTGCTGCTATGGCAATAATTGCCAGACCCAGATTCTGGATAGACTGCATACTAAAAGACAGAGTATACAATATTATTCACATTACATGGGGAATTTTATTATTTTTAAAGAAGTCAACTTGCTTATGGTATGAAGAGTAACCAGAGTTTCCTTATCTGCATTTATAAAATAAAGCTACAAAAAGAGACTCTCTACACAGGCACAAGTTAAATCAAGGCATACAGAAGCAAAATATGCAACAACTACATTCTCAGATTTTACAAACTGCATCCACAAATCTGAGGGCAGAATCAAGTCCTATGTTTGTGACCTGTTACTTTTGCCACTAATCCTTCACATGTGGAGAGCAAAACTTATTTTAGAAACAGTAATTTCAGAAGAATGGAAACAAGTATTAGGTTTATTTGCTATCAAAAACATACAGTAAGAACTTGAGAACTGCTCCTAGCATAAGTAATTTTGTAAGATAGTTTCATTAGCTGCTAATATGGTCACTGCAATCAAGAATAAGCTAGTCAAAATTTAAGTGGTTCTTTGGTATTTGGAAGTGCCTGCTATAGGCCTCCCCTGGGAGACAAATATAAATATACTCACAAGCCATAAGCGGTTCCCAGCTGATGTTCTGGCACAACAAAAGCTACCATTGGCCACAAAGCACACGCAAGCAGTGAATAGGCTACTCCTAACATACACTGTTGAAAGCAAGATTAGAATAAATAAAGTTGTATTTAGTACCAGTCTATATACAACTCACTCTATAAGTACTAAGATATAATACTTGGTATAGAGCAGGGGTGGGTAACAATTTTTAATGGGGGGGGGGGGGGGGGGGAAGAGAAGAGAGAAAGAGGCCACTCCAAGATTTTTGGCAACTGATCAAGGGCTGCATTTCTACTGCGGGGAGAGAGGGTCTGGGGCAGAGGCTGGGACGCAGGAGAGGGTATGGAGTCAGAGGAGTTTGGGTGGGGTGTGTGTGTGTGTGTGGGGTGATCTATGGCAGGAGAATTGGATGCAAGGTAAAGGGAGGGTGTGGGTGCCAGAGAGGATTCTAGCCTGGGGAGGGAGAGGTATAGGAGGGGGTACAGGACATGGGAGGCAGTTGTGATGTGGGGGAAAGGGGTGCAGAGGGTTTGGGTGGTGGACTGGAACAGGTAGGTGGGGGGCAATGGCAGGGGAAGGAGTGCCATAGGCAGACTGACTGAAAGGCGCTTACCTAAGCGGCTTCCAGCCAGCAGCCCTGCAGGAACCTAAAGGCTGCAGTCGCAAGCTGTTCCACATGGTTCTGCTCCGGGCAGGGTGGAAGGGAAGAGGCTTCATTGGCTGCCCCTGCAACCAGCAAAATCTCTCTGCTCCTATTGGCCAGAAACTGGTCAATGGGCACAGAGATTTTGCTGGGGGTGGGAACAGAGCACAAAGCCTCCCTCCTTGTTCCCAGCATAGAGCAGCTACATTTAGAGCAGTTGCACTGTGCTTAAGGATCCTAGCAAGGCAGCTGCAGGCCAGATCTGGCTGGCTAGCTGCCTCTTGCCCACCATGGTATAGAGTTTTAATAAAAAAGGATGACATTTCGACAGGGGAACTGACAGCCTTGCTGGGCCCCTTGGCAAGGCTGTGAGGATGGTGGGGGCTAGCTCTGTGGTCCCAGAAGGGGCAGGGCCTCAGGTGGAAGGGGTAGGGCTAGGAGCAGTCATCCTCAGCACCACCTGGACTTCAGTGCACGCACACACACACACACACCCACCCCGAACTGCCTACAGCACAACACTCTAGTGGCGATGTAGAGGACCTAGGGCTCCAGGTGCTGCCACTGCCCTGGACCCTTTTGAACTGCTGGGTCCCAGGGCAGTTGCCCCCTTTTTCTCCTCCCATCAGCAGACCTGTATTTTGGCAACAAGTTTCTGGATGAGCTTTGCATAAGCAGAATCAGCCAGTTAGAGGGGAAAAAGCTTAATTTTGTGGAGATGCATACTTTTCTATGTATTGTCACATTTTTGGGAGAGTTTAAATTACCTTCCTACCAATAAAGAAAACATAAGTTCAACTCCCCCCTCTCCTATCACCTGGAAAGCCAGGTGCCTTCAGAATTCCACAGTACAGGACTTCAGAGGAGTGAACGCTTTAATGAAGCGGGACTTGAAGGTGGTATGAACACAAAGTGGGGATTTCTGGCAATCTCTTCACTCCCATAAAATTGGTGAGAAGCTGTTTAGGGTTTCCAGTGTTTGTACACAGCTGCCAGAACAGAAAACAGCTAAGCATCTCGCCCATGATCTTATTTAAGATTATCCCATACCAGAGGAAAAAATGCAGGCAGCTTGCAGAGTTGCTAAGCCTCAGACCCTTGGAGCTTCTTCCTACAGTCTAGAGCACCATGAAAGTAAGAGGCAGCTGCTGCAAAACTGAAGTCTTACAACCCACCCTCTGAGCCCTACCAGATTCTGAAGGAGCACTGGAATTACTGTAACAGATCAGACCTGAGTTAACCATTCTAGAACGACCTACCTACGTGGAAAGTGTCCTGCTAACCTCCCCACCCACAGTGGTTGGCTTGTGTAAGCCCTTATGTTTCAATCTTCACTAAAGTTCAGTTAGGCAATATAAAACCAGATTAGATACTGATGTTAAAGTCCTAAGGACTTTGCCTTGATGGTAATTTTGAGCAGATAGTTATGTAGTGTTAATTATTTCACAACTTCGCCTTTAATTTCCATTTCATATAGCATTCCCTTGTTTTTGTATTTAAATAAAGGGTAAATAGGAATGCCTGATTAACTTTCTCTACACTAGTCGCTATTCTCTCTCATCTCCATTGTATGTACAGTGCCAGAAATAGGATCAAGAAAGCTACATAACAAATTGTATTGACCATGCTATCAGATAACACAGAGGTGGGGAAACTGCTGGCCTGCAGGCCAGATCCATCCTGCTGCTTAATTTCATCCAGCCCACAGCAAATTACTGCTCAGAAGGCCAGAAGTCCTAGTATGCCTCTAGGCACAGGGAAGCTCTGCATGCTTTGCCAGCTCCACAGATCCCATTGGTTGGGAACTGTAACGGCAATACAGGATATTCAGAGCAGCTAGACATGACTGCCACTTCCACTGCACTGCCAACGAAGCCACGTGTAGTAAGCACCACCTGACTGAAGTCTGCATCCCAACTCTCCGGCCCCAGGTTGGAACCCTGTCCCACATGCCAACTCCCCTAGTCCTGGCCCAGAGCCCTCTTCTGCACCCCAAATCCCTTGTGCCAATCCCAGAGCACCCATCTGGGTACTAACTCTCTCCCTAAACCCCACTTCTCCGTCTCAGTCCCAAACTCCCTCATTTCTGAGGCCACCTGGAGCCTACATACCGCCCCTCCTCCCCCCAGGACTGCATGTGGCCCACAACTGATTTTGTTTTGGGTCAGTGGCCGCAATAAAAAAAAAAACACACCACCCCACACACCTTCACCTCTGAGATAAGATACATCTCACACACATACACACACACACAGTCATTGTTACTAGCAAGAATTACCATGGCAATCCAAGGGTTCCAGAAAGTGAAGGCCAACATAATGTGAGAAGCAAGGGTTACCACTACAGCACACATAACCCAGATAATATTTCTTCCAAGTTTATCCACCAGGAATCCAAAGAGAGGGGACATAGGTGCTGATATGATATATACAATGCTACAAAATAAAGTGATAAAGTTTGAAAATGTTTATTCTCCTACATTTTAAGCCACAAGGAGCTTCTGCTGTTCCCATGATGAAGCACCACTATCTACAACATCAAATCCCCTCTTCATTGTGGAGCCCCACGCTTGAATTGTTCTGGGATGCTAGAGGGCATAATTCATACATTCCATGCCCAATAAATACCAAAGCAGCATAATTAGCACCTGGTAGTTTAAGGGGGGCAAATTTAGAGTTTAGCACCTTGACAAAGGCATTTCTAAACAAAGTCCTATGGTTCATTTTTATAGTCTATATCTCCCACAAGGGAGAGACTGATGCTCCTTGACAGAATAGCCTACTCAGGCCCCAGGGAACACATTGGTCATACAACACAAATATGCCTGAAGATAAGATCTGAGAAAGATTCCCCACCTCTCTCCCTAGACTCCCAGACCTTAGTGACATACTTTACATAAAAGCCTTTAACAAAGTAAATTTGCAGGAATACCTGTTAATTGCACTTGCTTCTTGAGAAGAAAATCTGAATTTCTCGATGAAGAAAACCCTAAAGTAAAACCCAAAGATTAGTTTTAGAATATGTTTCTACCTGTTTAGAAAAAGTGTTTCATTTTGAAACTTGAGCTAAAAAGTAACTAGGAAAAACACAAGTTTTTTGGGGGCATGATACACAGAAGTCTTCCACAGAAGAAAGATACTACATATAGAATTGCATGACATTTAAGGAAATGGACTTCTAGGACAGAAGTTTTACAAAGCGTTTTCTTCTACATTAGAAGTTCTATTTTTGAAAGTCATCAAAAGCACAACTCACTGGTAGCTAACCCAGCGATTGGACAGCAAGGATTAAACCACTGTATTAGGCCAGCCAAAGCCAGACGTTATGAAGGAGGGTGCAGAAGCAAAACTGAGAAGCCAAATAACTATATTAGCTAGGAGAAGTCTGATGGTTAGTGACATTTAACTCCCTTACCATTTAGTTAAGGAAAAGATCTGAATTAGAACATTGTATTTCTATACAGGATTTGAATCTAGCAACAGATTACTTAGGTCAGAGTACAGGGTTCAGAAAAGCTACATGCACAGATCAAGAAGACTGACAGTATTCAAAGTTCTTGCAATCTAAAAGCTACTACTACGCTTAGTCAAATCTCCACTTGACAGCAGAGAACACCACTAAATTGCAGCCTTCCACGGCTCTTGCTGCATTAGATTCCAAGTTTCAGGTAACAAATGTAACACGCATTACGCCAACTCAACCAGCGCTAACAGGATGTTAAGGACTAGTCGATTTCCTTCCCCCCCCGCCGCCTCCTGCTACCTCTTGTACGGTCTCCTGCTGGGGCTCTTATACATTTCAAAGGAGGAAGTGCCTATTGACTAGTCAAGTAGTCGATGGACTACTTGACTAGTAAATTACTTGATACTTAACATCCTTAGTGCTAATGCCTGAAGTGTATTTTCTAGAAAGTGCAATAGGTAGGAAATTCACATCACATCTCTCAAATGGTAAGAGATAGCACAAGCAACATCACTGAAGGCACAAAAGCAGACTCAAATGTAGAACTGCTACAAGAACTTTTCCTAAGGATCTCTTTTGGGGAGAGGTGAGAGAACCCAACAGCAGTAGTGTCTCAATTTAAAATTATATTTACAAAATTTACATTGTCTCTACAAATAGTTCTGTCAACTTTGTCAAACAGGTACTGTAGATTATGACGGGATGTTTTGCTGCAGGGTTTTCTTGGTTTTAAATTAACGAAAAAACAAAACAGAGTCAAACTTACTTCCCAAGTCCAATGAAAGGAAACACAGCCGCATAATAACAAACACAGATTATAAATATGAGCCACAAGGACAATGAGAAGTCTTTCACATCAGTTAATTTAATCACTTCACCTTCAGAAAGAAAGAAATACCAGGATCAGTGCAAGTTCTCTATAGTTTATGTTTAATATTTTAAATGCTGAAAAATACATAATGCATTGCAGAACTGGAGTGTAGGGATGCAAAATCCTATTTAATTGGATAACCAGTTAAACATATGGATTAAAATTGATTAAGGGGGAGCATGGGCAGGCGGGGTTCACTCCCGCCTGGCTGGAGTTGCCCCACGGCTAGGGTGGAGCAGCCCCTGCCCACAGCAGACCAGGGTGCCCCGCAGGTAGGAGCGGCCTGAGGACGGCTGTGGCAGCTGGCGCCCCAGGTGGAAGGCGCGATCGGCGCCCCCGCCTGCACAGCTGTCAATGACCGTGACGTTCTCATCGGGCGCCCGGGCTGACGGCACCCTAGGCAACTGCCTAGTTTGCCTAGACTCACGGACCGCCCCTACCCACAGGCAGGGGCTGGTCCGGCATTGCAGCCAAGGCAGCCGCTGCCTGCGGGGCGACTGGGCCCACCATGGACAGAGGCTGCTTTGGCCAGGATGCCCCACAGGCAGCAGCTGCTTCAACCCTCACCAGTTAACCTTAACTGGTAAGCCCTTACCAGTTAACGTTTCACATCCCTAAGCAAGCGTTCGCGTAGTTAAGATTGTGTACGATATATATTGTCACTCAATTATAAATATGTGCAAAAGGGAGCTTGTGGCAAGTTTAAACTAGCCATTTCATTGATCCTGTCTTAAGCTCATAGCATTGTCAAAGCTGAAGACCAAAGTCCCATGTATTCCATGGCAAACTGAACTTAAATTCTGTAGTATGGTCCTCTGAGTCAGAGACAGATTAGCACAGCCAAGTGGAACATCTGCAATTACTTCATTTCAATCAAGTTATCAATTGTTACTGATATTTTACGGCAACCCCAAACTATGGAGAAAAGTGATTAAATGGAGGAACAGAGCAAAAAAGTCAGTTTCTAGCATGCCTCATATCTGTGTAGCCAACATGTTACTGCAGATTGTTGGAGGAAGATACATACTTTGGCAACCATATAGAAGAAAGTTGGAGTCTTCACACTTTGACAATACAAGACAGCTAGAAGCAGGGTTTGTTTTTATTTTATCAAAGATTTTGCAGCAAGGAGAAGGTGAACAGTGATAAAATCAGAGCACCTGAAGCCATGCTTATTGACTAATAGACACCTTTAAATTCCAGTTATTTTGTACTAGAGTGAAGGGTGGTGTATATATAACCTGGAATCCTACAGTAACCGATAATAGTGTAGGTGAACATATTATGCTAACTCTCTTTATAACTCACCAGTTTTCCCTTGCTCTTTACGAAGGATTTTTTCTGCTCTCTTGTCCAGGTAAGCAAGAATTAGTGCACAGATGAGTGAAAAGATACATGTTACTCCACCTGTAACAAGACGTGTACAGTAGTGTACAATATAGTAGTAACTCCAGAGATCAAGCTCTTCAAAACATACATATTTTACCCTACATTTCTAAACAGACCAGAACAACAATTGCAAAGTTCACTATGATCAACACCAGTTGCTGGCATTATAAAACCAGTGGACTAATTCAAAGTCTTTGAAGAACAAAGATATTTCTGCTTACTAAACTCTACCCAATATGGACACCATCTTAAAATCTTAAGCTTCAGGGGGTAGCCGAGTTAGTCTGTACAGGATAAACTTAAAAAACAACAAATGGTCTAGTAGCACTTTATAGACTAACAAATGATACCATCTACATGTTTTGTTAGTCTATAAAGTGCTACCAGACCATTTGTTGTTTAAGTTTAAAAATCTTAAGTTCACAAATGTTTCAAGTACAGTTGTTCCTGTATTACAGATAACTACATTTATCTAGAAATACAGTGACCTCATTACACCCACAGATCTGCAGTTACAGAACAGCACATAGAATTTGTGAGCAATTCTGCACCAGAAATTTTACTTGGAATATCAGAAGCAAAACTCAAGCTCAGATGCAAGCAGGAATAGTGTCCCAATATCCATGGTTTGGTTTTGTATAGGGTGAAGGCTTTGTCCCAAGTGGAACTGATATTCTCTCTTCAGAGAACAGAGGAACAAACATGAACACAAGAATTTTGATATACTGCCTTTTTGATGGACAAGAGATGTACATAAGGTCAATGGAATGATACACACACACACACACACACCTCATCTCCAAGCACAAGAGACAAGAAAATCATTACATACGCCCATGATTTTAGTTGCTAGCTAGATACATATCATAAGACACCAGTAATTGTCAGTTAAGTGGGATAACTACCCAGATGTTGACTTTGCTTAAAGTTTGAACTTAGTAGCAAGGCATGTCTTAATGGCCAGCAATATCTCAGACTGATCCATAGTTGATTTTCAGTAATACCAAGCAATTTTTCAACTGGAGAAGTTATAACCACTCATTTAGCTTTCTTGAGTTCATGCATGTTCTTTAAAATGTTCAGTGTTGCTTATGCCATTTAGCATTCAGGATTTTCATGTTTAACTGAGGACTTTAAAAAAAAAAAAAAAAAAATATTACTAACCGATCATGAGTGTTAACCCAAGTGTTCTGTGACCTGTGGAGCCCAGCAGACCTTGAACTCTGGAGTATATCCATCCCATGATATTCATATTCACAGTGCTCCCCTAGAAAGAAAGGATTGGCATGAATATTGCGGTTTACACTTCTATTATAATTTTTAAAGGACCAGCTAAGATGAACAGTTTAAATTTCTCCAATTGCCCAATAAATATCAGGGTTTAAGAAATGTAATCTAAAAATGAGAAGAGAACAAAGTAAGCTTGATCTATGCATCTCAAGGCATGAAAATAAAATAGCAGCTAGCATAAGAATTGAATAGATTCAAGATTACAAAGATAAGAATCCAGTCACCAATTAAATGTTTTGCAGCAATATTACCCTGAATTCTACACACTATGTTAAAGGTATGCTTTGTTCAACCCATATTTAAAACCAAGTAGAGCAGGCTTCAGGAGGAGATGTCTAACCAGAGCAGAAGAGACAGTCCTCCGTCAAGGGAAAGCTGGGGGGCAGGGGAAGCAAAAAAGGAATCAATCCAATTCTTATTTCCTAACCCAAACAGAATGAATAGCAGACGCATGGTTGAATGTCAGGTCAGATATTTATATTAAATTGATAAAATACTAGGCTAGTGTTTCCATATTGAACACCATTAGAAGTTCAGGTCCCAAAACAACTGATTTAGTCTGCAAATTAAACTCAAAAGCAAGCTAAAATTCAGCCAAGTTGACACTCATTGTGTATGCTGCACCAGCCAAATGTGTTGCATTATAAAATTTCACCCTTGAATAAGGCAGACATTATTGCCGTTCCTGCCCTTCCTTTGTGTGCAGCATTAGTCTGAAGAGGCCATGGTGTAAGACTGACAATTAACACCTCAAGGAACTGCTGTGTCTCAGAAGCTGTATCATCCTAACTGTCATCCACAATAACCACTGTGGAGTTTAAAATGCTCCCTTATGAGGTTGTTGGGAATGGAGTTCTGGCAGTTTTCCCACCAGTGCATCCTGTCCTCACCACAAAATCCCCACTTCCAAAGACTGCAAATAAAAAAATAGTTATAGGGTTTTATACTTACAATTCGGGCCATGCTAAGCTGTAATCCAAACACAAGGTTTAATTCCTTGCCTTTAAACCAACTGACAGCATAGGCATTTTGTGCTACTGCTAAGGATTCCCCACCAATTCTAAATAGGAGAAAGAGAAATATACTTAAGATTTACCACCAGCTGGGATAGAACAAAGAAAATAAGTTAAACTAGTGGGGAAGGCACCTCCGCGGGCCTAATTTGGCCCACCAGTGGATCTGGCCCACAGCAGCCCTGCTGCTCCCCTGCCCCGAGGTCAATTGAGACCTGGGGACAGGGAAGGCGCACACAGTCTCCTCTTCCCCACCCAGGATGCCTGGTAGCTAGAAGCAACCACCAGCTGTTTTAAAACAGTTAAGAGTTCTCTGGGGGGAGGGAGGAAAAAGACCTCACACACTCCCCAGGCCAATCAGGGTCTGTGGGTGGGGGAGCAGAGAAATCTCATGGTCCCGCCCCTTCCACCCAAGGCCCTGCACCTTCTGGGGCACTTCAGAAATTAGCAAAGTGACCCCCTTTTAAAAATTATTGCCCACGCCTGCATTAAACTGACTTCAGTTTGCATAGCTTTGAGTACGTAGTTTCTATTATGATTCCAGTGAAACGTGTAAGACTATAGGAAAAATTAGGAAAAAATGGATTGTAATTGCCTTGGATTGCATAAAGAGGGCAATGTGAAGAAAGCAGATGCAAACAAGGAAATAAATGAGATAGCTAGGAAGGGGCTGCAGAGGCAGAATAGTGTAAGAGCCAAGGGGAGAAGACTGAAATTAACAGAGCCAGGATTTCACAAAACTAAAGCATGTTTATCAGTGCTCATTCATAATGGGTCACAGATTGTCCAACTTTCATACTATCAATCACAGCTTAATAAAGATCATCATCATCTTATAGCCCACCTCTTATTTGTGATCAAGCAATATCCCCTCAGGGAAAGCTACAGCAACTGTGTTTACATGTTAAATTGCATTGTATACTAAAACCTATTACTTTTACAATGGGAAACCAGGAGCACCAGCACCATGGTGTGATTCAGGTCTTTATAAACAACAGCTTGGTCTGCTGGTTGTGTGTGTTTCATTATTTAAATTTCAATAAAGACATTTACTGAATACAGCAGTGAAACACTGGAAAGCCATTTCCAATTCTATAATAAAATTTAGAAATACAACTACAACTCTTCACAGACCTCACTGAAGTACTATCAAGACCAAAATACATAGACCGAGACTGGAGGAACACAAGTGTGCTTGGCATGTTGCAGAACACAGAAAAAGGTGGTTGTGCCTTAAGCATGTACAATCAGATGTTGACCTTTTACCTAGACTTACCCAAATACAAATCTGCCAGCTTCCATAAGCCAAAAAGCATTAAATAGAGCTCCCATAGCAAAGATCACCTGTAAAACAGCAACATTTAAAATTTGTTCAGTGTGTTGTTTAAACAACTCAACTTTACACTAAAGCGATTCTGGAACATCAAATTGCAAAAGGTACATACGTAAACTAATAAGCTGTATTCGGCTTTGATTTTTTTTCCTGAAAGCTAGCAAACATACGAAGCTTTGCAACATTGTAACGATTAAATGCTCATTAGCAGCATATTAAATACAACATTTTAAGTGCTGACAACACTAGCTAGAAAATTTATTCAGATGCCTATTAACTAATACAGATTGGATTTCAATCCAAGCATTTTTAAGTTTAAACATCTACAGAGATTATCCTTCATACTAGCTCCTGAAGACACTCCAAAGGGTGAATGAATATTGAAAGCTATGGAAAGCATTTTTAAATTAGGAATTATTTTTGGTCCTATCACTGACGTTAGCATGCACAAAACATGGATTATTGCACAGCCTAGTTACTAGAGTTTCAATTAATATAAACACGCTAAGAACTTGAAAACTGCTATGAAGTCTTTATAAAATATTGTTTGCAAAGTCTGATTAATAGTGCCCAAACCCAGAGCAGTTCATGTATATGCAGTATTCCTGTTAGGGATGTAATGGTGTAGCTGATTAACCAATAAGTAAAAGCTTACAGGTTAATGCTATAGAACAGTGTTCCTTAAACTTTTTAAAACCGAGGAACACCAAACCATTTTTTTGTTAAATGAGGAACAAGGATTTTTTGTTGAGAAAAAAAAAAAGTGTGGGGGGGGGGGGGAGGTTATTGAGCAAAAAAGGGTCAGGGGAAGTTATTGAGCAAAAAAAGGTCACCTGCCCCTTTAAGGGCAGCCATTTTGAATTCTGTTCTCCACAGCACACGGAACAGTTTAAGAAACACTGCTATAGAATAAAAGCATTTCCCTCTTCCCCCCCCATCCCGCCTGTAAATTTTGCAGCAGGCTGGCCAGCAGCACGGCATAGTCCCAGCTTGCACCAGGTCCGGGTCCTACCCCTACTACAGCTCTGCATTTCAAGTGTATTAGGAGCCAGATGGGCAGACAGTCTGGCTAGGTTCTGACTCATGCCGGGTCTGGGAGCTCAGACCCCCCTCTCTCCTGGACAGGGGCTGCTGCCACCCTGTGCTGCTGCCTCTGTATCAGAGGCAGCAGCACGGGGCGACAGGCAGCTGGTCCGCGAGGGGAGCTGGTTTTTAAACAAGATACAGCAGCAGCAGTGCTGAGTGGCAGGGGATTCCTCAGGAGTGGGGCCAGAGTGCACTGTCTGCTGGTCTCACCCCGGGGACTATAGAATAGGCGAGTAACTGGTAATAATTCATGAGGTTAATCAACTATATAATTAACTGATATTTAACATTCCTAATTATAGGAATTAGGTATCTAGGCAACATGAAGCAGATCTCAGGTAGAAGGGAAGAATCATGACAACTTATGGCATGTTTCACCTCAAAAATCAAGTACATGAGAATGCGTTAACAGTAACCATTCTGGAGAAATGTGGTCAACAGCAAGCTTTTTAACTGCAGCTCCACATGGACACTTTAGATTCCTTATTGCAAAGCAGTTATCTGAATTTGAACTATGTAGGAAGACATCTTCGAAAATGTCGCTGGGTTTCAAAAGGTAACTCAACACAATCGTTAATCTTAGCTAGGTTTTGCCTGCAACCCTCCATCGATGGGCATGCTGCAGAAGGGCACGATGCATACTAATTTGCACAGATTAATTATGCTATGCCTTTTGTTCAGCCAACCCTTCACCATGACACATGGCCTGTTACACTCCTTTGTTTCCACTTACCTGTCCAACACAAACAAAGCAGCTAAATATTATGGTGCCCAACCTGTAAAGAAAATTTGATATTTAAACACTTTAAAATAGAGCCAGAAGTACTACACACACACTGAAAATATTTAACAGTACACACACAAAAACCAGAAGTACTTAAGTCTGGAGATTTAAAAAAAAAAAAAAAAAAAAACACACACCACCCCACACAACTTCCTAAAGATTTATTTTCTTCATGTTGTCCACCACATGTTCCAGAATGAATAAATTGCTATTGCTGGTGACAAGCAGAAGTGTCATTTTGAAGAGTAGATATGTTCAGTTCATTGAAATATGCATTGATCAGGACTTCTAGATCTCTGATCTAAATTCTCTTAAATAAAGCTGCACATTATATGTACTCGCCAGAGTTCTCTAAGGCTAAGTATTGCTCAATCTGACCATTAGTTAAAAAAGGTCATTGCATTCTTCATACAAGTGTTCCTTGTGCCAAGTGACATATCTTAACTAATGCCATAAATAAGAATTATGGCATAACTTAATGCCATAATTCTTCCCCAAAACTTTAAAATGTAATATATGAACATAAAGGGACTGGATTAGATGACCTACTGAGGTCTCTTCCAGTCCTACAATTCTAGTTTACAAGCCATACTTAATTGTGCACTGACTTTGGCGTTCATATCACCACCAATGCGTATCTGACAACTTTGAGAAATAGGAGTGCACATATTCTGGCTTTCAAGTAATATGATGAGTTAGGTTCCAACTCATTTAAAACCTGTAACTTGAATCTTCATGATATCATCTGTCATACTGCCTTCCTCCTAACAATGAAGCGATGTAACAAGAATACAATGTAAATATTACAGCAAGAAACTATCACACCTAAGGATACATATGGCTCAATTTTCACATTATTCTGTAATAATAATAATAATAAAAAAAAAACCACACAATTAAGCTAATGTATTCTTTCCATAATGTATGAGCGCTACTCAACACTTCATTGTTAAAATTCCCACTAAACCTAGTGGTTTCTCTGCAATAAACGTTAACTTAAAATTTACTCCAAAGGTTGGAGGACTCAGAGCTCCTCTACAGGTTTTCCACTTCCAGACAGACTCATACCATTTACTACATGTACAAGATTCATATACACCCAGAAGTTCAAAAATAGTATGGTGGTGGGGTTTTGGGTCCCCCCCCCTGCTTACAGTACACCTTTTACTATACTACTACTCTTTAAATATTATTGTATTAGATATGTGAATCTACCTACCTGTATTTGGAAAAGTTTAGCAGTACAACTTGGTAAACAAACCAGAAAAATAAAATTGGGGAATTCTTCCTAGCAGGGTGGATTGGTTTAAAAGGACGGCTGTCAGTTAACTCACACAGTTAATTCAAAAATAAAAGAAATAATATTTGTCAGTGCACAAGAGTACATTGTGTTACATAACTTCCCACAAAACATGTTGCTTGGCAACAAATATAGCCTTTATTCTCAACCTATTACCATCGTGGGCCATGTGTGTGTGTTTTGTGGGTCATGCCCAATACTACCTGCATGGCCCTGAGGATGTCACATGGGATGCAGCTGTGTGCAGAACGGTCAGATGAGGACCACTGCTTTACACTAAATTCAATGCTTTAATTTTTACAGAGTCTGGATTAATGTTTTAATTTAAATAATTGCCTAAACATTTATAGATTTAGGGTAGTGGTTCTCAAAGTGTGTTCCACACCGACCACGGCTCGAGCTCAGCCCCATTCTCCGCCCCCCCCCCCCCCCCCCCCCCCACACACACACACACACAGTGGGGCGCTCGCTCTGGTTTCCCTCGGAGGTGGTGGTGCAAAGGTGGGATTTCCCCTCTCCTAGAGAAGGTGGGGGAGGAAGGGACTCAATCAGGAAGAGTCTGCAAGTGGAGCCCAGTAGAGGGGTGTTTCCAGCCACATGGGCAGGGGAGGCTAGGGGTTGGGGACTAAAAGGATTTCCCTCAATTGCTCTGTTGGTTTCACTTTGGCAGTGCAGGGCTCAGCTCAGATCCTTCCCATCAGCTCATTAAGGGACGTGGTGGGGTGGAGGAGAGGAAGCGCAAAGGGGCTACAGCACTGGCTGGGATCACGCAGGAGGCAAAAGCTGGGGGCAGAAGCGCTGCGTGTGCTGGGTTCAGCTGACAAGCTCAGGGCAGACTCTCGCTGCCCATTCGCATTTCTCTAACAGGCACAGTCAGTAGGCTGCAGTCCTGGAAAACCGTGCTCAGCATGGGACTGGAAAGCTACAACTCCCTTTGCTTTGCAATTCAGATTCCTTTGCACGTGCTGGCTGATGGGTCTAAATTTGGGGGAGCCTCCTTCTTGCAAAAAGGCAGCAAAGGATGGTGGTGCAGGGGCAGGTGCACCAGGCTATTTGCAAAGTCTGGTGCATTTGGCAGGAGTGGGTCTCAACACAGCAGGCTTGTCCGGGCCAGGGAGCTTGCAGTGATGCAAGGGAGCGACGATCGGAGATGGGGCAGGCAGGACAGGACCTGACCCCTGCACTGCAGATTGGTCAGCACCAGTGCAGCTGCAGGTCCTGGGCTTTCCCCAGCTGGGTTACTCTGAGGAGAGCAGCACGCCCCCACACCCTGGGCTCACCTTTCCCCCAGGAGAGCTCAGCATAGTATCAGGACTCTGCCTGACCCTTAGGAAAGGTCCCCCTCTAGCCACTCTGAGGCTACAATGCTCGAAGGAGGAAGGGAAGGGGAGGCAGCAAGATGTCGGATTTCCTTGGGGTTGGTTCTGCTTGGAACAGGGGATGGGACCAAAAGGCCTCTTGGGGTCTCTATGGTTCTATGTCAGAGACTGGAGCAGCTGCGCAGGCTCCCTGTTGTATGAGGGAGGAAGGAAGGCTGAACTGCTCCCTCCCCAAGGGGAATGGTAATGCAGTGATCCGTTGTCAGGAGGCAATGGGAGCAGCGGGAGCCAGTGCTTGGGAGCAACAGGGGTGCAAAGCCAGGTAAGTACCTCCCCCCCAACCCCAGACCCTCACACCTCAATCTGATGTCCCCTTTCCCCGCCAAGACACCACACCCACAACTTTCTCCTATACCCTCCCTCCTGGCCAGGCACCCTACCCCCTCCCCCCCCGGTCTGCTCATGAACCCTCCATCCTGGCCAAGCACCCTACCTCCCATCCAGACCTTGCACCCTCCTCTCCTGTACCCCACCTTCTGCCCAGATCCTGTACCCCCATCCCTATCCCACTCACTGGCAGCCCTGTTCCCACACACTGAACCCCTCATTTGTGTCTCTACCCCAGAGCCTAAGAGAATCCACAAAATCCACTAACACCAGAAAAGTACATCTGGCCTATGGAAAGCCCTGAGCCTCAGTTCTCCTTGTCCCTTCTCCTCATGTGGTGGGGCTGGAGCGCCAGTAAAGTGAAGTGTCTCAGTTGGGGGCCACATCAGTGAGGGTTTGGGGGGGGGGGTGAGAGGAGGAGGCGTGAGGTGTTTGGAGGAGTTTTTTTGCTTTTCATTTGTGTGGTCCTCAACTGATTTTTTCTTTGGGTCAGTGGCCCCAACCCAAAAATAATTCCCCATCCCTGCCATAAATACAGAAAACATTGAAACCTTGCGTGTTGGATATAAATTAATAAATTTAAAATGAAGTTTGATAAAAAAATACTAACATAAGTTAAAAACACTTAATCTGTTTAATAATTTAAATTAAACCATTCTCCTTAGTTGCAGCACATCTTAGGCATAATTATGCAATTAATAGAGTGTTCTATTAGCAATGGATGGTCCACTGACAGGATTGAGCCAGGTGGTTCACAGGCCAAAATGTTTGAGAACCACTAATTTAAGGTATTCACATTAACTTTGTTATGTGAGAAAATGATACATGACATGCATCTTATTTTCTAGATTGCCATATTTTACTTCGTATGTGTGTCAAGCTATATTTGGATAAAACTGGAATTCAATTAAAAGTGTATTTTAAAATGCATTTTTGTACTATATGAAGCCACCTTACACGTGCTTAATATAGAACAAGGTTCACCAAAAGTGTTTTGCATTTAAAACTAAGTGTAATTAAGCAAAGGAAGTACGGCTGTAATTTGCAAACTGGTAGATATTTTCTGATCTCTGTGGACCAGATTTTCAAAAGTAAATGCATCTATTGGTCTTCAGCATTTGCGAAGATCCCACTGGGCACCTAAATCTGGCCTTGCATTCTTCTAGTTCTCAGAAGTCAATCAGTCACACTACTGTAACTAGCTTTTAGTCCTATGTTGGAGGAGGAAAACAAGCTGTCCTGCTTTTTGGTTTCTGAAAGTTAGTCCACATGAAAAGTCTCCGTACTTGCTACTTAAACTGAAACCCAAAAAGGTTAAGGCAAAAGTTTCCATACAATAAAAACTGAGAGTACTTATATTTGGAAAAAAATACCAGCATTTGCTCCATTGTAATATTTATGCTTCATGTAGTACATGACTTTGGGATGCTTATGAACCTTAAATTGACCTCAAAAGATAAAGGCATTGTACCCTGATTTTGCAGATAATTGACACCACTAACTCATTGAAATATAAAAACTGCTCACTGATACAGCATATTTTTATTTACATTATTGTGATTAGGGATTTCAGTGTGCAGACAACTACACGATTAACCAATAAACCCATGTTTATTGGTTAATCCTGTTGACAACATGTATTTCCACCCCCTTTGCTGATTTATGCCAGCTCCCCTCAAGCATCAGGTCTGCCTGATAGAATTACTATCGAACAGTCGTGCTACCGCTAAAATTTGATGCGGTTACATGACTATTCAATTACGCTATTTAACATCCCTTGTGCTCATCAGGATTATGTTGAACCTCTCTAATCCAGCACACTCTGCTCTGGCAAGATCCTTGGTCCGGCATGATTTTAGTTGCTAGATGTCCACTTATCGGTGTGGCAAAATTTCCAGCAGTCCTATAAAGTTTGTTCACGCCACTGGTCCTATTTAGATCTAATTTTACCCCTAAATGTCTTCTAAAACCCCAGTAAGCAGTGGAATTGTTGGGAATGCTGCTAGACATTATTGACCTCTCGTGGTTTGGCAAACTCTCTGTCCCAAGCATGCCAGACTAAAGAGGTTCAACCTGTAGCAAGTTTAGGCCTTAACATAAATTGTCAGTTTCAAGATCCATGTAAAGCAAGTTTAAAACAAAAAAGTGTATTTTAGTTTAAAAAAGCCACACACACCTGATTTTAAAGTTTGTTTTTTTTTAAAGAATCAAAAAAAAAGTTTAAATATCTTTCACAAATACTTTTTTCTATTTTGCAGCTTGTTCAGATTCAAGCATTCAAAGAAACTCCATGAAAGCAAGTAGAGTGTTCCACTTGGAAGGAACAAGTCATTAGCTGGGTGGATGCATGTCCAGAAAAACCTCATCTATGTTTTCAGTGTAAATGGACACTTGTCATGCTTACCGTATGCCAAATACTCTGTCTATCAGGAAGCCTCCAAAGAAACAGAGAACCACGTTGGGCCAGGAATACCAGGCATATAATGCCATGAATGTAGCGGTGTTCACCTTCATATCCTAAGAATATGCAAAATTTGCAAAAAAAAAAAAAAAAAAAAAAAAAAAAAAAAAAAAAAAACCATTTAGAACTATAAATTAGTAATCAAGTAACAATTTCTCAAATAGCACCTAATAATTAAAACAGGGCTATTCAACTTTGGAAGCCTGAGGGCCACAACAATACTCACAGCACATGCCAAGGGCCGCCACTTAAGTGTGGTTGCATATACATGCAAATACCTTCTCACACACTGATGGGCATGAATACAAAGCACTTCCCACGATGACCCAGTGCCCCTCCGCCCTGGGGGCTAGAAACGCCGACACCTTGTACCCATCTGTTCCATCCAGCCCCTCCACTTGCGTCTTTCGATGCTCACCCCACCTGGGACATGTCTCACCGTTGTGGAGCGTGTTCTAAGTGGAGGCCATATTCAAAGGATCCCACCCACAGGCTGTGTGTTGAGCTCTGCATAAACCCAAACCACATGGTGGGCTGCAAACAAATGGGCCGCATGTTGAATAGCTCTGAATTAAAACACTCTTTTCTAAAGAATCCTGCATTTTTTAACTGCTACCAAGTGTTTAGAAATCTCAAGGCAAGTCTTACCAATTGCCATAGGAAAAACTTAAAAAACAAACAGTCTTCAAAGTGCTACTAGACTAACAAAACATGTAGATGGTATCATGAGCTTTCGTGGCCACAGTCCACTTCTTCAGAAGACTGGAGCGTTGGACCAAGATACTTCTTGGATCTGGACTCATGATACCATTTTTTTTTTTGTTAGTCTTTAAAGTGCTACAAGACTATTTGTTGTTTGTTAAGTTTTTCCTGTTACAGACTAACTTGGCTACCCCTCTGAAGCAATTGCCATAGGTAATTTAGAATGCTTTCACTGGCAAAGGGTAAGCCTTACCTATAAAGCTGTAGAATTTCTATGAGAAGACTGTTTTTAAAAGGCACAAAAAGACACTCAGTGAGTGCTGGGCTCTTAGCTGTCCTTTGTGCCTCTGAAAATCTCCCCAAGTTGGTTTTAAACCCCAAGTTTCTAGCGCTTGCTGTGAAGAAACCATTTCAAATGTGATACAAATGTAACCAACGCACGCTTAGTCTGAAGTGAGAGATTTTAACCACCCAAGGCTTAAATTCTAGCCCAGACAGATAGTTCACGTCCTGGCGAGCTCATCCAGGAGAAGAGATATTACTGCTTGAGACACAAGCTACTATACTGTGGCTATATTCCAGTCTCAAAGAGAAATCAACAGGTCCTAGCTTCCCCTCTGGACATGCACAGAGGAGAGTGCACTCAGAACACAGTTTCATGGCATGTAGAAAATGCAAGTCTTCTGTATAAGCTCCCCACATCCAGCCTCCTTCACAGTCTTAGGGCTAGTCAACTGAAGCATATCTGATGAAGACATTGTGCCAACAGAAGATTTTGCAGCTTGTTCACATTCAAACACTCAAACTCGTGAAAAAAGTAGGATGTCAACTTGGAAGGATCGAGCCATTAGATAGGTGGATGTATGTCCACACAATCAAAGAATACTAGAACTAGAAAGGACCTTGAGAGGTCAACAAGTCCAGTCCCCTGCCCTCATGGCAGGACCAAGCACCATATAGCTCTAACCTGCTCATAAATATCTCCAGTGATGGAGATTCTACAACCTCCCTAGACAATTGATTCCATAGCTTAACCTTCATGACAGTTAGGAAGTTTTTCCTGATGTCCAACCTAAACCTTACTTGCTGCAATTTAAGCCTATTGCTTCTTGTCCAGAAAAACCTCATCTACATTTTCAGTATAGATGACACTGTTGTCACGTTTACCATGTTCCAAATACTTCGCCTATCAGGAAGCCTCTAAAGAAACACAGAACCACATTGGGTCAGGAATACCAGACAAATGCCATAAATGCATCAGTCCCAAAGGCTTAAATACTCCATCTCAAAGAGACAGACAGAAGCTATGCTGGCATGAGAGCATCTCCCCACAACTTAACACTAGCGTGCACAGTGCTTAGGTCAATGTAATTTGCATTATTTGGAGGAGTGGCTTTGTCACACCCCTGAGTGATGCAAGTTATATTGCCTTAAGCTCTAATGTAGACATGCCCTTAGATTTGCCCCTAAAAACTGCTTTTACATCTACAATTTTTGTAAGGTTTCAGTCATGCTGCTCCTGCCCATTCTAAATTACTACATTTAACACTTCCTAAGCAAAAGTAAAACTTTTTTACTACTGACATGCAGAAGGATTGTCACAAACACAACCAACACAAAAGGCAAATACCCTAAAACAGTCAGACACTGACTGCATTCTTACAGAATATTAAAAATAAACTAGCCCCCAACCTGATTTCTATAGTCCCTTGCAAAACAACATGGTTCAGTAGGGAAATTAAGGTTAAAAATAAACACAAGAAATATGCAAAACTTCGGACATATATAAATGCTGTTTAAATGGAAAGCTTTCAGACATGCAAAATCCATCAGTATTTTGCATACCAATTTGTCTTAAACTGTAGAAGTGTAATTATTTCCTCTCAGTTTTGGTTTACTAAGAGCCCAACTCTTATTTGTAATGCAACTTATTTGTAATGAGTATCATTTATCCATATGATTAGCCCCCACTAAGTGAACTGGATTATTTTGTGCACTGGCACTACCAAACAAGAATAAGGGTCATGGATATAAATCCCATTGCTTACTGCACAACTGGAAGGTATGCAGGTATCTTTGTGATAAATGTAGTACAAGAACTCAAGAAATCGATAGTTACAGAGCAGCAGCCCAGACTTTTTGCATGTGCTCAACTCCTTCCTTGCAAAATAAATTCTCAGATGGCCATCACTTCTCTAGTTTGAAAGCTTCAACTGGGCAGCCATATAAATACAACATTTCAGTCATTTTTCTCATTTGACTTTAAAGCAAGGGGCCTTTTAAATGCTTATTACAATCACATAAAAAATTGGGTAAATTGTATACAGTGTTATGCCACAAGCTCATCTATCTAAATGCTGAAAACTACCTTAAAAAAAGCACTGGTCTAGACAATGCACTGTCAGCAGGAGGCACCACTACTCATTGGGGTAGTTTAATTATATTGGCAGGAAAGCTCTTGCCCACTGGCACAAAGCAGTTTCAGAGGAGACCTTAGTGGCACAGTTGCAGCTGTGTCACTAAGATTCATAGCGCAGACGGTCTTAATACCATTCATTCATAAATGCAGCATGGCAGAGAGATGGTTCTCTTGGGAAAATCCTGACTTGAGCTCAGTCTCAGCCATAAATCTATTCCCCCTTCCCTTGTTTTAAATACAAAAAAGGAGCTGGCAGGTGCAACTGACCACTACCAACTGGACATGCAACTATGCTATTCCAGACAGGTAGGTTGTGGCTCATGTGAAGAACACCATTAGGGAGGGTCACCTCCTGAGTATCCTGTTATTTGCATGCACAGAGTGCATAACTCCAGTTCATGATCTCTCACCTTGGTAAAGAAGGTCAGGTATTGCACATGTACAAGTAGTTTTGCTATTTTAGACCTTTTCCAGATTCAGCAAATGCACACATTCCACCAATAGGGCTAACTACAGTTTCTTCTTCCTGGCAGTCTTCTTTTTTTTTTTTTTTTTTTTTTAAATATCACCTTTATGGCATGAGAAATTTCAGATAAAAGTGTATGACCATAGTGCCCTGAAGGTAGGGGTTTGGATCACAGGTGGCACCTCTTATTCATAAATACAAAGTCATTGCTTTGAAACAATTCATACACTAATTTGAGCCTTTAGAGCATGCAGATACTACTGAAAGTAGACCCAAAACTAAATTCTGAGCATTCTTGATGACTATGAGTGAAGCTTTGTTTAGTACAGACCCAAATGATGCCTTTTCTTTATTGTTCAAACCATTAAAGATACATCAGCTTGAAAATTACTTAACTTCAGAAATAAACAGAAGAGCTTGCTCCCAAGCCCCATCCCAACTTGTAGCTTTACAATACATCTTCCCCTACTTCAAAGAAACCTTCCTCCGCCCCTCCAGTGCCTTGCAAAAGATTCCTCTCCCAACCCCACCCACATCATACAGGGGGGAAAATAGACTAAATAGGTAGTTATTCTAGATACAGGAAGGACAACACCAATCCTTCATATGAGTTCAATGGGATTATTCACAATTATGCCTGAAGGAATATTGCAATAACTGCTTTAGGCCATAAGAAGTGATATTTTTGAAAATTATGTGCCTATTAAAGTAATTGAAATTGTTATGGTAAGAGTGTTCCTTTAAAAGTTACATTCAAGAAGGTCAATGTTTCAACTAATACAAAAGAGTAAGATTTAAAACTTCAATTATAGCGCTTGACAATGTACTTGTTATAGAGATAGAATCAACCCACAGTTTACTAAATTACATGGATGATTTCTCCATTCTACTAATGCACAGTTAAAGTTCTCTTTATGTTATTCAAAAGTAAGCATATTTCTGAAACACAGACCCTCCAAAAGAGTCAGCTATTATATGTAAGGAATTTTCTTCACTTACCCCTTGAACCTGAGTCTGCAGAGCTGCTGGGTTGTCATAGCAAAAATAACTACCTACCAGAAAAAGTTAAGACACTAAATTAAGACACTAAATAAGCAGACTATTTAGAAATACTGAATATAAAACTAAGATTATCTTAATAAAGATTATATAGCCAGTTTCCAGGTGTCATTTACAACAGTCAAACTGGATTGCATTTTAAATAATATTTGTGCAAAATCATGCCATGGATAACAGACATTTCCCATTGTGTTTATTAAGTTCACTTCCTGCAGTAGTCAATGGAGACTACTGCAATGCTTTATGATACATTTACAAACAAAAATGCAATAATATATTAGTACTATTTTAAACAGATTTTAAAACTACTAAGCTTGCCAGTTAAAGAAGTTCACTATAAAATTTGAAAAGAAAATTCAACCAGTGATATTCTTCAGGTTTGTTCAGCAAACCTTAGGAATCAAGTTAAAGAACTAGGGATGTTAAAATACTGTTATTTTACTAATCAATGAGTCAATAAAAATTCTATCAACTACTCCATTAGTCAAAAGGGGAAGGCAAATGGCTCAGTCCCGGCTCACGCTGGGTCTGAGACCAAAGCCCGCTGTGCTTCTGCAATTTAAAATGCAGTAGGAGCTGGCGGGGAGAGCACTGCACAGCCATAGCAGGGTTTGGTCTCAGTATGACCTGGGACTGAGACAGGCTGCCTGCCCAGCCAGCAGCAGCCCCTGTCTGCAGGGGTTCCCGCTCCCTGCCAGGACCCCCTCCTCCACGGACAGGGGCTGCCGATGGACCAGCCTCCTCTGTCTCCCCTCCTCCCCATGCTGCTGTCTCGGGGGAGTGGGGAGGAGAGAGCGAAGAGGAGGACACGCAACACCATGGAGATGGTGCCGGGGGAGAAAACCAGCACCAGCTCCTGCTTCCCCCCTGCCCCTGTTACAGAGGAAGCAAGGTGTGGGGGGAGGGGGATGAAGATGCGAGTAGTCAACTGGACTACTCACATCCCTAAAGAGAACACTATAAAGCATTCACATACTTAGATAACCACCAGTCACTAATTGTGTGAATAAAACAAGTTATTGTGTGGATGCAGTATACATCACTTTTTATTCCACAGCATCATGAAGGTATCAACGGGATTGTTGAAAGGAGGGTCACTAATAAGTGTCCCTCAGGAACTTCTACTGTTCCTCATTTGTAAAGTCCTGCACAGATACAGAACTGGAACCTGCATCCACTAAAATGATCCACAGATGCAGATACAAAGTGGATAGCCACAAATTTGCAGAGCTCTATGCAGTTGCACTAGCCACACCCAAGGTCTGATACTGCAAAAAATACAAGTAGTACCAGTGCTCATAAAGGAGCCATTTTTCATTTGATAAAAAGGAACCCTTCCTGTTAATTAGAATCTGCTCAATCATACTGAATAAGCAATGATCCTTCAAAACCTGGAATGTGGTTTGTTTAAAGCATGGTTATTTAAAGTGAAGATGCCTAGGCTTCTATCATGTTTTACTTTTTGAAAAACAGCTATAAAACCTACTGCAAATGTTTTAATTACTTTTTTAAAACCCTCAAAACAGGGTGCTTGGATACAAACATCCCTGAGCAGAGTATAAAAATTCAAATATTATAGCTCTGCACTAGTGCATGGGAAAGTCGATTGAAAAATAAAACTGACTACTCCATTCAACCTGGGCAATGAACATAAAGAAAAAAATGCACTAAACTTTTAGTAACTCAGAGTTAAGTAAAATAATATCTAACTTTAATGCCTTGCTACTGTTTGCATCAAGTTCAGTGCATAATACCCACTATTATTAACATGTTTTAGCTATTAATCATTTAGAATGAAGCTGCCCAACTCTGAGGATTGTCATATGAAAGACTTGTATCACAATCACGAACTGTGAGAATTCATCCTAACTGAAAGGTAGACAGTGACTTGGGTGTGCAACGATAATTTCCATGCACCAGATCCAACCCCTGATTTTCTAGTTCTGAAAGTCTGGAGGCTTCAAGTCAAGAAAAGTACACTTGCATCAATAATGCATTTCTTTGTTCTGACACAGAGGTGAAAAACAAGGAAGACCAAAAGAAAATAAGCTTAGTGCCTGCCTACACAGCAAAATTCATGTCAGGAAAACAGTTAAAAATTGAAGTAAAATAAAGCAAGAAGGTTGGGTTTTTTTTAAAAAACTGAAGGTGAGAGAAATCACAACCGATGCTAAACCTATTGGCCTCCTAATCTTCTACACAGATATTTATCCGTATGCAGCTTGTTAATTCTCTGAAGGGGAGCCCTGCCATAAAACGTAACTGTTAGGCTCCCAGGGGGACTTTTAATCCTATCTATGGCAACAGGCTAGCTCCTACCTAGGCAGATGGGACAGGGCTGTTGGAGGAAGGCTGCATGCACCAGTGTTTACAGCCCGGGACATTTGGCCCCGGTAACGAGACAAAACAAAGCCGGTGGGGACCAGGGACCCTGGCCCGGGAGAGGATGCGGAGACAGGACCCAAGGAAGGCAGCACAGCGTGTGTTTCCCACCTACTGCCCCAGCAGCAACAGGCTAGGAGCTCGCCAGGCAGCAACAGCGCAGAGAGCGGGCAATGGAGAGGGGGGCGAGGGCCCGTTGCCCTTCGAGCCGCGGGCAGAGAAGGAGCCGGCCTCGCTGTCCCGTCTAGAGCGCGGGGCGCGGCCAGCAGCAGGCAGGGGCGCACGGTGGCGGGACTCACCGAAGCCCAGGAAGCACATGAGGGCCAGGACCAGCAGCCGGTGGGCCAGCCGCTGCGGGTCGCACAGGGCCGGCAGCGCCTTGCGCTGGACCCCGTCATCCTGCGCCGAGCCCAGCAGCGGCCGCTGCTCCTCGCCGCCCGGCTCCCCCCCCCATCGCGGCGCGGCCCGGCAGCCACTCTCCGGAGCAGGCTCCGCTGGGCAGTGGCGGGTCACGTGAGAGCCGATCAGCTGACCCCTGTCCGCCGGTGGTCACGTGATAACAGCCACCCGTGGCGCCCGCCTCTTAGGGTAGTGGGGGCGTCACCCATGATGCAGCGCGGCCCTATCGGGGATTTGCCCGCTTAGCCGGCAGGCGTCGCTCTCCTGCTCTCACGCAGCTGCGCTCAAGAGCTGCCATGGCAACACGGCGTTTGCCAACCTTCTATCCCCTGAAAAACCTCTTGCCCCGCCCCTTCCCCTTCTGGAGGCTATGCCCTAATCCCGCCCCTTGTGTGAGGCCCCACCCCCTGCTCACTCCATAGTCCCCCCCCCATCCTGTTAGCTGGCTCCCCCAGCCTTGCTCACTCTCATTTCCTGGGATTGGGTGCGGCTTGGCTGGGGTGCAGGCTGTGGAGTGAAGCCAGGGATGAATGGTTTGGGGCACAGAAGGGGCTCTGGGCTGGGACCAAGGGCGTTCAAAGTGCAGGAGGAGGGAGAAGTGTGGGGTGTGGGGAAGGGGCTGCAGCCTCTGGGGTGGAACCACAAACGAGGGGTCCAGGGTGGCTCTGGACTAGGGATGTAAAATCCCATTTACTTGGTTAGTGAGTAAACACGTTGTTTAACCAGTTAGCTGACTGACAGGGTGGGTGGGAGGCTCAATCCAACCCAACTGGAGCAGCCCCCTGCCATGTTCCCACCCCCACCCCAGGTAGGGACTACACCTGCCCAGCTGGAGCAGTCACTGCCTGCAGTGGTCTAGACACCTCCTCCACTCCTTGGAGCAGCCCCCTGCCTGTTAAGGGTGAGGCTTACTGCTTAATTAGTTAAACATTCACATCCCTACTCTGGACTGGGACAGGGAGTTGGGGGGGGGGGCAAGGGCTCCCTCTAGGGGTGTGGGCTCTGGGGTGGGGCCAGGAATGAGAAATTAGGAATGCAGGAGGGGCTCTGGGCTCAGATTGAGGGGTTTGCAGGGTGAAAGGTGTTGACTGGACCCGCCAGAGTCTCTTTCAGACCAGATATTCCTGTCAAAAACTGGACATCTTGGGTTCACTGAAGTTTCACCCTCTTCTTAAATGTTCTGGGCTCTATGGATATAGCACTAACAGCAGATGTTATTATAGATCTATTCAATTAAAATAAATTTTGTTTATAAGTTGGCAGAAATGCTTATATCAAAGTCTTTAACTTCCTTCTCAACATAATAGAATTACAGGTGCTGAATTTGCCATGTACACTGTGAACCAAGATGTTCACTTTCAGATTACTCCCCCTCACCTACCTTATCTCGCTCGTTAATCACATCAGCAGCCATTCAAGAAAATTGCAATAGACTTTCATGTAATTCTGGAATCAACAAAGAGGCTGAAATTTCATCCACTAAAATTCTACAGGTTGAAATATTAGTTGATACGCCTGTCTAGTCTTTCTGTTTACTGTTTCAGCAGTCTTTGAAGTAAGTAGCAGTTTGTGATGGATAACCTTGATGTGTATCTTTGCCAAGTTTAAAAGGAGTGGAGGCTTATTGCGATGAATGAAGAAAAACAAGATCATATTACAGAACTGTGAATGGAGGCTGGGTTTCAATAAAATCAGTCTGAAATATTTCTACTAGAAACTAGCAACTGCTTCTATCCTCAGAGAGATATTGCAAATCTGATTAATTTGTTAGCTACTGGCATAGTATTTTTTAACATTTTTGCATTTTGAAAACTCATCTGCCACTAATAAAATCCACTAGATCAGGATGTGCCCATATAAATAATGCTTTCTCTGGCCACATATGTTGTTATTAGATATTGTTATACAATTGCAGCATATCAATTCTTAGAGGTCCCAGCTGAGATTGGGTCCTTATTGTCCTAGGTACTATAGCACAGTAAGGGTGTGTCTAGACTACACAGTTTTTTCCAAAAAAGTTGCCTTTTTTCCAAAAAACTACACTACCGCCACATTCTTTCGAAAGTAAATCGAAAGAATGCGGCAGTTTTGTCGACAGCGGTAAACCTCATTTTACAAGGAATAACGCCTTTTTTGACAGAGATCTGTTGAAAAAAGGCGTGTGTAGACTTGGGGGGGTTTTTTTTTTGGTTTTGGTTTTTTTCACAAAAACAGACCTCCAGGGAAAAGCCCTGGTGGACAGTCCATCTGCAGGAAAAACCTCTATTGTTCCTGTCTGTAGCCATGTTTTAAAGGCACAGGCACCCTGGGCAGCCATTATGGCAGGAAGGCAGCCAGAGAAGCCTCTGACCACACGGCTCTCCCTGCCTCTCTGCCAAGGGAGCAGAAGCGGCCCGAGGCCGGCTGCAGCAGCTGGCACCCTAGGTGGGGCGGCGCACTCGGCACCCCTGCCTGCGCGGCCATCAATGGCTGTGACGTCATCACGGGGCGCCCAGGCCACCACCCTCCCTTCCCCACTCCTCCCTAGTTTTAAAAAGACTTTGCTAGTTGGACAAGAAAGTTTATTTTTGAAAATATTTTGCACAGTTTTATTTTGTTACAAAAAGTTATTTCTTTATACGTTGTTTGTTAATAAACATAATGTCTTTGATATAAAACCTGGTGTGTGTGTGTTAACTGTCTGGAGACTGGTGCAGGGATGGGTTGTGGGAGGAAAGGTCTTGGGGCGGGGGGCCCAGGCCAACAGGCCCCACGACCCTGGGAAGAGTCATTGGGCTCCTGCTGAGAATCTCTCACGCAGAGCCTCCCGGATGCGGACCCCCACCTGATTGGCTTGGAGGAGGGCAGCTGTCCAGGGCTGCTCGAACCGCCTCCCCTCCACATCAGCCTGTGTCCCCCACCCTGGGAGGAAGGCCTCCCCTTTGCTCTCCACCAGGTTGAGGAGCACGCAACACACAGCTACCACCTCAGGGATATTGCGTTCCCCCATGTCGAGGCGAGTGAGCAGGCACCTAAACCTTCCCTTCAGCCGGCCAAAGGCACATTCAACCTGCAAGCGCACTTGTGTCAGGTGCACGTTAAATTGTTCCCTGCTCACGTTCAGATGCCCAGTGTATGGCTTCATGAGCCAGGGCGTGAGGGGGTACGCCGCATTGCCCACAATGCAGATTGGCATCTCCACGTCCCCAACAGCAAAAACAAAATACAGGTATTTTGTTTCAGCTACACCAGACTAACACGGCTACATTTCTATCACTACCCAACAGCAAAGTTTCGCTGCAGGAAGAATGTTCCAGCTTGCAGCCTGCGGTAAAGGTAGGAATTTTGGACGATCCGAGCATCATGTACCCAGCCCGACCACCCCACACAAATGTTAGTGAATAGTCCATGGTGGTCAACCAGAGCCTACAACACCATGGAGAAGTACCCTTTTCTGTTGATATACCGGGCTGCTCGATGGGGCAGTGCACAGATCGGGATGTGAGTTCCATTGAGTGCTCCCCTCCACAGTCTGAGAATCCCAGCCCAGCAAAGCCGGTAATGATGGTGTCCAGGTCTCCAAGGCGGACAATCCTGTTCAGCAGCTCCAAGTTGATGACCCTCACCACCTGCAGAAATAGACACATACAAACACACAGAATAGGAAGTTAGAGGGGTTGCCTGAGTCCTTTGGAGGTGCCCTCTCTCCCTTCCCCCCAAAAAAACCCCAGGAGCCCCCCCGCCAGTGGCCACTCCCAGCAGTAGGGCAGGGTGAGGCCAGGAGCCCTCCCCTACTCCCACTCTATTGCCCCCCCTTTCCTGTTACACTCCCCCTACCCCACATGGACTGTCCCCCCAGAGGGACTTACTGCCATCAACATGGCGCCAACAGTAGATCTCCCCACACCAAACTGGTGTCTTACCGAACAGTAACTGTCAGGGGTGGCCAGCTTACAGAGGGCAATAGCCATCCTCTTCTCCAGGGGGATGGCAGGGTGCAGGTGGATGTCCTGTCATTGCAGGGCGGGGGCAAGCCAGGTACACAGCTCCTGGAACGTGGACTTCCGCAAACAGAAGTTTTGGAGCCAAGCCTGGTCGTCCCACTGCTCCATGATGAGCCAGTCCCGCCACTCTGAACTTGTCTCCAGACTCCAAAATTGCCTCTTGTGGAAGAAGTTCGGTGGCAAGAACAGTGTTGCTGCAGCCCGAGCAAGGGGCTGAAGGCTGGGTTCAGAATCCAGACCTGGCATGAACATCATGAAGGTCTCATGGAGTTGCAGCAGAACTTGAAGCACTACAGTGTGGGGCCATCGCCTGCCCAGGGAGCAGCTCCAGCTCCATGGCAAAAAAACAATTAAAAGCACAAAAACCAACCAGGAAAAAAAATGCTGTGGTGTCCCAGAAAGCAGGGGACTCCAAGCAAGCACTACAGAAGCTTTCCTGTCCCTCTAGGAGGTAGGCAAGCCAGCTGCAGGAGCAGAGGAACGGCTGTTCAGGGGGGTTCCTTAAAGCATGCATCTCTGCAAAGAGCATGCTGCAGGACCCGGAAGTAAAGGCTGCCCCCATGCCCTGGCAGAAGTGCTTCCAGGTTCCCTTTTTTCCAAAAAGCAGATTGATTTTTCGATCTGCTTAGTGCAATCTAAACGCTCTTTATCAAAAGAGGCTTTTTCAAAATTATCTTTTGAAAAAGCCTCTTTCTAAAAAGGTGTGTAGTCTAGACGTACCCGAACAGAGTAATTGGTGCCTGGTAGAACTTACACGTTAGATGCTATGTAGATCCAGGCCCATACGCAACTATTTCTAGGGGGGGCATATGTGCTTTTTTTGTAAATGTGGACCACAATTTTTTTAAAGATAATGGAGTTCAAAATAGTGATGCAATGAGTGTGCATATGAGAGGTTAATGAAAATGTTGAGTGCAAACAGTGATGGTAAAATGATTTTACTATAACATACTAAAAATTTATACAGTAATAAGGGTTTTATAGAAATTACCTTTTGGGATCATGGCAGGCAGTGCAGCTGCCATGGTCCTCCACTCCCTCAACCACCTCTGCCTGCTGCTGCTCTGCCTGCTCGGCAAGGCCAGTGCCAGGTGAGAGCAGGTTGGGCTTCTAGCCAGCGGGGCCGTGCCCGGACCACTTCTCGCGGGTGGGGGACACCGTTCTGCCCACCTATCTCCCTGTAACACAGCACTCTCCCATCCCCCTAACACAGTGGTTCTCAAACTTTTTGGCCCATGGCCCACCTGGCTCAATGCAAACCTTTCCATGGACCACTGTTGCTAATAGAAACTCACCATTAATTACACAATTATGCCCGAGCCATTTTGCTAGTGCTGCAGCTAGGGAGAATGTTTTCTTTATTTATGGCAGGGATGGGGAACCTTTTTTGGGTCGGAGTGGGGGGGGTGGGAACTGTTCCTTCTAAGCTGCAGGGCAGCACAGCTTCATGGGTGATTAATCAGCCCAGCCCAGTAAGAGGCTCAGGACTCCGTGCAGGGAGCTGACTGACTGGGCAGGGCTGATTAATCACCTGTGAAGCTGTGCGGCCACGCAGTTTAGAGGGAACACTGCCACTGACCCAAAGAAAAATCAGCTGGAGACCACACAAGTAAGAAGCAAAAAAAAAAACCCTCCAAAGCCCCCCAATTCTCATTGATATGGTCCTCAACTGAAACACTTCACTCCTCTGTCCCAGGGAGGTAGGGACAGGGAGGACTGAGGTTCAAGGCTTCCCCATAGGCCAGATTTACTCTTCTGGGGTTCCAGGGTTAGTGGATTTTGTGGACTCCCCGAAGCCTTGTGGTTGGGGGATTCAGTATGCAGGACAGGGTTGCCAGTGAGAGGAAAGGGGGTGCAGGATCTAGGCAGGAGGTAGAGTACAGGAGGAGATGAGGGGGTGAGGTCTGGATGGGATGTAGGGTTCAGGAGCAGACTGAGAGTAAGGTGTCTGGCCAGGTGAAGGGGCAAGAGCAAGGGAAGGTGCAGTGTGTGGCCAGGAGGGAGAGTGCAGGAGAAAGGGTGGGTGAAGGAGTGGGCTGAGTGGGTAGTGTGAGTAGTGTGTCTGGCCAGTGGGAAGGAGGGCAGGAGCAGGTTGGGGGTACATGTCTTGCCAGGGGAGAGGGGGCAGAAGTAGGCTGGGGATAAGTGTCTGGCCAGGAAGGAGAGGGCAGGAGCAGGTTGGGGGTAGATGTCTGGCCAGAGGGGAGGGGACAGAAGCAGGCTGTGGGGGAGGAGTGGGCTTGGGGTGTCAGGTCGCAGTGCGCGAGGGGTATATGTGAGAGGGCTGGATGTGGGGCACTTACTTGCCTTCAGGCCCCACGCTGGTCCCAGGCACCACATCCCACTGCTCCCATTGGCTGGATTCTGGCCAATTGGAGTAGCAGAGAAAGCCGCCAAGCAGCACGTCCACACACTGCTGTTCCTCCAGCCAGGGTTGGGGGAGTGCTTCTTTTCCGTGAGCCAGATAGCGCAGTAAGGCTTCGGGCTTTCTCTCCTCTCCCCCAGCCCCCCAAGCAGGAAGCCAACCTCGCGGGGAGTGGGGGGGAGGTAGGGCGAAGCTGCAGCGCCAGCACGTGCTCCCCGCTGCAGGGGAATGGAAGGGGGGCTGAGCTCAAGCCATGGGCCACCTGGAGGGCAGCCATGGAGCCCCCTCTCGCTCACTTGGGGGACCAGGAGGGGTTGCATTCGCACCCCTCCCCCACGTATGGGCCTGAGATCAGACAAAACAGGTGTGAAAAAAGGACTTGACATACAAACAGAAGATAGGGAAGCAGGCCGATGAAGAGTAAGTGATTTATTTGAATTCACAAAGAAATCTTTGGCAGAAATTGGAACTGAAGTGAAATCTCCTGAGTCCCAAATGAGTACCATAACCAGAAGTCCTGCCTTTGTACTGAAGGAGGAAATAATATGGTAGTAACAGTTTTTGCCAATACTTTCATGACACAAATTATCCATTAGTTTATAAACAGAAGACACTTTTTTGCTTCAGAAAACTAGCAATAAAGGCATTTCTTATAATTTGGCACCGTCTATGTGGAGGACACATCTGGAATTTTAAGTTTCTTAAAACCACATTTTATTTATACTTCTTGGGTGTGCTACTGTTTGTTAAATATACCTAACTGTACACTGCCTGTGTTGTATCTGTTCTGCCAATAAATATTACATACATATTTCCAGCTGTTGATCTGCCAACTTTCAAGAGTACTAAAATTTCACTTAAAAATCTCCATTTTTGAATTACAAATTGAACCTCTCTAGTCCAGTGCCAAACTAGATAATTTGTCAGATCAGGGGTGGTCAATATTGTCTAGCATTATTACCAACACTTCTGCTGTTCACTGGGCTCTTAAAAGACATTTAGGGTAAATTAGCACTAACACTGAGAGCCAGGACTGGTGGCTGTAAACAAACTTTATGGGACCGCATGAAACTTGGCCACACCCATGATAAACAGATATCTGGGTAACTAAAATCATGCCAGACCAAAGAGTGGCAGACTAGAGAGATTCAACCTGTATACATGCTAAGAAAGAACTGGTTAGTCTAATATTTAAGTACAGAAGCTTCAGGGGATAGCCAAGCTGGTCTGTACAGGATAAACTTAAAAACCAACAAATGATCTGGTAGCACTTTATTGACTAACAAAACGTCTATAAAGTGCTACCAGACCATTTGTTGTTATATAAATACAGAACATGGTAATTAAAAGAATGACGTTTTTGAACCAGATATTCAGCTATTGTAAATCTGAATAGCTCCCCCAAACTCAGTGCAGTTATATCACTTTACATCAGCTGAGGATCTGACCTTTAGAGGTGTAGCGAGGGTGTTATGCGCCCAGGGACGAAGGCAAAAGTTGCACCCCCCAATCATTTGTTACTATCTGTGGGACTTTACACATTCCAATTTGCGCTGGGAGGGGAATGTGTGAACAGGGGTTGTCTTGGACCTTCCGTGCTGCCTCTGTCCGGCCAAAGTGCAGAATTTGCCACATAGGAAGCAGGAGCTCGCAGCCCGCAAGGCAAGCGGGGTCTGGCAGTTTGGGGTGAAAATGAATTGCACTCACGTGGGCAGCCAAGGCCGGAGAATTGCTTGCGCGGGGGCAGTGCACTGTGTGCATCCAGTGTGTCCGCGCCAAGCCTGGCTGCACGATGGTGGCTCGTGGGAAGTTCGGGACCCGGGGCTTCTGAAGGAGGTTGACGAGGCCAGGCTGCAAAGGGACCAGGGTTAAAACTGCTGTGCGGGTCCCAGGTGGCATTGCGTTGTGAGCAGCCACTGCAGCGTAGCTGGAGTGGGAGCCAGTCTCTGTAGAGCGCCAAGCAATGTCCCCAGCTTTGCTCGTGTTCTTCAGCAGAGGGATGGGACTCAGGGCATGGGGTTCCAGTGTCAGAAGGGGGGTTTGGGACAGGGGGTTGGTGTTTGGAGGGGCAAGGGTGGAGTTAAGGAGTCATGCAGGGGGTTGGGTTTGGGTGCGGGCTCAGGGACGGGGCGAGGGTGCAGGAGTCAGGGATGGGAGGTGAAGGGCTCACGGCAGGGCGCTGAAAGGCAGGGGTAGCTTACTGGGGCTGGCCAATGGTGAGTATGACGCAGCTCTTGCAGCATATCCTCACAGGGGCAAGGGACTCCAGGAGCTGGCCCGGGTTTCCATCTACTCCCCTCCAGCAAGTGGAGAGGCCTAGCTCTAGGGGGTTGACCCTCGCCTGCAACTGCCCCAGCAGCTCTTGGGGGTTTCGTAGCTCTGGGGTCTGCCCGGCCTGCAGCTGCACCCCAGCCTCCAGCCGGACCGAGAGAGGGTGGAAGTCAGAGTTAGCCCTGAGCTCCAGCTGCCGCCTCTCCATCCCCCGAATTTAGGCTCGCCATAGTAGGACTGCTCTGATCTTGCACAGAGGCTCAGTGTAAAAAGAAGTTGGGTCTCGCTGTCTCGCCCAGACTGCGCTGCAGGGGCTATTCACAGGCAGCTAAATTGGTGCCCCCCTAGTGTGGCGCCTGGGGGCAACTGTCCCTGCCCTCACTACACTACTGCTGATCTTTATTGTGCACTATTTCATAACAAAAGCAACATAAAAAGCTTTATAGCTTACTGATCCACTTGGGGGAGCTAGTGGGTAATTTGTGACCAGGCAGATTAGACTAGGAGATTTAGGTAACATTAATTGTTACAGAGGAAAGAGCAACTTTATGGATTCCCTGCCCATTTGACAGAATTTTCTCCCCCCTTCCCTCCTTTCCTGTAGATTTTACTGCAAGAGGAAGGAAGTAGCCTATTAACACTCAAAAATACCATAATGTAGATTAATCTACTATATATTTGAGAGAATTTGTCTGTGAGGGCACATCTACACAGCAGGGATAAACTCAAAATAAACTACATAACTTGAGCTATGCTAATTGATTAGCTTAAGTTGAAATAGCTTATTTCAACTTTTGGAGCTGTCTACACAGCATTTATTTCAAAATAGAGCACTCTTCCCTCGACTTCCCTTACTCCGCATACAATGAGGGTTATAGGAGTTAGAATAAGAAGCCCGTTAGTTCAAATTTATTTCAAAATAACAGGCTTACTGTGTAAACACGCACTACATTATTTCGGAACAACTGAAGTTATTCCGAAATAATGCTGCTGTATAGAGAGAGCCTGAGTGAGCGAGCAAAGGTGTCTGTACATCCATCTGTTTGTTCAAGAACTCCTCCTAAATGGATCACCAAATTTGGCAAGCAGCTTCCTCTTATCATAACTTAAAGCAAAGTCAGAATTTGGTTGTGTGGGACTGGGGGCTGAAGCTCCTCCCTGCCCCGATTTATATTGGGAAGTATGAAAAAAAATACTCCTAAATGATAAGAGCTAAGACCACCACATTTGGTATTGTAGCAGCCCACTCTGGCAAGGAGTTAAAACAGGCTGGAGGGAGCCCGCACAGAGCCCAGGCCAATCAGAAAAGGGCTTAGAAGGAGCCAATTAGAAGGCGGCTTGCTGGGGTAGTCCTGTTATAAGGAGCTGTTCAGCAGAGCAGTGGGAAACTCTCCCATTCCCCTCCATACATATGGGATGCATAAAACCATGCAGAAAAGAGACGGAATCCCCAGGCAGGTGAAAAGGGCTGGCTGGGGGCATCCCTCATCCTGACCTGCCCCAATCCTGAGTTTCCCAACCCCCAGGTGCCCTTTAGCCAGGGAGGACATTCCTGGCTATTCCTCTCCATCAGAGAGTGAGGGGGAAATGCACAGTTTGCTGCATTCCTCACTCTGGCTGGGGAATGCAGAGGGCAGACAAACCTGGACCTGCCCCAGCTGGGGAACACGCACCCCTCCTGCAGCTGTGCTTGCTGGAGCTGCAGTGTCCACGGAGAGGTGCTTCTCACCTGTCCCCAAATGGCTGTGGTGAGAGAGGGCTGGGATAGTCCTCTCTCCCTGGGGCAGCCTGTGTACTGAACCCCTCATCCCCAACCCCACCTCAGAACAATTATTTAAATGAAACATGTAAATTTTCTTTTCCAAAAAACAAACATTAATTGAGTTAAAGACCTGAGCAATGCTGAGTAAATCTTTTAGTTCCTAATACATTTTATTGTAATGTAAATAATGTAAATATAGTTGCAGACTAGTACAGGCAAGAGAGCAGCAATATAGGCCTCCCTCAACAAGTGTGCCTCACCTCTCCTCTGAAGGGCCACCAGCCTTTCTTCATAGAAGACTATGGTTGGAAAAGAGCTGAGGAGGTCATCTAGTCTAACACCCTGCTCAAAGCAGGAACAACCCTAACCAAATCATTCAAGACAAGGCTTAGTCAAGCCTGGCCTTAAAAACCTCTAAGGTTGGAGATTCCACCTCTTACTCAACCATTTCTTTTCCTCTCTGCTGAGACATCTCTAAAGAATCACAGTTATTGTGGGTGGTTGAGTGATATGGATCCTTGTCCTCTAGGAATAAAACTGAGACATTTCAGATTTAGAGTAACCAGTATGGCTGCCATGAGAGTCCACAATTCCTATGCTGCTCTGATCTCTTGGTTCTCAGAAAGAAAAAGTCTGGAAACCTCAGAAGCCATCCTAATCCCTCCCCACTGATGGGAAAAGGAAGTTCAAGTCCACCCTGCCCATGGAAATTATGCTTTGGGCCCTAAAGCCAGAGAGAACAGAACGGTGTGCAGCTGTTCTAAAAATGCCATATGATATCAGATTGCTTCTCCAAGACCACTTCCTTCCACTCAGAGACAGTGCTACCTGATCCACATGGATTCTCAGCTGCAAATAGACCATGGTGTTCCTAGCACAGGAAGGTTAGATCTCCTAAGTAACAAATGAACTCCTACTATATAGAGTCATCTAAAATTTTAATCAAGGTTACGTTATGAAAACTAAATATTATTTTAAGATATCTGAGGATAGCTAACGGTATCTCTTCTGACAGGCATGGTCAGTTGAAAAGCCACAGGTAAATATATAAAACTCATTAATTTATGAGGACTTGGTGTTAGGAAACTCTAACAAAGGTGAAACCCATATACTGAGGTGCCATTTTATTTGTAGTACAACCATGAGTGGTAAAAAATGAAGGGGAGAGGGTATTCATACTAATTTCTCTTTCTTTGTTCTTAAATTATAGTATACACCTGTAAGTTTAAATCAACCTAAATATGGAAATAGTAAATCACATAGCTAATGATCAATAATTGAACAAGATGTCCCACAGAAATTCTCTTCCTTGGCTTCTGACCAAGGGTGTGAGAGGATAGGCTAAGAAATCGATTTTTTTCTCATTCATCGTAAAAATGCTCTCTCATAGCTATAACCAAAGGAAAAGACAACACATCTGTCAATAGAACATTTAGCTGCACTTTGGCCCATCAAAATAGTGATAATATTACATAAGGTCAACTTGTGTAAGGCTAAGTAAAGAATGGCACTGAAGAGCTTTCAGGGATTCTGTTATTATCATCATCATTGTTGGTATTAGTGCCTAGGAGCCTATGTCTTGGACCAGGACCCCATTGTGCTAGTTGCTGTACACAGAACAAAAAGATGGGCCATGTCCCAAAGAGCATATAGTCTTCAAGTATTTGCCAGTGAAAACTTTTCTTTTGATAATACAGCGGTGAAAATCCTGGCTCCGTTGAAACTCCCATTTGCATCAGTACACCAGGTTTTCATCCAGAATATTTTTCTGTAATATCTGACATCCCAAAGATGAGAATAGGTGCTCTTCAGAAGTATATTAATGTATCTGAGAAAAAGTGACCATTTCCCGGTATGAGATTAAAGAGTTCAGAGAGTGGCAAACACTCATCAGCATCAGAGAAATCGCCTCAACTTTCCCTTATAATTTAGTGATAAGATTTTAATAAGAGGCTCCCAGTAGCTTCACAGAGTCCCCATTCTCCCACAGCATGTCACTGTAAACAGCACTTGATAAAACTGCAGACTTAAGCTACGAAGAGTGTTCCCAGATTTAAAGTGAAAAGTTCATTATATCAATTTACTGTGTAACAGGCACAGATAAAAAGTATGCTGTTTCCTGCTTTTGTCTGATACAGTCAAACAGATTAACGCTAGCTGAGCACACACAAGAGCATGATTAACCTCACTGGAGACCTTTTTCTCCTTATTTGAAAATGGTTGTTCTAAGCAACAAGTTTGATTTCATGGATCTTTCCTTTAAAGTCATTTCAAAATGATTATTTTTGTTTAAAACTGTTGTGATACCCAGATGTGGAATCACAGAATCCTGATGCTGTATCCTGCAGCTTTCCTTGCCCCATCTCTTCCCTCCCATTGTGAGGCCAGAAAAAGATTTGCATGCAGTTTTACTTAACTGGTTTAAAAAAATTTGATTGCAGTTATCATCACAATCTATTTATGGAGAATTGATATAATTATATTATTGTGTTTCTATCTCTCTCAAATACACACACAAAATCATGCAAAATTATCAAGGGACAAAATAAACTATAATAACCTATTTAATACTTTTAAATAATTATTACTTTTAGTACTATTAAGCTACCTTTACCAACCCCATGTCTTTAATTCAAGGAAAGAGTCTTTAAACTAATGCCATGGTAGATCCTGCTCAAAGGAAGCATTTCTGTCTTTTCTTTTGAGCCTAAATAAAACTAAAATGAATATAATTTGACTAAAAAATGAGTAGTCCTGTGGCACCTTAGGGTACATCTACCCTGCAAAATTATTTCAAAATAATAAGCATTATTTCGGAAAAATTTAGTCTGCGTTTACACAGCAGGCAGTTATTTTGAAATAATGTTGAAATACTGTCAAGCTGGAGGACTTCTTTCTCCGACTCCTGTAACCCTCATTGTACACGAAGTAAAGGAAGTTGGAGGAAGAGTGCTCTATTTTGAAATAAGTGCTGTGTAGAGGCTCCCAACTTTGAAATAAGCTATGCAATTGACGTAGTTCAATTTGCGTAGCTTATTTCTAGTTAAGCCCTGCTGTGCAAACACACCCTTAGAGACTAACAAAAGTATATAGTATCATAAGCTTTCATGGGCAAAACCCACTTTATCAGATTTTGCCCCAGAAAGCTCAGGATACTATATACTTTTGTTTGTCTCTTAAGGTGCCACAGGATTACTAATTGTTTTTAAAGTTATAGACTAACTTAGATACTCCTCTGATAATTTGACTATGTCCACTTTAAAAATGTCAATATTTTTATGCTATTGTCAGGGTCATATTTTTAAGATTATTATTCAACAGCTTTGAAATAATACTGACACTTTATAATATAATCTACTGTTACCCGGAGAGCAGAGGTAACCAATTGCTGTGCTGGGCAATTTAATTAAAGCCTAAGGTGCCCTCCCACAGAAGCCAGATTCGGCCTGGTATCCTGTATCTATCACCAGGGAAACGCTTTGAAAAAAAAAAAAAAAAAACCAAATGACAAGAATTTAGGGCCAAACCATATATTTTAGAAATAAAGAGCAAATATCAGCAAACGGTACCCAAACAGCAACGTCCCACCCTATCCCTAGAAAAGAAGAAGATAGACAGATCCCATACACACGAGGAAATACATTACATAAACTTTGGCGATTGGGGCTGATGTCCGTGACCTTCTACCTCGTGGCTAATGGAAAGCCTTGAGGGAGGACAACGGAGCGGTCCCCTCGATGTCCGGACCTCGCCTCCTGCGAGCTGACGCCTTTGGGAAATACCGGATCGTGTCCGAATATTATTTAGGCGAGACAGTTCATAATCCCATAGTCTTTCAGTGGTGACAGGAAAAGGCTTCCCTCCTTCCTTAATGGCACTGGACTCTGGGCAGTCTGTCAGGACGCAGGCTGGAACCTGTTCTCTCGGGACAGACGAAGACGATGGACAGGAAGTTGACTCAGAGACGACGCATAGACAAGACGTGAGGAAGAACAAGGAACACGAATGCTCCTTGACAGGAGTTTATAAACCCTTTTTAGCGGGAAACTTTAAGAGAGGGAGGGGTGCAAACCTTGAGGGCTGAGTGCACAACATCCCAGTGTCTGGTGCAAAAGGCTGAATGCGCACGCAAACAACTAGGGCCGTGTGCACAAATCAGTGCGGAGTGCACAGAGCAGAGCCGAGTGCACAACCCTCTTCTTGTTGTAATTGGCGGGAAAAGGGTGAGGAACTTCCCTGACTCCATTTTGTCCATACCCAGGCAACAGTGCCCCTCCTTGACGGTGTTATATGTGAGATGTAAGGAACATGTTACACCGTCACTCTCAAACTATAGCTACAAAGTTTCAACATATAATACAAATGGATATTTAACTGCAACAAGTAACAATTGTATCAGGCTGCTCATTTTTCTTCTAGTACAAAAGCATTTTTGACTTTATAATTCTCATATCTGGTTGGTTTACATATCATTATAGTCAATGCAATTACATAGATTATGATACAGAGATGCAACAAGAAACTGATGATCATAGGGTATGACATTTCGGTTAGGGAGGAAAATATATTCCACCAATGATATACAGGTACAATCACATCTGTATTTGTTTTTACATTCGTCATTACATTTTTCCTAATTTCATTAATTCTTTCTACAGCATGATGCATAATTATTCCAGTTTTATTCCCTATTTCACTTATCTCTTTCATTAAACCTATTAGCTGCGTGTGGAATAATGACTTCATAGCTTTTAAATTCGGACCAATAGTAATTGGCTCGATGTTCTTCAACAGATGTAGATTAACTGTATAATGCTCTTCTGATGGTTCTGATAATGTGAGGGCTACATCACAGCCTTGTATGTGGAACACTTTACACAAACATAAATTCAAGGTGCCTGGGTTTGTTATCTCATAATACACATTAACCATAAACTGAGGACATAAACTCCGAATACATATACACCCATTAGCTGTCTGAACTACAACAGAATGATTATTATCGCTATCAGAGGGATGTAAATCATAGTGACACTTTCCAGAATCGGGATTGAAACAGATATGGTCGTATTCCCAAATACCGGTGGTACAAGTATACCCAAGACCGACTTGCTCTGTACATGCTTGAAGATTTACAGTTCTAACCGTTGAGTCCTCCTCTTTTATATGTGCCCACATTCTGTCTGGTAGCGGAAGTAATAATGAATGGTTTATAAACATTCCGATGGGTATTATTGGATGTATATATTCTTTGAGTGCTTCTCGCATCATGAGTATCGATATTTGAAGTTGTTCTTCTTTCACGTTGTACTTAGAGTGTATCACCGTCCACCATTCTGGATTATTTTGTTCGAATTCATTCAAATAAGGTTGAATTAATTTTGCTATTTCTACCGGCACTTTTCCACTAACACTGTCCCGTAAAATATCCTTAGCAATATCTAGTAATATTGCCTGAGCTTGGATACAGGTTAAAGCTAGTGATATATTGTTCTGTATATTTTCCATAATCTGTAACAAGAGTAAGTTGTCAGTTTCTTGAGTAGCAATCCACAAGGGTAGTATCTTGGTCACATCTAATTGCAGTTTATCTATGGCTACTAAGGCGTCTTGTATTGGATGTGTTAAATCCACGAAATTGTTAGTTAGGGCAGCTAGCTGTTGGGCCATACGAATTTGACCTAGGGCGGTTAACACTCCTACACCTGCTCCTGCTCCTCCTATCAACTTTGCAACGAGGTCTCTTTTGGGTCTTTTATTAACGTTGTCTGGTTCCAAAATCTTCAACCATCTGTTCCACCCATTTAGCATAGGGACGACATATGACTGACAGTCCGGATTTATCTTACTAGTAGAAATTTGCAGTGGTACAGTTACTATTTTCACTGAGTATTTTGGTTCTACCATCATTACCTTGGCAATATCCCTTTTGATCACGTAAGGTCCGATGTTTGTGACGGTAGGTTGTTGTGCTACAGTGATTTTTAATGGATATACTACTTCATATGGTCCTCTGACAACCCAAGTGCCTGACTTTTCTGCCTTTACTTCTACATCACCATGACATCCATATCCAACCATATTTCTTCTCTTTTCCCATACACAGTATATGGATTCGTGGTGGGTGGTCGATTGAGCGGATTGTCCATATAATCCACAATGTATTTGGTGGGATAGTTTGTGACCTTGAGGGTTATAGATGACTACAGGTACTTCCTTTATGCCTTCTGCCATATGAACTATCTGAATGGAAATGTTCATGAGCCCAGGCTTTACGATGGTAGGGCTTAAGATGTCCATAAATACACATTTCGTCTGGTCCCATTTACTAATTAGTGGCATGCAATTGACGATGCATCTTATGGGCCGTTTTTCTGTGCATCCGACCTGTTCTATATCTATTCCCCAGTCGCACTTTCCATGGGGGTTAAGGCCCATATCAAACCAATTGTCTGTGCGCAAAATGACCTTTTTGGATTGTTTGGTCGCCGCAAAGGTCAATTCTGGATCACCTGATCTTTCATCTACCACCTTAAAATAACATTTTCCTTCTGCTTCGAATGCATACATGATTAAATCTTGTGATTTAAACCTTTCCAACGATATCCTTTTAGATTTCCTGATGATCACCGAGGAAGTTTTTGGAATATTCCACTCGCTTATTGGTCTATCAATGGCGGTGCATCTCCAATAATCGTTTTCTAAAAAATAATACACTCCAAGTCATATGGATGTTGAGAATTAGAAGGATTTCCAGATTCATGTTGTTCTGTAAGGAAAGAAAGAAAGACAATGTTAGATGTTGGCCTTCAGAGGATCTTGCTGACATCCGGGTTTCCACCTTTTTAATTGCGAACTGTGAAACCACTTCTTTATTTTTCGTTTTCCTATTGTTATTTCTATTTGATATATTGTTGCTCCTGCTTTACCAATAACGAAACAAGGTCCCATCCATCTTGGGCTAAGAGGATGTTGCTTCTCACTGATGTACCGGTATAACACCTGATCCCCTATTTCCCATTCTTCTCTACATAGATGGTTCGCTAGCTTCTGATCCATCTTTTCATGTTCTTCTTCAAATTCAGTGCTACGTTGTATTGGATTGATGATATTGTTGACAGAATTTTCTGGATGTATTCATCGGTCATCATTTTGGGTCTAAACTCATCTGGGGCACCCCTCCTTGAACCCACCATAATTCTGGCGTTCGCATGGGTCTTCCTAACAATGCTTCGTGGGGTGAATATCCGCTGGCGCTGATCGTTGATCGGATTGCCATAAGTATTAACGGTATTTGTTCATCCCATTTCTTCCCTGAGGAGTCGATCACTTTCCTCAGTGCGGTTTTTAAGGTTCGATTGGATCTTTCAACTAACCCGGAGGATTGAGGGTGTCCGCCACATGGAATCTTTGTTTAATTCCTAGAGCTATACATAGTTGTTTTACCACATCTCCCGTAAAATGAGTTCCTTGATCACTATCCAATTCACGTGGTAATCCGAATCTTGCGAATACCTCGTTTAACAGTACTCTGGCGGTGGTCCTTGCCGTACAATTCCGAGTGGGTATCGCTTCAATCCATTTTGTAAATGGGTCTACAACTACTAAACAATATAAATTACCCTTCTGTTTTGGGAAGCGGGCCAATAAAGTCAATTTGTAGTACCATGGTCCATGGATTGGTTGGTGACGAAGTTGCTTGTTATGTCTATCTGATTTAGGGTTATTCTTTGCGCAAGTTAAGCAATTTTGAATGAAGTGTTCAACATCAGATTGTATATTTGGCCACCACGCCACCGTGGACAGTCGGTCTTTAGTCTTTTCGCATCCAAAATGTCCTTGGCCATGAGAAAGAGAGAGTAACTCCTGTCGCAGAACAGTCGGTAACACTACTACTGGGATATCATCAGATTCTTGCTTCCGTGCCATGATCACCCCTCCTGGATGAATGAACACTTGTCTATCTTTATATTTTCCTTCTTTAATAAGAGCTGTTACTTCTCGATCCATAGTCTGCATCTTTACCAAATCCATAGTGACTTGCATTTCTTGGCATTCTTTGGGTGGCTTATTTTCATGAATCATTTCCTTTGCTAATTCCCATGCTTGGTCTATCGGTAGCGAGGCTGCAGCTTTTGCCAATTGATCTACTTCATTATTTAGTCTTGATATTTCAGCTTGATTCTTACGATGCGCTTTTACTTTAAACTAATAAGTTTTTCCCGTACGCTCTTTGGCAAGATTCCATGCGTAGTTTAGTAGCGTGGGCTACTGGCTTGCCATTCATAGTACACATTCCTCTTCTCTCCAAATGACCATCCAGTCTATCAACGCTCTAAGGACCCATTCTGAATCGGTACACACAGTGATGTTTGCATCAGGAGCACTGTTTTCCAGTGCTAATATTACGCAATTATCTCTGCAGCTTGTGCCGACATCGTTCTTATGGGTTTCAAGATTTCTTTCTTGGATTGTACATGCAAGGCAGCTGAGCCAGTTACTAATCTTCCTTCTTTTAGTAGCAACTCCCATCCACTACCCATACGTGTTCGGGGTATTCCCAAATTATAATTTTCTATTAGTTCAAAGGGGATGTCATCTCTGGAGGATGAATATCTGGAATCGGACATTCATGTTCTTTTGATTCTCCATCATTAATTGGTTGACACAATATTGCAGGAATAATATTGGGTGTATTAGTATGCTCCACTGTAATTGGGTGGTTCATTAATGTTAATGTCCATTGGGCGAGTCGGGGGTGACTTACTCGACCATTATTCGCACGTCCAGAAATAACATATCTAACTGGCGAATGAGATGTCTTCAAAATAATAGGTGCCATCCCTATAAGATATTCCCAGTGGTTAAGGGACCAGACTAATGCAAGCACTTCCTTTTCACAATTTGAGAATCGCTGTTCTGTTTCTGATAATGTTCTGGAACCGTAAGCTACCGGCCTAACAGAAGTTCCTTGCTTTTGCATGAGTATTGCTCCTATTCCATCTTTACCGGTGGATAACTGCATATAGAATTCTTTTGAGGAATCTGGATAGATCAGAGCTGGAGCTTCCATTAATGCTTGTTTTAGTTGTTTAAACGCTTCTTGATGAACTGAGGTCCATTGCCATGGTTGATTTTTCTTGAGTAAGGTGTACAAGGGCCTTGCTTTAGTTCCAAAATTTTCTATAAAATCTCTACTAAATCCAAGGAGTCCTAAGAACATCCGTAATGAATGGACATCAGTAGGTGCGGGAAGACCAGCTATTACTTGGACCCTCTCATGGTCTGGTTTTCTTCCATCTTCTCCTAGTTCCACTCCTAGATATATAACTTTCCTCTGTACCAATTGGGCCTTGGAAGGATTTATTAAAAAGCCAGCTTCTTTCAATAATCTCAGAACCTCTTCTAATACTTCTAGGTGTTTCTTCCGATCGGTGGTCGTAATCAGGATATCATCTACATAACTAACAATATGTTCTGCAAATTTACTATTTTTCCATAGTTGGATACAATCTTATGACAAATGGTGGGGCGCATTGTGAAACCCTTGTGGCACTCTCGTAAAAGCATACTGTTGGTCTTGATAGGTGAAAGCAAATTTGTACCATGATTCAGGAGTCATCGGGATCGAAAAGAAGGCGTTAGAAATATCAATCACTGAAAACCATCTTGCCCGCTTGCAACGCTATTATTTCGGGGTATTTTGCTACTACAGGAGTTAATCTGGGTGTTACTTTGTTCAATTCCCTATAATCGACAGTAAGTCTCCAAGAAGTTCCATCCGTCTTCCGTGCGCCAAATTGGGAGTTGCAAGGACTATCACATTTCACTATAATTCCTTGTGTTAGCAAGGCTTGTATGGTATCTCTTATCCCCTCATTGGCTTCTTTTGGGAACCTATATTGGCGCACTGGTTTGGGGTCTGGTCCTGTTACTTTAATCAATGTTTTCACCTTTCCACAACTTAACTTGTGAGGTGCAAATACTTCTTGATGTTGATTGATGACATCTTGTATGGATGGCTCCCAATGACGGGTTGGAAAGCTGTGACAGGCTTTTATAGATCCTAGTTGATGTGTAGGAGGTACCGTCGTTCCCACATCTTCGCATTGGCTGGTTCTATACAGGCATCGATTCGGTATCTACAATTAATCCGAATTTCTTAATCAAGTCCATACCCATGATTCCTGTACCATCTAGTTCTTGTATTCCAATGGCCGTTGTGGTACATAACGATCCAAGTTGGCAGATAACTCCAGTCATAAATGGTATTAAAGAAGTCTTCCCATTATAAGATTGTAGAGATCTCATATATTCTGCAGGTGCATTCTTAATCTGTGTTGATTGCTTACTGCAAATGAGACTGGTGGAGGCCCCTGTGTCCACTAGTACTCGTTGTAGAAGAGTTCCAAACTTCCCTTTGTAAATGACATCCACTGTTGGTCTTCCGTATAAATCAAATGTAATTGGAATGCATTGTCCTTTTCCATGGGGCTGGGAAGCTTGGCATCCTCAGTATTGCACCTCTTGGTTCCCACGGTCTGGGTTCCCACGGTCTTGGTTCCCACGGTCTGGGTTCCCACGGTCTTGGTTCCCACGGTCTTCAAAATGGCGGCTTCCTTGTACATTCCAAGATGGCGGTTCCGTACAACAAGATGGCGTAGCACTTTCAACAATAGCTGCACAAGATGGCGTCTCCTCTTTATCTTTAGCATCTGTTCTTGTTTTCCTTCCCAATATATTAACTCATTAAAAATGGAGTCAGTATTTAAAGCTTTTATCTTGTCCCATGGCAGATATTTTGAGAGTCTTTGTGCCAGCACTTTCCTAGTCACAAAAATCTCGTCTCTTTTTCCCCACAATACACGAGAAGGCTTTTCAAATTTCTTTTCTTGTTTTCCAGTAGGAACCCCTCCTTGCAAAGCAGATACTTTCTTAACCTCTGTTCCTGCTAACTGCTGCAAATTATAGATTTCCCTTATCTGGTCTTCTAACAAAGCAAGTGGGATTCGAGTGTGATCATATGCTCCTAACGCTAACTTCAAACTAGGGAGTAGACCCTGGTAACACATTCGCCGAAACTGGGGAGTGTCACACCAGACTGTACTTCCCCTCTGAGCACTCTGTGGATCAGACAGCCAAAATAAAGTCTTCTTTCTTATAAGATAAGAATCGGGTTTTTCACCAAGTTTTTGCTTATCTGAATGAGCTTTCCCACTAAATCTTCTTGTGGATAATAAACTTTATATACTGCGGTATAGAGCTCCTTAGGGTCTATAGCGAATTATTAATTACTGTGTATGGCAAGGCTAAGTAATCCTCTACAGGCATGCACTCCTTTAATAGAACGGCAACGTCCTCTGAACTTAAGTTTGGAGTGGCACACACTCTGGCAATCCAGTCAATTACAGTTTCTCTATTACACACTCTATATTTTTCCCTAGAGCTCGAGCTTGCTCTGGTGTTAACACCCGCTGCTCTAATTTTATAACTGGACCTGGTTGTCCAGGATACTGAACTCTCGTGGTGGTGATAGGTGCCATAATAGCTATCTCAGTACTATCACCTTCCTCCTGGATGTGGAGAGAGGAGCAGTAGGACAGCAGGGTTCCATATTATCATCCCCTAGCCAATCCACCTGTTGGTACTTGGGTTGGATTGCTGCTACCACTCCTTTGCCATTCCTAGTTGCTGTTTTAATTTGGCAACTTCCATTTGACACACTGAATGATCTCCAGTAGCTTTAGAAGTACTAGCCTCCTTAAGGAGTTGCCTGATGACAGCCTGATTATCAGCAATTTGTTCATTCTGTTCTAATATACTTTCCTCTAATTTGCTTTTCTTTTCCTCCGATTCTGTTAACTTATTTTCTAAACTAGAACCTTTAACCAATAAACTTTGAACTTGGGATTCTTTAGCCTCTAGCTCTGATGTCTTTTTCACCAATAGATTTTCTATTTCTATTAGTTGGTTTTCTTTCTCCTTATACTTAGCTTTTAGCTCTTTAAGCTGGGAGGCAAGCTCTTTGCTCGTCATTGCTAACCCATACAGCAGTGCCCGCTTTTGATGCTTTCGTCTGGGCAGAGGCTTGTTCCCATATATTTCTCCCATAACACAGCAAACTTTTCTAACGACTCTTCCCCATCAAATGACCCATTAACCCAAGGGTTAGTCCTTTTCCAAAACTATTTACAGCATATTCAACAGACATTTTATTGTACACGGTTTCCATCCTTCCGTGCGAAAAGCCGAGTTGTTGCCATTGCTGCTAAAGCTGCTTACCCAGCTTCCACTAAAGAAATCCAAGGCACCTTGTTAAAGCTAGGCTTGATGTTTCAAAGCCTGCCGGAGGTGTCTTGCTAGAAAACCGGTACGCAACAAATAACACTACGATGAGACAGCGCAGTCGTATTGCTTAGTCCGTAGCGGCAAGCGGCAAAAGGGGTTTAAAACCCGGAAGTAAGTTCGCGACTTACTCTAATCAATTTAACTATGCGGGATTGGGCCTAGCCTGTGGCCAGCCAGGTTGGGAGCCTGCTGCCACTAATAGGCTCTCGCTCACGAGAGCCGGCACAAGAGATAGGGGCCCGAGGAAACACCCACCCCGAGTCACTGGACCGTAGCCTGAAATTTCCTGTTGCTGATATTTGTCTATAATGCCACTCCTATAAATGGGAGTGGACTTAGGCCTGGCGGAAATCAAAACCGTTTCTCACCAAGTCCTGCGCGGTCGCCAAACTGTTACCCGGAGAGCAGAGGTAACCAATTGCTGTGCTGGGCAATTTAATTAAAGCCTAAGGTGCCCTCCACAGAAGCCAGATTCGGCCTGGTATCCTGTATCTATCACCAGGGAAACGCTTTGAAAAAAAAAAAACCAAATGACAAGAATTTAGGGCCAAACCATATATTTTAGAAATAAAGAGCAAATATCAGCAAACGGTACCCAAACAGCAACGTCCCACCCTATCCCTAGAAAAGAAGAAGATAGACAGATCCCATACACACGAGGAAATACATTACATAAACTTTGGCGATTGGGGCTGATGTCCGTGACCTTCTACCTCGTGGCTAATGGAAAGCCTTGAGGGGAGGACAACGGAGCGGTCCCCTCGATGTCCGGACCTCGCCTCCTGCGAGCTGACGCCTTTGGGAAATACCGGATCGTGTCCGAATATTATTTAGGCGAGACAGTTCATAATCCCATAGTCTTTCAGTGGTGACAGGAAAAGGCTTCCCTCCTTCCTTAATGGCACTGGACTCTGGGCAGTCTCGTCAGGACGCAGGCTGGAACCTGTTCTCCTCGGGACAGACGAAGACGATGGACAGGAAGTTGACTCAGAGACGACGCATAGACAAGACGTGAGGAAGAACAAGGAACACGAATGCTCCTTGACAGGAGTTTATAAACCCTTTTTAGCGGGAAACTTTAAGAGAGGGAGGGGTGCAAACCTTGAGGGCTGAGTGCACAACATCCCAGTGTCTGGTGCAAAAGGCTGAATGCGCACGCAAACAACTAGGGCCGTGTGCACAAATCAGTGCGGAGTGCACAGAGCAGAGCCGAGTGCACAACCCTCTTCTTGTTGTAATTGGCGGGAAAAGGGTGAGGAACTTCCCTGACTCCATTTTGTCCATACCCAGGCAACACTACTATACATTTTAGAGAGCTTGTGCATCTGTGTCCATTTGTCTGTCAGCGAGTCTGTTTGTTCAAGAACTCCTCCTAAACAGTAAGAGCTAGGACCACCAAATTTGGTATGCAACTTCCTCTGACCATAACTTAAAGCAAAGTCAGAATTTGGCTGTGCCAAGACAATCAGCTGTGCATGGAATACAATTTTTTCACATCAAACAGAAAGGGAGGGATGAGAGAACAGGGAAAGTTATACCCACAAGTGACCACAGGGAGGCAGCAGCACTCAGCTCTGGGAAGCAGCTGCTGACCAGCAGCATAGCCCCTGCTACCCCAGACCACCCCCAGGAAGCAGCCCCCTTCCGCTGGGGCTATCCCTGGGAAGAAGCCAGTTGGCAGGCTGCATGGCCCCCACTGCCCTAGGCTAGCTCTGGACCTGGAAAACACTGGGCATGTCTTCTAGTTTAATATATAGACTATGCTATCTAAATTGTTTATTAGGATAAAATAGGATATTTTCCCACCTTTAAGCTCAAAATTGTTGCTATATTATTTGTGCTTCCCTCCCCCCATCTACCCTGACCATCACTACAGTCCTCACCTTGGGGATGACCTTGTTGCATCTAAAGCATGATATCTTTAATGTACAGTGTGAGTTAAATCTAAGATGATCCTCAAATGCACTGAAGGTAAGTGTTTATGTCACAAATAAATACAGTAGATTACTCTTAAACTCATACTTTGGAATGTTTATTACAGATTCAATTCCTGTGTTAACATAAATCAAAATACTTAAAATGCCATATGAAACCAAATGCTTAGTTTAACAGCATAAAATTGAGCAAAAACTGTATACAGAACTTTATAGGTGCTATAAAATTCTAGTGCTTATAACCTCACTGTTTTGCTTTACCCTGATCAATCAAGTCCACTGAACACTCTGGATTGTAAATACTCACATGAATCAATGATTAGCTTTCACTGGTTAGGGTTTTTTTTTAATTACTTCTGTCTCCAATGAAAATGTTTCAAAATATGACAAAACAGGAATGAGGCAGGGGCTGTATTTAACGTTACTGAATACCCATTACTTTTATTATGCTTTCTGTTATTATCCTTTCTCTGGTAAAAGCCTCTTGTATTTTGCACCCTATCTTGACACCCCATTATGAAAATTCCTTTTAATCCAATGAAACAAATGCTTTCTTAGCCATCCCATTAGAGTAAAGAATGCTCAGTGATTGTAATATGTCCCCCCTTTTTCTTCTCTCTGAAATGTTAGTTGTTTTATATATTACATCTGAAGGATGTCAATTTTTTTTTCCTTTTACAGCAGAGATGATCAAAATACAGCTGATGAGGTACTTGAATACAGCACAATCTGTCTCGACTTTACTATACTACTATGAGGTACTAGAATACAGCCCTCAGAGATGTAAAATTGCTGTATGCAGAACCCTAACATGATCCAAGAAAGCAGGCAGCCCAGTCATGGTGAAAGACTACACACTGGCCCTTTAGTTGCTATAAGCCACACTTTCATACTGAAGATGAAAATGGCTGCACGCTGCTCCATTTCATGCACATTGGATGAAATTCTCCCCTTGCCAGAGGGCTAGCACCAGGTATATGCCCCCACGTAAGTACCACTTAAAACCTGTTATTATGATACCCATTTTGCAAGTGTCTTAGCTAAAGCACAGGAAAGTAAAGTCACCTGTCTTGAGCCACATGACAACAGTTTCAAAGTTGAAGATAGAATTCAGAAGTTCTGACTCCTGGTATTGTATTCAGATCACTAGGCAGGCTGCCAACAGAAGGTGGAGGCAAAGAGAGTAATTGCCCTGGGGGGCGGTGATTCAAAGAGGCCTGGAGCTGTGGCCACTGCCATTGCCACAACAGCAATGGCAGTGGCCAGAGCCTCAAGCCCTTTAAATCGCTGCTGGGGCTCCAGGCTGCACATTCCAGACAGCGCTAAGAGCTAGAGGGGCACAGTACTCCAAGAAGTGCTGAGGGCTGGCTGTCCTCAGCTCCACCCCTTCTGCCCTCAGCCCTGTCCCTTCTGGGAGCACAGAGCCGGGCTCCTCTCATCTTGCCCAGGGGCCCACAGAGTCTGTTGGCTCCATTGTCACTATGCCATACTTCTGCTGCTAAACATACCCTTTTCCTTTAGTATCCATAGAAGTTTCCCCCTCAAAATATGCACATTTCTGTAGAGCAGTATTTAGCACAGGCCTGGGCAAAATACAGCCCGCAGGCCCATCTGGTCCACCAAGCCACCGGATCCGGCCCGCAGAGGCAGTGGGGAGCCCCAGGCAAACTCCCTTGCTGGTCCTGCAGGCAGCTCAGAAACACAGCTGTGGGGCGCTTTCTCTTTGAGTCCAGAAGGGAAGGGGGTAGATTCAGACGCTGCTCCTGCCCCCAGCACAATCCCACTGGCCAGTTTGTGGACAGACACTGGCCAATGGGAGCTGCCTGTTTGAATAACAAACAACTACAAAGCACAACCCTCCTGTCCACTCACTCACTCAAGCACATGGCTAAGCAGGCAGAAACATTTTAAGCTCTGCAAACCTTTAGCTAGGCAGGCAGGAAGGCTGGTAAGTCTCCTGGTGAGAACCTGCCTCTGGCACAGAGGTGGGCAAAAGGGCCACTGCGGGCTGGATCCGGCCTGCCAAGCGGGATGGATCCAGCCTGAGGAGGCCCTGCTGCTCCCCCACCTCCAGGCCAATTAGGGGAAGGGGGCGGGGGGAAGCACACTAAGTTTCCTCCACCCTGCCCCCACCCTGTGAGGGCAGCGCGCAGCACTTACAAGCACCACACATTCCTGGCAGGTCAGGAAGAGACTTTGAGTGCTCCCCTGACTCCAGCCCCTGATTGGCCTGGGGATAGGGGAGCGCAGGAAGTCTCCTCCCATGCCAGGGATATGGGCACCTAGAGGGAACCTGGGGAGGCAAAGGCACTCCCCCAACCCCAGACTAAACATGGTCTGGGGGTGGGGAACCCGGAAGTATCCTCGCCCTGCCCCTTCTGCTTCAGGCCCCACCCTTTCCAGTGCGGCCTGGAGCCACTTCAAAAATTTCTGAAGTGGCTCCCAGCAAAAAAATATTGCCCACCCCTGGCATAGCATGATAGATATATGTATTTAGTTGTATTACCACAGTGCCTTGGAGCCCTAGGCACAGACCATATTGTGCTAGGTGCTGTACAAACACAGAACTGTAAGACAACAATGATGATATTTTGCAGATACCTGGTGAATCAAATATGTAAACAAGGATATAATTGAAATATTGGAGGACAGTGGCTCCATTTTGTTACTGTGTACACTGAATCTAAACATTTATGTCACATTTAGTCTGTAAAAAAATGCATTTTAGTAACAATTTAAATTGTTTTTAAAGGTTTACCTTCTATTTAATGTGAGGGGTATGAAATATTTCATATGAAATCTAGTAACTAAAGAAGGCAATTTTGATTTTGAATAAGCATGCTCAAAGTTTACTTCAGCATCAAATTGCTGTGCCTTGGACTAAAAGCCTTGGAATCTGGGAATGAGGGAAATTCGTATCTCTGTCCATGCCTTTGTTTTACCATTCTGGCTAAAGACCAAATGAAAGCAGTCTAAAGGCTGTCTTTGGAACCAGGCCTAGTCTGTTCATTCTTTTTAAATGAAAGTGTATGGAAACATAGAAATGGATGGATGAAAGAAATTGTGTGGCCAATGACACCATCACTTGCCTTACAGTAGAACCCTTGACAGCTCTGTAAACTTACAATGTGTACAGATCTTCATGCAGATAGCCATTCTGTTCTTAAATTAATGTCTATTAATACCTTTCAGTAACTGCAATAGCAGATTATCATACATTAAGATTCCAAAAGGAATTGCCCCAGCCTTAACTAAGAGCCTAAGTTCTCATGGTGTCCCCCTCTAGACCTTTACTTACCTCTCGTTGTTACTTGTATGCCAAAAGCAATTCTTTCAGCCTTCTTTTGTTTCCAAGGCTGAACATTTTAGGCATATCTACCAGTTTCACATAATGCATTCCTTCCACTCACAAGTTATTGTTGTTGCTCTTTTCTGGAGTGTTTCCAAGACACTGATGAGGGTAGGTTTTTTTTTCTAGAACTGAGCCCCGGACTGAAAAGAGTTTCCACATGACTACTGAGAAGAGCCTTTATCAATGGCACGAGTATTGCCTGAGCTTTGTAAGTAATTCCTTTGTTCCAGCTGAACATTTGATTTGCCTTCTTTGCACTTACTATGCATTGTATCTTTGCACCTTTATGCTATGGCTCACCACCACCTTTAGGCATGGCCATAGTTGTTTTTATTTTGGGAAAGAAACTGCAAGCCTCAGACAGGTGTTGAATCACGCCCCCTCCACCTTCCAGTGCAGCCCCGCTAGCCTGACTTTAGTGGCCACCCCATATATAGAAGTCAAACTAGGCCTATACACTGAGGTCTCATTCTTCAATAGTCTCTTTCCGATCTTTACCTTAATTTTACTTGCTCTCCTAACTGTCTAAGAACTTATATGGCTCTGATCAAGGTAATATTTGAATGTCTCAGAAATCATTAATGGATTTTGTTAAGATAAAACCCTCCGAGGCAGGGAGTTGTCATCCCCATTTTACAGATTCTATTCACTTATCATTAGCCAATCCTCTGTCCCAGAAAATACATTTGTATAAATTCCTAGGGCAGGGATGGGGAACCTTTTTTGGATCAGGTGCCGCTGACCCACAGAAAAATCAGTTGGGGGTCTCACACAAGTGAGAAACATTCCCCTCACACACCAGAGCCTAGGAGGGCCCTGCCCAGTAGATGTGTGCTGCAGCCCCACGGTGGAATGTGCGTGTGTGGGGGGGTGGGGTGGAATGCCAGTGTGGGCTCCCCAATGCTGGGGGCAGCCCTGAGTCTTGGAAGCCAGATCCAGGCAAGCCAGGGGCCGCAACCGGCCCCTGAGCCTTAGGTGTTCCCCCCCCCCCCCCCCCAGTCCTAGAGCTCACAAATTTACTTGTATTGTTTTACCCTGATCTGTAAATGTTATACTGTTTTGAACAATTGTGGCAGGTTAACCTGTGGCCTTTCAGAATATAGAATGGAGGAAAAAATCAGTGCCACTTGGTATCAGCAATTCTTACGATGAGTTATCTCCTTGTATCCTATTTGTGTATCTGACAGTACAACCACAAAGCTTTTCTTGTAATAGAAAATATTTGCTGGCACCTTTGAAAGGTTTCATGTGCTAAAATATGTGACCTTATGAAAATCTGAGTAACAGGGAAACCACAGAAGAAACAGGCTGGACATTCATACAAAAGAGTTGAATTGTTTCCTTATTGAGCAATGAACTGAACATTAGCAGTAAACACACCTGGAGCAGGGGTGAGAATTGGTAATAGAAAATATTGATCAAACATTAAATAATGGACAAGAATTGAGACTAAGTCATTATTAAGGATGGGTAGAGGGGGAACTGAAATTTTGCAGAATACAATTTTCAATTTTGCATTCCATGAAAGAATAAATTCTCTTACAACACAACAAAATCATGTGTAATATAAATCACAAAATATATTATGTCCCTTAAAAATATCCTGCTCAGCAGCTGATTTCAAAATTTCATTCCTTAAAGATCACAGTGCTTTGCATTTTTATACTTTCAAGTTCATCACCCTGTGGTTTAGAAATACCAATAATTTTATGTTGTTCAGTATTAGCAAAAAACCAGATGTATACCCAGGTTTTTTTACTTAAGCATCAATAAATAAATACATTGTACTTTCAAGTTAATAAATACATGAACAAACAGTGATGAGAGGCTAGCATTTCCTCATATTATGAAAGTAATAACATTGACGTGCACAAAGGAGATAATTAATATTGAGTAATAAAGTGCTGCTTTCATTACATCTCTTTGAGCTGAACTGGGCAGTTTACACCTCTTAGAACTATTGTTCTAAGCTCTATGCAGATTCATCTTTGCTTTGGCTGCACTTGGTTTGCATTGCTTCTTTACAACCATAACAGCTACAGCATGCTGTTTTTCATTAAAGCGAAGTCTTAGACTGCTGCTATGAAATCAGCAGATTCTTGAGCCTAGTTGGAATGAGTAGTAGGTGCTGGGGCCGGCACTACTGCAAGGTCATAGCACACCCTAATGCACGATGTGATCCACATCGATACATGCTGGGCTGAAACCAGCAGGTCCTTCATCCTTTCTGATATGGAGATGAAGAGCTAGGGGGATTTGTGAAATGGGTATGTTCATTCTAAATAAAAAGCTAACACGTGTCACATCCAGAGCGTGGAGTGCAAATTCTCGGTCATTGGCTTGTGGCATAGGGAAGAAAATAACGAGGAAAATATCCTGGTTTATGTGAAAGTGTGATACCACCTTATGAAGGAACGCAGGATATGGGCATAGTTTCACCTTGTCCTTAAAGAAGACAGCATGAGGGGGCTCCAACATTAATGCTCGTTGCTCCGACACCCATCTAGCTGAGATTAAGCCCACACGGAATGTTGCTTTCCAGAACAGGTGTAGCAGGGAACATGTTGTTAATGGCTTGAACAGTGGGACCATGAGACTTGTAAGAACCAAGTTAAGGTCCCAGGAAGGAAGAGGCTGGCATACATAGGGATATAGCATGTCCAGTCTCTTAAAGAAGTGGTTTACTACTGGGTTGATGAAGACCGACTTCCTTTGTGTCACTGGGTGGAAGGTGGAAATAGCCACCAGGTGAACCCTGACTCTGTCGCCTTAAATCCAGCAGATAATCCAAGATGACATGGATCAGAGCTTGTAGCAAAGGGATTCCCTGCTCCAGGGACCAAATGGAGAAATGTTTCCACTTGGCAGATAAATAGCCCCCAATGGAAGGTTTTCTACTGCCCAGTAGCACTTCCTGAACTGACTCAAACAAAACAAACATATGGAGATATACCTATCTTCTCATAGAGGACTGGAAGGGACATTGAGAGGTCATCGAGCCCAGTCCCCTGCCTTCATGGAAGGACCAAGTACCATTCCTGACAGATTTGCCCCAGATCCCTAAGTGGCCCCACAACCCTGGGTTTAGCAGGCCAATGCTCAAACCACTGAGCTATCCCTCCCCCATTGGTGCTCCGCTCAGGTCAACCATGGATCTTCCAAGCCATGAAATGGAGGGATTCCAATCTGGGCCGACACAAGTAATCAAGTCTGGGAACAGGGGAAGAGCTACGGGTTTGTCCATGGAACATTCCAGCAGAGTCATGAGCCAACGCTGGTGGTGTAGGGATAACATATTAAAGTATTAAAAATGATTTCCCAAGTGGAAGTGACTCCTCATAATTTGTTCCCCACAACTTAAGTTTGTGTTTAGATTTAGTGTTATCAAGCTCAATAAGTGTTTAGATTTATTATTATTAATTATTGTTATTATTTGTTAAGATTGTTAAATGTTTAGATTTATAATTATTGCCCCTCTAGAATATAATTTGTTAGGAATGTAATATTAGGTCATGTAACTTAAAACTGTTAAGAATATAATACTATGTAGCCAGAAACAGCTCCTCTCTGTGTCCCAGGAGCCAAGCCCTGTAATTGATTAAGGGCATTGTTACACAATTGACGCCCGTTCTCTTCAAAGCATTGTGAACCAATTAACCCTAATCGCAAAGTGAAACATTGTAACTATAACAGTAACTAACTCAGCACTCAGAGAGAGAATGTTTTAAGAAATGCCACCCAGAAACTTTTGTAACTTTTTGTAACTACAACTCTTGTATTATTATACAAAATACTGTATGTGAAACATTAATTAGGGAATGTATGTAAGAGAGAGTGCTTGGACAACAAATGGTTTGAGAGGTGCCAGCCTGAGAATGCAGCATCAAAGGGCTGAAGAAGGCGTCAGGTGCCAGTGCAACCAAAAGGTGTCAAGTGAAGAAAAACTGGAGACTGGAGGTCCACCCTATGAGATCACTGACAAGCACCTGGCAGCCACCCTGAAGACATCAGCATGATGCAGCAATTCCCATAGACTGGCATAGGAAGAAATTCCTATAAAGACTGGACCAAAAGACTATGGAGTCAGAGTCCAAGGTTCTGCTGCCAGCTCACCAGGAGCTTCAGATGCGCATCTGATCAGGACTTCGCTCCCCACTACCATCACCTGTGTACAGAATACCTGGCCAGTATTCTGTCACAAGCAACTTCCAGGCTGGTAACTATAACAACTACACAGAACCTGAATGAATGGATGAATGATTGAATGAATGTTTATATATATATATATATATATCTTTACAATAAATGTGGCTTTTTGCCTTATCCCCCTCATAAGATCCTGCTTGCTTTTATTGGTACAACAGTGGGGCCAGACTGGCGCTATCAGGATTAGTGGTGTGGAATGCGGTGTTGTCGTGCCCTGAGGAGGACACTGCAGATTAGAGGGAAGGGTGGAAATGTGTAGAGCAGGTGGGAAGCCCACAACAGCTGGAACATGTCCTCTATTGAGCCTGAGCTAAAGTAGAAGAAGGAGCAAAACTGCTGGCACTTCTTGTTGCCCCATGTTGTGAATAAATCTAGGTGGGGAAATCGAGGTGGAAAATGCTCAGGGCTATACCTGTCAGCACAGACCACTCGTGTGTGCTGAAGGAACAGCTGAGTTGGTCTGCCAATACGTTCTGGGTCTCCAGAATGTAAGTGGGCTTCAAGCGGATGGAGTGCCTATAGCAAAACACCCACAGCAGCAGGGCTTTTTGGCAGCACCCTGATTGTATAAAACATCACTATGGAATAGTCTGTCAGGTCATCTGAAGGCTTGAAACTACTATTGAAATAAAAAATAACAAATAGTCTAGTAGCACCTTAAAAATGAACAAAACATGTATCATGAGCTTTCGTGGGCACAACCCATTTCTTCAGATGACAGGAGTATTAGAAGTCCAGATCCAAGAATAAATAAGGAAAGGGGGGTGGGGAGAGCAAAGGAAAAAAAGACAAAAAAAAAAGGAGGGGAGGAAGAAAAAAAAGAGAGACAGTGAGTAGATAAGCTTCAGAGGGGTAGCCGAGTTAGTCTGTAACAGGAAAAACTTAAAAAACAACGAATAGTCTAGTAGCACATTAAAGATTAAATAGTTACAAGAAGCTGATAAGAACCATTAGCACCTTCATTGTTTGGTTGGTTAAGTCATTAAGATATGGAAGAATGTGCGAGCCATACCATCTGCATAAGAATTAAACTTGTGAATGAAGTTACGTTCCAACCCTTCTCTGTGTATTTGGCTTGTGGAATTGGTCTGAAACAAAACACTTGGAGATCCATTAATGAGCGTCCAGGAAGATGCCTCTTTTTAAAGACTAAAAAAATTTAGTCTTTAAGGTGCTACTAGACTATTTTAAGTTTTTCCTGTTACAGACTGACTAACAGCTACCCCTCTGAAGCTATTGAAATAAAAAGTCGGAATAAAATTAAGTGTCATTAAATTTGCATTTCAAATATGCATGACCTGACAGAGAATGCAAGGCATACTCACAGTAAACAGCGATAAGTGTACGGGCTTTCTAAATGGACTCTGTAATTTTATTTTCCATCTCTTTCCTTTCCCAGCTACCATATTTGGCAATGTTGTTTGATACTTATGGTGCTGGGGATTTCAAATCCATTTGAGTATACTTAGGATTTGATACTTGAACCCCAAGCACCTTTTAAGGTTCACATCCCACTGAAAGAGAAGGGTGAACTCAAGGAAAGGAGGCTAATGAACATCCACGTTTTGAGAATGATACCAAATAAGAACATCTTTCCTTGGATTCCACTGCAAGCTCTAGTGCACAGTACTAGTAGGAGGGTCCATGTGAAAACTTAGGGTACGTCTAGACTACAGGCTTTTGTCGACAGATACTGTCGACAAAGCCTCTGTCGACAAAGAGCGTCTAGACTACAGCCAGTTCTGTTGACAAAGCAAGCCGCTTTTTCGACAGAGCGTAGACCAGTGGTCTCCAACCTTTTTAACCGCAAGATCACTTTTTCAATGTAAGTGCAATGTAAGATCTACCTCAAACCCAACTACCTTTATCCCACTTCCTTCCCGCCCCTTCTTTGAGGCCCTACCCATCCTCCACCCCTTCTCCAAGGCCTCATCCTGCTCACTCCATCCCCCTTCATCCCCCATCCTCACTCATTTGCACCAGGCTAGAGTAGGGGGTTGGGGTGCAGGCTCTGGTCTTCGGCCAAGGAGTTTGGCATGTGGGAGGGGCTCCAGGTTTAGCCCAGGGTGGGGGTTTGGGGTCCAGGAGGGGTTTCAGGATGCAAGCTCTAGGAAGGAGTTTGGGTGCAGGGGGACTCACGTCTGGGGCAGGAGGTTGGGCGTAGGAGGAAGTTCAGGGCTGAGACAGGGGTTCAGGAAGCAGGCTCTGGCTGGTCACCGTTTAACTGAGACGGCTTCTGGGTGGGGGGGCAGTGGGTTTAAGGCAGCTTGCTCCTGACCTGGCCCTGTACCCCTCCTGAAAGCAGCTGGCATGTACAGCAATGGCTCCATGGTGCCATGTGCTGCCCCTCATCTACATGCCCTGAGCCCACATTCTACTGGCCACAGTTCCCCATCACTGATCAATGGGAGCTGCAGGAGCAGTGTCTGCAGGCAAGGGCAGTATGTGAAGACCCCCTGCTCTGCCTTTCTCAGGGGCTGCAGGGACATGCCAGCCACTTCCAGGAGCAGCAATTATCACTGAGATAATTACTCCAGCCACGACAGGTTAGACATTTGAGAACTCACTCATCAAAGAATTACATTTAAGCGTAAGAGAGAAAAAAAAATGATGAAATGCTGTCAGCCAATGGTCAGGGCAGTGAGTGGTGTGTGTGTGTGTGTATTATACACCCGAGACTTCGACTGCCAGGACCGGGGTCCCTTAGCAGCGGGCAACCTGGAGGAGGTTGACGGGCGCCCCAATAAGTCCACAGGGAAAAGCTCATACACCCGAGACTTCAACCGCCAGGACCGGGGTCCTTAGCAGCGGGCAACCTGGAGGAGGTTGACGGGTGCCCCAATAAGTTTACAGGGAGAGCTTATAACACCTCAGATTTTAGCTGCTAGAATCCAGAAATCCCTTCGCAGCGGGCAGCCTGGGGAGGCTGAGAGGTGCCCCAATGGATCTGTCACCTGGGAGCGACACAAATCCAAACGCCCAAGCTCTCCCTATACCCGTCCCCTTCTGACCGGCTGAAGTTCTCCTAAATTGTGCCTGGCTCTGCCACAGCAACTGAAGGAGTCAGGTCAAAGCCCAAACAGTTACCATTTCACTGTCACAGGGCAAACCCAGCTGTTAAACGCCACTGCTGTGTTACAGACAACACAGCCACTACAAAAGGACAGGACAGAAACCACACTCAAAACAAAAGTCACCTACAGGCACCATGAAACCCCCCTGGCTCTCTGAGCTCTTATCAAATGCATGCAAAATAGACACCCAGCAGGTATACATTCTCACCCCTGCGCTCCAGACTTGGCGTGGCCAGCGTCCCTCTCCCAATCCCTCGGGAAGAAGTAGGGCGAGGCCGGGCGTCCCACAGACCTCGGGAGACAATCAATACCTGCCAGCAGGTATAGATGATTGAGCTCAAATGGGGTGGGCTACTAAACCCTCTTTATACCCCTTGGGTCACGTAGGCTTCTTCCTGGTCTCAAGTGGCCAATTAGGAAAATGGCTTTGAATGCCAAGTTTCCTACGAAGGGTGCAAAGCATAATTCACACCTGGGAAAATGCAGACAATGGGCACTTCTAGTATGTGATGGGCGAAGATTCCTCTCCTGGGACAGTGCAGGCGTGTCAATTACTGGTACTAGCCATCAGGGCGACGGAGGCCCCGGGTCGTCAGCTAGCCCATTTACTGTCTGGTTTCTGTTTATGGTAGAGTCAGGGACAGGCAGCACACTCATGCTCCCAGGGCATCAAAGGCTGACTGCCTTTCTCTTGCTCTCTGGGGGGGGGGGGGAAACAAGATGGGGTTCATGTCTGGCTACAAATGCCCAGACCAGTCAAAAACCAAAAATAACCCACTTTGCAAGCAGTAAAAGAAGTAACAACAACCCATGTATGTATTGGGTCAGGAGATGAGAGTAAAGGACAGTGTGTGTTTGTGAGAGTGACAGATTTGCATTGCCAAGCTCCCTCCATCCCCATCTCTCTGTGTGGAGATGGGGTACAGGAGTGGGAGGAGGAGGGACACCCTGACATCAGCATCCCCCCTTCTCCCTCTCACACCCTGCACAGCAAGCAGGAAGTTCCTAGGGGTGCAGCTCCAAGGCAGAGGTCAGGAGCAGCATGACAGTGGGTGGATGGGTAACTGAAGTGACAGCGCTTGATAGCTTCCTGGCCAAACCAGTCAGGATCCCATCAGAGGCGCCAAGGGCTACCAGTAGATCCCGATCTACTGGTTGGTGACCACTGGCGTAGACACTCTCTTTTGAAAAAGCACAGTGTGGATGCAATAGTGCCTTTTTTCGACATAACTCTGTCAAAAAAAGGCGTTATTCCTCGTAGAATGAGGTTTACCGCCATCGACAAAACTGCCGCATTTTGTCAACTTACTGTCGACAGAACTCAGGGGTAATGTAGACGCAAGTATAGTTTTGTCGACAAAAGTCCACTTTTGTCAACAAAACCCTGTAGTCTAGACACACTCTTAGGGTATGTCTAGACTACATGGCTCCGTCGACGGAGCCATGTGATGAGTTTACTAGACATAGGAAAATGAAGCGGCGATTTAAATAATCGCCGCTTCATTTACATCAGAATGGCCACCACGCTGTGCCGATCAGCTGTTTGGCGGCACAGCGCGGTAGTCTGGATGCTCCGCGGTCGACAATGGAAGCCTTTGTCGACCGCTCTGGTAAACCTCGTTCCATGAGACATAACGGAGCGGTTGACAAAGGCTTCTGTTGTCAACCGCAGAGCATCCAGACTACCGTGCTGTGCCGCCAAACAGCTGATCGGCACCGCGCAGCGGCCATTCTGATGTAAATGAAGCGGCGATTATTTAAATCACCGCTTCATTTTCCTATGTCTAGTAAACTCATCTACATGGCTCCGTCGACGGAGCCATGTAGTCTAGACATACCCTTAGTGTGCTGCAGGCTACTGCAATGTACAGGCACAGTCTGGCTGGTCATGCACTAAGTCTCCATGTGACTAAGCCCTCAGACTCAATTTGGAAAGCGACTTAGATATGCTTAGCCTCATAGCGCTAGATGAAGGAAAGGGGTTTAGACTCTGCATCGCAATGCCTAACTCTTAGGTTCCCTGACATCTATTGGAATCCATAGCCCCAATCTTAGCTCCCTATATAGTGCACAGAAAGAGTTAAATGCCTAAGAAAGAGAATAATAAAAGCCATATCCTATGAGAGTGCCCTAACCACTGAGCTAATGGGTATAAAGAGAGCACCACCACCATCATCATTTTGTGCCTGCTTTGAGAATATCTACTGAATTGTGCCAAGAGGTGAGATTAGCTGGGCATGGCTAGGGAATCTGTCTGAGGATCCCTCGGGGGTTAAGCATACACTTCTCTTTATTGCCAACCCTGTATGTCACATTGAACTCTCATTCCAATGTTCCTGGCAAACAGTGAAGTCAGCAAATTCTCCTCAGTACAGTAGTATCCAATATTTTGTAGTTATGAAAAAGAAAACATTTTGATGGATGAAATGACAAACTCAGCTCAGGTGTCCTGAAACAAGCTCCTATATCACAGACACTTAATGAAAAACCTGGCCTGCCCCAGTAAAACCAGATATATGGTCATTTTTAGAGATAGGGATACAATGGGACTAGACCAGTCCAGGGAAAGGCCATGGGATCAAACTACACAATGCCAGGGAGGAAGAGGAAGTGTTATCTCTATGGGTATGTCTACACTACAGAGGTTTGTTTGTTTTTTTGAAAAGCAGCCATTTTTCTGAAAAAACTTCAATTACGTCCACACTGCAATCACGTTCTTTTGAAAAAAAAAATCGAAAAAAATGAGGTTTTTTTCTGACATTGGTAAAACCTCTTTCTACAAGGAAGCAGCCTTTTCCCAAAAGAGCTCTTTCGGAAAAAGGCATGTGTGGACGGGGAAGAGGGAGTTCTTTCGCAAGAAGAGGAAAAAGCACAAGTGCCCTGGTGGCCATTCCACCCATAGTAATCACAGCTTACATGCGAGAGAGCGTCCATTCAGTGCAGATGCTATCTGTCGAAAAAGCAGATCGCTTTTTCGATGCACTTTCGCAGTGTGGACACTCTCTTTTGGAAGAAGTTTTTTCAGAAGATCTCTTCTGGAAAAACTTCTTCCAAAAGAAGCCTGTAGTCTAGACATAGCCTATGCCATCCTATAGTCTGCAGTGGTGGTCAGGGAGTGGGGGCAGAGGGGCATGCTACATGGTGGAAGGCACAGCCTTCCCAACCCACAAACCTGGCTTTACCCACACTCCACCTCCAGAAGGCCCACTGTACACATACCGGGGGTGGAGTGTTGCTGCCCCTGAGATATTGCCCTCCCCAGTGCTCTGGGGCTGGGGTGGCTGGGGCTACATGCTACCCGCCCTCCCCATGCTGGGGGGTGTGCAGTGCAGGACGGTGCAGAAGGGGCGGCTTGGCTCCCATGAGGGGAGAGATCTCAGCAGAAGGGGCAGGGTTGGGGGCTTGCCTCCCCCAGGCCTACCTGCACCCACCACCCATGAGGAGGAGTGCTGCACCAGTTCCAGATTTGATTGTCATACATTTCCCTTGCTAGAGCCCAGTTACTCAACCTGTATGCAGATAAAGTGGATGTCACTCATTAGATTTTGCAAAACTTATAATGGACACTAAAATCAGTAGATAATGAGGTAACCCTTTGAGAATGTTTCTGCAAATTAAGTTTTAAGCAGACATGCATTGTGGATCTGTCTCAAACTTAACTACTGCCTAGGGTTATCCTTAGAGAAAAACAAAATAAAAAACATACAGCTCAGCATAAGCTTTCTCTTGAACTTGTCTGTTTCTAGGAATTGTCCCTGGAGCATCCTTCTGGTCCTGCCCCTAACACTCCTTGCCTCATTTCTACTTCTGAGCTGGAGCTAGTATCCAGAAACAACTGCATCTCTGTGCAGGGTCCTGTGACCTTACACCCTGGTACATAGGTCTTTGCCATTTGTGATGCCATGATTCTAGTTCTTCTAGCTCTGTTTTACTGACCACACTGTTCTATAAGCAAAGCCAGAAACTGTTGTACATGGTTCCAAGGCTGTAAATATCTTGTATAAAAAAGTCTCAGAGGGGTAGCTGTGTTAGTCTGTAAAGTGATACCAAGACTGAACACAACAGCACTCTTTTCAGCTCAGCTCACTATTATTCCAAAAACATATGACTGGTGCTTTACATAAAGTGTGTAAAATGAAGGCACTTAGGGAACTTACAGTATAAATACATGCCCAAAAATTAAAATTCTGACAACACAAGTTTGTTTAATTTTTTTACTGGCAGAAGCAATTAATTTCACCATAAGTGAAAATGATAAAATAAAAAAAAAAATCCAGGAAGAAGATAGAAGAGAGGGATTTGAGCTGTTTTGATAAAAGAAAAAAAATGGTGACATTTCCTGCACCATTCTACATGTAATGCCTATTGTTATTGTATCTGTACCTTAAGTGGACAAGTTATACCCTAACTGCTAAATTCACTCACAAAAAATGATTTTTAGAATGGCTTTAATATCTATGAATATATTATGATAATCTATTCTGACCTCTACATAACACAGGCCACAGAATTTCACCCATTGATTCTAAGGTGTAGCCCAGTAACTTGCTGTACATGAATTTCTCCAAAGGTACTTTCACAATCCTTTCACAACTCCATCATGACCCATGGGTGTGTACAGTAATTGTCCTTCAAGAAAATAAATAGAAAAATAAACATGCAAAACAACCATATTAAAAAAACAAGCAAAATTGCACAGGAGTCATATCACCTGGGGCTGGGACTTAAGCAGTGAAATATGTGGTCAGAGTTTGGGTTGAAGGCTCTCCAAGGGACACCCAGGTTGCAAAAGTGAATTCAGAAGGTGGAAGAGAGGGCACTTTCCAATATCATATGTGCTTGTCACAATTTCTTTTCCATTACAGGTTGAACCTCCCTGGTCCGGCACCCTTGGACCAAAGTGATCCTGAACAAGGGAATTTGCTGAACCGGGGAGGTCAGGCATCTGGGCTCTCCCCCTGGCTGCTGCCCTGGGAGAACCTGGAGGCCTGACCTCCTCCAGTTAACCTGCCTAGCTCTGCTCCCTGGGTTCCCCAGCCCTATCCCCTGCATGGTGGCAACTGCTCCCAGGGTTCCTTGGCCCCATCCCCTGCACATGCAGCAGCTACTCCCAGGTGCCCTGGCCTCTCACACACATGGCAGCAGCTGCTCCCGGGGTTCCCTGTCCCTGTGTGCGCGGCAGCAGCTGCTCCAAGGATGCCCTGTCCCCATCCCCCACATGGCGGCAGCTGCTCCTGGGGCTATCTACCCCCGAGTCATTGACCCTGCAGGCTGCCACTGACCAGACTGGCTCCACTCCCAGCCACTCTCAATCTCTGGGCTCAGAACTCTCTTGGTCTAGCAACATCTGTGGTCCTACCAGACCAGGGATGTTGCCAGACCAGAGAGTCCTGGACTAGCAAGGTTCAACCTGTATTTATGAATGCTTGATACACATGAGCACAGTTTTTTCAGGCAAGTGAGTCAAGAGAATTTTCTCCTTGCATAAGTTTTGTATTATGCACCACTCATCTATATTTGGCTTGATATCCCTGCACAGAAAGAAGACGCCTTCTATAAAACCCAATTGTGTATGTGATTTCTTGTAGATCAGCACTGAGTGAATGCCTGAGCATGATGTTAGTTGACACATACTTTAGAATAAAACAGAGGTCTTCACTATAACTGTGCAAAATTTGACAGCAAAACCAACTCATGCAAAACAGAAATACTTAAAAAAAAACAAGTCAAGATTAATAATCTAAGGACCTTGTAGACAGCAAAGACATCTAAATGGAAGACTCCATTCTTCAAATCAGGGCTACTAAATCTCCTGAGAAGGGATGGTTCTCAAAAGTGGACTCACTATGCATAACACATTCCCAAGTACAGCCAGGGAAAATCTGTTACCAGTACACAACTTGGCAGAGCAATCATCCAGATTGTGGATTTAAGAGACAAATGGCGATCTTTTTTTCCCTGGATCGCAAACAAAAGAAATTGTAATGAGAGCCATAAAATTCTCATCTTTCCAGATGTAGTCCCAAGTATATAAACAGAACAGTGGGAGTGCTTCTCATTCATAAGCTTCTTTACTTTATGCTGCCAAACTAAGGATCACATATGGGCCAAAGGACTGCATCTTCTAGGAAACAAAGTGCAACAGCTTTGGTACACCAAATTAAAAGTGCAAAGAACAAAGATTGTCAATGGTGGACTCAAAGAGGAGGAGATATACTCTTAACATATAAAAAAGTTTGTTTGTTGCATACCGTATATATTACTACTACTCCCTAATGCCAAACTACATTCTTTCCCCTGCTTCCCAGTATAAGCCCCTCACCAACCCAATGGATCTTGCCAATCTCCTAAAGGGTACTTAAACCTCAGCAACATCTCCAAGACACATGGCCAAAGTCCCAGGCTTGCACCAGTATCTTATATTAAATCTTGAATTAAGAACATAAGAATAGCCATATTGGGTCAGACCAAAGGTCCATCTAACCCAGTATTCTGTCTTCCAACAGGGGCCAATTTCAGATGCCCCTGTGAGGGAACGTACAGAATAGGTAAACATCCATACTCTGTTACCCATTCCCTGCCCAACAAACAGAGGCTCAGGACATCATCCCTGCCCATTTTGGCTAATAGCTATTGATGGACATATCCCCCCATGAATTCATTTAGTTCTTTTTTAAACCTTGTTAAAGTCCTGGCCTTCAAAACATCCTCTCACAGGGAGTTCCACAGGTTGACTGTGTGTTGTGTGAAGAAGTACTTCCTTTTCTTTGATTTAAATCTGCTGCCTATTAATTTTATTTGGTGACCCCTAGTTCTTGTACTAAAAAAATAAATAATTGTTCCTTATTTAGTTTCCCGCATACCAGTCTTCTATCTTTCTAGTCAAAAGTAGGGGCCCAGTCAGGGACAGATGCATCCTGGAGGTGAATATCTGACTGCGAAGATGTTGCCAGGAGGGCTTTGGCTTCCTTGACCATGAGACGCTGTTCCAGGCAGAAGGACTGGTAAGCAGAGATGGGGTCCACATATTGAGGATAGGAAAGATAATATTTGGAATATAGACTGGCTAACCTAGTGAGGAGGGCTTTAACCTAGGTTTGATGGGGGCAGGTGATCAAAGCCCAGAGATAGGTGAAAAACACAGAGACCTGGGAGACAGGTCAGAGATTCAGGAGAGCATGGTCTGTAATAGCAAGGATACAGGAGACAAAAGGCAAAACCGGGGGGCAAAAATTAAATCATATCTTAATTGTCTGAATACCAATGAAAGAAGTATGGGGAATAAGCAGGAAGAACTTGAAATGCTAGTAAATACATCCCAAATTTAAAAACACAGTAAGGGAACCAAAAAAGTGCTTAACAACCAAGTAAAAGAAGCAGTGAAAGATAAAAAGGCATTATTAAAAAGTGGAAGTTCAATCCTAGTGAGAAAAATAAAAAGGAACATAATCTCTGTCAAATTAAGTGTAAAAATATAATAAGGAAAGCCAAAAAGGAGTTTAAAGAACAGCTAGTAAAAAAACTCAAAAAGTCAGTGCTTTTTTTGTGACGGTACTGCCCAGTATGCAGTACCAGCACCTCCAGTCAGAGCTCAACAACTTTTCCCCTGGAGTACCAGCACTGTTTTTTTTTAATATATATCTACAAAAAAAGCACTGCAAAAAGTAATAGCAAAATGTTTTTAAGTACATCAGAAACAGGAAGTCTGCTAAACAACAGTACTATATTTTTTATTATTAGAGCATGTAATTACTTTCTAGAGAGTCTATGGTATGATATGGTTCATTTAAGATTATTATTTCATTTGATTCTATGCTTTGTTTCACATACAGTGCCACTTTCCCACCTGCAGAACCTGTTCTGTCCTCCTGGTACATTTTGTACCCCGTGTCCCATTGATTAGGCTCATTCCACCAAGTTTCCTCATTCAATAAAAGGCACTCTCGTTCCCTTCTCCAATTATTTATACTTCTAGCATTTGTGTATATGTACTTTAAAAACTTGTCACTATTTAGCTGTCTGGCATGTGATTGAATGGGACACTGGTTTCTCATCAGATCTTACCTGTATTTTATCATCTTCCCTCCTCTTCTCCTTACTAAGATAGAGAATGTCCATGAATAGATCCTCAAGATATCTCTGTCCATTCCATGTGCTCCTTCATGCGTGTCAGCTTTCCCCCAGTCCTTAGTATAAAAACTGCTCTAGGTTTTTTAATTTTAAGTGCCAGAAATCAGGTTCCATTTTGGTGTAGGTGGAGTCTTGCTAGCTCCACCTCCAATTGTGCTTTGGCCTTCCTGGTTACACTCCTGCATCCTTGAGAAATGTTTTTATACTCCTCCCTAGTTATCTATCCAAGTTTCCACTTTTTGTAAGCTTTCTTATGTTTAAACTCACAGAAGATTTCTCTGTTAAGCGAAGTTGGCTGCCTACCATATTTGCTATTCTTTCTGCACACTGGGATGGTTTGTTCCTGCACCCTCAATAAGGCTTCTTTAAAATACAGTGAGCTTTCCTGGACAGCTTTCCCGCTCATATCAGCCTCCCAGGGGATCCTGTCCATTCCTTGAGGGAGTCAAAGTCTGCTTTTCTGAAGTCCAGGTCTTATGAAGTACCTGATTTCATAATCAGCTCTTGTTTCCTACAACAAGCTGTTTAATTGAAGCAGAGAAAGTATCAATTTTAAAGTACAGGGGTTTTTTTCCCACTTAATTAGACCTTGAATGTCAAATTTATTCAATATGGAAAGTGGAACTGCTTAAGTCAGCAGGAGCATCACGGGCTCAGCCTCCCTCTTAGCTTTGCCAGGAGAGTAAACCAGAGCAGAAGTACAATTTTTTCCCTTGTGTTTTGCAAAATTATTGAAAAGCTTTATAGCATTGGCTTTCAATACACAGTACAAATATTTTAATAAATAAATCCAGCAATAGAACCAGGAGGAAAAAGCAGAAAAACAAGTCACTGTTATAATTCAAAATTATGTTAGCCAAGTGCAGTTATTTGTCTGATTCCTTTCTAGTAAGATACGACTGTGCAATTGATTATGAGATTGATTCTCCCATTTACACTGTTGTATAGATTCTTAACAAGAAGGTTGATGGAGAAGCTGGATGGATTCCACTGAAGGCCTGTAGAAGCTATTAGATATATAGGAGAAGAGAATCCAGAAGGCCTGAACTTTGGGATATCCCATTCAAAAGCCCAGGCCTGCAAGGTTCTGAACATCCTAAACTATTACTCCAATGGAAGTTAAAGTTGTTTGGCATCTCTTGCAGGACTAGGCCCCAAACAAGAAGACCTCAAGCATTTCATAGTGGGTTCCATGTGTCTTTGTATAATTCAAAGATGATGGAATGGGGATTTTGGCTTGACTCATTGAAGACAGGAGCCATTTAAGATCTAGATACTGATTCAGATTTCACTTGAAAGGTGTGGAGTAGACTCTCTGTGGTGAAATCCTTGCTATATTGAAGATAATAGAAGTTTTGCCATTGGCTTCAATGGAAGCAGAATTTCATTCTAGAGTCTGGGTTTCGCAGCATTTTTAATACTTTCGTGATGTTCCTCCTCCATAGCTTCCTCCCCTTCCCCCCCCCCAAATTACTGCATATAGCTGGAAAGCTTTCAAATAAAAATAAACTTGCCAGTCAAGAAACTTTTGTTTGTTTTCTTAATAGAACAGTGTATCAGTTGACTACATTGTTATAGCAAGAGGTTTTTGGCAGAAATATAACAAGGTATTCTATTACATCTGCAGAAAATACAAGACAGATCCTTTAGCAAAATAACATTTCCAAAGGAAAAGCAATAGTTCATTCAATTCTGTTTTTTTCTCTCTCTGTCCTACACACAGAAATAATACTTCGTCCTAACAAACTTTCAGCAGCATTCACTTGGGGTTGAGGGAGGAGACAAGAAAAAGAAACAGCAAGGAGAAAGCTAAAAGTAAATGTATGATCCCGGCTATGTAATATTCCAGATCCTCATTACAAAATCCAGTCATGTACAATGGAAATACATATACAGCTGCATAGATTCAGTGGAAGCTGCTTGTTTACAAAAAACAAATGTACCACACCAGGATCTTAAACTTTATAACATATGCTCTGATTTTTGTTTTCAAAAACAAAAAATAAATCGAAATGTCACAATATTATGCAATCACCCACTTTCATACTTTCTGAGCACACATAGCTCATGGTCTACCACTTTTAGCTGTTTCATTCTACTGGAAAAAATCTAACTCATTGTTGATTTTGTGGGGAGGGGTTAAATGTGGGCTCAATTACACAAAGAAATGTAATTTGTCCTCAAGGACATTTCAAGGGTGGACTGCACTTCTATTTAATTTTGAAGGGGAGTCTGGGAGATCTGCTTGGTTGTAGCCTTGCAAGTATCTGAACTTCAGCAAACCATTAACACTATGGCACATAATCAAACCTCTTGGTTGGAGAACAGGCTACCAGTTTCCAGCATTGGGGTTTTTTTTTTTTTTTTCCAGAACTGCCATGTCCAAAGTATTACTCACAATATGAACCGCCTTCTTCCTGTTTTTCCTAGCTGTACTCAGGGCCATCCTTAGGCATAAGCAGCATATGCAGCTGTGTAGGGCACCACTAAATTTGGGCCACCAGTGATGCTCCAAATATAATAGCACCCTGTGCTGTATATGTCTAGGGTCACCAGTGGCCATTGGCAGCACTGGCTCTGGCAGTTCCAGTCCCCTGGCCCCTCACCTCCTGCTCTGCCTCCCAGCACTGGTGGCCCCAACCAGGGGCTAAGCCATTTGTTATTTACCAAAATTATGTTTTATACAATTTTTGCCAGGACACAGCTATGACAACCAACCAGCCTTTGACCATAATCAATTAATGTGTTGATGTGCCACCACACCATGTTTTATTAACTAAATGGCAGATTTCTGTCCCCTTCTCACTTGTTTGCTTTTTAATGTTAATTCATTTTATTTCCATAAAGTATCATCTGATAAAATGAGATGTATTTTCTTTTTTCTACATTATTTGTATTAAGAATATGGTTTTTCCACCAGGGCCTGTCAAGAATTGTTAGATAATTACTGGGAAGAAATGCTTAGTGAGGAGAAAGTCCTCAGGGCTCTTTGACTAGTATCCAGCCATCTCTTTCTTGGATCAATAATAGCCTGCCTCTGTATTCCTAAACTATTGATTAGTGTCAAAACTGTTTCAAGTTTCTCATTTTGATTTATGGCATTTGCCTCATTCCTAACTAGCACTGTTTCAGGCATGAGTAAAATCAGCCTTGCTTTTCCTACTGCAAGCTGCAGCCCTGCACTCCTAAAATGTGAAGTTACTTCTTAGAATCCAGATGGTTAGCATAAAAAATGTAGTTTGTTAAAACATATGTAAATAAAATATATCACCACGTAATTGCCGGGAAAAGCTAGCTAGTTCTGTGAAATGTTGGTGTACTTAAGCAGGGGAGCACATGGAAAATGTAATTTGTAATTGTCAATACAACACTTGGAAGTCAGTAAGTGAAACCTAGCTATGAGGAGCAGTCATACAAACAAAAAGGTGGCATTTCTGTTTCTGATTGTGTGGACCTTGCCTGTTTTATTTTATTCCCCAAACCCCAAAGCTGAATAACTTAAACACTCACCGATCAGAGAACTGCTAGTTAAATTTGAGAGCCATGAACAGAAGCAGGAGGGAGCCACTGCAGATTCTATGCCAGAGGTAGAGGGATTTGATGAGGGAGGCATTCGATCCATCTGTGGGTTAGCTGTTGATTGTCTGCTTGTTTGTTCTCTGTGTATGGGCTGAATAGCTATGGGCCCCTGAGTAAGCACGGTGCCCTGATAAAGGCCACAAGGCTCTATCCTTGGAAGCTTCGATCAGTACCTTGCTAAAGTATGTGAGGCTCTAAATCCTTGGACCTTTGATCATCCCAGATATTTGAAGTCTCTGAATAGTGAGGAGACAGAGTTGAGCAGAGCAAAACAGGCAAGATTTGGTTTAAAAAAAAAAAGTCACTTGCTAGGCAAACTTGAGAGCAGCAAACTGGCAGCCAACAGGAGAGCATCAGAGGGAGTTCAGACAGGGAGAGTAAGTTGTTTTCCTTTCCTTTTTTCTTTTTATGTTCAGCACGTGTGATACCAAGATGCCTAGCAATAGAACGCTAGTGATGACCTCCAATAGTCCAGAAGTCAGAAGAGATTTCCTGTAGACAAAGTGCAAACTGGTGATTGTACTACAGGTAAAGTTTATTGGATTGGAGGGAGAAGTGGAAATGCTACTGAGAATTGGAGAAGCTGAGGAGTCTCTACACAAAGCCAGGTTCAGGAAAGACAAGTAAGTACCCTAGAAATAATGGAACTGACTGCCAAAGAACTGGAGATACAATAGGTTATGGTGGCATTCTATACAGCTGGAGACAGAATTACAGATTTAGTTTGGGCTAACAGCAACAAAAATATATGGCAATAACTTTTTATATTGGAAAGAGTGCAATTTGTTTCTGCCTCACACAAACTGAAAATGGCTAAATGGATTTTCCCTAAATCTTCATGGAGATATTTTTCACCTTTCTGCCACAATCAAGCATGGAAAACTCCCTCCCATCCCTCAAAAAAAAAAAAGTTTTAAGTAGGTGAAATCATGAAGTTCTAAATTAAATTTTAATTACAGCATTCAAAGCAATTAATACATTCACATATATTGCATTGTTGTCAATAGTCATCACATTAGGGATGAAAGGTGGTATGTCAAAGTTATTACATATTGAGGCCAGATCTTAAATCCACATGACAACACAAATTTTGCAATTAACTTCATTTGGACTAGGACCAGACTCTTGAACTGATATACTCATGGATCATTTCATTTACTTGGGTGATACAGGTACCTCGGTACACAATGACATTATATATTCAGCACAATACATCAAGAAGGTAACTAAAAACTGAAATTTCCCATACTGATATTTGGGAAGGTTGTAGGGATAACAACAGAAAACTCTACAAATGTTTCTGAGCCACATTAAGACACAGGCTTTAATTGTTAACATATTAGTGTCAGCATGAGAAACAAAGATCTGCCAACTTAAAATGTCAAATTTACATCTCTGAACTATAAAATATTAATCTGGCTCCTGCTGTAGTTACATTTCCTTAAAGACTCCCAACAGTATCCAAACCAAATCCTTCATATTTCAGTTTTATTTAGTGAAACAGCAGAACAATTTGTCAGGTCACATTGTGTCCTTTGTTGAAAAGAACGGAACTAAAGCTTTAGCTGCATTTTGTTGACGATAGCACCAATCAATATTTGGAAGGTATGGTTTGCCAGGTTAAAAATAATGTGTTATACACATTGCAGGAGGAACTTGGAAAAAGCCAATGTAAACTAGTTGCAGAGCAGATTGTGCACAGTGTTGTCTGGCTAGAGCCAAGGCCTGCCAAAGAAAAGGTGGAAGCAACTGTCAACAAAATTTACAGTGATGCCTCCATTTTCGCAGCAGTAATGGGAGTTTTGTTGAAGGTTGGCATAAACAACTACCGATCCACAGCAACATGCTGATCATTACCAGAGAAAAAAAAATTATATTGATTTAACATCATCCTTCCTGACAGTAAAATGCCCAGACCTTAGCATCGCTCTGGCATGTAAAATGAGAGATAAGTATATAAACACAGAAAAATTTGAAAAATTAGAAACATAAGATCAAATTCTTATTTGCACTTAATTTACATATCTGAGACATAACAGGCCTTGGATCCAGACAAGAACTAAAGCACAGCATCTATACAACATTAAACAATTCCCATTTTTATCTGATCCATTTCTATGAGAAGTTTTGAATATAAAGAGCAAATGTTAAAAGAATCCTGTCACTAGTTTCAATTCTATCCCATTTTGGCACATAAAAACACATTATATTAATTATTGCACATGGTAAAAAGTGTTCAGATTTGCAACTGGGAAATACAATTTAGACATAAGCTAGAGATTGCTATTTCCCTTATCATGACTCAGTTTATTGAAAATCTAATACTTTTGGTTCTAGTTAAATTCATTATTAGGAGTAAATCTGTTAATGTCTGTACCAGAATAAATTCTCAGCACTTCTGGGGGCGGAATATTTCTTTACTTACTCAGTCTTCCTGTTTCTTTCCAGTCATATGCTGCTGCGTACAGTTTTTATACATTGTCAGTACTTCTATATTTAAGAACTGCACATGTTCGCGTCTTCACATTGCACAATTTGGCCAAATCAGAGGAACTTCAGGATGGCTGAAATGAAAATCTCTCTGAGTCAGGGTGAATAATAGTGTGGGGAAATGGCACTTATATGTCCTACAGTCAAAGAGAACTTCAGATGTGTCTTTCTGGCACTTTTGGTGAGTCATTTAAGTGTAAAAAATTGCTAGTCAAAATGCTGTGATCACAGTAGCTGATTTGATCTCATATGAAAGTTGTCAGAGCAAAACAATCTTAGTTGCTTGTGCAACAACCAAAGGAAGAACCCATAGAATGGAAGAACATCCAAGGGCCATTCCTTGTCAATCTCAGTATTGCTAGAACATAAGAACATAATGTAAGAACAGTCATGCTGAGTCAGACCAAAGGTCTATCTAACCCAGTATCCTGTCTTCCAACAGTGACCAATGCCAGGTGCCCCAGAGGGAATGGACAGAACAGGTAATCATCAAGTGATCCCTCCCCTGTCATCCGTTCCCAGCTTCTCACAGAGAGAGGCTAGGGACACCATTCCTAATTTAATAAAGACAGACTTTTCCTCATTGTAAGTGTGACGGGGTGTACCAACCCCACACTGGATTTGCAAGGATTAACTAGGGTTACCTGGCCAAAAGAACCCCATTGGAGGCCAGCTAAAATGCAGGTGAGGCAGCTCAGTGTGGGCTGACTGCTCCTGGGGAAGGAGATGTGGCCAGAGCTCTGGAGGAAGAGTTAGATGGGGGAGGAGTGGAGCCGGGCTTCTGCTGATCAGGATCGATGCTCCGAGGTTGACAAGACGAAAACCCGGGGTCCCTCTGAAAGATGCCTCGTATTTATCCCTCTCATGCAGGCCAGTCAGTCATCACCTTGCCTTTCTTAATGCTTCAAAAAGAGTTCTTTCAAGGGCAGGCACTTGCTGCTTGACTCCCAAGGCAGTCTGTATGTCCAGTCTTCTTTTCAATGAGCTCACTTCACAGGTATTGTCTTGGATCTGGCTCCCAGCCCCTCTCCACCCTTGCAACTGCTGCTGGAGGTGCTCACCTTTCATTCTCCATTCACACCTCATTTATTTCAACAAGGCAATCAAGGAAAGGGGAGAGATCTATTCTTCTCCGAGCAAAATAATATTTTCTTTACCTTAACTATTCTTAAGACCTATAACATAAAGAGACAAGATCTATATAAGGACTTACAAAGTTTCTCTTAATACAAAGTTATATGAGAATGATACATGGTTATATGGAAATGTTACAGAGATTTATCCACATTGTCCCTCTTTTGATCCCTTTGACAGTCCTTTGGGCGCGAGCACCCCATCCGGGTCCAGGACGAGGGCCCTGCGAGCCCGACTGTCGACCGCTGTTCACGCAGGGCAGTCCCTTTTGGCGCGAGCCCCTGCCCGAGTCCGGGACGGGGCCCTGCGGGCCTGGCTGCTGACTGCTGACTGCTCTTTCCCCTTATGCGGGTCTGTATCAATGTCTGTCCTTGGCGACCTGCAGTCGTCGTACACCCTCCCGGGTTTCGCCCCGTCTCCTCCTCACGGGTGGAGGTGAAGGGGGTCCCAGCCCGGGTCCCTAAGTGCAGGGTCAACGTTCCCTTGCACGGCTGACGGGGCACCTCCCTGTAACGCGTAAGCCCACGGGCGCCACAAGGACCCCACCCTGGGCTGCTTCCTTCCCCCCATGGGCCCTGGGAGACCGGCTTCCAGCTCCCCTGTGCCTACCGTGATTCCAGTGGCCTGGTCCTGGGTCGGTCCTCCGGTGCTCCTACCAGGGTCTTGCTCCTCCGCGCTGTTCCTCAGCCGCGGCTCTGCCTCCACCGTCTGCAGATGCCCCCCCTTCCCCTGACGCCGGTAAGCCCTTTTAAAATGGCCCGCCAGCCGTGACGTGGCCCGGGGGCTCCACCCCCTTCGTGACATGGGGGCTTCCCCCGTCACTTCCGGGCAGTCACCCGTCACCACCACTCCCACCAGCCGTACACCGGGGGCAGGGCTGGTGTCCGTCTTGCCTCCCAGGTGGGGAGGCAGGTTGTGGCTGCGTCTCCACTCAGCGGCAGCATCCCGCTGCTTGAGCTTGCCGCCCGCGGCGCGGCGCGGCTCTCCGCTCACCTCTCCCCGCTGGCCAGTGTGTGGGCCATTGGCGGCCTGTCACAATCCCTCAAGAACAAATCTTGAGTGGGTCACACTTTATATAACTAATTAATGGCAAAATACTGAGAAGCAATTTGAGCTTAAGTTGTAATTTAACATCCTCTTTAATAAACAATATTTTGGTATGTGTTATCAGAATTAGAATGAAAAAGCTATAAGAAGTCCAAGTGAATGACCATCCCTTAAAAAAAATCATGCCATTGATGAATACTGATGTTTAGCTTTGTGACATTTCGAGGATTTTACATAATTGATGATGTAAAATTGCTAAACTGTATGTTCAAATTTGGACATCAGTGGCATTAGTCAGTTGGCATCTTTTTTGTTCAACTAAATCCTAATGATGAACCAAGATTAATAACATCAGCTACTATATTAACATATTTATCTTTTGGTACTGAAAATGTAGTCACATCATACATGCATTGCTGCATAGGGAGTTTAAAGAAATGCCTATTTTGCCATACAATGGCTTAATTCAGTTTTGCCCAAAACAATGTCCATTATACAAGTTGGGAGCCCTTTCCTCAGGCTACTGCCAAACAAATTTTTTAATAGCAGCTATACCTTCATGGGACCTTAACTCGCCCCTTACAGCAATCAGGGAAGGTGTTACAATGGCCTTAAACTTCCAATTCTATGCAACATCCAGGTACATTCAGCTGGGCTTACAGGCTGAAAGTTGATTAAAACATTCCAATTAACACAGCTTCTTCTCTCTCTTTTTTTTTTTAACCAATGTTTTCACATATCCATCCGTTTTGTTTAGTAATTTAACCTTGTGCTTTATGTTTATTCCTTTAATTTTTTTATCAATAGATAAACCTTGTGTTTCATGCATAGTTTTTCTTTTAATGTACCTTTACCACTTTTTCCTATTAGCAAGACTCAAATTCCTTGGCCTCTGCCCTTCTGAGATACTGGTTTCTGTAAATACAGTCAAAATGCTTAATGCTTATTAAACATTTCCTGCCTAATGCAGTATCATTTTTAACACAGTATACTAGCTAGTAAGACAAACAGACAGACAGACATAAGTCAAACACAAACATAAAACAATCTTTGTTGCAACAATACATCCATGGTATTGTAGGGTGTTCGGCTGGTACCAGCTTGTCCTGATTTTCTGAAAGACACAAAAAAAAAAAAAAAAAAAAAGAACATACTTCTACCTCTTTGAGGGTGGCACATTATTGCATACATACCTTTTTCTTTTACAAATATCCTTTTTCATTCCTTTCTTTGCTTACAGTTACTTCTATCCTTACCTATGTTTTTGTTTCGTAGGGAGCCAGGTTTCAATGGCTTCTGCTCCTTAAGGGTTCTGAGTGAATTACCCCATTGTGTAATTCAGGAGGTGTACTTCAGTTTTCCTCTTATACAGCAGACTAGGTTAGCAAGTTTCTGCTGTGTTAAGTTTATGCATAGAGAATAGCCAAGAAGCATTATTACTATAATGCTGGGGGGGGTTAAGTGTGAGATGTGTTTCCAATGACTATTTTAATATTCTAAAGGTTTTTCTTTTTCCAAAAGAAAATCATGTACACATTACAGGGTTACTCATGAACATTAAATTTAGCTCAGTGTTAAACAGTAACATTAGCATCACATAACAAGTAGCTCTGTGGATCTTACCAATGGGTGTTTAAGTATCCTGTGATAGCATGCCTTTTATTTAAACAACTTAGCTTTGAGGCCAGTGTGTTCAAAACCATCTTGAAATCTTTGCTTAAGCAAACCCGCTTTTGTATCTGTTTTCACATTTAGCATTGTGCAAACAATTCTTTTCCTCACTTAGGGTTAATCTTTTATTTTTAGGTCTGAGATTTTTAGATTCTCATTTTTAGGTTTGACTCCTTTTTTTTCCCACCTTTCTTTCTGGAAGGCTACAATTTGAACTTTCTGATCTCAGGTAGTTTGCTGATCAAACTATCTATTACTTGCAAAGCTTCTTTGTGCTGCCAGTTAGGGCATTTGCACCACAGACACTTTCTGGCTTGCTTTTAGATTCAAAGCTGTCAGTACCTTTGTCTTCAAAGGGACACCATAACTTTTGCCAGAGTTTTAGAGTTTTGAGTTTTTACTTTTAAGTCCTGCTCTCATACACAGCAACCTGAAAAGGAAATTACAACCTGTTGTGGCTCCTGGAGCCCTCAGGATTTTAATTTGTTTGCAGTTTTTACCCCTTCTACAATATACATTGCATGTCACAGGAAAATGTGCATTCTTTGTTTATAACATCACTTAGCCATATTAATCTTTGCATAGGGTGTAACTTTTTTTTATGCTCAGAGTTTTCCTGTACTTTCATTAAGCAACTTGGAATGAAATGGCCTTACTGAAAACAAAACAAACCTATTTGTTTTAAGCCTACAAAACAGTTCACTAACCTACAAAGTAGGATTACTGGATCTTGAAAACCTCACTTATTTACACTATATATATATATATATATATATACACACACACACACACACACACACACACACAGATACACATACATTCTCTGAACATTTCTTACACTATTTCTACATAGCTGTACAAAGATTACATTCCCTTTTATTCATTGGGGTAGTTAAGTTCCAATAGAAACCTCCTTAAAGTTCTTTTAGCACATTTGACTGAAGTATCCACAATTAAATTTAAGGATTTGAGTCAAATTTTTCTGGATTATTTACAGACATTCTTTTGGAAAAGGGCCCACTTTTCCTTCAGAATGGCTGCAAAGAAATCAAGAATTCTTTTCCTATAACATTTTAGCATTTTCACAACCGCTCAATTCCCTCTAGATTCTGTAGAGTTAACTTTTCTGTGGTTTTCTTTTTCTTAAAACACTTTCTTATTTCTTAAAATGAAAACTGGCCTTGTTTCAGATATTACTCTTGTAAGTATTGTTTTAAGGATTTAGATGTCCAATACCTGTACTTACCATAAATTAGCGTATATAACCCATGGGTTATACATGTTTTTACAAGCCCTTCCCCCCTTCCCCTCCCCCCCCCCCGTGGTATACATGTTCACGGGGTATACAAGGAGGAGGGTGGGTTGTGCCTGACTGCGGCTGCGTGGGGACTGGGCTCCCCTCCCGCAGGCCGGCCAGCTTGCCTGTGCTGCGCTCTCTGCTCCCCCGCCCAGAGGAGGGTGGGTTGTGCCTGGCTGCGTCTGCACGGAGCTTGGGCTTGAATGCGGTGAGTAGATGAATGCAGGATCTGCGGGCTATACATATCCGTGGGTAATCTAAGGGGTTTTTTTACACAAAAAAGAAAAACTGCGGGTTATACACGGGTGCGGGTTATATTCGCTAAACTACAGTACTGCTTTTTCTCAGTTCTGCCACAATGCCTTCAATCTCTCTATCTTTTGCCTGCCTTCCTGCTTGTCTGGGCCTGATCCTGTTTTTCTTGCTGAATGGCCCTGTTCCATGGACACAGGCTTTGTCCCATTACCAGTGTAGTGAGGAGGGTGGGCTTGTTCACTAGCTCCCACACCTCCTGGTCCTTTTTCTTAAGTATATTCCTGAAAAATCTGAGAGTTGCTTTCACTCTCAGTACCCATCCTTAAGGGAATCTAGCTGTGTCTGGGTACTGAGGGACATGCATTTCCACCTCTCCACTTCTGCAGCAGAGGCTTTTAAGTTTTGCAGTTTCATATTTGCATTCTTATATTCAGTCAATTTGAGGAACACCTCATTACAGGTTTCATAGGAGCCAAACTGCATCTGCTTTTTCTTTTTCAGTATTTAGCCAATTTTTTCCCCCTAGGTTTTAAATTGTGTGGATGTCAGCAAGAGCCTGTTCCATCCATGGGTTATGCCCAAATTTATGCAGGATTTGTTTAAAAGGAATCTTTTTTACATAATTCATTTTTTTCCTCTTTTAAGGGCTACAGCACCTTTCCTGACCCCAGTCTCCCTTTTTCTAAACATTATTAAGAATAGTCCTAGCCCACAATGTTACAAAGTATCCCAAAGTATACAAAGCCTCTCACAATGTTGCAAAGCCTCCCACAATGTTACAAGTTAAATAGTCCCAACACACTGCGCAATAAGCAAATATCTCCAACACACAGTGTTGCAAATCCACCATATGACTGGAGGCTCCAAGCTCCGTCCTTGTCTCGGGACTCTACGGCCAAAGGTATCTTATACCAATTACTATACCCATTTGTGGGCTGGGGCAGGGATCCTAAACCTCCCCAGTTCTCAGGACTCTACGGCTGAGGGTATAGAGACCTAAAAACTCTTTCTTTGCCAGTTTCTCTTAACACCCTCACCCAGTGAGGGGGAAGCAAGGACTCTAATCCTTCTTCCTAACCTGGGGATTCTACAGCCGGGGGTATGCACACCTTAATGATCAATCAGTTTCCAATACTTCTCAATACTTTTCAGCACTTATCAATATTTCTCAATACTTGTTCTTTCATTACCCTGTAAATACTCATGCTACCTTCCCCCTTTTGCATTCTCCACCAAAATGTTGTGCTTAAAAGAAGCACCCGGGATCTTTTTCAGGGGAATAAGGCAGCACGCCACATTTATTGAACATACATAGATCAATCAATAATATATCATATGCATATGATAAAGCATTGCTTGATCTATGTATGTTCAATAAATGTGGCGTGTTGCCTTATCCCCCTGAAAAAGATCCCAGGTGCTTCTTTTAAGCACAACAACTGGACCTCACTGCCCTGAGGAAAGGGAGTGATTGTTGACTCTGGCTACTAGGCCTCATTGCCCTGAAGGAAAGGAGTGATTATACTAGGCTTCACTTAAGTGTATACCCCAAATTAAAGAACACAGTACGAGAACCAAAAAAGTATCACTGTGGCTTAACAACCAAGTAAAAGAAGCAGTGAGAGATAAAGGCATTGTTTAAAAAGTGGGAATTGAATCCTAGTTAGGAAAATAGAAAGGAGCATAAACTCTGTCAAATTTAGTGTAAACATATAAGAAGGAAGGCTAAAAGAAGTTTGAAGAACAGCTAGCCAAAAAACTCAAAAAGTAATAGCAAAATGTTTAAGTCCATCAGAAGCAGAAAGCCTGATAAACAACCAGTGGGGCCACTGGGAGACTGAGATGGTAAAGGAGCACGCAAAGACTATAAGCTCATTGAGGAGAAATTAAATGAATTCTTTGCTTCGGTCTTCACAGTTGAGAATGTTAAAGAGATTCCCAGACATGAGCTATTCTTTTTAGGTGATGAATGTGAGGAATTGTCCCAGAATGATATGTCATTAGAGGAGGTTTTGGAGCAAACTGATAAACTTAACAGTCACAAGTCACCGGGACCAGGTGGCATTCACCCAAGAGTTCCGAAAGAACTCAAATGTGAAACTGCTGAACTATTAACTGTGGTTTGTAACTTATCAGCTTCTGTACCTAATTAAGGAAGATTGCTAACATGATGCCAATATTTAAAAAGAGCTCTAGAGATTATCCTGGCAATTACACACCAGTAAGTCTAACATCAGTACCGGGCAAATTAGTTGAAACTATAGTAAAGAATAGAATTGTTAGACATACAGATGAACATAATTTGTTGGGGAAAAGTCAAGATGGTTTCTGTAAAGGGAAACCATGCCTTACTAATCTACTAGAATTCTTTGAGGGGGTCAACAAGTATGTGGACAAGGAAGATCCAGTGGATATAGTGTACTTAGATTTCCAGAAAGCCTTTGGCAAGGTCCCTCACTAAAGGCTCTTAAGTAAAGTAAGTTGTTATGGGATAAGAGGAAAGGTTCTATCATGGATTGATAATTGGTTAAGACAGGAAACAAAGGGTAGGAATAAATTGTCAGTTTTCAGAATGGAGCGAACTGTCCCCCCAGAGTCTGGACTGGGATCAATCCTATTCAACATATTTATAAATGATCTGGAGAAAGGAGTAAACAGTGAGGTAGCAAAATTTGCAGATAATACTAAACTGCTCAAGATAGTTGAGACCAAAGCAGACTGTGAAGAGCTTCAAAAGGATCTCACAAAACTAGGTGACTGAGCAACAGAATGGCAAATGAATTTTAATTTTGATAAATGCAGTCATGCACATTGGAAAAAATTATCCCAACTATATGTACAAAATGATGGGGACTAATTTAGCTACAACCACTGAAGAGAGAGATCTTGGAGTCATTTTGGATAGTTCTGTGAAAACATCCACTCGGTATCCAGCGGCAGTCAAAAAAGCAAATAGAATGTTAGAAATTATTTAAAAAGGGATAGAGTAAGACAAAAAATATCTTCTTGCCTCTATATAAATCCATGGTACGCTCACATCTTGAATACTTCATACAGATATGGTCGCCTCATCTCAAAAAAGATATATTGGCATTGGAAAAGCTTCAGAAAAGGGCAGCAAAAGTGATTAGGGGTTTGGAATGGGTCCCATATGAAGAGAGATTAAAAAAACGTGGACTTTTCAGCTTAGAAAAGAGGAGACTAAGGGAGGAGGGGATATGATAGAGGTAAAATCATAAAATAAAATCATAAAATAAAATCATGACTGGTATGTAAAAAGTGAGTAAGGAAAAGTTATTTACTTATTCCCACAATAAAAGAACTAGGGCTCACCAAATGAAATTAATAGGCAGCAGGTTTAAAACAAACAAAAGGAAGTTTTTCTTCATGCACCATACAGTCAACCTGTGGAACTCTTTGCCTGAGGATGTTGTGAAGACCAGGACTTTAACAGCATTAAAAAAGAATTAGATAAATTCATGGAGGTTAGGTCCATCAATACTTATTAGCCAGGATGGGTAAGAAGGGTGTCCCCCACTCTGTTAGAGGCTGGAAAGCGATGACAGGAGAGGGATCACTTGATGATTACCTGTTCTTTTCACTCCCTCTGGTACATCTGGCATTGGCCATGGTCAGAAGACAGGATACAGAGCTAAGCTAGACCTTTGATCTGACCCAGTATGGCCGTTCTTATGAGTGATTATTGACTCTAGGTGTTGGGCCTCACTACCCTTGAAGAATGGGAGTGTTTTACTGACTGTGGCTGCTAGGCTGGACTGATTTACTGGGGATGGGGTGTATTTATTGACCCTGAGCCATAGCGACTCAGATGCACGTGGAGTGGAGCACTCTGGAAGAGGCCTTAGAGGGCTACCACCCTCTTTCTGAGGGAGCTGAGGATACCCACCCCATGACAGCAAGTCAGTGGATTTTTTTCTCACTTCCTAAGAACTAGCTGTCTGTTTCATATTTAATTTTAGTGTATTTGACTCAGTGGCGATTTATGTTTTATGCAGGCATTCAAGAGATTTGTTTGAATAAGTTGGTCTATACATTGAGATTTCCTTGAAATGTATCCAAACCATCCAGAAGAAAACTAAATGTCTCCATTTTCTAAATACACAGTTGTTACGTGACCAAGAAAATAATCTAAAAAACTGGTTAGTGAGATTCTCTATGCTGCTTTTAATGCTAGGAAGAACAACAGTTATCAACAATTTGCTCTTCCTCTGTATGGCATATGGATTTTCTTGTTATTAATTGAAAGTAATTTAATATCTGAATTTTTACTAGTGGCATGCTATCAGTTTAGGAGTCATTATCTGTTTCATGCAACCTTTCTCTTTCTGAAAAGGGTTTAAATTCTAAAATGAGATGTGAAATTGTACTGTCCTCAGTGATTTTCATAAGGTAATCATAAATTAGGGTACGTCTACACAGAAGTGTTATTTCGGAATAACTGTTGTTATTCTGAAATAAAATTCTGAAATAAACATCTAAACTGCAAGCAGTTATTTCAACATAATGTCAAAATAATGTCGAGCTGGAGGACTTCTTACTCCAACTCCTATAACCCTCATTTTACAAGGATTAAGGGAAGTTGGAGGAAGAGTGCTCTTCCTCTGATTTCCTGCTGTGTAGACAGTGCCAAAAGCTGAAATAAGCTATTTCGACTTAACTACACAAGTGATGTAGCTCAAGTTGCAAATCTTATTTTGGCTTTAGTCCTGCTGTATAGAGGTGCCCATAGAGCTGATCTCCAGTAGAATCATGTTAGCATGTCTTTGACCTCAGCGCACTCTTCAGACTTCGCTCTATCTTGTTTCTCTTTGCATCGTAAACAGACATTCTGTTAGCAGTCTCTTATGTGTTAGAGATCATGGTATGAGCTCATCTCATTTTTACAGATTTAACCTTAATCCAATCTGTGTATTTCAGACCAGCACACAGCAAAGCCCTCCGTTCTCCTGTAGGAAACAAGAGATGCTCCCATTTCACTGTGTTTTCTACTAGTATGTGACCATTTTCCTAACACAGATACCTATAAATGTGGCACTGATATGAAATACACCCCCACAAAAATTAATCTCCTAAAATTCCAGGTTAGTGGGTGTAATGAATTAGCAATCTTGAAACAGCAGTTAAGTTGTCCAAGAATGTACAAACAGTTTCATTCTGAACTCCCCCACTAGGATATGGTCTCATTATCAAAAAAGAAAATGCACCCAAATTAGATAATAACATAACTAGAACTAACACTAGAAGGGCTTACGTCGGGATCACTGTTTAATATATTTATGAACTTTTTGTAGATTGAAAGAGTTTAAGCCAGATGACTCCACTAAAACTCTGATCCTGTGTGAATAACTTTGAGTTATTCATGGTCTTCAATGTTTTCAGGCTCAGGACCACTGTTTTTATTCATCAAAACTAAAGCAGATTGGACAGCACAGGGGCAGATTAAAGGTTCTGCACACTGCCAAATATAGTTAGATTTCTTATTATCTCTGAACAAGCAGGATCCTCTGAGGAAAAACGAACAGAACTCTTCATGGATAATTCAATGGAAAGGTTTGCCTAATGTGCAGCAGCAGCTAAAAAACTGCTCCAAAGCTTAATTGTGACATTTTCAATGTCACTGAAAGCTGGAATACACTTTAAAAGGGATCTAAAAATACAGAAAATATAATGGGATATCAATCAATTGTATATTTTCATATGAATAACTGTCTAATTTTGGTCCACTCACAACTAACTTGGCCTGTCCATTAAGACAAGAGCAAAGAGAAGCACAATTAAAGTGCCGTAAACTTAGAAACAATAAAAAGTTAAATAATTATTTATGCAATAGTCAACCTGTGGAAGTCACTGCTACAAGAGATCACTGCTACACACTACTGCAGTGGGATTTTTTCTTCAGACTAAAAGAAGGTTTTTGTTGACAGAGCAGATACTGACAATTTACAGAAACTTACACCCAAGTTTACAGAACATATAATGTATACACAGATGGTATCTTAGCTAACACAGGAGTATCATCCATACAACATAATGAGCTCCCTTAACTTACAAAAAGAGTTTTAAAATCCTGTCTCATTGCCTGGCCTTGAGCATTCCATAACATATTAGTTACAGAAACACAGGGCACTAACTGGAAGTTTATTTGCAAATCCGTTCCCAGATTTCTTGAAGCAGGAAATGCACTTAAGCTCATATTACACAGTGTTATTTTGTGAGGAGATTCAAAATATTTTTGTTTTATGCTTCAAACTTAAGAAAGTAGTGTATTGTGTCTCATGCCAGAAACACTTTATTTTTGCCAAAATGGTGGGATATCAGAGGGTGAACCTTGGATTTCCTGGGCAGTGACTGGTACTGTTGGATTCTAACAGATATCTGTTTTCTTGTTCCCAGAGCCCTTTAAGAAGAAGTAGCTGGATCTCAAAACAGACAGCTATCAATAATAAAAATTGGAATCTCTGTTATTAGGCTTGTTACATTGTTCTTTGTTTTGGTTTCTTACATAGGTCATCCTGAATGGAACAAACAGGGCTAAATGCAAAAAAAACAAAGTTTTTTCTGCTTCCTTGTAACCCACACAGATTCAAAAGCATCTTCATTATATATTCCCAAGTGTTCGATTCAGCTCCACACATTTTCAGCTCACTACAATGTTTTTACAGTGCTATTGAACTCATCACTGCTTTCTTCCTGCAGAAGCCTGAGCTAATGCTGCTCTGCCCTACTAACTGGGCATTAAAACTAAATGAGTCGGGGCAGCCTCCCACCATCTAATTGTCAAAAGAAAATTTAATGTTCATGGTTGGATTTAATAATGAGCTGGATAGTTTTCTGAGCACTAACATTTATAGCTATCACAGTTATTGCAGTGTACAATCAAAACTCATGCTTTAGGGCCTAACTTGAACATGACAGAGGTCAGGAAAGAATTTCGCCCCTTCTTGTGCACAAACACTACATAACTAAACAGGTGCATTATAGGGGACTGTGACAGGGTGTACCAGCCCCGCACTGGGAAGGCTCACCTGGCTGAAGAAGCCCTGTCACCGCAGTCCTGCTGGGCATGCTGAGGCTGTATAAAAGCCTATAGAGAGACTCGGTCTGGGCTGGCTGCTGAGGAGGAAGGAGGTACTGTCAGAGTGCCTGCAGGTGAACCACCAGAGGGACTGGATCTGGAAACCAGCCAGCGAGACATTGGTGCTACAGAGGATCTGAAGGAAGGACCCTAGAGAGAATCCAGTGCAGAATGGTAGGAAGTAGCCCAGGGTAGGAGACTGTTTTCTGAAGAGCTCAGTATATTACAGTGGGATTCCCTGCTGATAGAGCAGAGGCCTGTGCCACTGCTACCAGGGCCCTGGGCTGGGAACCAGTGTAGTAGAGAGGGCCTGGGGCCCCCTACACCCACCCCTGCCTCAGTCCCCAAACTATGGGCCCTACACCTGCTGTATAGTGACTCTGGCCACTAGGCTGCACAGTCCCAGTGAGAAGGGTGTGTATTAGTGACTCTGGCTGCTAGGCTGCATGGCCCCAGCAAGAGGGCATTGAACACTAACTTTTGGAGTTAGGGGCCAGGGGGTTAGGCCTGGAGAGAAAATGCTGGACACATGGGGTTAAGGCATAATTTCAAGAGCCCTTAGGACTTGACTACTCCCCGGAGTGGGGGGGGAAAGTGAGTGGATGACCCTGCAACAGGACATAAGTAAAGGAATTTTGCAGTCACCTAAAGCAGCGGTTCTCATCTAGGGGGCTGCAACCTAGTTTCAGGGAGTTCACCAGGTAGCACTGGCATTAGACTTTCTTTCTAGGCAGAAAGCCAAAGCCTGAACCCCACCCCAAACCCTGAGCCCCAAGCTGCAGGCAGGGATGTCAGATGATTTCAACAAAAATACCGGACACACTTGACATTACATCACAATCTACATTACATCTTATTTAGAAAATACCGGATATATATATTTTCTCAATTTGTTTCCTGAACAAAAAGCTCAAATACTGAACTGTCCAGTTCAAAACCAGACATCTGGCAACCCTTGCAGTGGGGGCTGACAAGTCCTGCCACACTGGGGCTGAAAAACTTCTTTTTTTCAGTGGGCTGGCGGGGGTTATAGCATGTTAGTGGGAGGGCTCCGAACCAAGAAGGTGCAAATCCCTGTCCTAAAGAATAATGTATGGACCATGGATCTGATCTAGTACCATAGTTATTTATTTGCCATCTGAAGAATGGGCTGTGCCTACAAATGCTCAAGATACTATTTATATATTTTTGTTAGTTTAAAGTGCTACAGGACCATTGTGGGGTTTTTTTGTTTGTTTTTTTTAGTTTCAGACTAACACAGCTACCCCTCTGAGACTTTTAAACATACATTCCATGTACTACTAATGAGCAGGGTTCAGTATCTCAAAAATTATCTGCATTTCATAAATACTTCTCCCTCCCTCATGGGCTACTGGAATACACAGTTTGTAGACCTAGCTGCACTTCTGCCCATTTTGCAGTCTGAGTGCACCTCTCAAGTGTCAGGCCTCATGCCTTTATCTGTCCTGGCCATAATTCTACAATTCTCTCACTCTTAGAACAGGACCTAAGCTGAGGTACCCCATGAGACAACTGCGCTTATCCCACAGGTCCAACTGTGACTGCATTCACATACCTGCGGTTCTTCCCTTTGGAAGTTTGTAACCTTTGGTATATGGTGAGTAGACACCCTTTTTAAACCAAGGCACTGTTTGTTTGAACAGCAAGAACAAAGCATTTAGAAAAACTATGCCTATCTTATTCAGACAGCCAGTAGGTACCTCTGTCTCAATCAGGTTCTCCCAAACAACTCCATCTTCTCTTCAGAGAGATCTTTTTAAAGCTGTTACAGTCCTTCTGTGTTCCTAAGTTTTGGCTCTTCTGCACAAAACCAGTCCTACAGGCTCAGGACGACCCAGAGTCCTCAAAGCCAATGGCTCTGCCATTGTCCTTTAACAGCTTTCTAATATTTGCTGGACAGTGGCTCATCTTGAGCATCCTTTTTTTCCTGCTTGTTTTTTTCCAACAGTCCCTCATATTAAACTAAATCAATAAATTCATACAGTACTCCTCACAATAACCAGATCAGCACACAGTATTAAAAAACTATTATAGAGCAGCTGCACTTCCATAATACAAACTCTTAAAAATTAAAGACCTGATTGAGGCTTCAAAACAACCTCCTTTTTTCATGGAAGAACATCAAAAACCACCATTAAATCACTAACACCTGCATATTAAAGCAATGTGGTTTACAAGTACAAAATCCATTTTGACAAATATATTTTATGAAAGAGAAGTCTGTCACCTGCGTGTGCAAGAAATGGAATCTGTCCCCAGTGGAACAAGATGTGCGCACGGGTACAGGCTGCCTTTTTAAAATCTAACCCAAAAATGTAAAACTGGTAAAGGACCTTTAACAACAATTTTTGTTTCTGATATGAAACTCAGTCTAGTGGTAAATATATTAAAAACCTGAACTTACCCTAAGCAAGTTCAGCCTTTAAATAATTAAAAAGATCAACTCTTTAGAACTTGATTTATCCAACAAATTTTAGCGACTATACAAATTTTATAAAACTCACTCCATGAATAATTGTTGAAAAGAAAAATAATTAGCCCATAGTTATTGATGGAGAAAACAAAATGTCATTTGTGATTTACTTGAAAACACATGATATGGCCATAAAGAACTTGTTTTGTAAACTACTGTGACCTGCCAAAATCAGAACTGAATGAGAAAAGTTGCAAAAGAGAACACACAATTTTGTTCAAATTAATTCCATGCCATTACAATGCAATGGCATCTGTTAGAAGTTATAAACCAGTGTGGTCTGTTGTAAAAGCTTTATAAAGGTTAGACAATAGTCTTCTAATATGACATAACTTGAAATAACTGATTGTTAAATAAATATTTGATGCATGAGAAACAGCTGTAAGAAAAAGAACATTTCAGGTTACTTTGTACATTAACAGTTCAATAAGCCTAAATCACTTCCTCCATCCATTTAAATTGTAAAAAACCCTAAGGGGACAGAGTCAGAGATGACAAATTGTGGTATAAAATGTACAATGGTAAATAGAGGGTAAGTTTGTGGAATTTAGAAGGAAAGCGGTCAATAGGAGAGTGAAAGCAGAACTGGCCATGAGCCAGCCCTTCCTTCCCTGTTTTATCTTGTACTTTCTCACACCATCCTGGTGGCTGTATTTCAACACCCTTGGCTTAAAAATTATCTTTGTTTCAGTGCCCTGTTTCTCTACCTTATTAGAGAATTATGCCCATTTATTGGCATGTAACTTCCTACACCTCTACATTTGGACAAAGTTGTGTGAAATGAGGTAAATATGTACTCTAAAAGGTTACAAAAATCAGCCTCTGATCATATAATATAAATATATTCAGCCTCTAATAATAATATAAAATAAATATCTAGAGAGAATTTTTTATTTAGACAGCTAACCTCTTTGCTACTATACATCATTAGCCATTAAACATGTAATGCCCATAGGCAGAACTGAACTTGGGACTTCTAGAGCTTAGTGCACGAGCCTCTAGTGCATGCGCTTAAAGCCAGTTGGCTCTCAGCTAAGGTTGTAGAGCAGACTTATTTTTCTCTATGTAAGTGGTCCAAGTGGAACAGTATACCACACCCAGAAGGTGTAATATCTGAAAATCAAGGAAATCAGCACAGCAAGTCTTCCTTCCCACTTCACCACATAGGTTCTCTGTCCTTGTAATACTCACCCATAACCATCCACTACTCACAATGTACATAGCTTTGCCGCTGTACTTGGGAGCAAGTGTGTAGCCTTAACTCTGACAATGCTAAAGGTAAAAAGAGCAGAGAAAGCAGTGGGAGTATGTAGTGGTCAAGGGCTGAACAGGGTGCTGGAGCGGAGGTGGGTCTGGTGGCATCAGTGATTGTAGGCTTCCCAGGGTTGGTGATTTAGCACATCTGGCGCACTAGGCATCTGAACTACGGGGAACCCTTGATGCACCAATATCCTGAAGTGGTACTCAAGGCCTCTATAAAGCCCTGATTCCCCACTACTCTAGGATCCCTCTTACACAAAATCTTCTTCCCACCAGTCCTTCCCTGCTCAACCTCCCTTCCTGTCCAAAACCTTCCTCAACTCTCAATGCCCTTATTGGCCTTGACCTCCTTCACCTGCATTGCTTTGCAGAGCCCATCTCTTCAGCTGCTGCAGCCCATCCTGCCCACAAGGGTGTCTGTGCAGAAGGTCAGGCAAGAAGGTAGCACCAGGAAACACCTGGCACAGCTCAGATTACTTAAACCAAATCATTTAAAAAATGGCCTATATCCAGATGTTATCAGAGTCTTCATGTCAGAAAGAAGTCTGGAATTTGTGGGATTGGCTGTTTAGTTAGAGGAAATCGAAGGGGATATGAGACAAATATCAAAAATTTTTTAAAGGGAGCATTTCCCATACATAGAAGCCTCCATTGTTCCACCAATTTGGATACAAATTTATATAAGTGATTAGGTTGTGAGAGGGACTTCAGTCAAATATCCAGTCACAACTGACTCCTCCATGAGTGTAAACTCTCAATCCAGTTTATTTAGGTAACTCCATTTTTAGCTGAGAGGTTTGACCCTTGTAACAGATGCAAGGGACTTAGTCCTCTGCACCGGTTATAAACAAACATGCATACAATCCAAAGATATTCTTAATGGAACGCTGTAACTTTGAAGCCTAAAGGCAACATGCGGCTATAATCTGTAGCTTCTGGAATGAAGCTTTGCTTTACCAAAAGCAACAGAAATAAAATGGTGAATTGTCTTCACTTAAAACAGACATTTTCATATGCTACAATTCACCCATTTGCAGTGAGTGTCCCCTCATCTGTTGGAAAAGGTTTGAATGTATTTTACCTGTTCAGTTGGGGTAGTTGGGTTACTGTCAGGTAGGTGAGGCTAGTTCCTATTCCTCATTACTTTTAAGAGGATTCTGCACATAATTAAAAACAACAGTAAACACATGATGATAACTGGAAATATGTACAATCTGCATAAATTAACCTTTACCACTGGCTTACAAATTTACTACAGTCTCACAGCAGACTTAGTAAATGGTGTAAAATTAACATTTACTGATGCCTTTCCAACTTCTGTCTGGGGTGGAGAAATTCCCAGGGATAGACAGGGCCTTTGAGGAAGTGTCAGAATAGGGGGAGGTGAAGCTGGACACATTAAAGAGAGGAGGCAAAGTGAGAAGAGAGTAGAACAGCTCCATTGTTTGGGTCTGAAGTAGACTATGATTTTCAGAGGAAGGGCAGTAGTTGGAAGAGGGGGGCACACTGGAGATGAGATGGTAAGGCACAGTGAGAAAGGGATGGAACAATGCAGTGTTTGTGGGTTTTATTTGTCTGAATTCCACGTGGAAAATGTTGCCATTCCACATAGTATCATTCCACACACATTTCACTTTAGCATGCTTTTGATAAAACGACTGTTTGTGCACACAAAAACATGCAAAAGTGCCCATTTTTGCAAATTTGCTTATAAAATTTTCACCCGGGAACATGCCAATTTGGTTCGGAGAAAAAGTGCTATTTTCTTGGAAAATAATCCCATTTTTGAATTTGTAGCAAAATGTTTGCAGAAGATGTACTGAGTGGAGTTCAGTGGTAAGAAGAGGAGGTTTAAGAAGAGCTGCAAGAAATAGAATTAGGAAGGCTGAAGATGGAAAAAAATTGGAGGAAGAGACTCTGAAGCAGATTCACCATGGAGTCAGAAGGAAAAGCAGCAGTTAGAAAGAAACAAAGAACCACCAGGAAGAAAGGATGTCGTGAAAGGAAAAAGTCAAGAAGAAATAAACCAATGTCTCTGGAAGGGTAGGAACAAGGGAAGAAGAGTTATCCATTTTTGCTGCTGCTCCTTTGGAAAGGAAGGGAGCCTGGCAGCAAGAGAGAGTATAAAGCCATGTCTATACTTACCCAGAAGTTTGAATTAAGATATGCAACTCCAGTTGCATTAATTTTGTAGCTAGAGTCAACGTAATTTATTTCAGTCTTTCGCACCAGCTTCACAGTGGGAGGTGGACAGGAACAAACTCTCCCATTTCCTTACTCCTCGTTAATCAAGGAACACTGACATTAATGGGGTACCCTCTGCATTCAATTTAGTGGGTCTTTACTAGACCCGCTAAATAAAATGTCAGAAGATCAACCACCGCAGCTTCGATCTTCTTGCTAGTATATATGCGGCCTAAAGCTACAGACTCCTAGTTACTATTAAATGTTCCAGAAGCTAACATGGCTCTAACAGTCCCAAACACAGACAAGTAAAGGGCTAAGAGTGAAACTGGTTACATAACACAGGAAGAGTTGTAATAGTGCAAACTGAGAACTGCCTGAACGCTGTGGAGGAGGAAGTTAGCTCACAGCTGAATTGATACTATGTGCCTTTAAACATACATGTCCATTTATCCTTTAGATGCCCCTTCAGAGATGCATGTCCTCCATACTTATGCAGATACTGTGGCAAGGTCCTCACTCAGGCCCCTTGCCCTGGGACACCTTGGGGTCCACAGATCAGCTGGAGACCCCTTCTGGTGCAGTCACCCGTGCCTTTTATTGTCAGTTTCCCACCACCTTCTATTTACAAAGCTTTTGGATTACAGCAGACTCAGCCAGCTTCTCCTTCTACCTGGGGCACACACTCAGCCACACCCTAGCTCCTCTCTTTGCTTCTCCCCACCTAGCTTCTTTCCACTGCCTTATATAGCCCTCTGGCTGCTTCTAATAGCCCTTCAGGCCTGGGCTTGCTCAGCTGTTTGCCGTCAGGCTATAGTGGCAGAGCTCTGGCTTAGCCAGCAGTCTGTCTCAATACGTAAAGATGGACTTACAGCTGCCTACAATAATACCAATCAGCTAGGATGGTAATGTTGCTTGATAGTAAATTAGTATCTCCTTACACTGCATGTAACCCAGTCTCTTCTATGAAACAAAAAAGGCTACGTCTAGACTGGCATGATTTTCCACAAATGCTTTTAACGGAAAAGTTTTCCGTTAAAAGCATTTGCGGAACAGAGCGTCTAGATTGGCATGGACGCTTTTCCGCAAAAGCACTTTTTGCAGAAAAGCGTCTGTGGCCAATCTAGATGCGCTTTTCCGCAAAAAAGCCCCGATCGCCATTTTCGCGATCGGGGTTTTTTGCGGAAAACAAATCTCAGCTGTCTACACTGGCCCTTTTGCACAAAAGTTTTGCGCAAAAGGGACTTTTGCCCGAATGGGAGCAGCATAGTATTTCCGCAAAAATTTCTTACAGTAGGAAGTCAGTGCTTTTGCGGAAATTCAAGCGGCCAGTGTAGACAGCTGGCAAGTTTTTCCGGAAAAGCGGCTGATTTTCCGGAAAAACTGGCCAGTCTAGACACAGCCAAACAGTATTGGTACCACATACAGTCCCACAAGAGATGCTTCTGGGACTGAAAGCAGCAGGCATATTTGCTAGCCTTCTGAAGACCAAGTTGAGAGGAGTGAGACAGCTGAGTGTTTCGCATTAGATACTGGAGGGAAGGGAATGAAGGACTTCTCACCATTCCCATCACAGTGAAGGAGAAGTGATCACACTTTTTTTTTTACACAAATACTACACTGTTATGCCTTCTATAAGATTTTAGATGAACAATTTATAGTTCTTTAGATTGTGCAAGTGGTATATATCTCCGGTATGGAGGTTGCTGACCCCAATATATCATCTTTTGCAATCACAACAGAATTGTAAAACTTCCACTGCCCTTTGGGTGCCAGTCCATCTGTAGAGCTCTGCGGGGATACAAAACTGTGTGTCCGCATCCACATCTGTATCTGCAAAATGAGACGTGGATATCTGCATTGAAATCCATGGATGTGGATAACTGTGACTATAAAGGGCTCTATGCATCTGGCAATATTTCCAACAAAGCTGACCATCTTACTTCCTCTTCTTTATTTGTCTGCAGTCTTGCCCAACAGAATGAGTGCTGGAATCAAGTAGCTCTATGATTGGTGAACAATGTGTCCTCAGAAAGATGCATTCTCTTACCTACAGTGCAGAGTAATTGTTCTTTTTTAAAAATGTATCTTTGTCATTACCTCATCAGTCACAGTTCTGGTTATCCAGCTAATTTATAATGTTCTGTAACTCCAAAACTGGAATGCTTTGCATCATCTCTCAGAGCCCTTTAAATGCTCTGTTCTCATGGCAATACAGGAGGGTTGCATGAAGCATTGCAGCAATCTACTATGGATGTATTTAAATTATTGACAACTCAGAAGTCATTGGAAGTTGTTGAATGCATTTTTGCAAGCTGTATACTCCACTTGATTTCTTTGTATCTTGCAGCTATGATATTAGGATCCCAAACTAAGGGAAGCTATTCACTTGTTTCACCACTTGACCGTCAAGATAGAGATAGTACATTACTTATCATACGTTTTGTCTTACTAACCTTAATCAACATTCCATATTTTTTGATGGCATTATTCACAGCAATAAGCATGTTCTTACCTAGTCAAAATGATGCAAACCAGGTCATTGGCATAACATATGCTATTGATATATATATATATATATATATATGTTTTTTAACTGAATGCCTTGGTTTGTCATCAAAACTTTCCCTCATTTTACCTTCTGCATATATATTGAATGGTTGCTGAGATGGGATGCAACCTTGATGTACACCTTCCTTAATGCGGCAATACTCAGATATTTCATAGTTCCTTTGGATGGCTGCGCTCTGTCCCCAATATAAGCTTTTTGTTAACTGTAGACCTTGAAAATCATTACTTTCATCAAGAATATGTATCCTCTTGTCATGCTGGATTTTATCAAATGCCTTTTTCAAAATCCAGAAAGAATATATGGATTTCTCTTTACAAAATGAAATGTTGAAAAGGCCTCTGTTGCATGTATTTCATATTAGTGTGCTTCAGGTGAGTCTGAGAGGGACACACTTGTCACAGGATCAGAGCCACTTCTGTTTTGCGTCTTCTTTTTTGGTCTATTTGACATCTTGTGATTACTGATATCTGTGGTCTTTGACATTAATATTAGTCTTCAGCAAAGCAATTGATTACCTTTCCAACTGCACTTGCGCTTTTGAGTCAGTCTCATCTTGAAGGATTCTATATTCCACTGTATTTCTTCCAAGCCACTTTCTATGCCAAACAGGACCTCCCCCTAAACACACTTAACTGTTCTCTTGTTTATCCCTCCTGAAGATTTTACTATGATGTTTGCAAAGAAAACAAGGGGGAGGCATTGGGTTAATGACTGTCACTTAGCATGCTGCCTAGTATTGTCTCCTTGTTACCTGGTACTCAACCCACTGATTTGTTATAGCCACCTCTTATTTCCTATTTTATATCAGAGTATAAACTCTTCAGGGCAGACAGGCCTGTCACCAGAGGGAGACAAAGGGTGCAGTTGCCATGGGGCCCGGAAATTTGCAAGGACTGAGGGCTCCCTGACTGCTGCCACAGCACTGAGGCAGTGGTGTTGGGCAGAGCTACAGGCCCTTTAAATCATCTCTGGAGGCTGGAGCCCCAGGCAGCATGCTCTGAGCAGCACTGAGGGCAGCAAGGGGAGACCCGGTGCAGGCTGGAGGGTGCTGAGGACTGGCTGCTGCTGCTGCCCTGGCCCTGCCCCCACCCCTTCTCCATGAGGCCCCGCCCCTACCCTGAGCAAGGAGCTGGGCCTCACACAAACACCTTGCCCAGTGGCTTAGAGTCTGTCTCCCCTGAGGGTAGGGACCATGTTTCTGTTATTTATGTTTACAGTGTGTGGTACAATGAGGCTCTCATCCACAACTGGGACTAATGCACTTCTGCAATTCAAACAGTAACTTTGAACACAGACTCTTCCCTCCAAAGCCTTGCCTTTTCTAGCAATTAGAGTCTGAAGCCTGCTGATGCCTAGGCTATTAACCTGATTTTCAATGGAGCTAAATGCTCAGAACTTTAAATGCCAATAGCTGCTCTGCCCACTGGGAAAATCAGACAAAAATGTGTCCACAAACATGTGTCTTACTTTTTCCCCGTTGTCACACAAGACTTTTGAATTCCTTACTTATAAACTATGATTGTCCAATTTCTCTGCTATTACATTGTGGTTCCTTTTTGTCCGGGTTTATCTGGTGCCGCCGTACAGTTGTGTGTTGTCATAACTGAGCCTGCTTTTAGTGTTCCATGTTTCCTGTGTTGTTTGACTAATGGTCTGTGGCAACTCCTATTTCCTTGGGAACAAGGCTGCTCCCAGACTCAGGGCAGCGTGCCATAGCTTTGCTTTCCCCTTGGCATGTGTAATTCCTCCTCTATTTAAATATAGGTCTGTGCAGATTCCTCACTTCAGAGACAAGCTTTGGCAGGTCTACATTTACATCCAGCCAGACTCCTGGGGATCTCAAACATTGTGTGTGGGATGCTTCAGCGGGAAGGAATGAAAATGTTAACATAAAAAAATTGTATGCAGTGCTGATATAGCTGGGTTGGTCACAGGATAATGGAGGCAAGGTGGGTGAGGCAGTATCTTTTATTGGAGATGGTATGATAGTATATTTTACAGTATCTCATCCACTTGTCTCTTTAATCTAAAGTACCTCTGGCTCATCAAAAGACATCAAACAAGTGTAAGGGAGAAGCAGGAGAGCCGACTGCCTCAGTGGGCCCCCAAGCCAAGTGTGGGGGGACCCAACTTTGTGCCCCCAGAAGGGGTGGGGCCTTGGTCAGAAAGGGTTGGACTGCAGCAGCTAGCCTTCAGTGCCAGTGGACTGCAGTGTGCTCTTCCGCCCTCACCCAGATCGCCCTGCACAGTGCTGCTCCAGTAGCCTTAAAGGACCTGGGGCTCTGGCCAGCGCTTGGGAGCTCCAGGCCCCTTTGAACGGCTGGGCCCTGGGATAACTGCCTCCTTTGCCCGTCCCACCCGTTAGAGAGAGGAAGAATGAAGGGACCAGGAAAGGCTGTGGGAAGGACACAGGGCACCAGGGCTGGCTTCCATGAGCACTGCTGCTGTCTTCTGACCTCCTAGCGGGGGAAGCCTTAGGGAGAGCCAGCGGGGCATGCCGAGCTCTGCCTCCCTGCCAAGCGGAGGCGGAGGCTTGGGGGCAGAATGAGAGACAGAAGGCGGGAAGAAGGAAAACGAGGGAGGGCTGCGGGAGGACAGACTGGGAAGAGGCGAGGACCAGAGGAAAGGCCTGGGGTTGAGGCGAAAGGGCGCTGAGGGCAAGACGGGGACGGGGGAGGCGGGAGGAGCCAAGGGAAGGAGCTCGGGCCGGAGGGCGGGTAGTGGAAGGGAAAGGAAGGAGGGGAGAGGGCATCGCCCCCGGAGACTGATCGGAGCCTCCTTGGTGCTGCTCCAGCGCTTCCCGGCACTGACAGGCGGGGCGGGCAGCCGGCCCCACCCTCGCTATTTGTACCGGCGCTCGCGGGCTCAGCGCTGAGTCGCCTCCGGACGCGCAGCAGCTCGAGCTCCCGGCATCGCTACAGCATGCAGCGGCAAGGCGCAACCCGGCTCGGCCCCCTCCTGCTCCTGCTCCTGCCTCTGGCGTGGGCCGGAGAGCAGCCGGTCTCCCCCCGCCTGGCTGGACAGGCGGCCCGCGTGGCGCTGCACTATCTCAACTACCGGCAGGGCTCGCCCAGCGCGCTGCGGGCACTGGGGCAGGTCCGGAAAGCCACGCTCAAGGTAAGGGCACGGCGGCGAGCAAAGCGCAGCGCCCGGAGCCAGGGACAGCGCCGAGCGCACAGAGCTAGGGGGCAGCGCGGCAGTTCAGCGGTGCTCGGTGTAATACGCAGAGCAAAGGGCGCTGTCCGGTGCCCGCTTATTCCTTGGTAACACACAGAGCAAAGGGCGCGTGGTGGCCACAGCAAAGAGTAATGCCCTGAGCCGTGTGCAAAGAGCGCAAGGCTGCGCGTTTCTGACCCTCCCCCCGCAGCCCTTTTTGTAGGGCGATGATGGAGAAAGACTTGGGTGTAGTGGGTCAGGGCTGGATGGTGTGAAAGGGACAAGCAAAGGGAGACAGGAGGGCTGGAAGAGCCATTTCCAAAAAAAAAAAGGGTAAAGGGGCTGGAAGAGGGACTGCTCCCTTCCCCCGCAAATGTGCCCTCTAGCTCTGCCAAGCAGCAAATCTAAAAAATGTTACCCCTAGCCATAGGGCTCTTGCGTGAGCTTTCGAGAGTTGTAGGTGCTAGCCCCTGAATACGTCCAGGAGCACTGAATAGCTCGTTCAGGCATGGTTAAGCTATTCATTAATTCTCTGACTAAACCAGCCCAGAAAAACAAAGGCAGGCAGTCTGTACTACGCACATGATTATCATTAGAACAGCTCTTAAAATGGCATGGTCACTAGTGAAATAGTCTATTTGTCATGGCAACTATGACTGCACAATCTCTTCAGATTTAGCAGGTCTCATGCTATCTTTTACACTAACACTTCAGCAAAAATACCTAAACTGCTTCCAAGTTTCATGTTTCCAAAGAATTTTCTGCTGATTTTTTCTGTACAATTTTCTCTACAATGGCCTCTTTTGATACCTTAATCTCCATAGACATACCAAGGCTGCTAAATAAGTATATTCATCAGCAAAAAGTGTTTACAGTGTGTATGTGATTATAATACCTTTGCTATGATTGCAAGAGAGAAAAACCATTTACTTCCTTAAAGTTGTAGAGTTTTGATTAGATTTTGGATTAAATTAACAATTTCAGTGTCCTATAAGTGAATAAAATATGCAGACAAGGAGAACCCTTATTGTCCTATAGCCATTAATCATACTGAAATCAATCATGTCTGATAGAAATGGGCATAGACCCAGAATGTGCTTTTTACATTTTATCATGCTCTGGCCTCACCTAGAAATCTAGGTCAATGCTTCCAACCTTAGCTCTTATTTCTCCATGCATGTGAAACAGATATTACCTTAGTGTAAGCGTCTTCTGGAGCATACATAAAATGACATTTTGCACACAATGAAAGTCCTATGCTGAAAGCTAGTGGAAGATAAGCAGACTACCTCTTCAGTATGTAACACATTTGGGCCTTGAAAGCAATTTAAAGTCAAGTGATGGGGATGTAGTAGGATTTAAATAATCCAAAATTAAATTGGCCCTGTTTCGGGACCATCCTTTAGCTATCATGCAACTCAAAACACTAACTGTTCTATGTGTCTTACATTTTTACCTCTTGATGCTGTTTTTTAGTTGCCATTCATAAACTAGACAAGCCTAAGATTGGGGTGGGCATGATACGGCCTGCAGGATGAATTTTGCCCGCCAAACCATTTGATCAGGCCCATGGTCCGCCCTGGTAAGGGGGTGGTGGTGAAAGAGTTTGCATGCTCCCCTGCCTCCAGGCCCCAGTTGGCCTTGATGCAGGAGAGTGTACAAGTCTCTTCCCACCCGGGCATGCAGTGTACAGAGGGAGCTGCCAGCTGTTCAAAATGGCTGGGGGTTCCCTCTATGCGACACATGACCCTGGTGGGGGACAAGAGAGTTTGCATGCTCCCCTGCCTCCAGCTGCTCTGATTGGCCTTGGTGCAGGGGAATGTGCAAAATCTCCTCCCCCCTCCCGAGGTGCACAGCAGATAGAGAGAGTCGCCAGCTGTTCAAATCTCCCACTCCTAGCTGCGATGACTGGCCTGGGGGCAGGGGAAGTAGCCTTGAGTGGCACATGGAATCCATGTGGCTGGGGCTGCTGCAGGAGGTAGCCTGCCTCAGAGACCTGTTGGGCTGCTGGCCAGGAGCCACCTAAGGTAACTGACTCCCAGCCAGAGCCCCCCTCCGGCACCTCAGCCTCTTCCACTTCATAACTCCTTGCCCCACATCACCACCCAAATCCTTTGCACACACATCCCACCCCAGGTCACAATTCCCTCCCAGACTGTGCACCTCCCCTACTACACCTCTTCCCCCAGGTCAAAATTCACTCCTGTGAACCTACTCCTTCCTGGACTCTGCACCCCAATCCCCTGCCCCAGTTCACACACCTCTACTTCAGCTAAGTTACCTCTCAGACTCCATACCCTCTTCTCCAATTAGGATTTTATTTCCGCATACAATATTAATTTCTGTGCAACTTGAGTACACTTTGTTCCTGGAAATAAAAATCCAGAAATAAAATTGTGTCCAATTCTGGGCACTACGTTTCAAGATGTGGAGAAACTGAAGACGGTCCAGAGAAGAGCAACAAAAATGATTAAAGGTCTAGAAAACATGACCTATGAGGGAAGACTGAAAGAACTGGGCTTGTTTAGTTTAGAAAAGAGAAGACAGAGGGGACATGATAGCAGTTTTCAAGTATCTAAAAGGATGTTACAAGGAGAAGGGGAAAAAATTGTTTGCCTCGGCCTCTCTGATAAGACAAGCAGCAATGGGCTTAAATTGCAGCAAGGGAGGTTTAGGTTGGACATTAGGAAAAACTTTCTAATTGTCAGGGTGGTTAAACACTGGAATGAATTGCTTAGGGAGGTTGTGGAATCTTCAGCACAGGAGATACTGTATTTAAAAGCAGGTTGGATAGTCATCTATCATGGATGATCTAGACACTGCTTGGTCCTCCGTGAGGGCAGGGGACTGGACTCTTATGACCTCTTGAGGTCCCTTCCAGTTCTAGTATTCTATGATTTCAACTAACAAGCTCTATTTCTGATGTGGTCTGCTTAACACAGAGTATCACCTGAATACTGTATTTAGCAATAATCAGCAGATATTTTCATGTCGACCTACCTATGCAGCCAGAATAAAATGTGATAAAATACAATCTTAACTTCCCTTTTAATAAAGATCTCGTGTCTCTCACTTCCAGGCTATCCCAGGAATTGGACATAAGTACTACCTGCAGTTCACTACAGAGGACTACAAAAGCAGTGTAAGTTTGTAATGTAAGGTGGTCCTTCCTGTACAGAGTACTTACTTACCCCTAAAAACTCAAGCTTATTTCAGTGCTTTTCTGAGTGGATCCTTCACATGGTTTATTTTGCTCAATGCCTGAGGAGGATAATCCTGACCTGGAGCTATATTGTGCCATCAAGCTTTTAAGCCAAACTTCCTATTGATCTCAAAATCAATAGCACAGTATGGCCCTCATTATCCAAATGTATCTCCTGTGGCGTCTGCACTCCAAAATCTGAATAAGTACTTGACAAATTTGTTGAAATTATAACCCTCACTGCTCTTACACTCGACTAGGGACTTGTCATTACTGATTTTACCATATGCATCTGGTCTTCCATTACAGGCAGATTCTACAACATACAGAATTATTTCAATCACAGATCTTTTAAATAACTCCCTAGCTCTTCTCTGAATAAAGTCCATATTTATTATACAGAGAAAACTTGTCCAAGAGACTTATCTCCTGTCCTGAGAGAGACTATCCCCAAATGTACAGAATACAGTTCAGCTCCCCTGTACTATAAGACCAGCTCTGTTAAGCAATCAATTGTTGTCTGTTGCGCAGGATAGGTCTTACTGTATTTTTATGAACACTTTTTATGAACACTGTTCACTTCATAAGAACGGCCATACTGGGTCAGACCAAAGGTCATCCAGCCCAGTATCCTGTCTTCTGGCAGTGGTCAATGCCATATGCCCCAGAGGGAGTAAACAGAACAGGGAATCTTCAAGCAGTCCCTCTCCTATCACCCATTCCTAGCCTCTGGCAGGCTAGAGACACCATTCCTACCCATTGTGGCTAATAGCCATTGATGGACCTAACTTCCATGAAATTTATCTAGTTCTTTCTTAAACCCCGTTAGAGTCCTGGTCTTCACAACCTCCTCTGGCAAGGAGTTCCACAGGCCAACCGTGCACTTTGTGAAGAAAACTTCCTTTTGTTTGTTTTAAACCTACTACCTATTAATTTCATTTGGTGACCCCTCGTTCTTATGTTATGGGAACAAGTACATAATTTTTGCTTATTCACTTTTTCCACACCAGTCTTGATTTTATAGATCTCTATCATATCCCCCCCCCCCCCTTAGTTTCCTCTTTTCTAAGCTGAAAAGTCCAAGTCTTTTTAATCTTTCTTCACATGGGACATATCAGGAGATGCAAAAGCAGTAACTGACAAGTCATAAGCATTTGCTCCAATTCACCTATTCCTATACAAACCCTACGTAGTTTCACATAATATGCCTACTATGCATCCTGTGCCTCAGATTTAAGACAATGGATTTTTTTTTGTTTTTGTAACATGATGTATACAAATAAAGATATGGAGTAAAAGATCATAGCTTTGATATTTATGTTTTTAGCAAGATGTTGGGACCTGCCTTGCTACAGTACTCTACCTGAAGAGGAAACCTCGACCTGCTGTTAATATAAACTGCACATATACCAAAGATCAGAAGCAAACTCGAGAAGATGACTACAGCTTTTACAAAAAAATGAGGCAACAAACCAAATCAATCATAGGAAATGAGATTCCTGGTACATTCCCTTTCAGTTGTTATTTTAAAATTTTAGCTAAGCAGTTTTCATAATCACTACAAAAAACAAAACAAAACAAAACAAATAAACAAGCAAATATGCACACACTTCTTACACATATTTATTTTGATAACGGCAGCTTTAAAACAAAGAGGTTTAATAAAGGGGCCAACATTCCTGAAGATCCCTGAAAAAAATTTGCTGGGCTTTGCAGGATGAAGACAACATCAAGGACTAGAGAGATCTGTAAGATCAGACTTACATATAGTTCTATGCAAAATTCTTCAATTGTGGAGATTGGATTTCCCATTTCATTCTTCATTGTGGGGAACTGATGGCTAATGTTGCTTGCTAAACTCAGTTCCACCTTGGTCAGCCCATGCTTTCTTCTTTCTGTAACTACGATACATTTATCAGTTCATTATCCCCCATTCAGTATTGTGACACGCACTTTAAAGAAACACTTTCTGAGAGTAATCCAGTGTTAGTGCAAAAGTGGTTTATCATGTGTTTGATGTAAAAGCAGAATTATTACATTTGACATCACTGTTTTTTACTTCCCCTCTCAGACAATGACGGAAATATTGAACCAGACTTGGAGCCAGTGTGGGCTTTGGCAATTGCTGGCAGCAGTTACATAATGTGGGAAAAGTCAACAGAGAACTTAGGCTATTTCATGGCACAAGTCAAGAATGTGAAGCAGTGGGTAAGTGAAGCTGAAATTAAATCTGCATTGCAAGGTTAACACAACATCTCTCAATAAGCATTACACAATAAACCAGCAATCAGCAGCTCATAGTCACGGACAAATATGTGATTCATACAAGATCTCAGCATCCAAAGTGAAAGTATTTCAGTCAAAAATAACATGCATTGGTGAAAAATTTATGGAAAAAATTAGAGCAAAGTGTGAGCCAAATCTCACTTGACTCACTTATGCAAGTACACAGATTGGTTTCCATAGGACTAAACATGAGAGTGAAGATCTGACCTATTTTACTGTAATATGCTGATTTTATACTAACTCACTCCAATTGCCTTTTGGCCTTTTAGCTCAGCTTACGTATAATGCCAGCTGAATATTTCACATACCCTCAGGGGACTGTATCTTGCATCCAAACAGTATGGAATCAGTGATCTAATGGTTTTTTTCCATCTCTAATTTCTGATGTCCATAGGGTGTTTAGTTTTTGCTCATGGGTATTTAGGGCCAGATTTTCAGAAGAAAAGTTTAATATTCCAACTATGGGAAGATGAAAGATCCGTTCCTCACTGGCACTATCCAGTGGTTGATGAGGTAGGATTCTTGAATCTTGGGTAAGTCTTCATTGCCCAGTTAACTCAGATGAGCAACATCCAGCTTGGAGCACCTTGGATTCACCTATCCCCGGTGTGTTCAGCCAAACTGCAAAGTCATATCCAAGTCACTGCATCCTCACTGGGGCTGGACCCTGCCATATGTATACTGAGGCTGTACCCTGCCATAGGAGTTCTTGGGGCACATCACATTTTTTTTTGTGCCACAGTAAGCTGAGCTGCCGTGGTTCTTTCCCAGTGAATTGTGCTTAGGCTGAAAATACCAGCACACTTGGGTGAGAGGGTAGTGTGGATGGAGGGGAGTTGTAGGGCAAACTCCAAGTTAATTCAGCAAAAAAGACATATCCTTCATCATCTATGGCCATATTTAGCCATTTCAGTAAGCGGTACTTGGTGCCTGCAGCTCCCCAGAGGTGATACTGGCAATTACAGGCCAGTAAGTTTAACTTCAGTATCAGGCAAATTGATTGCTACTGTAGTAAAGAACAGAACTATCAGGCACATAGATGAACACTATTTATTGGGGAAGAGTCAATGCAGCTTTTAAAAAGGGAAATCACACCTCACCAAGGGTACATCTAGACTGCGAGGATCTATTGGAAAAAATTATGCAAAATGTGTTCCGCACTTTGCGTGTCCTTTTCCGATACCTTTGTTGGAAGAGGCTTTTCCGCAATTTGGCCCATCTAGACTGGGCCAAATTTCAGAAAAGCCTCCTCTTTTGAAAGCCCCCTTCGTCCTCATGGAATGAGGAGTACAGGGGCTTCTGAAAGAGCGTGTTTGCTCTTCCGCCTTTTTTTGTGGAAGAGCAAATGCGTTGTGTCCCCCCCGCAGTCTAGCCATGCCCCAAGATAGTAGGGTTCTTTGAGAGGGTCAATAAACGCGTGGATAAAAGTGACCCAGTGGATACAGTGTATCTGGACTTTCAGAAAGCCTTTGACAAGATATAAGTAAAGTAAACAGTCACAGCACAAGAAAAAAGGCCCATTCATGGATCAGTAACTGATTAAAAGATAGGAAACAAAGGGAAGGAATAAATGGTCACTTTTCAGAATGGGGAGAAGTAAAAAGTAGCGACCTACAGGGGTCTGCACAGGGACCAATGCCGTTCAACATATTCAGAAATGAGGTGCAGTGGCAAAATTTGCAGATACAAAATTACTCAAGATAGTTAAATCCAAAGCAGACAGCAAAGAGTTACAAAAGAATCTCACAAGATGGGATCTAAATTAGCTTTTACCATTTAAGAAATAGATCTTGGAGTTGTGAATAGTTCTCTGAAAACATCCTCTGAATATGCAGCAGCAGTCAAAAGAAAGCTAACAATGTTAGGAACCATTAGGAAAGTAATGGTTCCTAACGGTAAGACGACAGAAAATATAATGCCACTATATAAATCCATGGTACTCCGACACTTTTAGTACTGCATACAATGTGGTCACTGCATCTCAAAAGAGATATATTAGAATTGAGAAAGATACAAAGGAAGGCAACAAAAATTATTAAGGGTATGGAACAGATTCTATATGAGAAGAAATTAAAAACACTAGATCTAATTACTTGAAAAAGAGACAATTAAGGGAGATATAATAGAGTTCTATAAAATCATGAATGGCACAGTGAAAGTGAGTAAGGATGTGTTATTTATTCCTTTACATAACACAAGAACCAGAGGTCACGATTAAAACAAACCAAAGGAAGTATTTATTTAAACAAAGCAGAGTCAACCTGTGAAACTCATTGCCATTGGATGTAGTGAAGGCCAAAACCATAATAAGGTTCAGAAAAAAATTAGGAAAGTTCATGGAGGATAGGCCATCAATAACTATTAGCCAAGATGGTCAGGGATGCAACTCCTCCTTCTGGCTGTCCCTAGCCTCTGACTGTCAGAAGCTGTGAGTGGATGACAAAGAATGGATCACTCAATACTCATCTGTTCTGTTCATTCCCTCAGAAGCATCAGGAATTGGTCACCGTCAAAAGATAGGATACTATGCTAGATAGAGCACTGATCTGACCCAGTAGGGCTGTTCTTTTGTCAAGTCATGTTTAACATCACATAAGCTATTTATGGGTAAAACAAAGAGCTGCATTTTATATCATGTTTTTACCACAACTCTCAAGGTCGTATTCCATCATGATCCAATTTGCTAGTAAAATTAAACTTTCCTAGAGATAACTCAAGGACAGTGGATCTATCAAAGACAGCTAGATCTCAGAGATGGTGCAGCCCCACTGCACTGTGAAGATGATGAGTCTGGGAGAGGATAATGGAATATCCTCTACCATGAGAGGAAAAAAAAGGGTAACGCTGAAAGTCCCAAGGAAGGCCATACTTTTGGCTAGATGGGGTGGCTTAAGCTGATGTAGGAGGGGAAAAAAAGGAAGAAGCACAAGAGTGATGGGAAAACACAGATGTTATATGTTTCTTAGTTCAGAGCTTGGAATGGAGAGTCCATCCATAGTTGTGTGAAGAGCTCATCCAATTAATTAAAAAAGCTACTGCACATATTAAATAGCCAGCTGGTCGTACTAACAACAGTGCCAGGAAGAATAGCTTCTGAACATTAGTCTAATTTGACTGACCCTCTTCTTTGTCTTGTGTGTGCATACAGATAACAAAAGATGATTCGACTGACTTTGACTACACAGTTATACTACATGAAATTCCAACACAGGTACAAAAACACATTGTCTGTAAGCTCTTTTGAACAACAAAAAGAATGCAGAGGTAACCTTAATTTTGTCTGCTTTGCAGGAAATGATTTCATGCCATCTCCGTGTTATCTGGATTCCTGGTCATCCCCTGAAAGTGAAATACTTCTGCTTGTCAGAGAACCAGTCATCAGAATCTGGAGAAGGGTCTGGAACAGAATCTGGGTCTACTACTGGAATTTTCAATGAGAAAGAAGCAAATTTTTGAAAAGATTAATGCTGGCTTATATAAAGATTTTTAAATGGAAAAAATATCTTGCAATACTAGTTTCAATCAGTATTGTGATAACTCCTCTACACAAATTGTGTTGCAATAAATTTGAAGTATTTTAACTAGTCAACTTTCATCAAAAGTAACTGTAGAATTTCTTAAATGAATAAGTCACACATTTTATATATCTACTTATGAAATATACACACACACACACAACACGATTTTATGTCACTAAGTTACTTAAAGTAACAGAATGTGAACAAATTTAATATATTTGGGTAAAAGTCTTGAGGAAATTAATTTTTCATTTCCATAAGAAAAATATTTGTCTACTAATTTTTTAAATTTTTGAACAGGAATGTTATGTATTAGTTTTTAACTTATATCTACAATAAAATAAATACCATTACATTTGGAGGAAGCTGTGTTTTATTTTTGCATGACACTGATCATTCATTCCTTACCCTCAGCAACTCCAAGCAATCTCCATCATGGTTCCAAATCTACAGCTATTAAAGGCTACAGACTAGCCTAGGTGGCATTTTTAGAAAGGACAACCCATATGGCAGAGAAAACATTCTCTATTGCAAACGAAAACAAACATTAAAAAGACCAATAAGAGCTGGATGTATTCTACTGTTCCGTGACCACAAGTTTTTTGCTGCAGAAGCTACTCCATGACACAAAATTGTACTGCATTTTCTAAACTTGTTTCAAGAAATGTTTCTAGCACTCCTGATTATGAAGGCAACTGTGAAAATATGGAGGGGGCAAAAACTCATGGAGTATACCTTTCTCTGCATGCAGGCTGCCTGGAGCAATTTGCTCTGGAAAAGTATAAATTTGTCAGAAGAAAAATAAGAATAAAAAGACCCAGCATCATGGTCTTTCCTAGTCTATTTTTATTTATAGCATGTATGGAATTCTGGTTATCACAATGAACAAAGATGGATAAACAGAAAAAGCTTTGTGCAGATGTATCCTCACAGCAGAGTTCCAGCACAACACAGCTGCTTTCTTTCAAGTTACCCAGCTAGTACTCCCAGACTGCTTTTCCTAGTACTGTCTTTTTGTCCCATCCTACACATATTAAAGTCATTTTGTAAGAAGATACATAGTTTTCCATGCCCAGCCTAACCCATGTGTTCTAGGTTTAGGGCAGGTGGGCTTTCCGCTCAACAGGGCTGTCTCTAGGAGGGCTTGGAGTCCAGGACAAATCAGCCTCCCATCACCTGCTGCTCACCTGTCTCACCTCCCCTGCCTGCCTCCTCACAATTTCATTGAAATGCAGGGCCCCAGCAAAGTGCAGGCCCAGGGTAGTTACCCCAATTTGCCATACCCAACGGATGGCTCTGCCCCTCACCGCCTACTCTTAAATCTATACCGATCTGGGACTTTAACAACAAGAAAAAAACCCAGCATTTTTATTTATAAAAAAGTTAAAGGAATTCCTTGTAATAGGTGAGATATTACGGTCTAAATTATTGGTTAAATTCTCGCAGTCAAATGTTTTAAACAGAGTCATCAAACTGATGGTGATAATTTAAATAAACAATATTTAAGTCCAGATTCAACAACATATTTATTTTCAACGCTTTTCCACTTTGTGAGAACGAAAAGGACCAAAGCATTCTTTCTCCCTGAGAGGACGGTTGCCTCACAAACCCAGGAACAGCCGACGCACTCAGACTATTCATTTACTGAATGTATAGCAGCACTGCCTCTTTTTCCATCAAAATTGAGATTGGTGACATAAAAAAAAGTGACCCCTAAAAATTCTTGAACCGTTACTACCCAAAGAGAAAATAATTAACTGTCCCCTAAACTCCTTACACAAGCTGTATTACCATGTTACAAATCCAATAAAACATGTGCAAGACACCTCTTGTCGTAAAAGAAACTTCCAACAACCCAGAAACACATAGAATCTTAATCACTCATGTAGATTTATATTGGTGTAATTCCACTGAGTAAAAAACAGTTACCTACCTTTCATAACTGTTGTTCTTCATGATGTGCTGGTCATATCCATTCCAACAGGGGCATGTACGTGCACACACAATCGGCGGAAATCACCATCTGGTCAGCTATGGAGCCTCCTGGAGTGGCACCACTATGGTGGAATGTATAAGACACTTCCAACACCTCCCTCCCCTGCCCTCTTAGTTCCTTCTTGCTAGAATATTCTGACAGAGGGGAGGCAGGTGAGATTTGGAATGAACATGAGCAACGCATCTTGAAGAACAACAGTTATGAAAGATAGGTAACTGGGGTTTTTTTTTCAAGTGATTGCTCGTGTGCAGTGTTTCTTAAATTGTGTTCCGCAGCACACCGGTGTGCCATGAGGCAGTCGGAGGTGTGCCGCGGAGAACAGAATTCAAAATGGCTGCCCTTAAAGGGGCAGGTGACCTTTTTTTTCTCAACTTTTTTTTTTGCTCAACAAAAAAAGCCTTGGTGTTCATTTAAAAAAAATATTGTTTGGTGTTCCTCGGTCTTAAAAAGTTTAAGAAACACTGCTCATGTGCATTTCAATAGGTGACTTATCAGCAGTTCCACTGGAGGAGGGGTAGGTACTCATGGCTAAAGCAAGGATTGCCCTTCTGAAAGCCACATTAGCCCTTTAATGCTGTGTGTACATGTAATGCAATGTACATGTATGCATGAATGACCTGTTTAGCATATATCTTGAATTGGGATGCTCTCAAGGAACGCTGCCGAGGACACCGGAGCTCTTGTAGAATGTTCTGTCAGCAGAATGGGATGGAACCTTTGCCAGGTCATAACAGGTCCTTATACAGGATGTGATCCAATGTATATACAAGAGTAGATCAAACAGGATTTAATCCTATAAAGTTTAGTGTGCATAGAGCTAGATGCATCTATTTTGTGTCTACGTGCACCTGGAAAATCCTTGAAATCAAATTTGTTTCCAATAGTTATTTTAAAATAATCCTCTTCTCTTTTTGTGAATGCTTAGACAAAGCATGTCACCGTGGTTCTTCAAGTGCTTGCTCACGTCCATTCCACATTAGATGTGTCTCCTTGCCACATGCACCCTTGCCAGAAGTTTTTTCTCTCCGCAGTATCTGTAAGAATGTGGCTCTGGTGCCCTCTGGAGTGGCACCTGCATCCACAGTATAATGGGGAGGGGAGCGTTGTCACCTTCCCCCACCCTCAATTCCTTCTTACAGCCAGTGAAGCTACATGGAACGTTCACTGCTTTTACTAGCATTGCTTAGGTTTTGTTTGTACAAACTGGAGTGTAATGGTTCCCCCCCTCCATGCTTTAAATGAAATTGATTTATGGATACAAATATGCATAACTCAAAGATGCTTTGGACAAAATACCTCATGTAACCTAACAATTTTAATGTTACAATCTGCTGGGTCTGTATATCTTATTTGGGTGTATGTATCATTCTTGCATGTAAAGTTAGAAATATGGGGTATGGAAAATTTTATGGCTTTAAATGTGCAAATGAAAGCCATCAAGGGTGTTACCCTCAATGTCTGGGTGATCACCTGTAAACAGCCTCTTTGTCCTTTAAGTCTAAGCAGTGGTTGGTCTTAGGAAGACATGTGACCACCCCAAATGGTAAGGTCTGACCAGGCAATTTTCCATAGAAGGTGGGAGAGAGAACAAGAAGTTCCTACCGAAAGTGAAATCTATAAAAAATGGGAAGCTAGCTGTCCTTTTCTGTTTGGCAGGCATCAAGGTTCCCTGTAAGCTGCGCGCCTGAGCAGTCGCACAGCTGTTTTCTAAGCTTCGCTCATAAATTCAAAGCTCCCCACGCAATCAGGGAACTCAGCTGACCCGCAGGGGTGGGGCATCCTCTCGCTGAGCAAGCAGCTGAATGAAGCTAGATAAGGAGAGAATAAGTGGCAGAGATGGGGGAAGAGAGGGAGTGAGTAAGTAATTAATTGTCTGAGGGGGAGTCAGAAGGGAAAGGAGTTTGGAGAGTCCCATCTACACAAGGAGAGAGAGGCAGAAAATCAGCACTCTCAAGCCTCCTGGGAAGGGGGAAGATAAGGAGCTCACTGTATGGGTTAGGTGGGGGAAAGAAGAGGTAGGTGGGGGCTGGCTACACTTCCAAGGTGAAAGCATCGCGTGAAGCCTGGAGTCAGCTTGGCACTCCCCCACTGACCCCGGGCTCCATGTGGTGTTGCTGCTTTGAAATGCCGGGGGGAGCCAGGCGTCAGGCTCCTCATGGCATTTCTAAGTGGCAGTGCCGCACAGAGCTCGGGGTCAGTGGAGGAGTCCCTAGCTGATCCCAGGCTCCACGCAGCGCTGCTGCTTTGAAACACCACGTGAAGCCTGGGGACACCCCAGCTGGCCACAGGCTCCATGCAGCATTTCAAAGTGGCAGCACCGCATGGAGCCCGGGGTCTGGCCCCAGAGTCAATGCAGCGCTGCTGCTTTGAAGTACCCTCTCCTCCTTCCCCTGCCTTGCTGCCTCTTTATGATCGAGGCAGCAAGGGCGGGGGAAGTGACTAGTCGACTAGCTTGTCGATTAGTCGTTCACATCCCTACGCCAGAGGGTGGCAGAGCGGCCCTTCTATCGATACTGCTAAGGGAAAAATTTCTGGCACTGGTGCATGTAGTGAGCACACACCCCTAATGTGGAAAGGACATGAGCAACACATCTCGAAGAACACCAGTTACAGAATAGGTAACTGTCTTTTCTGACCTGTGACTGGACAACCAGAATAAGGAGCCAGGAACATTGGCCCAAACATACTTTATTGATTTTGAACTTCACACCTTTCTCCCACCCCATCATCTATTAACTGGAAATCTGCAGAGAATGTTGTAAGCATAGCAGGAGTTGCACTTGTCGGGAAAGAACCAATGTGCATGTGAAAATTAAAGTTATTCTTTTGATTAGGTAATAAAAACTAATTAAAGCACATTAACAATATCCTTTCTCTCTCACCCAATTATAATAGCCTGTTTTTTACTCTGTGCAACAACTTGATGAGAACTAATTAATCAATTCTGAGGATCTCTGTTGATGCTAATATCAATGGGGGATAAAACTATCTTCTTGAATGTGAGATTTAATGAAGAATTAGCATAGCTTTTGTTTATTTTATGTCTGTTCTGCAGCCACAAAAAGATCCCATTGGAAAGATTGGAGAACCTGGTAATAGGCAAGCAAATGAAACAGTAGTTAAATCGATAACACTTGAAAGATATTTGCTTTTAATTCTATTTAAACTTGGTATAATGCTAAACCCTTGGCAATTATTTTCAAATTCACTATAGTGCGCTCATCTGTCCTGAGCAGAGCTGGCAGGCAGCAAATTGCATGGATAGATACATTTCACTGGTGGATTATTTATGACTTTGGAAGATATTAGAATTTTGTTTTGGAACTGGAAGAAAAATAATATCTATGTTCACTTCCTGAAATCACATATTGTTAATGAGTTTACTTGCAGAAGCAAAGGGATTTGTTTGGGAACAGCCTTTAGGGGTAAATTTTCCTTCTGTTAGATAAGAATTCACCCACCTGATGCCCATCAAGCTGTGAAAATTTAGTCCTCTTAATTGGGATCCTACAGGATTCAAAACTAAGGAACAATAGTTACAGTATCATATTTTTCCAAGTAACAAAAATATTACTATATAATTTTAATACAAGTTTTTTAAAACAAACATTTATAAGACAAAATATTATTATAATTAAACAGATTTTTTTTTTTTTTTGCTAATGAATGGAATTTATATGTGACCATTTCAGCCGTGATTGCCAGGTAACTTCTGAATGCATCATAAAGGAAGATGCTTTTAACAACAATTAGGTGTTGATACAGTCTGACTTCATCCAGTCACCCTGGATGTGTTGAGTCACTGAGGTTACACAGCTTTGCAGGAGAGAAAGTTTGTCAGAAGATTGTGAAAATTTGCTAATTAACACTCAGGATGGGGCAAGTCAGCTCTTGGCCTTGCCCTTTTTCACGGGAAGTTGTCCAGTTGCTTCTAGGTATTTGTGAATTAGTTCTTCTTGAGTACTAGGTAAACATGGCTGGTATCTACTGTATTCCATTGTATATTCACCCTTTCCCTGAAGGGGGGAAAAAATCAAAGTTAGGGACACTGTAAACACAAACATACATGACAGTCAGATTGCACGGTACTCGGCAATGCAGTATGCAGTAATAACTACATCTAAAGCATGCAAAGTCACATAATGAAATATATAGCAATGAAAGACCAGGTTTATTTCACAAACAGTATATTTTTCTTGGAAAGGAGTAGAAGCAAATAGTTTTATAGACTACCGTTGGCTTATAATTTTGCTTCCTCATTTTTTGGAAAAGAATGATGCTGGTGTTAATAATGACCTACTGAAGGCCTCACACATAGATGTACCTGCATGTAAAAATGAACGTTGCATTGCTATTTGTGAGTGATTTATGTACAGAAAATATCTCTATTAGAGTAATTCTACTACAGGTATACCTCCCTTAACTGGGACTCTCTGGTCTTTCAACATCCATGGTTCGGCACGGACCACAGATGTTCCTGGACCACAGAGCCCAGGAACAGGAAGGTCTGGTGGTAGGGCATGGTAGGAAGGACCAGCAACTCAGTCGGGAGCCCCGTGTTGGGTGGGGGGAAAGGGAGCAGCACAGCGGGGAGTTCTGGCCCCAGCGGCCGGGGGGCTCCAGCCTGGCCGCAACCATGGAGCTCCAGCTGCAGCTGAGGAGCTCTGACCCTGACTGCAAAGCTCCAGCCCCAGCAGCTGCTAGAGAGCTCCGGGGTGGCTGGAAAAGCAGCACGGGTAAGCTGGAGCCCTAGCCCGGTGGCAGCACAGCCGCATGGGCCATGAAAAGAGAGAAACTTCCCTGCTCTGACAAATCCCCTCATTCGGGACTGGTCAGGTCCAACCTGTAATTAAGTCAACATACAGTCTTAAAAATTCACATGATTAAAGATGGAGATTTTGCTTACTGAAGTGCTGCTTTCAAAAATCTCCATTACCCGCACAAAAATTCAAAATGGGCAACATAATTTGGACTTGGAAAGAAGCTTCTATGCCAGGGGTAGGCAATAAGTGGCTCTGGGTCAGATGTGGTTCTCCAGAGTTAGCCCCTGGTAGGCCAACAAACACTTTAATTACCACAGCCACTCGCAGCTCTCTGACTGGGGATCACCATTCCTGGCCAATGGGAGCTGCAGGAAGCAGTGTCCTGGTCCACTCCACATCCCATAGCTCCCATTGGCTGGGAACAACAATAGGTCAAGTTCTCTAGACAAGATTTTAACTGTCCAGGCTCATCGGGTAACTGTTTAATCGTGTGCACTAACACATCCCTAGCATAAATCTCATTGACTTAAATGGAAGAAGGATGCTTTCTTGAACCAGGGCCATACAGAACTTCATTGCGAGAAAAAAATGGCAGAATTCTCCAAATATCAGCCCTGCCAATACTGTTCCATTAACTGAATGGAGAATAGTCTGAACACATCCTTCCAAAGGAAAAAAGCATCCTAGATGCAGATTGTATGGAATATGTTGATTTGATTCCCTCAATACTCTGTGGTATCCTTATCAGACTCTCTTCAACAAAAGAGGTGCGACGGAGTGTGCATACCCTGCACTGAAACAAGTGGGATTAAAACTCTGTGCGTGGAGGAAGTCCTACCCCTTAACCCAGAATGGGCATGCTCCAAATGCTGGAGCAGCAAAAAAGGCAGCAGAACAGCTCAGTCTAGACTGGACACTGAAGGAGAAGGACCTTTAGCTGGAGCTTCCAGACTCCACCAGACAGCAACCCAGACAGGAGGAGACAGAACCCCAGGAGACTGCTGCCACACAGCCCCCGAGCAATCCCAGGAAGAAGCAGCTGCAGGGGAAAAAGACGACCCAGCCACTTCATGGGATGCCATCCCACCAGTGCCAGCAGAAAGTGACCCAGGGAGGGTGCAGGAGCGACCTCTCCCACCTAGGTAAACTCAGTGTGTTTCAGCCGGATTCTCTGCCGAAGGAGTGGCAGACCGCTCTGCCAATCACAGGGCTCTAGGGCAGGACCTGGTGAAAAATGGTGGGCCTGGGTCCCCCTACTGGGGCAACTGACCCCCATCCCCACACTTACTGACTTGCGCTATCAAGCTGTGCTGCTCTGCGTTAAAGAGCCATACCCCAATTGACTTGAGCTACCAAGCCGTGACGCCCTGTGTTAAAGGACCATACTTTATTGATCTGGGCTACCGCGCCATGCTACCCTGACTCAGAGGGCCACCTCGCACTGTCTCTAACCAGTACAGCATACTACCCTGGACCAAGGGGCAGAGTTCATAGACTATGACAGAGACTGCCAGTGGTCCAACAGCTGATGAGGTGGCGTCCACGCTCTTGTGTAACCTCTCCCAAGAAATGGGGTGTGCATATGCCACGACAGGAGGCAATACCTGTATATTTACTGTGTATTCTAACCAACTGAAAACTATGTTTCAGAGTCTTAGTTGTTATAAATTAACAGAGCTCCACTGATTTCAAAAAACTATGCTGTTATTATATCAGCTGAAAATCTGGCCCTTTATTTTAACAAACCAATATTTTTTGCTTAGAAAGGACAAATTTACATCTCCTAGAATTCCAAGAATCTGCAGTTTGATTATCAGCCAATTTGTAAACATTTAAAGTTTCGAAAATCATTAATTACTGTTGTTAAAAGAACATACTGCTACAGGAAGTTTACATACAATGAAACTTTGGCAATAACTTAAAAGTCTTGGATGATAACCATTTTAAGGACAAATGCATCACACAAATATCTAGTCTTTCATCTCCTTTCTAAACTTCTTGTAAAAGCAAAGTCTATTGAGTTATTCTGGCTATTAATTACTAGTATAAAATTGTCACAGGCAGTACTGTTTTCTGTGGAATCTGCCATCAGCCCAGACAGACTGATGGCCACGGGCCTTTCTAAATTTGGTAAGTCTGGGGAGGTCTCCCCTTTTAGAAGACGTGGTCTCAGTTGAATCTGGAGTCCATGTCCAAAATAATGTCAAGTTAGATTGTCACGATATGTAACAGGGTATACGATGTATAACACCACAGGGGACTGGATGTTTGTATGACTAAGCCATTTCCTTTATAACCCAATATGAGGCAGTACAACTGCTTCTATTTCTGTATGTTTTTCCATGAGTGAAGCTCCCCCTAATACTATTCTATGCCTCTACCTGTCTTAATTCAAACTACTACTTAAGATTTCTTCTTTTCTGTTGGCCCAAAATGCGCCAATAGTAATTTAAAAAAATCCTACTTTACCATCTAAACGTGCACATGCTCAACTTGGGTAACTGTACATCACTTTACCATAACCCAAATCCTTTCTTACACCATCCCCTCTCTACAGTTATTACTCTCAGTCACAATCATTATGTCTAATATTAAATAATTAATAACGCATCTGTCCCATTTTTGTTCTACAGTGTCTAACATCAGTACTGCTTCTCACTGCCACAGAAATTAATAAAGCTGAGTACTCTTGAATAAACCACATTAGTTATGTACATATTCATATTTTGACTCTACTTACAATTTAGATTTTCTTTTCTATTGTTGCTGTCACTATTGTGACCTGCCGATAAACACACGCTCATATGCTTATTTCTGTAAATCCAGTATACTTCAACAAAAACAATCCAGAGTTTATTTGCTGACCTACCTCTGTGAAGGATCTCAGTTCTGAGGCGTATCCAAACATATTATTCAGTGGCACCTGAAATTCAATTTAAATTATGTTATACATGTTATTCCCGTACAAGCATGGAATTTTTCAATGTAATTTTGAATTAAAGAGCTGCCTCTACCAGGGAACAGGTGCCCCTTCCCTGGCCCCCACCGAGCCTAACCTGGACCTGCCCTGACTGGGAGACAGGTGCCCTGCCTGGTGCCCTCCCCGCTACCACTGACTATGCCTGCTGGAGCTGCTGCGGCCAGCTGTGGAGAGGTGCCTCTCACCTAGCCCCACGCTGCTGTGGTGAGAAAGGACTGGGGGTAGTTCTCACTTCCTGGGACAGGGACCCACCCCAGAATCCACACCTTCAGCCAAAGCCCTCATCCCACATCTCAATTCTCTGCCTGAGCCCTGTCCTGCATTTCAACCCATTGGCTTGACCCAGGTCACACACTGTCTGTGTGTGTAATGATTTTCATTTTGTGCTACATCATTTCGATATTGGCGCACATAAGTCATTCCACACATACACAGACATAAAAAAATTAGAGGGAACAGTGCTGCAGGTATGAACCACAATTTCTGAAACAGCACTGAATAGGTTTGTCTTTGGCTAAACTTACATTTAAATCATGTTCAGCAGTGATTCAACTACAGATGTTACTGACACCCACTGTCAGCAATGAATTATTTTTCCTCATGTACACAAAGCTATAGATGGAGACAGAGTGCTGCCATGGTGGTTTAAAAATTTTTTTTACGATGAAGGGATGAAAATTAATGACAAAAGAGATCGAATTGCGATAAGGTATTTTAACCTCCTACAACTGTGCCGAAATACATTTAACCTGATCTATAAGACAATTAAATGTAAAAAGGGACACAAATCAGCTTAAAAAATCATATTTGTCTAAAAATCTACAAATCTACTTGTAACACTACAGGTTTCTATAACTGTAAGAAGTTAGAGGAAAATCTATTTCTTCTACTTTGTAAGTAGTTTACTCTGTGCTTCCTCCAGGACTTTGTGTATATTAGGTTTCACTGCTTCCATTGTATAGTTAGCTGGTCAGACTCTCTCCCTTTGTAAACAGAGAAGAAAAAAAATGAATGAAAAAAGATTTCTGGATATATTATTTAAAGCAGGGGTGGGGAACCTCTGCCAATGCCAGCTGTAAGTGATACATCACGATTAGCTACTGGAGGGCCTCCAGACAGTTTGTTTGCTTGAGCGCCCGCAGGCAGCTTCTGTTGGCCGTGGTTCACTATTCCCATCCAATGGGAAAGTAATGGCCAAACTCACGCCCATTGTCTGAGAATGGCAAACCGTGGTCACTGGGCACCCCAGAGCTCCGTGCCGGAGGACTCTCAAGTTAACAAAATATCTGGCGGCCTGCCAGCAGCTAGCCCTGATGAACTGTGTGTGGCCTGTAGGACATAGGTTCCCCAACCCTGTTTTAAAGTGCTCTCTACTAGAAAACTTAATTATTAGTTTAAAAAAGTTGGCAACGTCCCTTTCAATCAATGAAGAACTTTTCACCTATACCTCTCAATGCACAAAGCAGGGGAAATATCGATATCCCTATTTTTCAGGTGGGATTGCTGGGCATAGAGAGTAACTGAAGATCATATAATGGCAGAGCAAATACCAGAACTCAGGTCTCCCAAGTGTCAGTCCAATGCTCTATCCACTGCACAAAACTCTTTTGCTAAAATAGTGAAGACTTAAGATAGTAAGTTTAATAGTATTGCTGTACAATTACACTATACAATGATATTTAACTTCTTCCACCAAGTCACACTTATCCCTCAGATACAATTTACTTGTCAGACTAATATGGTCAAATTTGTAACTAAGAAAAATCAGCCAAAGATTTAATAATAATGAAGGGAAACAAACAAGAAATTGCTTCTATTCATAACATGATTGCCTATATCATATAAGTAGCCCAATGTCTGAGACCCTGTAACACTGAAACGCTGGCTGTTCCCTCTGGGTGGCGCTGTTGCCTCGCACTGTGGCGCTTGGCTGACTTCTGCGCTGCTCAACCAGGCCGCCGTGTGGGAGCAAGCGGCGCAAGCAGCTGTTTGGGGTCCGCACTCCCCATGCAGCACCAGGGTGCTGCATGGGGAGCACGGGGCCCACACGGCCATTTGCGCCGCTTGCTCCCGCGTGGCAGCCCGGCTGAGCGACGCAGAAGTCAGCCTAGCACCACGCCGGGAGGCAACAGCGCCGCCCAGAGGGAGCAGCCAGGGGGTGAGGCCTGGACGAGTGTGCATCTCTGACGTCAGGAAAGGGCGCCGGATTCAAAAGGAGGAAAGCGGAGCAGAGGTGGCGGTGGAGAGGTGGAGAGGAGGTGGAGGACAGCGAGAGAGAGAGTGAGAGAGACGCAGCAGCAGGAGGAGAAGAGAAACACAGAGTGAGAGGTGGGAGGGGGAGAAGAGAAGGAGAGAGAGGCAGGAGGCGGACGAGAGCTGAGAGAGAGAGAGAGGGCGAGGCAGTAGGAGGAGAAGAGAGAGAGGCCATTTGCGCTGCTTGCTCCCGAGCGGCGGCCCAGCTAAGCGGCAACGTACACGCCCAGGGGGCGGGGCCTGGATGAGCATGCATCCCCGACGGAGACAGAGGAGAGTGGAGAGAGAGTGAGAGGCAGGAGGGGGAGAAGAGAAAGAGAGAGACGGAGAAAGAGGCAGAAGGCGGAGGAGAGCTGAGAGAGAGAGGGGGAGGCAGTAGGTGAAGGAGGAGGAGGAGGAGGAGGAGGAGAGAGAGAGAGACTGGAGGCTCAGGAGAGAAGACCGACGTGGAGGAGAGACCTGAAAATCCCATCTTATGACGGGCTAATTGGCTAGTATTAAAATAAAGTTCCTTAAAATGATCTTTATGTCTGTCATTGAAAGGGAAGAGGTTTAGACACACTGAACAGCACATACATCAGCATACAGAGTGAAATAGCCATCTACGCCATCTTGTCCTGTGATCACTCCATGACGACGATTAACTCCAGCAATCACAGCTCCTTGGAATTCAATTGGTGCTACAACTTCCACAGACATTATGGGCTCAAGTATGTACGAAGCTGCATTTTCCATAGCTAGATAAAAAGGAAGATAAAAAGCAGAATAGTGACATCCTTATGGTTTCCTCATCCATTCACATTACACATTCTTCAAAAATTATCCAAAGGTTGCTAAATTCTATTCAACCACTAGGCCACCAGACCTAATCCAAAGCCCACTTAAGTTAATGGAAGTTTTCCCGCTGACTTCAAAGTGCTTGGATAAGGCCAAAAGTGACAGAGTGTGTTCATTTCCCATTATAATCATTATGGCAGTAAAGGGTGAGAAAACAGATGCTGCAGCTGAGCTTGAAGATTTCCATGGCAGCTTTGAAATGCTGCATGTAGCTAAAAGTTAACTTGTGCATGGACCACCACTGGAACTAATGGAGAATCCTGGCTGCAATTACTTAATAGTCATGATATTCTGGCACACAACAATGTCAAGGGCTTTCGTGATTAATATTAAAGTATGTATCTTACATTATTGGAAGTCTTTATTTCCAGCCTCACTCAGTGGGTACTTGCACTCTCTAGTCTGGAAATGCCCAAACTTTTCCTCTCACAACCTACTCTTACCAGAAAGCGTCCATGTCCCCTTGGGCCAGGACAATGGCCAGGGGCACAGCCACAGCTGGAGGGGCGGAGCCATGCCAGAGGGATAAAGCACTGGAGGCCAGGGGTGATGCCTTAGCTAGAATCACCAGCTAAGCCACAGTCTGGAGCTGCAGCCAGGGGTAGGAGCCAAGGCCAGGAGTCGAGCTGGGGTTCACAACTGGGAATTAAGCATGGCTGGGGCAAGTACCTAGAAGTCACCTACTACAGGACAAACCCAACAAAAAGCAACAAAACATGCCACTGGCCATTACCTACAGCCCCCAGCTAAAATCTCTCCAAAACAGCATTAAGGAACTATAGTCTATCCTAGATGACAATCCCTTGCTCTCACAGACCTTAGCAGGCAGACCGTTCCTCGCTTACAGGCAGCCCCTCCAACATGAAACACATACTCACCACCAACCACACACTCCACAACATAAACACTAACCCAGGAACCAATCCCAGCAACAAATCTCATTGCCAACTCTGTCCACACATATACCCAATTAACACCAGAATAGGAACCAACCACATCAGCTATAATTTCAAAGGCTTGTTGTCCTGCACATCTATTAATATGATACATGTCATCATGTGCCAGCAATGTCCCTCTGCCATGTACATTTGACAAACAACAGAATAAATGAACACAAATCAAGCATCAAAAATGGTAACACACAAAATCCAGTGGGAGAACATTTTAACCTCCCTGGACAGGCTTGAAAGTTGCCATCCTCAAGCAAAAACCTTCAAAAATAGGCTGCAATATGAAACTACTGAACTGGAATTCATATGTAAATTTGACACCAACAGAATGGGTCTGAACAGGGACTGGGACTGGCTCGCTCGCTGCAATAAGTAATTTTCCACTTTAGGTATTCTCACTTTCTTATCCACATCCACCCTGATTAAATTAGCTCTTATGTAACACTCTCATCTCTATATCCCTACTATCTGTTTCTTTTTCTTTCCCTTCATGCATCTGATGAAGTGAGTTGCAACTCAAAAAAGCATAGGCCATAATAAAATTGTTAAGTCTTTAAGGTGCACCAGACTCCTTGTTGTTTTTACAATAGAGGAAGATGATTAGAAAATGCTGATGTTAGATTCAATGGTAACGAAGTGGGGTTTACCCACGAAAGCTCATGATTCTATATATTTTGATTAGTCTCTAAGGTGCCAAAGGACTACTTGATTTTAAAGTTACAGACTAACATGGCTACCCCATAAGAGGGTTTACCTCCTATGAACCATTAATTATGACTATTTTGCTGAATGGACATTTGAAGTGCAGAAAGAACCACTTCCTCAGGCTGTCTTCTCTTCTCAATAACCTGAATTTATTTTAGGCTCAGGGAAGTATCATCTCAGATACTGTTAGAAAAAAATTACTTCCCTGTTTCCTTGGGGAATTAACAACTCTTACAGAGGTATGACACATAGACCATGTTTCCTCACATTTACTTAGATGGGACTTCTATTTGCTGTTCAGCTGGATGCATTCAGAAAAGATCTGACAGCGTCATTTTGAAATTATTTAACAAGCATTTGAAATTATCAGTTTTAGTGATGGGCAAGAGACATGATCACAATTTGTACTTTAAGAAACAGAAAAATAAGTCCATCTTAAAATAGATCCGTGTACAGATGTTGTACTTGACTTTGAAATTAAATTTAATCAGTGACAAATGCTTGGAACTGAGCAATCAAGACAGGTTCCTATGACAAGTTTTATTATTTCTGCAGAGTTTAAAGGCTATGGAAAGTTTTCATCCCTTCTAACCCAAGTTCTATTTAGAATCAACAGCTTCTCAGTATGGTTGGAAGACCAGGTTCTAGAAGAAACCCTTTACTGATTTCTCAAAAGTTGCCAATTCCTTATCCTAGCTGGTATGTCATGTGCATTCATTAATTTGTAACATTTACACAGGGGAAATAAGGTTTACCATTAAAATATCAGAGTATATGTTCTTTCAAATATAACTGTACAATCTAATGTTGTTAGTGAAGAACATAAAACCATATGGAGATATTCAGGGAGTATGAATTAGGAAGTAAATACACAAACATTGGGCCATATTTTTATTTCAGTTTCATTAATGCAAATAAGATCAGAATCTAGCCCATTGTCTAGCTAGGAGCTTCTGAGTATTGTATTCTTCAATTTTGTGAATCATTCTGATAAAACTTAGCAATGCTATCATTAGATGGTAATAAAGCATTAATTTTATATCATTAAAAGAATCAGTATCTTCTGTAGCAGCTACCACCTATTCTGTATGCAACTCCAGGAGAGGCTGTTCAAACATCATTACCTTTACAGGGTGATTAGGGAAGGGGTAGTTCCCACTAAGATCTATGCAAAAAGGGTTCATTGTCTCCTTTCTACAAATTCAGGGGTGAAGTCACATTTCTCAGAAAGACTGTTTGGAATTTCTACAAATCTTATACATCCACTGCTCAACATAGGTTAAATTCAGCTGAGTGTCTCTGAATGGGAATTGCATATGAATAGAGGCAGGCAAGCAAGCAATGAGCATACAAATAAAATCAATAGCTTAATTTGGTTTTAACTAAGATCCCATCATGAACATACAGAACAGCCCATCTTCAAGCGGGTTGATACCTTGTTTGAGTGCCCCTTCGCCTGCTCGGATGAAAGAGTATTCATTAGAATCCACCATGTGATGTGCACCATCTTCTAGGACAAACCGGACTCCAGAAATCTTGTGACCTATTAGAGGACCCTTTTCACAAGCTTCACGGAATCCCTGTGGAGAAGTGTCTCCAAGTCAACAATTTTCACCCCAAAATACAGTTTTAAAAAGGATAATGTTAATGGCAGTGTGTAAGGAACAGTAAAATGCCTCGAAAGATTAGGCACCAATCTTTTTGCTAACAGAAAGCAAGCTTCACAGCAGGTATAATCCTAAACTAGCAATTCTAGTTCTATTACTTGACAAGAAGAAAAAACAAGATGCAAAAAACATAACATAGTAAAGAAAAGAATGTTTCTCCCTCAAGGAGAGCTTCTCAATTACATGGAAAACTGGAACTCTTAGGAATTGGGAAAACACTGTAAAACCACCACATACAGGCCTTGATCCTGCCCGAATTTGAATTCAACAGTAAAACTCTCATTGCCTTCAATGAGGCAGGACTGGTCTCCTCAGGGATGACAATGCAAGAGGAAGGTAAGAATTGTGAAACTGCTGTATCATAAATACAAAATATTAGAAAATACTTGTCACCTTTTCCACAGCAGGTACAAACTGCTTTGGGATGTTGGTTCCAATAGTTCTGTCTTCAAACTCCAACTGAGTGTAGTTCTCTGGATCCAGAGGCTGTAGAACCCCTATTACTTTACCATACTGACCTGCCCCACCAGACTGTCTCTTGTGAGTATAGTCAAACCTAAAAAGACAACACACTGTGTTATCTATCATAGAAGCTAATCTATAGTCATAATTCCAAAAGAACATATCCCTATACAGACAATTTGCCTTATCCTATTTTTTTATGCATAACCAAAATGACTATGAATTTCTATTAATCACTGAAACAGCCGCCAATTATATTCAAGGACTTACATGATGAATAGCATGATTCACTACACTAAAAGAATAAAAGGCAGGAGAGTACTTTATAGGTCATCTACAGTCCAAACACTCTCAAATAGTCTATACTAAAAACATAACATAGTCTACAGATGCTGTTATGGAATATTAGCAAGGAAATCAGAATTCTTGCAGCCTCAAATTCATTTTCTTTTGCTGTCTAGCCTCCTCTTTAAGTCAAGATCCTCAAATGTGAAATCACAATTTGTGGATGCAAAAACTGAAATGTCAAAACATGTCTAAAGTGTTCAGATAGGTAAAGAAAATCTTGACAGAAAGTCAGGGATCCAATTGTCATGCAAATGTCTCCTGTAACAGAGAATGAAGAAATATAGACAACACTTTTGCTAAAAAGAAATGCAGTTTTTTCATACAGCATTAGCTGCTTAAGCGTGGATGATCGAGACAGTCCCCTATACCAACAGGACAGACACACTGTTGGGTCTTTTAGGGGGCAGAATAAGCTCCAGAAGTGAATATGCCTAATCACATGTATTAACAAAGAATGCAACAGCAAAAACTGGATTTATAAAATATGGACAAAAACAGAAGCTGAGACACGGCTGATTACAGACCTGCCATTAGCACGGTTCATTTTAGGGGCAGTATTTGGAAAGGATTCCACGCACAACGTTCAACCTCCCGCATTAGATCGTCCCAGATACCGCCGCTCGTCATTCCTCCTCCGCAAAAGCGAAAGTAAAACACAGCTGCCCCGCTAGGTGCCGAACAGGTGTCCCGCAGTAGCCAGATGTGTACCCGCATCAGCCGCGCCACTGCGCACGGAGGCTCAGCCCACACTCCGCCGAGCCTGCTGCTTCCTGCTTCCGTGGGAGCGGCAGCTGAAGGGATCGTACGTTCCCCAACCCTTCCCGCTTGTGCTAGCGACTAAAGCGCCCTGCTCCATGGAAATCCCCCCGTCCCACTACCCAGCTACGAGAGCAGCCGCCGTAGCACGGAACTACATCAACTACCAGCATGGCGGCCCCAGTAAAGTCTTTATGTTGCAGAAGGTGACCAAAGCCAGCAGGGAGGTGAGTTTGTGCAGAGGGGAAATCATTGTCAAGAGCGACCCATGAACAAGAACGAACCCCAGCGGGGTTAGTCTGGCTCTGGAAAACTGGACGCAGCCCAGCGCATTCGGGGCACGTTCGGCGCAGAGTCGCAAGTTTCCGTGTTGGGTATGGTGTAAAGGAAATGATTGCTCCAGGGCCACTCCCTACTCCTCTCCTCCGTGCAAGGGCAGGGAGAGCTCCCGTTTCCTACCCTGGGAGAGTCTCATAGCAGCGACACTCTCATGTTCCCTGACAGAAGGGCAGCAGAAATTAAGAAGTAGTGTAATTCCACCCAGCCAAAACTTCGGCCCCGCTGTGCTACAGAAAGCCACAGTTTGCTTTAGTCTTGTGTCTCAGAACACTAAAATGTATCTTTACATAACATGGACTTAATCATCTAATGTTAAAATATTGTTCCCACACAGGACCAAGTTTTAACCCAGGAAGATTTAGGCTAGATTATGATTCTGTTATGGTGTAAAAAGAAGTGTCCAGACAGGTGAAACTAGTGTTACCCAGGCTCCTGATTTTATCAGGGATACTGCTATATTTGGGGTTGTGCCTAAAACTCCAGTTCCTGAAGTCATGCAGTTTTCTACATTCGTTTTTTAAAGAAGTAGCCCTCACAGTTACAAAGAAAAGCCTGGAACCAGAAGCCGCCACCACCACCACCACTACAAATAAAAATACCAGAGTCATCATTTAAAAGCTCATAGATTTAAGTAGGGCTTGACTCACGAAAATAGTGTCACGATTAAAAGTAAGTCATGTCAGTACTGAAAATAAGCCAAGCTCATGTCCAGTTTGGACCATGACAACAAAGACAAGCCTAAAGAATGGTTTCAAGTTCTCATTTCTGGACAAGTTTGAGATACCAGAGAGACTCAGCATTTAGTTTTCTAGCTCATAATTATGCTTTGACTTTCTTCAATATAACAGCCAGTTAAGAAAAAACTTCACAGTGTATTACTAAAACAATCCAAATCAAAACATGACTCCTACATAAGATGCCAAGCATCAAGCATTCTGAGTAAAATTTGTATCTTTGGGATTTAGTCAATACTACTCCACCTGATTGTAATGAGAAATGCTTGGATAATCTTCTGCACACATTTACAAAAAATTATCCACATTATGCTTTGAATAAAAAAAAAAATGTATCCAAGCTGTTACTTTGGTGTGAAAATACCAATAGGGTGGCGTGGGTATTTCCGATAATAAAAAGAATGACAAATTCTGCTTTTAAATAGCTCCCAGAATTTGTGATTAGGTCTTTGTGTTTTAAAATGAAGTGCTTAAAAAAAAAAAAAAAAACCCACACAACACCACACAGAAGATTTGAGCATGTCTCTACAGTTTCTGTAAAATATCAGAAACCAAACACAGTTTCACTTTAAAAGAGAAACAGAAGAGGCTCTGGACACATGCAGGCTTAAATTTTACAAAAAACTTACACATATGCTTGACTATTCCTGTGTGTAACTTTACTTATCTACGTGTGTGTCTTCAGGATCAATACCTAAAAGTCTATCCACTCAATGTATATGTGTGTGTAAGATGCCTACATTAGAACTTCGCTGTTTTCAATGACTATGGGTACTCTACACAGCAGGGCTAAAGCTGAAATAAGTTATGCAACTTGAACTACATCAACACTGCAGAGTTTTTGCGCAAAAATTCACGGAGCGTCCACACTACAAGCGCGTTTTTGTGCAAGTACAGTAGATCGTCTGAAGACAGGGCTTTTTGCGCAAAAGTTATTCCTCTTTCTACGAGGAATAAGCCTTTTTGCGCAAGAGCTCTTGCACAAAAAGGCACGTGTGGATGAACAACGGGTTTCTGTGAATGGCCATCAGAGCTTTCTTTCACAAGAGCGTTCATGGCAGTTTGGACGCTCTTTTGGGCAAAAGCACATGGCAGTGTGGATGCGCTCTTGTGTGATCTTGAGCTGATCCTGGGCTCCACTTGGCGCTGCTCCTTTGAAACGCCATGGGAAGCACGGGGCCAACAGGGTCTACCCCACTGGCCCCATGTTCCCCGCAGCACTTTCACCTTTGAAGTGTAGCACCTTTGAAGTGTAGCACCTAGGCTCCACATGGCACTGCCGCTTTGAAGTACCCCCTCTTCGTCCCCTCTGATAGAGGCAGCAAGGTGGGGGGAAGCAACTAGTTGACTAGTTGTTCACATCCCTAACCCCCATTTGATAAATAAGCTGAATTGTCTACTGGACCGTGCACCTGTCTGGGAGCCAGGAGTTCCCAAATTCTAATCCTGATTCTTACTTGATAATGGTGTTGTCTTGGAGAAATGACTTGGACACTGAAGCAATTCTCCACAAGAGTGTAGTGAGGATCACTCACTGTTTGTGCATTTTGAAACTGGACCACAATATAAATGCCAAGTATTAATAAATCTGTGTCACTAATTTAAGCTTTATCTTTATTGTTCTTACAGATAAGAGTTGGGGCAGATCTGCTCAAATATCCCATGCTCTAATATGTCTTAAGTGACCTTGCACCTACTAGTGGCACAAGTCTAAATAATAATTAGCTTGTGCTCATTTTCTTTTTTTGTAGTTCTGAAGTATAGAGACAAAGCTGTTTTTACATCTTCACTGTTCTTTCCTCTGACATCTTTTTATATCACATCAAAGCAGCAGAGAAAGCATAAATAACCTGGTGGTGGTAACTTTTTGCAAAGACTATTCTCCAGTTCAACACCTCCTATACTATATAGTCTATTGAGCTGAAGTACTTGGCTACAATGTGATTAAAAAAGGGTTTAGTCTTGCCTTGCAGCTATGAATCAACTATGTTCCAACCTAAGCAGCCATTTTGCTAGTGCCCAAGCAGGTAGCACAGTTCAGGAATACAGCTAAATCCACCTACAATGGTAGTATGAAACGTTAAATAGTTGGGAAAGGACTACTGTGTAGTAACTGTGACCCTAACACTGCAGCTTCTTCAGTACTGGTGGGACTTAAGGCTCTGTCTGTATCTGTATTACCACCTTTCCACCAACAACCTCATTTAACCATGCTTGGCTGGAAATATACTGTCATCATGGTTACTATCAGAACAGCCGGGGCTCTCTCAGCACAGAGCTGTCCTTGATTTGAGACTGTACAATGTTCCAGAACACAACAAACAGCTTAGTCTTGGAGCTAAGACTATAATATTATGTACTGTTTTCATTTTACAGCTCAAATACTCTTAAGACCACATAGAGTTCTTAATTCCTGGAGAGTGAAAGTCACCTGATGCACAGGGCCCAAACAACACTTATTATTTGTAATACTGTAGTACTTAAGAGCCATAAGAATGGGATTTACATGGCAGACTGGCCCCTGCATGTTCCTTCTGCACTGGGTGTATTTTACATGACTGGACTTTAAATAAACAGGACAATGAAAAACTAACCAGATATGACATGAGGAACATTAGTGCTATGTATTAAATGATTATCACTAGCTTTAAGTCTGGCCACATGTACTCAAGAGACAAATCAATAGTTGAATCTGTACCGTACAGAGTGGCAGTGTGTATTGTTCAGGTTATTCCTGTGAAATATGACAATCTCCATCTTGCACAGAAATGAGGATTAAAGATTGATCAGTTTAACTTAAAAATATATATATATATCCTCCCTTTAGGACATTCCTGGTGTTGGACATAAATACCACCTTAAATTTGCAATAGAAGATTTCCTTCACAAGGTCAGTTCTATTTTATTTACTTGGACTGTGGACTCTTTAGGGAAAGATCCATTTTTAAATTATGTGTAGACAGCACCTAGTATAATGGGTCCCTGCTTGCTCTCTGTTCAGTAAATAATCATTTGAAAGTGATCTGGTTGTAAAACTGGAGCACGATACAAATTTCAGAGCTCCCTTCATTACTAATCAGGCCATAGGACTAGATTTAACCAAAATAAGAAACAGCCAGTTTCTGCACCAACAAAGCCCTAAAAAATAACTTTTTGCTGTATACCACCATGCTATGGCACCATGCTGTATACCACCATGCTATGGCACTTTGTTCAAAGATGCAACTAGTATATTAAAAACAAAGATGTCTTAGTATCATCTACTGTGAGTCAGATGATGTCTTCAATTTGCAGACTTCATTTGAATACATTTCTATAGCTAAACAACAGAAGCAGAATACTGTCAAATTTATATCAAAATAATATAAAAGGGAAAACACCATCATTAAACATATAGCTTTGATATGTTCTATATAAACTACATAAATCTGTTCATATATTTAAAAGTAATTAACATTTTGACCCTGCTTATATCTTAATGAAATAGTCTGTATATCCTCACACATCAGACTTGCAGAGAAAATTGCCACTACTTAAAATAGTAAAACAGATACCTTGTGGGGTTTCTACATACTAACTGTATTTTATTTTATTAAAATTAATAAAATCCATTAACTATTTCGGTAACAGGACAATATCATTAACTGCACTGCTCAAATTCTTTATTATCTGGGCAACCAACACATTGCACCACAAGTCCATTTTACAGTGGAAGGAGAACTTGGGAAGAACACAGATGAAGCAGATAACAAATTTTACAATAGACTCAAGAGCCTTCAAGAACCATTGGTTGGACAAAATATTCCAGGTATGAAAAGTTCATCTCTCTCATCCAAACTTTAGTGTTAAGCCCAGCAGCAGCAAACAGTCATTAGTTCTGAATATGCAGAGTTTGACTCACCATTTTTTAAATTGCTTTTGCCCTGAATACTTACAAGGCTAGTTGCTTTGCTTTAAAAATATATGGTTCATCACTGTTGTCATTATTACAATAGCTATTAGAGGCCCCAACTTATATCAGGCCCTCATTGTGCAAATTCTGTATCTAAATATTGGAATAGACAATCCCTGCCCCGAATAATTTACCAACTAAATAGAAAAACCAAAGAACAGAAGGAGAAACAGATCTTTCCCAAGGCCACACAATTTGTCAGATTTTCACACATTTAATACCAATTTTTACTTTGTTTCTCAGACAATTATGGCAACATGTTACCAGAAATGGAGCCCATCAGCCATCTAGCCCATGTTGCCTGTGGTTATATAATATGGCAGAACTCAACTGAGAACACATTGTACAATTTGATTCAAATCAGAAATGTCAGGCAGGTGGTAAGTAATATACTAATCAATGCACTGGGATGATGATGATGATGATGATGATGATGATAATTTGGAATACATTCAGAGAAGCTGCTGTGTAAAACTATTCCATTGTTAAAACTATAGACTTCCAGAGGATAAGTAGAAACATATACATCTGTGAATCCCATTGAGATTTGGACAATATCAAGAATGGGTTCTTTGCCCACCATTTACAAAACTGCGTCAGGAATGTCTAAAGGGTACGAGCTAGCAGTCTGAAATATGTATGTGCTGACTGACCTATTCCTTATCCTCTCCACCTTAGTTCTACCGATATTTCCCAAAAGGATATGGATTTATATATCAATACCTTAAAAAATAATAATTCAGGACAAACATACCAGGACTGTTGCGCGCTCTAAGTATTTATGCCAGAGTCATCATGGTATTAGTACAAGGAGTTTCTGGAATTTAATATTTAGTGTCCCCGTTTCTAAATTCATACAATTGCATGTTTTATAGACCATGTTACTAGAGCACTCAATGTATGCAATTAGATATCACTCCCAAAGAGTGCATCAATAAAAGAGCAAACCTGCCCACCCCTAATTCCCACCACAAAACCCTTAGCTAGTAGGGAAGTTAACATGTACCTGTTTACCTGATTAACCGATAAGCCTAGGCTTATCAGTTAATCCTAATGGTTACATACACACATACCCCTTACTGCCTCTGTATGAGGGGCAGCAGTGAGGGAAGTGGCAGGTGGGAGTCAGCTTTCAAGCCAGTTCATATTAGCTAGTATGTCAAATGACATTCTCCCTGCGGAAAACTGCACTACTTTGCAGCACATATCAACCGACACCTGTAATTCCTACTCCTCATGAGAAAAGCATATCCCTAGGATTGAAATGTTTTTTCTGCTCTAGAAAACAATGCTCCAATTTGATAACTGGAGTGTTCTCCGAAATCTTCTCTTCATTAATTTAATTTTGCTCCATTTCTCATACAGTTCCTTGGTAACAACAATACTGCAAGTTTATAAGTTATAACTCTTGACATTTTATCTGTGGCTTAATCACTTCATTTGATTAGGATTTCTTATTATTTTTCTTCCTTTCATTTACATTCTCTGTAAGTCCAGTTTACAGTAGTCTTACATCCTCACAATTAAGGATGTTAAATTGCAGTTAATTGACTAGTCGAGTAGTTGATGGAATTTCCATAGACTACTCAACTAGTCAATAGGCACTTCCGGATTCCTCCTTTGAAATGTACAAGAGCTCCCACTGGGGAAAGCAAAACTCCGAGTACAGCCCCGGGCCAGCAGGAAGTCCTGCTGACTCCGGGCTGCACGCCTGTGCCTGCTTTGAAATGTACAAGAGTCCCCATGCTCGTGTGCATTTCAAAGCCATGGAGCTTGAAGTCAGCGCAGGGAGGGGGGGTCTCCATGCATGCTCTTTCACTTTTAAGTTAACTAGATGGTCTCAGGAGGAAGCAGAACCACAGACCAGGGATAGGAAGAAATAAGTGAACATTAAAACCCAGTGGTGCCCCAAATTTTCAGATATCCTATGCAGATGTATATTCTGCGTATGGGTAAGAACAGCCCAGGCCTCAGCAGAGCAGGCAAGAAGCACAGGTGGCGGTGAGCAGCACAAGTGCTGGCTGGAGCTATTCCAGAGGATCAGGGGGTGGCTATGCAGCCAGCAGCTGCAGAGAAGCAATATTTTGAATTGGAAACTGCTATTTCTTTCCAGCTGCCAGCTGCATAGCTCTCCCCCTGCTTCTCCAGAGTTTTCTGACCTGTGCTCATGCTTCTTGCTGCCTCTTGGTGACAGGGACTAGGTGCAGCTTGCAGCAGGGAGGTGGAAAGGAGAGTCAGTTGGGGGATGGGACTGGCCGCAGGAACCAGCAAAGAGCCTGCGAGGTGGGGGTTGGAGGCCAGGGGATGCCCAGCAGTTCCCTTTAGAACTTCCACCTACTTCCTCGTCGTCCTCTAAATTAAACCTGCCTTTACTCAAGCATCAGCATTCAAGCTTAAATAAACTATTTCTGCTATTTTTCATTATATTACAAAAGAACGCAGCCCACTGATAATTTGGGGATATCCTGCATAAGTTTTCTTAGGAAACCATAGATGGCGTTCAGGAATGTGGAAATCTATTGACTCCTTATTTCTATTATCTGCATACTGGGATGAAAATATGGGTTTTTTTTCTTTTGCAATTACAGTGAAACAAGAATAACTCTTAAAAGGACACATCAACTTAAAATTCAGACATATTAATCCTGGCAACTGACATGCAGAATAAGATCTGACATTCAAAACAATCTTACTGGAATATAGTTTAGGAATCATGCTGTTGCATGGTCCTTAGTTGTTAAGACTACACTTTCAAAACCCAGTCTTGGACATTCATCTAAGGTTGTGCGCACAAAAAACCCAGCATCAGAAACTCTCTTTGGGAACGAAAAAATTTTAGAAAAATGGAAGGAAAACATGGTCACAGAATGGGGAGCATCTGGTATTTGTATTACTCTTGGAACAGAATTGGTTCATTGGCCTTTCTCCCTCTGATGAGGGAGGAGTGGATTTTGAGCAGGAGTGGATTATGTGTGAACTGTGGATTTTAACCTATCTGCAACAAATACATTTTAGAACAGGGGAAAAGCTGACATCATATAACACTTACATTAGATTAAATTTCAGATCTGTGTTCTTTCATATTGAGCATTCTGCTGTCCACATCCATTTCGTGTAACACATTACCATGGTGAGTCTTCCTGCAGATCCTTGCGTGTCTCACCATATCCACATAATTTAGTTTACTAGTTATTTTCCTTGTTAGCACAACTTACAAAATTGATCTTAAAATCAGCAGGATTTGTACTCCTACCTCACAAAGGTGTTTTTGAAAAGTCACATTATATTCACTGTTATTGGGCACAAAAATGTATCTGCACAGGAGCAATAAAGAGACCAGGGACACACAGTCCCTTCTTTTAAGCAGAAGAGCCTTACTGAGCATATATGGAATGCCAAAACCAAAGTATTTCCTTCTTCCTTGAAAACCTGCAGAAATGCATGTGCTGTGGGGATTGGAGGCAGATGACAGGCCATAGGAGCTTCAATGAGAGTTCCCTCTCAGAGATCCCTTGAACTGGGAGGCTGCACTCCCTGCTTCTTCTAACCTCTTCACCCAAGGGAACAATGTATGCAAGAGGATATAATTTCTCTGACTTCCAACACCTTTCAGAGATAAGATCTGGCCTTAAAATTAGGGATGTGAAAGGTTAGCATCACTCCAGCCCTGCAGGGCCCGACATGGACAGGGGCTGCTCTGGCCAGGCTACAGCAGCCCTTGCCTGCAGTGGGGGGAGGGGAGGGGGAGGAGAGTGGGCCTCTCTAGCCTGCCCTCGCTCCTCATCCTTTTAATCATTTAACCAGTCAAACATCACATTTAGTCAGTTAACCACCACGTTTGGCCGGTTAAATTAAACAGGATTTTATGCCCTTATTTAAAACATTTACATAGTATGGACAGAGTGATTAACTGCCCCCAATTGACTGGAGAATGGCACATGCAAACATTTGCTACACTTGAAACAAGATGTTTCGTAATACATGAAGTAAAACAAGGGCTACGGCTACATTGCAGCCTTTCTCCACAAAAGCTTATGCAAATGAAGCATGGCGTGGAATATCGCCATGCTTCATTTGCATAATTAATTAGCAGCCGCTTTTGCGCAAGAGGCTATATTCCATGCCATGCTTCATTTGCATAAGCTTTACCAGAAGAAGGCTACAGTGTAGCCGTAGCCAAGATGTATAGCAACATTGTGGCATTTAATTTCAGAAAGGAAAACTACACAAAATGAGGAGGTTAGTTAAACAGAAATTAAAAGGTACAGTGACAAAAGAAAAAAAACCTTGCAAGCTGCATGGAAACTTTTCAGACACCATAAGAGAGGCCCAACTTAATTTATACCCCAAATTAAAAAACATAGTAAGAGAACAAAAAAAGAGCCACTGTGGCTTAACAACCAAGTAAAAGGAGAGATAAAAAGGCATTGTTTGAAAAGTGGAAGTTAAATTCTAGCGAAGAAAATAGAAAGGAAGACAAACTCTGTCAAATTATGTGTAAAAATATAATGAGAAAACCAAAAAGGAGTTTGAAGAACAGCTAGCCAAAAAAATTAAAAAGTAATAGCAAAATGTTTTAAGTCCATTAGAAGAAGGAAGCCTGCTAAAGAACCAGTTGGGCCCCTGGATGATCGAGATGCCAAAGAAGCACTCAAAGACAATAAAGTCATTGCGGACAAACTAAATACATTCTTTGCTTCAGTCTTCATGGCTGAGGATATTGGGGAGATCCCCAAACTTCAGCCATTATTTTTAGGTAACAAATCTGAGGAATTGTCCTCGATTGAGGTGTCATTAGAGGAGGTTTTGAAACAAATTAATAAACTTAATAGTAACAAGTCACCGAGACAAGATATCATTCACCCAAAAGTTCTGAAAACTCAAATGTGAAATTGCGGAAGTATTAACTGTGGTTTGCAACCTATCCTTTAAATCAGCTTCTGCACCTAATAACTGGAAGATAGCTAATGTGATGCCAATATTTTAAAAGGTCTCTAGAGGTGATTCTGGCAATTACAGACCAGCAAGTCTAATGTCAGTACTGGGCAAATTAGTTGACACTATAGTAAAGAATAGAATTGTCAGACACAGATGAACATAATTTGTTGGGGAAAAGTCAACATGGATTCTGTAAAGGGAAATCATGCCTTACTAATCTACTAGAGTTTTTTTAGGGATTCAACAAACATGTGGACAAGGGGGATCCAATATATGCAGTGTACTAAGATTTCCAGAAAGCCTTTGACAAGGTCTCTCACCAAAGGCTCTTAAGTAAAGTAAGTTGTCATGGGATAAAAGGGAAGGGCCTTCCATGGATTGATAACTGGTTAAAAGAAAGGAAACAAAGGGTAGGAATAAATGGTCAGTTTTCAGAATGGAGAGAAGTAACTAGTGGTGTCCCCAAAGGCCCTGTCCTGGGACCAATCCTATTCAACCTATTTATAAATGATATGGGGAAAGGGGTAAACAGTGAGGTGGCAAAATTTGCAGATATTACTAAACTGCTCAAGATAGTTAAGACCAAAGCAGACTATGAAGAGCTTAAAAAATCATCTCACAAAACTAAGTGATTCGGAAACAAAATGGCAAATGAAATTTAATGTTGGTAAATGTAAAGGAAGGCACACTGGAAAAAATAATCCCAACTATACATACAATATGATGGGGACTAATTTAGCAACAACTACTCAAGAGAGAGATCTTGGAGTCATTGTGAATAGGTCTCTGAAAACTTCCACTCAATGTGCAGTGGCAGTCAAAACAAACCATGGTACCTCGAATACTGCATACCGATGTGGTCACCTCATCTCAAAAAGATACATCGGCATTGAAAAGGTTAAGAAAAGGGCAACAAAAACAATTAGAGGTTTGGAACATGCACCATATGAAGAGAGATTAAAAAGACCGGGACTTTTCAGCTTAAAAAAGAGAAGACTAAGGCGGGGGGATATGATAGAGGTCTATAAAAACATGACTGGTGTGGAAAAAGTGAATAAGGAAAAATTTACTTGTTCCCATAAGAAGTAAGGGGCACCAAATTAATAGGTAGCAGGTTTAAAACAAACAAAAGGAAGTTTTTCTTCACAAAGCGCATGGTTGGCCTGTGGAACTCCTTGCCAGAGGAGGCTGTGAAGACCAGGACCTTAACAAGGTTCAAGAAAGAACTAGATCAATTCATGGAAGTTAGGTTCATCCATGGCTATTAGCCAGGATGGGTAGGAATGGTGTCCCTAGCCTCTGTCAGAGGCTAGGAATGGGTGATGGGAGAGGGATTACTTGAAGATTCCCTATTCTGTTCACTCCCTCTGGGGCATCTGAGATTGGCCACTGTCAGAAGACAGGATACTGGGATAGATGGACCTTTGGTCTGACCCAGTATGGCTGTTCTTATGTAATATTATTTAGTACCAAGAGAAAGGAAAACTAAATTCTATGGGATTCTATCCGGCATAGTGTTCTCACACCCTAGATAGTATTATGAGCGGCAATACCAATGGTTGGAGGACTAATTGATCCAACTGAATGCTGCCTCTAGCTTTCCAAAGATTTGCTTTCTCTAAAATATGGAATAGCTTCTGCTGTTTATCATTCCCAAGTAACTCTGGGTTTTTTTAAATTATTAGTTCCTCTACTCAGCTTCTTTGCCCAAATTATTCAGTCACAAAAATCTGAACACACGGACAAAGCAAAGCATCTCCATAGTAACATAAGTAAATGGAAAATGAGTCAACACCAAAAAGTTAAGTTGTTTTGGAAAATAAACTCAGTATTTCTCTTGAAACATAAGATTACGTTAGTCATATCTGACACTGTAAACAAAGCTGTTTGAGCAATCAGTGTGGAGTTAAACTTTGTGTTCAGCCTCTCAGATGCTATTCTGTGGTTAAATGAATACAGTATACTAGGGATGTTAAGGACGAGTTGACTATCCGATAAGCAAATGCTTATCAGACAGTCGACTAGTCGCTTCCCCGGCCCCTTGCTGCCTCTATCAAAGGCAACAAGGGGGAGAAAAGGGGCGTACTTCAAAGTGGCAACACCATGTGAAGCCTGTGCACCACTGCCACTTTGAAACGCTGCCGTGGCATTTCAAAGGGGCAGTGCAACTTGGAGCCTGGGATCAGCTGGGGACTGACCCCAGGCTCCATGCGGTGCTGCCACTTTGAAATGCTGTGGGGAGCCCAGTGTCAGGCATTTCAAAGGGGCAGCACCATTTGGAGCCCGGGCTCTGTGCGGCACTGCTGCCACTTTGAAATGCCGCAGCAGTGTTTCAAAGAGGCAGTGCCACCCTACTGACTAATCAAATAGTCGATGCAAAAAGGCACTGACTATTTGATTAGTCAATTACACAATACGTAACATCCTTAGGGCATACAGCAAAACTAAGTTTTATCTGTTTTATTCATTACTCTTATAATATTTTGAATATTGTATTGCTGCCAATTATAACCAAATTACTGTTTTTATTAATGAAAAATAACTTGAATCTCAGTCCTTATTGTCTTTTGTCTTTTATGTTGGTTCCAGAAAAGAAACGATGATTACTTAGAATTTGACTACACCATCCTACTTCATGATATTGTGTCCCAGGTAAAAGTTTTATAGTAAAGCAAAAGGGGAAATTAGATTCCCACCTGTCATGATTATGAGGGTTAGCCCGCAGCCTGGGAACTAAGGGGTTAACTACACCTAGCAAGGTGGAGTGGCCAATAGGAATGTAGGTAGGAATTTCAAACTGGGACAAAGGAATTTTTGTTTTTTCCCTCTTTTGTTCTGGGCAGTTCTCGACAGCTATTGAAGGGGACAGACACTATGTCTTCCTCCAAGAAAAGACTCTTTCTTCACTTTCTGTAAGTAGGTAAAGTTTAGATAAATCCGTTAGGTTTCATTGTTTTATGGTTTGGGTATGGGATCTGCTGTCTGTGCACTTTTTAAAAGATGTTTTGGCTTTTCTTTGTAATTAAGTTCTAGGCCCATGGAGTTTCTCCATGAGTATATTATTTATTACTTTTCCATCTAGTTATTATGCTTGCAACAGGAATATTGTGGTGATAATAAAAGTTCTCTCTTTTCTTTTTATTAACCTGGTATTGGTTAATGGTGGTGTCCTGCTTTTTACTTTAGGGGTGAGATTTTCCCAAATGGTCTCTCCCCTGGTTTCTTTATTAATTTGGGTGGTGGCAGCGGAAGTTTTATTCCCAAAATCTAGGTTTTTAAGATTTTGGGGGGGAAGTTTTATACCAAAGCCTGGTAGATAAGGTTTTGGGGTAATTGCTGGCCCCCACTTCTGCATTTATTGTGCCAGAGTGGTGAAGGAGCCACGACACCACCTATGATTTGTCTTTCTAGAACCCTACAAGTAAGACTGACAGTGACATGTTCCCTCTTTGCCCTAATGCTTTGACCAGTAGATTAGCTGCATGACAGGTGAGACCATCCCTTCCTCCTGGCATTCTCCAGAGTTCTCTGCCTCTCTGTATGCAGGCAGCAAACCAAGCGTCTGAGTTTATGGCAGGGCATCAGGGATCTTAAATTCTTTAGTTATAATTCTGACTACAAAAACTGCAGTGGAAAAGGGTGACATCCTGGGTCTTACCAGTGATGTGAAGGAGGTTCTTCGGAGCTGCTCTGAGACCTCTTCATCAAGGGGAAATTATTGCTGGGTGAACCTGTTCCCCTTTCTGTCCATAGGTAAAGGAGACAAAAATAGGTGCTAAAAACACCCTGTTCTACTTAACCGCACTCCAGTGGGAGTCGTAAGGTCCAAAATGCTCATGTATTGGAGCAAGTTTGACACAGAAGATGGCCAGAGATGGGGGATGGGCTGTGTCTTCCATAGTCAGGAGCAAGAAAGCAGTGTACGCAACCATCATGATGGCAAGGTCCACAGTGAACTGTTGGATCAGGCCATGGAGCTCCCCTCCACACTGAGCACTGCATTTTCAGCAGCACCCTAGGTTCCCAAAATGACATCATCATACTACACTGTACTATGTGCCAGGTATATCTTTTTTACGGAGAAAATAATTTGCATTTGATGTAGGGAAAAAATTTTAGACTCAAAGCTTTATATCAGGCGTTGGCAACCTTTTCTAACCAAAGAGCCAAACTACATTAAAATTCAGAACAAGTGATCGATAAAGAGCCAGTATTAAGAATGCCCATTTGCATGACTGAAAATATACAATGTAATATTACTGATAATTGACATGATGATTAATAATAGCACAAAGGACTTTATTTAATGGGATTTCTGCTGCTGGGCATGCAGTTTGTGGATGTGGGGGTGCAGGAGACATGGCAGGGTGATAGGGGTGGGAAACAGAGTATGTGGAGGGGCGCTGGGGCCAGATCACCTTACCTGGCCAGGGCTGGGCTGCTGCACCCAGGCAGCAATGGCTGGACAAGAGGCTGGGCCAGGATTGCCATAGCCAGATTATAGCCTTCCCTCATACCCATGCTGCAGCAGGAGGAAGTCCGCCACCAGACACTGCTGTGGCCAGATGGGGGCTGGAGCGCACAGCCTGCCCCAGGATCAGTGCCAGGGACAGCACGCTGTGGCCAGATGTCAGATACAAAAGGTTTCAATATTGTCTTTATTTATGGAAGGAGTGGAGAACCTTTTTTTAAGTCAGGGGCTCGAGAATGCAGAGGAGTTATCAGGAAGGCGAAAGCGCAATTGGAATTGCAGCTAGCCAGGGATGTGAAGGATAACAAGAAAGGTTTCTACAGGCATGTTAGCAATAAGAGGGTGATCAGAGAGGGTGTGGGGCCCTTACTGGATGAGGGAGGTAACCTAGTGACAGATGATGTGGGAAAAGCTGAAGTATTCAATGCTTTCTTTGCCTCTGTCTTCACGGACAAGGTCAGCTACCAGACAAATGCACTAAGCAACGCAGTATGGGAAGGAGGTGGACAGCCCTTGGTGAGGAAAGAACAAGTTAGGAACTATTTAGAAAAGCTAGACATACACAAATCCATGGGCCCAAATTTAATGCATCCGAGGGTACTGAGGTAGTTGGCAAATCTCATTGCGGAGCTTTTGGCCATTATCTTTGAAAACTCGTGGAGATCGGGAGAGATCCCGGATGATTGGAAAAAGGCAAATGTAGTGCCCATCTTTAAAAAAGGGAAGAAGGACAATCCAGGGAACTACAGACCAGTCAGCCTTACCTCAGTCCCTGGAAAAATCATGGAGGGGATCCTCAAGGAATCCATTTTGAAGCACTTGGAAGAGGGGAAAGTGATCAGGAATAGTCCACACAGATTCACGAAGGGAAAGTCATGCCTGACCAATCTGATTAGCTTCTATGATGAGGTAACTGGCTCTGTGGATATGGGAAAGTCAGTAGATGTGATATACCTTGTCGTTAGCAAAGCTTTTGATACAGTCTCCCACAATATTCTTGCCAGCAAGTTAAGGGAATATGGATTGGATAAATGGACTGTAAGATGGACAGAAAGCTGGCTAGACTGTCAGGCCCAACGGGTAGTGATCAACGGCTCGATGTCAGGTTGGCGGTCGGTTTCTAGTGGAGTGCCCCAAGGATCTGTTCTAGGACCGGTTTTGTTCACCATTTTTATTAATGACCTGGGTGAGAGGATGGATTGCACCCTCAGCAAGTTCGCAGATGACATTAAGCTGGGGGAAGAGGTAGATACGCTGGAAGGCAGGGATAGGGTCCAGAGTGACCTGGACAGATTAGAGGATTGGGCCAAAGAAATCTGATGAGGTTCAACAAGGACAAGTGCAGAGTCCTGCACTTGGGACGGAAGAATCCCAAGCATTGTTACAGGCTGGGGACTGAATGGCTAAGTAGCAGTTCTGCAGAAAAGGACTTGGGGATTTCAGTGGATGAGAAGCTGGATATGAGTCAATAGTGTGCCCTTGTAGCCAAAAAGGCTAATGGCATATTAGGTTGCATTAGGAGAAGCACTGCCAGCAGACCCAGAGAAGTGATTATTCCCCTTTATTCGGCTCTGGCGAGGCCACATCTGGAGTACTATGCCCACTTCTGGGCCCCCCACTATAGAAAGGATGTGGACACATTGGAGAGAATCCAGCGGAGGGTGACCAAAATGATAAGGGGGCTGGAGTGCATGACCTATGAGGAGAGACTGAGGGATTTGGGTTTGTTTAGTCTGCAGAAGAGAAGTGAGGGGGGATTTGATAATAGCCTTCAACTTCCTGAAGTGAGGTTCCAAAGAGGATGGAGAAAGGCTGTTCACAGTAGTGACGGATGGCAAAACGAGGAGCAATGGTGTCAAGTTACAGTGGGAGAGCTCTAGGTTGGATATTAGGAAAAACTATTTCACTAGGAGGGTGGTGAAGCACTGGAATGGGTTACCTAGGGAGATGGTGGAATTTCCATCCCTAGAGGTTTTTAAGTCTCGGCTTGACAAAGCCCTGGCTGGGTTGATTTAGTTGGGATTGGTCCTGCCTTGGGCAGGGGGCTGGACTTGATGACCTCCTGAGGTCTCTTCCAGCTCTATGATTCTATGACCCACCAAAAAAATCAGTCGGGGACCACACAAGTGAGAGACCAACCCCGCCCCCCCCACACACACCCCTCCAAAAACCCTCAAGTGAACCACGTAGTGCACCATGGGGGTAGGGTGTTTGGTCAAGGAGACAAGTATCAGAGGGGTAGCCGTGTTAGTCTGGATCTGCAAAAGCGACAAGGAGTCCTGTAGCACCTTATAGACTAACAGATGTATTGGAGCATAAGCTTTCGTGGGCAAAGACCATGAAGTGGGTCTTTGCCCACGAAAGCTTATGCTCCAATACATCTGTTAGTCTATAAGGTGCTGCAGGACTCCTTGTCGCTTGGTCAAGGAGAAGGGCCAGGAGCAAGCTGGGGGTAGGAGGAGGAAGTGTGGAGTCTGGGCATGAAGGGAAGAGGGAGCACTTACTTGCATTCGCGCCCCATTCCGTTCGCAGCACCGCATTCCAGGCATGGCCTCCCGCTGCCCTCACTGACCAGAGTCTGGCCAATGGGAGCAGTGGGGAAAGTCTCCAGGAAGCACATCTGTGCACTGCTGTTCCCCAAGCTGGGTGAGAGGGGAGGGAACCAGCAGCATGTGGAGCCACTTCTGGCTCTGCTTCTTCTCCGCAAGCTGGATCTGATGGCAAGGCTCATGGCTCTCTCACCCACCCTGCCCAGCCACGGAAGCCAGCACTAGTGCTCCAATTTTGTGGGGGGCTGCGAGGATGGAGCGCCAGCACAGGTCCCCTGCTGCGGGGGGAAGGAAAGAGGAGAGGGACTGAGCTCGAGCTGCAAAAGAGCCATATTTGGCTCAGGAGCCATAGGCTGCTGACCCCTGCTTTAGATACTGTAATTCAGTGTAAAATCGTCCACAAACATCAAGAGATTCCTCACCCATTCCAAATACCACCATTTAGACACCCAATGTATCTTCCATAAGAGTTGAGTTTCATCAACACCACATACCATACCTTAGCCATCTGCGGGAAGGGACAGTCCTGAAAGGAATTAGTTCACTAACTGCAGTACAAAGCACAGTTTTTGTTTCTTTTATAATTCTGCACTTGTTTTTGTTTCGTGAACAGCAATTGGGTATTCTAGTTCAATATTGTTCTAAGAAAATTTCCAGTTTTCTCCAGTACATTATGCATCTTTTTTATCCACAGGAAATTATTCCTTGGCAAATGCAAGTTCTTTGGCATCCACAGCATGGAGTTAAAGTAATAAAGAACAGCTGTCAGCCAAAACATGCAGAGCAGAACTAGCAGCATATTCAATACGGCAATAATAGAAGCTATGGTGATGGGGAAGTCATGTAAGCAGACAGATAAAGAGATGAACAATATCCTCACTCAGTGAAACCCTCTTCCTTCCATGTGTATTTTACTTGATGTCCAAACAAATCAAAAGGAATATTATGTATTTCTTCTCTATAACGTAAATGGTGTAATGAAGATATAATAAAATGTCAAAGTGCTAGGCTAATTTGGTGTATTATGCTGGATAAGGAGAATACTTACAGTACAGGTGCTGTTATGCTCTCTCTAAAGGCAACTTTAGGCTTTCCCATGGTACAAGGACAAGAGTATTCTCTTTCCAATCGCTGCAGAAAGAGAAGAAAATATCCAGGACTGTTCCTATACAGTGACAATGCCTTTGATCACAGTAAATGTTTAGGAGTAAACATTTCTAAACTGGAAGTGTTCCAAAATACAGGTAACAGCAACATTCTTATTCAGATTTGAGCAGTCCAAGATTTTCCATGTTCTCTAAAACAGTGTTTCTCAACCAGTGGTACGATACCCTAGGGATACTTGAGAGAAGTCTGGGGGGTATGTCAACACAACTGAAATTTGGAGAAAACTGCATTTTTGTTTTAAGTTTTACAGCGCTTTATTATTTTTGTACTTTTTACACCCAAAAATTTCATCAGCCACCCGGCTACGATTAAATTGTTTAAACAAATGTGTTGCAATAGTAGAAAAAACACCTGTGTATCTGAACACTGTAGGAACTGAGGATACTTATAATTTTTTTTTTAAAGGGGGTACTTTATAAAAAAAGGTTGAGAAACACTGCTCTAAAATGCCAGCTCCATTTAGTATAATAAAAATTGTTAAAGGAACACTGTCCTCTTGAAATACCATAAATTTTAAAGTCAAAACTAGTTTTAAGGGACTATCCCCATGTAGACTCCAGATCTCCCAGTCAATTTATTTCACAACCCATTTTCCTTTATAATTTTTAGAGCTTTTTCTCCTCCCTATTGCTAAACAGGGGAAACCAACTACAGTGACATATATGAAAAAAAAAAAAAAAAAAGGCTTTTAAATGTACAATATAAGCAAATAGAAGAAAAGGCTCTTCTGAAATTATAATAAAATAATCATCATCTTAGGTAGTGTTTGTATGAATTTCAGACCAGTCTGATTTTTAAGATAAAGTTTTCAACTAACACTATTAATGCCCAGGAAAGATAAAGAAACATATAAAAATCTGTATCTGGACATGTGTTAAACCACCACCTTAAGTAGCCAATGGTTTGTTACATTAATATTTTAGTGCTTTTTATTCTGAAGATACAAAAATCCTTTATGAACTACAGCAGCGTTTCCGGGGGGTCAGAGCTGGGGTACACCACTCTTGCCGAGGCTGTTGGGAGAGGCATGTCCTGCCCTGCTGTTCAGCCAACCAGCGCTGGGCAGGGGAAGGTGTCTCCTCTCAGTCATGGAAGAGCGCTTCCCTGCGCAGCGGGAAGGCTGTGGCAGGAGGGGAGGTCTAGGCGGTGTATCCTAGCCCCCAGAGCAGTGGCCTTACAGGTAGCAGTGCAGGGCTAGGTGAAGGGGATGGGGTAGGCACCAGGGGCTTGTGCTGGGGGGCTCTGGAGGCTGAGATAGTAGTGGGGGAGCCTATGGGGGTAGGGATGGCACTGGAGTGGGGGCTCTGGTGATGGGGCAAATATTGCAGGTTGGCACTGGGGAAGGCTCAGGAGGGGATTGGGTACAGTGGCGCTCTGGAAGCAGGAGGCTGATACTGGGGGGCCTGGTGGTGGTGGTCTTTAAGGGGCAGGGGGTTGGCACTGAGGTGTTTGGGATGGTGGACTGAAACTGGGGGCCTCTGAGGGTGGGATGCTGGCACTGGGGTTGGATGCAGAGAACTGAGGTCAGTAGTTGGCGCTGGGGGGTAGTGGAGGGGTGGGAGGCTCTAGGGGTTAGGGCTGGCACTGGGGGCTCTGGGGACTGGGCTTCTGGCAGACAGGTAAGGTTTTAGTTGCATATGTATAATTTGCATAACGCATATTGAAATATGCAAATAAACTGTTACCAGTCCTCCAAAAGTTTGTGAATGGGGTTGCCAGTCCCCGGTATCAAAACGATTGGGAACAACTGAACTACAGCCTCAATCCTGCATTGGATCTACGCAAGTGGAATCGTGCACTTCTGCAGAGCCCTGGTAGTACAGCTTGTCAGGAAATTTTTGATTAAATGCTTTTTCACCGGAAAATGTTGATTCATCCAAATGGATTCTTTCGCGAGAAGGGGGTCAGTTTCTCAAATCCTGGGTGGGTGTGATTGGGACTCTCACCCAGGGCATGGAAGATCTCTGTTCAAATCCCTACTCTGCCTAATTCACACCCTGAACTTGGACTTATATCCAAGACATCCCAGTTGACTGCCCCAACTGCCAAGTTGTTGGCTGCTGACTTTCTGTAGGAGGATGACATGTCAAAAGATCTGTGTCATCCTAATGTGTAATGGGAAATATTTGAAATCTCAAAACAGCTTTCCATCCAAACCCATTAGCACCACAGAAGCATAGTGATTTACAACTGCATAATCATGGCCTATCATCTGTCTTGTGATCACTTAGCTCACCTACACAATAGAGTGTGGTAGATTTTTTAAAAAGTGCACAGCAGCACTACACAATATCCTAGGGCAGAAAATAAAAAACAAATATTTTCCCCAGCCAAGACTCAGTTGGCATGGTTCTCAGATTCAGCTTTAATAATCACCTGAGAATAAATTTCCAAGTGCAGTTCTCCCATTCCAGAAACGATTGTCTCTCTGCTCTCATTGTCAAAGTGGACTCTAAAGGTAGGATCTTCTCTAGTAAACCGGTTCAGGCCTTTTGAAAATTTATCTAAGTCATTCTAAAAAAAAAAAATTACACACATGCAAAATAAATTAATGACTTTATTCAACATTCTGTAAATAGCAGATGATAGAAAGGCCTGAAAAGTTCATCCTAACCAGCTAGCATCATTCCCTCTGAATCAGAGGTACATGGATTTGCCATCCCAAAATTCATAATAAGGTTCGCTCCCCAAATTCTTGCATTGTTTTCTGCATATGCAACACCAGAAACCAAAAACGCTCCTTAAGTAGGAAAAGAGATCATGATTAGGTCAGGGGTAGCTAATCCTAAAGTGACCGTATTCCCTATGTTGAATACAGGACATCTGGTAAAATTACTCATATTCAAGTGAGTTCAAGGGCAATCAATCAGAACTATACAGTACAAACTTCAAATTAACATCAAGTTGACCGAGCCCCTTGTAGTAAAATGAAGGCTTAAAATATAACCCCATGTAGCACAGGCCTGGTTTGAGGCCTAGCTAACAATGGACAAAACAAGGCTAACATAAAGCAAAGCTAAGCTGTGAGCAAGAGGCAGGCCCCTGCTCACAGCACTTGGCACCAACAGGGCTGAGTGCACAAAACACAATGGCTATGTCTACACTGGCATGAATTTCCGGAAATGCTTAAAACGGAACAGTTTTCCGTTATAAGTATTTCTGGAAAAAAGAGCGTCTACATTGGCAGGATGCTTTTCGGAAAAGCCCTTTTGGGAAAAGCATCCGTGGCCAATGTAGACGCTTTCTGGAAAAAGCCCGATCGCCATTTTTAATTGGGGCTTTTTTATGAAAAGACTACTGTGCTGTCTACACTGGCCCTTTTCGGAACAGTTTTCGGAAAAAGGACTTTGCTTGGCGGGAGCAGCATAGTTTTCGGAAAAGCAGCTGATTTCTTACAGTAGATCGTGCTTTTCTGGAAATTCAAGGGGCCAGTGTAGACAGCTCGCAGCTTATTCCGGAAAAGCGGCTGATTTTCCGGAATAAGTGGCCCAGTGTAGACACAGCCTAATTGGTAATAGGCCCAGGTGTAGAACATTAAATAGTATTGGTCATAAGTTCAAAGTAGGGTTGCTAGGTGTTCAGTTTTGAACCAAACAGTCCAGTATTTGAGCTTTCTGTTCAGGAAACAAATTGAGAAAATATAAATGAGAAAATATAAATATCCAGTATTTTCTAAATAAGATGTAATGTAGATTGTGATGTAATGTCAAGTGTGTCCGGTATTTTTGTTGAAACCATCTGGCAACCCTAGTTTGAAAGCACATGGTACCAGCAGCTCATTAAAAAAGGCCTTGGTACAAACTACCCACAGATACAGACGTAGGTTCGGGAAGGGGTCTAAAATAACAACATGAAGGACAGAGATGATCTAATCAGACCACAAGGTACAGGGTGATTGATATCTAAGCAGCATCAGAGGATGGTAACCTGACAACCTCAGAGGGTGGCAACCTGACACACATCAGCAGTAATGTATAAATTGTTTGTACCTGTGTCTTGGAGGGACAGTCTTTAGATGACTTAGGGGGCAGTGGAAATTTCCCACTGATTGAGTCATTCCATTGTTATGAATTACATACGTGTAGTGGTTCAGTAGAGTCTACTGATAACTATTACTGTATTTTGCTTAACAATAAACCTGGCCGGGCACCTTAGATCCTCATCTGATTTGTGGTCTTTGGGAGCGCTCTTGAGATCTGCTGTGGAGACTAAGTGCACCAGTCAACACAGCACACATCGTTGAGTACACATGCAAGCACCCTTCTGATTATCATCAACTAAGCCAGAGACCTATGAGGACACCTCACCAGTAAATCCTGACTTACCACACCCCTGTTAAAAAGAAATACTGCAGAGCTGGAGTCTTTTTATTTACCTTTTATCTTTTTATTTACCTCGAAGAAGTGAGGTGCAGTGGGCTGGAAGAGCGGCACAGCGGAGTGGAGCAACCTGCTGGGCCGCTCCGCTCCTCGCCACCATGGTGAATGCAGGAGGAGGGAAGCAACCCCTTCTGCCACCCAGTCCCCACTAATTCCAGTGGCAGGGTAGAGGATAGCAGAAGCAGGGCAGGCAGGTTCCAGGCCCTGCACCTGGGGTACTGGGGGGGGTGGGGAGGATTGCCCCAGGCTCCATGCCCCTCAAGAGACAGCCCTGGGAAGGGGTTAGGCCCTAAGGATTCATTGAGCACCAGGGCCCAGGGACTTTAGCAAACCTAACCAAAGAGGAGGCTCAGCAGTAAGGATGTTACGTATTGACTAAACGACTAATCGTGTAGTGGATACAATTTCTACTGAGTACACAATTAGTCAAGGAAGGGCCACTGCAGCTCTGCAGTTTAAATGTAGTAGGAGCCAGGCATGCAGGCAGCCCGGCTCCTACTACATTTAAACTGCACAGCTGCATGGCAGTAGGTCCAAGACCCGACACGAGCTGGGACTACTGCAATCCCGGTTTGTGCTGGGTCCTGCACTGCGCCTCTGCCTTTTAAATGTAGTAAGAGTCGGATGGCTCTTACTACATTTGAAAGGCAGCGCCGAAGTGCCTCTGCTTCACCTGCCCCACTCCCGAACCACGGAGACGGTGCTGAAGGGAACCAGCTTTTAAGGGAACTGGATCTAGGGTGGGGACAACATGTGAAGAGAAGGCTAAGCATCCCTGCCTGGGCACCTGCCTGATGGGAGCACAAACCGCCTGGAAATAGCTTCCTCCCCACCACTCCAGAACTTAGCTGAGGGACAGAGATGCTTCCCTATGCCATGTAAGTCTTTGGCACATGCAGGGCATGGCTCCTCCAGGGGTTCTTGAGCTTTCCCTGGATGCCAGCCCAGCCAGAGGCAGTAGAAGGAAAGAACCTGCCAACCAGGCCGTTGGTAAGCTTTGGCAGGGGACCTCTCAGGGAAGAAATCAGAAGGGAACACCATCTACTGGAAGGCATGGGATGCACAGTCCTAGGGATGGGGGTTCCACAACCACCACCCGCAAAAGAAGATGGGTGGTGGTAGTCGGGGACTCCCTCCTAAGAGGGACTGAGTCATCCATCTGCCGTCCAGACCTGCAATCTCGAGAAGTGTGCTGCTTACTGGGAGCTTGCATTCAGGATGTGACCGAGAGTCTTCCCGAAAGTGATTAAACCTTTGGATCGCTATCCCTTCCTGCTTCTCCATGTAGGAACTAACGATACAGCCAAGAATGACCTTGAGCGGGTCACAGCAGATTATGTAGCGCTGGGAAGAAGGACAAAGGAATTTCAAGCGCAAGTGGTGTTCTCGTCCATCCTTCCGGTTGAAGGAAAAGGTCCGGGTAGGGATCGGTGAATTGAGGAAGTAAATGTGTGGTTGCACAGGTGGTGTCGGAGAGAGGGCTTTGATTTCTTCAACCATGGGACTCTGTTCCGGGCACAAGGATTGTTAGGAAGAGATGGGATCCACCTAATCAAGAGAGGAAAGAGCATCTTTGCAAGCAGGCTTGCAAACCTGGTGAGGAGGGCTTTAAACTAAGTTCGTTGGGGGATGGTGACCAAAGCCCTGAGGTAAGTGAGGAAGTCGGATACTGGGAAGAATCACAAGGAGGAACAAGCAACAAAGGAGGACCCCTGATTCGGATGGAGAAGGCAGGGCAATCAACAGGTTATCTAAGGTGTTTGTACACCAATGCGAGAAGCCTGGGAAACAAACAGGAAGAATTAGAAGCCCTGGCCCAGTTAAAGAACTATGATTTGATTGGAATAACGGAAACTTGGTAGGATGACTCGCATGACTGGAGCACTGTCATGGAAGGGTATAAACTGTTCAGGAAGAACAGGCAGGGGAGAAAAGGAGGAGGAGTTGCATTGTATGTAAGAGAGCAGTATGATTGCTTGGAGCTCCAGTACTTAGAGGGAGAAAAGAGTGTTGAGAGTCTATGTGTTAAATTTAGAGGTGGAAGCAACAGGGATGATGTTGTGGTTGGTGTCTGCTATAGACCGCCAGATCAGGTGGATGAGGTAGACAAAGCTTTCTTTGGACAACTGAGAGAAGCTTCCAGATCGCAGGCCCTGGTTCTCATGGGTGACTTTAATCACCCTGACATCTGTTAGGAGATGAATAGAGCAGTACACAGACAATCCAGGAAGTTTTTGGAGAATGTTGGGGATAACTTCTTGGTGCAAGTGCTGAAGGAACCGACCAGGGGCCATGCGCAGCTTGACCTGCTGCTCACAAACAGGGAGGAACTAGTGGGGGAAGTAGAGGTGGGTGACAACCTGGGAAGCAGTGATCATGAGATGGTAGATTTCAGGATCCTGACCAAAGGAAGAAGGAGAGTAGCAAAATACACACCCTGGACTTCAGAAGAGCAGACTTTGACTCCCTCAGAGAACTGATGGGCAGGATCCCCTGGAATACTTACATGAAGGGGAAAGGAGTCCAGGAGAACTAGCAGTATTTTAAAGAAGCCTTATTAAAGGCACAGGAAGAAACCATCCCGATGCACACCAAGAAAAGCAAATATGGTAGGCGACCAGATTGGCTTACCAGGGACATCCATGGTGAGCTTAAACACAAAAAGGAAGCTTACAAGAAGTGGAAACTTGGACTGATGACTAGGGAGAAGTATAAATATATTGCTCGAGAATGCAGGGGAGTTACCAGGAAGGCGAAAGCTCAATTGGAATTGTAGCTGGCAAGGTATGTGAAGGGTAACAAGGGTTCTTACAGGCATGTTAGCAATAAGAGGGAGATCAGAAAGGGTGTGGGGCCCTTACTGGATGAGGGAGGTAACCTAGTGACAGAAGATGTGGGAAAAGCTGAAGTATTCAATGCTTTCTTTGCCTCTGTCTTCACGGACAAGGTCAGCTACCAGACAAATGCACTAAGCAACGCAGTATGGGAAGGAGGTGGACAGCCCTTGGTGAGGAAAGAACAAGTTAGGAACTATTTAGAAAAGCTAGACATACACAAATCCATGGGCCCAGATTTAATGCATCCGAGGGTACTGAGGGAGTTGGCAAATGTCATTGCAGAGCCTTTGGCCATTATCTTTGAAAACTCATGGAGATCATGGGAGATCCCAGATGATTGGAAAAAGGCAAATGTAGTGCCCATCTTTAAAAAAGGGAAGAAGGACAATCCAGGGAACTACAGACCAGTCAGCCTTACCTTGGTCCCTGGAAAAATCATGGAGGGGATCCATTTTGAAGCACTTGGAAGAGGGGAAAGTGATCAGGAATAGTCAACATGGATTCACAAAGGGCAAGTCATGCCTGACCAATCTGAAAATATGGTCACCGTACCCAGCCTGCCCCTGCCCTCCCCTCCCTGCAGCACACAGATCTGTAAATAGAAATGAATAAGAGTATGTCTAAACTACATCCCTTTTTCAATAAAGGGACGTAAATTAGAAATATAGAAATTGTAAATGAAGCTGGGATTTGAATTTCCCGTGCTTCATTTGCATAACGGTGGCCGAAGCTTTTTTTCGAAAAGTCGCTTTTCGAAAAAAAACTGCGGTCAAGACGGGGGATCTTTTGATAGAAATGACCTGTTTTGAAAGATCCTGTAACTCTCAGGCTTCATTTACAATTTTGATATGTCTAATTTACATCCCTTTATCGAAAAAGGGATGTAGTTTAGACATACCCTAAGTTAAATCTTGGCACACCACTTCTGAAAGGTTGCCTACACCTGAGCTAGAAATTTGATCCATAGGCTCTTACCTTGTTGGAAGGTTTCATGGCTACAGAAATGACAGGATCAGGGACATGAATCGATTCCTGTAGTAGGTAAAAAGGAATAGTTACCAAATAAACAAACTTCAGTACAGCTGGCAGAGTGATCACTGCAGAAAACTCCAAATAAAGGTGACTATTTTCATAACATGGACACATTCAGTTTTGCATTCAAATAATGTTATGTTCTTACAATCATAAGCCAGGAAAATTCAGAGTTAAGGCTTTCACTCTGTCCTTGACCCAACCTCTACTGTGTGTAGTTTGGACTTCTGACTTAGGGAAGTAGGTAATGAGGGCTATGCGTGGAAGAGATCTAAATCTACTTTAGAATATAACCCTCATCACAACCAACTCTCCTTAGAAAGGAAGGAAGAGTACTAATGCAGAAGGAAAGAATAAGAACTTGCCCAATTGCCAACCTCAAACCTTATGCAATATGGTGGGTTATTTATGTTGAAGGACAGTGGGCTGAGGTAAGTATGACACATTCATGTATACAATTATTTTGCAAGCATGACTGGTATTTGTACAGGTTTATATTTTGACTGATAGACAGACAGATAGGATTATCTATCCATCTATGATTTTTGCAACTGAGTCTGTCTGAGTTAGGGTTGCTAAATTTCAGTTAATTAGGGGCTAGGGCTGCGCTCCCTGGAGGGCAGGCGCTCCCTGGAGGGCAGTTCCTCCCAGGAGGGTAGGGATCCGGGTCTGCACGCTTGTCGGATGGGGGTTGGAGCTCTGAGGGCTGGCCCCCAGCCTGCTGCTGCCCCCTCAGCTGCAGCTGCTTCGGGAGGTGCCTTGCTTGGGGCAGCAGCCCCGTCGTTCTGCAGCGTATTGGGGAGGAGTGGTGCTCTGTGGGCTGGTCCTGGCCTCTAGTTGTCCCCCCCACCCTGCAGCTGATCTGGGGGGAGTGGGGCTTTAGGAGCTAACCCCAGCGTCCAGCAGCCCCCTTTATCATGTATCCTGTTTGAAGGAGGATCAGGGCTATGAAAAACGTTGTACTTACCATAGAAATGTCAGCATTGATTTTATCAGAGAACGTATCTCCACTAGCACAATCAATTCCAAACAGGGCACATATATCTCCTGCATAAACTTCATCTACATCCTAAGAAGAGAAAAATACGTGGTACTGAAAGAAATGGCAAAGGCATTTAATATGCACACACAGCTACATCTAGTTTCAAGTGGAAAGAACTATGATGAAAAAGATTGTGCTGGGATTAATGATCTTAAGCATCTAACTACTTTAGCATTCCAGCTTTGATAAAAAGTGCGGTAAATTTTCAGTGCAAATTTATAAAGGGATCTCAGTTTCACTACTAGCTAACCTGAGAATTAGGGTATTAAGAACATCACTTGCTAACTTGAATGCAGTCTTGACTTGTCCCTAGTATTAATATTGCAAGAAATCTAGCTGCAATCCTACTTGCTTTCCATGGTTGCATGATTTCTGGAAGGAATAGTATTTGTACATTTTGGGAGATAGGTTTTAATTTAATTCTCACACTAAAAACTCACAGCAGAGCTATTTTGTTGGGGGAAGAAGAGGAAATAGCCTTGGCAAAATAGATATTAGTAAGGAAGCTGAAAAGGAAACATCTAACCTTCTTCAGCCAAAAAGCCAATAGTAATTTTTTAAGGCTTTGGGGTAGAAAACATACATATATGTAGAATCCTCCAATTCAATGAGGAAAAAATACAATGGAGAAGATTAATTTCCAATTCCACCTCTAGAACTAAAGGTAATTGGGTAAAATAAATCAAGTGAGAGCAGAGTTCTGCCCTTTGTGCTTTATTTTCAACTTTCAAAAAAGCTTCAAGGGCAGATAACAGCATTCAAAAATTTTCCTGTCGTTCTAGTTCCTACTCTTACCTCCATCGAGTCTGCATGCATGCGAACCAGTCTCTGCACTCGCACCTTTTTTCCTGTCCTGGTGTTGTAAATGTAATCACTTTTCTTCAACATCCCCTGATAAACGCGAATGTACGTTAGCTGCCCAAAACGGCCAGCCTGCAAATAGCATTAAAAATGGAATAAATGTTAGAACCACCAAGAAAGTTAACAGGATATCTAATCTAAACGCACTCTGTTCTGGCTATTGCTAAAGGACCATTAATTTGGATTCATTAGTTTGAAATTAAACATAAAAAAAGAATGTAATCTACATTTTTAAAACAGTCAAACCTTCTCTCAACTCTGGAGCAGAATCTGGCATATCTTGACAAGTTTCCTGGCTTTCCAACTCACCAGTCCACAAGTTTACCCACTAAGATTTATGCCACAGTATCCTAGCAATCCAGAAGGTCATACAAAGGTCTCTGTCACTAAGCTATAGTTTTCTCTTTATATATTAAAATATTTTTCTTGTGGGACGACAGAATGATGTCATCATGCCACTCTACATCCTGCCTGCCTCCTCCCTCTCTTCTCCCCTTCCCCTTCCCCTGCCCCCAGCTCGAGCTCGACCTCGCTGCTTCCCCTTGCCACCTGGAATTGCTATTTTAAACCAAGCTCCTACTCCCCTTCCTCCACCCTCCAGGGCTTTCAACTCCAAGAAACATGGCACAGTAGCTGGCAGATTCCAGATTGCAGCTGTGACAGCCCAAGGGCAGGGGGGGAGATGGCAGGGGGGGGGGGAGAGGAGAGAGAAGCGGGGGAAATACAGTGCTCGGGACAGCAGCCCAAGGACAGTGCCAGGAACGGGGCTCCAGCCAGGCTTATGTGCCATCAGGCTTTAGGAGAGCCAGAGCGCAGCGCCTGACTGCCCAGAGTCCAGCTGCTCTCATGGAGACTCACCCCCTCCCCAGCGGCTGCACTTACCGCAGCTGCCAGAGTACTCCCAAGACGTCCGGGGAAGCCACCGCACCGACCTGTCTGCTCCTTCCCTTCTGCTCCCGGCGGGCACACAAGTGGCCCTGGGCTCTGCAGGCAGGGCTGGGGCAGTGAGCAGTGCAGCTGGAACCGCAGCGGGAGAGGTTGGGGCAGTGGCCCCCCACACTGCTGCTTTTCCCACTTCAGCAGACTGCAGTGCCCCACGTGGGACAGACAGGCACCCTTGCATCTCCCCGGCTGCTGGGGTCAGAGCTAGGCCTGGCACGTGCCACGGATGGGAGTAGGAGGAAGGGGGGAGGGACACTGCCTTGCGGGGCAGGGAGAAAGGGGGCCTCAGCTGGCATAGTAGTGGAGGGAAAAGGGGCCCGGGCTGGCGCAGCGAAGTGGGGAGAAGAGAGGCGTAGGCTGGTGGGGAGGGCAAGGGGGAGAAGGGACCTGGGCTGGCAGGAGGGAGAGAGAAGGGACCGGGGCTGGTGCGACCGCAGCCCAGCCCAGCCCTCCATGTGCTTACCCCCCGCAAGAGGGGGGTTGGTGAGTGCAGGGAGCAGGAGGCACAGCCCCCTAGTAATTTATAATTTTCATTTTAAACCTTATTTTCCCCCTCTTGCACATGCACAACCCCTTTCCCAGTTTTTCACAGGAATATAACATTTTCCTCCGAAAACGTCTGTGATAAATCTTGAAATCAAAGCAACGCTCGTGAAATGAAAAGCTGGTTTAAAATCAGTTCCCAGAATTCAGTGCCTACTGAGTGTTAGAGTTAAATTCTTCTGCTAGCCACACAGAGTACAAGTGGTGCCTTACGCAGGGTGCCAAATATTGTAATAATTAGAAATAGCATTTAAGATCTACCTCATACAGAATAAAAGAATTTGTATCCGTCAGTCCCTTTAGTTTACATTGCTCTGTTCTCTACCCAGGTCACAAATAATGATTGTGGGTACAATATATCTTTAAGGTGATTAATAGAAGCTATGTTCAATGTTCTACACCAGCCAACTGGGATCAGATTTTGGCAGCATGAAAAAAATAAATGAAAAACAAACAATTGAAGCAGATCAACTGGCTAATGTACTGGGTATCTTTCTGCTAGAAATCCTTAGCTCAACTACATCATGAACATAATAAAGAAGTAACAACTGCGTCATATGGACAAATAGATACATTTACCAGAAATCTTTTAAACAAAACTCTAGTATGTTTCATTCACAAAATCAATTACAATCCCTGCGTAAGACATTTCTTAGGATTAATGATAGACTACCATAAAGGCCAGATAAGCCTTACTTAGTCCAGCAATTCTCCAGTAAATGCCCTGTGCCTCAATTGTTCTTGCTTAATTATACGTTTCTCTTAAATGAAAAAGAAACAATAACCCACCTCCAATTTGAAAGCCAGACCTACAAAAGGCTTGGAGTCATCTCTGACTGAGTTCAGGAGCATCTTGGTTTTCTCCTCAGAATCCCTTTAAAAAAAAAAAAAGTGCAAGGGAGTTTAAGTGATGAGAATACACAGCAGTTTCTTTTCACTGTGTGCTCAAATTCTGCTAGGTGCTGGAGTGTCCTACACTTCCACTGAAGTTGTCTGGGGGCTGCATAGTGCTGCTAAGCACCCCTAGTAAGCTTTGTACACCTTGCAGGACCAGTCCTTCCATCCACAAGTCATGTTCTTCATGCACATGCAGCAGAGAAGCATACTATAAATGTCAACATAGGAAGCATTCATGAGCACAGAACTGAGAGGAAAAGCACATGACCACCTCAACTATTCAACCTGTCAGTAGCAATAAGTACGTGTACAAGAATGGATTAGCTTGGCTGTTGTACCATCTGCTACCTCAATTCAGTCTCTCTGGATTTGGTGGAATCAAAGTACAGGTTGTACCTCCCTGGTCCGGCACCAGTCCCAAATGAGAATTTGCAGGACCAGGAAAGGTCTCCTGCCACCAGATCACCACCTAATGCTGGCAGGCTGCCCCAGCAGGCACCCTGTCCCACCCTCCTGCTCTCCCAAACTGGCTGGGCTCCTTGCCCAGCTGCTGCCAGCTTTCTGGGCATCACAGGCTCCAGCCCTGCTTGCTGCAGGCTGCCATGGGGCTCCAGCCTGACCCATGCTCCCAGGAGGCTGCTGTGGGGATCTGGCCCCTCACTGTCAAGGGGCTGCAACAGGGCACGAGCCCCGCATTCCCATGGGCTGCTGCAGGGCTCCAGCTCTGGCCAACATAGGCTGCCGGGAGACTCTGGCCCTGCACTGCTGTGGGCTGCTGCAGCCAAGGGGCTCCAGCCCCGGTCCTGAAAGGTTTCCAACTAAGCTGCCCACCTTGTTTTCCCCAGCCCCAGCTGGCCCTCCTTCCCTTAGATTCCTGTGCTCTAGTCCAGGAGCATTCATACTCCTGCCAGACTATTGATGTTGCCTAACCAGCAAATGATGGTTTTCGGAGGTACAGCCTGCAGGGTTCCCTCTAAGCTGTGCGCCTGCATTGCAGAGCCACGAAGCAGCACTCACCACTTGCTATCCTGCTGCACTTGCAGCCCGGAAGGTGAGTGGTGATGGTGGCATGGTGGGTTCTGGCAGGGCCACGTGGCAAGCACCTGCCCCCATTTGCTCCAGCTGGAGCTGGGGCACAGCGAGGGTGTCCCTGCTAGGGCAGCCTCACCGCTGGGCCACGTAGCGGGGGGCTGCCTCCATTTGCTTCGACTGTAGCTGCTCTCCCACACTTCCCTAAGCCATAAACTATGTGAAACGTGGTATCTGGATCAAAGACTTTAACTAGATTTAACAGTATTATTGTAAAAATATATTTACATTTATCTTTTGCAAGGAAGCTCTACATCTTAAAAATATGTGATCAGTATACATCCTTTAGAATAATAATTTGAGTGTTATGCTCTAGAAAACCTCATTGATACTAACCATATCTTGTGTTCTGGCCTTGCAATTTATTAACCCAAGATGGATCACTAATACACACAATGGAAGCAGCAGAGCAACATGTTTGTTGTACCCCTGTGTATCTGTAGCATGCAGCATAATGGGGTCCTAGTGAGGGCTCTGGGTTCTATTATACATTAACAAAGAATCGGCAAATAATTATAATATATCCATTATTATATTATATTCAATATATACAAATAAATATAAGCTGAGGTTCTATAGAAGATATACATTCATGAGTTGCATTTCCATGTTATTTTCTGCTATTTGATATATGTAAAGGCAGGGGCTGAATGTCCAATATACGTTTTTCCTCGTTCAACTTCTTTTTAGATAAACTACATTATGCATTTTGTCAGCCATTCTTGTCAATTAACCTAGTTTGCTTGCTTTTCTTTCCTTTCAGGCTGGGGAAGTACTGTAGTTTTTGTAATGAAGCTGCACCTGGACTGGGGCCAGGGTACTAAAAATAGTACCCGGCTCCAGCCCCAGGCACAGGAGCAGCCACCCGCCATGCTGCCCCACCCTGGCATCAGGGGGATAGAGGCAGTTGAGGGGTGCAGGTGTCAGGAAGGCAGAAGGTGAGGAAAGGGGCAGGGGGAGAATTAAGGGGAAAGTGGGAGTGAGGAGAGGAAGGGGCTTGTGCTGAGGGGAGAGGAGGGAGCCAAGGCAGGAAAAGAAAGGGGAAGGCACCAAGGGACAGGATGGAGGGAGGAGAGACAAATGCCAGGGGGCCAAGAGGAGACAATGAGGGGAAAGGGCCAGAAAGGATAGGGGAGGGGCAATGGGGACATGAGGAGAGGGGAGGAGTGGGTGCCAGGAGAAGAGAGGTTGAAAGGAGGGTGGGCATGAGGAAGGCAGGGGATGAAGCAAGTCACGTGTGAAGGCACAGAGGGATGTGAGGAGAACTTGGACAGAAGGTGGTGAGGGGGTGGGCACCAGGAAGGAAGAGGGCAAGGGGGGCAGGTGTTGAGAGGGCAGGAGCACTGAGGGAAGGGGGAAGCACCAGGAGAGTGCTGGGGATAAAGGAAGGTGCAGGTGCGAAAAGGATTGTGGGGGTGAAGCAGAAGGGCAGACACAGAGAAGGGAACAGAGGGCAGGGATGGGCACCAGAGGACAAGGAGAGAGGCAGGGCAGGTGGGTAGAGGGAGATGTTAGGAGAGGGGATGGGAAGGGACAGCTACAGATGATGAGAGTGGGGTTAGAGGAGGGGTTGGCACGGGGGGAAGGGCGGGGGAAAGGGTCAGAGAGGATGGGTAGGAGGGCTGGTCCCAGGAGGACTGAGGGGAGTGAGAAGGGCAGGAGCCAGGACAGCAGAGGACGGTGAGCAGTGGAGAGCAGCAGCAGGTACCAGGGGAGCAGATGGGGCGAGGGGAGGGTGGTAGACATGGCAGCAGAGGGGAAAAGGGAAAGGTTTATAAGATATTTATAAAATATTTGTTAATAACTTGGGTGCCAAGATGACACACATCTGAACAAGCACACATGTCCTCAATACTTGTGCATGAAACAAAACTCACTCTGCTCAGGGATGAAAAATCTTAAGAGGGAACACTGACAACCTGTATTATAAAAAAATTCCAACCTGGATTAGGATGTTAAAATGAGTTTAACTAAGGAAATGTGTAACTGCTGAAAATTTTAGCAGTTACACAATGGGGGGAAGAGATGTAGCAGTAGGGGGCATGTAGCTCCCCAGGAGCCAGTGCGCGTAGGGAGCCATCTTTTAAACTAGTTCCCTGAACACAGATGCCAAAAAAATTGCTCTCCCCACTCAGAAGTAACATGGATAGGTCACATAAGAAACTTTACCTAACCTTTCTAACACAAGGATGGTCATGACAGGGTAGGGGGGTAAGTAGGGGTGAGAAGCTGTGTTCCCTGTAAGCTGAGTGCTTGAGTGGCCGGCCACCCAGGAGAGATTCAAATACTGTCCAACTGATTAGCAGAGTGCCCACAGCCAGCAGCATGAATTTCCACTGGTGATGCACATCGACACATGCTTCAGCACACAAAATTTATTCCACACATGGCTAGAAAAAATTAGAGTGGGGTGGGCAATAATTTTTCAAGGGGGGCTACTTTACAAATATCTGAAGTGGCCCCAGGCCACCCCAAAAGGGCCAGGGCCCCAAGCAAAGGGGCGGGGCCAGGAGACTTCTTGTGCTCCCCTAGCCATAGACCCTGATTGGCCTAGGGGTGGGGGAGTGCGTGAAGTATTTGCCCCCCCATCTCCTAGAGAGACTCGCCAGCTGTCTTGAACAGCTGGCGGTTCCCTCCAGGCACCACGTGCCCCTAGTGGTGGGAGGAGACTTCGCGCAGGGCCTGGGGGAAGGGGAGCATGTGAAGTCCTTGCCCCCCACTCCCGCCCTGCCAGGGGTGCATGGCAGCTAGAGAGAACTGTCAGATGTTTTAAAACAGCTAGCAGTTCCCTTTGGTACTGCATGTCCCTGGCGGGGGGAGCACACAAAGTCTCTTGCCCCTGGCCCCCACCCTGCCAGGGGCTCGTGGTGGCTAGAGGGAATTGCCAGCTGTTTTTAACCAGCTGGAGGTTCCCCACAGTGCCACGCACCCCCTGGCTGGGAGAGGAGACTTTTAGCACTCTCCCTTTTCCAGGTCTCAAATGGCCTGGGAGTGGGGGAATGACAGGGTGGCTGCAGGCCAGATCAATGGTCTTGGTGGGCTGGGTTCAGCCTGCGAGAGACTGTCTTCTCCACTCCACCCCCCACCGCCCCCCGTATTAGAGGGGAACATGAGGAGTCAACTGAAAAATACTGGTGCTCGGGGGCAGGAGGAGACAACACCTACTGTTATTAATTTCTAGGTATGGAGGTTTTAGACCTGACCAGATCACTAAATATTTGTCAGTTTTAATATTTAAGAGGAAGTGAAATAATGTTATACAGTAAAACTCCAATAGTCCGGCATCCAGTAGTCCGGCACTCCTGATAGTCCGGCATCAAAATGGCAAGAGCCTAGTGAGTGAGCTTCAGCAAAAAATGAGTCACAAGGTAACAGCGGCAGCAGCTGAACTGAGCAAAAAGGGTAAAAAAGGCTTAAAAAAACTAAAACATTACAGTATACTGTATACAGTATGTACAATAAAAAGGGTTAAGAACACTTTATATACAGTATATAATGTATACAGTATATATATATAACCTGCTTATAGTACCTCCTGATAGTCCGTCATATCTGATAATCCGGGCACCACCTAAATCCCATAGGTTCCGGATTATCGGAAGTCTACTGTACTACAAGTGAAAAGAATGCCCCATTGATGGAGGGATCTGTCATCTTTTAATTACCTAAAGACTCAGGTAAGCCTTCTACACCACACTACTATAAATGGCTCTCTCTTTATAGTGACTGATGAACATGCATTTTGTTAAAATTTCCTGCTCCATTATGAACCTGCACTTCAAATACAGAATAATTCTGTCTCCCCACCCTCTTCCCTCTGGCACTCACTCCTTGTTGAGAATAGCATAGTTCTGGACTTCAGATGGATTTGGGAGATAGTCTAAGACAGCATCCAGAAGGGGCTGCACTCCTTTGTTCTTCAAAGCACTTCCCACAAGTACAGGTGTGAAGGACCTTTTCAATGTTGCTCTTCTGATTGCAAGCTAGAAAAACATTTATGAATTACTTCTAATTTTGTGGCAACTGCAATATTATACACAGAACAAAAAGCAGCCACTTCTAACACTGTCGTAGTTCAGAATGCTAGCTTTGAAAGGCAAGGATTGTATGTTTAATTATGCCTTGCAAAGTGCCAAGCAAATGGTTTAACAAGAACAAAAAATGGTAATCATACATAGACAGGGTTAGACTGGAAGCATAGTTACAGCATTAACACAATATGTAGCAGATGAACAGCATTGAAATAAAAAGGATAGTACTCAGTGCTCCCACCTCAATATTCCCTTTTCCCCTACCGGCCTTAAAAACTCCCCCACACGCAACCTAGGGGGACAACTCTCTCTTCCTTCCCCCACAAATAGAGTAACTGTTTTTATCATCATACAGTGATACAAGGCTAGCAGAATGAAACCACCACCATATGGTATGCCGATATCAGCTTAAAACAGTATCAATACAAATAAATATCCAAACATTCAGTAGCCCCAACATAAAAGTTTGTGAAGATAGACTTGATTTGCAATATTCTAACTGTTCACCTTTCAAGTGAAAGTCAGACTGACATACCTGAACTTTAGTTTAAAAATAGAGATTTTCCTTCAAATGAACTGTGCTGTAGTTATAGGCAACAAATTTCCCACTTGGTGGACAGCAGGTCAAACACTTTACAATGGAACAATCATGTTTCTTCCAATGAAATCCAAATAGCTGACTGTTTTTTGTTTTTTTAAAAAGCAGACAGTGTAAGAGACACACTGTTTCACTTCATATTACTCAACTGCTACATAGAACAATGTGAGCCTTAACAAGTATTTACCAGTTAATATTGTGATGAATTTATTTTAAACACACTCAACATAATACCATTTTATGTTGTGATTTTGAAAAGCAAAGAGACAAATGTTTCATCATTCATTCAAGACTTATAGGGGTGTGAATGGAAATTTTTATATTTATTCCACTAATCCACGTTAAAACAAGACATGATAACAAATGCTGAATTCTGCTTTAAGGTTTCTCCTGGGTTAGCCCCATACGAGCTGCCAGATGCTTTATTTATCTGCTCATCCACAGAAACAGCACCTCGCAATTCCCACTGGCCGTGAATCACCATTCCCAGCCAATGGGAGCTGGAGAAAGTGGGTGTCCTGGTCCACAACGCTTCCCACAGTTCCCATTGGCAGAAAACAGCCATCCACAGCCAACAGGAGATTGTAGCAGCCATGCAGTGAGTGATTTCTGGATTCTACGGAATAGGGCTGAGGAGTACAACAAGGTGCCAAACTGTTTTCCAATCCAATGAGATTTTGACAATTTCAGGAAGCGTTCCTGTTCTAAATTAGGACAAAGTGAAAAAATTAGATCTGAAGTTTAGGCTTGAGGTTCAAGCTCTCTTAAATGTAGGGTTTGGAGTCAATTTGCACTGAGGTCAGGCCTAACCATGAGGAATTACAGATACACATGGCACATCCATGTAATCAGAACTTTTATAAAATATCCTAAAAGTCAAACTACTTGCAAAAAAGGACCGTTGGTACCTATGTTAAATAATAACTTTGTCTTTTCCATTAGTACAAACTCTTAACAATTCACCCTGCAGCTTCATTTAAGCTCTCTTAATTGAAAGATATTTTGAAATAGCAAGGTGGTTCATAAGGAAGACACTGGAAAAAAACTTAAAGAAAATCTTGATTGATGCTTTTTAAATATCTGAAGATATACCAAAAATGCACAAAAATACAAGATTCCATTGTCATCTTTTCTGCTTAACTAGTCATCCGGCATGTGACTTGGAAACCCATGTTCATGCTTAGTACAGTAAACTTCCGATAATCCGGCACCTTTAGGTCCCAGAGGGTGCCGGATTATCGTATGCCGGACTATCGGAAGGGGGGGCTATGAGGGGTCTGGGGTGGAGCGGGGGGGATGCGCCTTTCGGCGCTACGGGACCAACCCGGCAGCACCCCAGCTGCTCTGCCCCAGGCGTCCCCAAGTCAGCCGCTGCTGAAACTGACCAGCGGCTGACTCGGGGAAGCCGGGGGCAGAGCAGCTCCAATTGTCCGGCTGCCCGGCGCACTTCTGGGTTCCAGATGGTGCCGGACCATCAAGAATGCCAGACCATTGGATGCCGGACCACTGGAATTTTACTGTATCCCTATTTGGCTAGCCTAACAAGACATTGGAAATGTATAGCTCCATTCAATTCTCATCACAGATAATGTTTTTAGACACACAGAGGTAATTTTATTTCTTTTTTGTGAAGATTATTTTCATTCCATTAAGGAGCTGGGGCACATCATGCAGAATTCCTCATAAATAATATTTTGGTGGCACAGAACTAGGTATGTGCTTAAGCACTTAATCCTTAATGAACATCATCCACTAATACTCTTACCTTCAGGATTGATAGCCAACATGTTTTCCAAGAAAAAATATTTTAAACAAGAACTTGGCTGCCTGCCACTGAAAGAAAATCTATCTTCAGGGACAAATTAGTATAAACAAACCTGCCTCTGCTCTGCCACAGCTATTTAATAACTAATTAATTTGCTTTCAGGAGAGGGGATAAGAGCAACGCAACTCTGAATAGACTAATTTACTTTTGTAACAGACTGTCTTCCCAAACATCCCACTGGGTACTACCAATAACAAATTCTCCTTAGAATCACTACTCCTCTACAGCAATTCACAATAGGAACAAAAGAGCGCACTGACTACTGCAGCACTTCCTCCTCTGGCTCAAAGAGCTTTGCAGTTCTCTAAGGCCACTATTAAGATAGTAATTCAGCAGAGGGGGTGCTTTATGACATCTCATCAAATAAAGCACACTGCACCAGATTTTCAAATGTGCAGAACATCCAGAATTCCCACTCGAGTCAGTGGGAGCAACAGCTACCCGGTGCCTCTGAAAATTCAAGCCTTTTGTCATCATGACAAATTCTTTAATAGCACCTTGAGGTATAAGCTTTCTGAATGCTCCTGAGCAAGAGGATAGCAAGATTCATCAACAACTCACTGTGGAGCCAAAAGCAATATTCTTTCAATTCCAATCTGCATTACACACATAAAAGGATTAAACAAATCACTTACTCAGATCAAAAGGTAGCAGCCCAGAGTGTACAAAAAAAATGTACATTGGAACACTCAATGCATCTCTAATTCTTGAGTGACTACTGTGCCTCCATAATACACCATTAATAGCAGCAGACTGCTTCCTATGGCAATGAGTGCAATCAATGTAAGAACATAGATAGAACAGGAAACAATTGCAAAATGGCAATTGTATATTGACTCCCTTGGTATCAGAGTAAAGAGATGCTGAAAAAGGCACTTTTAAATCTAAAACTAATGTATAAAGTTATGATTTCCATAATCAAGTATGAGTTGAATTCAGTCTAGCCTAAGTGGGCTCAATTCAGTGAAATGGTGCCCACTTATCCCATCCAGGCATGGATTTGACCAATTTCTCTAGATAGTGAAAATACAAACAAAAACTATAGTTGAAAAAGAAACACGTAACAAAAATATATGGCGACTGCCACCTTCATCCACCCCCACAGCCTTATAGCAATCCCCTTTCGAGCAGCATCCCTGGAAGAAAATCGCAGCAAATGTAACAGTTAAGTTAAAAAAAAAAAATCAGTCTATCAAGTGTGCCACCCTGCCCCAAAAATTCTACAGAATCTGTCACTGCTTTGTTTGCCACATTGAACAGTCTCCTGCAGCAGTGTCTATTTGCAACACATTAATAGCTATTAGTGCCCTCTACTGGAAAATTACTGCTTAAATCAGGGGTGGGGAACCTAAGGCTGGGGGCTTGCCTGGATCCAGCCCCTGAGTATTGGGCTCCCACCCAAGCATTGAGGAGCCTGTGCTGGTGGTCCAGCCCCCTTCCCCATTCCCGTCGGGCTGGAGCACACAAAATCTACTAGCCAAGGACCCCCAAGTTTCTGGTATGCGAGGGTTATATGGGGAGTGTCTTTCTCCTTCTCAGCCAAGGGCCATGTCAGTGCTCCCTTGTGTGTGGCCCCGACTGATTTTTTGGTGGGCCAATGGCTCCTGACCCAAAAAAGATTCCCTGCCCCGGATTAAATTAACATACCTTGTTAAAAGCAAAAAGTCACAACAAAGGCATTGGACAAAGGCATGACAAAGACAAATCAAATAGGGATGTCAATGGTTAACCAATAAGCATCACCCTTACTGAGTGACGCTTACCAGATATCAAGCAACCCAGTCTGGCCCAAGCAGCCACCCATGGTGTAGTGCGGCAGGCCTGCCAAGCTGTGGAGCAGCCCCCACCCGGCTGGAGCAGCCCCAGCCTGGGCCTCATGCCAGGCGCCATTTAAGTGGTGAACCAGTTAAACATTATGTTTAACCAGGTAACTGAATAAATGGGATTTTACATCTCTAAAATCAAGTATAATGCCCAAAATCCAAAGAGGTTATTTTACCCCATGCTATCACTGGATCCAAATAACTTAGCAAATGTTTTATATCTGAAACTGATGGTACATGCTTGCGTGCACCATCATACCTACAAGGTGTGCTACTGATCAACAATTTAACAGCGCCAAACTGTGGGACTGTTAGCTTGCAGAGATCTGTGGGAGGCTTGTGGTCCCTAAAAACTGTACTCATACAAGTCAAAGATAAGCCTGACATAAGGTCCCCAATAAAAGTGAATTTGCTTTATCACTGAAATGAGTAGGACACAAGCAGCCATAATACATTTGTGCCAGCATCATCCAGGCAACATATCTCAAGCCTGGAGGTAGCAGGTAGAGATGGAAGAAAAGTTTCAGGAGAGCAATTCAGTTTTCATGCCCATTCCATGCTATAAAAGGCTACAAGGAGGGAGGGAGGTCTGTGGAGCCAACATGCATGGGGGAAGCCTGTTTGAAAGCTGGCTGTATTAGCTCTAACCTGCCCCCTTACCCTTTGCGCTGCTGCCTCTCTATCAGAAGTAGCAGTGTAGGGGTGGGGGAGGTGGATCCAGTGCTGTGGGGAGGCGGCTTCAAAGCCAGTTCCCCCATTACCAGCTCTGCGGTGCCACCAGCCCTCCACCCCATGCTGCTGCCTCTGCTACCACTTAGTAGGGGGGACTAAGTGGGGGAGGCTGCCACGAAACAGCTACTGTCCGTGGCAGCCTGAGGTCACCATGGACAGGGGCTGGTCTGCGGCAGCAGCCCTGGTCTGCAGCGGGGCCGAGATTCCCGTGGACAGAGGCTGCTCCGCCTCCCATGGAGCTCAGACGCCTCGCGGACAGGAGCTGCTGCTGCGGACCAGCCTCTGTCTGCAGTGGGCCCGGACTGCCACAGAGGCTACTTTGTGGCAGCCTTGCCCGCATGCCCCTCCCTCCGAACCAGCCTCTGTCCACAGGAACCTTGGTCCCGGTGCGCGGGGCAGCAGGCAGCTGGTCTGCGTGGGAAGCTGGTTTTTAAACTGGCTCCCCTTGCAGACTGGCTCCCACCTACAACCCCGCGCTGTTTCTTGCTAATTGAGAGGCAGCAGTGTGGGGTGGCAGAGGGCTCCCCCGGAGTGGGGTCAGGTGTGCACTGGCTGCCGACTCCACTGCCAGGATCTATCGAATAGTTGTGTTACTGCTAAGATTTCATGTGGTTACACAACTATTCAATTATACTACATCCCTACAAGGAACACAATGTTGACCCAGCTTGATCTTGCTCAGTTTGTAATATTCTACAGGTTCACACTCAAAGGAGATATGGACCCATAGAGTCCACTTGAGGTTATTCTAAGAAAGGAGGCATATTATGTACTGTTGTTTACATACTCGCACCTTATTAATCTTCTCATTGGGCATGGTCATATTAGCTCCAAATTTAGAATAGAAAAAAAATGAAAATTTTCTAACATTGCAGTAGATAATTTGCAATGATAATTTAGTCATTTATTTGCCAAATTATACACTTTTACTAAGTCAATAATCACCTCCAGACTCTCAAATTTATTGCTGTCCTCTGACTTTCTTCCAGTTCTAGTTGTGGTCTCACCATCTCTCTTAATCACAGTGCTGCACTGTTCTTCTGTTCTTTTCTAAATTTCACAATTTTCTTCATTCTTTTTTAAACTATATTTTGACTTGAATTAATACTCTCCACAGACTCCAGGTAATGTCAGGATTCCCCTATTTTGTCTTGTTCTTACTACATTGGAGTCTGCAGCATGAGGTCAATACAAGTAGGAAATAAGGCAATGTTCTCAAAAGTTTAAGCAGAAATCCTTGAAGGCTATATTCTATTCCTGGGGAAATTCTCCACCACTGCAGTGCAATAGAAAATGTACCTCTTGGAGATTCCCTTTGCTTCTTTGCAGAATTTTTTTTTTTTTTTGGGAGGGGGAAGCAATGAGAATCTGCACCAGTACTCACTCCTCCCCACTAGATCAGCAGCTCAGATGTGTCTGTTTGGGTTATGGGGGGGTGGGAGAGAAGAGGTCTGTCATCATGTAGTGTGAATGCAGGTCATATCAAGAGACCTGAGTCATAAGGTCTATATAGTGCTGTATGGCTGTGTTAGCACAGCTGAGAGACCCGGGTTCAGCAACTGCAAAGACAGGTTTACAATACAGTGTTGAAATTCAAGCACCAGGCTTGGAAAAACAGACTCCTTAAGTCTGACTCCCACAGGCCTGGACTTAGTGTGAAATGTGGGCATACCTACAGAGGTTATTAGAGTTATAAAGGGCACATAAAAGTACAAATCCATTACAGACTTCATGGCCTTTTGGCAGTGTCAGTCCAGTTCCGTGTCCTCACTGCAATACCCACCAACACATCTGGCAGTCTTGCTAACCATCTGAGCTGATGTAGAGAGTGAACATGGCTCTCACCTAACGGAGATGGTGTGTCTAGGTCAGGGCAAACTTGCAGGGTAATGGTGGCCCTGAGAGCACACTTAGGATGATATAACGAACTGAAATAATATTTAGGCACATGCAACCCTTAGGAGGATTTGACAATTCTCACAATAAACAAATTATATATGTTCTAAAATATATCATTTACCTTTAAATCAGTAATTGTAGGGATCTTCTCTTCCAGGAACATCTCTCCAAGTTGCTCATCTGAGTTAGCAACACATTCAATCAGTTCCTGATGTCTTTCTGTAGCCTCTGCTCTAAATTCAGCTGGAATTTCATCATATTTAATGATTTCTCTACAAAGGAATAGACAACATGATCAGTGGATCACCATGTGAGTGGAGCTTTCAACAATGCAGTCAGCATAGTGGCCATAAAATGCTGAGCTAGTTCAAAAGTCTCATCATCTAGGGGGTAATAAAGCTACTGAGGTCTATCAATATTGCATCTCCTCTACAGCAGAGGAACTTCAGCAGCTCATGTGGGGGCTTTGCAATTCACCAAAGCACCCTAAACATCAGCCTCTATTCCCCTTTAACATTAGTTTATTCCAAGAGTCACATGCCAAACAGGCACAACTGGGTCTCGTTTTTGAGCAGGAGATCTCCTACTCTTTAGGTTGGATGCAACCAGCCTGGCCACTAGAGCAGATCTTAAACATTTTTGATTACATGGTATTTTGTCAAGATACTCTGTTTTGTCAAAGCCCAAATATTTTGCAGAGACATACTGGTTTTAACAAAGTTCTTACTGGAAATATTGAGAAAGAATCTTTCATGCTCTCTAGCCTAGTGAATAGGGCACTTGCATGTGATGTGCTGCAAGTCACTTCTCTGCCTAATTCAGAGTGATGTGGGATGAAAAGCTCTACTTTGAATCAGGCAGAGCAGGGTCTCCCATATCCTGGACCAGTGGGCTGTCCTAACCATTGGGCGACAGAGACATACACAAACACACTCTTCTTCCCAAATCAAAAAGCTAAGGTTTTCATCTGAAAAATGACATGTCAAGCAAGTTTTGGTTTAGTGAAAGGTCTTGTTTTGATTACAGTAGGGAACAAAATTTTCAAAACTTCCCCACAAAACAGAACTGTTGTCCACTGGACAGCTGTAACGTTAGACTCCTTTAATTAATTCATGCCAGATCAAGTTGCTGGCAGCTATAACTGCACCCTGAACTGACCCTATAGGCATCTCAATAGGTTTTGAATAGAGATACAAAGTTATGGGCCTTACCCCCCATTAAGTTATGAACAGATGGTTATTTTATTCACAACCAACATGAAGTGGGACTGGGATCCATGGCTATCTACTCCACCCCCATGAAAGACAGTGAATGAAATTCTGGTCCACTGAAGTCAATGGGAGTCTTGCTGCTGTGTTGAATAGGGATAGGATTTCACCCAGGAAGCTCAACCAATGGCAATAGGAATAAAAATCTTGCTCAGGATCACTACCAAGAGATTTTTTGTACATCTTTCTTTTGGCAACAAGAATAATTTTCTACTCAGTTTCAGCATTCACCAAATAGGGAGCAGCCTCAGCAAATAAGAAATACCTCTAACCACTTACCCAAAGTCACCATGAAAGTATATAGCTCTTTGCTCTATGAGATCAATGACCCCCTTGAAGTTTCCCTCCAGGCCAATGGGAATCTGGATGAAGGCTGCATTGTGATTTAACTTGGATCTGAAAAGTTTGAAAATATAAATCAGTTCTTCGGACAAGTCAAAGCAACATTTTAACCCACGTATCTAATCCTAGGTCCTTGAATAATGTTTCTGGGACCAATAACCTAGACTCTCCTTGCTCAAGGACAAAGCCTCAGGTCATAGAATCAGAGCTCTAGTGAAACTGAAATGTTGACAGAACATCAAAGGTTTGCTTTTACCTATGTTATTTTGTTTTCAATAGTAATTTTAATCCAGGGATTACTTCTCCTTCATACTGGCTCTTAATACATTTAAAAGGCAGAGCTGAGGCGGGGTTAGCTCCCGGGGTTGCTTATCAACTAATCAATTAGTCAATGGAAAATCCATGAACTAACTGATCAGTTAATTAAACTAAATTTAATATCCCTGCTTTGGAGCCAGCTTGTTTGTGTATTACAAATTGAATCTATGCAGACTTGGAGAACAGAAAAGGATGGAGGAAAGAAGGTAGTACATGCATGAGATACAAGGCTTAAGTCGACCACTTTCCCCACCTTTAGGTTCCTACCCCTTCTCCCTGAGATACTTGGAGCAACACACTGCAGCACTATTATCTTAGCACAGAGGGAGTCTTATTATTAAACCTTTATAAATGACTCCATAAACAGCTCCATTATCAAAACGAGTGCAAATGATCCACAGACCCAATTCAGTGGCCACGAAACTGGCTTCCTTTCAGGAAATAGAAGTTTCATAACCTAGGCTGACACTGACAGCTGTTTTCACAGGAAAGTAATATTGGTACCAGCTTGTAGTGACATTAAAGAAAAGTTACTTCTATTACCTTGCTACCACCTGTTGTAACCTGAAGCCATGCATTGTTCTCTGTTACCTCAGACCACACACGCTGAGCAGGCTCATTAACATTTACTCAGAACATCAAGGAACTGCACTGCAAACAAGCTAAACCATTAGTTACCTTAGTTGTTCCACAGCTCTGGTTGGACTTGAGCCCATTCTGTCCAGTTTATTGATAAATGTTAAACATGGGACATTGTAACGCTTCATTTGTCTGTTCACAGTCATCGTTTGGCACTGGACTCCTCCAACAGCACAAAGCACGAGGACAGCTCCATCAAGAACTCTTAATGCTCGTTCCACTTCAATTGTGAAGTCCACATGCCCTGAATAAGAACAATAATTTTTGTGTGATGGTTAACCAGCACCAGTGAATTATATCCTACTAGGAAGTTTTTTCTTCTATATTCACATGAGTAAGTCTTTAGCTATGTCGAAAGAGACACTGTCAAGTCAAATTTTGTCCAAAAATTAGGTTTTGAAAAAATAAATGCTTCTGAGAATTGGTTTTAAAGGAATTCCACTGGAAAACATTTTGATTTTATCAGACAGAAATACCCACGCAGTGATTACAACTCAAGTACTACATTAAACTAGTGCAAAAATGGCAGAAAGGGAAACAGACTACTGTATAAACAAAAGTGAAACAGATAACCACTCCTGACTGTGATGACTAATATCGTCTCATTGTTTTCTTGTGCTCCCTATCTCCCTTTATATTAAGGACGTTAGCGTATAGTCGTTTATACGATTAACCAATAAGCTTGGTCTTATCTGTTAATCCTAAAGACTACATACACCTTTCCCCCTTCCTCTCCCCACGTGCTGGCTCCCACAGAGCCACCTGCCTCTCCCCAGCGTATAAATGTGTAACTGCTGAAAAATCCAGCAGTTACAGAGTAGGGATGTTAGCAAACGTTTATTTTTGTAAACATGTAACTGCTGTCTCTTGCCCAACACTTACATTGTAAGCTATTGGGAAAGAGATTGTCTTTTTGTTCTGTATTTGTACAGTACCTAGCACAGTGCATCCTGGTCCAAGACTAGAGCTCCTAGGTACTATATTAATGCTAATATAATGAGTTTTTCATAGACTAAGATGACAGAAATGCAAGATAAAAACATCAGTAAAGAGTGAAACACAGATCTGGTAATTAAAATGCTTCCAATTTTAGTAATTTAATTAAGAGTATACATGATGGCATTGTTCCTTACTTATTGCCAGATACTGCTTATGTACTAACAGTCAATCCCTCGGACCCAAAAATGTGGTTAAATCTGTTCTGGAGCAGGGGGCAGGCAGAAGGATCAATGTTAAAAGTAACAATTTTTGGCCCATGTCTATTTTAGTCCTTGGTCTCCGGTTCCAACACTGCCAACCAAGAAACTAGTTGTATACCAGAAATCAGGATTCTCCAATGCATTTCACGTCACCCCAAAGAGTTATAGAGACATTTAAATATTTTCAGTTAATACCAAAGCTCCCAATGACTTTCATGTGGGGGATCCCTGCACTGAGCCTCTTGCCAAAAAGGGGGCCCTTACAGATGAACTGTTCTGTATCTTAAGCCATTTCAACTAGGATTGAGACAAACATTGACATCAGTTGCTCTAATTTTCTCTCCCACGTTCTACAAAAGACGACTGTTACAAAGAGGATCTAAGTCAGTAGGGTTTGTTATATTCAACTCTAGAACAAGATGACTCCAATGGAACAGTGAGCTTTACATGGTAACCCCCAAGTACCTTAGAAATATGCAAAAGTGTCAAATGCTTTTTGAAAGAGGCTATTGGGAACAGAGCTGTCATATCTTTCCCCTTTTATTATTATGCATTGATTTGATGCTGCCATAAATGTGCATTTATCAAAAAAAAGAAGACTCCGTCTGGGCCTGAGTAGCCTAAAAATTACATTGAAACAAGATGCATAAAGACTGTGGGCTAGGGATGTAAGTGACGAGTCGACTAGATGTCTATCTGATAAGCATGCGCAGGAGCCAGTGCTGGGAGGAGCTGGCTTAAATGCTGGTTCCCCCCAGTACCATCTCCGCAGGGGACAGGGGAGACAGAGGCACAGAGGGAAAATGGCTCGAGCAGGGACTGAAGCAGCCTCCACTCGTGCCCGCTCCCATTGCGGGCTCTTGCTACATTTCAAAGGCTGAAGTGCTACAGTGGAGACATGGGGCAAGCAGGGGACTGCTTGAGTCCCCGCTTGTCCCGTGCTCCCTGCGGCGCCCCTCCACCCCTTGCTGCCTCTATAAGAGACAGCAAAGGGGAGGGCCATGAGCCAGTGCTCAGGGCAGCCAGCTTAAAAGCCAGTTCACTCCAGCACAATCTCCAGGGTGCCGCCTGTCCCCCTGTATCGCTGCGTCTATTAGAAGCAGGCCCTGTCCACAGGGGACCCAACCCCTGTTCCCGGCAGCCCAGGCTGGCCACGGACAAAGGCTGCTCTGGCAGCAGCCCCTGTCCATGGCGGACAGGGCTGTCTGCTGTGAAAGGGGCTACTGGACTCAGCACGAGCTGTGACCACGCAGTCCCAGCTCACACAGATGCTATGAATCTGTATTTTAAATGTAGTAAGAGCCCAGCGGCTCTTACTACATTTTAAATGTAGAGCTGCAGCACAGGGGTCTGCAGCTCTACAGAGTTGTCCTATTGACTATGATCAGCTCAATAACCGTAATTTAACATCCTTACTATGGACAAACCTGTATTCACAGTTGGCAAGGCAACTAATGATTCCCAAAACAATTATACTCAATTTTCTGTGCTCTGTTGATTTCTTTTTGTCTTTCACACTGGCAGACAGACAGAAACACATACATAGAAGTCTCTGTTCAGTACAATACTTTGTGTGATCAGCTCTGGTAACACATTGGTAGGGGGCAATCAATGTCTTCTATCTGTGCACAAAATATTTTGGTTAGGGTAGCACTTATAAAGTTCTCAAAGTACACGTTACCTGGTGTATCTATAATGTTGATGTTGGTATCCTTCCACATGGTATATGTTGCTGCAGACTGAATTGTGATTCCACGCTGTCTTTCCAGCTCCATAGAATCCATGACAGCCCCAACTCCATCTTTACCTTTTACCTTAACACAAAAAGCAAAGCATTTACCGCAAGGAAATCTCCCACCAGCTTGAATAAGAATATAGCCTGGCCAAGTACTGACTAAGCATCTTTCACACCAGCAACAATGTTCATCTGAGTTAGTGGCACAAGAGTTTGGTCTACAACCCTAACTCTTTCGTTTGCATATTACTCCTGAAGAAGGCTTGGTAGTCAAAAAGCCACTGCAAATAATTTCTATTTCGCTGTGAATCTAATAAGCCAATATATCTGCATCCAGTGAGCACATTCTTTGTATTTTCTATCCTAGTTTGTCATGTTCACCTTTGACTGTATGGAGGTTTTCCATTTATGTTGGTGGTGGGGCTGTGTCAGGTTTTTTTTCCTATTTGATTTCTGTGTGTGAGGTGTATGGGACAGCAAATGTGTGCAACTTTAGGAAAGTGTCAGAGAGTACCATAAGAAAGCTGTCTCTAGGATTCCCCATTTGGCTTATATTTCTACAGGATCAATAAGGCCTCTAACTGTAATCTTCTTACTTCATTCAATACTCTTTGTGGTTCAACAATTTTAGACAATTCAATAGCACCATCATTGCATGTAACATTAAAAATTCCCTTGCCACTGATTGTCATACCAATAATTCAGAGACATACCTCATGCATCTGTGCTATCCTCCCAGTGTAAAAAAGGACTCGTTCTGTTAATGTTGTTTTACCAGAGTCAATGTGAGCAGAGATTCCAATATTGCGGATCTTTTCATTATGAATGATTTCTGAAGAACACTGTCTGCAGCTATTCAAGAGAAACTGAAAGACAAAAGCAGAATGCAATTCAGCCCCTTTCATCAATAACAGAACAACAATGGCTCATCACAAGCATGCCTCAAGGAAGGTGACTGTGTGGCAGCAGCCCCTGTCTGGAGGGGACCAGAGCTCCCTTTGGACACAGGCTGTGCTGGTTAGCACAGAGCAGATTCCTCTCCCCACACCCCCGCTGCTGCCTCTGATAGAGGGGGAGCAGGTGGAGCCTGTGCTTGAGGGGAACCAGCTTTTAAGCCAGCTCCCCCCAAGCACCACCTCCTGCCACACCCCTGCCTCTGTGGGAGGCAGTGAGGGGGGAACAGGTGGCTCCACAGAGATGGCACACACTGCACTGAGAGGCTTCTTGCCCCCCCCCACCCTCCGTGATGCTGCCTCCCTATCAGGGGCAGCAGCACTGGGTGGGGGAGGGGAGGAAGAGCAGGTTGCTCCATGGGATCTGGTGCACATAGGGAGCCAGCTTGAAAGCTGGTTCCTCACAGGCACTGGCTCCTGCCTTCCTCCATTCCTTGCTGCCCCTATACAGAGGCAGCAAGGGGGAGGGAATGTGTGTAGTCAACAGGTTTAACTGATAAGTGTAGTCATCTACACATTGACAATGCTAGTTTGAGCCCCAATCCCCTTCCCTCCACACAAATCAGTCTAACTCAGGTCAGCAATCAATCAGGGCCTGAACCATAGGACATCTACAGGAGGGAGGAGGAGTCAGAGTCCCACTGTGATTCAGGTCCAAGCCCCATCACTTTGCAATGTGAATGCAGCTCACACAACAGACCCCAGTCAGAAGATCTGTGTAATATTGTATGGATTTCTTCACACAGCTGTAAGACCCTGATCTTGCAATTATAAACCCAGGTTTACAGTTCAGTGTGAAGGGGTGAAAATAAGTACCAGGACTTACCAGCACACAGCCTGGAGCAGCCAGGGTACTACACGAGATAGGGAGACTCTCTGGGCCCCTGGAAGATGCAGATCTGGGGACCAAACTCAATAGCCCTGGGCCTCTGGTGGCAACTTGAAGGGCTCAGGGCTTCCACAGCTGCTGTAGTGGTGGATGGGAGCCCTGGGCCTTTTAAATCACCAGGCCTCAGGGAACCTGTCCCTTTGGCTCTCCCACACCAGCTGCACTACTAGACAGTACCAGCAACACCGCTGACAGGGAAGGGAGGGAAGCAAAAGGGGCAGCAACACTAAATAAACCATCTATGGGCTGGTACCAGCAGCCATTTCCTGCTGGTAACGTGAACCGGCTCACTTCCACCTCTGTCAGTACACATGGTAAATCATGGATTTGGAAACACCAAGCCCACAGGTTAAGTCCCAGAGACTAGCGCCTGCTGTTCTGACGTGGGGAGGGGGACACATCGTTTGAGTGGCACGTGAGGTGGGTAGCTCCCCTTTGCAAACACACACAAAAACCCCTTAGCTCTGCTCTGAGCTCTGCACAGAGGTCTGCCAGAACTGCGGCGGGGCGTCCCCTAGGTCCCAGGAGTCCCTGCCCCGTGCTGGGGGAGCCAGCCCCGCCCTGCCCACCAAGGATCACGAACCCTGCCAGACACACGCAGAGCCGCAGCCGCGCCTGGGCCTGGCACCTAGTGGCGGGGAGCGTCGTGTTCCCGACCGCCTCCTCCCGGACAACGCAGCTACGGGCCAGCAGCAGGACCCGGCCCTTTGCCGACACTTCCCGGGCCGCGCTCGCCCCGCCCAGTACCTGCTGCCACAGCAGCGCCGAGCCCCGACGCCGCCGGGGCCCCAGGGCCAGCCCGGCTCTCAGCAGCTGCAGCATGGCGCGCTCAGGCCGGGCTCCCCTCAGGCTCTGACCGCCAGGGCCCGGCTGCACGCGCGCTTCCGGCCCGAGCCGGCTGGGGAGCACTTCCGGGGCACTGGGGGGAACTCGGCTGCTGGCGAGCGCCTCACAGCGCCACCTGCCGGGCAGGCGGGGGAAGGTCAAGTCCGCTGCTGGCGTCCGCGGGATGAGTGTCTGTATGGATGAGAGCCAGCCCCTGCCGCCTCACGTGGCGGCCGTGGGGCGCTTCCCACTGGCGGGAGCCGTCAATTATAATAATGAATAAATGTTTCCGCCCAGGGAGACCATATCTTCCCTCCTTTGACAGATGGGGAAACTGAGGCACGGGGCTGCAACTTTCCCACTGGCAGCCAATGGAAAGCCAACCTCACGCATTCCATACTGGTGAAACTGGCCTAAAGATCACAAGAGTGTTTTAAATAAAATAAATTATGATGATCATTATTAATAAATACAACAATAATAATCATTGTATTTTCCTTCTGGTTTATGAGCCTTCCGATGCCCATGAATCACATGATTCAAGCTGCCTTTTCCTCAACCACAATTATTAGAAAGTTAAGTTTTTCAAAATGAGGAGCTGGACCTTAAGAACTACGCCCAGGCCTGCCAATGGAGAGGGAAGGAAGGGGCATCAAAAGGGGCACCAGCCTCAAGACCTGGTGAATTAAAAGGGCCTGGATCTCCCAGATGAGATGGTACAAAAAAATTAGATCAGTTTTCTGGAATGTTAAAGACTATTCAGTAGGGGCAGAGTAGCTCTTGGTAATAGGAATAATTCAGTCCCAAAAATAAACAGAAGGGACTGGCTTGAAGGCATAAGCCAGGTATGAAGACTTAAGATGTCTGCAATCAGAAGTTCAAATTGCAGCAAAGCCTGATAGTATCTTTCTAAAGTTAGAAAATATTGTACTGCATCATGTGCTATAAATATGGGTAAAAGGGAGTAGGATAGGGTGTATGTATCTTTTGGACAAAATCTTAAAAATTAAAGCTATGTCAGTTATTTGTAGACCATAAAGCTCCATTGCACTGTTTTAAAAAACATGTATATCTGAGGGTATCTTAGTGAATGTTCCCTCCTGCAGTACTGCAGCACGTTATTGTCCACCCAAAGATGAGCGCATTTCAATGGCACTGCTTCCAAGATCATTTTGGATGAACTATGGGATAAATATGTAACAGAAGACTTGAAAAATATAAAAACCATCTGCTAGCCAGAGCCTAACATACTAAGGATAGGAGGAGGGTGGCTACCAGTCAGGTTCAAGGGCAACATCCCAGTGAGCAGCCTACTGCAGTGAGAGTACCAGAGGGCTCACAGGGATTTTTACTGGGATGCCAACCCAGAAACTACTTGTGGCCTTAATCATCCATATATTACTGACTGGTATATAATGACAAATGTTAAGTTTCATCCATGTTTTAACTGCTGAAAGGAGGGAAAAAACCTTAGGCTACGTCTATACTGTAGGCTTCTGGCACAAGAACTGTTTTGCGCAAGAGTTCTTGTGCAAAAGGTCTTGTGCAAGAGAGCATCCACACTGGCGGGACGCTCTTGTGCAAAGACCTCCCCCCCAGAACCACTTTGGACAGGGCAAAAGGGCACCAGGACCTTCCAGGAGCGGGGGCTGGAGCTCCTCTGAGACACGTGCTTAAAGGGATCTCCCTGGACAGCTGTTTCTCTGCTGCTGCGTGATTTGGAACCTTTGGCAGGGACTGAAAGCTGTACCAGTGCCTGTTGTGGTTGCCCTCTGCCTCTTTGGACATCACAGCTTGTGCCCTAGTGCTTTTGGGGACTTGTCACTTCTCCTTGCTGTGCCATGGAGCCAGGGATGGTCCTGTGCCTGCTCTGGCCCCACACTGTCATTTTGGAGTGCTTGCAGCTGCTGCTCTATGCTGCCTCGCTACTCCTGCACAAGCTCGATGCCAAGCTCAATCTGGACTCCCTCTCCCTGGATGCGGCGGTTTCGCTGTGGCATCCCTACCCAACTGTGGAGAGGTGATACCAGAGACTCAACACGAGTTCCGACTGGTAGGACTGGCTGGTCCTGGAGCAATGGGACAACCAGCAGTGGCTCCAGAACTTCAGGATGCGGAAGCAGACATTCCTGGAGCTGTGTGGCTGGCTCGCCCCTGCGCTCCTCAAATGCGACACCCAGCTGCGGCCCGCCATCCCTGTCAACAAGAGGGTCACCATCACCCTGTGGAAGCTGGCCACCCCGGACAGCTACCACTCAGTGGCACACCAGTTCAGGGTGGGCAGGTCCACAGTGGGTGCCATCTTGATGCAGGTAAGGCCCTCGGGGGGGGCTGCAGTCCCTGCCCCAGGGGAAGGGAAGACTCCAGGCTGGGGGGGAGAACGTGGGGGTGGGGGAAACCCCATCACTCAGGGGCTTGTGCCGTCCCTCCCTCACATAGGCCTGCTGGTGTAGGGGGGGGGAGCTCCGGGGCAAGGGGGCCCTGGTGTGTTTGGGGTGGAGAGGGCATCACGGGGGGCGGGCACCCCCCAAGGGCTCATGCACCCGCCCTACCTCATTCTGTGCATTCCCTGTGTTTGTGTACCCTTCTGCAGGTTGTCAGAGCCATCAACGACATCCTGCTTAAGAGGGTCATCCGCCTGCAGGACGTGGACGCAACCGTGGCTGACTTTGCTGCCCTGGGTTTCCCCAACTGCGGGGGAGCCGTGGATGGGACCCACATCCCAATCTGAGCACTGGAGCATTAAGCAGCCCACTTTATCAATCGGAAGGGGTACTTTTCGATGGTGCTCCAGGCCCTCGTGGACCACCGTGGCCGCTTCATGGACATCTATGTGGGGTGGTCGGGCAGGGCACATGATGCCCGCATCCTCCGAAACTCCAGCCTGTTTCGCAGGATGGAGGCGGGCACTTTCTTCCTCCAGCGGAAATTGACGGTTGGGGACATCCGCATGCCACCGTGCATCATGGAGGACGCGGCCTACCATGGCTGATGCGGCCGTACACCGGATGCATGGACCCCGGCCAGGAAACATTGAACCAGCACCTGAACCGGGCCCGCAACCAGGTGGAGTGCGCCTTTGGATGGCTGAAGGCGATATTCCATTGTCTGCTCACCCGTCTCAAAATGGGCAAGCAGAACATTGCAGAGGCTGTCACAACATGTTGTGTGCTGCAAAACAGTGGAGCGGAAGGGGGAGGCCTTCCTCCCAGGGTGGATGGCAGGCGAGGGCCGGGCACTTGAGCAGCCCCACACAGCTGCCATCCAGCAGGCGCACCACGATGGGGTGTGAATCCAGGAGGCCCTCAAGGAGATGTTCTCCCAGGCCCCACACTAGGGTCGCTTCTGTCTGGCGTCCACATCTCCCTGACATCCTCAACCCTTCCCTCCCCACTTCTCTCTCCTCCCAATAAACACAACTGTTTTTGTTAAACAAAGAATAAACTGTATTTTTCACATAGGGAGGAAGGGTGGGAAGTGGGAGGGGCTCTGAACTGGGAGGGGGAGTTAGTGCTGGAAGGGGCGGCTCCTGCCAGTGCCTCTGCAGGTGTGGAGGCTTCAGCGCCCTTCAGGCTGGGTTGGGGCAGGAAGCATGGGGAGATGGGCAGGACGGGGTGCAGCAGGAGGGGTGATGGCAATGGCGGCAGAAGGGGGCTTGGGCACGGCAGAGAGGGCAGCAGGGTGGGGCAAGGCCATGCTATAGTGCACAGCATGGCCAATGTGTGAGGTCAGCACAGCGATGCTGTCACACATGTGATCACGGCGCTGCAGGAACTGGCCCCACTCCTGCTGCCGCCACTCCTGGTCGGCCTGCAGTTTCATGCTGATCGCCTCCTCCATCCTCTCCACGGCCTGCACACGACGCTGGATGAGCTGGTCCCGCTGCCTGGCCCACTGGACTGGTGCCTGGGTGGTCGGTGCCACCACTGCAGGGCTGGAGGGTCCCTTGCTCCAGGCTAGTCCTGCTGCAGAGAACACAGAAAACAGCGAGGTGGTCAGTCAGCTCTGCCCACAGAGTCCCCGAGCCCCGTGCCCTCCTCTCTGAGCCTCACATGACACCACACAACTGTGGCTTGGGCCCAAATCGGTCCCCTCTGTATGTTCACAATAAGGACTAGCTAAAAATCCTGGGAGCGAAGTGATCCTCCATGGATTGTAACCCTTGGGAGACATCACCGTGAATGACGACCCCTTTTGTGTGTGTCCTAGCCAGTTGGTATGCTGTGTCCATCTGCCTAGCACTGTGTACACTCCCTCCCCAAGGTAAAGCACATGGCTTCTACTCTTGTCACTGTCTGTGAGCATACACTGTTGGGATGCTGTAGTCATGTTTGCGTGCACATCCCCACACTGCATGGGAGCAAGTGTGGCAGACAAGGTCCAGGTTCTCAGGCTACTGCCATTGATTTCCTCGGAGACGCAGCCAGGGCTACTGGGGAGCGTACCATCCCTGCAGGAAGACTCAGTGGCCAGAGGCCCGGGCTGGCCACATCCCTGCTCCCTCTGCCCCCCCCAGCCCTTGGACAAGTAGCCCAGGAAAGTGGGGGATTCCCGCGGGGGCAGCATAGGGGCCGGGGGCAGCCAAAGGGCTCCGTGGGGGCCATGCTCACAGGGCTGGCTCGCTGTGCTTTTCCCAGGAGCAGCTGCTGTGTCACACGGGCAGGCATGGCTGCATGCTGTCTGTGTGCGGCAACCTCCAGGAGGTGTGGGGTGTGGCCTGTGCCCTTGGGGGCTTAGCTCCTTCCAGCTGGCATCCCCCCTTCCTCCCCCGGGCAGGACATGTGTGAGCAGCAGGGTCCCAGGCATGCCCTGGAGCTGTCTGCCACGTCTACATGCCACACAGTCAGGCTGCACGAGGTTGCACGTGCTGCGTACTGCTCCACGGTGTGCAGCTCGAACTACTCTGAGTGACGCTCCCCCAACCCCAGCACCCACCTCCCCCGCCCTTGTGAGGGAGAAGCACAACACTCACCAGAGGATCTGTCGCCAGCCTCGAATGAGGCCCAGGAGACGTCCCAGCTGCTGGGCACTGGCTTGAGGTGGAGGGTGATGGTGCTGCTGCAGTCCTCTCCCTCGTCCTCAGATGCGGTGGTCAAGCCGCCCTCCTCCTCCAGGTCAGGTGGCCTGACAACCAGGGTGCACAGTCCGGTGTCAACCGCTGGCGAGGGCCCTTGGACCGCTGTCTCCCCCAAGATGGTGTGCAAGTGGTCATAGTGGGGGCAGGTGTTGGCTCCTGCCTCCTCGCCCTCAGTGGCCCTCACATAGCCCAGGCGCAACTCCTTGACCTTGGCCCCGACCTGTTCAAGGGTCTGGGCCGGATGTCCCTGGTTGGCCAAAGATATCGGCGTTGCGTCACCGGGACCGGGGGTCGTGGAGGGCTTCCTCCTGCACCCAGAGGTCCAGGAGGGCCTCCACCTCAGCCCTGGACCAGCAAGGGGCATGCTGCTTACTGCTCCTCTGGGCCTGCTGGGAACCCTGGGGTGGCTGATGGAGGAGGGTGCAGGCTCAGGGGGTGGCTCTGGAGTGGACATCTGGGATCCTGGGTGCAGCAGAGCAGAGTTGCATGCTGGAGAGCTGCCAGTAATGCTGCTGCTGCCACGCAGCGTCTGCAGGGTGCCTGGACCTTTAGAGGGATGCGGGGGGGGAAGGGGTCTGGCAAGCAGGAAGTAGCAAGCTAAGAGTGCAGGTATGGAGCGTCCAAGCGGCCACCTGCTTTTTTTCCTGGGAGGCCAGTTCTTGTGCAAAAACTCCCTGCTGCCTGTCCACACTGCCCTCTTGTTCAAGAACGCTTGCACAAGAAGGCTTCTTCCTAGTAGAGAGCATCAGAACTCTTGTGCAAAGAGGGCTTATTCCTCGTGGGGAGAGGAATAACTGTTGCGCAAGAAGCCCTCTGTTCCGATGCTTTACTGTAAATTTACTTGCGCAAGAATGCGTGTGCAGTGTAGATGCTCTGCAAATTTTTGCGCAAGAACAGCCGTTCTTGCACAAGAAGCCTGCACTGTAGACGTAGCCTTGCTGTCTCTTCCTTTCCCAGGAGAGGCTCTTCTCTACTGCAGGTATGTAGGATCCCATTTATTCTTCTGTACACAGTTTCCTAGGTGTTATAAGGAGGCAGAATCTCTGTCTCTGCTGTTCTCTACTGCTCCCCTAACCTCCTGATGGTGACAGCCTTGGGCCCTTTAAATCATCACTTGAGCACCACATGGTATGCTCCAGGCAGTTCTAAGGGATGGGGAGGGGTCCGATGTGGTATGCACCGGGAGGTACTGAAGTCTGGCTGCCCCCAAGCCCCACCCCTTTCACCTGAGGCTCTACCCTTGCCGAAGCATGGCACCATCTTCCGCCCCCTCGCCCCCTGCTTCCGCCCCTTTGCCCAGGAGCTTGGCATGGCTGTTGGTTCCTCTGGTCTCCATTACTCTATTTCTCCCCATCTTCTCTGGACTCCTCCTGGGTTTTGTGCAGGGGAAGAGAGGGAGGGTTAGGGAGTGTGGACAGATTGAGGGGAAAATGTCACCATTACATAACTTTTTTTGTACGGTTCTCATTCCCATCTGGTAACTCCATCGTCTTCCGTTGCAGCTGCTCACTGTTAGAAAAGAACAGGTTACACAGAGGCAGATAGCCTATTTACTCTATCTGAAACATTGCAGATACTAGTTCTGCCTTGAATCCCTCCCCTTCCCGCTGCAATCTTAAAATCCAAGTGAGCAACAAATTAACCACCTTTTTATCTTGGTTAGTATGTAAATACACTTATTACATCACCCTTTAAGCCAGGCTGGGGCAAAATATGGCCTGCAGGCTGGATCCAGCCCGCCAAGCCACCAGATCCAGCCCAGGCAGGCTCCCCTGCTTGCCCTGCAGCATCACACGCCATGCAGAAACTTGGCTGCAAGGCTCTGTTTCTGTTTTAAAACTGGAAGGGACGGAGGAGCTCTGCCCCAGCACAATCCCATTGGCCGGTTTCTGGCCAGAAACCAGCCAATGGGAGCTGCTTGTTTGAATAACAGGCGGCCAAGAAAAACTATGCCCCCTCTGCTCAGTTATTCAATGAAGCACATGGCCAGGCAAGAAGGCAGGCAGGTTGGGAAACTTTTTAAGCTCTGCAAGCCTTAGCTCTGCAGGCAGGCAGGCCAGTTTGGCTGCTGATTGGTAAGTCTCCTGGCCAGAGCCGGCCTCTGGCAGCCCAGCCCTCCCTTCCCCAACCCTCTGCCTCCCCCCACTCAACATACCCAAAACCTCTGTCCCCCTTACACCCATACTCACTCTCAGATCTGACACACCAATCTCCTACCCCTACATCATATCCCAAACCCCTGCACTCCAGTGCCCTGCCCTAGGTCACAATCACCTCCTTCACCCAAACTCCCTCCCAGACTCCATTCTCCCTCCTGCACCCCAATCCCTTACCCCAAGTTCCCTTCTGCACCCACCTTCCATCCTAGACCCCATATCTCTTCCATTAATATCATGAAAGAGAGCAGCCCCCGACCACTTTCCAAAATCTTGGAGTGGCCCCCGTCAAAAATTATTGCCCACTCATGCTTTAAGTCCTACGTTAGTAACGTGAGCACCCACAAAATGAATAATCCTATCTATGTGATGAATATAATTAAACCCACTCCAGCTTACTGTTTACAGATTTTTAGTTGATGTAGGCAGTTCTCACATCACAAAACTCCTTACATCAGCAATTTACAAGGGGGAAAGGATATGTGACCCTGAATGTATACTTCAGAGCAAATGGGAGCAGATAAGCAGGTCTGGAAGATAACATTAACATGCAGAGCATTCATTAAAAGTTACATCTTTGGTACATCTACATGCAGGAAAGGAGGAATCAAAGCAAGGTTATAAATCATTAGAAGCAGTGTCTGCCCATGTTTTGCCCCCTACCATAGTTGTGACTACCAATACATCTTATTTAATCCTTACATACCCCAACACTCAGAATTTGCTCTACAGGAGGAGGATGTTGGACAGGAAGGTGGCCTGCAATTGTGGGGCATATTTCTGCTCCTCCCTCAGATCTGGGCAGAGTTCCTCTAGGCTGAATCCACTGGCTCTCTCGACTCCTTCAAGGAGTAGTGGGTATTAGCTGGGATTCTTTGCTCAGTATCCTCTTCTGGATCCCTATTTTGACCCTGAAGCCCTCACTCCTGTTTTCCATTAGTTCTTTCCCTGAGTTCAATTGAGACCTGGATCCCATTGCTCCTAGTCTAAGGCTAAGGGGAGAGCCTTTAAATATGGGCAGACTACAACTCCCAAAACTCAATAGGTGCTCAAAACTTAGTTTTGCAGTGAAGCAGTAAAACTGATATATGTGTGTCAGTTTCACTACTTCATCTTTATGTGTCACTGCCTACACTGAGCACTAGCTGAGGCACTAGAGCTGAGTAGCAGCAGGAAGACAGCTCTAAAGAACTAGCTGACATTCATATAGCTGTCTTCACAATATATGGAAAAGGCTTTTTTTAAATGAAAGGACACATTCTGCAGTAATTTATGTCTTGTGCACCCTCCTGCACCAAGAGAAGATCCTCACTTGCCATGGTAAATCGATTTTTCAAGTCTCTGTGTAAATTATTAAACCATTTTCAAAGAGGGCAGGGGGAAATTAAAAGCTAGGCTGTACTAAATTCTAACAAGTATTTTATGTGGGGACACATGGTGGCCAACTGGTAAGAAGGCAGCAGAAACATTTCAGAATGCTTGTGCTGTAACTGCTATGAAGTTTTTTATTGTACTATGTATTGGTGTATAAGCACAGTCCATGCCTTACTTTATTTTGCCTGCTCTTGTAAGCAGTTATCCCACCCTGCACACACATCATAGATATGTGCAAAAGGAGAAGATTTAAAACTTTAACTTGATTTTTAATACTGTGAAATTCTCCTCAGAGTACACTAGATCTGTACTTCAGAGCAGGGCTTAATGTTGGCAAGGAGAGATGTATAAACATTCCAAATGCAGTATGTTGCCTTGGGGCAGGCAGATGTGTTTGATGCAATAAGATTCCAGTTTGAACATCTAGCATCCTAAATTGATTTAAACATTGTCACAACAGAGATCCTTAATTCAGTGCTATTCATCAGTGCAAAAGTTTATCATATTTGCACTTTTCCTTCCCCCGGCCCTGGAGTAGTTATCAGTGGTACACCCATTACAGAAGTCTGCTAAAATGGATCACTATTTTATAAGCAGTCCGCTCCCAACAGCCTTAGATCATTTTAGTAATAATAGCAACTATTTACAACTTGAACTTCAATAACATTTGAACAGTCTTTTTCCAAAGGACTATAGAAAATCCCTGTTTGGCTCTTTGGATAGGAATAAATATTCTTCAGTCAAGTTCAACTTTTTATTATTTATGTTTGGAGGTCAGAGTTATTAAAAGAACCAACTCTGGTCTTCAGCCAAATAATTCATCCATCCATCACACTTCTCTGTACTGTACTTCTATATTTGGCATTCCTAAATTGATTTGTAATTTTAGAGATGTACAAAATGTATGGTGTAATGACACAACACAAAGCTTGCAAGTAGCATCCTCATCTGGGAAATTCCTTGCGGATAGTAGCCTGCACCAGCTGTTCTACCATAGATGTCACGTACATGGATTTGTTATCCCTGAAGTTTAGCACGTGCTGGGGAGGGGGAGAAGCATAGACCAACTACTGGAGCACTTACTCTGTAAGTGTTCAGGTGAACATTAATGTACAGCCAGGAAGCAAAAATACTTTGATGGAAACTAAAGAAGCCATAAAATTCTGCTCTTAATTATACTCATGTCCCCACAAGTCAGTGGGGCTGAACAGGCAGAATTTGACTATAAATTTTGTACAAGTAGATTAGTTTTCTTTGTTTATATTACAGTTAAGGAAACAGAATTTAAACTACTCAGGGAATGCCTACACAGCAGTATTATTTCAAAATAACTCAGGTTATTTCCAAATAAGAGTGTGTGTCTACACAGCAAACCTGTTATTTCAAAATAATTTCGAAATTATGGGCTTCTTACTCTGCCTTCTGTAACCTTCATTTTACGAGTAGTAAGGGAAGTCAAAGGAAGAGCATTCTTCCTTTGACTTCCTGCAGTGTAGACCAGCACCTAAAGCCAAGTTAAGCTACTTCAACTTCCGCTATGCAATTAACGTAGCTGAAGTTGCACATCTTAATTTAACTTTAGCCCACAGTGTAAATGTTGGAAATAATCCAGAACACTCTGGATGCAGGTGAAAACAAGCGGAGGATTTATTATACATCAGCTGATGGAGTGACACGCAGGGGTTACCCTGGTGAACACTGGTTAATTAAAACAATACAATAGGTTATATAGTCAGCAGGTGGACGGAGGAAAAATGACTTGATAGGTCTAGCAGCAAGACGAAATGAGCACATAAGCCAATAGAACTACTAAAGATTACATAATATCTCCGCCCATTGCGACGTAACAACTCATTAATTAATATACAGGTAGTTACTGTTCAAATGCCAAAACATGTCAGCAAAACAGTAATAACATTTTAGTCTGCATAGATGCTGATGTTTCTATAGCAGGTGGGTATGGCCTTGAGTTGGTGCAGCGCTTGGTTCTTAGGCTCATTATCTAGGAGTGAAGCAAGACAGTTAAGCACATGTTATAAGTGTTATCTTAAGCAAAATGTGTTACATTACTAACTGAAGTTCTGTCCCAGTGTCTTAGAAGGTGGTTGCTATGGTACCCAGGGTTATTTTACTGTCTGCAGTTCTTATCCTGGCTGTGGTGTTCCCAGGCCTAATTTCAGGATGGAGTCATACTGTTTAGAGGCCTACTAGCACATTAGGGCTGCCTCAGTTTACCCTACAGTAGACGTCCCTCAAGAGTGCTGATAGAGAAAAATCTGCACCTAGCAGCTGTATGACACTGTACAAGTAACTTCCCCCCCTCTGTAAAAATTTCCCCTCCCACTCTTTATATCATTGTATTTTTTTCTATCATGGGCCGCACACACACGTAAAAAGCAACTAGGTGGGTTGAAAGGAAAAGAAAACCTTCAACTCACCCACGGGGGGGCTGGGGGGGAGGGGAGGGCCCTGAGAGCCTTTAGACTTCCCCCCCACACTAGGGCAAAGTGGTGCCCATGGCTCCAGCCTCACCCGTAGGGTGCTAAGGCTCAGGGCTTCTCACCTGGCTCCAGCCCCCGTGGCAATTGAGGGAAAGACATGCTACAGGCTAAAGGAAATTACACAATAAGCCAGATCCAACTTGCTGGCTGTAGGTGACTCACACCTGCTCTTTTGAAAGCTCATTAGGGCAGGGACTCTTATGTGTTTGTGCAACGCTTAGCATAATGTGGTCTCTTATCTCGATCAATATCTCTACATGCTACTGTAATAATGGACCTTCCTCTAGTCAAACAGGTATATCGTGTGATTAGAATTTGTGATCTTGGTGTGATCTTGCTCCTGCAGGAGTGTGATCCAATTTGGTGTGATCTTGCTCCTGCAGGAAGTTCTACTGATTCCAACTGGATTGCTTTTGTAATTGAGGCAGGCATAATTTGGCCTTCCAGTAATAAGCTTTTTGGCAGAGGAGTCAGCAAAGCACATAAACAAGACCTGAGCATTCAGTTGCATGAATACTCAAAATCCAGTGTGATGTAAAATTCAAATTTCCACACACAAGTCTCACAGCTGTTTACCAAGATTGGTGGTGTATGCAAATATATATATATGATAATTGAAGGTTGGTCACCAGAGCTCAGATATCAGACTGAGGCCACAATGAAAATTAGGTATTGAGTTTTAATAACAGAATAATGTAGGATTATCACAGGTTCTGGAATGATGAGCTGTAGAGGGTGCATTAGGTGGTGACATTGCCACTCCCTGACTATGACTATGTGAGGGTTGCGGGAAAACTGAGGGAGCACAGGATATTGGGTGAACATGGCAACAAAGATAGTTGTATTCAGAATGATGGTAGTGATGACGGGTTGAGTCACGCTGAGAGCGATAGTCCAACATATGACAGATATGTCGTCTGTAGTAAAATCGGACTGGTGAAACGTGTCAAGATGACATACCGCTTCTGTAGTACACCGGATGATATGGCAGTAGGTGTGGGAAACGAGGTGAGGGTGGTGATCCTCTTGAAGGAGGAGAATGAGGTAGGTATCTTGTATAAGGAGACAGTGATAAATGGTACCTAGCCACATGGTGCCTAGCTTGTTCACGTGGGATGCGACCCCATCATCTGTTATTTGAGGAGAATATGGAGAAGGTGGTGTGGAAGACGGCGCCAGTGAGAACATCAGCGATTCTGGGCTTGCTGATCTGACATAGGTGGATTTATGAGGTGCTTTCTTCAGCACCAGAGGGCTGGATGAAGCATCTGGTGCCTAAGATGCCCCGCTGAGCTGGTCAGTGCTGCACTGGTCGGGGCCGAGGTCATCAACACATGTGTGGCCGGTGCCGAGATCATTGGTACGTTTGTTGACGGCTCCAATGCACAAAGGTGCTGATGTTGTCAGTACCACTGTACACAGTGCTGTCGCCAGCGGTGCTGAGCTGCGGACCATTACGACCATTGATGACACCATTGCAGATTTTTGTCGCGATTTTGGCTCCAAAAGCGACTTATGTTTGGACACCACTGAGCCTGACGTGCTGGGCTTATCACCGACACTCACTCACGCTGCAGGTAAAGACCAAGTTGGAGAGGCTCTTTTTCAAGCTGGAGCCGACTGTGGCAAAATGGCCTTTCTTTTCTCTGCTCTAGGAGACTGCGGCATGGAAACTGTATGAGAATGCTCCGGTAGATGAAGCCCTTTGTCAAATAAAATAATTTGTAATCTCATCTTCCTTATGTGCCATAATGGTCAACTTGGCACAGCGGTCACATTTTTGAGGTACATGGGCCTCGCTGAGGCACTGATACACTCAGCATGACCATCCGAAGCTGGCATGGCGTCACGGTATGTGGAGCACTTCTTAAAGCCGGGAGAGCCTGGCATGGCTAATTGCACAACATACTAACTAATGAACCCTCTCTCTCTTTTCTTTTTAAATTAATAAAATGAACTATAACAACTAGAACTATAAAAACTGTGACTAACTAGAAGACTAAACAACAAACTATTCTATTCCTGACAGGATTTCTCTGAGGAGAGAAGGCTAGCTCTGTCTGCGACCACGGGCGGCAAAGGAGAAACTGGTGGGAACCACACGACGCGAAAGATCAAAAGAGCGCGAACTACATGAGGCGCGTGACACGCATGTGTGGTCCGGCTGACAACTGCTCAAGAAAACTCCGATCTGCAGCGCTGGGACAACCTGACACCTACAATGGAGCACCCACGGGGACACCACTCAAAGAAGAAAAAGGAGTACTCTACCAACTGAAAGAACCACCTGTCAAATCCATTCTAGTCATTGCACAGAGATATTAAGAATAGTTTCCCTATCTTTTCCTTGTTGCATTTTAACTGCATGTTTTTCTTTCGATAGCCAGTAGATTTACTTTTCTTCAGAATACTGCTGTATGAAAAGTCCAAACCAAATACAATGTGGTACAAACAAAGTAAAAAATGGTTAAAGAATAAACAACTTTATTAATCAAATAATTATATTTTATACGATTACAAAACTTTTCTTGCATTCATTTTTAATTATTTAATATTATATCAAATTCAGCAATGTGTATAAGTCTCCCATTGCTTCTTTACAATCATAGTATCTGATTATTACATAAATAATGAAGTATTTTATGTAGGCGTGTGTAATGTAAGTGTATGCTTGAAGAGGAAACAAGATGTAAAAAGATCATGTATGATGAACATAGGTGTAACAGATGTAAATTTTTTTATCAAGTTACAGAATCTCCTAAACAGCAGATTTCCTTCTAATCTGATATTAGTATTACATTACAATTCCAATGTGTACATGTTCAGTTAACATAGCTTGTTATTAGAGAATCTAGGTGACACACTAAGGGCCTAAACTTGCTCTACATGAAATTAATGGCAGGATCAATGAAAGCTGGATCTGGCGTCAAATTTGTACATTGGTTAATTTAAGGACAGTACATTTTCAGATTAAGAATTTGAAATAAGTCTGACTGCAAGACATGAACTACAAACGAGTCTTAGTAACATGAAACCATGAACGTCAGTTTTTACTAGAATATTTGAAAAAAGCCATTGCAGTAAGCAAGCAGAGGGAAAATGGAGTCTTCCACTCCAAAAATACATTTGAACAGGGCATGTTATGTGTAATAATAATTATTTAGGGATCTGCAGGGGAAAAAAAAAATCTATATGGTTTAAGAGTAAACATGGTTTAAAGACACCTGGGAGGCTGATAGTATTAAAAGTGTACATTCTTGACCGTGCAGTCAAACAACAACTTACCCAAAGTAATACTTAAAAATTATAAAAGAATCATTGTTCAGGCTTATGTTTATATGTCATCTACAACTCAATCTAAGTAACAAAATGGTGCATAAACTTTGACACAGACAACATACATTAAAAGGTTTACTTTTCTCAGTAAGTCATTTGGACTGTTTTCACCTTGTAATTTTAAGCCAAGGAAACATCTAAAAAAGAAAACAGAAGTACAAACCAGGAAAGAACTTTGAAATAGTAACATTTTTAATGATGGTCAACAATTTTTAGGTTTACCAGATTCTGGATTCCTTTAAATTAAAAAAAAAAAAAAAAAAAAAAAAAATCAGGACACAAAATGATACAACATAGCCACAAACTTAGCTGATAGAGAAGAATAAAAAGTAACTACAATTAGAGTTTTAAAAACATGTGTGCAGGAAATGCTAATTTATAGAGGGAATGGTGCAATTTAGAGTTTAGTTCATATACTTCTACTGTATGTTCAAATTTGATTCCATTCCAATTTTGTTACGAATGCCAACAGTCATACTGTTATTCGTATAAGGGAACTGCGGTGTATTGCCACAGAATAGAAAAACCTATCATGATACTCTAGCCCTAAAATAGAGACTCTGCAATAGTGGTCATCTTCAAAGTAAACACACAAAGAATGCAGAACTACTCAGGAGATACAATATAAAGCCATTTAAATTAATAAGCTATGTACAGGAAATGAACTATGCAAAAGCAATAAATAAGAATATTGACAGGCTTCAATTTTACTTCAAGAAGTTACTTGACTACTTATTTTTAGACTCTGTTAACATTCTGAAATCTGAGCAAACACCATGACTCTGGTAACTATAATATGTAATGTAAATGCTACTTAATAATCTTAGATTAATTTTACATTTAAAAACATGGTGGGCCAGATGTACTGGAGTTTGTGATTAACTGGCATTTCACTAAAGCCATATTGGTATTGTTTCAGACACAAAAATAATTTTAAAAAGACTGAATTTAGTTCTTGTATAAATTATATTGCATGGGTAACAGATATAGTTGTTACAGCACCAAGCTTACTGAATACTTTGAGACTAGCATAATTGTAGAAAAAAAGCCTTGGAAGGCAAAATTGTATAGGTTACAATATACAGAAAAGTGATAACCCAGTAAAGTGCTTTTCAATGGTAAATATTTTCTTTTACTGCTCAGACTTAGATGTAGTAGCCAAAGAGCTGGTATATTCAAGAACATTCAGTAGTCAAATGACTAGATGAGCAAGATACCCTAATACTAAAAACCAGAGATTGGTCTTATATGATCCAGCACCATTATGATCTTTGAGAAAGACCCCATCCAAATTGCTACACAAGTCATTTATCTTTTGCTGGTTTTGACTGGAACATGTGATCCTTTTACACTGAGGTTCTCCACAGAAACTTCAGATTTTCTGGATCCTGCCATCAGTGGTTTTGAATGAGGTTTCTCCCTGTAGAAAAAAAGTCCCCAAACAATCAAAACTACAGCATAATACTTCAAAAAATACCTTGCCAATGCATCATTTGCAAGACACAATCGATAACTTAGTTATTTTTATGTAAACCTTTATCAATCTAGGCTTTTTGTTGAGTTTATTGTGTACCTATATATTTGCTAAGAAAGCACCAAAACTGCCTGTAGGCAGAACTCACTTAATTGAATGGAAGCCGTATCTGATTAAAAACTGAGCAGTAATCAAGAACTGGATTTGTCTTCTCTGTTTACGTGAGGACAACTTGCCCATGTAATACTGCAGAAAGGGCTAATGCAGCCTCTGCAGCATGGCAGTTTTCCCCTTCAGGATTGTGCAGAAGTGACACATGGAAAGCACTCTGCACAGTTCAAGAGGAGAAAGTAAGCACTAATGCTTCTTACCACTGTGGTCCTTACTTCTGAAATAAGTTTGAACCAGCATTAACTTTTGCTGAATTCCCTCCATGGTTGATACCAAACAGCTGACAAGGGCAGCATACCTCCTACTAGAGTTATGCTGATAAGACCAAAAGAGCAGCATGGGGAAAACAATCCATCCAGGAAAAACTCCTGCCTTCACTGGAATGGGGCATGCGCCTCCACACCAAGTCCCTGCTCTCAGATTCCCTGGCTCCTCCCCACAGATTCCCTTGGTCTTGGCAGGGGATACTGCTAAGAGAGGAATACAGCTTGAACCTCTCTAATCCAGCACTCTCTGGTCCGGCAATATTCATAGTCCAGCATGATTTTAGTTAGCCGGATGTCCACTTATCATGGATGTGGTCAAGTTTTCTGTGGCCCCATAAAGTTTCTCTATAGCCACCAGTCCTGGTTCTCAGTGTTCTGTGCTGTTATTTAGCTTTAATTTATCCCAAAATGTCTTCTAAGAGCCCAGCAAGCAGTGGAAGTGTTGGTAATGCTGCTAGACAATATTGGTCTCCTGGGGTCTGGCAAATTCTCTGGTTCGGTGCCAGTCAGGTCCCCAAGAATGCCAGGCTAGAGAGGTTTAACCTGTACAACAATTTTCTGCGATTCTCCAGCTTTCCCCACTCCCCTTAAGAGGAAAGGCCAATCTGCCTGAGAGTAGAGTTAAGGATGTAGCCTTAATGCAGTGAACCAAATTTGCATGTAATCAGTTTCACCATTATTCTCTCTTGCTCACTCATTGTTTTTTATTGCAAATATACTTGTCTAAATAAAAAAAAAGCTGTATAATTATAATCAAATAGGTTAAATGATCAAAACATTTGCAAGCCACACATAGTATTCCCTGAACTTTTAGTTAAAACACACACCACTCAAAATTACACTTCAGCTACATAATCTGTGAAACGGAGAGTAAATGTATTATTTCTTTTCAAGGTTTCTAACAGGAATTTCTTATTAATGAAATAAAGCATACACTCATTTTCTTCTAAGGAAAAAAATTATTTCTACCTTCTTAATGCATCTTCCTTGCTTATATGACTGTTATTTCTGTGTTTTACAGCTCCTAAATTGCATTTAGCTCTAGATGTTCCAAACTTCATAATCTCTTTCTGCCACTCCTCATCAAAGATATGGGCTTCAGCTGCAAACATTTAAAAATAATTGTTTTAAACTCGATGAAAATATAGGAGAGAGTATTTAGCTACATCACTAGTCAAAGCAATTACATTAAAACCAAGTGTTGTAACTATATAATAATGTCCAAAAATTTAATTAAGAACCATATTACCACTGAGATTGCATGAGGGACTACTCATTCCGAGCAGTTACCATAACCTTCCTACCCTCACACCCATAAAACAGTATTTTCAATAGTATTTTTAGGTATCCAACCTGACACCCACTGAAGAGGCATGATCTACAAATCAGTACTTTCTAAAAATCAAAATGTGGGTGCAAGACGACTTACCTTCATCCAAGTTGATAAATTCTTGATTCAGTTCTTGATCACCAGTTTTGTTGTTCTTTGATTTTTTAATGACATGGGCACGATCATGAATATGATGACCAATAGCCATTTTTTCCAGCCCACTTTCAGAATCCTTAAGTGCTTTTCTGGTCTCTTTGATCTGTTTAGAGAAGGGAAATTTTGCAAATGCTACATCAACTGAGAAAATGGATAATCAAAATTAGTTTCCAGAGTTTTATTTTTAACGCAAAACAAACTGGCTTTAAAATGAAATTAATGAAATAAACAGATGCTTCCTATTAAACCTATTTTTGGTACACTGTCTGAAAGACAGATAGCTCAAAGTATACAGCTAGCAATACTTGTCCCCACTGTTGGCAGACAGGAAAGATAATATTACTACCCAGAGGTTTTTAAGAAGAGAATATCAATGTAGGTTATTATTAATTGTTTCAAAATCTGTCAAAGCCCAGTCTAAATATAACCCCTGCATAAAGTCTTAAACATTCTCCTTGACAACAGAACAGATAAGTATGTGTTGGTATTCTCTACATGAAAGGGCAACTAATTACTAGGCTGTCATGTTGACTGGTCTGACACTCAAGGCCACTGCTTATCACTGTGTTCATAGGTATATTATTAGAGTCTTTTTGATAATCAAGTGCTGGCTAGAGCAGTAACATGACTGACTGTGGGGTATTTTCAACAGCTTCATTCTGCTTGCATATAAACTTTCATGAACCTTGCTTGAGGATTCAAATTTAAATTTCTTAGCAGAATTAGATGCACATCAGAAGTAGCTATTTTGTACTCATGTATACTAGGGATCTAAGCGACTAGTCCAGGGGTGGGCAAAGCCTCTCAGCAGGCTGGATCTGGCCTGCCTAGGGTTTTGATCTTGCTCGTGAGGAAGTTATAGGACCCACCTCCTAATGCAGGGGTCAGCAACCTGTGGCATGCGTGCCGCAGAAGCACAAGGGAAGGAGCTCATCTCCGGCCCTGTGTGGTTTCCAACTGATTTTTCTGTGGGTCAGCGACCCCCGGCCCCAAAAAGAGTTCCCAGCCCTTGCCATAAATAAAGAAAACATTCGACAAGGAGCCCTGTAGCACCTTATAGACTAATAGATGTATTGGAGCATAAGCTTTCGTGGGCAAAGACCCACTTCGTCAGATGCATGTCTTTGCCCATGAAAGCTTATGATCTAATACATCTGTTAGTCTATAAGGTGCTACAGGACTCCTTGTCGCTTTTGCAGGTCCAGACTAACATGGCTACCCCTCTGATAAAGAACACATTGAAACCTTTTGTGTTGGACATAATATTTTACTTAATTTAAAATGAAGTTTGATAAACTAACATGAAAAAGTTAAAATGCTTAATCTGTTTCATAATTTAAATTAAACCCACCTCACTAGCTGCAGTTCAGAAAATAAGGTCACTGTACCCAGCCTGCTCTTGCCTCCCCTCCCCCCGGCACACAGATCCGTGAGTAAGTTACATCTCAGTACACCACTTCTGAAAGATTGCTGACCCCTGCACTAAAAGATAAGATCTGCATCTTTATTTATTTATTAATGAAGCTGCTGTAAGTAGAACTATTATTAACTTTAAAAAGTAGCACTCGGACCCGTACACAGAGGTGAATAAGTCAAATCTCGGCACTCCACCTGTGAAAGGTTGCTGATCCCTGCTCAAGCACATTGCCTGGGAGCAGGAGACGCTCAAACCCTTTCAACTGCTTCTATTCAAAGGGCTTGTGTTTGCCTGGCGGCTGCCAGGCAACAGTTTAGCAGCAGGGCCAAGAGCTGCCAGACACGTTATGTGAATTCTAAGCCTCCACCTCAGACAACTTTGGGAGAAGGCTAGCTCTCAGCACCCTCCCATCTGCTCTAGGTCCCTTCCACTGTCCAGAAGTCAGGGGGCAGGGACCCAGGCCAAGCAAAGTTCCTGGCAGGGTAGTTCTCAAACCCGCTCCTTCTGCCCAAGGCCACTTCTGAAATTTGTGAAGTGTTCCCCCCTTCCAAAATTATTGCCCAATCCTGGACTAGTCGACTACCCAATAAGCATATGCTCTCCAATAACCATATGCTCATCAGAGAGAGGCAGCAAGGGGAGGGAGGGGAAGCAGGAGACGGTGCTGAGGGGAGCCGGCTTAAAGGCTGGTTCCCCCAGCACCGGCTTGGGGAACAGGGGAGGCATAGCGGGGGACTGGGTGCGAGCTGGGATTCAGCCGATTCCTGGCTCACACCCGGTCCCAGATGCTGAGCCTCTGTTTTTTAAATATATCAAGAGCCTGGTGGCTCCCCTGCTATGCCTGGCAGGTCTTGATGCATTTGGAGGGCAGAGCTGCACTGGGGTTGGCTCCCGGGCGGGCGGGCCGAGGGGGGCCCAAATCCTCAACTTTGCACGCCAGAGGCTGATGCCCTATCCCCTAAGCCACTGAAGAATCCAGCCCACCCTCCCTATCTTCAGTGTGTCCCTTATCCTACCTTCCTTATCCAGCCCCAGGAGCTAACTCCGCTGCAGCTCTACAGTTTCCCCCTTATCGACTAATCAAGTAGTTGATGGAAATTCGATTGACTACTCGATCAGCTGAGTACATGCAATTTAACATCCCTAATGTGTACATGAAGTGATTTGAGTTAGGCAGAGACTTTTAGTATCCTAGGTTTGCAAATATTTAGGTGTAAATATACTCCAATAAGCTAAAGAAATATGATGATATACAGTGGATCAGTTCAGCATTTGCTGCTTTTGGATAGCTATATTACTGTTTAGCCTTTGAGGAAACTACCATTGGTAGGGCTTAGTGCTGGATAGAATGTCTTAAAGAATAGTTTCTAACAATATCTACTGTGAGATACAGAAATGGTGTAATGGAGTATATATCTTTCTAAATTACAGAAATGATTCGCCCTGTAAGCATTTTTGAGTCTGCATTGATATACAGTCTGACAATTTAATAACACTATTCAGTCATGTGTCAAGAATACTTACACCTCCTGGAGCTGTGTGGGTCTGAGCTGAAGCTTGGAAAACCTTTGGTGGTTCATCACCTGTCTTGGAATACGTCATTACAGAAGAAGAACTGAACGAGTGTGCATCTGGACTGAGTGAGAGCTGATCCTGAAATAGATATATTTCAAATTTAAAAAATATTAAACTGACAGATAAGCGAAGAAGAACGAACAAGTAACCCACATTAGACATAGTCTCCACTCTATCAGGAAAATATGGGGGGAGGGAGTGCCTGAGTTTGCAGTATACTCTATTTGCCAGTGACTCTTGCCTCTCCTCTGCCCACAGATAATCTTACTGACTTCAATGTGATGTGCTTTTGTGGAGTTCATTGCACGATTGGCAACTCAGAAAAGCGCACGCACATACGCATGCATGCACTCCGCAGTTTAATAAAACAGCCTTATCATATAATAGTATTTGGGAGGATAAGGGTGACAAAATGTTGATGTGTTGTATTATTTTCAGTGCTCAAAAATGACAAAAATTGTTTTATCAGAGCACCTTAATAAATCAAATAAGTTTGACTGCATTCTACTCAAGCACATATTTGAAATGTACTTACAAAATTTCTCCGCAATTCTAGCATACTGTTTCTCATGTTTGATATAGTTCTGTCAATTGCAAAGAAGGGATCCCGGAAATCTGAATTCTGTGGGAGGAAAAAAATACTCATTAGCTTCAGGGAGGGGAAAACGCATCAGTTAAAATAGAAGTTAGTCTTTAGGCTTCTTTAACAAGGCAATCACATGCATGATTCTGAAGATGCAACCAAATAAATTTCTCACAAGCTTTGTAGGGTCCACAAACAATTTACAAATGCAAATGGAGTTTAAAAACAACTCCCATTTTAAAAATTAAAAAGCAAGCATGGGTAACGTGATTATGGCGGTGAAAACAAAATGGAAGACCATAGGTTTCTAGACATTTTATTGGAATGTCAAAAGCAGCACACATTTAGGATAGCATTTACAACTGTTTAGTGTCTGTCTCTTTAAAACTCTCTTTGGATGACTAACCTATCAATTCTGACAACATCCAGAGAAGCAAACAAACTAGAACTTCAATATGCCTCTCCATTGCCTCAGAACACCAATGTAGAAAGAAAATCTCTATTATGCAAGTCTTACTGGTTGCATTCATTAACATAAAACAGTCAGCCCAGAAACAATATGAATGTACTCAGTGAGTGTATCAGAGGCAGCAGGGCGGGGGGGAGGCAGGAGACCGTGCACGTGGGGAGCTGGCTTTTAAAAGCTAGCTGCTGTGGAACCCCCTCCCCACTCCCACTGCCTCCCACAGAGGCAGAAGGGGGGATAGGCAGGAGCTGGTGCTCCCTGGGAGCCCCCCTTCCCTGCTGCTGGCCTCTGATACAGGCAGTTGACGGGAGTATTGACTAATTTTCTGCCCCCACTTGCTGCCTTGAGCCAGCTCCCGCAACTCCCTGCTGCAGCTTTGCAGAATGGTCCTTATCGACTAATCATGTAGTCAATACAAACTGTATCAACCATACCATTAGTCAGATAACCACAATTTTAACATCTCTACTACACGCACTCTCCAAGGCCAGGGGGAGGTGGGAGCCAATGCTCCTGAGGAGCTGGCTTAAACCATGATCACTGGATCCTGTGGAACTGCCTCCCCCCACCATGCTGCTGCCTATGATAGAAAAGCAGCAGCCCAGAAGGGTGAGCGGGGCAGACAGAAGCTGGCTTTCAAGGAGATAGAGAGGTGGCAGTGCGGGATGACAGGGAGAACACTGGCTACCCACCTGGCCCTCAAGGACTATCAAATAATCATGTAACTGCTAAAATTTGATGGGATTACACGATTATTTAATTACACATCAGCTGACTAGGGATGTAAAGCGAGTAGTCGACTAACCGATAAGCTTAGGCTTACCAGTTAGCAGACTATTCGCATTTCCTCCCCCAGCGATATAGGTTTGCTCAGGCCAAGGTAAGTAAAATATAAGTCTGTGTCCAAACAGGACAAAGATGACCAGTTTTTACTATACTGCTCCCTAAAATACACTTCAAAACACACTATTATGCTGGGCTAAGTAAGTTTAGTATAAGGATGTCTGTTCTGAAGCTAATTTAAAACACTTTTGGTAAATACATATTAGTATTTGAAAATAATGGACTTTCATTCAGAGTAGAACAGGCAGATCAGACAATTGTATATTTTAGTCAAAAGAAATGTTATTGATGTTTTTGGGTCTCACAAGTTCTCTACTCTCTTCTTCCATCCAGAGAGTATAATGGTGGCCATGACTACCAAGTTTGCTCCATACACAGGAGATAAAATTGCTTAGAGGTGCTTGACAGTGTTATTTTATTCTACCAGAAATGGAGAAGCTAATGACTCTAATTCTGTCTAGTTTTCTTTTGGGAAACCAGTATCACTGGTATCATCATCAGGAACATGATGTAGCTATACAAACATTTCCTAATTAGTCTTTTAATTGCAGAGCAGCAATTGCTTGCTGCTTAAGTTTGCTGTATCAGAATGATGGCTTCAAATCATGTCACAATCTGGCATGCATGTTCCTTTCAAAAGCTCTCAGTATTCCCATTTTCTTGTGCAGTGCATTCACTAACAATCCTGCAAAAACCCTTATTGCATTGTGTTTAAGGCTCTGTTTTTGTGGGAAAATGGCTCCATTTGTTAAGAGATGCTTTCTGTTACTTCTTAGCTGGCTACATGGGCCAATGAATGATATGGGACACTTTCTCCTGCATAAAAAAGTTTAAAACAAAAGTATTTTTGCCTGTTTTTCTCTTGTAAAGCTACTAAGAACATTCCCCAACAAACTAAATTTGCTGGTACAATTCAAGGTCTGGTCCTAGAGTTGAGATTGCCCTGTTAGAAATACTAAAAAAAAAAAATCTTTCCCCAAAAAGTTTTGTAGATGAAACAAAAGAATATCAATTTTTAAGAGGCCAAAAAACAAACTATTTTGAAACAAAAAATTCAGAAGCAGCAGCAGCAAAGTTCATATCAGTAGAACCTCAACCTCAGCACTTTCACTAGGGAAAAAAACATTCCATAGTTACTGTATATCACTCAGTATTTCTAACAAGCAACTACAGTAATAAGCAAGCACCATGTTGCTTTAATTAGACAGACAATACATACAGGTTAGCAAAAGTAACAAGGGCTATTTTTCTCATGATACTAACCCTACTACCAAAACTGCCAAAGGGCATGAGGGAGCAGCTCAATGCCTGGAAGAAAAGTACCAGTTCCTTTTAGTTCTTGTACCTACTATGCATCATGCTTAACAGAAATCTAGTGCACTCTCTCATAACAACTGAAATATATTTTTGGTAAAATTAAAAAATGACACTTAAGGGGACCTCAGTGATTTACAGTATGTTAAAACAACATAACATGAAGCCATTTTTGGTAGACACAAGAGCACAATTATTTCAAAATAAAAAAAGATGACTGCATCATGTTGAATAAATCGTATTTACACAAATGTAATAAATACTTAAATCTTAAGAAACACCTGTGTATTACAGTAACTTTTACAGTAAAGGTAATTAAAATGTAAAGTGTACTTGAAATGTCACTTGCTTCCCCCACACACACTCAATTCTGCTTATGTAGTAGAGGCAAAGAGATTGATTAAAAGCAACAATTCTGTTTCTACTCAACATACAAATTTACATAACTTAATTACAAAAGGCTATCATAAATTTTAGAGCAGAAACATTAAAATAAGCGATGTAGCTGTTCTACTCATAAGCTCTCATTTTATGTAATGGAAGAGATTAATGTAGACTTAAAAATGAAACCTACAAATTCTCTAAAATATTCAGATCCCTCAGAATAAACTAAATCAACTCTACCATATCATCAGTTTCAAAGGTCATAGCAAAGCAGTTCTAAGTAAATCTATCGTCACGTACAGAACAGTCTGAAGACTAATAAATCCACAGTACATAAATATATTCTTGCACAGATGCATAAATAGATGCAGTTTGAACGCCATCAGATACAGTGCCTGTAAAATTGACTAGCTGGTCTTGAATATCCCTGTTTTAGAGAGCAGATGAAATGCTGGAAAACCATTAAATTTCCAGGAAATTAGGATGATGTGTTAAATTTACGCGCGCCCGCGCGCGCACGCACGCACACGCACCCTTTAATATGTGCATTTATCATAAAAGTATAATACTTTAAAAAAATGCAAGTTCAAAGTGGAATGCAACATCTGATTGCAGAACATCATTGTGGAACCATATACACTGCAGCTAAGACTGATGGCACTACTGGGAAAAAATGCACAATTAACTTTACCACTAATTCTTTTCCTATCTAAACAATCATGTAATTTTTGATGATTATAAATTAAATATACTTTATTTTACAATACAAATGTAAAACTATTTATTATTTGAAGACAATTCATGTAGGTGGCTTGCTTGGTTGTACAGCAGGATGAAAAACGGAAAAAGAAAAATCAGCACTTGGGGGGGGGGGGGAGGAGTTCCATAGTAATTTCGATTTTTTAAAAAAATTACTCAACCAATTCTACTGAACAGCTGTGGTAACCAAAATCTAACTGTTTATTATAATAAACTAAAAATTCATAAATGTGACAGGATACAGCTCAGACACACTGAAGAAATCAAAGCATTCCTGAAGGTGTTAATGTACTGTATTATTCCAAACCCCCATCCTTCCAACTAGCGATGTTAGGTATCGGGTAATTGCATAGTCAAGTAACTGCATTAAAGTCTTTGCGGTTACACTATTGGATAGTCCCCGGGGGTGGGGCCTGTAGCCACTCCCAGGGAGCCCCGTTACACTGTGCTGCTGTCTTTGTATCAGCGGAGTGTGCAGCCTCTGTCCGTGGGGAGCTGGGACCCACTGCAGACAAGGGCTGCTGCTGTGAAGCAGCCTCTGTCTGCTTGGTCCCACCGCGGAGAGAGGCTGCTTCGCAGCAGCCTCCCCTGGCTGCCCACCGTTACTGCCTCTGATAGAGGCAGCAGCACGTGAGGGGTGGAAAGGAGGTAGGAAGCACCGCAGATCTGGTGCTGGAGGGAATCAGCTTTTAAGCCGGCTCTCCCCAGCATCAGCTCCTGCTCCTCTGCCACTGCCTCCGATACAGAGGCAGGACGGGGGTGGGAGTGGGGGGGTCGTGGTGGTAAAATGTGTATAAGTGAGAAGATCAACAGATAAGCCTAGGCTTATTGGTTAATCGTATAGTTGACTACACATTGACATCCTTACTCCCAATCAATGTTCCTTATAAAGTGGGTGCTTGTGTGGCTGCTCAGGAGATTCAAATGCTACCCAGCTGATTGGCAAAGTGCTCATAAATAGGCTGCGTTTCTACTGCTGGTGCACATTCACACATGCTTTGGTGCACATAGAAAAAAAATCTGCACATGAAGGGAAAAGATTAGAGGGAACGTTGCTCCAAAGTTAAACTTTGTGATCAAAACGATATTCAAACAAATCTGGAAGAATAGTTAAAAACCTTAAAACATGCAATTGCTCAGATTGTTGCAACATACATTTTGTTTTTGTTTTTTAAATGCAACTTAGGTAATATAATTAACCTAAATACAGTAGGAATTGTATTTTCATTAATGACAGGATAACTTACCAGCATGCAGCCAGCCAAAAATGTTTTGAAGTTTTTAAATACACACATAAAAACACTGATATGTCCCCACTGAACAACCAAGGTAATGTCAAGTTTGACTGAACTATTCCTTGAGATCAAACATCTACACATAAAAATCCACAGTAGTTTCTAAATATTTACGTTTTGAAAAGTTGAACTCATCTGTTCCTCTAGCAAATACATTTCTATTTCATCTGGATTCTTCATTCTTGCCTCTCCAACACTTATGATTGGAGCCAACAAACTGAACTACCATCATGTCACAGCATCCAGCTCTAAGTTCTCTATTTAACATGACCATTGTTTTAGGGCAGCCACAAGGATATGTTTTCAAAAAAGATACTGGGCTAATATGAGGAACCAAGGCCAGGCTGACATTTTTCTTGGTGCTCTCTCAAAATACTTTGATGTCTTCAATCCTAAGCTCCTCCCCACCACAACTCATGTTCCTTTGCATCCCCCATTTGAGATTAGACAGTGAGAAATCAGACTGTATTATTTTGGGTTTTTTTTTGGTAAGGTCAAGTGCATATTTAGGCATTTGCTGAACTGAAGCATGATAGCCTACTACTTCTCCCACAGGCTTTAATGGAAGCAGAAGCCATGCGGGTCCAACTATCTATAGCAGGGGTGGGCAAAAGGGCCCCTGCCAGCCGGATCCAGCCCACCAAGTGGGTTGATCCAGCCTGCAGAGGTCCTGCCATTCCCTTGCCCCCCAGCCAATCAATCAGGGCTAGGGATGGGGGAGTGTGCTGTGTTTAGAGTCATCCCTGGTGGTTGACTAAGCGCCATGCGCTGGAGGGCAGTGAGCGAGAGACTTCATGCTCCCCCCAACCCCAGGCCAATCAGGGTTTGTGGGTGGGGAAGCATGGAAGTGTCCTGGCCCCGCCCTTTCCTCCTGAGGCCGAGCCCCTTCTGGGGCAGCCTGGGGCCACTTCAAAAATTTCTGAAGCGGCCACCAGTCAAAAATTATTGCCCACCCCTGATCTAGAGTTTAAACTAACTTTCAACATATAGGCATATAGGAAAAAATCTGGCATTTACCCTTTTGACCCGCAGATGATAGCTTGTGCTCCAGCTATGTTTATTAAGCTCCAAATATGTAAGCTTGAATTACAGTGACTGATTTTGGTGAAGTTCCACAACTCCCTGTAGTTGTGTTATTGAATTAAATGCCAGTGATTTAGATCTAATTTAAAACAAATCAAAATACATTTAATGCAAAATATATTTCTCACATTATTTAAAAACATATATCCTTTCTAAACCAAGAAATCAGATTAGATTTAGCAACAGAAATATTTCTATAATTGTCATTGCATGATCAGCCTCAGATGAAAGTGCACTTTCTAGAAGACAGACTGTTGCCCATTTTCTTCTCATCTACAAAGAGCCTAGAGGATTACTAGATTTCATATCATTTACTTGAGCCTCCTTAATTGTTACAGCCATATAACTAGAAACAAAACATTTAAGGATCAGGCTGAATGCAGAATATTGACTGTGAATTCGAAGTGAAGACACATTATCATTATTCCAACAATTTTACATGTCTAGGTTTCAAGTGTCTTACACCCATAAAAGTGGGAATTTAAAGTTAATAATGAGCCATTACAATACTTATGCTCATACATAATTGAATGAATTATGGAGAAAGTAAGACCCTCCTCTATTCTGAGGCCATATAGTAAATAAAAATGGGAAATCAAGAAACAACCTACAGCCGTGGTCACCAACCGGTCGATCGCAATCGACTGGTCTATCGCGAGGCCTCGACCAGTCGATCACAAGGTGTTCGGGCCCCACCCACCCCCAAGAAGCCCCACTACCTACCTCCAGCGTAGTGCTGGCTTCCCACGGGGTGGACAGAAGTCCTGCCTGCAGCTTCGCGCCACTTCCGGGGATTCCGGAAGTGTGCTGGCTGCTCCCCTCCCAAAGCTGTGTGCCGTGCCGGATGCGCTACAGGAAAGGGCATTAGCTGGCAACTTCCCTGTGCCACAGGATGGGTGAGTCGAGCGGGGGGGGGGGGGGCCGGGGCACAGGGCAGCCCCGGGCAGGCACACGCGTGGGGGTTTGGCGCCGCAGGAGGGGAGTTTGGCCCTGGGGCAGGTGCGCGCGGGGGTTTGGCTGCGCCACGGGGAAGGAGAGAATCCTGGGAGGAAGCGGGTGCAGGAGACTCCCTGCCCCCACTGGCACCCCACCCCCCCGCTCCCCTTCCCACTCCCCAGCCACAGAACTCTGTCCCCACTCCTGTCCCCAGCCACAGAACTCTGTCCCCAGTGGCATCCTGTCCCCAGCTGCAGAACCCTGTCCTCTCCCCTCCCAACACCCTGTTCCTTCTCCCCTGCCCCTGCCGCAGAACTCTGTCCCCACTGGCACCCTGTCCCCTGCCGAAGCACCCACTAGCAGCCTTCCCCAGTACTAGGTCCCCTGCTGCCACCAACACAGTTGGGGCCACATTAGTGAAGCTTGGGGGGAGGGGAGGGGAGGTTGGAGGAGGTTTTTTTTGCATCTCACTTGTGTGGCCCCAACTGACTTTTCTGTGGGTCAGTGACCCGACTCAAAACAGGTTCCCTGCCCTTCTCAGAAATAAAGACAATGCAGAAACTTTTTGTGTTTGACATCGTATTTTATTTAAAAATGAAGTCTGGCCAACAAACTCCCAATTGGGGCCAAGCCCCTATCTGGCCACAGCATCATAACACTCCTGCACTCCCTTCCCCCAGACCCTACATCTGAGCCTATCATACACTGGAACCCCTGCCCTGAGCCCTCACATACCCCAACCCAAATTCCTGAACCCTCACATCCAGAAGTCTGTGACTTGCTTAGTACCCTAACCCTACATCTGACCCCAATACTGCCCTGCCTGGAGCCTCCTCCCCAAGCCAGCGTCCCCTTATCCACCTCCTCTTGCATCCAGATTTCCTCCCAGAGCTTGCACCTCTCAACCCTTCCCACACCCAAATCCCTCATTCCCACCCCAGAGCCTACACATCCTGTCTCAACCCAGCGAGGATATGGCTAGACTGCAGGAGTTTTTCAGGATTCCGGAGATATCCCAGAAAAACTCTTCTGCATCCAGGGATGCGTTTGTTCTTCCGCTTCTTTTAGTGGAAGAGTAACCATGATCTTTCCATCACCCCTATATTCCTCTTTCCACGAGGAATAAGGGGGCTTCCAAAAGAAGGGGTTTTTCTGACATTTGGTCCAGTCCAGACAGGCCAAATGTTGGAAAAAACCTCTTCCTACAGAAGAATTGGGGAAAAAAGCAGCAGTCTAAGGGTTGGGGATAGCAAGTGATGGAGAGGAGGAGAATAGAGAGGGCGGGGCTTCAAGGAAGGGGCAGGGCTGTAGATCTTGGCTTGTTCTGTCATTTAAAAAGTGATCTTGGGTGTAAAAAGGTTGGAGACCACTGGCCTACAGCATTATGTCTTTTTTCACAGACTGTACCCTTTCCACTTCAAAGAGCAGATGGCTTGTGGAAGCTTGACAGGCCAGTAGCTTCAGATAGTTAAAGGAAAATGACAGTGGCTAGCTATGAATCATACACATACAAGCTTTCCATACACATTTAGGGGAAAATTCTCAACTGGAACAACTTTTAGATATTCTCGTACTGTTCCCAGTAATTAAATGCATAAATTATTGACTACATTTCTGTGTATAATTATCTAGGCCCAAAAATGAGTTTGTAAATTAAACACACAACTTCAATACTCACACCTTTTAAAAACCTTGCCTTTAATATTATTAAATAAAGGAAATTCATATATAAAAAAAAGAGAAGTTTAAAGAAAACTGTTCCACTGGAAAAGTTCATTTCTTGCTATTTAAACATTAACCATGCACAAGAGTTTACTTCATCACCATTTCTAATATAAAACCTCAGTTGTAATTACGTAAAACACTTATATGGTATTTTTCATTCAGAGATCACAAAGCACTTTTACAACAGGTAAATACCATTAATCCCCATTTCAGGAGTAGGGAAATTGAAACACAGAGTGATTAAGTAACTAGACCAATGACACACACTAGTCATTAGGCAAGGAATATAACTTTGGTCTCCTGGTTTCCAGACCAGTGTTCCATCCATTAGACCTGGTTAGAGTTTAAAACAGACGTTTAAGCCAGATACTTGAAAAATTAGTTGCTGGTAATGTGTAAAAATCCTTTCATAAACTCAAAAGACTTACTCTATGGTTTCCTCTCAAAGCAATCTGAGAATCATGGTGTCCTCTTGGAATCATGGTATCTTGAGTTCTTTGGCCACCCTCTGTAATACTGAGAAATGGATCTCGTCCAAAAGGATCAGAAAAGCTTCTCATCATTTGATGCATGAACTGATGCTGCGCAGCAAAAGGCTCTCTGGAGAGGTCGGGGGGGGGGGGGGGGAGGAGGGGGAGAGGGATAAGAGGGAGGGACAAAAAACACCAAACTCATAAATATGACCAGGCCTGCTAAGCAATAAACAGAACTCCATTTTAAGCCACTAAATACATGGGTCTCCCAATACCTCATCACCTTAACAGCAAAAACTTGTTTTCAATGGGTAGCTCCATTGTAATAGGCCTCAGGGATGCAGAGATCTTTACTTATAGCCTATATTCTTTTGCCTAATCTCTTTCCCGTCATCATCCCGGCTGGCTCACAACTCTCCATATTTCATTCTTTCCTCATCACCTTTGGCGAGGTCTCTCATCCTTCAAATCTGTCTCTAAAACCTGAATATTCCAGTCTTCATATTAGGCTTGGTTCTTCACCTCTGCATTTGGTTTTTTCCATCCCAAACAAGTTTGCCCCTCCCCCCCACACTTCCTTTGAGGCCCATACCATTCACTAAGTCCATTCCTTTCTCATTCTCTGTTATTATAAGCTCTCTGCTCACTCCTACTCTTCTCTTTCCCTCCAAATATGCCCTTTTATCCACTTGACACTTCCTCTCTCCCAACCCCACTTGCCTCGCTAAATCTGATCTTGTTTTTCCCTATAAACTCCCAATCTGTCTCCATATTCCAGAAGAATAGCAAACACTTTCTTTTAACCTCCTTCAGATCCCTTCCACTCCAGTTTCTACTTCTACTATGCTGAAGCTAATCTAAACAAGGTAGCTACATGTTTCTTTTAGCTTAATCCAAGGCATTTCTTAATTCTTCCCCTCTTCAACAGTTTGTCTTTTCTCCCTGCTCTTAATACATATCCAAGCTTCAGTCCTCAGTCCATCTTCTTCACTGTATGACACCTTAATCACTCTCCAACACTCATAGGCATATTGTCTCCAACATTAAATCATCTCTTCACATGCACAAATTCTTTCCATACCACTCTTCATTAAAAACTACATCCCATAACCATGTTGTCATCTTTGACTTTTCTTCTTCTCCTATACCTTCATATCTGACTAAGCCTCATGGTTATGCAGTTTGTTTTAAAAACTGGCTACAAAAGACTTGTATTAAAAATCTAGAGACATATTTGCAGTAGTGTGGAAAGATGTTTTTAATAAACAAGTTTTAGCTGGACAGTGTCTCTAAATTATTTATGTACTTTACAACCATGTCAGCATAGACAAGCAACTCCATATCTATAAGCAAGAGCAGTTGGCAAGAGCAGTTCCTAACTTACCCTACCCACTTGATTGCTAAAGTTAGCTTCAGTCCAAGCTTAACAAGCAACTATAAAGCAGAAAGTGTCTTGGCAGTTATTCATTGGATGAATGACTTACTCACAGTGTGAAAAATACATGCACAAGCAAGTTATCACCTGTATATCCACTGTTTTCAAAGCCATAAAACATAGGAGGTGCCGTCACAATTACATATATACACTTCCATAAAGCCTCCTTCGACTCTGCAGACTTTAAGTGTGTTGAGATATCAATATACAAGCACCATTTCTTAAATAATTTAACACATAGCAAAACTATCTGAAGGCTTTATCCATCCTCTGCGGCCCACACAATGACCAGGTCTCATTCTCTATTAAGCACCAAATGAAATATGTTCAGTGTGCCATGCCTAGGTACATACATGACATAGGGTAGTTTTGCTTTAATTTCAAGTACAGTTTGTCTGAAAGTCAGACAAACTAACAAGTTGCATTACATTTAATCCCATAGAGGTATAACTTTATTATAAGACACAGCGCTTCCTTTCAGGAAAAAAAAAAAAAACATGTTATGAAAAAATGCAGTAGTTAAACTTGTTACAACAAAAGACTTATTTAAAAAAATTAAGTGATTTTGTATGGGTCTAAGTTCACCTTTCAGGCTCTCACACAAACGTTCATCACAAAACCCTTGTGACAGTTGCAGTAAAGAAGTTAAGAATTTTCTGGGCTTGAGGGCTGAACTGTCTCACTTCTACAGAAAAGCAGGCCTTCCAAATCAGGAAGCAAATAACTTTACTTTTCTAAGTAAATCCACTGACCTACGTTATCTGCATGTGTAAGCATTTGCAAGAGTAAGGTGAAAGTTTCTAAGTTTAAGGGCTCCTCATTCCCAGTTGAAAATAATGACTCAGAAAATATTTTATTATTATTATTGCTACTCTTTTTGCTTTCACCAGAAACGAGGATGACCCAAGACAACATGGTGCCCGACTGTTGAAGACAACTGGTGCCAGACTGATGAATCACACTTGGGGCACTATTGAGAGGCTGGCCAGAGACAGAAGGAAGTGGAGGACCTTTGTTGCTTCCCTATACCAGTGGGTGTGAAGGGCAATAATGATGATGATTGCTACTCTTTATTTCATCATACATTTTTATTCCAAGATATGTATGTTCAACCAAATAGCCATATTTTTATTCATTCCAAATGTGATCTTCTGAAGTAAGTTAATTAATTCACTGTTTTAAAATAAAGTTTTACTAGTTCTGATTTGGAATGAGAAATCAGAAGTAGCAGAAAGTCACACCAAAGATAACATCTGGAGTGATATAACACATTGGCAAGCTAAAAAGCAACAGTGGAAAAGATCTTGCTTCGGCACCTGTCTGAGCCATTCAGAAGGAAATTCAACTGGGTTCTGGAAGCATTTTGGCCAAGATCAACCAGTGCTTCCCATGGGCAGCTGTCTAAGAGACAGAGACATTTATAACGTTACTCTTAATCAAGACGCTATTTCCAGTTCATCGGTCAAAAAAAATTGCTTTTCCTTGTGAGGCAGTGGAAGCCCTTATACTAATTTGGCAGTTAATCTAGTCATTGGCTGAAGTAGTAAGACCATCCCCATAATCGTATGTAAAGCAGCTCTACAAGAACTATTCCGGCAGTCTCTCTCACACACATGCATGCACCATTGTCCATTTATGGGTTTTTTTTCAGCCTTTGAAACTATCCTTCATCTGTCAGAGCACTGGAGCCACAGTAAGAAAAAGGAGAAATGCTGACAGTTGAAAGCAGGGTGATGTTTTCACTATTCTTTAAACATGTGAGCTACCATAAACTAGATTTTTTATTTCCATCTTTCCTTTTATAATGAAAACATTTTAAAATGTAGCAACTACTCGCTATTGTGGCTTCCATTTGGGAATATTTATTAGGTGAAACTTTGTGGTTCCTATACAATTTTGCACATCTAGTTGCCACAATACTATGACAGTTTCTAGATATCAATAGTACCAATCAAGTATAAATGTAGGATAGCCTTGAGGAATACAGAAAATTAATCCCTTAGGTAAGAATAGTTTTCTTGAGAAAAGGCCAGAAGCATGCTCTCAGGTGCGCACATGTAATGTAAGAATGGCCATACTGGGTTAGATCAATGGCCCATGTAGCCCAGTATCCTGTCTTTTGACTGAGGCCAATGCCAAATGCTTCAGAGAGAGTGAACCGAATAGGGCGATTTATCAAGTGATCTATCAACCAGTCCCAGATTTTAGCATCTCTAGCAAAAAAAATCTTGGGCAAAAAAAATCATGGAGGACAGGTCCATCAATGGCTATCTAATACTTTTTTTGAATCCAGTTATATATTGGCCTTCACAGAATTGAGTTCCACAGGTCTCACTGAACTATGTGAATAACTTCCTTATGTTTGTTTTAAATCTGCTTACTAATTGTGTTATATGAAAAGGTAAATAACCTTTTTTATTCACTTTCTCCACTACATTCATAACTTTATGGAAAACTAAGATTAACAGCCCCAGCCTTTTTAATCTTCTTCATATGGAAGCTGTACCATGTCCCTTAGCCATTTTTGTTGCCCCTCTTTGTACTTTTACATATAAATACAAATTGGAAAAGTAGAAAGAGGGTTACTATTATATTTATATGGTGCAACCAGAACACAACACAGGATTCAAGGTGTGGGCAACCAATCGATGTATATAGTGGCATTATGATATTTTCTATTATATTATCTATCCCTTTCCTAACGGTTCCGAACTTTGTTAGTCTTTTTTTGTTTGCTACTACACAGTGAGCAAATGTTTTCAATGAATGATTAAAAAATGACTACAAGACCTTTCTTGTGTGGTAATAGCCAATTCATATCCCATTATTTTGTCTACAGAGTTATGATTATATTTTAGTATGTGCATTACTTTGCATTTATGAAGACTGAAATTCTACCTTTATTTGGCCATTTATGTAGTTTTGGGAGTTCCCTTTGTAAGCTCTTCCTAGTCTACTTCAAACCTAGCCAACTTAAATAATTTTGTATAGCCACCTCACTGTTCACCACTTTTTCCAGATAATTTCTTAATATGTTGAATAGCATTTAATAGTATAATACAGGCTTTAATGTTTGCTTTGGTTTTGTCCACAGCCAATTTTGTCTAATAAATTATGTATTCATTTAGAATTGTTGTAAACCATATTAGTCCTTCCCCTAACAATCTCTTCTGTGCAATGTACACTTCCCTCCTGGTACTGTTAGTGCTCTTGTGTCAACTCACCTTGAACAGATCACACTGAGGCAATTTCACAGTGATATGTACCAAAGAGAAATAGCTCTATTGATTATAGCTCTATTGGTTGTCTTCTTTTGAAGAATGGCTCGTGGTTGCTCTGTTTCTTCTTAAAACCACTGTAGTTTCTCTGAACTCCTGCTGCAGATACATTTGCCAAAAGGTAACAATGGCTGTCACCTTGTGTTAAAAATTGTGCAACCCTGTCTCTGCAGCTCAGCAGAAACACAAATGAAATGCTAAAGTGCATTTTCTAGTGTTAGAGATTACCTCTAATAAATACTACTTGTTTTGACTAGTTTCCACCTCATGTGTTAGCTCTTTGTCCAAACTCGGCCTCTTTTATGTACACAATATGCGAATAGCAGTGGCTCTTCAGTTATAGTGTATTAGTATATTCAAACTGTAGTATAACTTCCGTTTTGTATAGGCATCTTCATTTTTTAGCAGAAGCCTTGCTTGCCAAACATCTAAAAAACAACTATTCTGGTAAGACCGTACCAAATTTATGGCCATGAAAAACATCTTATGCACCATGAAATTTGACCTTTCCTATGAAATCTGGCTGATGTAAGAATGGCAATGCTATGACTCCCTTACAAGTGGTAGCAGCTGCCTTCCGAACTGGTTGACCAAAGACCACCACCAGCTGCTAGCAGGGAACCCAGATCTGAATCAACACCAGCAGCATTAAACTGAGGGTGGCATAGTATAGCATGCCATCCTTACTTTTGCACTGCTACCAGCATAAGCGCAGAAAGGTAACAATATTATATCATGTCACCCTCACATCAGGGCTAAGCAGGTAGAGAGTGGCGACTGAGGGCTGAGCACTCAGTACTGAAAGCAATGCCGCAGTAAAGCAGAATAAAGGGTGACAATAACATGACTCCCTGAAATAGCCTCGCAACCCCACATGATTCTCTTTTTGGTTGGGACCCCACAGTGACATTTCAGATTTAAATATTTGAAACCATGAAATTTATTATTTTTAAAATCCTATGACCGAGACATTGACCAAAACGGACCATGAATTTGGTGGGACTCTAAAAAGTAAGTTAAGGACGGAACCTTTAACATCTCTGAATTTTCCCATCATTAAATACAGATATTTCCATGTAGTAGGCAATCACTGAAGCAGAGAACGGAGACAGCTGATATGATGAATGTTCAAATATAGCCTTTCCTGTCTTGTGTAACTGGGAGGCAAGAGGGAGTGTTACATAAAAAAAATCCAAGGAAAAGAGTAATCTTCACAAGCACTGGGGCTGTATGAATTTGCTACTGGAAGCCTCCACAGATAGCAGTAAATATTATTTTACACAGCACCATCAAAGGATGTTTGCCTTAGGCTAAGTTATACTGGTATTTTACAAAACTGTAATTTTCTGTAATTAATTGTCTGGACCACTTCTACCCCCAAAGAGAGCAAGTTACAGCACTGTAAAGCCCCAGGGTAAACCGGACTGTTAGCTACTCCCCTCGTGGAGATGGTTTACACAGAGCACTGGGAGAGAGCTGCTGCAGCTGTGCTCTAAACTTTTAAGTGTAGACAAAGCCACAATCATTGTACAAAGACATGGTACCTATTCTACAGAGATTACAGTTTATAATCTAGCAGAGACATAAAAGAGTGGGGCAGAGAAGGAGGAAAAGAGAAATTGCATGGAGTGAAATAATTTGGATTGTTTTGGTGTGTCTCATAGTTCCAAATCTCTCTCGCTCTCTCCACCTCTCCTTCTTCCTCTGTTTAGTTGAGTTCAAAGCAGACTGCGAAGAGTTACAAAGGGATCTCACAAACCTGGGTGACTAGGCAAGAAAGAGGCAGATGAAATTCAATCTTGACAAACTCAACATAATGCACATTGGAAGAAATAAACCCAAAATAATGTACAGACAAAATGTACAGTCACGGTGAATAGTTCTCTGAAAACAGCTGCTCAATGTGCAGAATCAGTACAAAAAACCCTAACAAAGTTAGAAACCAATAGGAAAGGGAATAAAACAGAAAATATAAACCCACTAAATAAAATGCATGGTATGCCCACACCTTGAATACTGCATGCAGTTCTGCTCACCCCATTTCAAAAAGATATATTAGAAGTGAAAAGAGTATAAAGAAAGGCAACAAAATTTACTAGGAGTATGGATCAGTTTCCATATGAGAAGAAATTAAAAAGACACTGGCTGCTTAGATCAGAAGAGTGACAATTAAAAAGAACAATGATAGAAGTCTATAAAATCATTAATGGTAGGGAGAAAGTGAATAAAGGAGAGTTATTTACTTCTCCACATAACACACAAGCCAAGGTTCACCCAATAAAATTAATAAGGATCAGGTTTAAAACAAACAGAAGTACTTCTTCACACAATGCACAGTCAACTTGTGGAACTAGTTATCAGAGGATGCTGTGATGGCCAAAAATACAAGTCGGTTCAAAAAAGAATCAGATAAGTTAATGAAGGATAGCCAACACAGTCAAGGATGCAATCCACTGCTGACTGTCCCTAAAGTAACTAACTGCTAGAACAGGGTTGGGCTCACCTGATAAAACTGCCCAATTGAGTTAACGCCTTCTGTAGCATCTGGCACCAGTCACTGTCAGAAGCCAGGATACTGGGCTAGATGGACCACTGGTCTAACCCGGTATGGCTATTCTTATGTTCTTACTGACGCACAAGCATCTCAGATTGTGATCCTTAACTAAAAATTGTCTGTAGGTAGAGCAAATAATATAAAAACATAGCAAATTTTTCATAATACCTGTGCTCTGCATTGTCTATTAGGGCTTTGCAAATATTTAAGTTTCACAATCAAAATCTACAAGTTGTAGTATGTTATCTTTGCACTTCTGTTGAAATATCAGGCAAAATTTTCTGTAGTTAAGAAGCCATACAAGTATTTAAATTAATATTAGGATATTTTATCCAATAAGACTGCAATATACAAATGAATTGTGCAATACTGAGAGAGTAGGAGGACTGGCTGAGTTACCTCAGATATGGCATTTCACTAACTAGGGTGTAATAATACCTATCACATAACACTGAATTGTTCATAGGGTAGCCTTGATTGGGACAAGTGGAGAAGTAGAGACAGAAAAAAAAAAGAGAAGGCACTAGTGTGATGGTTCTGGAAATCAATTCATGCATTCCTTACTTGTCATCTCCATGAAATTAAAGTAAGAGACGCAGTAACCCAATGTTTGTTGGAACATAGTGTAAACCAAGAAAACTTGAAATATAAACACACCCGGAATGGAAAAGACTTTAAACACGGCCACGAGATGCCACACTTTGCCATCCGGAGGGCAGTTACTCAATGCTTCATAGAGTTTGCAGAGTTGGGTCTGATCACCCCCCCCCCCGACAGCTCCCCAGAACACAAGGATAAAAACGCCAGCCCACTCCCACCACGGCTAGGCTAGAGGCGCTGTGGGCGGAGCTGCAGCCTAAGCCCCAGACTCAAAGGCTTCCCTAACTGGCCCTGGGAGGGTCCCTGCGCAGGTGACAGTCGAGGACGCTCACAGCTAAGCGCCTTCAGCTTTCACCAGCTTCGCTCAGGGGGGCTGAAGAGGCCGGTGCTGATTCGGGCTCCTCACCCGCAGGTCACCTCAGCGCGCCACGGGCTAGCCAGTCAAGGCAGACAGCCGCACGCACCAGGCCCGCCGGGTGCAGCCCCCCCAAGCCTCGGGCGGGTGCAGCAGCGAGCCCCTTCTCCCCGCCTGCTCCCCACCCCAGGGACAGGCCCGCCGACTCCGAGCGCCCCGCCAGGCGCGCAGCACTCGCTGCCCCCGCCGCCCACTCACCGGAAGAAGGGGTCTTCCTCGAAGAGCTCCCTCAGGCCCCCGTTCCCGAACATGGCAGCGCCGCTACCTCTCAGTCCACTCGCTGTGGCAGCGCCCGAGAGCCCGCCGGCTCCCAACGGCGGCTCTTTTCCTCCGCCCACCAAGCGCCCGTGATGCGCCGCTCACTCCCCATTGGCTGCCACCGGCCTCGGCTGCCTCCCCATAGGGCGGGGAACGGAGGGGGCAGGGCGGCGTGGCGGGGCTGCTACCATGGCGACCGCTTTCAACACAAGGCCTGACTCGGGCGGCTGGCCAGGTCTAGAAGCTTCTGGCTCTGCGCGAGGCTCAAGGACAGTAGGGCACGGGATGGGGGCGGACAGCCCCATGCCAGCGGGAGGGGAGCTCAGGGCACCATATTAGGGGGAGGCATATGGGTTACGCCTGGTAGCACTCGGGAGGCGCACCGCCCCCTGTGCCTCTGTTAAAATTGCAATTGCCAAATGGGATGACTCCTCATGACCCCTCCCTGTTCCTCTCGGTCGCCCTCCCTGCTACCCGTCCCCTCACAGGCAGCAGTCGCCTATTGCCATAGGGGGGTGGGGATCTTCAGAGGGTGGGGCGACAGCACCTTGACAACTGGAGGGGAGCTCCTATGGACAGGAGGGGGGCAGGGCACTATGACATGGGGAGGGAGCCCCAGGACAAAGTACGTGGAAGCGGGGGAGGAGGGGAGGACGACGACTGAGGGACACAGGGCAGCACCTTGTATCGTGGGTCACAGCACCAAAATAATAGGGGCACCAAAGCATAGGGGTGGAAAGGCATGACAGATAGTTACCTCACAGAGAGGCTCCAGAAAGAACAGGGGCACTAAACCGTATGGCACTCTAGGGCCTCTTTCTGGGTGGAAGTACAGGACCATAGAGTTCCCTACATAGGAGCTATAGGGCTACAGCACCCAAAATGGAGCGTTACACCCACAGTTCTGGTCTACTGGGACCTTAGTGCCATGGGTCACAAGGAGGACACCAAAGAAAAGTCCAGGTTTAAGGGGCCAAAGCAAACAGTGCACTGTAAGACTGGGACAATGAAAAATAGCAGAGATTTGGAAAAATATTCTGTAGCTAGGAAATGATTGTCAATTTGGAAACAAGGAACAGAATTTGTGTAGGAAGTAGAGATGGGAAGAATTTCCCTTATTTCCATGTTCAAATTATTAATGATTTGTTTTATTCTAGCACTAGGAACTTTAGTCATAGACCAGTATCTCTGAGTGTTAGGCCCTTTGCAAAGCAGACCAAAAAGACAGTCCCGGGCCCCCAGGGGTCACGGTCTCCATCAGTGATACTCAGACTGGACACTTGAGAGTGGCTCTTAAAGTGTCCCCTGTCACTCTTTGCAGCTAGGGGTAATGCATGGGGGGCAGGAAGTGTCACATGCCCTCCCCCCATGCTATGGGAGCCAGGCAAGGGGCTCTTCTGGCTACACTGCTCAGATGCTGCACTCTGACAGGAAGAGGAGATGCTGCTCAACATAGTGCAGCAACAGAGGGACAGAGCCCCCCTTACTCACCAGGTAATGGGATGGAGCGTGGAGGGAGCATGGAGGGAGCCAGGGACTCTCTCCTGAGTCCCTGGTGGCTTCCAGCCACACTGCCTGGGATACTACCCGGTGCACTGCAGCACAAGGAGGGGAGGCATCAGGGCACCTGCACTCTTCCAGGCAGCCTCCGGCCATGTTGTCTGGGACCCTGCTTGCTGGGCAATGCAGTGCAGCAGGATAGACACTCTCCCTGCCTCAGGTAACATGGGATGGGGTACGGATGGGATGGGGAGAGTATGTGGGTCCTGGACTAGTTGTGTGTGGAAGAGTCACATTGTGTGGAGCTGGTGTCCCCTTTTGTGTCCCTTCTCTCTACTCACCTATGTAGCAGCACATGATATTAAAACGCTATGTAATTTAAATTAACAACCAGTTTAAGTTAACCAATCAGGATGCTATGTCATTAACCAATTGTAGTTGATAAAATAATACATGGTCAGTCTTTTTACGGTGACAATAATGTACATATATTCATGTACATATGTTAATGTATATAAAACAATGAATTCATACTAGTGAGTAATGTTAATCACTAATTTGGCTCCTGAACCTCTGAGTATCACTGGTCTACATATAAAATGAGATTATGGATTAATATAGACATGGGTGGGGGGAGTAACAGGAACAGTGAGACAATACTGGCCAGCATGATAGGCTGGTCTCCTGCACACTAGTAGTCAAATCATTTTTGAGTTTTATGTGGGCATCACACCAAAGTTATGAGGAATTTGAAGGTGGATAATGCGGTGGCTTGGTGGAAGTTTACCGGGAGCATCTCCCAAGCACGTAGGGAGAAAGGATGATGGTATCTGAAAATGTAGCCGAAGGACAACATAGATTCACGCCATTGGCCAATCAGAGGCAAACACTGGCAAATCATTGTGTCAGTACTGTGAATTCTATAGCCTGTTATAAGGCTTTTGGGTTCTCTGGGATTCTAAGGTTTTGATCTATTACTTTGTGATGTACTTTTCATAATGAAAATAGTCTCTCGGATTCTAAATATTCCCTACATACTAGTGCACACATATCTTAAGAGAAAAGTCACTATAAACAGAGTCTAGTTGTACCAATGAGTACTTGTAAACAGAAAAACTTAAAACAACAATTAGTCCTTAAAGACTAACAAATAAAGCACCTTAGTGCTTTATTATTAGTCCTTAAAGACTAACTAATAAAGCACCTTAAAGACTAACAAAACATGTAGGCTGCGTCTACACTGCAGGCTTCTTGCGCAAGAGCGCGTCCATACTGCCATGTGCTTTTGCGCAAAAGATGTGCTTTTGCTCAAGACGTCCATGGCGGGGTGGATGCTCTCTTGCTCAAGAAAGCTCTGATGGCCATTTTAGCCATAGGGGTTTCTTGCGCAAGAAACCCCTGTTGCCGGTCCACACTGCCTTCTTGCTCAAGAGCTATTGCGCAAGGGGGCTTATTCCTCGTGGGGAGAGGAATAACACTTGCACAAGAAGCCCTCTTTTCTGATGCTTTACTGGAAATTTACTTGCGCAAGAACACGCTCCGCAAGTTTTTGTGCAAAAAGCCTGCAGTGTAGCCATAGCTGTAGATGGTATCATGAGATTTCATGGGCACAACCCACTTCTTCAGATGACTGGAGTATTAAAAGTCCATTAATGGATTTCCAAGTCACTGTGTTGTTTCAGGCCAATTCCACAAGCCAAATACACAGGGAATGGTTAGAACTTAACTTCATTTACAAGTTTGATTCTTATCAGAATGGAATGAACTGGCTGGCTTGCACACTACCTTCCACATCCTAATGACTTAATCAACCAAACAACGGAGGTGCTAATTGTTCTTATCAGCCTCTTGTGACTTGAACAATCTATTCATTGTCTTTCTCCCCCCCTCTTTCCCTTATTTATTCTTGGATCTGGACTTTTAATACTCCAGTCATCTGAAGAAGTAGGTTGTGCCCACGAAAGCTCATGATACCATCTACATGTTTTGTTAGTCTTTAAGGAGCTACTAGACTAGTCGTCGTTTTTAAGTTTTTCTAGTTACAGACTAACTCGGCTACCACTCTGAAGCTACTTCTAAACAGTAAAGCTAAAGTTGCGTGTCAGTAATTTTTAGTAAAATTAATGGACAGGCCACAGACAATAAGCAAAAATTCACAGAAGCTTGTGATCAGTCTCTTAACTTTTATTAAAAGTAACTGACAAAATGGGGAGGAGGGGTCCAGCACCCACTGCTGCTGTGTCTCTGGCATGTCTCTGATACCTGTAGGGGTTGAGTGCACTGAACTTCCCTCGCCACAGCAGCTGGGAACTCCAGGGTTGGCGGGTGGGAGCTCTAGGGGATCTTGCCAGCTGCAGCGGCCAAGAGCTATGGGACCCTTGTTGGCTGCCAACTCCAGCCCCACTGCCCTGGGGCTGAAAGGGAAAATGTCATGGAGATCTCTGGCTGTGATGAATTGAAACTACTATTAAAAAATTTTAGTTGTGATATTAACTTTTGTGGCACAAAGTAAACTTTGATCCAGCTTAACTGGTATTTGGGAATTAGGCTGCACAGTTAGTTCCAGTGTAGGAGCTGTTGCTTAGGGAAAGTAGCATGACTGCAGTACTTCTACACACCAATAATCCCCAACTGCTGGAATGGTCCCTGGTGGATAATTTCAGTTCGTACAATTCAATATATTTCTTGGGACCTGACTGACAACCTGAGGATCAGACTTACAGCCATCTTTACGGTCTTTCCATCTTAACTGCTCTGAACACCAAAGATATGGCCCACAGTCCCTCCAATGTGTATTATGGAACACAGCTTTGCAAGGGCTCCCTGCATCTTCGCATGCTTGAATATTTAGGAGATGGGTCTCCAGCAGACTAAGGAAGTGCTTTGTTACAATCTGGATGAAACCCTATTATGAGTTAGGTTAAAAAGTCATTCAAACTGATCTGTGAACACATCCTTAATGCAAAATATTTGTGAGAGATACTGAGGGGCCTACAAAGCCTAATAGAATTTGCCCAAAAGCTATCAGTACTCTGTGTATATATGTGTGTGAGAGAAACCAGAACACACAGAAACTGAAAATATACACAGAACAGAGAATGCCAAGCAGTAGCCTTTGAACACCGTGACCCTGGAAACACTAAAGACAGCATGTTTGGGTTTGATGATCGGTTAAGAGGCTTCAGTCTGTAAGTTAAGAAACTGCTTCTTTTGTTCTTAGTTCCTCTTGTAATTCAGAGAAGCATGGATTTGTACATAATTTTAAATAAGATTTCATTGAAGAAAATACCAGATTCAGTCAATTTATATTTCAAGCAGGAACATCCCCAGACCACTGAACTTTGACTAGCTACGCAAAGCAAAAGGGGGCAACATTGGTGACAGAAGCAGAAGCCAGTTTCCAGGGCATGAGAGTGTGATCTGGCATTCCTATTGAACAAAGATGGACCTGTGATGCTTTGAGAGTCCACCCAGACCTTTAAGAGATTCTGTCACCACCTGTCTAGCAACTCTGAGTGCTTCTATGCTGTGCAGGTTTGACTCGGAGCCCTGACCCCAGCAGCACACAGTAGCAGAGCATTACCCTGGCTTCTACCAACCTAGTTACTCTTTTCAAAGTGACACCAACACAGTCCTTCTATTCCCAAGTCTCTCCAAAATGATCATGACACTTTTTAAATACACATTATGACAACAGTGTGTTGGGGCAATGAATGTGTCAGGCCTCATGTAAGTTGTAGTATGGTGGGCCCTCTGACAGCACTGTCATGGAAGCCAATAGCCTTCACAGGCCCCTGGGCAAGGTGTGAGAAGGTCCTGCTCTGTACTTCTGGAAGAGGTGAGACCTCAGGGAATGGGGAGGCCAGAGGTAGCCAGTTCTCAGTGCCTCCTGGACCATGGTGCCTCTCTCCCACCCCCGACAGAATTGTTCAGAGCTCATGGCTTTCAGTCAGCAATTTAAAGTGCCTGGGCCTCTGGCTGCTGCCACTGTCGCAGTAGCAGTGGTGGTGGTCGGGAGCCATAGGCCCCTTTGAATTGCTGGGCCCCAGGGCAATTGCCTTTTCCCACCTCTCTACCCCCCCATTGGCAGGCCTTACTGAGGCTATTTCTAGACTGCAGGCTTCTTTCAGATGAAGCTTTTCCGGAAGAGATCTTCTGGAAAAAACTTCTTTCGAAAGAGAGCGTCAAGAGAGCAAAAGCGCATCAAAAAAGCCATTTCCTTTTTTGAAAGATAGTATCCACATTGATTGGACACTATCACACATTTAAGTTGTGATTACTATGGATGGAGTGGCCACCAGGGTGCCTGTGCTTTTTCCTGGAGGCCTCTTCTTTCGAAAAAAACCTCTCCTCTCCATCCACACATGCCTTTTTCTGAAAGAGCTCTTTTGGAAAAAGGCTTCCTCCTCATAGAAAGAGGTTTACCACTATTGGGAAAACCCCTGCGTTCTTTCGACTTTCTGTTGAACGCAATTGCAGTGTGGACGTTAGTGTAGTTTTTCTGGAAAAATGGCTGTTTTTCAAAAAAAAACTGTGCGGTGTAGACATACCTTGAGGGATTCACTGGGTCACAGGAATATATAAGGGAAGTACCTGCAGAAATCAGAAATGGCCAGCTGGAATTAAAACAAGACTTAAAACTGAAGCTGGAGATTTTGCAGAAGGAATTAACACAAGACCTAAAACAAGTACTGGAGGTTTCCCAGAAAGAGCTGAGAGATTATTTGTAGTTTGAGATAAGATCCCTTTTGGAACAGAAACTACAAAATGCCTGGACAAACTGGAAACCAACTGCCTTACAGCTAGGTTGGAATGTTAAAATAGTCTGACCAGTTTGGAACCTGTTAGCCAGAATGAACTGTAAGGACTTCAGGATCTGAAAATTCAATTCTGTAGAGCAGGGGAGGGGAACCTGAGGATCAGGATCCAGCCCCCAAAGCTCAGGGCTCCCCCCAGCATTGGGGAGCCCCTGTTTGTGTTCCAGAACCTCTCCCTCTCCCCCCGCCATCCCTTGCAGTGCTGGAGCACACAAAATCTACTAACCTGGGCTCTCTAACGCTCTGGTGTTCAAGGGGAATGTGGAGAATGTCTTTCTCCCTCTCAGTCAGGAGCCACTTCAGTGAGGGTTTTTTTTTCTTTGCTTCTTACTTGTGTGTGGCCCCTAACTGATTTTTCTGTGTGTTAGCGACCCCCAACCCAAAAAAGATTCCTCACCCCTGGCATGAAAAAATTAAAGGGTCACAGACTATAGTAGAAGGCAACCACCTGGATGTGGAAATGGCCAATTAGAGGAGTTGGGTAAGATGAAACATTTACAACAGTTTTTTATCCTATTTGTAATCCATATAGCTCCAGGGGGAGAGGTCAGGCTGTCCCAGCTCAGATGATGCAAAGCCCTGTTACCTTTGAGGGGAAAATCCCCGGTGAGGGTTATTTGGCTCAATTCAGCATTGTAACTCGAATGGCTTGGAAGGAAGGCAGAAAGGGACAGTTAATGTGAGTGACCCAGCTCTTAAGGTGCTGCAGAACTCACCCCCCAAAAAAGATAGCAGTTATTCAGACCTGGTACAAACCTTGGTACAAGTGTGGACCTAGATAGCTATCTGAACTTGCCCGGGCAAGCTAAAAGATAGAAGAAGAGGGAAGTATGGGAAGAAGACCCATGGAGGCTTGTGTTCCTGTCATAGCCAACGAGGCCATCCAGGATACCAACAAGGCTGTCCAAGATAAATTGGTGATTGATCAGTTTATAGATGTTTAGCTGGGCTTGAACTTGCAGACCAAGATCAGTAAAAGGAAGCCAAAGCAAAGCCACTCTAAGAGACTGTGGGATTTGTCACTGAACTTGAATCTTTCCTTGCAGCAGTACAGCAGAAGAGGAAGCAGCAACTAGTGTGGAGGAAGGCAGCCGATATCCAAGAGCCCTGTAAGTAAAGCTCTATGCCTGATGAAAAAGGGGATTCTATTTTGGTCCAAGATATTATGAAATGATTTAAAAAAAAGATACATTCCGTTTGCAAAAGAAGGGAGAGCTGCAATATTGAAAGAAGTTAAAGAAAACAGTTAAGCTAAATGCTAGAAATGTGACAAAACTGGCCACAGGTGAAAGGATTGTTATAAATACAATGCAAGCCAAAACAGACTGTCACAGTTCTATGTGTGAGGAGGAAATAGTATCAGAAAGTCAGTGGTGTGGAAATCTCTTCTTTCTCTTTATTCACTATGGGAGGAAGGAGGAGGTGTGTTCCAATGGGGGGAAATATGTCCTTTGGCTGCAAAACCCATCCTGTCCCGCTGGCAATTTTGTTTCAATGCAGCCGCCACTGGGTTGTGCTAGCCCACTGAGTTTCCCTGGTGGTCAGTCAGGTGAGAAAATCATGCACTTCTTAGTGTGGCATGGAGAAAACATTTTTTGCCCTGATGTCTTCCCTCAGTGCTGCAATTGCTTGAGAGAGGGCAGAGTCACAAGAATATGTAGAATTGGGCAGCAGCCTAGAAATTACGTGGCATCCCCAAAGGCCTATCAACTTTCAGAATCGGCTCAACTCATCTGCAGCGAAGATGATGGCGGGGTGATGCAGCTCTAGCTAAGAGCAACACTGCAGAAGCTACCATGCCAGCATTTGGCCTTAGGTGGAAAACCGACATAGAAGATGAATGAACCGAGCTTGCAATATTTTTGAAAAATATCTGTAATCAGATGAGCATTGATTTAGCTGTCCACTGATGTGCAGTTTTCTGTAAATCAAGCAGGTGGTGATATTGCAGCCTTAGGACAGACTCTGAGTTGAAACAGTTGCTATGGAAAAAGGCGTATACTGACTGACTGGTGGGCATGGAGACCTGACAGAGAAGGGTTGACCCACTGATTATTTAAGTGAAGTCTGTGAATCATTTACACATTTCCAGTGAAAGACTGTCAAATAAAAACAAAATAGGGCTGTGATTCTACAGTCAGAGAACTGTAACTATGATGCTATGAGGCTCTTTTATATAGAAACTTGGGCTAATTGTGGTATCATACTAAGTTGCATTGCTCAGAAACAAAATCCATCTTGGATTCTGAATAGAAGAAAAGTGATTAGTTGTAGTAATAATATCATGCTTTGCATTTCAATATATGGATCTCAAAGTCTTTTCACAAATTATATCCCACCGTCTTCCTGTGAAGTAAAGAATTATGGTTGTCCCCATTTTACCATCGAGACACAGAGATTACAGTAGTTGTCTACACAGGAAACCTATAGCAGAGCCAGGGAAAGGTCTATAGTCTGCTAACCGCCATTCTTCTGAGTTAGCCACAAGATTATCCTTCTCGTAGGAAGGAGGGAAGGAAGTTTCCTGAGAAATGAGCTGTGTGACGCAGATAAGTCCTATGCGCATTACAATATAAAAGTTAAGGAGGAAAAAGTGGCAACAATGGTTCTCACATGGCAGAGAAATTAGAATTAGAAGTTGGCTAATCTCAGCAGTTCTCAAACTTTAGCAACCCCGAGGATCCCCATTTTGATTTGAATATTTTCATGGACCCCCAAACTCCTACCCTGCCCCCACTCCATCCCTTCCAGGCCCTGCCCCCACTCCATCCCTCTCCCCCAAAGGTACCATCTCTCCTCTGTCTCTTCCCGTCCCCATTCCACCTCTGCCCTTCCTCTTCCCTCCCTCCTCTAACTGCATACCCTATCCTCATTCCTTTCCTTCCCTCCCAGTGCCTACTGCACACCACTGAACAGCTGTTTCCCAGTGTGCAGAAGGCAATGGGGAGGGGAGGATTTAATCAGTTGGGCTGGCAGCCCCAGACATAATTCCACCCCTTCTCCTAAATGTGCCCCATCTCTTCTCCTCCTCCTCCCTTGGGATGCCTCCTGCATGCCGCCTGACAACTGTTGAAGGAGGGAGGAAAAGAAGTTGATCAGTGGGTCCAGCAGGCACTCTGGAAGGTCTTTGGATCCCAATTTGAAAAATTCTGCTTCCTGTTGGTCCTCCATTGCTGTTGGTGCTCATCTCTGACTCTTTCTGGTCTCTTCAAGTGCACATCCTTTCTAGTCTCAAGCTTAGAGCCATCACATTTAATCAGGATTGAATCATGCATCCTGATGGGTTAGTATGATTACCTCATAAGTCTAATTTATGTCCACACTCTGCAATTCTATTCCTTCCAGGAGCAATGATAGTGGTAACCAGTGACTAGATAGCTTTCTTAAAGCAAAATATTATTTATCAGAGTCAGAAACTTCAAAGACATTGGCTTTTAAAACAATAAAACAGGTTGTTTTACCAGGGGTCCTCATGGGGATTTTGATAGATTTGAGCTTCCTACAGACCTTTCCCTCCTCCCTTAAGACAGCTGGGGTCTAAGGTACATTCTCTTTCCTTAACTCACAGACCAGTTCACTCCTTGCTTCTTGTAGAATCTTCTTTAAAAGGTGCTTAGTCCTTTTGATCACTCTCCTTTTTAAATAACAAGTCACTTTTTAACTCTTTTAGTCCTTTGATCTGCTGGGTCCCAGCACTGCCAAAAAAGGGCTTGTCATTCTGTTGAAGATAGACTATAAGGTCCTCAAAGGTAATACTTTCCCCATTGTATTTCACCCGTGTGCTGGGGATGACTGCATTGCTTTCTTGATTGCTTTTCCAACAGCCTTTTCAAGTGTAATCCATATATACCTAGAGGAAAGATTTATAACCCACTATGCTATAACTTCACCTCACTGACCAGGCAACATGTAGTGTTCAGAAAATGATTCCATATCATTATTCTTAGAAAGTCTCAGAAGGATAGCTTTGTTAGTCTGTAAATTTAAAAACAACGAGCAATCCTGTGGCACCCCGAGGCCCACTTTGAGAAAGCTGCTAATGGGCCATACCTGTTTGTTTACTTAATGGCTCTGTAGCCATGAAACCTCACAGCTCCCATTGGCTCCAGTTTGCCATTTGCAGCCAAAGGGAGCTGTGGGAGAGACTTGTTAGCAGCTTTCTTAAAGTGGGGCCCCGGACCACTTTAGAAGCACTACCTTACCCTGGCCTACACTGGGGATGAGTTTGAATTAAGATACACAACTTCAGCTACGTTAATTGCATAGCTTAAGTTGAAGTATCGTAAGTCAAATTTTGGTGCTGTCCACACTGTGGGAAGTCAAAGGGAGCACACTGTCTCTTCGACATTCTTTACTCCTCATAGAAGCAGGACTACCGGCATCTACGGGTACGCCCCCCTCAGTTCAAATTAGCGTGTCTTAACTAGATCCATTAATTCAAACCCCAGATGATTGACTGTGGCTGCTTCGATCTTGTCTGTAGTGTAGACATGGACTTGGAGACTAACAAATAAATTGTGAGCTTTCATGGGGAAAACCCACTTCACCAGATGAGTATGTCATTATTCTTAGAGTATGTCTACACTACACCCATTGTACCAGTGTGTTAACACATCTGTATTTTCTGCAGCACAGGCAGTGGGTTTTACTTGGCATACCAGGCATGTTCAGCAGCAGTTCAACACGTCTACAGATTCTCTTCCTCTTAGCTATCTGTAGACATTTGTGTTTCAGCTTAATTACACTATTTTGCACTCTCCTCCCCTAAATAAGTAATCCATACAAAAGTCATTAATAGATTATGACTAAAGACACCAGGCTAAAATACAGTTTAACCTTCTATGAAATTAATTATGCAAGAACAAACCAGTTATTCTCTTCCATACAGTTATGAAATGGAATTGGGTGACTTTTATCTGCTCTTCACTGCTGATTATTTAGTCTCAGGGTTGCCTATCTAATTTCATGAAGACTCTAACTCAGGCTCTAAAGATAGAAATTCTTCCCAAGTCACAGAAGACCTAGACATAGTTCTCTGCACAGACAAATAAGGAAGAAGAGTTCTAGCTACTGTTAATTTGGTTGTTAATGGGAAGAGGGGCTCTATTATAAATAAGCTCATTAGGAGAGGATCATTCAAATGATAAAGTTGGTATCACATTTGCACAAAATGTCGTCTCTAATTGCTCAGACCTTTTTATGGTTTGTGTCTGCTTGAGTTCTTTTGTGTAGATAAAAAGGCTGCTATAGGAAATAAACCTCAGTGCTATAGGACTGTCAGTCTGGAGGGCATCTCCAATGAGATTAATGATGTCTACCAATATAAGGAATCTTTGCATAAATGAGATAATAGATTCTGCAAAACCTGCCAACTTTTACTCATTTGGAGTAAATATTATCTTTAATTAAAAGATTTAAGGTATCTTGTTCCCCAAACTAATGAGAACTACATTGATTTCCCTTAGGAATTAATTTACCTTCTTAATTCTCATTCATTTTGGTGATAGGACTAGTTAGAGTTTATTCCAACTTTGCACCTTTGTTGAACATACTCATTTACAATAAAAAGTCATTTTCCAAATTGACATCTTTGTTGGTATTTATAATACTCAGTTCTCTTTTGGCTCAATAAGCATTTGTTACTAAAACATTTATTACTAATCGCTCTGTTCATCTTAGTTATTGACAAGTGTTGCACAGAATGAGAACTATGTCATTTCAAAAGACAGGACTATGCAGCACTTTAAAGACTAACAAGATGGTTTATTAGGTGATGAGCTTTCGTGGGCCAGACCCACTTCCTCAGATCAAATTGTGGAAGAAAATTGGCATGACCATATATACCAAAGGGATACAATCTAAAAAAGTGAATACATATAAAAAGAACAAATCAAATTTCAGAACAGAGGAGGGAATGAGGGGGGGAGGTTAATGTCTGTGAGCTAATGATATTAGAGGTGATAATTGGGGAAGCTATCTTTGTAATGGGTAAGATAATTAGCATCTTTGTTAAGACCCATTCGTAAAGTGTCAAATTTAAGCATGAATGACAGTTCAGGGGCTTCTCTTTGAAGTCTTGTGTTAAAATCTCTTTGAAGCAGGATGCAGGTAATCAGGTCGTTGAGACAATGCCCATTCTGGTTGAAATGGCAAGAAACTGTTTTTTCTTTGTGAAACTGTCTGATGTCTGTTTTGTGTGCATTGATTCTTTGGTGAAGTATCTAAGAAGTTTGTCCAATATACATAGCAGACGGACACTGTTGGCACATGATGGCATAAATTATATTTCTGGATGAGCAGGAGTATGTGTTCTTGATCTTATAACTGAAATGGTTAGGTCCAATGATGGTGTCAGCAGAGTAAATATGTGGACAAAGCTGGCAACGGGATTTGTTGCAAGGGAAAGTTCCAGGGTTGGTATTAGTGTGGTATGTCCTGTGGTTGTTGGTAAGAATCATCCTGAGGTTAGATGGTTGTCTATAGGAGACTATGGGTCTGTCTCCCAGAGCCTCTCGGAGTGTAGTATCCTGTTCTAGTATAGGTTGTAGTTTATTGATAATGTGTTGGACGGGTTTAAGTTGGGGGCTATAGGTGATGACAAGTGGTGTTCTATTGTTGGTTTGACACTTTACGAATGGACCTTAACAAAGATGCTAATTATCTTACCCATTACAAAGATAGCTTCCCCAATTATCACCTCTAATATCATTATCCCATAGACACTAACCTCCCCCCCCATCACCCGTCTGTTCTAAAATCTGATTTGTCTATTTTATGTGTGTTCACTATTTTTGATTGTATCCCTTTGGTATATATGGTCATGCCAATTTTCTTCCACAATTTGATCTGAGGAAGTGGGTCTGGCCCACGAAAGCTCATCACCTAATAAACCATCTTGTTAGTCTTTAAAGTGCTGCATAGTCCTGTCTTTTGTTTCAGCAAGACCAGACTAACACGGCTACATCTCTATTACTATGTCATTTCAGGATATCTTGTCTTTGATTCACATAGAAAACAATTGTGAAGCTAAAAGAATAACTAAGGTAAAATAGAACTGTGTAAGAAAGAAAAATGCACTGAAAGAAGTCTGAAAAGAACATTTTGCAATCGCTGAAAAATATAAATGGCTCCGTGTATATTTTCACACCTATCAGCTGCTGTTTTTCTACAAGGATTAGTTTTAACCAGTGGAGATACTTTAAATCTAGAGGCAACAATTTTATTATAGATTTTGGATACACACATGTATTTAAGTAGGCAAAGCTCCAGCATATATTATATGTGAGAATGGAAGCCAGTACCCACTTTAGGAACATACTTTATAAAAGTAATATTATTGGCTAAAAAAGAATTATTTTAGTTAATTCACACATTTTTCTTGTTTAATCAAGAATAAAGACAATATATCTTAAATATTGATCACTCTGTCACAGATACAGGATAATATAATCTCAGTGGTTTAAAACACGAATGTAGAGACAAAATTATTGGAGGCCACCTTTTGGTGCTAATGGCATTACCGTGATAAATAGAACATTTTCTGGATATACCAAAAGGAGGACAGGCGACACTTGATATGGATTTTAATCAGGCCATAATTTTATTGTATAGATGTCAGTGACTACCCATCAGATAAAATGTACAGTGCAGGCAAATACATGTTTATTCCAATCATTACTCTGGGCTTCCACCAGCACCTCCCCCCTTCATTTTCATCCACATCCTCCAGCTAATCCATGTGTTGGACCTTGCCATCCACCCTCCTCTAGGAGGGTTAAGATGGGCAATGAGAATGGTGGTGGTGGTGGGGGAGGCGGGGTTGGCTCCCTGTTGTACCAATCATAGAAGTCTCTAACCCTCCCTCCCCCATTCTATTTGGCTTTGCTTGCTGTATGAAACAAAGAGGCTTTCCTTGCCCAGGGCTTCCACCTTTTTGACTTTTGAACCTCACATTCCAGGAGGGCAAAGCTATCTATTTCCCACCTCTGTGCATAAATCATAAGGAGGTCTCTGACTTCATAAAGCAGAGCTATCCTCTTTTGTCTAGCCCAGACAACTCCTGTCCTCACTTCAATTGTGGTGCAGTTAATTTTTGTTCTGGGTGTTATTGTATTCAAATATCTCTCTCAAGCCAAAATTATGGAAGACTTTACCCACTTGCATTAATCTATACCTTCTTTCTTGTATTTTGGTATGTCCAGCGGTGGATATAGGGCAGGATGAGCGGGGCGGTTGCCCCGGGCCCCGTGCTTCAGTAGGCCCCGTGCATGCGCTACTTCCTGTTGGCTGTGGCGCATGCGCGAAATTGTGCTGCCCCGGGCCCTGCGCTTCAATAGGCCCCGCGCATGTACTACTTCCTGTCGGCTGTGGGCGTGGCGCATGTGTGAAATTGTGCTGCCCTGCGCTTCAATAGGCCCTGCGCCTTGGGCCCCGCAAAACTCTCATTCGCCCCTGGGTATGTCTGTGTCTTCAATTTTGTGTAGAGTTAAGCACAGCCATACAAATGATTCATGATAAATCATTTACTTTAAACATTTTTGACTTTACATCTCATGTAAGAAGTGTTGAGTTAAATTGATATGTAGGACTCTGTGAAGCTCAGTGGTTTCTTCTGTTCATAAGGATTCAAATCAACCTTTTTCTATTTTAGTTTATGTGGACTTTGTTCACTGAATTTCACTTTGAGAGGGCTGAAACGAATAAAAAATTTAAAGGGCTAACTCAGGTAACTTGTGGGACTCATTTAGCAGGGTACCACAAATGTCAGCCCTGGGTTTGGTATTATTCAATATTTTCATGAATGATTAGGGTAATGGAATAGAGTGTATACTATAAATTTTGCAGATGACAGCAAGCTGGATGGGGTTAAGAGCACTTTGGCAGATTTAAAATTCAAAACAACTTTGATAAATTTGATAACTGGTGTGAACTCAACAAGATGAAATTCAGTAAATACAAATGCTAATATTAATTAATTAATTAAATTAATAACACTGCTCTATAGCCAAAATGCTTCTGAAATAAATGTAGTCAAACTTTACTAATTCTGGGTCACTGAGAACGAAAATGATGCTTAAAATTGTTGATTGGCTCTAGTGTTCAAGATATGCTATTGGGTCAGTATATACGACCCTTGACTTGGGAATGGCGGAGGATAAGTGAGTTATAAAGGGAAGGGATCTCAATTTAAACCAGAAATGACTAAAATACATCTTTGACTGGATCTATGAATAAATCTATGACTGGGTTTGGACAGTACTTGCTTTTTAGGCAAAACAATGAATGATGCAATCTGAAGCTGGTATTGTGTCATACATGATATGAATTGCATCATGTTATTCCTAGAAGTCATGGATGTTGCAATCATAATGAAGCTTACATCACTCTGCTGAACAAATTGCCCTGTATCAGCTCTAGAAATCATACAGTGTCGTTCTCTCTTATTTGTCAGTGTTTGATGTTGCAAAGGGACACATTTCTGTTTAGCCAAAGTGAGCAGAGATGCCTCGTACTTGTGTGAACAGTGCAGATAGCTTCTGCTGTGTTTGTGGTGAAGTGACTTTTGCATCACAAAAGCGCAGTATAACCACTATGGTTAAGAAAGCCTATCACCTTTATTTTGGCTGCAAAATTGGAGATCAGGACAAGAGGTGGGCCCCACACGTATGCTGCAACACTTGTGCAACAAATCTTCGTCGGAGGTTGAACAGGAAAAGGAAATCTATGCCTTTTGCAGTGCCAATGATTTGGAGAGAGCCAACAGATCATACCAGCAATTGTTACTTCTGCATGGTGCCTCCAGTTGGGAAAGGTGTGTCAAAGAAGAAAAAGTGGACCGTGCATTATCCAAACATTCCATCAGCTATACGCCCAGTACCCCACGGAGAAGGACTGCCGGTTCCTGATGCACCAGAATCGAGTCGGAAGAGGAAGAGGATGAAACTTCTGGTCCTGAACCATCAATGTCACAGGACCCACATTTTCTCCCATCCTCCTCCTCTGAACCACACCTCATAACACAAGGTGAACTGAATGACCTTGTCAGGGATTTGGAACTACCCAAGAGTAAGGCAGAGCTGTTGGGCTCCAGACTACAGCAGTGGAATCTCCTGGCAGGTGATGTTAGGGTTTCCATGTTCCGTGACTGTCAAAAGGATCTTGTCCCATTCTTCTTCATGGAAGGTGATCTTGTAGCCTGCAACAACATCGATGGTGTGATGGCAGCCCTCAACATCGTTCACGGTCCAGATGAGTGGAGACTGTTCATTGATTCATCGAAGATGAGTCTTAAAGCTGTTTTGCTGCATAATGGCAATGTTTTGCCATCAATTCCAGTTGGTCATGCAGTCCATATGAAGGAAACCTATGACAACATGAAACAACTTTTGAGGTGCATAAACTATGACCAACATCAGTGGCAGCTTTGTGGCGATTTGAAGGTTGTTGCTCTCTTGCTTGGTCTGCAGACTGGATACACAAAGTACTGCTGTTTTCTCTGCGAATGGGATAGTCGTGCAAGAGATTCCCACTACATCAAGATAGATTGGCCACTCCGACAGTCATTGGAGCCTGGGAGGAAAAGTGTTCAGCATCCACCACTTGTTGAATCAAGGAAGATTTTGTTACCACCCTTACACATCAAGCTGGGTCTGATGAAGAACTTTGTCAAGGCCGTGGACAAAACACAAGCAGCTTTCAAGTACCTCCGTGGAAAATTTCCAAGGTTAAGTGAAGCTAAGATAAAGGAAGGTGTCTTTGTTGGTCCTCAGATTCGTGAACTTCTTCGAGATGATGCATTTGACCATGCACTGCGTGGCAAGGAAAAGACGGCATGGAAAGCCTTCCAGTTAGTGGCAATACATTTTCTCGGAAACAACAAGGCAGACAACTACAGGTTGTTGGTGGAAAACCTCCTCGAAGGCATACAAAAGCCTTGGTTGCAACATGTCACTAAAGATACATTTTTGCACTCTCATCTAGATTTTTTCCACCGAACTGCATGGAGCAGTGAGCGTAGCGATTTCACCAGGACATTGCAACAATGGAGAAACGCTATCAGGGCAAATGGAGCCCATCGATGCTTGCAGACTATTGCTGACAGTGACAAGAGATGCTCCATTTAATGAATACAAGAGACAAGCCAAGCGCCGAGTAGACACTGAATAGGACTAAACTATGTACATAATAGTTTTTTGCCTTTTGTTTCATAATAAATTTTATTTATATAACCCTTTTGCTGATTTTTAAAGTGTTACATAAACAGGACAGGTGAAATATTATCATGTAAAGCAACCATAAACACATGAAAAGACCTAGGTTTACAATTTATGATTAAAACTCTACTATCTACACAATATACATAGACGTAAAATGTAAAAACTTAAATATCTTGGAAACAGTAGCCAATCAGTTGTTTTAATTGTCATATTTGAATTCAGCACATCAAAATACATAATAAATAGCACATTTTATCTCTGAAGCAGACGACTTCTAAAAAATTGTAGACCAGTGTAATCAATTAGATCAATTATTATTTTGATCCACCCTTAGAAGTTTTTAAGGCCTGGCTTGACAAAGTCTGTTTGAGATTTTTTAGTTAAGGTAGGTCCTGCTTTGAATAATGGATTGGACTAGATGACCTCTTGAGGTCTTGTCCAACCCTAATCTTCTGTGATTCTGAGATTCTAAGTACAGGCAGTCCCCGGGTTACATGGATCCGACTTACATCGGATCCCTACTTACAAACGGGGTGAGGCAACCCCGCACTAGCTGCTTCCCCCCAGCAGACCAGGGAGACGCGAAGCTAGCACCCCCCTCCCCAGCAGACCAGGGAGATGTGGAGCGGCTTTTCTCAGCAGACACCTCAGCTTGAGAATAAAGGACTGACGGAACTGAGGTGTGGGAGAATAAAACTGAGCTCTGGAGAAATGTTTGGCTAGAGTTTCCCCTACAATATGTACCAGTTCCGACTTACATACAAATTCAACTTAAGAACAAACCTACAGTCCCTATCTTGTACGTAACCCGGGGACTGCCTGTACTTGAGTTAGGAAAGGAAAAATAAAATTAATAATTAAGAATAACTGGGGAGGTAGTAGTAATGCTGAAAAAGATTTGGTGGCTATAATGGATCACAAAATAAGTATGAGTCTACAGTCTGATGCAGTGGCAAAAAAAAAAAAGGTGTAGTAACTGTAATGACATATGTAAGACAGGGGAGATAATTGTCCTGTTCTATTCAGTTCTGGTGAGGTCTCGGCTGGAGCCCTGTGTCCAATTCTGGTCACCGCATTCTCCGAAAGATGTGGACAAACTGGAGAGAGTCCAGAGATAAGTAACAAAAATTGTAAAACATTTAGAAAACCTAAGCTATGAAAAATGGTTAAAAATACTGTTTAGTTTTGAGAAAATAAGACTGATAGCAATATTCAAATACATTAAGGGTTGTTATAAAGAGGACCATGATCAGTTGTTCTCCACTGAAAGTAGGACAAGAAGTAATGGGCTTAATCTTCAGCAAGGGAGATTTAGGTGGAATATTAGAAAAGTGTCTAACTATAAGGGTAATTAAGCTCTGGAACAGACTTCCAAGGGAGGTTGTGGAATCCTCATCAATGGAGATTTTAAGAACAGGTTAGACAAACTCCTGTCAGAGATGATCTAGGTTTACAGTACAGCGGGCAGGACTTGATGACTTTTCAATGTTCCTTCCAGCCCTACATTTCTGAGATTCAATATTTAATTGGTTTTGAGGGGAAACCATTAATTGGCTTAAGTTCATCAGAAAAGGGCCTAGTCTTGGTTGAAGGGTCAGCTGAATCTTGCATTTCTATTGTACTCCCAAAACTACAGAGTTTCACCTGGTTTCATGACTAATTAATATTTCACTCAGCTCTCATGATAACTTTTTCTGAAGTTATACTGAAGTCTTTACTCAGCTTTTATTTTGTTGTTATTCCATGCAAAAGGCCTATGGAATTAAATGAGCATTTTGAAAAAGGATCCTCTTCATTAATTGGCTTTCTGTTTAAAAAATTCTGCTCTATCAAAGTTCAGACCACATCATCAGGTACTACTTTCATGTCAGGCAGAACCATGCAGCACTTTTTGGACCTGAGTGCAGCCCTTCAGAGAACAGACACTCACTGAAACTTTTAGCAGAAGGAGATTTTATGACTCATCTGTTGTAATCTAATCCATGTTGTGAGACAAACCCACTATTTTCAGACTGAGTGGGCCTGATTGTGCTCTAGTGTAAGAGGGGCTAACTCCATTGAACTCACATGGTACAAACTTGCTCCTATATGCAGCCAGAATCTCAAAGTCTCCCTTAGCGTGTTATGTACTTTTCCCACCCCAGAGGATGTTGCCCAATGCCGTACATAGTTTGAGAGTCATCTTGGAATATCCGTGTACATAATTGTAAAATATTCTTAATCTCGGCTGCTTTCTTAAACTCTGAGGTAACTAATGGTGTCTCTCCAAGGGTCCATACTGGGACCAATCCTATTTAACCTATTTATAAATTACCTGGAGAAAGGGGTAAACAGTGAGGTGACAAAATTTTCAGATGATACTAAACTGCTCAAGGTAGTTAAGAACAAACTAGGTGACTGGGCAACAAAATGACAAATGAATTTTAATGTTGATAAATGCAAAGTAATTCACATTGGGAAAAATAATCCCAACTACACATATAAAATGATGGGGACTAATTTAGCTATAACTTCTCAAGAGAGAGATCTTGGAGTCATTGTGGATAGTTCTTTGAAAACATCCACTCAATGTGCAGTAGCTGTCAAAAAAAAGGAAACAATGTTAGGAATCATTAAAAAGGAGATAGAGAATAAGACAGAGAACATCTTATTGCCGCTGTATAAATCTATGATACACCCAGATCTTGAATACTGTGTACCGATGTGGTTGCCTCATCTCAAAAAAGATATATTGACATTGGAAAAGGTTCAGAAAAGGGCAACAAAAATGATTAGGGGTTTAGAACAGGTACCATATGAAGAGAAGTTAAAAAGACTGTGACTTTTCATCTTAGAAAAAAGGAGACTAAGTGGGGATGTGACAGAGGTCTATAGAATCATGACAGGTATGGAGAAAGTAAATAAGGAAAAGTTACTTACTTGTTCCCATAACATAAAAATGAAGGGTCACCATATGAAATTAATAGACAGGAGGTTTAAAATAAACAAAAGGAAGTTTTTCTTCATGCAGCACACAGTAAACTTGTGGAACTTCTTGCCAGAGGAGGTTGTGAAGACCAGGATTTTAACAGGGTTCAAAAAAGAACTAGATAAATTCATTGAGGTTAGGTCCATCAATACTATTTAGCCAGAATGGGTGTCCCTAGCCTCTGTCTGGAGCTGGAAATGGATGACAGAAGAAGGATCACTTGATGATTACCTGTTTCCATTCCTTCCCCCTGAGGCATCTGGTATTGGCCACTGTTGGAAGATAGGATACTGGGCTAGATGGATCCAGTATCGCTGCTCTTATGTTTTTCCCTTGGAACTGACAGAGAAAAAAATAAAATTATTGAATATTTTACATGGACCACAGAAACACATCTTATTAGGTTCCAAGTCCTACATGATAAACAAAAAAACATTTGGATAGGTCCATTAGCAGATCATTTATCAATCATTGCTGCCTGCATAAGCAGAACATATACTGGGACTAACTATAGATTCATCATTGATTTCTACACATTCTTGATGATTTTTTACTGATAACGCACTTGCAGATGCACTTCCTTCCATCATACATGAATTTAGAGAATTATCAATAATTTACAAGCAGAGAAATAATGCTTATGTACTAGAGTCAGGGTAACAAATATCCTTATGATTGCACTAGAGGTCACAAGCTAGTGACATGTAGCTTTTAAGCCTTTCAAAAGGTTGCAAGTACATAAAGCAAGTTGTTAAAAGAAAGAAAGGTACAACAAAATTATGACTGATATTAATATAAAAAAGCTTTGATATTATATTTTATTAGGCTTCTGCAAAATATCAGTGTAAAATATATACTCTCTTCCTCAGGTCATTACTTGATTACATTAACTACGTACAGTGAAAGCTTAAAAACCCACTAATTTATTTATTTATTTTAATACATAAGAATGTAGGAATAGAAAGTGTAGATCAGACCCAAAGTTCATCTAGTGCAGTGGTTTTCAAACTTTTTGGCCTGTGGACCACCTGGATCATTGCAGACCTTTCCATGGACCACCAGTTGCTAGTGGAAACTCACCGTTCATTACATAGTAACTCTCGAGCCATTTTGCTAGTGCTGTAGCTAGAGAGAATGGGCTAATTTAAATTATTAAACAAATTAAGCCTTTTAACTTTGTGTTAGTTTAACAAACTTCATTTTAAATAAAGTAAAATATTAATTTATGTCCGACACAAAAGGTTCCAATGTTTTCTTAATTTATGGCAAGGATGGGGAACCTTTTTTGGGTTGGAAGCCACTGACCCACAGAAAAATCAGTTGGGGACCACACAAGTGAGAATCAAAAAAAAAAAAATTCGTCCAAAACCCCCCAACCCTCACTGATGTGGCCCCCAACTGAGACACCTCAGTCTTCTAGTGCTCCAACCCCATGGGGTGAAGGGAAGGGACAGGGAGGACTGAGGTTCAGAGCTTCCCATAGGCCAGATTTACTTTTCTGGGGTTCCAGAGTTAGTGGATTTTGTGGACCCTCTTTGGCTCTGGAGTAGGGACAAAAATGAGGGGTTCAGTATGTGGGACAGGGCTGCCAGTGAGTGGGATAGGGATAGGGGTGTAGAATCTGGGCAGGAGATAGGGTTCAGGAGTGGGTGAGGAGGGCAGGGTCTGGAAGGGAGTTTGGTGGCAGAAGACAGTGTGGGGTGGGGGTACGAGAGGGAGTTTGGGAGTAGGAGGGGTTGGAGGAGTAATGCAGATAAGGGGAGAGGGTGAGAATGCAGCCAAACAGCTGCACATCAAAACTAGCTTGTGGGTGGTTGATTATCGTGCTCCCATCTTGGAAGGCGAACGAACACTGGGGCCTTTCTGGGTTAAGATGGAGATTTGTGATTCCTATGGCAACTATATTGTTCTGAAACAGAGTAAAAGAAGAACATCGATTCACTTTTATATGGAGATGTTGAAGCAGCTGTTTATCTTAAAAAATCCTAAGCCAACAAGCATTCAATATCATGGAGGGGAGAGGTCTCCCTCGGCCCAGTTTGTTTTCTGGCAATCCCAATGAGGTGTTGTCAGTAACTGAGGGGTCAGAACAGGGGCTGGAGGAGACTGATCCATGGAAAAGCAATGAGACCCAGACAGACACAGCTCAGAGCTCTGGGGGAAATACCGAATGAGTGTCTGAACTGCCAGAAGAAATATGCACTGGCATTAAAAGCATCTACTCTGCTGGAGACCTGGATGGGAGCAAATGTCCCAGCTCTAATGCCAAAGGGCGCTGCAGATTATTGAAAAATGTACAGACCTGCCAGCTTTCCTGCAGCTCCTGCAAACTGGCTGAAATTCTCATTCACACACAATAAGGTGCAAAGAGGATTGTGCTGTGATGGGGGAAGGGAGACGAAGTAAGGAGTAAAGGAAAGTGCAGCTTCTGCAAAGGAAAATTGTATTCCCCCTCACATCCTCCCTCATTCCCTTCAGCTCTATGATCTCCCCACCGCAGCCTGATCCCCCTGCATCGCCTATCCCCCCTCAGTGCAACCCCTGCCCCCTCCCATCCTCCTTCACCTCCTTTCTGCCCCCACATCCCTGTTCCCCTCAGTGCACACATTAACACATCAGCAGACTGGGACTCGCAGCCCCCTCTGGAGCAGTGCTGGGGTGAGGAGGGGCCAGTTGGGGCAGAGTCACTTCCCTGTCTGGCCCAGCTCTTTGCCCAGTGCTCACCCCTCACCTGCAGGCTGTGGCTCCGGGGCTGGGGCGGGCAGAGCCAAGGATGGGTTCCAGGCGCAGCAGGGCATTGGGGAAGGAGATCCCTGCACACACCCCCGCAGGGAGCCTGGGTTCCAGCACACCACAGAGGTGGCAGCAGTGTGTGACAGGCCGTCCCACCCCATCTACAGAGCAGCCCCAGTCCCACCTCCTCCCGGAGAAGGGAGCAGTCTGTAATGGGGGAGGTGTTAACCCCTTAGCTCCAGGGAGCTGCATGCCCAGGTCAGGCAGGGGCAGCCCCAGGGAGGCAGAGGCAAGCACACGGTCATGCCGTCCGCTCCACTTGCCGGACCATCCTGGCCCCTACACCATGCCATGCCAGCACCTCCCTCGTCCTCTCATGCACCTGAGCCGCAGACCACCTGGGGGTGGTTTGCCAACCACACTTTGAAAACCATTGATCTAGTGTTATATCCTGTCTTGGACAGTGGTGAATTTTAGATGTTTCAGCAGAAATTGCAGGAAACTCCATAGTAGGCAGATGCAGGATAATCTACCTCATAACACTCTCCTTTACATAATTAATAGTGATCAGTTTAAGACTGTATTTCTCAGAGGGGGCTCGCAGCTCCCTTTGAGAAAGCTGCTAATGGGCTGCTCTTGTTTGGTAATCTAAAGGCTCCATAGCCACGCCACGGAGTCTCGCGGCTCCCATTGGCTCTGGGTCACCATTTCCAGCCAAAAGACAATAAAAATACAATCTTTTGGGATACCGCTGAATTCTTGACTTCAATACCTTCTTGACAAAATGGAGTTCCACTATTTAATGACTCATGGTGTGAAAAAGTATTTACTTACCACTTTTGAATTTTCCACCTTTTAATTTCATTGGTTCTGTCCTTTGTTCTTGTTTTTACAGCACTGCAGTACCATGTATATATGTGGCTGATGGAGAGAAACTGGAAACACGTATGCTTTTTGGAAAAATATATTTATTTCTTAAAAGCCAAATCCTAGTTGCAGAGGAAATATTTGCCACTTAATTCAATGCAACCAGGCTTGATCCAGAAGTACTATTTGTTTAAATGGACTCCACTATGCTTGTCTAAGATAGCTACTGATTTATAAAAAACTTTGGCACCAAACATCAAGATACTAGGAAGGAGAGGTGAACTCAGTTCATGACTCATTTCACTGAATTGTGACTGGATCATTTGCCGTTCCCTTTGGTGTTCTAAAAATAAGCATAGAAGTTGCTGTGTTTGAGATTCTTCTCTGGGTTGATACGTTTTACTTCTTAAATACTGAGAGTTAAATCCAGTCTTGGCTGGCACTGAGAGACAGAGAAAAAATGCTGCCAGTGCATCCTCTTCTACTGGCATCCTGACATGTCCAGAAGATCTGTTCTTTGAAGATGGGGGCAGTGCCTTGTGGGGATTGCTTTGAAGCTCCTCTCACTAATGCTTCTTGCTAGCAGCAGGAGCTCACATGGAAGGCTACACAGCCTCATAGCCCCTGCAACAAAAAAGCAGGCCCCCAAGGGAATTTTGTGCAAAGCCTGCATGTGTTAGGGTATTTCTCTTAGTGCTATGCAGAGCTCTTATGGTGCTGCTTGTATTGGGTTGAGAGGGGCAAATAGACTCCCAGGACCAAATTTTCTGCTGGTTTAAATGGGTGGGACTTCACTGAAGTTCATCTGCGAATCTGACTGCCCTCTCCTTTGTACCAATGCCACACAGGGCAGGATTTCACCTCAGCTGTAATATCAGGAAAACAGTACAAAAAGCACAGCAATACACACACACACCCGAGATTAGAGATTGAATGGGTAACTAGATTTACATGTCAGCTATGTAGGTATACATATTTCATGGCCGTTCAAAACAAAGAAACTATTTTGGCAGCTTGAGAGCTAAGTAGTTTGCACCAAGTGTGGTTAAGACTGTGTGAGATCTACAGTAAGAGGCTGCTTATAGTCATTGTATATACTTATGTGCTCCTGAGCAAGGACCTAACTTCCGGAGGTAGAAATCAGACAGATGCTCAGTATGGTAGGAAAATGTATGTGCCTAGTTTATACCATGTGACTCTTAATTTTTACCTTGGTTATCCTGAAAGGAAGGAAACTGTAACTCCCAAAAAGCTTCAAAGAGGTGTTGTTTCTTGCCTAACCTGTCATATTACAATAGTCAAACCAGCCATTCAAGAAACGTGTGCATGCCCAGATTACCATAGGAGCAAAGTCATACAATTAACTTCTGGGACAGTACAAATCCAGAGCAAATGACTATTTTCACTGACATAGCAGGATTTTCACATTTTAATAGTCTGGCAGGGGGGTTGCTCCCATCCTTACAAGGATAAAATATGAGGTATTTTTCACACCTAAGGAAAATTACTTTTCTAATGCCATTTGTTGTGACCTTCAACTTTGTAAGAGTCTGGAGAAGTGTGGGACCATTGTTCAAACACTGAGAATTAACTTGCACAATAAAGCAGGTTGCTTTTCTGAACATTGACTGAAAACCTGCTAGTTACAAAAGATTAGATGCATATCCAGGTCTGCTCCACTCTGTTTCCACTTGCTGCAGAGCAATGTCAGAGTCAAGGTTGAAGGTAATTTGAGAGGACTGAGACAGCACAGTGCCCAATTCCCATGCAGTTTTACAAGGACTCAGCAGTTACTATTTAGATATAAAGAGCACTAATGAAAATGAGGCATCCTTGCTTCCTACTTTTTTACACCTACTACTTTTGCAGTGCCAGCTTTAGAGATGTGATGAGTTTTCTAGTGTTTTAAATGTACTTTCAGGAGAAATAGTGTAGCCTCTTAACAGTGCTGGTAGAAAGCTGATCTTTATTTCAATCTGAAATATGTTTTGCCCATGAAAGCTCATGATACTATATACAACAAATGCAACCTGAGCTGAACAAATAATGACAAAAGTTATAGGAATATTGTATTTACAAATGCAATGTATTTGGATATATTCACCCACCTCTGTAACTGGAATGGGAAAAAATGCAAATAATATTTCTGAAAAAATAGCGTGAAAGTCACTGAAAAAAATCTAGTCATTATTATTCAGCTGCCTCAAGCACAACACACCTGCAAATGTAAGGTGCATTTTTTCCTGTCTTGATTAATAGAAATTAATAAGGTGCACTACATGTCCAAATACCCAGTGTATAACAAGAGAATATACAAGTTGACTCCAGAGACTTATGGGAACACCTGGACTATGTCTACACTCGCGGCTTCTTGCGTGAGTAATATGTAAATGAGGCTAAGCGTGGAATATCGCCGAGCCTCATTTGCATACCTAATGAGCCACCATTTTTTTTCAGAAGAGGCTCTTGCGCAAGAAGGAGCATCTACACTGCCCCTTCTTGCGCAAGAAAAACCCTCTTGCGCAATGCCGTTCTTCCTGAAAAGTAATAAATAGGTGTAACGGCATTGCGCAAGAGGGTTTTTCTTGCACAAGAAGGGGCAGTGTAGACGCTCCTTCTTGCGCAAGAGCCTCTTCTGAAAAAAATGGTGGCTCATTAGGTATGCAAATGAGGCTCGGCGATATTCCACGCTTAGCCTCATTTACATATTACTCACGCAAGAAGCCGCGAGTGTAGACATAGCCCTGCTGTTTACAGAAGAAAGTGATTCTTTCTTATTTATCCTCAGTAATGTGCTAGAAACTGGCTCCTGTGCCTGCTCTGTGCTGCACTGATGGGCAATAGTAGCAGAATTCTTTGTTCAAGGAGGAGAGATGAGCAGAGAATTTCTTGAAGTTCACTAGAGCCCTCACCATTCATATATAAATTTACCTGTGTAGCTCTCAGATTCTAGAGGATGGATCTTCTAGAAAGGCATTAAATACATGACTTGCAAACTTCCCCATGCTGCCCTGACAACTTGCCTCAAATCTGACTAGCAGTGATCACCTTTACAGTTGAGAAAGCATGTCCAGTCTTCATGCATACACTTTGTCACCTTCTATGTTGAGACTACCAGTACAGTTCCCCGGTAGTGCTAACTGTATTGTTGGGTGAGGAAGATGTGGATACTCATCTACTGGGGATGGAACAGACCATTAACCTCATTCCACAGGCAACTCAGGAGACACCTGATGGTAACTTTTGGTTACTACAGACACTGGTGTGTGTTCACAAAGGTGATCCAGAGCTAAAAGACTCTTTATCCCATTACCAATCCTTTGAGTCATCTAGCCTACCTTGTCCCTCTCATTGCTTTTCTAAACTAATGGGAAATTGTATCTATGTAAGGAAATGTCATTTAAAACCAATTTAACATGATTTAGTTGCTTTCAAAGAGTCATGTTGAGTAGGCTTGGGAGAAAGGGTTGGACTAGGCATTGAAGCAGCCATGTATAGCACCCCATTTTCTCCATGGGAGAGACTTAACTGGAGAGACTTGCAGCCTAATGAACTACACTCCACCTGGAAGGGCAGTAAGGCCAGAAGACATGACTTTTACAGCTGTCTAGGCAGTTAGAAGAAACCTGCTGAACTGCAGTTCAAATGGTTGTCCCTCTTGCCAGATATTCAAAAAAAAATTACAAACACACATTCTTCTTCGAGTGGCCCCCGTGGGTGCTCCGCTTTTGGTGTTGGGCTCATCCTGGCGCTGCGGATCCGGAGACTTGCATAGCCGTGCTCCGCCGGACTGTGCATGCGCAAGCAGTGGCTCGTGCCGTTCGTGCCTTTGATCTTCTGTGCACAGTCCAGCCCCTGCTCAGTTCCTTCCAATTGCCCTCGGTCGTGGACGGAGCTCCATCTTTCCCTCAGGGTTTCTCCTTACCTCAGACCTGTAAATAGTTACTGACAAACCAAGTTTCTCTTACCCTTTCCTGTTCTTGTTCTGGTTCAATGTTCTTTAAAAAAAAAATTGTTACTCAACGGGAACAAATTGGAATTGGTGGAATTGGTGCATCCGCAAAAAGACGTTCCTCATAGTGTCGTACTTACCTGGAGTCAACAATATCATTGCAGATTTACTAAGCAGGCAGTTTCAAAAGGTAGATCGTGCCAAATCAACCTGATCTCCTTCTTTGAGAAAGTAACAGATTTTTTAGATAAAGGAAATGCAGTGGCTCTAATCTACCTCTATTTCAGTAAGGCATTTGATACAGTACCTCATGGGGAATTATTGGTTAAATTGGAAAAGATGGGGATCAGTATGAAAATTGAGAGGTGGATAAGCAACTGGTTAAAGGGGAGACTACAGCGGGTCATACTGAAAGGTGAACTGTCAGCAGAGGGAAAAGGTAGAGATTTATAAGATATTAATAACTTTGGTGCCTCAGTGGCACATCCAAACAAGCCACATGAACTCAGTACTGGTGCACAACACAAAATTCATTCTGCTCATGAAACTCTTAGAGGGAACGCTTCCCCCAGCCTCTCCACCCCCAAGTTAATGTCACACACATTGGGTTAATGCAACTGCAGGATAGTTGCATGAGGGGGGTTTGGTGGGGGCCAAACTAATCCCTGTTGGTAGGAGGATGGTGGGAAAAGTCCTTAGAGGGGGGTCACATGACACCTTTTATTTTTGGTCATGTGTCCATCTTGCCCCAAGAGTGTTGCCTCCAGAGGCGTGGCTAATGGGAGTCAGGGTGTGTGGCTAATGGGGGTCAGGGATGTGGTTAACAGGGGTCAGGGGTGTGACTAATGGGGGTGAAAGAGTACATTTTAAAACAATTCTTTGGGTACAAAATAAGCCTTGAAAAATTGTTGGCGCCCGCCACTCTCTTCTGAAAACATGAATGTGCTATTGGCCACAAAAAGGTTGGGGACCACTGCCCTACGGCATCCGACACCCAAAATCCTACATTTGACAGCTTGGATGCTAAGTGGTTCACGACATCTGAGAACCTCTGCTCCGATCCAGTCAAGCATGTACTAATGTCCAGCAGGAAGAGCTCTACATGGGCCACATATTCACTTAAGTGGATTAGATTTGAGGCATGGTGTTTCGAAAATGATATCGACCCCCATATTTCACCGGTGCATAAAATACTCGAATATATGCTACGCCTGCAACAAAGCGGTCTATCTATAGCCTCCTTACAAGTACATTTAGCAGCAATTACCACTTTTCGTCACATAATAGACGGTTTTTCCTTGTTTTCGCACCCCATGACAAGACGGTTCCTGAAGGGGCTTATGAATCTTAACCCACCATGAAGGCCTCCACCACCTTTGTGGGATCTCAATTTGGTGCTAGATACGTTGACACGCCCTCCATTCGAACCACTGGCTACAACTTCTTTGCACCTGCTTACCATTAAATCTCTCTTTTTACTAGCTTTGACTTATTTAGTAGCTTTGACTTATTATTTGGCATGCAGAATGAGCGAGCTAGCAGCTCTCATGTCATCACTGCCTTATACCATATTTACAAAAGATTCGGTCACGTTAAGGTCTCACCCAGCATTCCTTCCTAAAGTATGCTCGGACTTTCACATTAACAAGCCCATTGTGCTTCCCTGCTTCTGCCCCAAACCTCATACCTCATCACGTGAGGCAGCTCTACATACCCTGGATGTACGCAGGGCACTAGCTTTCTATATGGACAGAACACGGGATTTCTGCAGAACTGACTTATTGTTTCATTGGTGGCCCGTTTCAAGGGGCAACCACTGTCCTCGCAACGCATTGCTAATTTAATAGTGACATGCATTACCACATGCTATTCTATACGTAATAAACCACTCTTAGTACAACCAAAAGCCCATTCCACAAGAGCAGTGGCTACATCTACAGCTTTTTTAAGAGGCGTACCATTTCGGGACATCTGCCGAGCAGCAACATGATCCTCCAATTAAACTTTCATGAGACATTATGCAATACTGCATCATTGGGCTTCAGACTCCTCGGCGGCAACAGCAGTACTTCCCCGTTAATAAATGTAATTCCGTAGTGCGTTTCTTGCTTGGGTACTGCTCTGAAGTCACCACGAGTGGAGCACCCACGGGGACCACTCGAAGAAGAAGAAGTTACTCACCTTTGTGCAGTAACGATTGTTCTTCGAGATGTGTCCCCGTGGGGTGCTCCACGACCCGCCTTCCTCCCCGCTTCGGAATTGACTTGTATCGTTTCAGAGACTCGGGCAGCTGGAAGAACGGATTGGGGGCTGGACCGTGCACAGCAGATCAAAGGCGCGAATGGTGCGAGCTGCTGCTCGCGCATGCGCGGTCCGGCGGAGCACGGCTATGCAAGGCTCCGGATCCGCGGCGCTGGGACCAGCCTGACACCATGAGTGGAGCACCCACAGGGACACATCTCGAAGAACAATTGTTACTGCACAAAGGTGAGTAACTTCTTTTTGAACATACTATTGACAATTGATAAGATAGATATAGACTTCTAAATCATTGCTTAGATGGATTTAACTAATGACATAAAAGTTACTATTTCAGTAACAAAACATTGCAGTCTCTTCTGAAGTTAAGTGTCTATATCTAGCTATGTATTTATAACGTGCACAATTGATCTTTGTATGAAGGCATGTAAGGACTGCTGATACTTGACCAAGTAGAAGTCTGCTCTATACCTTTTATTAAATTTGGGGCCTGCAATAATATAAACAATTAAATGATATTAATTTTATGGCTACAGCTTGAAGAGGTTGTGCTTAACTTGTGTTCTGAATATAGTAAGGCTTAAGCTCAGTCTGCTCTATTGTGACAATTTTCAAATGTTAGGACCACTCATTGAATTCGCTTTGCCTACTGCAACTTTACATTTTCATCTCACTCTGTGATTATAGTTCTGGAGGGGAGCTCCTGATGGAGAAACTGTCTTCAAAATAGCCTAGTCCTAGGCCATTCAGGGCCACTGAATCTGAACTGCTTCCTATTGACAATAGTTTTAAAGATGTCAATATTAAATCACCATAAATCCTCCTAAAATAAAATAGTTCTCTATTAACAATTCTACTTGAGACTAATACAATAGTTATTAATTTTAATGTAATTTACCTATTCTAAAGTCAATTATAGAGGCACCAGATGAGTCAGGAAATTAAGAATGGGATACTGAATATTTTACCGGTACCTAAAAATTATCTAATTAAATTCAGTCTTACTGGATTATAATGGAAATAATCTATTTTATGATGGCTGTTCAATAGCTTAAGTGAAATGAATTAGTTAATGTAGTTCCTAGGGATAACTGTCTGCATCATAACTTTATTGGCAGTCTCAGAAAAGAGCTCAGAGACTGAATGGATGAAGTTAATGAACTGTCCTCTCCTCCTATACACAGTTTTTCCAGGTAAGGAGAAATTTAAGGAACACTGGTGTTGGACAGCGTGAAGAATGTTGAACTGTTGCCCAACATACTATAACCATTTTATAAGTAAATATCAGACTTTTGTATCCAGGTCCTTCACTCTTTCACAAATTCTAAATTCACGGTTTACGTCAGTGCAGTCTCTAAAATAGGTGAAACACCAAACTATAATCACATCACATTGTTTATTGTAGCCAAAAGACAGAACAAGAGAAAAAAAATAAGTACAGACCAGCATATATGAACTACTGTTACAAATCATGGATGATAACGAATGATCAGAAGTGCATATAAGATGGGATTCAAGACACATTACAATTCACCAACCATTCTTATGGTTCAATTAGTTAGGATTATTTTAAAAACAAACAATTATCTTTTTCCTTTCTCAGTTCAGAACCCATTCCCACCCCCACATTCAGCATTAAGGAACTAAAACAAAGACGGAAGCAGGCCAACAAAGGAAACTAAACGCTTAATGGTCATTTGCAAAGTTCAGGATGAAAGGTACCTTTCAGGATTTCAAGGAAGCGAGGCCATGGGAGCAGCATAGGTATGACCTGATGCTTGACTGGTGGCCGCGGCGGCGGGGTGGGGAGTGGGGGGGTGGGAGGGGAGAGCACATGGGGAGAACTAGTTAGCAAATAACTTATTTTTTGGTCTATTAACAGATCTTCATTGATTTGATTTTCATGCCCACATAGTGCATGGTGCATCTGAATTCTTAGCTAGTCTGATTTTGGAAACCTGTTTAGTTTCTCTCTCAGTTGACAATGGCTCACAAATCAAAACATTGTTGAGTAAAGTTATATTTTGGGTATATTTTATTGGGGCCAGTCTTATAAAATGGTTTTAATTTGTAAGACTTTCAAAGGTCTTACCCTTTCATGGTTAGTAACAGAACAGTATTTTTTTTCTAATGTTATTGTCTTCCCTGATGTATTATTTCTGCTGGCTGAAGTGTCTGCCTTACATTGACAGGAAAATGAATAATTTATTTAATCATTCATAGAACATTATTCAGTAAATGCAAGACAAATAGGATATGGGGAGTTTACACAACCTCAATCATGCAGTCTAGTCTTAAGTTATATCTACAATATTCAACTATTAAGACCCCCATGGATTCAGACTCTGGTCTTAAGCAAATTTTGTTTGCCTATGCAGAAGCAGACTCAGCATGCAAAGTGAGTTCACTATCTTCCAAGACAGACCTTATTAGCAAACTTGGCAATTTATTACTGATGGTAGAAATGGTGGAAACTGTAGTGTAAACAGGACTTGGGTGTTTTACTGTATTGTCAATGGCTCTTATAATTCCATTAACTTTAAAATGCTTGATATTTTGAATGTTTCCAATAGTCAGGCACAGCAAGATGCCTAGCACATTGTTAACACTTTAACTACATCATAGGACTTGAAGAAGAAGATGACATTTAAATTAATTTAAAGCCCTCTCCATCTCATTATTCAGCAGGGTACATTCAAAACTACAGAATCTGGTAGAATTATTTTGTTGTTAGTCTGTATCAGTAATCTGCAAATTGTGCTATAAAAATCTGACTGTAGAATGTGCTCACTATCCCATATGTTATCTGGGGAACTTCAGCCCAAGGTTTTAAATAACTTCTTTTCCTTCTGTTGCAGGATTAGCGATGGCTTTTCCATCCAATTGCCAGACCCTACTCACCATTATGCTTCAAAATGGACTTTTGCTGGTGATATTTCACTACTGGTTGATCATCAGTAGCAAATGAACCCTGCCTACACAGTTACATCCCATTTTTCCCCCATTAATGAATGGTTTTGTGACTATTCAAAATATCCTGAGGTTGTAAACACAATTATAAAACAAATAAATCTATTTCAACATAAAAATATTATCATACAACTGTGGACAATGCAGGAATTTTAAGGTGAACATGGCTTGGAAACTGAACATTATTTTTTATAAAATTATACAAGTAAATTAGAGGACAATGCCAAATAGAGAAAGTTTGAAAATACTAATTTTGGCCACCTCTGCTCTGACAATTAATTAAGCTTCTCTTCATTTAGTTGCAAGAGACTTGATACATTTAAAAATAAACTATTATTTTCAACATATCCTAGTGAGACTTTCACTATTGTTAAAAATGAAAATCCATCCCAACATATTTTAATACCCTCTTCTCCCCAAACAAAGGTATCTGTGTCCATTAATCTACCCATGGGGAAGAGATGATCATTTAAAACAAATCTCTATTACATCCTTTTGAACAAGTCTATATTATGCAGGTTATTTCTAGGTGATTTGTCCATAGAAGTTATGCTTACATTTCTTTTTCTTTAACACAAGTATTTTCACTACAGATGTGCTAGGCACCTTAGGAGAGCCTTTTTTTTTTTTTTTGCATTTAATTATGTAGGTGACTGGTATGTTGTTGGACAATCAATGGAAATTCAGTTCTGGTTTTGAAATATACTAATCAGTGTTCACTAGAGGGAACAAAAAATGATACCAACGTTTTAGTACTGCTTTCTCTCATTCTACCAAAAATATTATGACTTTAGAAGTAATTTATTCATAAATTGAATGCTACCCCAGATGTGACTAATCTTTTCAACATATTTTAAAGGGCTACTTGGATAACTGAAAACTTTATATTCTGAATCACTCTCTCCATCTAGTTTTGAGAACTGATAGGCTTTATAGTCTTGTTCAATATATTTCTGTACAGATGCACACAATGATATATGAATCAGTTCTTATTAATAGGCCACACCAAGAGCTGATCTCTCTAGAATGCTAATCATTTTGAAAAGGTTTATGAAATGCATTTCTTTAAACTTGCTAAAAATCTGCATGTTTGCTTTTAAGAGGGACAGTGGTACTATTTATCATTTGTGCTTACTGAATCTTTAGGAGTATGACGACAGTGGGAAGATACAGAAGTAGAATTAAACCCACTGTTTCACTCTATTCCAAAATACAGCCTCGTATATTTTCATTCTAGTGTGTCTGCCCAAGATATGGGTTGTACTAGTGAGGAAGACGGTAAGGCAGGGCAGCAGGTGGACATACAGTTCTGCATATCTCTTCAGCAGTCTTGGCTGGAATAGTTCATGCAGAAATGCAGATTAAAAACTGCTTCTTCCCAGGAAGACAGAAGAGAAACTACCTCTTTGAGCTGAATCCCTCTTGGGGAGCAGGAGGCCTTGATGACTCCAGGAGATGTAATTTATATTGTTGTGCTATGGCACTAGTAAATTTGGCCTTTCCTCTTTCTCTGACATTCTCACTTCTTCATTCATCCCTAAAGTACTACCTATACACAACTTATTCTGAACTCTCTGAAACTCAGAAATTACTCAGGTAACTCTCATTGAATAAAAGGGAACAATGAGAGAGACTAAGGCATATATCTTCATTTAGATTAAACTTGTATTTTCCTTACAACTCACATTTACTTTTCAAAGAGATGTTAGCAGTCAAATGAAACAATTTTATAGTAGAATTTTCCTAGTATTCATGAAGAAATTCTGGATGATGTCCACTGTAAATCACTCAAGCCACAGGACTGCCCATCAGCCTTTCTTGACGAAGAGCAATCAACCTCTGGAACCATTTTTCCTCTGCTTCTGCCTTCTCAATAAATAGCTGTGGAGTGGAAGGAGAAACACAATTTTAACCTTCTGTTGCCGATTGTGTTTTGATAACATTGCATTGATGTAGATATTGCATATTTCACTGCTGTCAAAAACAAAAAATGTGCAACCAAAAAAGGAAATTAAATACAAAATCTATGTTAATATACCATTAAGGTTGAGATTTTAATCATACAAACATCAGGAAATTTAAAGTTATGGCTTCCACACCAACTGCATTTCTGTCATACTGTACATCTGTATTAAACATATACAGTAAAATACAACAAAATACTATAAATGTTTCTCATTTATAGGAATTAGTTGCTGTAGAAGCTTTAATTTAATTTTGTTTACTTTATAAACAAGATCCTTTGCTGACTCTGGTAGATGGGGTCGGTGGTAAGGATCTTGCCACTCAATTCATAGAGTTCATAGGGGATTGCTTAGATTCAATATCAGCTTGAGCATACCTACCTCACCATCATTTCAGGACTCTGCAGGACTTGATCAGCATTCTATCCGCAAGCCCCTCCACTACAGTTCTTACCTGTCTCCAGCTTATGGATCATATGGCTGCAACTACATAATGTAGTTCAACACGCTCGCCTACATTTCTGTTCCCTTGAACATTGACTTGCTTTGGGTTATATCCCATCCTGTTGCCCAATGCACAAGACAGTAACCTTACCATGCAACATTCTCACTTCACTATGATGGTGGACGTCCCCAGACAACCTTCTTGCTGGGGTCCCTTTCCATCAAACCAAGCCATCAGTGCAGATCAGAACCAACACTTCCCTACTGGGATGGGGTGCTCATCTACAACATCAATAGGCTCAGGGCAGATGGTCACCACAAGAGGTCAGATTGCACGTCAACCTTCTCGAGCTCAGGACTGTAAGGAACGCCTGTATCCATTTCGTCCCTACTATCCGCAACCAAACAGTTTGCATCCTCATGGACAACACAACCACAATGTTTTATATACAGTAAATAGACTGGGAGGTGTGCGCTCCTGCTCCCTGTGCGCAGAGGCAATTTTCTTGTGGAACTGGTGCATCCATCACCAAGTCACACCATGATATCCTACCTACCTGGAGTGAACAATACTACGGTGGATACCCTCAGCTACAATTTCTCCATGGATCACGAGTGGGAACGGCATCCTCGAGTCCTTACTTCAGTTTTCCAACGATGGGGATTCCCATTGGTAGATCTATTTGCATCCCATTTAAACTCCAAGTGCCCCCAGTTCTGCTCCCAGGAGGGGGGAATGGGTGACAGATCCATGGGAGATGCCTTCCTGGTGACATGGAATGCACCACTTCGCTACGCTTTCCCCCCCAATTCCTCTTATCCCAAGGGTTCTGCACAAGATCTGTTCGGACAGTGTGCGAGTCATCTTGATAATACCCTCTTGGTCCAGGCAGACTTGGTTTCCATACATCCACTGCATGTCTCTCCTACCTCCATATCCTCTTCCAGACTACCACGATCTACTCCCTCAGGAACGTGAAACAATTCTGCATCCCCAGCCTCACCACTCTTCACCTAAATGCCTGGCTTTTGTCTGATTCCATGATTCCGAAGCCCACTGCTCTGAACAGGTGAAGGAAGTTCTCCTCCATAGCAGGAGGCTCTCCACTTGCACAACCTACTTCTACAAATGGAGACGCTTCATTCCATATCAACAAACCCATTGTTTTACTTGCTTCTATCTAAAACCACATGTATCTCGTCAGGATGCCATGCTATACGTTGGATGTCCGATGGGCTCTTGCCTTTTACGTAGACACAATGCGAGCCTTCTGAAGGTCTCAGTGTCTATTTGTTTCCATGCCAGAATGCTCAAAAGGTGCGCCCATCTCCATCCAATGCATCTCCAACTGGATATCATCATGTTTAGTGTGATGTTACACTTTATGGAATAAGACTTTGCCAGTGCCTCCAAGAGCACATTCCACCCATGGCATTCTTCATAATGTTGCCCTCAAAGACATCTACTGAGCAGCCACCTGGTAATCTGAGCATATTTTTGCTAAACATAATGCCATCCTATCGCAATCCCAGTCTGATATCGCATTGGTCCTATCCTCGGCCACCAAGCAGTGACTCTGAAGACCAGATTGGTCACTGCTTTGTAGTCATCAACAGTGGAACAGTCATGGGGACATCTCTTGAAGAAAAAAAAGAAAGTACTAACCCTGTGCAGTAACTAATGTTCTTCGAGATGTGTATCCCCATGGGTGCTCCATGACCCATACTCCTCCCCTCTACTTCGGAGTACCTAGATACTCAGGCATAGCTGATCAACTGAGGAAGGGTCAGGCTGCGTGTGCAAGGAGGAGCTAAGGCACAAATGCCAAGAACTGCCTATCACATATGCAAGGCCCAACTGAAAACTGCTATGAAAAATTCCGATCTGTGGCTCTGGGATGACCCGTCACCAACAGTGGAGCACCCACAGAAACCCACATCTCAAAGAACAGTCGTGATTAAACAGGATGAGTAAATTCCTTTTCTTTGAATTAAATACAATCATCCTGTGGCATGGATGGAAGTAGAAAACCACAGCTGTTTGCTGAAATGCAACAGCTTAGGAATATCCACTAGCAGAGCTAAAAATCACAAAACTTGAGATTACACTAATTAGGAATGCCTAAAAATGTGAGAGTCAACTTTCACTTTGATATTGAATTGAGGTGGGCTTTAATAATGTGCATTAGTTTAGAGGGAATTCTTATAGCCAAAAGTCAGGCCTGGTTGACATCGGAAAGTTCTATTGGTTTAATTAATTTTAAACTAATTTCATTAAATTGGTTCAGACTCCTGTGTGGACACTCTTATTTCCACGTTTCCATACAGGAGTTTGAACCAGTTTAGCTATATTGATTTAAATTTACACCTTAAACTACTGGAAATGCATCTCACTCATATATAGATATGCCCCTAGAGTTTGATGAGTGTGGTATTCAGAGGGTATGTCTGTATTGCAATGTAAGCCTGGACTCAGACTCAAGCTCAAGCCGAAACCCCAACCCCAATTCTGTCTGACTCAGGCCAGCAGGCTCTCTAGCCCATATCCCAGAACCCTGCAAGGCAGATGGGTTCAAGCTTGAGTCCCACAGGACTTAAGCCCAGGTTTCTCCATCATGCAACATGGATGCAGCTCGGGTCTGGGCCCTCCCAAACTCCAGTACTGACACTCTGCCAAAGCTATTCCACAATCCCATGGGAAGCGCCCTTTGTCCTTCCTATCCCAAGACTAACCAGTTGACTCCCAGAAAATGGAAGCAGCTCCTCTGAGCGAAGTGCAGCCATTCTGCATTTAAGCCTCATTTTATTGCTGAGCTGCAAGCAGAGCGAACCTTCCCCTGCAGTGACATGAAGAAGTCTTTTGCCATGCTCACTGCTACCTGGTCATGGGAGCACAATCAATTTTTATATCACCTCAAGAGTATGAGTTGAGCAAAAGAGTGGACTTGATAGGAATTCCAGGAATGTTACATCTACCAGAAAATAGTGAAGAGGCTGGCTGTGCTGGGGATTCACTGAACAAGTGACTAGCGCAGAGATCAGATTTAATGACTCAAGAATGACTACTGAGCAGACAGCTATAAGAACCACACCTTTGGGAATTTACCATTATCCTGCCTCTTTTACAAGGAGTTTGCCTAGATGCTGAGTACTGCAACCAGCCCTGAGCCAATAACACTTCACGGCAGTCCCGTCAGCCTGGATGGCAATCTTCTTACCCCACAATCCAGAATCAGACTGGAGAAGATCCAGCAAACAGTTTCTGGCTCCATATCAGCTGTTATTAACATTGGGGTGGGAGAGATTTCTGGTTTATGGCCCAATGCAAAATTTATTACAAGCCACACGCAGCAGTGTGTATCCACCTTGATGCCACCATCTCTCCCTATATCACTGCATGGAATTCAAAATGAAGACCAGGAAGCGCATGCAACAGTGAGACAAGCATTTACAAGACAGGCTCACAAATTCTTACAGAGTTGTGCCTGGGGTGTTAAGTAAGAACTGTATATTGCCTCCCCTTTTAGTATGCTATACAGTACACATCATCAATACCACAGGGTAATGAGCTGCCTGTAAATAGAAAACTTTTGGAGGGAAGGGTAGGTTAAAAGTAGTCTCCAAGTGACAAAATCAATGTCTGAAGTATAGCTGGCGGTTTGCATATAGTCCAGAAGTGGGTCAGAAGGGGTGAAGACTGTGTTGTTCACTGAGAGTTCATATTATCATTTATGTTTGCATGCAGTTCTTGGGTAGATACCCTCAGAGCAGCCTGCCTCAGAAGCCGCATGCAGCGTAGGGAGGCATTAATCAATGAATATGTTAATTCAGTGCTGATAGCTGTAAACTTCTCCAGTAGTAGGAACTCCAGAAAGGTAGTCAAGTTTCAGAAAAAGGAGTATTTTCCACTATCACCTCACCAGCTCACTTCACTTACACATGTTCTGCTCAGTCACCGTAACTCTGAAAACCTCTGTGGCACACACAGCTGGCTTACCACTGGCAGCTTGAAATCTAATGTCCCTTTGCCATTGTGGAACCTGTAGAATTATCTAGAATGTCATCTACAATGTGGAATACCCAAGAGGGTGGCAAAGGCTTAGGTTGTAAGCTGCACATCACTCTCCCCTCTCAGGTCAGGCCTGGTCTACAATTTTTAAATAAAAAAAGCAATTGTGAATTTTAACTTCTCATTCTTTGTGTGAGCAGTCTTTTCACTATGATTAACTCAGTTGTGTCCAAAGAGCTTTTGGGTAATGAAGCATTCCTCTCAGACTATATTAAAATTCCATTTTACAAAATATCAAGTTCAGGCTTTGAGATTCCGCAAAGCATTGTTGTCTGCAGATGCATTGAACTTGTTTTGAAATACTGAGACAATAAAGCATTATTCGATTTTTATTTTTAGGTCCTTTCACTTTTGCTTGTCTTTCCATCTTGCCAGCCACACACACTCACCAGCTTGTCGCTGGAATTCAGATCTAACACAAATCAGTCCAAGCAGCGATATTTTCAGTGAGGAGCTTACGGTGGACATTCTGGACAGGGTCAACAAGAAGGCACAGTACAAGAAAGGGAGAAAGACTCATGCCAAATGGGAAGGTGCAGACATGCTGCAAAGCAAGAGGACAGAATTGAAGCACACAAGTAGTTCAAAGCTCAGTTCTGGAACAGGAATATCAGCTGTGGGAGGAAGATACTATGCTACAGAAAAACCTGTTTGAGAAACTGCTCGTGCTTACGGCTGTAAGAGGACAGGCTCCTGCTGTGCCTGCACGATGGCATCATGTGCCACAGAGCAGGAACGCTTTAGACAATTCTAGGTTTGGGTGGCCCATAAACCAAAACTTAACAGCTGGACAGGCTAAATCTAGGCCATCCAGGCCCCTGTCCCATGCAGCAGTGCCAATGCAAGCTAAATGTTCAAGGAAGAAGAATGGGGATGCTGGGGACATGCAACATTAGGGAATGTTTTTGTCAGCAGGGCTTTCACTGTACAATCCATGGCTTATGCACTTTGCTTTATTAATGGGGTTGGTGTTGGTTTGTTACGTTTTTGATTTGCTAATAGTAGCTGGCCTGCCTGCCAATTGTGTAATACTGTTTGGGTTTTTTTTATAGTTGCATTAATGAAGGGTTTTAATATATTAACAACATTTATCACCATCACTGTATCACATCCTGTAAGGTGTTTTTCAAACAAAAAACGCGTGGTTAGGGACAACTGGGAAGTTGTATCCAAATACAATATCTCAAAACTGTTATCTACATCAAGCCATACTGTAAATCCACACATCTTGCCACATGCCCCCACCTGTCCATGAAGGTAGACTCTAGAAAGGCAGAAAACCCTGGCATCATGAAATTTTTTCAGTGCAGCCTACATTGGAACCCATAAATTAGCCTTAGAGGTCCACAAGGGCCTGCATAACAATGGAGTATACTGAGCAGTCATGTGCTTCTCGAGGAAGGTAAACTATGGACACATGAGTCCGGTCAATGGCCGTGATACAACTTGAAAACTCCGTTCTTTCAAAACCAGCAATTTTTTTGTAATCACCACTTTTGTGTAAACCACATGCCTGATTGTCTCAGAAATCTCCATCATTACTTCATCTGTAGTTCACTTGCCAGTACCATACTAGTTAGCAATGGATCTTTAGCAGTCTGGAGTAGCCAGTTTCCACAGTTATAGCAACCTGCTTCTGTACTAGGATGGCTACCCTCATGCATGTGCCCTGATGCTAGAGGACAAGGAAAGCCACTTACAAGGCTCCAGAAATGTAATTTTCTTCTGTTGGAAGTTTGGGAACCACTAATGGTCTTCCTGTGGCGGTATGCACTTGTGGCCCTGCTCCAGAAGGGGCAACCAGCAGCTATACCAAAAGTCCTGAGCAATATCAGCCAGTTTGAGTGTTCTATGTCTATATTGTCCCCCTCTTCCAACAGATGCTTTCAGTAGACAGAAAACATCCACAGATTGTCAGTTAGCATCTTCTGGATGCTCTTCCTGCTTTCCAAAAACAGAAATGAAAGCCCAAGCAAGAGAAGCTCTTCAAATTGAGATTCTTCCGTGTTGCTAGCTTTGGATGCTGAAGCATGCAGACTCAAAATGTGGCTCAGCAGGGGATGTTGGTGGTCTATTCTGTGAACATGCAGGGTGGACACTCAAATTTTCCCACACTGCACCATGTACCAAGGACTAGAGCAGCCACAGCTCAGGGACGGGGTACAAGGAAGCCTGGAATATGGTAATTTGACTTGGATCTGTATACTGCAGAATGGACCTGAGAGCCCAGTTTCAGAAATTATATACCTAGCATCACAATTAATGTACATGCTCAAGATCTGGGCTTACAAACCCAGGTATGTGGACTTGAATCCCACTTATGCTGGGATTACAATGCAATACTGGTTCAGCAACTATCAAACCACAGAAACTGGCAAACAATTTCCATTGACTTTTCACAGATTTGCACAGGGATTTACATTCCATTGCATTAATTGTGTTTGTAAATCTCTACACAATTCTGAAAATATAGGAATTTTTGGAGGATGGTATTTGATTTATCCATTGGTTGAACATAATGTAATTTGTATATTTCTCACTCTAAAGCTATTACAGCTCTGCCATACCCTGCAGAGGCATCTCTATTACAGGTTAATATAACACAGCAGTAATATATACATCCTGGTGTGATATTATCTGATTAAAATATGATGACATAGATTGGGGTGGACAAAAGGGCCTTTGTGGGCTAGATCCGGCCCACCAAGCGGGATGATGTAGCCCACGGAGGCCCTGCTGCTCCCCTGCCCCCAGGCCAATTAGAGTCTGGGGGCAGGGGGAAGCACATGACGTTTCTTCTGTCCTGCCAGGAGCACACGGTGCTTAGAAGGGTCACGTGCTCCTGGCAGGGCAGGAGGAGACTATATGCTCCCCTGCCCCCAAGCCCTAATTGGCCCGGGGGCAGGGAGAGCGTGCAAAGTTTCCTCCGCCCTGCCAGGAGTGCGTGGTGCTTAGAAGTGCCACACATTCCTGGCAGTGCAGGAGGAGACTTTGCGCGCTCCCTCGCCCCCAAGCCCTGATTGGCCTTGGGGTGGGAGGAGCGTGCTAAGTCTCCTCCCACTGCCAGGGGCATGGGCACCTATGGGGAGCCTGGGGGCGGGGGAAGGAAAAGACTTCATGCGCTCCCCCAACCCCAGACCAATCATGGTCTGTGAGTGGGGAAGCAGGGAAGTATCCCGGCCTGCCCCTTCCGGAGCAGCCTGGGGCCACTTCAAAAATTTCTGAAGTGGCCCCTGGCAAAAAATGATTGCCCACCCCGACATAGATCCTTGTTGGTTGCATGTTTGCAACAAATCTTGTACAAAGGATGTTTAATAAGGTGTCCATAGAAAGGTTATGATTTGCTAAATATGATTATGATATTTGCCTGTAGGTATAATTTTTGAAGTTATGAGTACTGGCTCTATACCTGTATTTTAAATGTTTACTTTGTGGGTGTTACCCCAGGTGCAGCAATTTGAAGGGACTAGTGAAATTAAGGGTCTTATCAAGAGACCATCGGAGATACCCATCTGCACTGAATGGACATTCCACCTGAAGTATAGGTAATGGCTGCTGCTGTGACTAAGCAAAATTATTCATGAGTGTGTGACTTCCCCATATGACTCTTTATTTGTAGTTTTCCACAGTAAGGACAATGGGATTCCCTTCACATGGCAGAAGCTATAAAAGGCCCTGGAAACATCTTGCCTCTTTCCTGCTCCAACCTTGGTGCTATGGATGTATACTAATGGGAACATTTTAACAAAGGGTCAGAGGTCCTTCCAATGATTTGGAAGCAACCAGAGATTTGATTTACACTAAAACCGTGGTCCCCGCCATGGCGCCCGCTGGGGCATTTGTGTGTGCCCGCCGAAACATCTGGGCTGGTGCCGGCCCCGGGCGCAGGGTGCGTGGGCAGCCCCTGCCCCAGGCGCAGGGCGGCCCCACCCCCGGGCGCGCGGCACATGCGCGGTGCCGGCCCCGGGTGCACAGCGTGTGGGCGGCTCCGCCCCGGGACACCCAGCACGTGAGTGGCCCCGCCCCCGGCAGCCACAAAAGGTTGGGGACCACTGCACTAGAAGTTTATTCCTTCACTGCTACAAGCCTGAACCAAGTACTTTGCATTCACTGTATGTATTTGACTACTTTAACCAATTTTAAATCTCAGCTTTCTTTCCTTTTATAAATAAACCTTTACATTTTAGATATTAAAGAATTGGCAACAGTGTGATTTTTGGGTAAAAGTTTTGAGTTGTATATTGACCTGGGTGTGTGGCTGGTTCTTTGGGGTCAGAAGAACCTTTTGTTTGATGAGACTGGTTTTAAAGAACCACTCCATCTTTAAATCCAGTGTTTTGGGGGTAACTGGTCTGGTCTGTCTAAGGAACCTGCTTTTTTGACTTTCTGTTAGCCAGTGTGGCGAACAGAAGTTTACTTTTGTTGATGGTCTGGTATATCTCATGGGAGAATAACCTCCAGTTTGGGAGTATGGTTGCACTACTTCTTAGCAGTTTGTGCTGAATTTGGTATTCTTACTTGTGACCCACAAAAGTGTGGTTACTTCTGGAAGTTAAACTATATTTGATTTTTTAAGGCAGACTGTCACTCATTCACTTTACAGTTTCACTTTCACTCAGAGCCTTGTGGGGCCCATCTCCCAACACTTTTCTATTTTGATTATGTGGGTTGTGTTATTCTTTACCAGCCAACGGTGAGTTCATCAGTAAATAGTCTTTGGATCCTAAAATCTTTGACAAGTGATACTACAAAAGTATTAGGTCATGTGACCGTGACTCCACGTAGTAGACATTATTTCAAGGGCGCAATAAATATCAACACTCTTACATTTGGATGCGCTAAAGAGTTATCATCTTGGTACTTGATGGCAGTAGGAAGGTTGCCAGGTGCTATTTCTTTTTCAGTATTAGACAGCTTGTCAGTTTCAACTCCTACACTTGTAGGTTCACACTTTAGTTCACCAGGTTCTGTTGACTAAAAGGAAAAAAAAAACACATTTGGATGCAAGAACATTTCCGAAAAACTCCCAGGCATTACAGAGTAACAACTTTGCACTCAACTTCTTAACATGCTCAGATTATAACCATTAACTAATCCACAAAAGAATAATCATCTTCATATTTTTACAAATGAAAGGAACTGCCTGGGCATGTCAGGCTGGTATAGGAAGAGAGAGAAAATTACTGCCAAATAGGGAAGTGAAAGAGCAGAGGTTCAGTTTTTCTCCCATAAAGTACATTTGTTCAAAAACTGTGTGAACTTTTAAAAGTAAATACATATTTGAAAAGACAATAATTGCACTCTTTTCAATGGACCATTTAAAACATTTGACTGTCTCACTAGCACACTCATTTGCATATGCATTTATCTTACAAAATGGAGAGTGTGTGGTTTCTGAACAAAGACAGAAGCCTGGACCACACTTAAAAATTAGATTGACTTATGCTGCTTAGGGCTGTAGAAAATTCTGCACCCTGAGCTCTATAGTTTGGTCAAAATAAACACTAATGTAAACACAGTTAAATTGACAGAAAAATTCTATCAGTTTAGCTACTGCCTCTCAGAGAGGTGGATTAACTACGGACACGGTTTTTCCCTTGACATAAGAAGCACCTACATTATAATTCTATAAAGGCAACTGCAAGAATTAGGTCCCAACTTTCAAACCTGGATGTGCTAAGTCATATTTAGGCACTGAAATAAAAATGGCCATTCAGTGTTGCAGAGCCCTCTGAAAATCAGACCATTTTTATTCTGGTACATAAATATATTTTCAGGAATCTGGCTTTAAAATCATTTACCCATTTGATATTAGGATGAACATAAACTACCTTATTGCCTTTGTATGATGATTTGGCTATTTCCTTCCTCTCCCCCTTTTTAAAAACCTTTCTGTTCTGACAATGATTTAAAAAAATGTTCCAAAAAACCAAACTGCTAAGCGGGGCTTTGACTATCTTGGTATTTCAACACTATATTTCACCTCATCCTAAACTCTCAGGCTCTTCCAGTCCTGTCACTCATTCCTACTTCAGTACCAATTCAAATACCTATGTACATGTTTGAACTCTGGCAATCCTAATTTCCAGTATCAATGTGATGTGTCAAGGGAAGTTGCATTAATGCTGGCAGGCTAGGGGTTATACATAAAGATAGGCTATTGACAACTTACCTTTTTGACTTCTTTACTCGATCTGAATGTCTGTGGAACAAAAGAGTCACTTTCAATAGCTTCAATTTCTTTTACTCGTTTCACTTGTTCTACCAGGGTGGCTTGGTCTACAAAAGGGGTAGAAAGTCAGCATATTTCAGTGTAAGTTTATGATCAGTGCAATATTCTCTCAAGATATTTTACTGTTTATGAAATATGTACTAGGAAAAAAAACTTTCAATGAAAGCTAAAATATTCTATCATAAAGAAACATTTCTGCTTTATTAAGAACAACAAGAGTGATTAAGCTGTACTTGTTCACTTTGTGATGTCATTCACAATGCTGACATAAAAATTTGCTCCTTACATGTTTACAGTGCCAGAATTGCAGTGTGTGGATGTATTGGAAAAGCCAGGGATTCTGGAATAGCATAGATTTGTTACAAATGTCAGTTAAGAGAGAAAGTTATTTACCTTATAGTAACTGGACCTTCTTTGACATGTGTGGTCTCTATCTGTATCCCACTGTGGATACACATCTATTCCATGCACCTAGAGCTGAAGAATTATGAAAGCAGTATCCCTTATTCTGCAGATGCCCCTTTGTTCACCTCATGCCTTAGACTGAGGAGATTAAGGCGGGGAGGGGAACAGACAAACCTCCTCTACAGTTCCTTCTCCACTGCAAATCAGAGAGGATCTAAAGCATATGTGACGGAGGATAGATAGAAGAATATAAAGTCGACAACAGACCTCCAGTTACTATAAGGTAAATAATTTTCTCTTCTCCTTCAAGCACTAGTTCATATATGTAAGTCCCCTGTTGGGGTGTATGGGGTGTTCAGGGAGGGGTAGCACCTCTGGTGTAGGGGCATGTCGTGTCCTTTTAGGGCAGCTCGTCCACCTTTGGTCCCCACTTGTCACCCAGCTGTCACCTGTGGCTCCTAGCAGCTGTAGCATGCGCAGCGGCCACACCCCGGGCAACAGCTTCGACAGGCTGGCTAAACCAGGTTGAGAGTAGCCGTCGGGTCATTGACCTTGGTGAGATAGGGACTTGTCTATCCGTGCATGTGAAGACAGACTCCGGGATTGAGCGGATGAGATCTAGAATAGATCTAGAATAGGACCAACGGTCATAAAGGTGGTTTCTGCAAGCGATGTGGTACGCTAAGAGCACGGCAAGACACGAAAGATGCCCTGGTCAACCACTGCGCCCAGCCCATCTCCAACCGTCTCGACTTTAGTCCTGCCATTGGAGCAAGATGGAATCTGGGAAGAGAGAGTGAGGCTGATTATGCGCACCTCTCCCTCACTTTAATCCAATTCATGCGCTAGTCTTGACATCTGACATCCCTAACTCCGCAAACCTCAAAGTCCTGTGGCGACGGGCGAGCGACAAAGCAGCAGGTGTGGATACACTGGGAGCTGTAGCCGCGGACCTGCACACAGGCAGCTCAGGTCTAATGGTCGTCTTCTTGCTGGCCGAAGCAACAGCTGGATTCGGTGTCTACCTGAGTGACTGAGCAGCCCTCTTTAGGATCGCACTGCTCACCTCCGCAGCAAGAGGAAGGGGCTAGAAAAGGTGCCCTAAACATTGTTTGCTTCACAGAACCTGGCCAGCTTACCGCGGCTGGAGGATCCCACTTCATGCGGTCGAACAATAAAACTTCAAACAAAACGCAAGGTGACACCACTCACTATTGGCACATGGAATGTACGCACGCTTCAAGACAACCCCTCAGCAGATTGACCAGAAAGAACAGCTCTGGTCGCTTAAGAGCTCACAAGATTTAACATCGATATTGCGGCCCTGTGTGAAACTCGTCTAGCCAACGAGGGTCAGCTCACAGAAATAGGAGGCGGTTATACATTCTTCTGGTGTGGACGCAGCAGTGACGAACGTCGTGAATCTGGAGTTGGCTTTGCGGTTAAGAATCATCTTGTCCGCAAACTTGCCAGTCTTCCCAAGGGTGTGAACGACCGACTCATGACACTGCATCTTCCACTACCGAGAGGAAAGCAAGCCACACTGATCAGCGCCTACGCACCCCACAATGACAAATCCGGATGAAGTAGAGGACAAGTTTTATGAAGATCTCGATGCCCTACTCTCATCCGTGAAGCGCACCGACAGGCTGATTCTACTTGGCGATTTCAACGCGAGAGTAGGATCTGATCACTCTGCCTGGGGTGGCGTCATTGGAAAAAATGGAATCGGTAAATGTAACAGCAATGGCCTACTACTATTGAAGACATGTGCGGCTCATGATTTGATCATCACTAATACCATCTTCCGCCTGCCCACTCGCAAAAAGACGTCCTGGATGCACCCACGCTCTAAGCACTGGCACCTCATTGATTATGTCATTGTGCGGAGGAAAGACAGACAGGATGTAAGGGTGACCAAGGCCATGCCGGGTGCTGACTGTTGGACTGACCACAGACTTATCATCTCCAAATTAAGCCTTCACATCAAGCTAAAGAGACGTCCACAGGGAAACAAAGCTGTGATGAAAAAAGATCAACGTCAGTAAACTGAAGAACCCCAACACAGCAGCTTCACTGGCAGAAGATCTTGACAACCAACTTTCAGAGCTGCAATTAGAGGAAAATGCTGAGAAGGACTGGGAACGCTTCCGGGACATTGTGCACTCTTCTGCACTAAAGGTTCTTGGACCCTTACACAGGAAACAGCAGGACTGGTTTGATGAGAACGATGAAGAGATCAAGGTCCTACTTGCTGAAAAGCATCGCCTTCACCGTGCTCATCAGAATGACCCGTTGTCAACAGCTAAGAAAAATGCCTTCAACAACATTCGCAGGACCATACAGAGCAAGCTTCACAAGATGCAGGACTCCTGGTTGAGTGCCAAAGCAGATGAAATCCAGAAGTTTGCTGACAGAAACGATGCCAAACGGTTCTACGAAGCCCTTAGATCTTTGTACGGACCTCAGCCCTCAGGGAGCTCCCCTCTACTGGACTCAGATGGTGTAACTCTCATTACTGAGAAGACTCTGATTCTACAGCGTTGGGCTGAGCACTTCCAATCCGTACTGAACCGACCATCCTCCATCAATAACGAGGCGATTGATAGAATGCCCCAGGCGGATATCAACCACAGCCTGGATGTCTCACCATCAGAGACTGAAACCTTACAGGCCATCAGCCAGTTGTCCAGTGGTAAGGCCCCAGGATCTGACGCGATCCCAGTGGAAGTCTGTAAGGGTGGTGGTGCAGTGCTTGTCGACAAACTCACTCAGCTGTTCCAGTCCTTCTGGAATCAAGGATCTATTCCTCAGGAACTGAAAGACGCGTCCATCATACACCTCTACAAGAGGAAAGGAAATCGACAAGTCTGCGATAATCATAGAGGAATATCACTGCTCTCCATCGCAGGCAAGATCCTTGCGAGTGTTGTTGAATCGCCTGATTGACCACCTGGAACAGGGTCTATTACCCGAGACACAGTGCGGCTTCCGCAAAGAGCGTGGCACTGTGGATATGATCTTCGCAGCCCGACAGCTCCAAGATAAGTGTCAAGAGCAGAATCGTGAACTGTACACCATCTTTGTGGATCTCACCAAGGCTTTTGACACTGTCAGTCGCGAAGGTCTGTGGCGCATCATGTCGAAGTTTGGGTGCCCTGACAGATTCATCCTGATGGTACGTCAGTTCCACGACGGCATGACGGCTCGTGTTCTGGACCACGGAGAAGCTTCAGAGGCCTTTCCCGTCACAAATGGCGTCAAGCAAGGGTCCGTGCTGGCACCGACCCTGTTTAGCATAATGTTTTCAGCCATGCTGTCAGACGCCTTTCAGAACAGTTCCTTGGGAGTTAGCCTGAGATACAGGACCGATGGGAAACTGTTCAACCTGCGAAGACTCCAGGCTGTCACCAAGATAAAGGAGACTGTGCTACGAGACCTCCTTTTTGCTGACGACTGCGCCCTGAATGCTGGATCAGAGCAGGAAATGCAAGCCAGCATGGACAAATTCGCAGCAGCATGTGACAACTTTGGCCTTCTCATCAACATAAAGAAAACCAAAGTGATGCACCAGCCAGCTCCGAAAGCCCAACATCAAGAGCCCACCATCACAGTGAAGGGACAAAAGCTGCAAGCAGTGGACCAATTTACATACCTTGGCAGCACCCTCTCCCACGCAGTGACAATTGACATCGAGGTCAACTGCAGAATCGCCAAGGCAAGCTCTGCATTTGGCAGACTGCTGACCAAAGTGTGGGACCGCTGTGGAATAAGCCTTGCTACAAAGCTTAAAGTCTATCGAGCAGTAGTGTTAACTACCTTGATGTATGCCAGTGAGACTTGGACTGTATACAGGAGGCACGCTAGGCAACTGAACCACTTCCACACGATTTGCCTCCGCAGACTTCTGAGGATCCGGTGGCAGGACAAGGTGCCAGACACAGAAGTCCTTTTTAGAGCAGGCCTGCCGTCAGTTCACACCCTGCTGATGAAAGCCCAGACACGCTGGGCTGGCCAGGCCATGTTGCAAGGATGCCAGACCATCGCATCCCTAAACAGCTCTTCTATGGTGAGCTGTCTCAAGGAAAGCGATCGCACGGGGGGACAAAAGAAGCGTTACAAAGACACGCTTTTAAAGCCTCTCTCAAGTCCCTGGATATTGACACTACCTCCTGGCACAAGACCGATCGACATGGCGCATGCTGATCCACCAAGGCTGTCAAACATCTGAAGCCAGAAGGACAACCATAGCACAAGAGAAGCGAGCACTCCGTAAAGCCAGAGTCGCAAATGCTGCAACAGTGGTGCCCACACGTCTGCCCGACATGTGGCAGAACATTTCGTGCCCGCATTGGCCTTATCAACCATCTGCGGACACACCGTGGACAGCCCACAACTTGTTAGAGGTCAAGGTTTTCTTCGAATACGATGGATGAACATCATCAAGTCTCCTGTTGGTGACGGACATGGAGTACTCAAATAAGGGGAGGCAGTGAAGTCATAAATGGCAGAGCCGAATGAAAGCACTATTGTTCCAAAAGATTCATCAGCAGAAGAGTCATGTACCAAGGCATCAGTGTCTACCAAACTTACAGACTTTGCTCTACAAAGCTGCCTTGCAGATATTAAGAGGCACTTCTTGAAATGATGCCACAGATGTTGCTTGTGCTCTTGAGGAATGAACTCTTACCAAAAGATGAGGTGGAAGATTAGATAGCTGATAGAGTGAAATAAAGCCAAGATCCATTATGAGATTCTTTGAGAGGATAAGCTTGACTCCTGATCCTTTCCACTACAGTGACAAATAGTCTAAGGGATTTCCTTATTGTGTTTGTTCTCTGCAGGTAAAAGGCTAAGTCTTGCTAAATGTCTAGGGAATGGAGTCTCCTTTTTTCTGAAGATGCATAAGGTTTTGTGAGGAATACACATAAGTAGATAGATTGGTTCAGGTGAAATTCAGACTATTTTGGGGGGTGAATTTAGGATATAAATGTAATTAAACCTAGTCTTTATGAATAATCTAAGGAGGATCCACCATCAATGCCCCAGGCTCATTATTACTCCGGACTCAGGTGATAACTACCAGGAATGTGACCTTCATTGATAGGGAACACCGTGGAACAAGAAGCTAATGGTTCCAAGGGAGGCTTAGTGAGTACTGGGAGAACAAGTTTCAATTGTCAAGGAGGTGTAGGCTTTTATTTTAGGCAGAAAAGTTCTTATTAAGGATTTACAGAATTTTCCCATCAGAGGGCTTGCTAAGATTAAGTAGTCCTGTGAAGGCAGATGGAATTCACTGATTGCTGCCAAGATGACCCAAAAGGAACTGACAGACAAACCTTTTGTTTTCAAGGAATGAATACAGTCTAGAATGAAAGCAATAACAGTGGCTTCTGGAGAAATAAGCTCAGGTTAAAAATATTTAGCCAAGGGCTTGGATTGGAATGAGGAACCTGGCTGCAGAAAATGTGACAGATAAGGGTATAAGGTCGGTCATGGCTGAGCAGAGGCAATCAGAATGACATCTCTTTTTATTTTCAGCAGGACATTCAACAGCAGTGGAAAAGGAGGAAAAGCATAAAAAATGTCCCTGTCTTACAGGAGTAGTGCACTTCCAGGGAGTGTTGTCCTATTCCCACTCGGGAGCAGTAGCACGTACATTTCTTGTTCAGGTAAGTGGCAAACAAGTCTGTAACTGGCATCTCCCATCCCCTGAATAGATTGTGATGTACTAGTGGGTCTGGGTCCCACTTGTGTCATGTCCACCACTCTCTTTGCCAAGTCCTGGAAAAAGCAAAAGTCATCAGCCAGGAATGGCAGAGATGGCATGACAGGCTTATTCAGGGAGGAAGAGGATATGGTTCTTGGGGTCACTTCCTCAACTGCAGCCCAATTTTACTCCACAATTTCTTCAAGAGGTTCCAAAGCTCTGGAAGCTGCGGTCAAAGGTTGTGCCTTGAGGGTTCTTAGGTAGGGCATGATGTTGATAGGTAGCCCAAGATGGCCATAGGGGCGGTGGTGGCATAGAGGCTGTGGGTGATGCCTAAGGGTGGCTGTACCAAGATGGTGGTGGTGGGGCCTGGATACTGGGCATTGTAAGGCACCTGTGAGGAGTATGATGATACCATGTTCTCAGTCTTCAAAAGAGAGCAGGGGAGCATGACAGAGTAGCGGGGAAAACACCCATGCCGGCTGAAGACTTGGTGTGAAGGTCTTGGAACCAAAAAGAGGAGACTTCAGTATGTCTGATACACATAGATTCCTAGAGTTTCAGAATTCTGGCAATGCCAACTGACTTGATACTGTTGCTGGTTAGTATGACATTCATGTCTATATCGGTTGGTCTGTTGCCAAGTTAAGTATCAGTGGCAGTACAGATGTAGTATTGTGCACTGGTAATGCCTTTTTAGAGGAGTGCTTACTTCTGTCCTTGTCCCTCAGTGCCTGTACCTATCAGGTTGGTGGGCTTGTCAATATTAACTGCCCTGAGAACGTTTATGAGCAATGGGTGGTGACTGAGGTGTCAGTACCAGTAGTACTAAGGATACCAAGCATCCTGGAGAGAATATGAAGCTATCCTGGCACTCACTGGCACACTCTTGTTTTTGACCATTTGTGAGAGAGGTCAGCAGTTTGTTTCACATCTAACAGCCTTTAGATGTTGAGGGCTGTGGGGAAGACTCACGTCTCCCGGTAACTTGTGGTGTGGGTCCAAAAAGGTTTGGCGAGCTGCCTCCAGAAGATAATCTTCTGTCTTAGCTCTCTATTTTTATGAGACCAGGTCCTGAATTTCTGAGAAAGACCACACTTGTTGGTCATGGCCTTTTGTGAGGTAGATATTGCACTAGCGGTGCTAATCTGCAACAAGGATTACCTCTTTGCAAGAAAGGCACTTCTTGAAGCCTGGTGAGCTGGGCATACTCCTATGAGGAAAAAAGTGTGAAAGAAACTAAAGTCTTTTTTTTAAGGGGTGGGGGGAATAAAATAAGAGAAAAATGACAATTAGAACTACAATTACAAACTAGGAGGCTATTAAGCTATTGAAACGCAAATGAAAAGTAACGGTCCTAATGGACTGCAAAGAGCATTGTCTCTAGCCTGGGTAGGTAAGAAGGAATGGAGTATGGCTACCCTATACACGCTGATTAGCCTTGTGATGCCGCATGAGGAAATATGGTACATGTGGACCTAATGGATGCTGCTACCAAAGTCCTATTATCAGCAGCACATCAACAGTGGAGCACCCATACGACATTACTCAAAGAAGAACCTAAGATATGTTTGAAATCCAAAAAATTTTAGGAGAGCAACAGGACTGAAACAAATGACAAAATACGGAAAATGATGTGCCAAATACTTCCTGTTGTGCACGTGAAATTCAAAATCCAGATATGTCACCTATGCTATACAAGACTGCATTTTATTTTGCATAGAGAAAGCAAACTATAAACTCCCATCCACCTGTGCAAGCATTTGATGAAAACTCAGTTCAAACAATATTTTAAAGATGATTGGGCAAAGAAATTTGTGTAGCTGTCAAATACCCTGATATATTCTTTGTAGAGATGTACCACACTAATTTTACAACAACCTTGTTTTCTTTGACAGCTTGTGCAACAAAAATGTCCTGTCTAAAATAATGGGTAGCTTGGGCTTTTCAGTTACATTAACGTCTGAAAATAGCATTTTCTTCTTCGAGTGGTTGCTCATGTCCATTCGAATTAGGTGTGCGCACCGCGTCTTCCGGAGCGTTTTCCCTAGCGGTACCCGTAGCGCCGGCAGGGCGCCACCTGGAGTGGCGCCGCCATGGCGGGGCATAAGTACCCCTGCCAGTGCTCCCCCACCTCAGTTCCTTCTTACCGCCCGTGACGGTCGTTGGAGCGTGTCTCTCTCTCAGATTAGCTAATGGTTCCCGTTTCTCTTAGTATTGTAGATAGTTCTAAATAGTTCAATTAGTTAGATAGTTAGTGTCTCTTTGTTTTCCTTCTCCCCCTTCGGGGGTGAGGAATGCCAGGGCCACAAGGCTTTAAGGCGTGCGCTGTCTGCGCAAAGTTCATGCCCAAAGGAGACCCTCATGACAGCTGTCTGAAGTGTCTGGGTGAGGGCCATCTTACAGACGCCTGTAAGATCTGCAAGTCATCTAAGCCGCGCACTAAGAGGGAGAGAGACTCTCGTCTAAAACTTCTCTTCGTGGAGGCAGCTTTACAGCCGGCACCAGCTGGGCACTCTGCGGTATGCAGTGCACCGGCGTCCACGCGACATGCTCCATCTCGAGACCGGGCCTTGGTGTTAAGGGCCCGGCACCGGTCTCACTCTCCGGCACCAAAGAGGTCAAGAACGTCTCGTGGTAGGTCTCTGAGCCGGAAGTCCAAGTCGGGCCTACACTGCGGTGCCAAGTCTCCGGTGCGCATGTCCTCATCCACCACGGTGCGGCGTAAGCGAGCGGGACGTCCATCCAGTCCAGGGCAACTACCCTCGCACCGCCCCTCCACGCCGGACACCTTTTAGGTGGCGCATGACCTTATTAGCCTCACTACCTCCCCTCCATCGTCGGTTGAGGTGGAGAGGTCGAGGTCGCCTACGCCAGAGGCCGTGTTGGCACCAGCTTCGCCTCCGCACCGGCATGACCGGACGGCACCGGTCACTTATGCAGCGGGACCGTCCTCTGTGGGACCAGTACCGCTTGCCTCCACATCGGTGCTGGCCTCGACGCAGGCCACCAGGCTTCACTCGGCGCTCGACTGGGCTCCACCTTCCTCAGTGCTGGGACCTCTTCCAGACCCCGTCTTGGCTGCACCGGTGCCGTATAACCCTAGCCTTGCGGCGACGTCTACGGCACCATCATCATCATCGATACCAGCGCTGAGCAGCTTTCCAGGGATGCCGTTCCAGTCGTTGGCACCGGGCCCTTCAGCATCAGCTTCTTCAGCACCGATGCACATTTCGGCACCATTACAGGCACCGGCATCGACCCCGTGGGCCATGCCGGTGCCGCCATCGCCGGTGATGTCGGCTTCTTCGGGGTTCGTCTTGCAACCGATACTGACTTCGGCAGTGCAGCCATGCTCCGTGTCGGCACCACAACCGGCACCGGGACCAGTCCTCCCAGTGCCGCAACCGGCTCCACTCCCGGCTCCATTCCTGGCACCGGGATCGGTTCTCCCGGTGCCGCAACAGGCACTGCAACTGGCACCGGGACTGGTCTTCTCGGTGCCGGCACGCCCTCATCAAGTGCATGCGGGCAAACCCGAGTCTATGGCCAGGTTTGCCCCCCCATCGGTGGCAGGACATTCGTCATCTGCGCCTCCCTGGCCGGAGTCTGACTACTCGTTGGATTCTGATGTGGCATCTTTCAGGTCGGAGTCCTTGGGAGCTTCCTTGGTTCATAGATCCCGTTCCCAGCACCGGCGTGATCGTTCGCGGGTGCAGCAGACTTGGTCGCCTCAACCGCAATGGCCCTTCTGGACGCCGTGGGCTTACCACCAGTGGCAGGGGCCTGTGCCCTCCTCTGTGGTGTCCGGTGCCTCGGGGCACTGAGCGCAACCGTCGGCATCGCTGTCAAGACCCCCTTCCCCAGAGATTGGTTGCTACAGATGCCACTGCTGAGCCACAGGCCTCGGTACCGGAGCCGCTTCCGCAAGCGGTGCGTCTGGCCTCCAATCTCGGTGTCCCAGTGGAGCCAGTAGTGGAGGACACGGACCCCATGATTGACATCCTCTCGGACGATGTGCCTGCCCGCTTGGCTTTGCCACTTAATAAAACCGTGGCCAAGATTACCAATACCCTGTGGCAGACTCCGGCAACCCTGACCCCTACCTTAAAGGGATTCGAGAGGCGCTATTACGTTCCCCAGTCGGGACATGAACACCTGTACTCCCAACCTGTTCCGGGGTCCTTGGTTGTTCAGGCTGTGGCCCAAAAGGAGAGGCTTCCCCAGCCGGGGCCATCCCTGAAAGCTAGGGAGCCCAAGCGCCTTGACCTGATGGGCCGTAAGGTGTATGCCACTGGTGGGGTGCAACTCCGCATTGCTAACCAGCAAGCGATGCTGAGTCGTTATGCTTTTAATACCTGGCAGGCCGTGGATAAATTTAAGGACAAGCTGCCTGCCGAGGCCCGTCAGGAGTTTGTGGCCATGACCTCTGAGGGCAGAACCATTGCCCGCACGGCCCTCCAGGCTTCCCTGGATGCTGTCGACTCTGCAGCCCGCACCATGGAGTCAGGTGTGGTTATGCGCCGTGGTGCCTGGCTGCAGGTGTCTGGAATACCTCCAGACGTCCAAACCACGATCCAGGACCTGCCGTTTGACGGGAAAGCCTTGTTTTCGGAGCACACGGACTCCAGGCTCCATACGCTTAAGGACACGAGGTCTACCCCACGGTCCTTGGGGATTCACACGCTGGCCCCTCAGCGTCGTCAGCTGCCCTACAGACAGCAGGGGAGAACGCAGTCCCAGGTCCCCCGTGGGGATTACTGGAGACGCCGTCCTCGTGCTCCCAGTGGAGGTGCGGGGGCGGCTGCGGGCCCGTCCTCCACAAGGGGTTGTCGACGCCGGCCGAGAGGGGACAACCCCCGTGGGGTTGGTAAAGGTCCCTCCCAGCAGCCCAAGCACCAGTTTTTATGGGCTGCTAGAGAGTCGTGCACCAGCCTCCAACCCTGGCCCCCCGTTTGGGGCCAGGTTATCCCGGTTTGCCCACGCCTGGGCAGAAATCACGACCGATGCCTGGGTCCTAAAGATAGTCAGGAGTGGCTATACCATCCCCTTCCTGGGCTCGCCCCCTTCCAACCCGCCCGCCCCGTCCCTTTTCAGGGACACCTCTCACGAAGGCACGCTCCGCCAGGAGGTGCTGGCGCTCCTCGAAAAGGGAGCTGTGGAGAGGGTCCCTTCACATCTGGAGGGCAAGGGGTTTTATTCCCAATATTTCATTGTCCCGAAACCCAAGGGTGGGGTTCGTCCCATCTTAGATCTCAGGGACCTCAACAAGGCGGTCGTGAAATCCAAGTTCAGAATGGTAACCCTGGCTTCTGTCATTCCGGTTTTACAGTTAGGAGACTGACTTTAATGGGACAAATCACCTGCTTAAAATTAAGCAGATGCTTAAAGGCTTTGTTGGATTAATGCCACGGAGCCCAACACCGTGCAACAACTACCGCTAAAACTGCATTCCCCAAGAAGAGAACCACTATGAGAGAATTAACAAGCACACACTAATGGCCCCCTTGATATAACAGAAATCATTCTCCTTTGGGTACAGTTGATCCTGCTGGGCTATATAAGCTCAGATATCATAGTGATGGACATAGTATCAAAACCTAGAAAAACAGATTAGATAGATGTCAGGTGGAAGGAAGATAGACATAAATTTTTAAGGTTCAATTGCTCATTTTTTTTAATACACAAAATCCACCATTACTATCTAGCCTTTTCCACTATTTTACATGAATCAGATACAGATCTATAATAATGACAAGTTACTAAGAGAAATAAAATCACTGAATGTTTCTGGAATATCATCCGTGACATTAACTTGCAGAAAATGGACCAGAGGAAACTATAACCCATTAGCGTATGATATTTTTGACAAGCACATTATCAGTAGATAAAATGACTTCCATATATATGTTGTTTGTCAGATTTCAGTAGAAAGGATATATATTTCATAATAAAATAAAAAATAATCCAGTAAGAAAGCTAAGTGGATACAGAAAAAAAAAATCAATGCTAACTCACTGCACAGCAAGTCCTTTTATTCTGATTATGCTGAAAACAGAAAACTAAAGACTGTGTTGATGACTGTTCATGCAACTTTTTATAAAAAAGCTATTCTATCAGAATAACATTTAAACTAATTTTTACAAGATTTTGTCCTTTTAGTTTATTACTAAAAGGGAGAGAGAGATATGCAGAATAGTATTTAATAAAACTGCATATGATTGGGAAGTTTTTCATATGATGAGCTTCTGTTTTCAGCATGTCTGCTCAAACCACAGATTGCATCCTTAAAAACACACAACACAAATATTGTAGTAATGATCTACTAAAAACAGTAGATGGCATTATCCTACAAGATAAATCAGACCACAAGCATAAAGACTTCATACAGGCAGAAGCAAAGCACCAAAAGAAATAACCTCATCTTTAATAAATATGTAAAATACATTGTTTTAAAATATTTTATATTAGTTTAATTAGGCTAGTAGTCTGTTAACCTAATTTTATGGTAATATAAAGTCACTGCCTTATTTATCTAACGTCACTTATGATTTTACTGTGAATATTTTCTAGTGAAGATGATTCAAATGATATTTTATTCTTAACATATTGCCAGAGATACATGCATAATATAAGAATTGCGTTATTTTCATACTAATTCTGTATTAAAAATAGTTCTTTTTAGAAAAGTAATCGCCAAAGTATGCCTGATTAAAGTTGCATTTAAAACAGCATAAAGAAATACATTAAAAATAACTACAAGTGCTAGAGAATAAAAGGAAAAAACACAATTTGCTTGCAATCTGAGCGCTCAGTATATACAGTAGACTTCCGATAATCCGGAACCTATGGGATTTAGGTGGTGCCGGATTATCAAATATGCCGGACTATCAGGAGGTACTATAAGCAGGTTATATATATACTGTATACATTATATACTCCATATAAAGTGTTCTTAACCCTTTTTATTGTACATACTGTATACCATATACTGTAATGTTTTAGTTTTTTTAAGCCTTTTTTACCCTTTTTGCTCAGTTCAGCTGCTGCCGCTGTTACCTTGTGACTCATTTTTTGCCGAAGCTCACTCACTAGGCTCTTGCCATTTTGATGCCGGACTATCAGGAGTGCCGGACTATTGGATGCCAGACTATTGGAGTTTTACTGTACCTGTATGGATTTTATCTTTGTTTTTAAAGACAAAGTAGCTCCTTAATTCTGCCTGCAATTTTAAAGGTAATAAAACCAAAAGCTTCAACATTATTGTGTTTTGAACCATGCAAAAATCGGATGTAAATTTTTTTTAAAGTTACTGAAATCTTTTATTTTTAATCATGTGATTCTCTCTCTCTCTCTCGCCATCTCTCTCTCTAGTACAATCCTAATGTTGTGATATTTACCAGACCATTCACTAAAAATAGATGTTAAAATTAACTGATCATTAATATGGTCCTATACTGATCTAGAGACTGTTGTTTTGGTACCTATGACTGAAGAATAACACAATTTCAGTGTATTCCAGTGAAGTCTGTTTATGTATCTTCGTGTTTAACCATCTGTTGCATATTTAAACGCACACAGCTTTTAATAGAGGAATTAAAATAATCTGTTTTAATAGAGTACACATTAATATGGTGTGAAATATTTTTAGAACATTTTAAAAAATTTTCTGCTCTGCTTTTTCAGCAAAGGAGAAACTGTGAAGCTTATCAACAAAGTGCTGCCAAATGAACTAAATAAACAAACTGACAAAATAGAGAAAAATATTTTCTCCTGCTTTTAGTTACAGTAAAACTTACTTGTTACTTGTAAAATCCATAGAAAACACAAATTGTAGATACAAAAGTAATTTTCAAATTTACAGGCCTTTCAGATACCATATGCGCATACTGAATCCATTCAAAACTTCTTCAAATGACAAAAAAAAGGTACAGAGTGAAGACAATAAGCTTGTGGCACAAACCAGTGTATGCTAAGAAATGTAAAGTTTTATCTCGATTATTCAAGAAAGACACAACTGCATGAATTAAAGTAATTCATTTTAGTCATTTGCAATGGGCAAATAAAAACATTTTAAACTAGACTACATAAAAGCACTAGTACAATAAGGAAAAAGCCTGCACTGGCAGTAAGACTGGCTGACCTAATGCATCTTTGCCATCTTTAAATAACTTTGGACTTTACAGTGAAAATAAGTTATGAGATAAACCAACAAAAAAAAAAAAAAAAAAAACCACAAGAAGAAAGGAACAAATTTAAGAATAATTGAAAATGTAGGAAAGAAGGTCCTGAGTTCTATTCCCTGTACTCAAGCTAGAAGTTTGGCAGTTGTTCAATACTGTCTATATGTGTGGCCAAAAAGTCATTTCAAACATAATTTCTGAGTAAGTGGGAGTGGTGGCTACAGAATAATGAAAAGAATCCTTTCCCCCTTGAGATTTGAAGGTGATCCCTTGAGAGCTTTTTGTCTTGATTGGGTCGGCTGGGATAGATCAAACACAGATTTTTTGCATGTTTAACAACCCCCCAATAAGAGTCAGCATTGAGGGTTAATCCTGGAGCATTTCAGCACCAAGCATGAAATGTATTCCATCCACAACATCCAATACAGTAGTTTTTATATCGAAAGAATGTGAATGGGTTAAGAAGTGAAATCCACCATTTACATTTGAGGCCAGTGAATTGGACAAATATGCAGTTCACCCCCATTCACTGCAGCTGGCTTTCAAGATTATGGGTTGGAGGAGCAGCTACAGCTCTTTAGCAGCAGACACCTGATTGAAAACCCACTGAAGTCAATCGAAAATACTCCCATTGATTTTAGTGTGGCTCAAATGCAAAATGCACTGGGGCCACTTGTCAGTTCAAACATAGATGCCATGTCCCTTCCACCAAGCCAACACCTTTTAATGTCCACTATGGTCTTCTGAGCATTGTGGATAAAACAGATGATTAAAAAATTTAATCCACCTAATTATTAAAATATAAATCAGAACTTTTTATATTTAAATAAATTTTAAAAAATGAAATAAAATATAGGTTAATTTTAAAAAATAAACCAATTAAAAATAAAAATGAAATTTACAATCTAGTTAAACATATTACAATCTATTAAATAATTTAAATTGAATAAAAATAATATATAATGGTACATATTTGCTGGAAAGTTATAATGGGGAGCCAAATCACTGATGTGGTGGTGGCAAGCACAAGTAAATATTAATCTTCTAGTAAATAAGAAATTCACTATTTGCAATTTTCTAATAATACAAATGTGAACATTAAGAATCTGAATAAATGTAAGTTGTTATATAATTGCTTATGGGTGAAGTTCACCTAGTAAGCCAGGGGCGAGGAACCTTTTTTGGATTAGGGATTGCTGACCCACAGAAAAATCAGTCGAGGGCCACACAAAAGTGAGAAGCAAAAACAAACAAACAAACAAAAAACCCCAAACAAACCCAAACCTGCACTGACGTGGTCCCCGACTGAGAAGGAGAAAGGCTCCCCACATTCCTCTCACAAATCAGAGCCTAGAGCAGCCCAGGCTAGTAGTTTTTGTGTATACAGGGCGACAATAGTGGGGGCTGGAGCAGCAGCACAGGCTCCCCAATGCTGGGAGGGAACTCCAAGCTTTGAGGGACGGATCCAGGTAAGCCAGGGATCCCCGGGGCCTTAATTCCCCACCCCTGTTGTAAGCAATAGAATTTTCCTTTTGTGCTGCAGTACTGTTTGCTGTTTGGTTCGTGCTGTTTCTGTTCACTGCCAGTGAGGAATAAGATTTATCCAGACTGGGACCAGTCATTAGAGGGAGACATGATCATACACAAAGCCAGTTTATTAGGAAGTATCTAGTAAGTATTCTAAGCACTGAAGGTGCAGTTTTTAAGTGACAACTGAATTTCCACTTTGTAAAAACCTGTAGCTGAATATAGATATCACAGTCATTAGCTGAGATTGAACCTAAGGCTTATAGCACCAAAACAGTCAGAGGTCAGAGCCCTATTGACTGATCATAGAAGTGGTACATGCCAAGATTGTCTCTATTTTCTTCTCTTTAAGAGGTTTCTCCTATAGAAGTACTTGCTAAAGAGGGAAAAACTGGTCATCTTCTGAGTGCAAGAAAAGTATGGCACTAGCAATGAACTCTAGCTTCTCCACATTGCTCCACCAGTATATTTCACTGCTGGCTCTGGAAGGATCACCTTTAAAGAAAAAGAATAGCTCACTCTCCTCCAATTAAATTTTGAGACTCTTTTCTGCAACTGCTGCAAAGAAGCCAACTTTAGTGATGGTTTCTGTGGTATGAGCCCTTGCTACTAGGAACTGGAGTGAACTCAACAACTGATTCTACAAAGAAAAACTGACCAAACCCAAGTTAATTACAAGGCAGGCTTTCCCCCAGTTTAATTTTTGTCATGAAAAGTGATAAATCATAATTAAAAAATGTGGTAGATCAGATAGATGTACAGTTTATGTTAGTGTATTTATTCTGGTGTCATATCTGTGCATTGTAAACATCTGAGATGTGATGATCTGAGTATTTTTCTGTGCTTACCAAGGGCAACATTCTGTGCTGATTTATACTAGGGATGTTAAGAAGCGAGTATTTAACTAATCAAGTCGTCGATTCAATTTTTATCGACAACTCAATTAGTCGATAGGTAGCTGGCTCAGTCCCGGCTCGCACAGGGTCCAGGACCAAACCCCGCTGTGGCGCTGCAATTTAAAAGGCAGTAGGAGCCAGTGGGCAGGCTGCCTGGCTCCTACTGTGTTTTAAATTGCAGAGCCACAGCGGGGTTTGTTCCTGGACTCAGCATGAGTCAAGACTGAACCGGGCTGCCTGCCCAGTTGACAGCAGCCCCTGTCCACGGGAGGGAGGAGGGTATCAGGGGGGAGTTGGGACCCGCCACGCACAGATTCTGATTCATGGCAGCAGCCCCTGCCTCCTGCTGATGCTTCCGATAGAGGCAGCAGTGGGGCAGAGCAGGCGGCACTGCGGAGACAGTGCTGAAGGGAACCAACTTTTAAGCTGGCTCTCCCCAGCACTGGCTCTTGCCACATACAGAGGCAGCAAGGGGGGAATGTGAGTAGCTGACTAGTCGACTACTCATATCCCTAATTTACACCCTAAAGAACTCACTGATGCATATGTAATCACGTGAGAGTTTAAGTCAGGGCAGAATTCAGAATGAAGTTTTTAAGTGTTTAGTTTTCTTATTATGACATTTCATTAGCTACAGTACCTGTATGGACAAGTTTAATGTGCTGAAAAAATTCTGAGGCATCTATCAGATGTCCTGATATCTTTGGTCTAAATAAAGCGCCGTTTTCACAAAAATAATCTCTCACATCATTTTCAATTTCTTTTTGCGATTTTACAGCTTTAAAAGGCAGCCAATTTCCCCCTCCAAGTTGGCAGATATATAAAACTTCCCTCCAAAATGAGTGACCTTGCCTTAAGCTCTGTATTCTATTTTCAAACTGTACCAACTTTTATTGCCTAGTTGTATCTTTCAACTTTAACTACAATGACTCAAGCAGCATCACTATAATTTAGTTTTCATTTTGCTTTTAAACAAGACTAGATACTTATCTCTCTTTATGGAGGATCAATGTACCAAAAACAAGAACAAAAGGCAAAAGACTAGCACACATTGCAGGAATCTCAAAGTTTTAAAGTTGAGACACATGTAACTCAAGAAACTTTGGACTTCTCTTCCAGCTGTGTTTAAAACTATATTTATCTTTAAATCAACTTTATTGTTGATATTACATATATCTTATTGCATGTATATATGCACAGTTCTACAGAAACTAAAGATTTTTAAAAAAATAAGATACACAATTGCAATGAAAAAGTAAAAAACAGCTAATAAAATGCTAAGAATCAATGCTAATGTGATTAAAGTTGTTGGAGGTTTGCCTTATTTTAAATAGGCAGAATATAAAACCAGTTTTAGTTACTCCAGATTAAAAGGACAGAATACAGACTCTGCTGTTGCTGTTTGCTGTCCATGTTAATTTTGGAATTCTCATTGACTCTAATTAAAATTCTATAGATGGAAGAGTTGTATGTTTCTAAGGAGCTAGCCAGTGAATGCTGTCTGCCAGCCATCTCCAAACACCCCATAACCACACACAACCAGCCTGTCAGGAGAGCTAATGCAGACATTGCAGGGCACACCACATTTGTCACTGTGGCTAATATCAGAGATACACAGCTCTTTTTTCTCAGCACACAAAAGCAAGATATGTAATTCAATGCTCAATTTACCCTTGTCTCGTAGGAGATTTTTCCCCGCTAATTGATAGAAATTAAGCCATTAATCAAGCCACTAGCCATCATTCAAACCAGGGAAGATGAATACAAACTTTCATCATAACCACCTTCCCCATTTTAGTGTTCATTAGCATTAATTTTTAATGCAATTATGCTATTCTTTTACGCTGAGCTCATAAATTACTGCTCTTTTGTTGCTGCCTGGCCTTGTAAAATCCAAGGTAATGCTTTGTGCTCTGATCTTAAAGGCAATTACTGGGTTCTTCTATCTTCTATATCTCTGTATCCCCAATAACCTTTACACAGTATGAACACATTTGTGAGCTTATAGTTAGAGAGAGAGAGAGAGAGAGAGAGAGAGAGAGAGAGAGAGTGTGTGTGTGTGTGTGTGTGTGTGTGTGAGAGAGTGAGAGAGAATAATACACACCCACCCACCCACCCTCTTCCACATATAATCACACCCAGCATAAAACAGGGATATAAACATATGAAGGTAATAGAACCCAATAAAAGCTGTTGAGATCAGAACAAAGCAAAGTATATTGTATGTATATAACATATACATAGAAAAAGAAGTAAAATACATAGTGGTGAAAAGTAGAGCAGCAATTATAATCAAGAATTTGGAAAATGCATGTTAAAAATAAGCTACATTGGCTGAAACTGTGAAGGCTCTCATTCCTTTACTTTAGACTCTTGCTTTTTCATTTGCACTTTAAAAAAGTCATGTTCATATTTTAAAATCAGCACCTGCTCATGCAGATAATTTTTTTTTTACTATATGTTGTGTATAATGTGTAGTAACATCAAAAGAATCTTTATAAGATACTAGGTTTAATATGCGCATATTAACAACTCCATAGTACTACACATTGACACGTGGAACCATTATGATGTTTAATGTCAGTGAGTAGTAGCTGTCATGCTTTTTTTTTAAGTCCATGCACTGGAGCCTAAAGGATGCATCAAGACAAGCATGTGGGAGCTGGATGCACCTGGGGTTATCCTCAAAGCACTGAAAAAAATGTAGGTGACTGGAGGAAAACTGAATGTACAACAATAAAAGGTAGACTTTTTCCACTATTTTAAATATATCAAGCCAGATTCTCAGTTATTGTAAGGAGCTGTGACAGTTTACTCCAGCTGAGGATCTGGTCTAGCACCAATAAAATAAACACATATGTTTATTCATATGTATAGTTTAACATTGGTCATGCAAACAAGGACATTTACAATTAGGGCAGACACCCATAACAGATTCATTTTGGCCTCATGAGTACCTACTCATTTTGGCATGTGGCAAGAATATATATAATGTTGGCTCATCCACTGTGATATCAGCAAAAGACTCCACACAACTGAACGCATGTCTCAGACTTCTAAAATAGTTCAAGGCAATTCAAGTAACCATGCAGAGTTTGATTCTTCCAGCTGCTCTAAACAGAAAGCTCACTTCAACCTTAACTATAGCAGACAAGACAGTATATGAAAATACTAAAGCCCAGCTCCACATCACAACATGTAGCCCTAATCCTGTTCCTGAATTTAATTTTAGAAAAAGCGAGTGTCTTGAAAGCAAGTCACTATCTCAAAAGACTTCTGCAACAAAGAATTAAACAGCATCAACCCTGGCATAACATGGATGCCAAAAAGAACTTAGGCAACAAAACACCTAATAACCTTAGCCCCTTTTTGGGGTATTCTTTGTATATTTTCTCTCTCTCTCTCTCACGTCTGTGGAGGTGACAGCCACAAAAGCTTCAGAATCATCTGAAAAATAAAGTTATTTTGCTCGCTCACTCATCTGTGGCCCATTAATCACATTCATGCGGGATCTAAGATTCCAAATTACACAGGGGTTTCAAATGAACTTTAGTCTCCACTCCCCCCAAAAAACCCCTTATACAAGTATCAGCTTCCTCCTCCTAAATGTGGATTTTCTCTCAAAAATTATATTGGCCTAAGATGGTACACAAATTCCAAACAATGTTTTTATCTACAACATTCCTAAAATATTTTTGTGGACATGTGGCATGTGCAGAGCATACCATAGTATGATTATGACTCTAAGAGCCCCTTTATGCCAATTGACCCTGTTGTCAATACTGACCCTGTTGTCAGTAAAATTACTCAGTGGAATATAAAAATTGGTAACACATTGGTATATTGGTGTATTGTATGATGCATTTATGGTTAATGTGCAAAGAATTATGTATGTGTGCTGGAAATATGTTACTGAAATATGTTCAGACCAAATAATCTAAGTGTTTAAACAAGTTTGTCATTGACAAAGGAATATTGTTTTGCCTCTTTGTTAGTGTCTACAATTGTAAACTGAGCAAAGTGAGGCCAGAGGTAATCACCTAAGGTAATCAGGCCATCAAAAAAAGGACCAGAGGATGAGGATGAGGATGAGAACATGGCATTTATACTCCAGCAGAGGAGAGGAACTTTGAGTTTCCTTTCTAAAGAATACCTTTCAAAGGGTTACTGGACAATAAAAAAGAGCAGAGAACTCCATCACACAGGGGACAGAGGGTCTTTATGAATTCTCTAATTCTATGAACACTGGATCCTCTTGCTAGAAGGGCTGCAGATGCTGATGGCTTGATGTAAATGATAAAGTTGTTTCGGCACAGATTGTAGCATGCTAAAGTTAAGTCTCAAATACTTGAAAAAGATGTTTTATTTTGTACTGTTTGTAATCATTTTCTATTTCTGTTCTCTCTCCTTAAAATCACATACGTGTCTGTTTTTTATTAATAAACTTATTTTTGGTTTTACTATAAACCATCTCACTGTTATATTGAAATACAAAATGAGTCCTCAGCAAGCTTAATTAGTGTGTGTACTAAAGTTTCAGAGAGGTAGCTGAGTTAGACTGTAACAGGAAAAACTTAAAAAACAACTAATAGTCTGGTAGCAAATTTAAAGACTAACAAAACATGTAGATGGTATCATGAGCTTTCGTGGGCAATGACTTTCAATTTGTAACTGTCTAGTGAGAGAGACTGGACATTAGAGAACTTTGATTCACTAATTGTATGTAACTTCCAAAACAAGGTAAGGGAGCCAATTTTGGGTGATGGGGGGAGAAAAGGAGTAGAATGGGACAAGGAGTCTGGTAAAACTGACTGGACAGGAAAACACAAGCAAACTGTGATTGGGAGTTAAGGGGGGAACGGACTGCTGGGGTTCGTTGGGAAAGGAGAAAGGGACTAGGCGCTGATGAGGGAACTGGCATAGGGACAAAGGACTAGGGGCCAGAGGGGGGCAGATTGGATGGGGAGCTGGAGAAGTGGTGGGGGCGGGAACTGGGAGTAGGAACCAATGTGTGTGTGGAGAGAACGAAGATGCAGGAGGGGGAGAGGAAAGACTGATTTAACAAGTAGCTGTGGTATAGGAGGGAGAACTGGGACCAGCTGAGCAAAGAGATTGAGGATCAGGAGTTGAAACAGACTAGCTGGAGGAGAAATTTGGACTGGGATGAAATACCAGTCTACCACTACTACTGTTGTATGGAAATAACATTTACTAGTTAATAAAAAGCTTTGGAATCCATTTGAAGGTTTGAGGAGATGCAGAATGCATCTTTGCTATACCTCCTGGAAATGAAAGATGGGGGCACTTGTTCACAAAGTGTTCAATGGCTTGGAGGTCTCCACATGTGTACTGTGGCAAATACTTGGTTTTCCATTGGTAGAGCAGGTGCATACATCTTTCATGTATTGTCCTAACACAGAGATGGCAGTATACTGTCTTTAGCAGAGCAAGAAACCAGGTGGTTCAACAACAGGATCATCCATGCTGTTTTCCCTGTCTGGGTGCCAGGGGAGCTTCTCCAGAATGGACAACAGGACTTAAATGAGTGCAAGATGGCTGGGTGAACTTTTGGTTACAACAGCTTTCTTGTACTTGCACAAAATGCTACCCATCTCTCACCAGACAGTTTGAAGAAGGAAGTTTATGAGGACTGGAAACCAATGCCGTCTCATAGCTGCTTTTAACTGTACACTGATGTCTGAGGAAGGATTAATGAAAGTGTCAGAGATCTGTGCAGGAGATCTAAATGGTCCAGCCCTGGTGATGAACCATGTGCTATCAGTATGAAGCTACATGATATAGTTTCTGTGGGTTTTTTTAAATACCTAAAACCTAGATTTTTTAGGAATTTTTACATAAAAACCCATGTTCAAACAACATTATTGATGTTACAAAGCCAAGCACTCTAAAGTTAGGATATACAGAAGTGTGGTTGTCCATATGATCTTTGATTTGTGTGTTTTAGTTTCTAGGTGTCCAACTTTGGATCTTATTTGCAGAAGGGCTGAGTACTCACAGCTGCCACTCAAATCAATGGGAGCTGTGCTCTAAATGTGTTAAGTGCTAAACATTCTGGAAAATCATACACTGCTCATCCCAAACTGGACAGTTAGTGGAATCTTTTTACTTTAGGGCTTGTCTACATGAACTTTTTGTTCATGGCAAGCTGGGATGTGAAGCTACCCTGCACTATACTGCCACAGACTAAGTGTGGATGTGGACCCTGCAGACGTGCTTTACCAATTCATTAGTGTGTTTTGATGTAGTCCTCTTTCTTCTGGACAGTCCACTGTGGGGATCTGTCTTTATGCCCATGCAAGTGTCTCAATCTCCTAGAGAACCCTTTGTGATGAATCCTTAGCCATCAACGTTAAGGGCTCAACTCCAAGGCTCATGCTTGGAATGGCCCTGCTGCTTGGGTGAGGCTGATCTATAAGGCTGAATCCTCAAAGGCGCTTTCAACAAGAACATTTTTCAGTAGGACCTCTTGGGCTTCTTTAGTTATGGGTGGGAAGGATTTACAGATACTACACTTCGCGCAATAATATGCACCTCACCCAGACAGCACAGACATCAGTGATGCTTGTAACAGGAGGAGGAGCGAGCACAGGAGACAGTTCTTGAATCCCAGGTCCCTGGACATAATTCTGGGACTGGGGAGGATTTCCTCCAGACTGGGGAAGGGGGGGGGGGGGGGGGGGGGGGGGGGGAAGAGGAGAGGAGAGAGCAATGCTAACCCATAAGCTATATACCAACTAGAATTGCTAAGTTAAGATATAAATTATTGACAATTAAATTTTACAGGTTCTGCAGTAACAACATGGGCCCTAATTCTGACTCAGGCCTGAGCAACAGAAAGAAGGAATTGGAGAATCATCAACCCCCATTGCCTCATAACCTCGGTCAAGAAGGGAGTTATTGTGCTTGTGCCAGTCAATGGATGCTGCTTTGAAGAAATTCTGGTCCCTGACACGTGGCGCTCATAGACACTTAAGGACCATCACTCAAAGATACAGGGTTATAGGTTTGGTTTATCAGTGTTACATCATCTGTTCTGAAGACCAGACTACTCACAGACTGCTGTTCCCTTCTCCAGGGCTTAAAGCATTTTCAGGAAGTCTGTATAATCAGTTTGTTGGTCTTATGTGCTTGTTCACATTTATTTTATTTCTTTCTGGATGAAATATATTTTCTGTTTACTGTTGCATCTCCCTGCCCACTGCAATAGATTTCTTATTTTTTTTCCTCTGGTGTAAATGTTTTCCTTTTCTTAAATTTTTCAGACATCATTAAAACATTTTAGGCTTCGAGAGTGGGCACTATTCACCTCCACCTTTTTGGGGGTATTATGATTTTTTTTGTTTCAAACAAGGAACTGACATTTGGAAGGCAAAATTAAGGTTATGCTTAATTCTAGGGTAGTTGCCATTCAACCCTCTTGTGAAGTGGTTTTACTGTTTAGAATAGGGGCCTTGGGAATTCAGCCATGTTAAACGGTAAGGACATAGACTAAGGAGTGGGGAAAATATTTTAATGCTTCCATGGGAAAGAATGAAAATGTAAATTAAATTTTAAAAAAAATATACTGGAGTGTGCTTTCACCCTGCATACTTTTAGGACAACTGGTCACAAATTTTCTCCTTACTTATATAAATCTTGTTTTATTTTTAGCATAGTAAAAATATTTATTAAAAATGAACAAAGGTGACAAACATTTTCATAAAGAAGGACCAATGAGAGTAACAATATTAGATAGCAAATAAGGCCCTGGATCCTGCACACATTTAGGCATGTACTTAACTTTATGCACCTAAGCCATCCCATTAAATTCAATGTGCATGTATGTGAAGTTAAACAAATGCTTAGGTTTCTGCAAGTTTGGGATTCAAGTGAGGCAGACTGGACTCTTCTGTCTGCAAATGATTAATTGATTTTACACACTTCAGAACTAAATGTTTTGTATATAGCCATACATTAAACTTTTTTCATATAAAGGAACTATAATTATACATTATAGTTTTCAGTACAATGATATACATAAAACTAAATATACATCTACCTGGTCAGGACTGACATTTGGACACTTCTGGCTTTACAGGTTTCTCTGTAGCTGCTTGATGCCCAATTAGAAAATTTAACTGCTTTGTGTACACTTACATAACTAATAGGTAGCTAAATAACCTTAAAAGATGTCTAGTTTTTTACTCATAGCTCTTTAAGAGTTTCTTATTGTAAAGCCATCATATTACTAAAGTCAGGAAATAATTGGGTTAATTTATAATTCTTTTAACAGCAACTCAGTGATTTCCATTAATTTTCAGCTGGAAGTTTTCAAGTTTCCAAAAAGGCCTTAAAACTCTAGAAAGTTCACACAGGTACCAAGGCAGAAATTGTTCTGATTTCGAGACGGGGGACATATTGGTTTGCCATCACAATGTATCAACATAAAAAGGAAAACTATGAAAGTGATGTACTATTTCTTCTCTATAATTAATTCCATTGGTTAAACAAGGAGATTTTAAAAAAATGAGCAATTAAGCACTATAGTAAGGAATGTTAATGCATGAACTATGAATGGTTAAGTGGACACTAAGCAGTCTCTTCAAACAATTGCCAGAGTCAAAATTCTACTTTTTACATTATAAAAACATGCACTTCAAAACTGTAATGTCATTTTCTGGTTTGTACATAAAACAGTTTTAAAATTAGTGATCTACTTCAAGGCTTTTTTTCTGCTACTATTGTACAATTGAAATATATCAGATCCACAATTTTCTTTCTTTACTGAAGAGAACGTCATAGGATCTATATTGTAATGGCACAAAATTGTGCAAAAAATAGCTGAGCATCTTAAAAAATGGAACACAAACAAAACTCTTTGCCAGTATTTACAAACTTTCACACTAAATGCAGAATTGTAAAAAAATTCTTTTCAATTCAGCTGTTAAAGGACACTACATAGAATTTGTAAAAAATTTATAATATTATTACTGACTTGCAATCTTGGGAAAAAATCCTTACTCTGTCAACTTAGTCATTTTCTATTTGCAAATTGATTTGCTTCTTGTGTTTCTAATGGAACGGAAACTACCATGACTGTTTTATTTAGTCCCTTGTTTATACGCCAGAATCACAGACCTCAGCAACAGCATTATACAAAATTCTAGGAAATTAACTGCTCTTACAAAGCCAGTAGAGATAGCTTTTACATTCTGCATGGATGACCTCTACAAATAAATGATTGTTATAAAGAAAAATAAAGCCTGGCACTGGAACTTTTAAACATATATTTGGAAACTGGAGGATATTCACTATCATATGATTTTGAGGTAGACACAATGCTGTGATTATTTACAGGAAGCTATATCCATTAAAATGACAATGTAAATACTACAGGCTTCTTTGAAAAAAACCAAAAAGGTAGCATTTATCCTAGATGTGTGGTGACCGAGTGGTTAAAGTGCCAGGGTATATTCCTGTCGGTTTGTGACTTGCTTGACCTCATGCTGAAAAGGCCACCTCTAGTTCACCGTGCTGGAAAAAAGATATCTGATTCATCTGGTTAGGGCAGTCAAAGGTGGACAGATGTTATGCTGGCCACATCACTCCCTTGTGTGCTGTTGGCTGTGAAAGTGATGTGTCTTCACTGCATCAGCCTGATAAGCCATGGGCTTGAAGGGACTTTGATATACATTTATCTGAGAGACTTAAATCTCAGAAGCATAAATGTATTTTATTGCCTTTGGTGTTAAGAGTTTTTTTCCACTTTCTTTAAAAAACAAGGAAATACGAAACCTATATTTAAACAATGAAAAGTAACGCTGAGACAAACTAACAAAATCCTGGTAAACAAAGCTTTCAATCCTTTACACATTGCCATTAATGTTGGGAGGGATGGGGGGAGAAGAGCAGGAAGACATAATCCTGCAGGCATCAATGTGTTCAGTCCTGTATAAACATCTTCGGGCTAAGATTGTGAGTTCACTTTTAATTCATAGCAAGGGGCCGTGTCTAGTTGTCTGGTTACTCCACATGAGAAGTAGCCTATTTGCCCCACTATGGTGTCTCAGTTGTGCTGCCTGGCGTGCTCTAGGTGGACAGAGCTACTACTTCTGATTTTTTACTTGCAGTGGCCCAACAGAGGCTGCTCTTCACCTAGCACTATGACTTGCAATGCAGATAGCTTTTACGTCCATGTGCAGGCATGTAGGTCATAGTCTAGCATACCGTAATCACATGAGCTATACATTCACTGTCACACCTAATCTTATAAACTGTCATTTTCCACTAATTTGTGTCCATGTTATAAAAGCTTCCTCCTCACCCAAAGATCTAAGTTAATATCAGCATACAAAAGAAACAAAAAACAGGTTTTATTTTGTCTTTTAAAAATGCTATGGTTATATTACACAACTAGAAATACACCCATATATTATGAAACCATTTCTGGCTGTGATCAGATAATAGTTTTTGACTGAATTGATTATTCACTGATAGTTCTCAATTCAGTCTTGCAAATGCATCAACTGTGTAATGAGGAGCTATTAAGTCTATTGATTTTCTGATTTCAATTGATAGCTAACAGGCCAAAGCTACACATCAATATTTGTGTAACTAATACCCAAGAGCTCACAAATGAAAACCTCAACAAACCAAACACTGCAAATTAATGGAAATTTAAAGACCAAACCTCAGAATTTAAATAAAATAATGAACGAACAGAATAAGCCTTATTATGTCAATAGTGCATGATACTTTAGGCTTGAGGAAAAAGCAAATATGTAAAATCTTAGTAAGAAAGCCTATTTTTCCTTCACTATGCTAACAATGGGAGTACTCTGCAATAGGGGTTTAGGCCCACACTATTGAAATCACTTGTTTTTAAATGTCTAATTCTGAGGGCAAATTTGTTGGATAATCTGCAAACTCAATAAAGGCACAACTTGTGCATAAAGCAATGGTATAGATACTGTGTCAGTCTCTGACTATGACCTGCTGTATGCAGGAGTTATTACTAACCCTCACATAGTGCCTTATTTCAAAGAGATGGGTTGTAGGTCCCCCCCCCGCAAGTTATATGGCCTCTCAACAGACAAAAAGGAAGGGTAAGTAAAGTGGAGACAAATGGCTTATTTTAGAATGGGTTCACCTTTCGTTCTTTCTTGTTGATAAAACAAATGTGTATTATGTCTGAGAATATGAGAGTTGTGTTGAGGTGGAGATTGGGAGAACATCATGTCCAAGATTACCTCTGCACTACAAGCTAGGAGTGTGATTTAAATTCACCTATGCTCTCAGCCCAGCTATCCCTCTAAGAATAGTAGTGTAGCTGCAGTGGTATGGGCGGTCACAGCACAGACTAGCCACTCTGAGTACATTCTCATGGGCTTCAGGCAGGTTTGTATGTAAAATGACCAATCTGTGCCAAACTAGCATGGCTATTTAACATGCTAACTCAGATGACAGCTAGCATACAGCATATATCTGTGCAAACTGGGAATCACATCTAAAATGATTAGGGGGCTGGAGCGCATGACCTATGAGGAGAGACTGAGGGATTTGGGTTTGTTTAGTCTGCAGAAGAGAAAAGTGAGGGGGGATTTGATAGCAGCCTTCAACTTCCTGAAGGAAGGTTCCAAAGAGGATGGAGAAAGGCTGTTCACAGCAGTGATGGATGGCAAAACAAGGAGCTATGGTCTCAAGTTACAGTGGGAGAGCTCTAGGTTGGATATTAGGAAAAACTATTTCACTAGGAGGGTGGTGAAGCACTGGAATGGGTTACCTACGGAGGTGGTGGAATCTCCATCCCTAGAGGTTTTTAAGTCTCGGCTTGACAAAGCCCTGGCTGGGTTGATTTAGTTGGGATTGGTCCTGCCTTGGGCAGGGGGCTGGACTTGATGACCTCCTGAGGTCTCTTCCAGCTCTATGATCCTATAATTCGTAGCTTGTAGTATAAATATGGGCCAAAACTAGGCAGAGAGAGATACAGCTTTCTTGTTCAACAGTGGCTTTCTAGCTGTTGGGATTGACATCTCTTCTGTTGTAGAATGAATTTCATTTGTGATTATCAGGGCAATTGTTCTCCAACTGCATATACAGTCTCACTACTCACTCTTTCAAATGTAGGGAGGGATACTTTTTCCTTCTAGGGCCGAAATTTCAGTTGAGGTTTTTTTATTGGTATCCAACAAAGACTATTTCTCTATTCATATTACTAATGTCCCTCTTGCTCTAATAAGTCTTTGTCTCATCCCTCTGCTTGGATTTTGTAGTTATTTTTCCTTTATTCTTGTAACTCTCTCCTCCTCTCTTGCTTTTCTCCTCTTCTTCAGTATCTTTCTTTAATCTCCCATTTCTTTTTTGGTTATAAATAGTACCCATCTATCGTTTCTAAGTGCTTTACATTCATTTTTACCCAAAGCATATCACACATCAGGGTGTCCCTCCCTTTCTGCTAAAGATTGCTAGAAATAGCTCTTTCATCGCCAACTTATACTGCCCCTTCAATTGGACTAAGTTACCGGTTAGAATACAACACAAGATGCAGCTTTGCTCCTCCTTACTATACGTTGTTTGCCGTGCACTGAGGCCATGCTATCAGGAGTGAGAAAAGGAACAAGCTTGGTTTGAACATGAATGTGCTACAACTAGATAACCAGGCATTTTGCTCCCTGTCATTTGTCTTGTTTCAATTCCACATTCTACATTCCTCCTTTATTTCTCTCTCCACCTCCTGTATTATGTTTGTATCACAGATCCACTGTACAATATTGGTCCAGAACAAGCAAAGTGAAACTGATTCAATACTATTTTCAGTGCTTTGGCCCTCAGGAACACGAAGAAAATAATTCTGCATGATATCTTAGCAATGGTGATTTTACACAGCAGTTTTAAAAATGTGGGGAACAATGGTGAAACTACAATTGTGCATCAACTTGAGTCTTGTTCAATACAATTTCAATGTGAAGAAGGCAGCTGAAGGAATCATTTATACAAATGACACTATTTTAATCTTCCAACTCTCTATGCAAGCCACAGGCAATCTTAGATTTTTTTAATGCATAGATGAACTAGAACTGGATTTTTGTTCTGAAAATTCAAGGGTATGTCCCCCACAACCCCATTTTTGGTGGGTTTTTTCAAGTAAATATATTTATTTTTGTTAACACAACTTTCAAAATAATGTCCATAAAACAAATTCACTGAAGGCAACACAAGATACAAATAGTTAAAATAATTAATGTTCCTATCTTTTTAAAAACAAGTTTGGTCTGTCTAAATGTTCTGTAAGAATTCCACAGAAGACAATGTGTTAATAATGGATTAAATGATGAATCAGAGAATTCATCTACATACTTCCAGATACATGCCAAAAAGATCTCATCTCCCAGGTTAGGAAAATGAAACTTGTCACAGTTGCAGGCTTCTCAAATGTAACATACTCGAAGGGGTGGCCGAGTTAGTCTGTACTCCACGAGATTTAATTAGGAAGAATAACATTCATATTCTGACATAGCAAGCAGTAAAGAAATTAGGACTTAAACCATTTGCTAAAAACAGATTTACATTCCACATTACTTCAATTGATTTCAGGATGTGTTTAAAATAGTGGAGAATGCATTATATGTAAATCGCCTGGAGTCAGGTGAAGGCCAGTTAAGTACAGTATACTTACAGAAAGAAATGCTAACCACTTTGTGCTATGTATTTTCCTGTCATAGGCTGGACAACTCTCTATCCCACCTTCTATCCATTTTCTGGCTTTTCCAGGAATTTACCTTTCCACAGTGGGTCTCCCCCTCAGCGCCTTCTTGCCAGCTACGCCAACACAGGGCAGGAAGAAGGGTATTGGAATGGACATGAGCAACACATCTCGAAGAACAACAGTTACAAGATGATGAATAACCATTTTTCTTTTTCAAGTGCTAGCTCACATCACTCCAATTATGTGATTCCCAAGCCTAACTTCTGCAGATCGGGGCTGGAGTTCAAATGTTTGCAGACTGAAGCATTGCTCTACCAAAGGTTGCATGGTCTCTCACCTGCTGGGTAACAGTGTAATATAAGGTGAATGTATAATGGAGGACCAGGTCATGACTTTGCATGTTTCCTGGATTGGAACACATAGTAGGAACGCTGATGATGAAGTCTGTGCCCTGGTGGAGTGTGCTATGATCAGAGGGGCAGGCACCTTTGCCAGGTCAGAGCATTCCTGGATGCAGGACATGATCCATGATGATATCCCTCTGGGAGGAGACTGGAAGTCCTTTCTTTCCTTCTGCTACTGCAACAAACAGCTGAATGGACTTCTAGAACAGTTTGGTTTGCTTGATGTAAAAGGCTAACGCCTAGCAAAGATCCAGTAAGTGAAGTTTTTGCTCCATGATGCTTGTGTGCGCCTTAGGGTAGAAAAGTGTGAGAAAGAGGTCCTGGCTGACATGAAGCTGGAAGACAGCCTTGGGAAGGAAATCTGGATGTGGCCTGAGCTGAATTTTGTCCTTAAAACATACAGTATAAGGAGGCTCTGATTTTAAGGCCTTGAGCTCAGAAACCTTCCTAGCTGAGGTTATAGCTGCCAAAAACATCACCTTGTATGAAAAGGTACAGCAGAGAACATATTGCCAGTGGTATGAAGGTTGGCTCTGTCAGTCTGGACCACCTATCCAAAGTGTGGATAGAGCTTGCCTTTACTGACAATATGGATGGCCCCTGCTGTTTGAGATGGAGAAGGCAGTCCAGAATAAGGAACATGAAAATGGCATCAGGGATGGACAGCATTGTGCCAACCAGAATGAAAGTCTCTTCCATTTGCTCTGGTAGGTATTCCTCATGCAAGGCTTTCTACTGCCAAGGAGGACTTGGCTGATGGGGTCTGATTAAGTAAGCTTCACCAGTGTCAGCCATGGATTTTCCACACTGTGCAATGACTTGAGGCTCCCCTTAGCTACTTCTAATCCACTAAGAAACTTGTTACATGTAAATTCTTACCCTAAACAGCAGTTCTCATCTCACATAAAAGCTTCATTTAAGAGTTGATCTTTACTCTGGCTTGGGTCTAAAAATGTTCAGAGTTTTTCAAGTATCCTCTTGGGGTGGGCCAGGCAGTTTCAAAGGCCAGCTGAAGACAAAGGCTGATTGCATCCCATTGCTTAAATAGACTTTCCCCAAGCGCAGGAATGCTTTGTTCAGCACCCTCCTCCGCATGGAATAAGACCAGTTCAAGATGGAGTCCAGTACCAGGTGGCATCATCACATGTCTTTCTAGGACCAACCACAGTTTGAGCTTACAGAACAAAAGACTATTCACAAGTTGTTGGTCTGAGTACTGAGTCATTAAGTTTCTGGGGTTATCAGTCATGTCCTTCATTAGCACATTTAGAATTATAAACAGATCCACACTTCATATTTTTTTCACATACAAGAAAGACACATGTACAAAAATAGAATATGCAGATTCAGCAGATTGTAACTGTAAAACTGATGTTACATTACCTGTTTTGCATAAAGCATCTTAGAGTTATGCATATTCATAAGCCAATTTTTATAAGGCATAGGGGGCCATGACAGTGGCCCGCCCAGGGAAGGAAGAACACATCTTCGACAGAGCCTAGGCTGTGATTCAGGAAGGAGCAAAACTGCTAGCACTTCCTATTGTATCACATGAACAGATCCATCTGAGGAAACCACCACTACTGGAAGATGGTGTTTGCAACATCCAGATGCAGGGATCACTCTTGTGGCTGTGGAATGACCTGCTGAGATAGTGTACCAACTTGTTCTGTACTTCGGAGAGGTACAATGCTTCCAGGTGTTTCAAATGATCTACACAGAAGCCCCACAGCATGGGGGCTTCTTGGTAGAGAGGAGAGGAGCGTGCACCCCCCCTATTAATATAAAACATCACTGTGGTGTTGTCTGTCATAACCAATACACATTTCCCTGTCAAGTGGTGTTGAAAGATCTGGCATGCTTGGTGGACCATTCTCAGTTCCACCCAAGACCAGAAACCTTGCATCCTGAGGTCTCCCAGATGTGAATCTCAACCCAAGGCAGAGGCACCCATCACCAGTAAAAGGGATGGCTAAAGTCTGGTGAAAGAGACTTCCACACACACACTACTGCAGGTTTACCCATCACAGCAGGGAGTCAAGGACTGGGCAAGGCAGAATGATGACACTGTCCCAACTGTCCCAAATCGGCCAATACTCCAGGGCTACGTCTAGACTGGCGCGCTTTTGCGCCAGAGCTATGCAAATGAGGCTCAGCGTTGGAATATCGCTGAGCCTCATTTGCATAGCTAATGAACCGCTATTTTCGCGGAAGAGGCTCTTGCGCAAGGCGGGGCTGTCTACACTGCCCGTCTTGCGCAAGAAAACTCTTTGCGCGCAAAGCCGTTATGCCGATTATTTTCAGGCATAACGGCTTGGCAGTTTTTTCTGCGCAAGAAGGGGCAGTGTAGACAGCCCGTCTTGCGCAAGAGCCTCTTCCGCGAAAATGGCGGTTCATTAGCTATGCAAATGAGGCTCGGCGATATTCCAACGCTGAGCCTCATTTGCATAGCTCTGGCGCAAAAGCGCGCCAGTCTAGACGTAGCCCAAGGCTAATCACAATTGGAGGGGCTGAAGTCTGAGCCCAGTGTGTTGCACCACATAAGCACAAGCAGTCATATGTTGCAGGAGCTTCACTCAATTATTTTCCTGGTGGTAGGGAAATGCCTGAGACCTTAAATGGTATCACCAGGAGTCCAGAATTGCACTTCTGGGAGGTATGCGCTGGCTTGTGTAGAATCCAGTATTACCTCTATGAAGTCTATCCTCTGAACTAGGGGCAGGGTTGATTTCTCAATGTTCAGGAGAAGGCTCAGTTCACTGAACATTGCTCTGATGAAGTTGACTTGTGCAGCCCCTGATCAGCCAGTCATCAAAGTATGGAAATACCTGTATTGGACACCTGTGCAGGAACACTGCTACTATTATCATGTACTTGATAAACACTCAAGGTACTCCTGATGGGCTGAATAGAAGAACTATGAACATGTAATGGGGATTGTTCATCACAAACCTGGGGTACCTTCTGTGGGTTGGCATGATTGCAATGTGAAAATAAGCATCCTTTAAGTTGAGGGTGGCATACTAGTCTCTTGGATCCCAGGAAGAGATGATGGAAATCAGAGAAGCCATGCAAAACTTCAGTTTCTTCATGAACTTGTTGAGATCTCACAGATCTGGGATGGACCTAAGGCAAGCTCTGCCTTTGGTATTAGCAAATACCAGGAATAGCAGCCTCTGCCCTTCTGCTCCTGAGGAAGCTCTTCCACTGCCCTCAAAGATAGGAGCAAGTGCACCTCCTGAATAAGGAGCTGATCATGAAAGGGGTTCCCAAAGAGAGACAGGAAAGGGGTAGAAGGGCTGAGAATTCTACCATGTGGAGCACCCAGCATTTCTGGCCTGATGTCAGGCTTGGGCTGACCAGAGCCTTAGCCTGAGAATGGGTGTGGTCTCTGACACTCCTATTATCCCTTCTGAGAATCATCCTGACTGTTCTGTGAACCATGGAGGAGGCTGTGGCCTTAAGTGCTTCTGCAGCGTGGTGGGTTTGTGAAGGCCCAGCAATTTGAGGGTGGGTCTCAAGTCCTTCAGACTATGCAGTCTATTATCGGTCTTTTTCCAAAAAAAAAAAAGAGCCCTCAAAAGGGAGCTGATAAATGGTCTTCTGGACCTCATAAGGCAGACCAGAGACCTGTAGCAGCCAGAAGTTTCTTCTCATGGCTACCCATATAACTATAGCATGAGTGACCACATCTGCCCCATCTAGTACAGCCTGAAGGGAAGCTTGGGTGATAAGCTCACCTTCTTCTACCAGTACTGAGAACTCAGCACTGGTGTTCTACAGCACCAACTTGGAAACTTGACCATAGCTCCACAGGCATTCTAGCGGTATCTGCTCACAATGAATTTCTTGTATGAGATATGGAGCTGCAGCCCACTGGTCTAATAGACCTTTCTTCTAAACAGGTCTAATTTTTTAGCCTTCTGGTTCTTTGAGGAGGGTCCCTGATAGCCATGGCACTCCCATTGGTTAACAACATTCACAGCCAGGGAATCTGGTGGGTGATTAATGTATAAATGCTGATACCCCTTAGATGGCACAAAATAGCATCTTTCATTTCACTTAGCCATAAGGGACAATGAGGGTGGGGTTTGCCACAGGGTGCCTGTGGTGTCCAAGATTGCATTTAATTAAATGCAGGGCAATGCAGGCAGGCCCCAAGGAGCAAGGATGTCCACCATTGGATTGTCTTCCTCTACCACTTCCACCACCTGGATCCCCAGACTCTGGGCCACCCACTGCAGCAATCGCAGCAAAACCTGCTGCCCATTAGGGCTGGAACCACTGAGGTGCCTGAAACCACCTCGTTTAGGGAGGAAGATGAAGATAGCCCTGGAAGAGGTGGCTGCTCTCTTCCCTCAGTACTGAGGGGGGTCCCGCAGTGCCTGGGGTTCCTGGGATGCTGTTATTGCTGATGGTGGTGGGGCTGTTGGTGCTGTTACTGATGCTGATGGTATATCTGAAGGCGGTGACAGTGCTGAAGTTGGTGCCATGGGAGTTGGAAGCCTGGGGTCAGAGAGCAACTGTGCTACCCCCAATACTTCTGGTCGTGAGGCTACCGATATTGCTTTTGAGTGTGATGCCTGACTCTGTCCTGGCTTTGTTGAAAAGTCCAAGTCATCCTGAAGGGCCACTGCACTTCATAAACCAGAGTGCTGGGTAGGGCTGATGGTCCTGCTGTGACCTCAATCTCCTGCTCCTCTCAGAATGGCATGAGTTAGTCTCTGACTCGAAGGTCTCGGAGGAGGAGCATCACAGAGGTGCTGTGCGATGCCAACAGTCCACGATGTGGGCTGGGGGACTGGTGTGGCTCCTATTACTTGGACTGCCCTTGCTGGAGAGTGGCACACAGAGGATGGAGACCGCCATGGCATCTTAGCCAGTTTTCCCTTTGATAGTGCTGGAGGATGGGCCAGTGCTGGTGATTTATACCATCTGGGAGGGGAAAACAGATCTCTAAGGCGCAACAGGTCTTGGGCCATCTCAAATGCTTCTGGAGTGGATGGAAGCTGCAGCTCTCAACTCCATGGGCCTGGAGTGCAGAGAGGGTCTGGACTCAATTACCCCCGTTCCCACAGGTGCAGGAGTTGATATGATCCTACCAGGTGATGGGACTGAGGTGGTGTGGCCCAACTTGGGTCTCACATGGCCCCTCTTGGGCTTATTTTTTTTCTGTAGCACCAGAGATTGTCATTGGTGCCTACCTGCAGCCTGTAGGGGGAGCCATGGTGGTGCCAGGAGCTTGTAGATGAATCCTTCAGCACTGGTTCCAGAGTGCTCTGCACTGAGGAGGAGGTGCTCAGTGCTGTATTTGCTGACTCAGGGTCTGACAGGGGTGGAGGGAAGCCTCCATCAGTAGGATCTTGAGATGCTGATTCCTGCCTTTCAATGTTCTGCGGAAAACCCCTTACAATCTCTACAGCGTTCCTTTTATGGCTCTTTCCTAGACACTTCAAACATGAAGTGAAGTCACTTCTAGGCATGCACTTGCTGCAGACCTTGCAGGGTTTGAAACCTGTGATTCATAACATACCGTAGTTCCAGGAGAGTACGGGGGTACCCCCCAAAGGAAAACCTAAGATACTATAACTAACTAACAACTAACAAGAAACACCGTACTAACAAATAAACCAACTATGCACAACGGACACTGCGAAAAACGTGTGCTGAGGCAAAAGCTACGGGACATTCTAACTAAACCATCACTGGAGGTATGCTCACTACTGGATTATCCAGCTATGTAGACTCTCTTCTCAAACCCTACGCAACCAACACTCCCAGCTATCTCCGAGATACTACTGACTTCCTGAGAAAACTACAAAACATCGATAACCTCCCTGATAACACTATCCTTGCTACCATGGATATAGAAGCTCTCTACACCAACATCCCACATGAAGACGGATTACAAGCAATTAGAAACACTATCCCAGAGGATACCACAGCCAATCTGGTAAGCTATGTAACTTTGTTCTCACCCACAATTATTCCAATTTGAGGACAACTTATACCTCCAGATCAGCGGCACAGCCATGGGTACCTGCATGGCCCCACAGTACGCTAACAACTTTATGGCTGACTTAGAACAACGTTTCCTCAGATCCCATCCCCTTTTATCCCTTCTCTACTTACGCTACATTGATGACATCTTTATGATCTGGACCAATGCCCAAGAAACATTGGATGCTTTCCACAGAGACTTTACCAACTACACCCCATCATCAATCTCAGCCTGGACAATTCTACACGAGAGATCCATTTCCTGGACACCACAGTACAAATCACCAATGGTAAATTAGATACCACTCTCTACAGAAAACCCACTGACTCATACAGTTACCTACATGCCTCCAGCTCCCATCCAGAACACACCATACGATCCATCGTCTATAGCCAAGCCCTTCGATACAACCGCATCTGCTCTAATCCCACTGACAGAGACCAGAAACTTCAGGATCTCTATCAAGCATTTATAAACCTCAATTACCCACCCGGAGAAATAAGAAAACAAATTGAAAGAGCCAGATGAATACCCAGAAACCATCTACTTCAAGACAGACCCAAGAAAACCAACAATAGAACATCACTTGTCATCACCTATAGCCCCCAACTTAAACCCGTCCAACACATTATCAATAAACTACAACCTATACTGGAACAGGATACTACACTCCGAAAGGCTCTGGGAGACAGACCCATAGTCTCCTATAGACAACCATCTAACCTCAGGATGATTCTTATCAACAACCACAGGACATACCACACTAATACCAACCCTGGAACTTTCCCTTGCAACAAATCCCGTTGCCAGCTTTGTCCACATATTTACTCTGCTGACACCATCATTGGACCTAACCATTTCAGTTATAAGATCAAGAACACATTCCTGCTCATTCAGAAATATAATTTATGCCATCATGTGCCAACAGTGTCCGTCTGCTATGTATATTGGACAAACTTCTCAGACACTTCGACAAAGAATCAATGCACACAAAACAGACATCAGACAGTTTCACAAAGAAAAAACAGTTTCTTGCCATTTCAACCAGACTGGGCATTGTCTCAACGACCTGACTACATGCATCGTGCTTCAAAGAGACTTTAACACAAGACTTCAAAGAGAAGCCTCTGAACTGTCACTCATGCTTAAATTTGACACTTTACAAATGGGCCTTAACAAAGATGCTAATTATCTTACCCATTACAAAGATAGCTTCCCCAATTATCACCTCTAATATCATCTCACAGACACTTACCTCCCACCGTCATCCCCCCTCTGTTCTAAAATCTGATTTGTCTATTTTATATGTGTTCACTTTTTTTGATTGTATCCCTTTGGTATATATGGTCATGCCAATTTTCTTCCACAATTTGATCTGAGGAAGTGGGTCTGACCCACGAAAGCTCATCACCTAATAAACCATCTTGTTAGTCTTTAAAGTGCTGCATAGTCCTGTCTTTTGTTTCAGCAAGACCAGACTAACATGGCTACATCTCTATTACTATTCTGGAAGTAAGAAGGAACTGAGGTGGTGGCAGGTCACCAAGGCTCTATAATCTATATTAAGCGCCATGGAAGTGTGAATCCAGGAACACTCAGGATGACTCAACAGATACAAAAATCTTCCAGCTGCTGAGCATGGGTGTGCACACACCTAATTGGAATTGACATGAACAATTACTGGAAGAAGAGCAAAGATTTCAAACTTACTTCTAAAAATATAGTATTTCTTAGAAAAATGCTAGAAAATGAAGTATATTTTAACATACTGTAGTACAATGCACTGAATTGCAGAGTTATCCAGTACAATAAGCATCTTTGAAGTTTCCTTTTTTTAAAAGCCATTAGGTAAGGTACTAATACTATGAGCAGTATTTTCTACCTGCTCATATCTGCAAAACCTTAAAAAAAGTAAATGGAAGGTTTTTAAGGCCAATTGTATTTACTAAATTAGAATATAAAAGCTAAAATTAAATTTTGAATTTTTGGTGCTAATGTATCTCAATATTTCCATAACTATAAAAGAAGCTGGTGTGTATTAATGTGAACTGCTGTACTAAGGATTCCTCCCATCTGATGGCATCCATGAAATATAAGCATTAGAAAATGTAACTCCACATTTGAATGAAACAAGGCAGAAGACTTTCAAAGATAATGTATTATAAGTTATATTATATTTATCCATTGTTTGACAAGATTTTAAGGTAACGTTCAAATTTAAGAAGAATCCATTTAAAAAATATGCAGACACAAACACAATGAATCAAATAATCTGGATCAAATACAACTTTCCTTTTTCCGCAGTACAGTATATATTGTGACAGACTGCCGAAAGACATATTATTTTATCATCATCATTATGTTTGCTTTAATATAACTTCATTTTGTGCACAAGAAACGAGGCTGATGTATGGGGGGAGACTTCTAATATGTACACATATTAGATTAAGTATGTGCCAGTCTTCCTTTTTTTTAGAATTGCATTACAATGATATGACAACTAATCAGCTTCCAGGTTTTTCCCTAGAGACTATGGTGCTATTTAAAATCCTCTCAGGAATTATGAATTTAAAAAACAACTTGCCCAAGGTAATGCTGAACTTCAACAGTTACATGAATTACATAAATGGAAGGCTTGTTTTTGAGCTACTTATTTATACATATTTAATCACATGGAACCCTATTTCCATAAGAAGTCACTTTGGTCTCCATTAATCAAAAATTCTATCTCTGTAGGCTAATGTGACAATGCACCAACAGAGGCAAATTCTCCATAGCACTAGCTACAGGAAATATGGACTCTAGCTTTCTATTCCACATATACCCTTCCTCAAAGTTAAGTTTCTCTAAAGGACTATACAGGGCAATGGCAAATACCATCATCTAGTGCAGTGGTTTTCAAACTTTTTTTCTTGTGACTCCATTGGGAAAAATCATTTACGTGCATGACCCAATAAATTATATCTTTTTAGTGTCCCCTCCCAACTATGGAGCTCCCTGCAGAGCTCCCTGCACTTGCCAGGAAGCTCCCCAGCAGCCTCTAGGAGACTCCCTGCACGACTGCTGCTGAGCTCCCCAGCAGCTTATGGGATATAGCTCTCCCCTCCCCCCCCAAGGGAGATCCCCCACAATGGCTGCTCAGGTACTCCCCCCATGCAGAATTCCCAGCATAGCTACCTGAGAGCTCCTCCTCCCCTGCTCCAAAGCTCTGGCTGCTGACCAGTGCCCCGTGTCCTCTGATCCAGTCCTGTGTTGCGACACTAAGTTTGGGATTCACTGATCTAGTAGACACTAATCAGGAATGATCATCAGGCTGGAAGGCTACATAACAGGTGTGAAACAACTGCATACTCTTAAAGAATGACTTTCATACTGAGAAATAGTTTAAAATATACCATTGTAATAATATTTATTTATATTTTTACCTTGTGCAGTGTTGTGATTTTTCTTGCTATTTTTGTTAATCATCAAAATAATATTTTCACATAAGCCTCCTTCCAGTCCACCCTCTTCAATTTTGAACAAGCAATAAAGTCAGTGCTAAACTGATAACATTTCCCATAGCAGTTAAATATAATATCACAAGCTGACTTATGACTTCATTGCATTGGAACTGATTATGTAGAAAGCTTTGGAGGCAGACACACCTTAATTTTTTAAAAAATGAATACAAGTAAATAACTATCCTCTGTGTGTCCAATCAAGCATATGTCCAATTCAATCTTGTTTGGTTTGTGAAAACTGATAGGATCACATGCAAGGTAGCACAATGGTAGAGTTTTATTAATCTTAACTTCAATACAAAGTAGAAGAAGACATCTTAGCATGAATTTAAGCTTTCTGACAAATAAACTTTAAATATCTCACTGACATTCATCAGATTGCTTACTGTTAAATTAATGTAGCTCAGGAGTGCATTTAATTTTTTTTTTTCAATTCTCCACATAAATTCAGATAGCAGATCTGATGGGCACAGTATAAAAACCTAAAATAGTTATCCATAGGCATGCGTATTGAATCAGCAGAAAGTATTACCGATGTATATACAATAAATCACATTCTGCTCCCCATTACACTAACAATGCCATTTTCAGTCATGAAATCTCCATCCTTGTTTACTTTTTTGACAAACCTGGGTTACAGGTGGGGGAAAATGCTTCCATAATCCAGGACACTTTTAGGATACACTGCTCTGTAGAAGCTAGATAGGCTGCATAACCTTTTCTAGCATATGCTGCTATGGACCTTTTCTGATCAATAGAGCTCTATATTAAGGACACTTCTCATTTTTACAACAGCTAAATTGAAAAACAGTATTTAATGGTCAGTATAGGTTTCTTGAAAAACTGCCACTCTGGCAATTGTATTTGCTTTATTCTCTTTAGAACTTCATCTTCAAAACAATTTTTTATACAGACAAGCTGCAACTGGAAATCTAGTAAACAAAATTTGAAAAGTACAATACTATTGTCAATTTTGATCTACCAAAATATGGAGAACTACAAACAGGGCTTTCACTGGTGAAATGAACATCTATAACATTAAACATTTTAACACCGGTGATTAGACAAACACCAACCTTTCCCTTTCAAAGGAAAACATATTAGATTGGTATGTCAAACTGGTGAAATTACATTTGGTGACTCAGTTACATTAGATTAGTGCACAATGCTGCTATTAATCTTTGTCTTATTAAGTTATGATAACCATGTTCCTTATGGCTGTACAATCTTGGCTGTATGTGTATAATATGAACTGTGTTCAAAATCACTTACTAAATCAGCAGATTAAGAACAGTCAGTTTTACTTTTCTTTTAACTCCAAATAGAAGATTTCACCTCAACTTCTCTCCAGTTTGACCTAAACCATATCAAGATTCTAAATACTTAAAAAAAAAATCACCCAAATCTAAAAGTTACTATAATCAGTTTGATTAACTAAAATGTTTATTTTTCCAGCATATAACATACATGGCTTAACTGCACAAAACTAAACATTTAAATAAATTCTTATACACTAAGGACTGCTCTGCCCCAATAAAATTACTCACTGAAATGAAAGCTCCAAGGCATGGATAGAATCGATGGCAGTTCTGTCACATGGAACTTTAAAAACACTTTTCTGATTCTCTCGTTCTCCTTTTAATCTGAGAAATAACTAATTTTTATACTATATTGGCAGTTACCTGATTGCATTCTTAAAAAACAAAATCTAAATCAATTTGTTCCTAACATCCTCATAGTATTCTTTATTATTTTAAGAATAAAGATTAATATTGTTTTACACCCTTCTAGCCTCAATTGTTTATGGGTAATAGAAGGAAGACCTAATTATTTAGTTCTAATACAGGAATGCAGAGCTCATCTTGTAGACTTCAAATTAAACAAATATACTTGGTCATCATTACATCACAAATACCCAACAGGATTTTCAATTCTCATATCTTCTTAGTTTTATCCACAACATTATGGACCACTTGAAAGTTAGCGAAGATGAATAGCCGCACCTATTCCCCTTAGTAGTCCTATTCAAACAGGCATGCATTTCCTTATGTTATACTGTAGTTTCCTATTTCTAAAGACAAATAGGAAATATTTTCCCCTTCTCAACCCTACACTACCACTAATGCTTTTAAATTCTATGCCTTTAAATTCTCTCTTAAAAAGATTAAACTTTATAATGTCATCTGTGGATATACATACTTTTAATGCAAAAAAACTGACACCCTTGTAAAGAGAACCACAGCTGAATTTTTATTACAATAATGTCTCTCATCTATTTTTAGATAACTCGCATCACTCATGGCCCATATGAAGATATCTATATACATAATTCCTCTCTGCCCAAATAGTAGAATGCCGCTGTTCTCAACTGTTTTCATAGCTATTCTGTATTTTAAATGATAATTTTTCTCATGAACATATGAATTCCCATTCTTGATGGTATTAAGATCAGGTGGCAGCTGCAGCAATTGCTTAAATGGAACATTAATACTAAAAGTAATAAACATCTCTTTAGCTTGTTTCAATGCAATTCAGCAGGCAGAAACAAAGGGGAGAATTACAACCATATGACCAACTGGAGCTCCACAGATGACAGTTTGGGTTTCACTGACAATATGTTGTGACAGAGCCACAAGATACATTCTTGAATCACCAAAAAAACAAAAGAAAAACAAACAAACAAAACAAAACAGTTCCAGCTAATGATTCAAGTAGAAACAAATACCTGAACAATATTAATCAGACTTTAATGCTAAATCTTTTCCTGGCTTTTCCCCCAACTTTCACTAGTAAAGTGACTTTGCTCTTGCAGCCCATCCGCACAATTTTTATCTACTTAAGCACTTTGCTGAGTCAGAGTTTATGAACAAGCTTAACTTCACATACATAAGTCAATCCATTCTTATTTATGGAGCATTAAAGCAAGTATGTAAATTTAGTTGCTTTTAGTGAGACTTAAGCAAAAGGCTTAGATTGTAAGTTCTTTGTGGCAGTAAACTTTTATCTTCACACTTCTCCATAAAGTGCCTGGTACATATTAGGACCCATCTCTCTTTCTCTATAAAAAATGTTTTCCTGCGGGACGTGATGACATCATGCTGCATCCTGCCTGCCTACTCCCTCCCTCCTTTCCCCAGTGCTTAGGAGCCGAGGCTGCTGTGTCATAGCCTTCGTCCTCCCCAGTGCTTGGCGGAGAGCGTGGGGCCTGGTGAAGTCTTGGCCTGGATCCCCTTCCCCATGGTAACTGAGGGAGAGCACGGGGCCTAGGGAGACCTCAGCCCAGCTCCCCTCCCTCCTGGTGGCTGGGGTGAGAGAGCCAGGGATGGCACAGCTGGGCTGGGAGGGGTAACTGCTGGGGTGGCGTGGCCTCAGCCCTGCCCAATGGCTGGGGAGGGGGAACAGCCGGGGCTGACACAGCATTGGTCCCGCCCAACGGACAGATGGAGGGAGAGCAAGGACTAGCACGCTCTTGGCCCTGCCCAATGGCCAGGGGATTAGTGCGGGGCATGGTGAGGCCTCGGCCTGGCCACCCTCCACTTCGGTGGCTGAGGGGAGGGAGCCAGGGCTGGTGTAGCCATGGGTGGGAGAAATGAAGTAGAGGCAGGGCTGGCGCAGCCTCGGTGCTACCCGATGGCTGTGGGGGGAGAACTAGGGCTGGCACGGGCTTGTCCCAGGCCAGGGCTGCCATGCCTGGGCCTGGCCCTCCCCGGCTGCTAACCCTCAGCAGGGGAGGGTTAGCAAGCATAGCGAGCAGGGGATGCAGACTAAGGAAGTTAAGGACTAGATGACTATCCGATAAGCAAACGCTTATCGGATAGTCAAGTTAACTAGTCGCTTCTCGCCCCCCCCCCGGTGCCTCTATCAGATAGAGCAGGGGTGGCCAACGTGTTCCAGACGAAGAGCCACAATAGCAGTGGAGACAGTGTGAAGAGCCAGGGCAAAGTTGCTGAGGAAAGAAAACAGGAAAAAAAAAAAAAGGAAAAAGTGCCGCGCTGGGGGAAAATAGGTGCTGGCACATCCGTCCCAGGGCACGGCTTTTTTTTTTTGGTTGACAACTTTTCCCCCGGTCTTCACGGCCCTGCCCTTTTTGGGGGGGGGGTTGGGGGGGTGGTCAACAACTTTGCCCTGGCTCTGCACGCTGTCTCCACTGCTATTGTGTCTCATAAAAAAAGCAGAGAAGGGGTGAGAGGTGCAAGCACTGGGAGGGAATTTGGGTGCAGGAGGAAGTAGAGAAAAGGATGCTGGCTCAGGGAAGGGGCTCCAGGCTGGAGAGTGTTGGGGTCAGGTGGAGGGTTGGGGTGCTGAGCAAGCCGCAGGCTTGTGGCTCTGAGGGTGCAGGAGTTTGGGCTGGGGTGCATGAGGGGCTCAGGGCAGGGAGGCTGGGAGTATGATGGGCTCAGGACACAGATTTGCAGTGTGTGGATGGTGCAGGAGTGTTGTAGCAGAAGACTGGGGATGTGGGGGGGTGCAGGAGTTTGGGGATGTCAGAGGCTCAGGACAGGGGGTTCCAGTATATGATAGGCTCAGGTTTGGGGTCAGGGACTGGGGGGGTGCAAGAGTGTTATGATGCTGTAGCCAGATGGGGGGTTGGCCCCAACTGGGGGCTTGTTGGCCAGGATTCATTTTTAAATCAAACACTGTGTCAAACACAAAATGTTTCAGCGTTGTCTTTATTTATGAGAGGGGCGGGGGAACCGGTTTTGAGTCAAGGGTCACTGACCCACAGAAAAGTCAACTGGGGCCACACAAGTGAGATGCAAAAAAACAACAGCTACAAAACCCCCCAAACCTCACTAATGTGGCCCCAACTGTGCTGGTGGGGGCAGGGAACAGGGTGTTAGGGCAGGGTGCTCATGGGGGGGCGTTTCAAAGAGGCAGAGCCGCATGGAGCTGATCCCAGGCTCCGTGTGGTTCTACCCCTTTGAAACACTGCCACAGCATTTCAAAGGGGCACTGCCGCACAGAGCCTGGGATCAGCTGTGCGGCGCTGCCTCTTTGAAATGCCATAGCGTTTCAAAGGGGCAGCACCACATGGAGCGCAGGATCAGCTGTTAGGCACTGCCCCTTTGAATTATCAACGAGTCAAGTAGTCAATGGAAATTCTATCAACTATTTGATTAGTAAATTAATCCATATTTAATATCCTTAATGCAGACTCCAGGGGATAATAAAGAACAAAAGCTGTTACAACTGCCTTGTTTTCCAAACCTTTTCTGCATCCTTTTCTCTCCTCCTTTTTCTTTTGGACCCAGTCTTCTCTGTAGCTATTTAGGCTTTTTTCTCCGCTCCCACTCAAAATAAGACAGAGCAGGAGACACACTGTCGAGGTCAAGAGAATGACAGTGCTTTGGAAATAAACCACTGACTCTTTGAAATGCTGCTACTTAGCTGAACATCCAAGCAGCTTCCACTTGGCAGCTCTTCAAAGGTTGTGGTGGGCTGGGAATCCCAATGGGTCGGGAAGAGGTGGTTTCAAAATCTAGTGTGGCAGGGAGAAGGGAAAATGCAGAGGAAGGAAAGGAGCAGAATTATGATAATGATTATTTTTTTAATGCCAACTATGTGAACTTAGCGCTCCATGAGATACAAAATAAAATGTGTCCGTCCCAAAGATTTACATTCTAAAACTGATAGAAATAGAAAAGATGGGACGTTCTTGGAAAATTGATGGAAATGAATTAGAGGTAGATTCTTTTTTAAATATTTGGATTGTTAACGTCTTCCAGGCAATGCAGAACAAGTGTGGATTAAATCCTTGGCCACAGTGACTTCAATGGGGTAGGATTTCACCCTATAACTTCAGAAGGGAGTTGGAAATGGGAAGGTTGGTGGCAGCACATGAACAATCAGAAGCAGAGAGTGGCAGTTGGAGAAAATGGACAGAAGAAAGTAGTCTACAATTTAGAAGTGAAATTTTTAAAATGGAAATAGTGATTTTTTTAACACAACTGACTTGCATCAGAAGCCTGATTTTGATTAGTTGCTAGCTATAATCTTTGAAGGTGCACTGATCTTATTTCTGATGGGAGAGTCCTAACAAACTGTATTGTGCCATGGATACTGATCAATTAAAATGCAGGATTTCTTAAAGCCATTTTATAATACTCATTACAAATCTGTTTACTTTGGATGCTTTCACAGTATGCTATATGTAAGTTATGCCGTTGGTTCTCAACCTTTTTCATTTGCAGACCCTTAAACATTTTTGAATGGAGATGTGGACCCCTTGGGTAATCTTAGGTATAGTCTGTGGATCCCCAGGGATTTATGGACCACAGGCTGAAACCTACTGTTCCACTGTAATAAGAACTTTTCACAGACCTCTTAGACTGAGGGCAGGTCTACACTAAAGGGGAAGGTCGAATTAAGATCTGCAACTCCAGCTACACTAACTACATAGCTGGAGCTGACGTAACTTAGAGTTTCCCTGCTGTCCCCACAGCAGGAGGCTGCTAGATCTGCTAAACTGAGCTCCAGAAGATCGATTGTGGCAGTGGCAGTCTTCCACAGTGAAGACATGGCCTCAGTTTGCTGAATTCCAGGAGTCCACAGACTACAGGTTGAGAACCTTTCAGTTATGCTGAATGCCTCTGTAACTATACATATATCTTTTATTATTTTAGGTTATCTTTCATTTGTTTCTGCTCACTTTTTATTATAACATGCCCATAAAAAGATTAAACACACAGAGAAAAGATCACATTATGTACCAGATGCTGAAATATTCTCTAAAGACTGGAAACTCAACACCAGGTGTTTGTGTCAGCTTAATGAAGCAACATTTACACACACCAGAGACACAAAGGGTGGAGTATAACTTAAAATCCACCATTTATGAGGGTATACTAGAAGGATTTGAAATTAAAATTTTAATAAGATTAAGACAATAAAGCATTTGTTCATACTAGTACATATGGGAATTTCTGCTAAAATTTGGAGTATTCATTTTCCAAAATTAAATAATAATGCCGTTACCAGTGTTTATGACACATCAAAAAGTTAAATAATTCTGCGTAAATGTAACCTAAATACATGAACTGACTTGCCAAAAAATGTACAGTGATGTAATAATTAAGTAACTTTTCCATATCTGAATTAAAATGCATGTTAAGTTTCATTCACTGTATGTACACAATATATTTTAAAGGCTTATCTGAGAGAGTAAAGATCACAGCCATAACAGTAAATTTCAATAAAATTAAATGAAATATGACCTTAGGGAATAATTAAAGGCACCTTAATATATTTTCTTATCACTGAATAAATCACTGAAAGTTATTACAGTGAAAGTTATTACAGATAACCTCATGCAATCAAAACTTTGTGTCAGATTTAAACAATGTTTTTATATCAATGCAATCAACACACAAAGCTTATTTTTACTATCAGAAGTGTTAATTAAAATGAAATATAGGCTTGTTTTAATTTGCCATGAACATTACTATTTAAAGGAGATCTTCATGTAAAAACTCTGTTCTAATGACTTAAGGAGGGAGTAAAATGGGGCATATAGTTTAAAATTTAGAATGAGCACAGAGATTCTAAAGCGCACTCAATCTCCCAAATCTCTGGATTTCCTGCTACATGACACCTCTTTCTTGATGCTCTCTCCCACCATCCTCAGATCTTGTACTGTTATTGGCTACTCCGCTTTCGCAATATCTCTGTCCACACAAGGCCTGAATAGGTTAAAGTGGGTAAAAAGATCAATTAACTGCCCAGGCTGCAGTGGAGCAGCAGCCAGATATGAGGGATTAATCAGAAATGAGGCCCAGCTGGACAGGAACAGGAGGGGCCTGTGTAAAGCCTAGGATTGTAACTCTGACTGAAGCTATTCTGGGAGATTCCCCCCCCCCCCCCACAATATGATTAGGGTTGCTAGATGGTTTAACCAAAACCACCAACCCCTCCCCTCCCCAAAAAACCACCGGGGAAAAAATTCTGTCGAGAAAAAAAAGGGGGAGACCAAAGTTGTTCAGGAATAAAAAGGACCCCCAGAGTTGTTAAGAAAAAAAAAACCCAACAGTGTGGCCCCTTTAAGAAATGCTTTTGAGGCTTTTTGGCCCTAGCAGGCTGCCACTGGCCGTCCGCCATCTTGTCTCCCTGCTCCAGGCCAGACAGCTCCCCTGCAGAACAAGGTAACCACCCGGTATTTTTGCCTCCTGGCTGGGAAAAAAACCCAGAAAATACCGGACGGTTTAGGTTTCCGGTATTTTCTGAATTTTTTTTTTACCTGACAGGAGGCAAAAATATCAGACTGTCCGGGTCAATAGTGGACATCTGGCAACCCTAAATATGATGCAATATCATTTTCTTAAAACATCCTACTAAAATCTCCAGGATTGCTTTCACTGGTCACCGGGAGATTGATGGTGACTCTAGGAAACGCTAGACCAGTCCTGGGAGACTGGCAACCCTAATAAAGACCAGGAGCCAAGAGCAGAAAGGGAAGTAGTCTGCAGTCACTCCTTGGGAGAAGGGAGTGGTGTTTCAGGCTAAAGAGGCAAGTTGCCTACTGTTATTCCCACAAGGAGGGGACTGTGCAGTTGGCAAACCAGAGAGGTGAAGAGCCAGAAAGGTAGGAAAAGTTCAGAGGAAAAGCAGCAGTCACAGGATAGTGTGGATCTTGGTGGGTCAAAAAAGGGCCGCTGAGCTGGAACCCAGAGTAGAGTGTGGGCCTAAGTTCCTTTACCATCTGCTGAGGAAGTGATGCAGACCAGGCAGTGGAGAGCAGTATTCCTTCTAAGCCCTGAGCCTTTGGCAGGGTGGGGTTGATTAATCACCTGTGAAGCTGTGCTGCCACTCACCTTAGAGGGAATACTGCTGAGTGGAGTATACCTGGAGAGTGGGATAGTTTGCTCCAAAAGACTTTCATACCCTCAAAAGAACAATAGTGACTTGGCCAGAAGCCTAAATCACAAAGAGGAAGCTGCAGGTCCTAAAGCAAGAGAGGTCACAGGGTGAGAGAGGATGACCAGCAGGGTTTCCTGTAAGCTGAGCACTTGGGTGGACATCCAGGAGAGATTCAAATGCTGCCCAGCTGATTAGCTGAGCGCCCACAGCCAGCAGCATGTGTTTCTACTGGTGGTGCACATCTGCACATGCCTCGGTGTACATAACAAATTTTATGAAAAAAGTAGAGGAAACATTGATGATGGGTGCAAAGACCGGCAGCGGAGAATACAGCACCTGGAAGGTGCTAATCCCCAGAGTGTCTAGAAGGTGCCCTAACAGTGAGTGGATCTTGCGGCAACCCACCTTGTTCATTAGGCATGTCAATGATATTACTACTGTCCAGAGCAAAAGAACAGCATGATATAAGGGTCTGCATTTCTTTATAAGTAATCTTTATGAAAGTTTTGAGCTTGTTTTTTTTAAAGTCAGGAATGCCTGTATCTCCATTTGTTGCATGCTATTTGCAAATTAGTAAGTCAGTGTTAACAGTACTGCACTAATTACATGTTACTAGTGAAGTATCAGGCAATATGTACAGACAAGGAAATTAATTAAAAAAGGTAAAGCAAGTCCTTTGATGGTTTCAATCTCAAATTAACTGGTGCAACCCTCTAAAGTAGCATTTCATGCTCAGTAAACAGATATAAAATGAGCAGTGATAAGATAGTTTTATCCTTTTATACTACTAATAAAAATATTACTGATAAAAGCTGAAATTGTAGAACAACCTGGTTTCAAACCAAAAGCACAGATTCAAGTGTCTGAACTTGGAATTTGAATCTAGACTGTTTGCCCCTCTTTCAGCAATAAACCAAAACACAACCAAAGAATAAACTGTGCCTTCAGACTTCAGCACGTTCAAAACCTGGATTTTGCATCTAAGTCTTGTCCCTCAGACACTGCGATTCACGTAGCTTCCATTGACTAGCACATTTTTGAAAACTTTACATTTTCTGCCATTCCTTCACTACAACCTACTGCTAATGTTGATAGGCTCAGTTTTGGGTTAAATTCAAACAATCTCTTAGCAAACATAAGAATTTCCCCAAACTACTCAAAGTATAAAAAAAGCCTTTTAAGGATTTTAAAACAGGTCTAAATTTCTATTGACATAAAATATCAAATTGAAATATTTTCCCAGAACAAACAAGCCTTATCAGCTCACTGATTTACTGTTTTATCCAAATCCATGAATTCTGCAGTTTTATAAGAACAACTAATCTCTATCAATGCATAGTGTCATTTTATCAAGTGCTATACCTTTGCTTCCAATTACATTCTATAAATTGATGGACTTGAAAATAAACCACAATTAACAGCATACTATACACCTTGATTTTTACTAGAATGTTTTCAAGGTATTGACATAATTCAGAAACAATCTTTTGGGACCTGTGTGATTTTAATTTTTTTTTAAAGGTTGGTTCAAACTGTAAGGAAAATATAAAGAGATCTGCATGATAACTTGTAGATTTCAGTCAATCGTTGAAACAACAAAATATCAAAGCTTCATTTATTTGCATTTTTAAAAGAGAGTTCTGTCCTTTGAGTAGAAAATGCTTTTCTTGTTTGTACTCATTTATCCTTTCTGCCCACGTGGTCTGTATTTCCAAGCCTATTCAAAATGATGTTTTCCAAGCATGTGCCACATGACTTGTTCATATAAATGGAGCAAATTAAACTGTCTCCACATATATCCTATCACATTTGTAGTCCTGATTTCTCTCCTTAACATGTGGCCAAGACACCGTATTATCTGCCTGCAGAGGTTGACCTCAGGATATTAGATTCTGCCACATAGCTCTCTTGAACTAAACCGAGGGGAAACACTTAATCACCCCTGCCTTTTCAGGAAAAAAATCAACTTTAAATTTGCCATGATGAAAAATCAATAAACCAGTAATTGCTTGGCTTATCATTGTGTGGAGGAACAAATTGGGAAGCGAAGCTTAGCGTCCACACAGATTTCATTGAAACACGTAGAGTTTCAGGATCACTAAGCTAGAAAAGGAAAAGGTCTCAGAGTGATAATTAAATCTACTCATGCTGATTTTCTGCCAAATTTATTTCCCTAGTGTATATAAAAATGTTTCACTGCTTACTAGCTAGGCATAACTAATCAATTCAATACTGGGTGAATACACATGTGAAACAAAAAATGCAAATTCAAGAATGAAGGTATCAGAATAATATAGTCCTTAATGCAAGTATTAGTGAAATGTATTTTTTAAATTGAAAGGAATAAATCCTTATTTAATTATTTTCCTTTGATATCTAAAATGATTTTTAAAAACGCCTTTTCCCTATAATCCTCTATAAACCTTTCATACATTAATCCCTATTCTGGGCCAAAACACTGTTATCACTGCACCACATCTCCAGATAATTGTACAAAATATGTTTTCACGATTAGCTACATCTTAAAAAATAACGTCTTCTAATTGTATTATGCATGATATATTAAGGCAAAGGACTCAAACATCTTGCAGTAATGCAATCCAACATATTTGAGTTGCATGTAAAAGGAACACACACTTTTCCTCTGAAGTATTTATATTGTGCCATATTATTCCAGCTATTACTACTACTCATTTCAGCTACTTTCAATTTTGACTTGCCAGGCCTTGAGCTAAAATCAGGTTTGACTATAAAATTCTCATAAGGTTTTGATGTAATTTTCAGCTAGTCCCACACGGAAATAAGCAAAACAAAACAGAAAAAACCCTCAACTGAAAATACTTTTGGTAAAGTAGTGCATTTTTTATTAATAGACCTAATTTCATGCAGCAAATTAACATAGCTCCAATGGAAGTGCAAATGTAATCAAAATGAAAAATTCAAATTAGGAGGAGCAAGCTCTTTCTTTCTTTCTTTCTTTCTTTGCTTTTTGGTTACAAACTGATTTTTGTGTGTGTCCTTCAACAGGCTATTGGGACTATGGTAATTAAAACTTTTAAAACAGCACAAGCCCCCAGTCTCTAATCTGTAGCTCAGGTCAGCTGTCTGTAGATTCTAATTTGTCCTCCATTTGTATTCATGACAGGAAAATGCTGCATATTTAACAGCAAACCAGCAGGAGGGTGCATTGGTGGGTTTGGAGGTCAAATGATTTGATTTCTAAGTAGATTACATGTAACATCCAACATCTAGTCTCACACCTGATTTGGCAATAAAATTACAATAAAAGTAATGTTAAAACACCATTACTAAAGGTGGAGAAAGAATAACCTTTTTTCATAAGCAGAGAAACAATAAGCTTTATTATACAACAGATTTTGCTTACCACAGATATGAGTAAAGGTCTTTTCATTAAGAAAAGTTACATTCAGTTCCAGAAGCTTGCTAACTGAACTTTTTGGTTTTGGGGTGGAGATTTTGAATTTGGAAGTCTAGAGCACAAGTAATTTCAATTTTATATTGAGGGGCTTTAAATTGATTATAGATTTTTGGCAATATAGAAAGTTAAATCTATATTTATTTTAAGCAAAGCTAATCTTTGTTGCAAATATTAATAAACAGACTAAGAATAATGAAATAGCAGCTGACAAAAATACAGGGCATTTTGTACGCGATACATATTTCTTCAATGTTAAATTGTGGTTATCTGGCTAATTGTGTAGTCGATACAATTTGTATAGACTACACGATTAGTTGATTAGAACCGCTCTGCAGAGCTGCAGCAGGGGTAGCTCCAGGAGCTGTCTTGAGCCGGGACTGAGCAGTCCCAACGTGTGCCAGCTCCGGGAGCCACCTGCAAGGCAGCTCTACATTTTAAATGTAGTAAGAGCCGTCTGGCTCTTACTACATTCAAAATGCAGAGGCGCAGCGTCCCGGACCAGTGCAAGCCAGGACTGCTTGGTCCTGGGCTCATGCTGAGTCCAGCAGGCCCTGTTCTCGGCGGCCAGCCCTGTCACAAAACAGGAGCTGCTTGGCGGAAGCAGTCACTGTCCACAGAGGGCTGGGGTGCATACAGTTCCCTGCTCAGACCCCTGCAGACAGTGGCTGCTGCTGTAGCAGCCTCTGCCCATGGAGAGCCCCAGCCCGACACGGGCAAAGACTGCTTCACAGCAGCCTCCCCATTTCCCCTCCCCTCTGCTGCCTCTAATAGAGGTGGGGGAAAGGGGGAAGCCACATCACAGAGATAGTGCTGGAGGAATCAGATTTTAAATCAGCTCCCCCCAGTACTGGCTCCTGTTCCCCTCCTCTTGCTGCCTCTCTCAAAGGCGGGGGTAGCGGGGAGTGAGTAGTTGATACTCCAGTTGGTTACTCGCTAACATCTCTAGTATGTTTACATTGCAATTTGGAGGGTATGACTGCAGCACACATAGATATACCCAAACTACCTTTGATTTAGGATCTGGACAACTCAACTCTCTCATATCCCTGAAGTTTTTCATTTATTTAAAGAACATAGACTCTTAATGCCCAGGAATGTTCTGAATCTTCTTGTGTTCAGAAAAATACCCTAAACTACTTTTCCAGTTTCTTTAAGCAGCAGAAGTTTTTAAACTCTGTATTATAGAAAGGACTGAACTTAACTCTGGCCACTAGACACAAAAATTAGATACTGATCAAAGAAGATTGCGCAATTGTGGCAATGTATTTTGGGGATAGAGACAATCTCTCAGGTAGGCTGGGACTGGACCAATTGAGGTTTTATAATTAAAACCAACACTTTTTAATTTACACAGCATCTCATATGGAGATCTATATAATTATTTCTTTCACAAATGTGTAAGTTGACTTACTTTCTTAAGGGTAAATTTTCAAAGGCAGAGATGGCAGTTAGGTGCCTACCTGCCACTGAAAGTCATCACATATGTGTGTCTCTTTAGTCCATGCATTTGTTTTGGACATTATTTATGTAAAGTCACACTGTTTTTAATATTTTGCTCTCCGTTGCCTTCAAATGAAAATATCGAGCAACCTTTTATTTTGATAATATTTTAAATTCTTTTTATTATATATAATAAAAATATTAGAAGTCACAAAACCTGATTCTCTATTGGCCTGCACCTCACATGCCCATTTATACCAATGCAAAGTGGGTGTGAAATGTTACCATTCCAAGCTGAGTCACTTGCTCTGCTTTCTGGTTTATCAAAGTTCTGCAGACCGCCAGATCACTTTTACATCTAAGTATCTATTCAACAGGCTAAACTGAGAATTTAATACATTTCAGATATAGTAACTTAAAGAAAAACCATAGTCTTCAAAGCAGTCCAGCAACCTGTTGAGCTGGGAGACGCCAAGTAGGAGGCAGCAGCATTCTGCTTTGAAATTTGGTTGCCCATGAAGCACTGTTGAGTTATCAAGTTTTACTTTCACTTAAGACACTTTCAAAATGCTCCCAATTTAGAGGTTTCAAGGGAAAGTATAACTTAAAACAATAAAAGCACCCAGATGCCTGCCAAACACAGCTGAGCACAATGAAAAGGCTACAGGAGGCATTAAACCATCAACAATGGCTGAATGTGCCTATATAACAACTTTTGTTGGCCATGCCTTGTCTTCATCCCATATGGATACAATGGGCATTAGCTTTTTTAAATATTGGGAGTATGGCTGTGTCTCTTTTATAACAAGCTCTCACAGTGTATCTAGATAAAATAATTAGACAATTAACATAAAATAAAACTATTTCCTTCAGATGTAATGAGTGCCCAGTACACTTAGAAGTGAAAAAAGCTTAGCATTCATTTTACATTAAAAAAATCCAAAATAGATAATTAAACCAAGAAGTTTATGTTCGTCTCATCTCTTTCACAGTTTCTACTTTGCACCTTCTATCATGCTGTCCCCTTTCTGGGAACAGTCTCCAGTTTCCTGTAGGAGATAAGTACAGAAATGTGGGTGGAAACAGAAGTTTCTAGTGACTTTTAGGGGAAGATAAAGATCTTTAATTTGATGTGTTAAGAAAAAGAAAGGAAAGGAATGTAGTCAAGAAGGGGTTTTAAATGTGCTTGTAGTGACAGGAGAGGAAGATGAAGGAAGAAGTTACTTATACTGTGAAGTAACCATGGTTCTTCAAGATGTGTGTCCCTGTGGGTGCTCCACTTCAGGTGCAGGTCCTCATGCCAGCAATCAGAGATTTTTCCTAACAGTGTCCTGACATGTTGCGCATGTGCAGTGGTGCTCTATTGTACTGTTGGTGTCCGTTGATTGCATGCGTGGCGCGGCTCCTCTATTCCTTCTCTACTGAGGATAAACACCTGTAGGAGCTCCAAAGTAAGGGAGGAGAGAGGGTAGTAGAGCACTCACAGGGACACACATCTTCAAGAACCATCATTAGTGCACAGAGTAAGTAACTATTCTTCTGAGAGTGCGGTCCCTGTGGGTGCTCCACTTTAGGTGTCTGAAAAGCAGACCAGTTTGAGGAGGTGGGCTTTCAAGCCATACTCCAGACAGAGTAGAGAGTATGCCTGCCCAAAGATAGTAGTAGGGATAGGGCTGCTAGTCATAGCGTAATGGCTGGCAAAACTGTGCTCTGATGACCAAGTGGCTGATCTGCAAATATCAGTAAGTGGAACCTTGTTGAGGAAGGCTGTGGCTGCTGCTACAGCTCTGGTGGCATGAGCTGTGATAGTTGGCTGTGGCTGCTTATTGTGAATGGTAAAGCAGGTGTGGATGCAAGAGGAAATCATCTGGATAAGCACTCTCCTTTGAACCTTTCTGCAACAGAAAGAAAGAGCCTTGTGAATTTCCGCCAGGGTTTCATACGGTCAAAGTAGAAGGTGATGGCTCGTCGGAGGTTGAAAGCGTGGAGGGATGCTTGGAGAGCATTCTCATGCGGTTTTGGGAAGAAGATAGGTAGATGACTAGGCTCATTGATATTAAAGGAAGTCATGACTTTAGGGAGAAATTTGGGTTGGGATCTTAAAGTTATCTTATCTTTGTTAAAGACAGTGTAGGGCAGGTCTGCCATTGGGGCAGCCATTTCACCAACATGTCTGCCCAATGCTATTGCAATGAGAAATGCTACTTTCATCGATAGGTGTAGAAGCAAGCATGTGGCTAATGGCTCAAAGGGAGGTCTCGTGACGCGTTTGAGCACATGGTTGAGATCCCACACAGGGGTAGGAGGTCTAACTGTGGAAAAAGTATTGTGAAGGCCTGTTATGAATCATTTGGTATTGGTGTGCGAGAAAAGAGAAAATCCATCTGTGGGGTCATGACGCGTTGAAACTGCAGCCACTCAAACCATTATTGAGCTAAGAGACAGCCCTGATCTTCTTAGTTCTAGGAGATAGTCTAATATGATGGATAGTGGATAGGGGCAGTGGAGGGCGAGATATTGTGTTTGTGTTGAAACCAAATAGAGAATCCTTTCCATTATAGATACAGTCCCATCTGGTAGTGGATCGTCGGCTGTTTATTAATATCTGTTTCACTTTGTCTGAGCAAAAGGTTTTGGCATCATGAAACCATGGTGTAGCCATGCATTGAATGGAGAGTTGCTGGATCTGGGTGTTGTGTGTGACCATGATCTCGGGAAAGGAAATTGTGGCATTGCGGAAACGCATGTGGATTTCAGACAGCTAGCCAGTGGGTAGGGGAACCATGTCTGTCTTGACCATGAGAGTATTATCAGTATGATGTGGACTTGGTCTTGGCAAATTTTTTGAATGATCCATGGAATGAGGGATATCAATGGGAATGCATAGAAGAGAGGAGCTTCCCATTTTAGAAAGAAGGCTTCACACAATGGATCCCTTCCCGAGGCCTGCTCTGAAGGACAATAGGTGACATTTGCAATTGGGCTGGGTTGCAAAGAGGTTGATGTTGGGCTAAACCCACTTGCAAAATATGGTATGGAGAGCAGCCGTATTTATCTCCCATTCATGTTGGTTGGAAAAAATGCAGCTAAGATTGTCTGTCGTAACATTGAGGGCTCCAGGTAGATAGGTTGCTATGATGGTGATGTGATGTTGAATGTACCAATTCCATAATTTGATTGCCTCAGCACACACAGAGTTGGATTGAGCACGCTCTGTTGATTGATGTAATACAAGCATATTGTATTGCCCGCAAGAATATAGATCGTTTTGTTCTGGATGTGTGGAAGGAAACACTGGCAGGCGTAATGCACTACCCTGAGTTTCAGAAGGTTGATGTGGAGTTTGGTCTCTTGAGGGGACCACTTTCCCTGTGCAGTATGGGTATCTAGGTGCGCTCCCCAATCGATAAGGGAGGCATCTATAGTTATACTGGAACCCGTTGTTGGAAGGGGACTCCCCGTAGCATATTATGGGTTGAGTCCACCAGCACAGGGATGAAAGGACATGGTGAAGGAGAGATATTTTCTTGTGTAACGTGGCCCTGGAGGGGACAAACAGTGGCCAACCATGCCTAAAGGCATCTCATATGAAGTCTTGCAAACATTACCTCATCATCGACAACTGTGGCAGTCATATGGCCCCGGCTCTGAAGGCAGCTGCGTACTGTTGTGTACAGTGAGGCACATACTGTGTCAATGAGAGTGGCAAGTGTGTCAAGTCTGTGCTTGGGTGGTGCTGTTCTGGCTGTAGTCAAGTCTAGTTGGGATCCTGTGAACTCGAGGGTCTGTGTTGGCTCTAATGCCTATTTCTGGGAGTTTATATGAAAACCAAGACTGTGAACCAAAGACAGGGTAGTATGAACCATGTGTTGTATGTCCTGGTCTGACATGCCTTTGATGAAGCGGCTGTCTAGATACGGGAATATTATTACCCCTAGACAGCAGAGGTATGCCGTGACTACTTCTAGCATTTTGGAGAAGTTTCTTGGTACTGTTGACTAGCCGAACAGGAGGACTTAGTACTGATAATGATTGGTATCCACTGTGAAGCATAAAAATGGTCTGTGTGCAGGATGAATGGTTATATAGAAATAAGCATCTTGGAGGTCGAGGGCTGAGAACCAATCTCTGTTGTCTAATGCCGGTAGGATTGTTGCTAGTGTTACAATTTTGAACCTTCAGTTTTTTATATATTTGTTGTGCTGAGATCACGTATAGATCTCCACCTCCTGTTTTTTTTCTTCATGAGGAAATATTTGGAATAGAATCCTCTTCCTTGGAAGGAAGCGGAACTAGTTCTATGGTTATGATTTGTAGCAGGTATTGAGCTTCTAATTATAAGAGGTTCTCAAGGGAAGGGTCCCTGAAGAGGGATGAGGGAGATGGATGGTTAGGATGGATGGACGTGAAGGGGATGGAGTAGCCTAGGTTGACGATCTCTAGGATCCAGCATTCTGATGTTATGTTGGTCCATTGATCATAAAAGGGCCACAAGCGGTGAGTAAATTGAGGGTTGCATGGTGTAGTTTGGAACATTAAGGAGATGTTGCTCAGACCTTAACTGCTGTTTTGAGGTAGACCATTGATTTGGCAAATTCTGGTGTTGCTGTTGTTGTGGACTGCATCTTTGTTGTCTTTGTCTCTTCCTATAATCAAAGGATTTTAAAGGTCTCTCTCAGTCTAAGGTAAGTGTTGTATCTCCAGCATTTTTTTGGAGGAGCGTATATGCCCAGAGTCCTAAGGGTTGTGCGAGCATCTTTCATCATATGTAAGAAAGACCTTGTCAATTTTGCTGGCAAAGAGGTGTGATCTATCGAAGGGAAGATCCTCCACCTTCATCTGAAGTTCTTTAGGTATGCCAGAGGCCTGTAGCTAAGAAGCCCTATGCATGACTATGGCAGTTGCCATGCTGTGGGCTGTTCTACCTGCCATATATTGTGCGGTCTGGAGGGCTGTGTGGGCGATTGTGTGGCTGTCTTGTATTATAGCTTGGAGTTGAGGGCATTTTTGGTTTGGGAGGTACTCTAGATGGTCTTGTAACTTAGAGTAGTTAGTATGGTCATAATCAGCAAGAAGTGCCGAGTAGTTAGCTACATGGAGTTGTAACATTGCTGAAGAATAGACGTTTCTGCTGAAGATGTCCACGTGCTTGTGATCTCTGTTATGAGGTGTGGAGCGGAATTGTAGATACTTGGCCCTATTGTGTACAGCATCCACAACCAAAGAATTGGGCAGGGAATGGGAAAACAAGAAATCCATATCCTTAGCTCGTACAAAGTATTTTCTATCTGCTCTATTGTTGGTGGGGGTAGCAGATGCTGGTGACTGCCAAATTGTATCAGCTGGATCTAATATGGCTTCGTCCATTGGAAGAGCAATTTTTGTAGCAATAGAAGGTTGTAAAATTCTAAGTAGTCTGTGTTGTTTTTCCTGGACTTCTCGGAGATCTATTTCGTGTGCTGCAGCTACTTGCTTGAGAAGACCTTGAAATTGCTTCAAATCATCAGTGGAAATAGTAGTGGTAGAAGAGATTTTTCATAGAGAAACATCGTGAGGCAGTTTTCTCTGTTGAGTCTTGCCCTTGCTTTCAGGTTAGAACCATGAGAGCACTTGAGACAAATGGCCTTCTCCTAAGCATTTTATGTAGGAAGAATGTCTGTTAGATGGGCTTGGGTCTCTGCAGGAGTCACATCTCTTGAAGCCTGGGAAACCAGGCATGTTAACCAGGGGTAGAACAGGTGGGAAACAAGTACATTAAAAAAAAAAATTTGGAAGAGAAAAAAAAAGATCAATGAAGGGGTATACAAACTTGGATGAAGAAAACTTTGGTAAAACTATTTTAATGTTTCAGGTCTAAGAAGGGTGACTATGGGGAGCTCTGTCTACTGCCAAGGATGGTAGAGAAGGAACTGAGGAGTTGTGCCACGCGCACAGTCAACAGACACTAATGGTACAATGAAGCACCAATGTGCATACGCCGTGTGGCAGAACACTGCTAGGAAAAATCTCTCATCACCAGCATGAGGATGCACCAGCACCTGAAGTGGGGCATCCACAGGGACAGCACTAGAAGAAGAACTAGCAGTGACATTATAGATATACTGGAGTGGGAGGAGAGGAAAAGAAGAAAGTGAAGAGGTGGTTATAGTAATCAAAGCTAGAGACAAAACAGAGTGCACAATAGCTTCAGTAGAGTAGACAGTGTGGAAGGGCTAGGTGTGGATGACATTAAAAAAGGCAGATAGGACTAAATTTAGAAAGAGACTATATATGGGGGCATGAGGAAAGAAATCAGAGTAAACAGGTTGAACGCCTAGGAGATGGAAGTATAATGAAATTAAGCATTTGGAGATGAGCCAAGATAGATGGGACTTGCCTACAGATAGGGAAATTGGCATGTATAATTCACTGCTAGAAATGCTCTATAAACAAAAGATTCTAGTGTTGATATTGATTAGACAGGAGCTCCTTCTCCTGTCTCTCTGATCTAACCACCTCCCGAACTGCATATTCAGTCCTTTCTTATCCCAGTTTTAACTTCCCTTTATCTCTTTTCAGATTCACTATAGTGGCAATGCCAGGGCCTTCCAAAAGTTCTTTGCCAAAGCTTTGTCACTATATCTCACTATGAATGAACCACACACCAATCCTTCAATAAAAGGCTCTTTTACCCTAACATTTCAGCCTGTACACACCACTAATTCTAGGACAGTTTGTCTCAAACAGAATCCCCACGGCACCTAGAATACTATCTATATGTGGAAATCATAATTCTGGGTGCCCACAAGGCACTACCTGATGAAAGGTGAACCTAGAAATGAATATAATCTACTATATATTTGAGAGAGTTCGTGCATCTGTCTGTGGATCCATTTGTTCAAGAACTCCTCCTAAACAGTAAGAGCTAGGACCACAACATTCGATGTGCAGATTCCTCTTATAACTTAAAGCAAGGTAAAGGTTTGGTTGTGCCAGGACAATGGGGTGTTCCTGGAATTATATTATTTCTCATAAAATGGAAAAGGAGGGGTCTGGTAGGAGGGACCATTATTCTATAGAATGACCGCATGGGGACAGCAAGGGGCCAGAGATGGGGACTGGGACAGCTAGAACCCCATTAGACCTGCAAGAGGCAGGGGTGGAGAAAAGAACAGCTACATATTATATATTTCGGAGAGATCTCTGTGTGTCTGCCCTCCAGCCAGGGGACATGCACCTCTCCCTCGGCTGTGCAAGCTGCAGAGGCCATGGACAGACATTTCTTACCTGGCCCCAAGCTGCTGCGGTGAGAGAGGACTGGGGTTGTCTTCCCTCCCTTGGAGCAGCCTGTATACTGGATCCCTCATCACCAGCCCCACCCATAGTAATGATTTAAATGAAGAAAAACAAAAACTTATTTGAGTTAAGGACCCAAGCAACGCTGGGAAAATCTTCTAGTTATATATTATATATATATCCCAATTAGATCAGATATCCACCTTGAAATTTAATTAGGATGCACTGATCAAAAATCTGTCAATTCAGAGTTCACCAAAATGATATAGGAAAATAGTAACAACAATAATAATAATAAACACCCAGGAAAAAGATATACTGATGCTTTAATGTTTTAAATAATAATTTCTTAAACATCTATCATCTTTTAAAAATAGAGGATCAAGTTTCAAGGTAAGTGGTACTATGGTCAGAAAACAAATAAGTTGACAGTTTCAGAAAAGTAAAATCTTTTTGTATATATATTTTTTACATAAACCAACTTAAAAGTAATATATGCTGCAGACACTTTAGTAGCTCATTGTAACAGAAACCAGAGGAGACAGCTTTTTGCTACTAATTTTCTCTGAGAAATGGGGATATGCTATCACAGTTGAAGTGTGGAACACCACTTAAAGTTCCTTTATATAAGTTAAGGCTGGCTTTGTCACAGAACTTGAAGATGCATCACCAAGTAATGCAAAGAGAAACAATTCAAGTACATTGGTTTTGAAGCTGATCCTGCAAACCTTGTACAGAATTCCCACTGAAAATCAACCTCTGGAAGTGCAATGGATAAAAGCCTTCATCATCTATATTTTCAGTGCACAGAATTACCACTGAGTGGGAGGGATTACTATGATGACATAGAACAGAGTCATTGCACAAGTAAACTGGATTAACTGGACATTTTATGTTAATCTGTAGCAAAGAGGTGTAACCACCCTCAGAGATTGACACGGAGGGTGGCCAGATGTTTTCTGGTGAGCTGAACATGGAAGACCATGCTCTCCCTGTTGGAAGTACAGGGATGGAACATGAACAGGAAGTGTAAAAGATGGACCCTAGAGCCAACAATGATAGACATGTTCTCCCTGCTACAGATTCAGAAGCCCACAGAGGACTTCTGAAGTCCCAAATAGGGCCCTGAGTAACCCATATGGCCAGACATACCGTATGCTGAGGAGTTGCCGGGACTGCTGATCACAGTGTACCCTGGGGAGATGGAAGATGACATGGAAGGTACATCCAGGGTGGATTACAGGAAGCAGCCCAGGGGTACCAGACTAGTAGTCTACTGGAGACACGGTCAGCATGTTGCGGGAGAGTCTCCACTTATCCAGTGGCAGAAAACTTTGCAGCTATTAATCTTGTGCTGGGTTGTGGTGAATTTGAGTGGGTCTGCATCTGTTCTACCATACCTTTCCCGGGGTGACAGTTCTTCCCCACCCTTCCTTCCCCTTTAAGTCAGGAACTACCTAGACTGCCTGGTGTCCTGCCCTGCCTACAGACCTGGGTCCTTCAACTGGCCACTGTTCTACCTTGCCTGAGGGTTTGAGCCCTAAAGACGGCAAATTTCACCCTGCACTGATTGTCATTCCAGGGTCTGACAGCGAAGAGGCCTGGCCCCAGAGATTGACAGTGAAGAGCAGGCCTACACACATACACAGTCATACTATACATTCTGAGATAAACAATGTTACTCCTTTATGTTAATTGACTGCAATAATTTCTCTAACTGTGGTCTTTGCCTCACATAGCTGGCTGATCAAATTGTATTAGTTCTTCTATTTGTTATCAGATACCATGTTGCTTTAAAGACAGCTTAAAAATCATTAAGAAATTGCCTGCGATTGCTGTAGTTGCCACAGGAATATTGTGGAGTTGTGAATGGGTGATGGTGTGTGTTACTGTGAATTGGAAGATGGTTGTCCATGACATACACTCTATTAAGATGTGGTCCAATCCTACAGAAAAAATGAGAATCCCGAAGGAACCCGTTTCCTTATGGAATTATTATTGCCAGTTTAATAAAAACTGTTCATCTTGCTGATAAAGAAAAATTACATTACCTTCTTCCTTTCTCTTCTTTGCTTCTTCTTCACTTCTTTCTTTAGCCTTCAATGCTTCATCTGCTTTTGCTAAAAATAAAAAATAAAAATTAATGAGTTATTGATACTTGCTTTAATTTCATTTGTATAATAAAACAGAAACCTCCTGAGGGCTGAAGTTCACTTTCAGATTTATTTCTGCAGCTCCCAGCAAAATCAATGTGCATTTAAAGCAGAATTTGGCCCTTAATATTTTTTTATTAACAAGTCCAGTACTGTTAATCAGTATCATAACTGACAATATGTAGGGTGAAAAGAAATGACATAGTGGCCGAATGTTTAAAAAACAAACTAATTATTAATGTAGTAAGTAAATTAAGATTTCTTTGGAAGGAAAAGCCATATTTCCAATATTCAGAGCTCCATGTAAGATTTAAAATATAGGGTGTCTGGGCTGTCTATGTCACAGTATCAAATTAGGTAGTATATTTTTTTCATTGCAAATCATAACAGCAGTACTTTATTCATGTTATGACAGCATCCTCTAAAAAGAATCCTTTTCCCTCTAGAAGCCTCTTCCCTTATTACTTAATTATCTACTAGTTGCTCAACTGCAGGGGTTTTCAAACACTTTACTACAGATGTTAAAGAAGATTAAAAATATACAGCACAGTAACAAGGGACTATCAATATACTCTGTAAATTAATTAAATTTCTGTTCTAGCACATCATTTATTCCAAAGCATTAATGTCTCAAAGGAGCCATTCTCTTTTATTGCCATCTCACTGCCTGATGAGTGAACTAAGTGAGAATAAGTCTCTAATAGCATTATACTTGATGAAATATTAAGTTTTTAAAAATACCGCTCTGTCAAAAGAAAAGGAGCCTGAACTAACAGGAATTAGACTTTAGACCAGATCTTTCTATACAATAAAGCTACTATAAACTGTAATATAGAAAATGTGTTCAGTTTTTCAGGTACTACCTTCTATTGCCTACTGAATCAACCTGTAATTTATTAATATAATATTCATCTTAAGAAATGTGTGTACAGAAAACAAATGCCACAAGATTATATTTTTCAAAGTCTGATGTCTTTTCACAGCCCACTAAAACTTCTTAAATTATAGAAATTAAATACTAGTGGTAAAAAATGATAGAAGCAGTTACACAGACATGTTTTCATTTATAAGCTTTTAAACACACAGAGCGTGTCTACACTAGGAAATTATTTCAAAATAACTTATTTTGAAATAATAACTCCCAAAATAACTATTTCAAAATAGCATGTCCACACTACAGGGAAGCATCAAAATTACTCCGAGACAGGCTCCCTTAATGTGGACACGCTACCTCGACTTAGATCCCCAGGAAGCACCGGGGAGTAATTACTTTAAGTGACTTTGGGGAGTAGTTATTTCAAAATAGCAGCTGTGGAGCATCCACACTACCACTATTTTGAAATAACTGTTTTGAAATGAGCGTTATTCCTCATGGAAAGCAGGAGTTACTATTTTGAAATAACCAGCCCATTATTTCAAAACAACAGGCTCAGTAGTGTGGACGCTCCGCTTAGACAGCATTTAAAGGCATAAAATACACTGCTCTACAGCCAAAATGCTTCTGAAATAAATGTAGTCAAACTTTACTAATTCTGGGTCACTGAACGAAAATGATGCTTAAAATTGTTGATTGGCTCTAGTTTTCAAGATATGCTATTGGGTCAGTATATATGACCCTTGACTTGGGAATGGCGGAGGATAAGTGAGTTATAAAGGAAAGGGATCTCAATTTAAACCAGAAATGACTAAAATACATCTTTGACTGGATCTATGAATAAATCTCACTGGGTTTGGACAGTACTTGCTTTTTAGGCAAAACAATGAAGGATGCAATCTGAAGCTGGTATTGCATCATACATGATATGAATTGCATCATGTTATTCCTAGAAGTCATGGATGATGCAATCATAACAAAACTTACATCACTCTGCTGAACAAATTGCCCTATATCAGCTCTAGAAATCATACAGTGTCGTGCTCTCTTATTTGTCAGTGTTTGATTTTGCAAAGGGACACATTTCTGTTTAGCCAAAGTGAGCAGAGATGCCTCATACTTGTGTGAACAGTGCAGATAACTTCTGCTATGTTTGTGGTGAAGTGACTTTTGCATCACAAAGCGCAGTATAACCACTATGGTTAAGAAAGCCTATCACCTTTATTTTGGCTGCAAAATTGGAGATCAGGACAAGAGGTGGGCCCCACACATATGCTGCAACACTTGTGCAACAAATCTTCGCCAGTGGTTGAACAGGAAAAGAAATCTATGCCTTTTGCAGTGCCAATGATTTGGAGAGAGCCAACAGATCATACCAGCAATTGTTACTTCTGCATGGTGCCTCCAGTTGGGAAAGGTGTGTCAAAGAAGAAAAAGTGGACTGTGCATTATCCAAACATTCCATCAGCTATCGCCCAGTACCCCACGGAGAAGGACTGCCGGTTCTGATGCACCAGAATCATTCTCACTTGAGTCAGACGAGGAAGAGGAAGAGGATGAAACTTCTGGTCCTGAACCATCAATGTCACAGGACCCACATTTTCTCCCATCCTCCTCCTCTGAACCACACCTCATAACACAAGGTGAACTGAATGACCTTGTCAGGGATTTGGAACTACCAAGAGTAAGGCAGAGCTGTTGGGCTCCAGACTACAGCAGTGGAATCTCCTGGCAGGTGATGTTAGGGTTTCCATGTTCCGTGACCGTCAAAGGATCTTGTCCCATTCTTCTTCATGGAAGGTGATCTTGTAGCCTGCAACAACATCGATGGTGTGATGGCAGCCCTCAACATCGTTCACGATCCAGATGAGTGGAGACTGTTCATTGATTCATCGAAGCGAGTCTTAAAGCTGTTTTGCTGCATAATGGCAATGTTTTGCCATCAATTCCAGTTAGTCATGCAGTCCATATGAAGGAAACCTATGACAACATGAAACAACTTTTGAGGTGCATAAACTATGACCAACATCAGTGGCAGCTTTGTGGCGATTTGAAGGTTGTTGCTCTCTTGCTTGGTCTGCAGACTGGATACACAAAGTACTGCTGTTTTCTCTGCGAATGGGATAGTCGTGCAGAGATTCCCACTACATCAAGATAGATTGGCCACTCCGACAGTCATTGGAGCCTGGGAGGAAAAGTGTTCAGCATCCACCACTTGTTGAATCAAGGAAGATTTTGTTACCACCCTTACACATCAAGCTGGGTCTGATGAAGAACTTTGTCAAGGCCATGGACAAAACACAAGCAGCTTTCAAGTACCTCCGTGGAAAATTTCCAAGGTTAAGTGAAGCTAAGATAAAGGAAGGTGTCTTTGTTGGTCCTCAGATTCGTGAACTTCTTGAGATGATGCATTTGACCATGCACTGCGTGGCAAGGAAAGACGGCATGGAAAGCCTTCCAGTTAGTGGCAATACATTTTCTCGGAAACAACAAGGCAGACAACTACAGGTTGTTGGTGGAAAACCTCCTCAAGGCATACAAAAGCCTTGGTTGCAACATGTCACTAAAGATACATTTTTGCACTCTCATCTAGATTTTTTCCACGAACTGCGGAGCAGTGAGCGTAACACACGTGGCGATTTCCCAGGACATTGCAACAATGGAGAAATGCTATCAGGGCAAATGGAGCCCATCAATGCTTGCAGACTATTGCTGGACAGTGACAAGAGATGCTCCATTTAATGAATACAAGAGACAAGCCAAGAAGCGCCGAGTAGACACTGAATAGGACTAAACTATGTACATAATAGTTTTTTGCCTTTTGTTTCATAATAAATTTTATTTATATAACCCTTTTGCTGATTTTTAAAGTGTTACATAAACAGGACAGGTGAAAGATTATCATGTAAAGCAACCATAAACACATGAAAAGACCTAGGTTTACAATTTATGATTAAAACTCTACTATCTACACAATATACATAGACGTAAAATGTAAAAACTTAAATATCTTGGAAACAGTAGCCAATCAGTTGTTTTAATTGTCATATTTGAATTCAGCACATCAAAATACATAATAAATAGCACATTTTATCTCTGAAGCAGACGACTTCTAAAAAATTGTAGACCAGTGATATTAAAACTTTTCTGCCAATGAATATCATTGCAAGAATCTATTAAATTAGATAATAAAAACAAACCACTAGTAACTCTAAAGACTTTTACTTCATTTACACTTTATTTTCCCTGATAGGAGGACATGGATAATAGAAATTCCATTTAAATTCAATTTTGTTATATATGTAATTGTAGATATACCCCTTGAGTCATGTAAAATGCTCAGCTTATGTTTCGTTCAAATTATCCCGCTTGGATTCACATTTTACTTCTTACAACCATCTTCAATATGTATTAGCAGAGCTCATTAGACTGAAATTTAATAATGCAAACATCAGGTGGATTTCAAGAACTTCCATTTCAGCACAAGATGGATTGCTTATATACCTCTTGGGCCAACTGGGCACAATTTAGATTCAATAAACTACCATGCCTAAATTTGATTTATCTATTCCACTATGCTAGTTTGTTCTTCCTTACTGATCCAATTCATTGAATTTTTTAAAAAAAAAAATGGTTATCTGAGAAAAAATGTTTAAAGAAATTGAAGTGGCTTACTATACCATTGCTAAATATGCATTTTAACTAAATTAACTTTATTCTATAAATTGTCAATTCTTCTAACTATGCTCAATCACAAGTGGGGTTTTTAAAAACTTCATTTAACAGAGATAAAAAAAATTCCGTTTTGGTCTTGGCTGATTACATAAACAATGTCACTGCTTAGTAAGTATTCTAAGCAGAATCATGCACTCTAAAATGCTCCTTAAAAACTATTTAACTTAGCCCCTAAACATTCACTGTGATCTATGAAGTTACACAATCAATAGCAGCTTTTAAAGCCTGTGTGTTCATCTGAGGATTACTCAAACATTTTAATTTCATATAAATCTACATCAATTTCTCAACTCCTTTTCTCATTTACGTGGGATCGATGGTGCTCCTGTTTCTTTTCTACTCCTTTCTGTCTGTCCACTGCATGGGTTCAAAGATCTTAGTGTTTCAATCCTTTTCTCTTTAAACTTGAGCGTTTCCATTGTATCCTCTGTCTCCCATTTTCTTGCTGTCCTTTTCCTCCTCCCTTGTTTTCTTTGCTTGTCGCTCTTTCCCCATTTTACATGTCCAGCCCACTTCAAACATGAACTCTCCAGCCAATCACTTAAGAGTCCTAAATTTATCTTCTCCTTCATTTCTTCCAGGCAGATTCAACTTACCCTTCACTTGCCTTCCATTTTCTTCAGGTGTGTTGTTTTCTATTACCTGTATTTTCTTTCCTGCAATACCCACTGTTTTCAGACAGTACAACAGGCAGGGACAAACACATGCAACATTCAGCATTATTTAATTGCAGGTGCCACAGTATTCTTGCCATCTTTTTTCTCTGCCGCCCAGGCACATTGGATGCACATTCCCTGAAGGCACTAAGGATACTATCCAAATATGCATTTTTTTCTTTTGCTTCAGAGTCTCTCTTGAAATGCAAGTCAACAGCTCCTTTTCCACCTTTGCTCAATTTTCTTTGTCTACGTTCTATCGTGCACCAAACACTATTCCTAAAAACTGTAAAAGCAGCACCGTGGACATCCAGATTTGCTGTTTGCAGTGTTCTTGTAGCTGACTTAGTCACAGGATATGAGAGAGACAAGGGAAGTGAGGTAATTTTATTGGACCAACTTTTGTTGGTGGAAGAGAAAAGCTTTTAAGCTTCACAAAGCTCTTCTTCACGTCTAGTGAAGGAAATCAGAGTATTCAAGTTAAATATAAGGTCGGACAGATCGAAGGGTAAATGTAAGGGTCACAACACATGTTGTGGGAGACCATGTAAAATGAAGTGGGTAATTAATATTTGTAGGACAGTGTAGGGCTGGTAGGCAACAGGTCTGTTACAAGTTGTTGTAAGTTTCAGTTAAATCCATGGCTTTTAGTGTTCAGAGTTAATTTAATTTTACACACATGCCTTTTGTAGGTTTCCTTTGAGGATCCTAGTGATTTGGGTTTTTTGGAAACCTGTCTCTTAATGATACATTGATGAAAGGTCCAAATAAATAAATTTTACCTTATTCAAAATGACCACCAAATTAGGACATAGATGAGAACAGATTACACCAAAAAGATGGAAAATCCATCAAATTCTTCTAAAATATAATTCATACCTTTCACTCATCACTAGTATTGAATTTGTATAAATCTCTATGCTATTTTTCCAAATTAAAGGGTATAACAACACATGTAGCTCACCACCTAGGGAAACAGAATTTGGTCAAGAATCAGTGGCCAAACATCTAGAAGTAAATGCATTGCCAACTTAGATTTTTTTTACCTTGGGTACACAGTACCCAACAGACTGAAAAATATCAAAACTTTGAATAAGTCAAAATATTTAAATTAGAATGAACTTTTGATAAATTTGGGCAGGTTTTGGTGCTTTTAAAAAAAATTCAAGTGAAATTCTACTGGCATCCTGAGTACTATGTTTTAGCTAAAACAGTTCAGTAAGTGTAAATATAGCCCAAACCATTATGTGTGGATATTTAAAAGACAGCCTAACTTAACTCCTAACTTAAGCATTTGTAGCAGAATATACATTGATACAAAACAGCAACTCGCACGAACTTTAGTTTCCTGGGCTTTCTATTTTCTGGCATCATATGGGCTAGGAAAAAAAATCATCAAAAATATTCTCCAAGCTTCTGCTGTACATTTCCCTCAACCTGGAAGTTGGCAGGCACAGTCCAATATAATTCACAGGAGATCAGCTGTTGCATATCACCCAGAGAAGACCAAATAAGGCATTTCAGCTTTACTCTGCTCTTAATTGACCCAGGGAGTTGAAATGCTGAGATTGCTCCAGAAAATGGGTCTCTTGAATGGATAAATGATTAGTATGACAATAGTCTGCTTATAAAGCATTCTAAAAAATTACATAAATGAAGAGATGTTTGAATTCAGGCTCTCAGCATTTTAGAGCTTATTCAACTGTACATAAAATTGCAATTCTTTTGATTTCTTTTTCCTTCTGGGGGATGGGAAAATGACACGTGGAAGAATCATAGAATACTAGGACTGGAAGGGACCTCGAGAGGTCATCGAGTCCAGTCCCCTGCCCTCATGGCAGGACCAGATACTGTCTAGACCATCCCTGATAGACATTTATCTAACCTACTCTTAAATATCTCCAGAGATGGAGATTCCACAACCTCCCTGGGCAATTTATTCCAGTGTTTGACTACCCTGACAGTTAGGAACTTTTTCCTAATGTCCAACCTAAACCTCCCTTGCTGCAGTTTAAGCCCATTGCTTCTTGTTCTATCCTCAGAGGCCAAGATGAACAAGTTTTCTCCCTCCTCCTTATGATACCCTTTTAGATACCTGAAAACTGCTATCATGTCCTCAATCTTCTCTTTTCTAAACTAAACAAACCCAATTCTTTCAGCCTTCCTTCATAGGTCATGTTCTCTAGACCTTTAATCATTCTTGTTGCTCTTCTCTGGACCCTCTCCAATTTCTCCACATCTTTCTTGAAATGCGGTGCCCAGAACTAGATACAATACTCCAACTGAGGCCTAACCAGCGCAGAGTAGAGCGGAAGAATGACTTCTCGTGTCTTACTCACAACACACCTGTTAATGTGTGTTAACTTACACTAAAGTAATAAAATTACACTAAACTATTACACTAAAGTAATAAAAGTTAACTTACACTAAAGTAATACAATTTTGGAACACGTGCAGACATTCAGTACCAGGTAATGAAACAATGATAAGAGAGGAGGCAGCAGTGGCAGCATAACAATTAATATTTATAATTGGTTAGCATCCAAAGACCTTGATCAGGATTGGTGCCCCATTTTGTCAGGCATAATACAAATACAAAAGAAACAATCCCTGCCCTGAAGAGCTTCCAAAGTAAAGACACAAACAAAGGATGTGGATATATCACACAAGGAAATAAATATGAAGAAGAACTGGCACTGCTTTGTTAGTTACAAATACAAATATGAACCATAGAATACTAGAACTGGAAGGGACCTTGAAAGGTCATCAAGTCCAGTCCCTTGCCCTCACAGCAGGACCAAGAACCATCTAGATCATCCCTGATAGATGCCTAACTAACTTGCTCTTAAGCATCTCTAGTGATGGAGTTTCCGCAACTTCCCTAGGCAATTTACTCCAGTGCTTAACCACCCTGACAGTTAGAAAGTTTTTCCTAATGTCCAATCTAAACCTCCGTTGCTGCAATTTAAGCCCTTGCTGAAAGTTAAGCCAATTGCTTCTTTTTCTAACAGTCATTTGAAATTAAGGTAATGTTCAAGTGACAGCATTCCTTCTTAGTGAATATGATACTGATCTTTACTACCAGCTCTATCTTTTTTTTCAGTTGCTAGTAGCAACTTTTCAAACAATAGATTGCTTTTAGGTGGTGACTTTCCATGCTTTCTGTTATCCCAAAAATGTGATTTTTTTCATAAAACAAAAGGAAAATCTTTGAGTTATGTGATCATGACTATTCCCCCCCCCCCACCTCTTCACATATGTCCATATATTGAGTGTCACATATTTAAGATTCTGAAGCTAAAAGTGTCACTTAATTTGTTTCATAGTCCTCACTGAAGGGGGAAAAACCCCAACAGCTAGGAATAAGGAAGCTATTTACCCTGTGCAGTAATGACTGTTTTTCGAGATGTGTCCCCCCTGTGGGTGCTCCGCTGTTGGGGTGATAGGTTGTCCCGGAGCTGCAGATTGGAGCTTTTCAAGCAGTTGTCAGTTGTGCCACGCATGCGCAAAAGGGCAACTTATGCCGTTTGCGCCTTGGCATCTCACACGCATAGCCTGACCCCCCCCCCCTTCAGTTCCCTGTATACGCCCAAGTATGCAGGACTCCGAGTAGAGGAGAGGAAGGGAGGGTCATGGAGCACCCACAGGGACACTCACCTGCACAGGGTGAGTAACTTCCTTTTTTTTCCTTTGAGTGATATCCCCATGGGTGCTCCACTGTTGGTGACTACAAAGCAGTACTTGATGTGGATGGCAGGATTCAGAGTCACCACTTGGCAGCAGAGGATATTACCACTGTAACCACCGCTGTATCCGATGCTAGCTGAGGCATTATGGGATAGTGCCTGGCAAAAGTGTGGTCAGATGACCAAGTAGCTGCCCGGTAGGTGTCTTTGAGGGCAACATGGTTCAGGAAAGCTGTGGACGTTGCAGTAGCACAGGTGGAATGTGCTCTTGGTGGAACCGTGAATGGTTTATTGCAGATGGAATAGCATCGAAGTATGCAGGATGATATCAACTAGAGATGCGCTGGACTGAAATTGGTATACTCTTAGAACGCTCTGCAGTGGACACAGAGGCGCTGAAAGCTACGGAAACCCATGTCCTGTCTACATAAAAAGCCAACACAAGTCAGATGTCCAAAGTATGGAGCATGGCGTCTCGAGGAGAGGCGTGAAGCGCTGGGAAGAATGTAGGTAGTACGATAGGTTCATTGGTATGGAACGAGGTGCATACTTTTGGCAAGAAGGGAGGATATGGTCGCAAAGTGACTTTGTCCTTTGTAAAAACTGTATAAGGTGGGCCGACTTCCAGAGTCCCAATCTCACTGACTCTCCTGGAAGAGGTGATAGCGACCAAAAACAACACCTTCATTAGAAGGAATGGGAGTGGGCAAGTCACCATGGGCTTGAAAGAGGGTCTCAGACAGTCTAAATCCACATCCAAGTCCTATGAGGGTACTGGGGCCCTGTACGGAGGATAGAGGTTCAAGAGACCCTTAAGACACCTTTTCGTGATAGGGTACATGGAAACAGATGATCCGTTGACCTGGTTGCGGCCAGGTGGACCTTGACAGAGAAGATGAATAAACCTTGGCTTTTTAGGTGCAGAATGTAGTTGAGGATACTATCGAGTGGAGAAGTGCAGGGATCAATGTGTACTTGCCTACACTAGGAAGTGGAGGTAAGCGGTTCTCATTGATAGCCTCCTGCTGTGAAGGAGAATGGTTCTCACTTGCTCAGAACAACGCATTTCGGTCCCATGGAACTGGAGAGGAGCTATGCGTGGGTGAAGAGTGTGAGGTTGTGGGTAGAGTAGTTTCCCTCAGTTCTGAGAGAGGAGGTTGTGACAACATGGAAGAGGATACAAAAGTTTGATGGACTTTGTGTTAGAGATATGGGAACCAGGTATGTCTGGACCTGGAAGAGATGTCAAGATGACTTGAGAGTTGTCAGAGTGGATCTTGTACAGAACCCTTGGGATAAGAGGGATCAGTGGAAAGGTGTAATGAAGTGGTTCATTCCAATGTATAAAGAAAGCATTGCCCAGACGCGCACGAAAGCAGGAACAAAGGTATTTGGCATTGAAGCAGGATGCAAAGAGGTCTACTGATAGATAGCCCCATACGTGGAAAACAGAGGTAAGAACTGTAGGATGAAGCTCCCATTCATGTTCGGTGGAGAAACTGCGACTCAAAGCATCCACCATGCAAGGGGTCCCTGAAGAGGGATGGGGTAAGTGTAAGGGACCAGGAAAGGGCAGTCGGGGGATAGTGTATCCTATATGAATGATTTCTAAAACCCACCAGTCCGATATTATAGAGTCCCAGTGATGGAAAAAGGGATGTAATTGGTGGGCAAAAAGATGGTATTGATCGGCTGGCACTGGATTTATGGGGAGGTTGGGCAGACCCTCGACCAAAGGTTCAAATCTGTTGCTTTGCAGTCTGAGAACCAACGTTGGGTTGGCTGTAATCATACAACCTCTGTTGTGGACGGTTGTGGTAATTGTCTCCTTTCCTCTTGTAGGAAGTATAGTGTTTTCAGCGATACGGTAGAGTATACATGCCAAGTGTGAGGAGTGTGGTACGGGAGTCCTTGATACTATGCAGGATGTTAAATTGCCGTTATCTGGCTAATCAAATTGTGTCCACTACACAATTAGTTGATTAGGACCGCTCTGCAGAGCCACAGCAGGGGTAGCTCCAGGAACCGGCTTAAGCCAGGACTGAGCAGTCCCAGCTTTGCTAGCTCCAGGAGGCACCTGTGCTGTGGCTCTGCATTTTAAATGTAGTAAGAGCTGCTGGGCTCTTACTACATTTAAAATGCAGAGGCACAGCATCCTGGATCACCACAAGCCAGGATTGCATGGTCCCAGCTCACGCTGAGTCCAGCTGCCTTTGTTCGCGGTGGCCAGCCCTGTCCATTGTGAACAGGGGCTACTGCCAGAGAAGCTTCTGTTCGCGGCAGCCAGGACTGGCAGCAGCCCCTGACTGCGGCCAGTGCTGGCCGCTGTGAACAGAGGCTGCTCCAGCAGTAGCCCCAGTTCACAACGGACAGGGCTGGCCACCGCGAACAAAGGCAGCTGGCGTAGGTTTGAACTGAGAGACCATGGAGTGATGGTCTGCTGCATCTATGACGAGGGAATTCGGCTATGAATGAGAAAAGAGGAAGGCTAGGTCTTTTAGAGGGATGAAATAATTCCTGTCAGCTCTTTTGTAAGTTGGCTGGATGGATGTGGGGGTTCAACATAATTCCTCTAACATCTCCATTATAGCCTCATTGATGAGCAAGAAGATCTTCCCCTGCAGCGTGGGTCAAATATTTCTTAGCAAGTGGTTTTGCTTTTTCTTTACCTCCTGGAGATGAACTTCCTGACTGGCAGCTACTCTCTTAAAAAGCTCTTGAACTTCCTTCTAGTTGTCAGTTGGGTATGTGTCCTCTGGGATCACTGCTACATCAGGCAATGATGATGAGTTATCAGTCGGGGAGGCATCTGGGGCTGGTGCCTCAACCTCTTTGCCCTGGATTTGGTCCTCCTCTTCCTCAGAATCCCCCATTGGGGGAAGAGTGCAAAGGGAAAACATTGGTGGAAGGTCTCTTAGCCAGGGTAGATGAAGCCGTGGACTGATGTCTATGGGAGCCCCAGTGTTTTCACAGTGGCCAATGGGGTGGATACTGAGGTGGAGGATATAGCCAGTGGGTGTACCACGGTGGGGGGGCAGGTCTGTCCCAATTATAGTAAGAGTGGGATGTAGTCAGTGAGAAGTGCTGCAAGGAGAAGACACTCCTGCAATCATCATCCCCAAAGGCAGTGTGGTCTGACAGCAAAAGGGATCTAATTGAACCCAGGGAAGTACAGGGTGAAAACAGTACTGGGGAAGGTTCCCTAGATGGGGGATGGGAACGGAGCTGGAATGGATGGCCTGCGGGAAATCTGTTTTGTGTCCGGTTCAAGGTCTTGGGATCTTGACAATGCCGGTGCTGGGGTTTACCTGTGGGGTCTGTCTGGTGCCAAAGATGCTTGGGTCAGCACTGATGAGGTGTGTGAGCTTGATGTAGCGGTGCTGGTAAAGGGTCTCAAGTGCCACAGTACAGGATGTGCCTGGTGCATCCCCTTGCTTACTCTAGGAGTATGTCTAGACTACACCTCTCTGTTGACAGAGAGATGTAGATTAGGGCACGTCGAAATTTCTAATGAAGCAGGGATTTAAATATCCCGTGCTTCATTAGCATAAACATGGCCGCCATTTTTTCCAAAACAGCTTTTTCGAAAAAAGGCAGTCTAGACGCAGATCTGTCGAAAATAAACCCTTTTTTGATAGATCCTGTAAACCTAATTTTTTGAGGAATACAGGATCTGTCGAAAAAGCGTTTATTTTTGATAGATCCGTGCCTTTTTTTTGAAAAAGCTCCATTTTGGAAAAAAAGCAGCGGCCATATTTATGCTAATGAAGCACGGGATATTTAAATCCCTGCTTCATTAGCAATTTCAACGTGCCTAATCTACATCTCTTTGTCGACAGAGAGGTGTAGTCTAGACACAGCCTAGGAGCTGGAGTAGGGGAAAAAGACCTTGCGGGAGAAGCTCTCTTTTTGATGCCTTCTGTGGCAAGGGTGAGGAGATGATAAAAAACTAAATGGAGACCCTGCAATGGAAATGCAGGTTGCTGGCAGGAACTGCAGGCTCTGTTTCTTTCGAGCTACACTCATGGATTCAGATAAGAAACAATAGATCAATGAATGCCAGTCAATTGTCTGGAGCAATAACTGGAATGACTGGCCAGGTTTCATCTCAAAGGGGTACCAAAGGATGCTTCATTGTTTTGACCAGGTTTATCCTTACCAGATTATTTTAACTCTTTCAAGTCCAGTATAGGCATTGTAAAGTCCTTCACTTAGTAAGTTGCTTGTGTAGGCCAGTGGGGATGATGTGGGTGGGAGAGTGGGTAGAGGATAAACAGAAAAGAGGCACATTATGTGAGAAGCAAGGACAGAGAGAAGCTTGCTATGGCACTTATATCTCAACTGGCTATTACCATGTACCCCAACATGATTGACTAGCTGGTCTTAGTGGAGTTAGGGTGAGGGACTGCAATCTATACCAAACAAGGAGACAAGACCATGATAATGCTTTTAGTAGCTGCCAACCCTCACAGGAAGGCACTACTGATGGTGATTGGACAAAAGGGACACATGAGCTGGCCTAATGCCCAGATCTTGTGAAATTCACATCCAGGTAGCACCTCATTTATGAATGAGAATAGGATGATGTTCTCATTCCTGTTGCAGAGCTGGGAAGGTTGCACAACTGTTGGAGAAGTAAAGTGGAGAGAAGGAAGCTGTATAATGTTGCCATTACAGTGGTTAAAATTAGCATTGGGTTGCTAGTTTCTGTAGTTCTGTTACTTTGTGCAAGTCTATTATTTTCTTCTCTTTTCTTAATGGCACTATTGCAACTTCTAATTAAGCAGGTCTTTTAAGGAAAGTTAGTTAAAATGCCAATTAACATAGGATGAAAGAGAATGCAGCCTTCCCAGCTGGTGTGATTTTGAGAACATGGAGACTCAATCCTTCCAAAGATTCCCAAAGAGCTGAATATAAGGGGGCTGAAGGAAGTGCTGCTGGATAATGGAGGATCTAAACATACATAAGACAGTATGTGTGCTGGCTGGGTGGGAAAAGCTATGCACTGGAATGTATTAAGGATTAGATCTGCTGGTTATTATGTGCCCTGGAATTGTGTACTAAGGCAGGGAGCTCAAATTCCTAATCTAAGGGTAGGGGTTTGTTGTAGGTCACATCCAAGAGTGAGTGAATCCTCTCCCATTGGGCATCTGATGCTATTAGACTGTTACACATTGTTACGGCCACTCTCCAGCAAAATTTTTCAAGAATTTGCTTACTTTCTTCTGCTGTGTCTATAGTAATCTCTTCTGAATATTTTATCACAGAGTAAAACTAGCAGCATCTGAGTCTGATGGTGTGTCTACTTATCTGCCATGAATAAAAAATGAGACATCTGGAATGAGAAGACAGAACTGGGCAGAAAGAAGAGAGAACTTGCTCGTCTTCGCTAACCATTTATTGCACTCCCCATCTTTTTCATATCTCCTAAACCCTCTGGATACTCCTCCATTTCTTGGGTTCCTGATGATGCAGCCGTTTATTGAAGATTTCCTTGGGAATACTTTCACTCCACTTGCTGCCTTCATATGAAGCTGATTTCTGTGCCATCTCCTTATGCTGCTATCTGGTCACGTGTTCTCTGACCCCACCACATTCATTTATCCAGATCCATTAGTGAACCATCCATTAGTGAAACTTAACTTATAAAGTTAAGTCTATTTCCTCATGCCATTTTGGTGGCCAAAGCAAAGCACAATATGTAGTCTTATCGCCAGCCTACCTCCTAGCATCTGCTTTGCATTCATGTTACTGGAATTTATGAATAAGCTGGTAGACTGTTTAACATGTCTGAATCCCAAAGTGAGTGGAGGTCAGAACCAAAATCCCACTGTTCAAATGCTCAAATGGTCATCTGTTACTGCAACATACTCTTCTCAACAATATGCCACTACTATCCAGATATGTGCTTTCACTAGCCCAACTATTAGTGGAATGTTCCAAGCATTCCTTTTGACATACACAGTTACAGTCCAGTTTTCAAGGTTTCATTGGTCATGAAAGCTATATATTACTAGACTGAGTTGGCCACCATGCTATCCTAAATTTACTGAAAGTTTAGTGTCATGCAATAGCATGTCAGAAAGTGCCACTGAAATCACCAACCATGTCAGAGCACCACAAATAATCAGCAAAATGTACAGGAGTTCCTTGCAATCAATATCAGGTAATATACAATTGTAAGGAAGGGAAGGAATGGATCAAAAAAGTCAGTTTGTTTAATTTGCAGTTTACCCTATATATATTATATAAGCATATACCAAAAGAGATACAAAGAGATATTTGAGGTGTTTTTCTAACCCAACCCTTATATTACACGTTTTGGGAAAGCCCTTAATTACATGTTTTAGGGACAGGACCAGCCTCGAATACAATTTACTAAGGACACAGAATGATTCTCCATACCATCATCTATTCTTCATAATGCCAAAAAGACAAATTTTAAATAGTTCTAAACATCACTCATAGCAAAAAGAAAATGGAAGTTCCAATCTACATTGGCAACAAATCAATGATTAAAGTAAAGAATCGTAAGTGACCTGGCTGCAATGGAAAGACTATATTTCAAAATATGGGGCAGTTTTGAACACTAACCAATCATACTTGACATGCACAACAGATGTAAATCATATATGTTAATTAGGCAGATATTCTATATTTCCTTCCCTTCCTTCTTTCCATAAATGTACTCTACTACAATGAATTAGCATTCAGCAAAAGTACAAATCTTAATGTAAATAACCATAACTCAGACTTTATTTGGTAATTACTTTAGACTAAGTTAAAACTAGCAGCAGGCTTTCAGGAAAGGGCAAAAGAAATGAAAGGCACTCTTGGTGGGTGGGAAGAACTTTTGAGGGAACCCTGCTTAAATTAATAAAACTACTCTTTCCCAGTAATCTTTGCTCCTGATTATCATCTGTAGACTTTTACACAACAATCCAGACATAGGCACAGCAAGCAGCCCAGGCACATCAAGTAGCACCACAGGATCAATCTCATCTAATACATCTGATTCACTATTTAGCTGCCTTCTTCACACATACAGGAGCTGAAAATAACCCTTAAGTTCTAGTATCACAATGTAAACACATAGACTAGAAAAACTTAAGATCACAAGAGAAGCAATTAAAAACAAAACCATACCACCATCATCTAATACCAAAGGAATTTCAATGCACCTACTTCTCTGAACCATATTTTTTCAAGTAGATTTCTGGTCATGCTCAGTAACCACTCATATTTTACTTCATATAACCTAAATACTCAACTCCTGGAAATATGTGTATAGAACAGCATGATAGCTAGAGGATAAAATGAATATGACTATACTGCTGGAAATTCAAACAAAGCTTGAACACCTGCTCCTACTTTTAACTTAGTCTGAAGTAATTACCTAATAAATGACTGTTGGGCATTTTCCCCACCAAGTGAAATGAAATCTCAGTGTTAATTCTGAATTCAAATTAGGAAATTGTGTTATATTATTCAAACTCAAGATGTGTAATAAAAACAGACTTATGCACTACAAGAACAACATTTATGTGGTATGATCAAAGGATTCAAATAAAATTTTAGTTTTCATGAAAAGCAGTTATAAATATAACATTTGAAAACATTCTGGAAATTATATTTTGCAATCTAGAAAACCATTCTTCTATTGCCCTTGCATTTAAAAATGCTATTTTTTTTAAGTATGATACATTATACCTGTTAAATTCTCTTCCTCTATTTGGTCTGAAAACTTTAGAGAGACAATGGAGTCCAAAGGAAGTATGTAATATAGCCAGAAAACCCTGTTCATCTCCTTAAAATGCTAGCTGGAAAAGGGAGACCTGGAAAGGATTTCCACAAGAGATAGCTTTACTTGCAAAACACTGATATTATCTAATCATGATGATATTTTGTTCAGCTTATTATATAATCAAATTGGAAATAGAAGCAAAAACAAGACCTTTCATACTTATTTGGGAGAAATTATATTGGAACATTTCATGTGAATTAGCTCCTTATCTATTTAAAACATTTAAATATGTTTTTTTGAATATATATTTGCATATTTAAATTGTTCATTATTGAGATGAAATGAGATGGTATCAGATATCAGAGAATATACTGGATATCAGAGAATATACTGGAAATGAAAACAGTGATTTAGGAGTTATAAATAAACACTAGGTCAAATAAACACTAGGCCAGTTGGTAAATAGCTCCACTGACTCCATATTTAGGAGCTGATTTCAATACTGATTTAAATCACCAGAAAATGTGGCCCATTATTCTTTATTTGTTGGTCTTTTCAGATATTTCAGAGCTCCTGAGGTTTATGCTTTCAAAATACACTGAAATGTTTGAGCATACTGTTACCCCACTTTGTCTTCATACTTTTGATCTCATATTTTCCTAGATTTCCTCCTTACTCACCTTTTGCTTGACAAGTTCAATTAACCCCAATCATTCTTCCCTTTACCACCTTCAGTACTTTACAAAAAAAAAAAAAAAAAAAAAAAAAGTATTTTCCACTCACTCTTAGGTTTGAACCCTCAAAAGCTTTATTTGTTCTATAAGATCTCCAAAATAAATTATTACAAAATCTTTGACAATCTAAGTCCCTGATAAATAGTCTGCTAAGCACATCCAGCACTTTGGTAGATGAACAATGCTGGATGTATATAGTATGTCTATTTTCATTCAAAAGGATGAATGTTCCTTAGAAAATTATTGCTTAAACATATTTCCTTTTTTTTTTTTTCCCAGCAGAGCCATTTTTTAAGCAGCTGGGCATGCGCCTATTTCAAAAGCCATTAATCAAGTTATACAATCAAACTGTTCAAATTACTGCTTCCTATTTTAAAAGCGAGTATTTTTCATAAAATTATTCATATGCAGTCATTCTAAAATTCCTCAGATTACCCTTCCACTGCATTTCTTCCCTTTTTTCAAGCATCTCCCCATCTCCACAGAACATGTCTTCTAGACACTAGTAAATGTTTTTTTTTTGTTAAATGCAGTGCTGCCAATGTTATATTTGGGAGTAGCTACAAGATATAGATATGAAATGGTAATCTCTGGGTACAATGCAATCACTCTTGTAATGCCTTTAATTTCCTAGTGGCAGGTACACAAAACTATGAGAGAGAATGAAACGGAAAAGAAATTAAAGAAAGAGTGTGAAAAAAAATCAGTTCATTAAAATGATTATAATGCTGGACAATGTTTGGAAGTTAAAAATGGAAGAACGTTTGTTTCTTGGAAAATAGCTTCTTCATCGTGAAGGTCATTAAGAAATTAGTTTCTGAAAACTTCCATAAAGCCAAAATGGAAAAAACAAGTGTCTTTTTAAAAGTCTGTGCTCCTGGTTCAAAATTATCCTATTTCTGCCTCAAGGCTGTTTCCCACTCTGGCACTGAGTGCAGAAGGTGGGGGGCCCTGCAAAAGACTTTAAAATACCCTGCCACCAAAGGCTTTTCTTTAAAAACTGCTCTAAGTTACAGATTCCCTGGTCTGGGCTTGGTATTGTTGCCACCAGCCAAATGCAAAAATCTCTTTGAGAACCCAGGAAGATGCATTTGAGAATTTCTACCTTTGGGGTACCCCCAAGCTCTGGAGACAACTTAAAAAAAACTGTAATTTTTCTTAATAGTTGGCTTTGCAGTCTTACGGCACGCAGAACCTCCTGCCTTCTAGGAGACAGGAATCAAATCATGGTCTTAAAAAGGTGATTTTTATTAACCAAACAAAGAAAACATGCTTGGTGAAACATTGCCCGGTTGCAAGGTGTTACAAAACAGCTGAAAAAATAAACATTAAAACACAGAGATTAAAAAAATTAAGACTAGGATTCATTTTGGAGAGTTACAGTGTAAGGGGGTAGTTACATGTGCTCAGCACAGACAAGTTCAACAAACCCCAAAATAAAGAAACTAATCTGATCATGTCTGACTAAACATTCCCCACTGACATTTCTGATGTTCCAAGATTTAGTCCTTTCCTAGGCATGGATGGCTCATTTCAGGTCTCACAGCTCTCCTCTGGTGTCACAAAGATTGGAATAAGAAGGTCACTGCTTCCAATTCAAAAATCTACACTTTGTTTTCATTGGTTCTCCTGGCTTCCTGCCAACTCACATCCAACTTACCTAGCATTCCTGGAGACTCTGTAGGGCTCACTATCTATGGTTTTAACCCTTACAGGCAATTTAGTTAACTGAATGATTGGTATGTCCAGAAAAGCGTAGTACCCCTTTCCATTCAGCACAGTGAAAGACAAGGAGAGGATCATAATTAATTATAAAAATACGGCATTTTTAACTGTAGTACTTTCCAATCAGAAACCTCAAAACACTTTACAAACAGTAAGTCTTATCCAAAGCTCAATGTAAGTCTTTCCAGTGACTTCAAAAGGTTTTGGATCAGGCCTATGAGCTTAACATGCATCAGAAATATGAAGGAACTACCCCCACTTATATAGAGGGGAAATGGAGTAACGAAGACATTAAGTCATTTATCCAGCTTCAAGCCAGAAATCTGCAGCAAACTCAGGAAAAGTCACTGATGTCCCGACTACCACTCCTAGGCCTGGTCTACACGAATGAGATATATTGATCTAAGTTATGCTACTTAAATTACACAAGATATGTAACTTCAGTCAATGTAGCTTCGATTGTCTAACAGGGATGTCTCACTTCATTATGTCGACAGGAGATGTTCGCCATCGACTTATGTCTTCATTAGATCTGCTAAAACCATTGCTGGCTGCACTGAATGCAGACAAGCCCCTACCCCTTAACCACAACAGCAGGATTCCCCTAAACTACTTCTGAATTGTGCATATTCACTAAAGGCCATACCTGTAACCTTTATTAACGTAAGCAGTACTTACACAAACAGTCCAATTGATGTCAATAGGATTAGTCACAAGAGTTAAGATTACTCATGTGAGTAAAAGTTTCAGAATTGGGTCCTTAATTCTTTACCCTTTCCATCAGAGGTTCTTGGATTGGTCTACAAACAAAATTAAGTGTCTAATTATTCATTTTAATGATGCTATAAACTATTATAGGAATGCCTATGTGCCATCAGGGCCTTACCCAGAGAGAATGAAATAAATATGAACTGAAATGTCTCTTAATAAAATACCAAACTGATTATTGCAGGAAATGTACCAATCTGAACTTAAGCATTTTCAGGGAATAGGGCGAGGAGGAACACATTTTCAGTTCTCTTTTAAAATGTATTAGTCATGTTTAAATCCAACAACATTTATTTAATTAGTGTATCACTAAGTTTAATGAAAATGTATATTCATGAGGGAAAGGATTTATTATTACTGTCTTAGGATATTAGTAGACCAATGATGATTGTCAACTCTCTCAAAAATGTTTAAATAATCATGTCACTTCTGAAAAACAATGCAAATTCATCCAGCTTACTGGTATTTACTGGCAGAACAGATATCAATCCTTCAATTATTTTAAATAGAAGGATAATGAAAAGACAATGTTGGGACTAGAAAGCAAATACAGTTCTACTATTAGCTGGCATACCAAAGAGAGACAAACTTGCTTTTTTCTCTTGCTCCCTCAACATGTAAGCCACTAATAACTCTTAATTCACAGTGAAGAAAAGCTGTACACAGAAGATTGCATAGTTTAACTAAAATATAACAACTAATTCAAAACAGCTGAAAGTTTGGCCATTACACTAAAATAGAATTTCTTTAAATGCTTGCATGGATTTCTGTTTCTAATACAACTTTTTGAAGTTCGGTATAGACATATTTTAAAAAGAGGTGCTATGCTGCTACCATTATTTGAATAATATTTAGAAATATATCACTTGCTCCTTTTCTATAGTAAAAGATCTAGGGATGTAAAATTCCATTTAATTAGTTAGCCAGTTAAATATTATGTTTAATCATTTAACTGATTCAACAGGGTTAGGTGGGGTGTAGCGTGCCCAGCATGCCCAGGCCGGGCCTACTGTGGGCAGGGGCTGCTGTGGCCAGGCTCGAGATCCCTTGGACCATGGTGTGACGGGCAGGGCCTGCTGTGGGTGGGGATAGCTCCAGCTGGGCTAACCATTCACATCCCTAAAATGATCATGCACAAGTTTGAAAACACAGACTACCTTCTTGCCTTAGCCTAAGTCAGGAGTGGGTAATAATTTTTGATGGGAGGACCACTCCAAGAATTTGGCAAATGTTCAAGGGATGCACTCTACAATGGTATTAACGGAGGAGATGGGGGTCTGGGATGGAGGCTGGGTACACAAAGGAGCTTGGGATAGGGTTGCCAGATGGTTTCAACAAAAATACCGGACACACTTGACATTACATCACAATCTACATTATATCTTATTTAGAAAATACCAGACATTTATATTTTCTCAATTTGTTTCCCAAACAGATAGCTTTAATACTGGACTGTCCGGTTCAAAACCGGACACCTGGCAACCCTTGCTTGGGATAGGAGACTAGGGTGCAGGAGGAAGTGTGGGATTTGGGAGGGAGTTTGGGTTAAGAAGGGGGTTGTGACCTGGGTCTAGTGTGGGGGTGCAGGAGGGGGTGTAGGTCCAGGAGAGAGTATGGGTGCAGGAGCAAGGTTGCAACAGCCCTATCCAGCAGGTTCCTCAGATTGTGCAGCAGATGGGGACAGTGAGCAAAGCTTCTTCTCCCCTCCCCTGGGCTCACAGCATTCAGAATCTGCTATGAGCAGAGTGCGGGGGAGGGACAGGCAGAGAGCCAGGCTGAGGCTCCTGCTGCATCTATGGGCCGGATGCAGCCTGTGGGCTGTATTTTGCCCTCCTCTAGCCTAAGTAGTACACATCAAGATGATCACATTTTAACTTAGTCCCTGAGTTTTTGCCTACCCTTCTCTAAATTTCAGCTCCATCAACCTCAAAAAATGTGCGTCACTAAAGCAACCAGCCTTCTCCAACACTGATCGCTTCTCTACTAAAAGTAAAATTGGTGGTTGCTGCTTGGACAGAATGCCTGAAGTCATCACAAGGCCAAGCATGTCATCTTTACATTGTACTTTCATTTGCATGCCTAGAAAGCTGGAGTTTAAAGGTTTACCATTAGTTGAACTGCCTGTGTTGTGATGTGTTTAACTTCCCCCAAAATGCAGACCCTGCAAATATAAATGTATTTTAAAATCATTACAAAGGATTGCCTGGTGGCACAGTGCAAAGCCTGGCAGCTCTAATTATGTTTTGGAAGGTTACACTATATACCAATGTTTCTCAGTCTTTTTTATATCAGGGAATGGCTTGCAGCCTTCCTAAACAGTGGCAGGGAAATGTCAGGGACCGCTGCCAGTCCATGGACCATGAAACACTTTCCTAAGACAAGAGAGAAGTAGGCACATCATGTAACCGTTGAATTTATTCTCTAGGGGTGCAGTGCCAAGGAGATTACTATAGGACATCTTACTAGCCTATTAATGAACAAACATGTTCTGTCCTCTCAAATTACAGATGAGTGAAACAGCAGCATTATTGGCATGACACAGTATGTGGAAAAAAAAAAAAAAAAAAAAAAAAAGATCCTCCTCTATAACAAAACAGAGATATTTGACAACACTTTAATGTGTGTTGCATTCCCATGCATAACAAAAAAAAAGAGTTATGTGAAGATGACCAAGCTAATAACAAAACCAGGATTTACTCAAGCAGTAACAAATAATACATATTTGAAATGATTTATAGAACTTCTAATTGAATAGCTTCATTGTGTCTATATGGAATAAATAAATGCATGGAAGCTACTCAACCATTTGACCAATAGCTTTAGAACTATGTACTTTGGCCAGCAAGACATTAATTTCAACATTCTGACAAAGATACATTAAAGAAACAGAATATTCACTCCTAATAAAATAAAAACAATAAAACAACTATCCCTATAAAAAGTCTTTAAGCATATATGTAAATTATACCACATTCAGAACATCTGCCATTAGGTTTTTCCTGATTTAATGCCCCATAATTTAAATAAACTGCTAAAAATAACTAAAATTCCTTAATTCAGAATATTTCATCTGTAAAACAAAAATGCTATGAATTAAATTAGAAGTTTCTTTCTTTACTTATGTTATCCTGCTAACGTATAACAATATAATCAGATGAATGCCGCATTTAGTTTAAGATGAAGGATTACAGAAATCCTGCAGTAAAAAAATCTGCATTACAATATATATGTTATGTTATTGCAGAACATTATGCTAACAGGAAATGTGGAACAATCCTTCTCAGACTACAATCTGATCAAACAAATAATTAAAAGCAGGTTTCCAATAAAAAAGTGACCTTTACAAACAAAACATCTTCTAAATAGCATAAATAATGTACACAAAAATTTCTCAGTTTGAGACCAGATAAAATTGGTGATTATCAATGATTTCACAAAGGTTCAATGTGAGGGAGACATTGTTAATCCTACAATTACTTCTACAAGATATATGCTTCTTAATAGATCAAATGACACTAAAATATAGTAGTGAGTATGGAATTATTCACGACTTCAGTAACGCTGAATATAAGAATACAGAATTAACAGTGATAGCAAAATACAGTAGTAAAAAATTAGAATGTATTCTCAAAAATATATTCATAGTGCAGCTAAAGATTATTCTGGTATACATTATTTACTAATGTTTTCATTATCTTTTTTTCAGCTATTGGAAGTCTTTATGTCTGGGCATATGTGTATTAATATTCTAAATGTGAGAAAAGAATTATCCATCTGCTTGTAGATACAGTTTAAAAACTAGGTACTTTATCTTTTATATATTTTTACATAAGTATCATTTTCCATCTGATGGTGTGCTAGTATGACTTAGCCTTGCCTCCAAAGTGGGATACCAGGAAATGATCAAACCATTAGTTGAAGTCACTAGAACAATATCAAACCAGCTACCTGGCAAATCTGACCCTGAACATTGACTGTGGGATGTTGGGCAAGGAGCACCACTTCCTCTTTCTTTTATGTTTGCATTTAATACCATGACTCTATGTAATATACTAAGTTTCCTGGATAAATTCTAATTGAGGTATTTACATTTTATGTTCCTCTATTTTCGCTTTTTCAAGAAAAGGGTTATTCTTTTCTTCCCCATAAAAGAAGTGATGTGTAGAACTGCTGGCCACCACTTTCCCATCTATACTGCAAGTGGTTACATATCAATGTTGATAAAAGTGATACTTATACTATACACAGTCTATAAAAGAAATCTTTTAGGAGTTAAAGTATTACCAGAGTAAGGTATTACTGCTTTTTTTCCCCCAGCTGCATTGGAATTTAGTTCCAGGACTTCCAGTTAACATCAAAATGAGAGCTGTACCATGCAATCTTTGGATCAGTTTTTTTCATTGGTGTACATAGGCATACATTTAAGTCCATAGTATTATACTGCTTTACACCAGGAGGGAACCATCTTCTTCATATATTTAAAAAATAAATAAATTACATGCATACAAATTACATATAAGAAATGGATGAGCTGCCATGTTTTATGCTATGGGATTATTTCTGTTAAGAATTATTCAGTTCTGAAGTGAGCATCTAAAGAAAATTTCCTCCTACTCCACTATTTTTTACTGTGATTTATAAGAAAAACAAATAGCTATTTTCCCTTTTCTCCCAAATCAAGTCGTAATAGAGAAAACTTCATAGTAGTTTGAAAAAGCTGTTTTCCCCTGTTTATGCCATTATGTAACTAGCCTATTATATATACACACTAATAGGGAACACTTTGATTTTAGAAACTGATCCATAAATATACAACAAAAATACACAAATTAAAGCGTAAGAAAATGTATCATAATCTTAGTATGCTATTTTAATTCATCTTCTGCTGTCTTTACTTGAAGCAATCAGCATAATGGTAAGGTCAGTGAATGTAAATGTCACACACAGCATCAAAGAATCACTAGGTGGCGCAACAAGAATAATTTACTTTCACTCTTTTCAATACTGTGTCTGTCCACTGGAATGTAACAAATGAGATGACAGATGACAAAGCACTCATTATCTGGAGTTTGTCTAATCCTTAAGTATTAAATTGAACTGATACCTTTTGATCTACTTGTACCATGAAGGATTTCAGCTAAGAAAATGTATGTTGTAATAAAATTATGCTAAAGTAAAGCACACTTTTACTAAGATGTGTTTCTTTTATTTAACTGGTACTGGAAAAATGTTCCCAAAAGAATGCAGGTGCAGCTCACTTCGATTAAATATACTACTGTTATGATACAGAAAGAACAGATACTAGTAATTTTTTTAAACAAAAATATTGCTGTTATTTTAACAGTAAAGTAGATGACTAGTTAGAGAAAAGGATAAGTTTGAAAAATATTCATTTTGGAAAGGCTGTCGCTTTACTGTTACAAAGAACGTAGTCATAAAATATCTACAATTCATAATTACAATATGCTTTATACCAAATTATAAATTTATAATGTATATTTTATCTACTTTATATGCAATATACAATTGGAACAGTTCTCTGTAATGAAACATATGCCATCCCCAGCAGTATTATTCTACATAACAGCATGCCTCCTTCTTCCAAATCCTCAAACTCAATACACATATATACACATTATACAGTGTATAAGAAATATACATATGTGCCACACATTATATGTTTGTGTGCACGCACAGCACATAAATTTTTGTTACACATTAATGCTATCTAATAGAAGTGTTATAACCCTTATCCACTTTATGTAAATATTGTGATGATACTTTAGTAATGTAATTCTCAATAAAGGCCAAGTATTAGTATTCCTATCATAACCTTGAGATATATTAAGGACCAGTCCTCTAGTCCATACACACATGTAACTCTCACTGACATAAATGAGAGTTTTGCATGTGAAAAATATTAAAGCTTTAACAGTGCTGTGCAGGAGACAGTAAATGAAAAAATAAGATATATACATTTAGTTTTAGAACCCAAACTATTAATTTGAAAATTCACAGATGGTCAAGTTAAGGTGTTTGGTTTTTAAATGAAAAATAAGTATTTCCCATCTATAAAATATTTAGTTAGATGACAAACATGCAAAAATCTAAGTATAATCAATGGTTTTATTTAGTTTTTCATTTTTCTGTATTATATTAAATGTATCAAGGCTTGTGGAAATCTTTTCTGTTAAATATTCATTCACTGTCAAACAAAGTTAGCTATTATATATCCACTCCCTTGAATTACAATAAAATCAAATGTTACACATGTAAACTCTTATACAGAAAAAGTATGCATATTATTTAACAAAATCATTAGTCTAAAACTATAAATAATTAACATGTACAATTCTGTGCAATACCACACATGATCCTTTATTTTATTGTTTGGTTTTATCGGCTAGCTATCCTAGGCTGAAAGCATCTCACTTAAAAAAACAACATGAAAAAATAGCTAGTACAATAATTCAGCTAATCAAATATCCACACATCTATTTTAATTCATCCATTTTAGTAAATTCCCTACACTCCAAAAAAATTCCAATAAAACTACCATTAATTCATTCAGCATTGTATGTTCTAATTTTATTATAATTTAACAATTAACTAAGGTATGAGAATACGTCTGATTCTTTCCATGGCTGTCCCAAATATTGCAGCTGATTTGTATGTGTGTAATATGTGAGAATGATGGTGCTTTTATGGGGGTTAAGATGCAAAAGGGTGCAGAACACGGTTTTTTTCCACTGTTTCAGAGATAACTATGAATTGCCCGAAAACATACTGGATCACAAAGTTGTTTAATTTAAACCACACATACTGACTATTCACAAATTAGCAAATTAGTCTGACAGGATAGTGCTAGAGTGCTGATCCCCTTGCACAGCCAGCCAGCTCTGAGATGGATGTGCTGCAGGTGGTTCATCTTTTCTACAGGTGTAATGCAGATTTTTGCTCACTGTACTTCCCTCAGTGCCTCTGGAAGCATTATTCATAACATTATTCAAATATAATGTTTCCAGTTACTAATCAGGCAGCAAAATTCTGCCTAAATGCAGCACAATTTGGCCTTATTTATTTTCTAGAGTGTTGAAAAATACTGTATGATGGAAAATATGCCCACTAAATTCTCAATGAAAGATTTTAGTCTTAGATCACAAAGACTTAAATCTAAAGTGCCCGTCTCATGTTCACTTTAACTCCTAATGCAGCTTTTGTGTTTGTAAACATACATACTTATTTAGTCTTACAACTGGTTTATGGTTTGCACAATGCTAATACATTTCAAAATGTATAAAATTTCAAAACATTTTCTGCTAGCCTAATGGGCATAAAACACTGAGATAACGCAGAAAATAAAACATTACACTTGGAAATCTAGAAATTATGTAGACAACTGCATTTAGGAATAACTATACATATTTTGCTAAGTCAAAATGGGTTTAACATTAAATAAACTTGTCTAGAGAAAGAGCAGAATAGATACCCTTGTCAGGGATATCAGGAATATTAACATTCCAGTCATAGATCTGCAAGGAAAAAAGTACACTGAAAAGGGACAATGGATGTTGGAAAGCAAAAGGTAAAAATTGACAGATAAAATTCAGTAACGGCAATCAGGGCCAACCTCCCCAAAGACACTATATCCTGGTAACTGCCTACTGTATTAAGACTGCCTTTCTCATCACTTAATGCTTATTTTCATCACTTTGCTTAAAATATTGATAATCAATTAGGGCTACGTCTGTTTTGCCACAGAATCTGTGTCACAGTCTATCAGACTGTCAGGGCCAATTCAATCCTCATTCAAAGTTAATTTTTTCTTCATAAATCTGCCTTTGGAGGAGTCATTAGGCGCAGAACATAGCCTGAGGTGCAATCACCTATTCTCTTTCATTAGTGGCAGGCAGAGAAGGTGAGGGAGATTATTAGAACTTTGGAATGATCACAAAGCAGCGTGCTGCCTGTCAGATCCCCCCAACATTTAATTCATCTAGCCAACTCACCAGCACTCTTTGCCAACAGTTTTAAATGGACATTATTCATGAACATCTGTGACATGCTGAATATTCTGAACCAGAAATGATGAAAAAGCAGTGCCCCTTTTGACTTTAAAATTAATTCTATGGTCAAAACAATTAAGAATATAACAAATGTGTTGTGACATTATTTTTAGTCCTCTAAGATACTAAATTTCAAAACAAAATCTATTTCAGCTAGTAATTCAGAAATAAAAATATCTCAAATCTGTGTGTAAAATCTAAACAACGCGGCACAACATTTTAGGTGATGAAAAATAATCTGAATTTCCTTTACTGAAGAAATAATTGGTTTTCATCAGTTTTTTTTAAAGTGATTAAATCATTAGTTAGTTTCACTATCTGGTTTGTTGATATGCTTCTAAAAATGTAGCCAAATGAAATGACACATTGGATTTTAATACAATGCCATATTAAATTACAGTGCACTTTACTCGTAATGGACAATCTATAATAGGGGCTGAGAACAGATTCCCCAAATCAAATATATTACATTTATTAACTCCTTCTCTGGTTATAAATGAGCAGAAACAACCGTTACAAATGGGTACTTTGTGGGCATTATAACATTTTCTAAAGAGCTGACATCCATAGCAATTAAATGGAAATGATACAGGATCTACCCATGGTTTTTAAAAATGTGTAGGTTAAAAAAATTAGATACTTCTAAGGAAAAAGTGTATATTTTCAGTGAAATATTTCAAACAATAATTGCTTTATTCTTGGCATATGACTCAAAATGCCATATTTTCTCTACTACAGGTTGAACCTCTAAAATCGGATATTGCTGGACCAGAACCCCAATTAGCTAGGTCCAGAATAGGGATGTAAGCGAGTAGTCAACTAGTCCCCTGACTAGTTGTCCCCCCCCCTCCCCCCGCGCTGCCTCTATCAGAAGCGGCGGGGTGGAGCAGGAGCAGATGCTGGGGGGTGGGGTGGGGGAGGGGGAGGGAGAGAGAGGGAAGCTGGCTTAAAAGCCAGTTCCCCTAAGCACCATCTCCGCGGGGGGGCAGCGGGGTAGCAGGGACCAGGCAGCTGATTCCCAGCTCACGCCCAGTTCCAGATGCTGCGCCTCTGCTTTTTAAATGTATTAAGAGCCAGCAGGCTCTTAATACATTTAAAAGGCTGGTGTGCAGCAGGGGGTGAAGAAGGGAAGAGGGGGGGCGGTCAGATACAATGTGCATTCTTAGTGTGCTTTCTGACATACTGCCAAGGGGAGAAAATCACTTTTGAGTGATAATAAAATGAGGAAAAATTTTAAGAGGCTCTGAGCATTGATATTTTCCTGTCTGAATCTGGATAAAAATCTCAGTTATGGAGAAAAGGACAACTAGGATTAAAAGTTATCCCAGCCTCCTCAAGCATGCATACTAAAATGATAATTGAGATGCTGGGAGGAGAAAGGAGTTCAACTCATAAACATCAATGGAATTGGGCACACCACCTTTGACAAATCTGAGCAGGACGCCAGGTGCCAACCTTTGGAGCAATTCCAATCTGTGCTGTTTCAATAGCTAGAGCTAAAGAACTATAATGCATATGGCATGAGATGCTCCTTTGTATGAGCTCGCTTCTTTCAGTCAGCTCCAATGCACCCCCACTTTCTCCCTTATGTGGTACTATGTTTATCTCATTTTGACTTTGTGAAACAGGAAGAACTTTCCTCTTTATAGACTGGCCCACCAAGCAGCCATCATACGCAGCTTTCCCAGAGCTCGCCCAGCCTAGAAAGTCATGCACAGTATCAGCTGGGGAGAAACTCAAACATAAATAACACCGCTTAAAAAGACTGAATGCCTTCCATCTGAGACACAGAAACAACAGTGGACTGACAAGAAAACTGTGGACAGAGTAAGGGAAGGAATCATGTTAGTAGTAAATAAGATTGTTATTATGGGAATGATTCCGGTAATACCAGAGTTAACTGAGCATTCCCAGTGTTAACAAGATATTTCCAGAGTCTGAGAAAACTCAGTCTGAGATGAGCATTTATAATATCAATAAGTGCATTGCCTTCTCTATAATAAACACTTTGAGTGCTTTCAAATAAATTCTATATAATAAGAAATTATATTAAATAAAAAAAATGAAGCAATGGCTTCCTCCAAATGTGCAAATACTTTTTTTCTTTTAGCACAGGACTACAAGAAAGCATCTTATATTCAAACAATGACATCTCTTTGTGAGACAGACCCAGCAACTCTGCAAGTATATAATTCGGGGAGGATTTATCACTGATTATATACATACAAATTTGAGAATTACTATAACCTCAGAAAAAAATTCCTTTAAGAGATTTGCTTTCTAATCATCAGGGGCAGTGTGAACCACTTGATGAATACTGACTTAAAGATACATTTGGTACCAATATAATCCATTAGCTATACTCCCATCAGTGGATTTCAGTGGGAGAAGGGCTGAACACTTAGAGCTATGTAATTCTTTAATATAAAAATGTTTTTGTATATAAAATACAGAATAAGTAAGTGAGGTGCAGAATTCTCTAAGAGATGCTAATGTAACCTTAGCATGGCCAGTAGATGTTTGTAGAGCCTGTGAAGTTAGTGAGAAATGGATTCACGATCAAGAGAAACTAGCAATAAAAAATATCAATCAAAATTTTCTGAGCAAAAAAACTCCTATACATTTTACATGGTTAAGAACATGAGCCAAACATTAGTCCAGCATTTGGTCGTACATACCAAAGCAACATGGAAAATAATATCATACTTTGTGAAAAATGAATTTAGTGCCAAGAATGTCTACATTCTTGGAAAGCAGCAAGGTAGTTATATTGGAACTCCTAGTAGGTACACAGTCTAAAGAGCAAATTGCTTCTAAGTAACCAATCATCAATGACAGAATTATATCCTGCACATTTGATATTAGAGAACAACAAAATTATCACAAGAAAAATATATAACAATAGCAAAGTTAAGGAAAGGATACAGATGTGTAAAGCAAAATTTCTTGCATATTCAGGATACAGCAATATAAATCAGGTGACGCTCCTGAGGCTACGTCTACACTGCAAGCTTCTTTCGGAAGAAGCTTTTCCAGAAGAGATCTTCCGAAAAAACTTCTTTCCAAAGAGAGCATTTACACAGCAAAAGTGCATCAAAAAAGCGATCTGCTTTTTCGAAAAATAGTGTCCACATTCATTGGACGCTATCTCGCATATAAGGCCACACGGAACCACTTCAGCCGGGGCATTAGGTCAGCAGTTGCTTCCGGGGGCAGTTGCCTAAGGCTATCTGAGATGTGTGCTTAAAGGGACCACCCCCGGACAACCATTTCTCAGGTTCTGCTGCATGCTTGCCTACCTCAACAAGGGACAACAAAGCATTTACAGTGCGTACTTTGGTTGCCTTGCTTTTGAACACAATAGTGTTCTTTTTGCTATAGAGCCGGAGCTGCCCCTTGGCATAAGATGGCCCCACACTACCATGCTGCAGGTTCTGCAGCAGTTCATGCAGATCGTCTTGACGGTCCTGCCCCAGCTCGACTCTGAGCTCATCAGTGAGTCCCTCTGCCTGGATGTGGGAGCAATGCCCTTGCACCCACACCCCACGTTGGAGACACGATTGAGGCTGGACACCAGTTCCAACTGGTGGGACTGGCAGGTGATGGAGCAGTGGGACAACCAGTAGTGGCTCAACTTCCGCATGCGGAAGGCAACCTTTATGGAGCTTCATGCCTGGCTCACCCCTGCCCTCCAACGATGGGACACCCACCTGCGGCCTGCCTTCCCCCTAGAGAAGCAGGTCACCATCAACATCTGGAAGCTTGCCACCCCAGACAGCTACCAGTCGTAGCCAACCAGTTAGGCGTGGGGAAGTCAACTGTCGGGGCCCTCCTCATGAAGGTAAGGTACTCTAGGGCGGGGGGAAGAGGAGGAGGAGGGAAAGAAAGGGGGGGGGAAGTATTGGAAAGAGGGACCCTAGGGAAAAGAGGCAGTGGGGAGGTGCAGGGATAGCCTGGGGGTTGGGGAGGAAGTCCTGTACCTGGAGAGTTGTGCCATCCTGCCCTCACACAGCCCTGCTGGGTGGGCAGCCTCATAGGGGGTGGTTCCTGGGGTGTTTGGGTGGGGGAGCCCCACCTCCAAAGGGCTCAGGCACTCCCTTTCATTCTCTGTTTTGTGTGTTTGTTTGTCTCCTTCCGCAAGTTGTGAGGGCCATCAACTCCATCCTGCTGCACAGGGTCATCCACCTCAGAGACCTGGATCCCATCGTTGCAGGATTTGCCGGCCTGGGGTTCCCCCAAGTGTGGGGGAGCGATTGATGGAACCCACATCCTCATCTGCGCACCACATCATCAAGCAGCCCAATACATCAACAGGAAGGACTATTTCTCCATGGTACTACAGGCCCTGATCGACCACCGAGGACAGTTTTTGGACATTTTCGTCAGGTGGTCGGGCAGGGCACATGATGCCAGCATATTCAGAAACTCCAGCCTCTACCACAAGCTGGAGGCTGGGACAGTCTTCCACCAGTGGGACTTTCGCGTGGGGGACATGCAGATGCCACTGTGCATCGTTGGTACGTGGCCTACCCACTCATGCTGTGGCTCATGAAGCCCTACACTGGCCACCTGGACCCCAGCAGGGAACAATTCAATGCGCACCTCAACCAGGCCTGCATGCAGTTGGAATGCACCTTCAGGCGCCTGAAGGTGCGATTCAGGTGCCTCCTGACCCGTGTTGACATGGGAAAGCACAACATCCCCGAGGTGGTTGCGGTGTGTTGCGTTCTCCACAACATTGTGGAAAGGAAGGGAGAGACCTTCCTCCTACGATGAGGGGCAGAGGCCAGCCACGAAGGGAGGGCCTTCGAGCAGTCGCAGACAACTGCTATCCCCCAGGCCCAGCAGGCCGGGGTGAGCATCTGGGAGGCCCTGAGGAAGAGTTTCTCTCAAGAACCCCAGTAACCCTTCCCAAGGCCACCCCACTAGGGCCCTGTGCCTTGCCCCCCTATATCTTTCCCACCATAACCCCTCCCTTCCCTGTACTCTCAATAAAGACACCAGTTTTGAGTGGAACAACAAAAACTTTGTATATATTTTTTTTCAAATAAAAGTAACTGGAGAGGAGGGGGGGCTGACAACCTGGTAGGGGGAAGAAGAGGGTGCTTAGGGCTGGGAGTGGCATATGGGGCGGCTGGTAGTGCCACCTCGGGTCCAGGGACCTCGGCAAACTCAGGGGTGGGCAGGATGGGGGGCTGCAACGGGGTCAGGGCTGGCTGGGGAAGGGGAGTATAGTCATGGCAGGGGGAGCTGGAGTGGGGGAGGGCTGGAGTGGGAACAGAAGCCTGGTGTCATCACTTCCTGGATGGTGGCACACAAGTTTTCACCCTGCCACACAAGCTGGTCCCACATGCGGTTGCGTCACTCAGCGGTTGCGTCATCCCAGACCTTTTGGGCCAGGGTTTGCTGCATGTCGTGCAGGATGGCCACATGCTCCCTCATGAGGTCCTTGTGGACCCTCCTGCGCTTGCGGCTCCCCCGGTTTCGGACGTCTGCCTCTGATGGTGTGGATTGCCCCATCAGCAACGGCTGGTCCAACTGTGGAGGAAAAGAGGGAGAGGCAGTCAGTCATCCATGCAGACAACGTCCCTGAAGCTGTGCCCTCCTCTGTGAGCAGCGAGCAACAGTCCTCGGAGCCGAGTATGGTGATGTCTCATGAGCAAGGCCACATGTGGCCTGCATCGCAGGCCCTGCCTCACAGGGACCCTGAGGTGCCATGGGGACCATGTTTCCTGCTTCCCCCCCCACCCCTGTCCCATGGCAAGGGCAGGCAAGGGAAGTGTCCAGTCACACTGGGATCCCATGGGTGGGAGAGGGGCTGGAGCAGCCTGGCCTTCCAAGGGGCCCTCACACACACCTGCACCTAGCAGCACTGTCCGCAAAAGCAGGTGGTTCCTCAAGCATGCAGGCATGACCATGTGCTGTGTGCGGCACTCCTCGAAATGCATGGAGTCGTGTGTGTGCCCTTGTGCCCAGACTGCTTTAAGTGGTGTCTGGTGGTAGGAGGGCGTCCCCCCCCAGGGGTCAGATGTGTGTGGGGGCCTCCCCACAGACTGTGAGCAGGAGCCTGTGAGTGCTCTGGGGCTAGCTCCTGAGGCCACATGGTGCACACTGCTGCTGCACGTGCTTGCACATGCACGGACTGCAGCAAGCTCTCCTGGCTGAGTGATGATCGCACCCCATCTCCGCTGCACCCACCTCCGCCGCCCCGTCTGTGTGACGAACAGAGCATTCACCTGACGATCCCTCCCCAGCGTCAGAGGATGCCTGGGAGATCTGCAGGGCCTGGAGTACCAGCTCTAGGGTGAGGGTGACCATGCTGCCCGTGTCCTCCTCCTCGTCCTCCTGCGGCTGCTATTCATCCTCGTTAAGAAGCTCTGGGCGGGCGACCACAGGCGTCTCGAGCCCCGAGTTCACCAGTGCGGGTGGGGAAAGGGCTTCACTGCCCAGGATTCTGTGCAGTTCTTTGTAATATGGGCAGTAGCATGGTCCTGCCCCAGAATGAGAGCTGTGCTCCCTGGCCCTGGCGTAGTCCTGGCGCAGCTCCTTCACCTTGCTCCTCACTTGGTCCAAGGTGCGGGGGTGGTGTTCCCTCTCAGCCAGAGCCTCGGCCATAAATGTCTGCATTACGCCTCCGGGAGCGGAGATCCTTCAGGGTCTCCTCCTCCCACCACAGATCCAGGAGGAACAGAATCTCCAACCCAGATCAGGAGGACACACAGCATTTGGTGCCCCTGGGTGGGTCCTGGGAGCCCTGGTAGTGCTCCCTGTGAGGGCCAGGGGAGTCTTGGGGGGCTTGTTGCTCAGCCATAGCTCCGATGTGTGTGACAGGGAGAGCCGCGTGGGTCAGGGTGCTGCTCCAGGGCTGGCTTCCTGCCACAAGGCTTGTCCAGGGTGCCTGCAGCTTTAAGAGCTGCCAGGAACTATAGAATTGTGATTAGTTTGGATGGAGTGTCCACCAGGGCACCTTTGTTATTTCCTGGAGGCCTCTTCTTTCGAAAAAACCCCCTCTTCCGCATCCACACATGCCTTTTTCCGAAAGAGTTATTTCAGAAAAAAGGCTTCTTCCTCATAGTTAGAATGCAATAGCAGTGTGGATGTAAGTGTAATTTTTTCGGAAAAATAACCATTTTTCCGAAAAAAATCCTACAGTCTATATGCACCCTGAGACTGTACGTACAGTGGATACCCTTAGAAATGCAGCAAAGCGATCGATCATAAGTAAATATGGTGTGTAGTTAAGATCATTAGATACATGCCTATCACTACTTCAAAATAAGATCAAATAACTCGTTTCCAAAAGAAGTGCTATTTTACTTTCCAAATCTTAAATGAAAATGTACCACATTAAAACTAAAACATGCCCAACAAAAACTACTTTACGAAATTCCTCAGATGTGTTTTCAGACCTATTAAGTCTGAAAAGAGAACAAGATAGTTAAATAAAGGGTAACACTGGTGAATTCTTAAAAAAAAAAAAAAAAAAAAATCTATTTACCCTAACAGTTCAAGTCACTCATAATATAGAAAATCCAAAAGTTATTGAAAAGACAGACCCTATAGGCTATGTTAATTCTTTTACTTCATTTGAAAAGCCAAAGGGATGCACATTGATCCATATGATTTAAATAGTCAAACAAAATGAGCATTATCTAATGAAACAGCGTCAGTTAAAATCTCAGAATAAGATGTTTTCATTACCACCTGCAAGACATGCATTTTAGCAAGTTAGACTGGTTACATTCTAAGATGATAATTTTAATATAACCTGTGAATGTGATAAAATTATACAAAAGCTATTGATATCAGTTCTGTTTCTAAAGTATTTTAAAAGTTAATTTCACACGTTTGAGAGATTATAAAAAGTTGAATCTGAAATGGATTATATTTTAATCTGAGCAAGATATTTTAAAGAATGCTTTAAAATGCTTCAGAAAGTTTTTCCAGAAAGAAAAATTGACACCAATACTGAACAAAGGAAAGAATAAGGTTTTTTTTAAAAAAAACTTACCTACACAAGTTAGTAAAGATAGTTTAATTGTTGATTCAGACAAAATACAAGTAATAGTTGAAATGCCCACTCCACAGACCAGAGACATTTATGGAGAGCATGAACTATTTGGTAAATTAACTTCAAAACCATCTACACACAATAAATTCCTAAGCAAATTACTAGAAAATGATATTGCCAGGTGTTAGGCATTTAAGAAATTAAAAATATTTAATGACTGTATACCAATATATGAATAAACTATGTCAGTTATATTTACTGTTTAGCGTCAACATCTGTTTTTCCTCTAAGCATGTGCTGGGCATGGATAATGGTATAGCAGATGCCTTGTCTTGTTTCCAGTTTGACAGGTTTCGTGAGTTTGCACCAGGGGCTAGCAGCAAACCTGAAGAGATGCCGCTAGCTCTCCAGAACCTTGGAATATGATGTGGTTGGTGGAATGGAGAATTTTGGCTCCAGGCACAAAGGTTCTTTACTTTGTTTTCTGTTAAGGAGTTCTGTCAATTCAAGGATCCAGAGTGCAGATTACCTATACAGCCCACCGTGGAGGGTAGTTTTTGAGGTACCTGGGACAAGGACTATGCAGCGGCTGGCACCCCCCTGACAATCCTACAAGGGACAAGGAGTTCTTTCTCCTGAAAACCGTTCATCAATCAGGGCCACTAGGCAAGAAGCCATTGGGAGATGTCTGGGAACCCACTAGGGTGAGGGGTGGGGAGAGTCAACCAAGCAAATTGCTGGCACCTCCTTGTCATGAATGTCCAGTGCAGGTACTCCATAAGAAAGGCATCCAGGAACCAGATAAATGGCTTGATAAAGGACTAGTACTGGATAAAGGAGGTACTGGGTAAAGGAACAGAACAGGGAAGGGGATCTGGGACTCCTACGATTGGTACAACAGGCAGCCACCACCACCCCTTGCTTAATTCTCATAGCTCATGTAAACCCTCCTACATAGGTGGTGGATGGTATGGTCCAAGCCATGGGTTGGCTAGGGGACCTGGATGGATGGAAATTAAGTTAGGGATAATAAATACAACTTAAGGGAACCGAATTTGACAAACTAGCCATAATATTTACAGTTTCATTTATAAGTACATCTTATTAAAGGTGGAACAAAAGACAGGACTATGCAGCAATTTAAAGACTAACAAGATGGTTTATTAGGTGATGAGCTTTCGTGGGCAAGACCCACTTCCTCAGATCAAATTCAGTTTTGATCAGAGGAAGTGCGTCTGGCCCACGAAAGCTCATCACCTAATAAACCATCTTGTTAGTCTTTAAAGTGCTGCATAGTCCTCCTGTCTTTTGTTTCAGCAAGACCAGACTAACATGGCTACATCTCTATTATTACTATTATTATTATTATTATTATTATTATTAAAGGTGGAATTTTATATTTTCTATATACTCTATGAAGTATTACCAAATTGTTGAATAGCTGATATTAGCAATAAAGGCAAGAAAACTTGTGAAAATTGAGTTAAAATATTGAAAAAACATGAATTCATGTGGTTTAATTTGTCCAAAGAAGCCTATTTTTGGAAACTTATACAGAATCTAACAACAAAAAGACAGTCACTTAACCCTTTTAAAACCCCCCCACAATAAGTGCCATAAAAATACCAAATAACGCAATTTAAAGTAAAGCATGTGAAATTAAGGACGGCTTTCATCCACCAAAATTCTGATTTAAATGACTCAGCAATATGAAAGCAATAATAATTCACAATGGTTATTCAACAGATTTAGAAATTACCTTTTACTGGAATGACTTAGCAGTGACAGACTGACTCAACAGGAACAGGTTGATTTCTTTTTTCATATTTTAGATGATCTTATGTCATTACAATGGTTTACACTAAAGATACATTTCAGTTTCCTCTTAAATCAATTAGAAATAAAAGTAGAGAGAAAATATAACTATTTTGCTACAAAACCAAAGCCTGAATCCCATCACTGCTCTTAAAATGCCATTTAGAGGTATGAATACTACTTTCCAAAAACCTGAGAAAAACAAATCATGAGAGACTAATTGTTTTAAAAACAAGGAGTCCCGTGGCACCTTAGAGATTTAACAGATTTATGAGGGCATAAGCTTTTGTGGGTAAAACCCACTTCATCAGATGTACTGGAGTGGAAATTACAGCGCAGGGATACACATAATGAAGAAGGTTGCTTGAGTTAATGAAGCTAATCAAGTCATGGTAGAAATGGGTCATTCACAGCATTTGGTGTGGAGATGTGAATATCCAGAGGGAAAATTGCCTTTGTAATGTGTTAATCAGTTATATCCCTGCTTCTGTAACTTCCACTCCAATTCATCTGATGAAATGGGTTTTGCCCATGAAAGCTTATGCCCTAGTAAATCTGTAAGTCTCTAAGGTGTCACTGTACTCCTCATTTTTACAGACACAGACTAATATGGCTACCCTCTGAACTAATAGTTTTCTTTTTTTTCTTAAAATTCAAACAATATAGGGAAGCACACGTTCCCTTACAAATCAATGACAAAATTCCATTTGACTTTAGAATGTTGCCCTGGGTTTTGAGAACAGAAAAAGAAAATCAAAAATAGAGGTATGTAATATTTATATTAATTTTTTTACTGAAACGAAGAAACATTTTAAAAAAGGAAAACTAATACTTTACCTGACATATTAGTTTCCATTCCAGAATCTCATTGCTTTACGTACATTAATGGAAGTAGCCTTTTCACTGCTTGTGAGCTTCGTATGTATTAACACAAATTTACAGATGAGGAAATGAAGGCCCAGTGAGATTAAGTGCCTCATTCAATATTACACATGAAGACCGTGGAACCACCAGGTTTAAAATTAGGTGTTCTGACTCATAGGCTTGTGCCTTAATCATGCTTCTGTCCTGCTAAGGAATAGTCCACCCATTCCTGACAGAAGCTATCAACAGCTTAATACAATTATCTACTCTGCTTAGATAAAAAAAAGTAACTGTATACTATCTATTATATATTTGAGAGAGTTTGTCTGTTTATCTGTCTGTTTGTTCAAGAACTCCTCCTAAATGAGAAGAGCTAAAACCACCAAATTTGGTATACAACTTCCTCTTAAAAAAAAAAAAAAAAAAAAAGCAATGTAAGGGCCTAGAATAGGATTGCTTCTCATAAAACCAAACAGAAAAGCATCACCAGGCAGGTGAAAAGGGCTGGCTGGGGGTGCCCCAACCTACCGTCAGGGACTGTCCCAGCTCTGAACCTCCCACACAGCCCCTGCCGGTACCCTCTTCTCCCCAGATTCGTACAGGGGCATTGCTGCTTGTTCCCCTTCGTCAGGGAGTGAGGGGAAAGTGCACAGTTTGCTGCATTCCTGATGAGTCCCCTGCCTTGAGAACCCTGACCCATGTACCCTCCCACACCCAAAGCCTCCTACTGAGCCCCACCACATCCCCACAGTCCGAGCCCCCTGCCCTGCCCCGACCTCCCACCCCCCAATCCCCTGCCTTGAGCGCCCCCACACTCCATCCCATACTTAAATTTCTTACAGATACTATTGTACCATGCCTGCCCCCCCCCCCCAACCTCCAGGCCTTAGGGCTCCCTATGGAGGGGCGGGGGGGACTGCAAGATGACATTATCTGTAAGAAGAAAAGGTTATTCACTTTGTGTAGTGACTGAGGTTCTTTGAGATGGTTGTCCCTGTGAGTGCTCCACCTAGATGTCTGTGTACTACTGCACCCTTAGTTGGAGAATTAAGATAGCAGTGCCCTCAGTGAGCTGTGCACACAGAGAAGTTGGCAATGTGCCATTAGGAGTGGCTATACCACATATGCAGCCAACCGACCCTTCAATTTCTTCTCTGCCCCAGAATGAGATGTTCCAAAGGGTGGGTGGGTGGTAAAGCACCTGTAGGGACAACCATCTCTAAGAACCTCAGTTATTGCACAAGGTGAATAATCTTCTCTCCTTCGCGGATTATGAAGCTGTAGCTGTGCTCCGTGCAGGGAGCTTCAGTATGTCCACCCTAACCACAGAAAGTATGCTGTGTCTGAACTGTGTCTCAGAGGCTGAATAAATCTCTAAAATATAATGTTTATTGAAGGTATGTGCAGAAGCCCAGGTGGCGGCTCTGCAGATGTCAGTTATAGGGACGTTTTAACGAAAGTCACAGAAGCCACCATTGCTCTTGTGGAGTGAGCCCACACCACCGATGGGGGATCTTGATTAAAAGCGCAGTAAGAGGCAAATGCACTCAGAGATCCAGTTGGATAGCCTTTGCTTAGAAATAGCCATGACTAAACAGCAATACTTGCTCATCAAAAGCTTAAGAAACTCTCCCAGTCTCCATCCAATAAACAAGCAAATAATTTTTGATTGGAAATAATGGAGGTACTATTTCAGACTCTCCACTGTTAAGTGCTATTTTAACAAATTAATAACTGAACCATATAAAAAGGGTAGATTGTTGATAATCCTCAGAATTCCAGCAAAGAGCCATTTAACCCAAAACTTAGAGAGATGTTTATAAAACATCAGAAATAGTAAACATATACATTATAAAATATTTGTTTTCAATGATTAACTGAAATATCTATGTGGGACTGCATCATTTTAGTAGCTTAGTAGGGGTGTGTCTACACTGCACCCATAGCTTGAAATAAGCTATGCAATTTGAGCATAGCTTATTTTGAAATTGGTGTTGTATAAAACAGCACTTATTTTGAAATCAATCGCTATTCCAAAATGTCCTTTACTCCTCATGGAATGAGGTTTACAAGGATGTTGGAATAGCGAACTCGTAATATTTTGAAATAACGTGCTCAAAAGACGTGGAATAGCTATTTCAGGATACCTCCGGTATCCCAAAATAGTACTGCAGTGTAAATGTAGCCTTGGAGTCTGGGTAGTTCCAATATTCAAAGTACGACAGAGGAAAGGAATAGTTAAGACAGATCTGGGTTCTATTTTTGCCCCATGCCGGTCTCTTAGAAGAGGAGACCTCTTCATACAGATAGTGGAAAAAATGGATCTTTGGAAATTCCTAGAAGTTAAATATCAAAATTACTACCGCCCAGAAGAAGAGGCTCCTTGCATGCATCCCAAAGACAGCAGAAGATAGCATGCAAAGTTACAACTTGCTTCCTTATATAACTATCACAACCTTAAGTACCTCAAGGATTATGTAAGACCTTGGCCATCCTTAAGGTTCCTTTCCTGAAAGCAAAGGTAAAAGTTTAAAGCAAAACAAGTTAAACTGTTTTATATTGTTGAAGGGAAGCTAGCTATGAGAGACCCAAATGCTATGAAATGTGATCATTTCTTGGGTAAGCCCCCAATCCAAAACAGAAAAATACATAAAGATTATGCTTGGAGAGGTTAAACGACACTAATGAAATTCTGTCTTACTAAGAAAAACATGTATCTTCCTTTTTATGACAATCTTTTTTAGCTTGAGTCCTGTTAAGGGAGAAAGGGTAGTTCCTTACCTATAACTGGAAGGTTCTTCGATATTCTACATGTAGGTATGCACACCACATGCTTGATTCTGGAGATTTTTTTAGTAAGCAGTGTCCATTAATATCTACATGCACAGTAGTTCTCCTTGAGCTCTGCTGAGGGTATAAATGGTGGTGCAGACTGATACCTCTCCATTTCTTTCTCTTGCTGCAAATCCAGATATTATCCACAGCAGAGAGAATGGTTCTCCATAATGCTCCAGGGAAATTTGAGGAATGTAATCAAGAATCTTTCCTCATAACTATGGCCACCCTCCTGGATGCAGCATCTATTGCAATTTGGCAGGAAGCCCTGGCCACTACTCTGCTCTCAGCAATTAAGGACTGGAAGTTGGATCTATCCTTCTTAAGAACCCTGTCTTTAAAATCTAAAATCTTCTAACGTGTGAAATCATATTTAGCTAAAAGAGCCTGATAGTTCCCAATCGTGAATTGAAAAAATACAGAGGAGAAGACCTTCCTTCCCAGGAGATGGAGCCATTTGGCACCATTGGCTGTGGAAGTGAAAGGGCCCAAAACACATGTACACTCATACTGGAGGAGGCCTACAGGTCCCTTGTGTTACAGTGAAAATATAACCTAATATGAACCTATAAAACAAATAATGAAATCCATAAGAAACTAAAAAAACTTAAAGGAAAAGATATACAGGCAAGCAAGTAGGCTAGCCTATAGGCTAAAATGACCTGTTCCATCAGATATTTAAGATTTGGCTCCAAACACTCATGCAAAGGTGTAGCAAATGCTTTCCTTGCTTGAGATGTGAGCATCTTATAGGTGGTAAATGCAATACTGATATTAGTCAATCACAGAAAATGAGGGGGGGGGGCGGGGGAAGCAATTCTCAAACCGCAGGAACTCTCAGGGAATCCCAGCTTTCTCAGAGAATTTCCTTGGAACAGGGAAAAATGACTAAATCTAAATGATTAATATACTAAAAAAAAATCCTATTTATAATATAACTACAGGATGACACAGTTGAGGAATTAGCTGTAGACACAGAAGACTCTGACTTGGGCCATGCAGTGGTATGAAGAATTTAGAGAGTTGTTGGTCTACACTGCCCTGAACACCCTAATTTTCAGTACATGTGTAGGCCAATGGATACCACAAATTTCTAGACTCGGGTATATGGCATATGGTACATGCACTGGAATCATCACTATGGCTTGAGAGAATGCAATTTAACCATTAATAAAAAGTGATGCATTCTATGAAAGTTATAGATCAATCCTTCTGTTTACTTAATTAGTCTTTGTAGTGAGATGCAGTGGTTTCCTTTGAGAACAAGGGATCACTATGACCCCCTGGTAGGTAGGGTCAAATCCAACAGTACCACAAGAGGATGTGGGATATAACAAGAAAGACCAGAAGATCAGTTAAGTACTGAACCAGAGGAGGAGGAAGAAGTCTCTTCCAAGGAGCAATGTCCTGCACAGGATCCAACACCAGCAACTGAGCGAAGCATTGCCTGGCTGACTGACGAGGTTGAAGGTTCTGAGGAAATCCTGGAGAGGATGTTGCCCAACTTAAAAGGAGTGAGATAAGGTATGTCTACACCGCATTCCTCTTTCAAGAGAGGAATGCAAATGAAGCTTGGATTTGAATTTCCTGTGCTTCATTTGCATAATCGCTTCCAAGCACTATTTCAAAATACCCTATTTTGAAATAGTGCCCAGACGTGATTATGCAAATGAAGCGAAGGAAATTCAAATCAGCGCTTCATTTGCAATTTCGTTCACCTGCATTTGCATTCCTCTCTCGAAAGAGGAATGCAGTGTAGACATACCCACAGAGCCTCGTGCCAATGGAGTAACGTCTGAAAACCAGACTTTCGTCTAGTTTTGCTGACAGGAAGCAAGGCAGCATATTTGTATTTCCCCATTGACCTAGTGGCAGGTGTACCCCCCAGTATTAGGGCTCTAGGCTGGGATCCCATGGAGCAGGGTGGGCCCATGTCTCCCTGCCTCCATGTACCCCCACATCTGAAGACTGGCTGCCTACTCACTTGAAGCTGGAAAGCCTTCTCCTACAGACTGTTTACTTGCTGTGACCCCTGCACAAATGGGATAAGTGAATTCAAATGCAACAGGTATACAGAATGAAGTGTAGCTAATATGGATGTAATATTTAATTAACAGGTAGGCTTTTAGAAGACTTTTAAAGTAAGGGAAGAAAAAAGATCGGCAATTCTTACTTGAGAAATATCCCGAATATAGAGCAAGGTATCAAAGACAAATCTGGATGGGACAAAGCAGACAAAGAGAAAAAGTCAAGAGAGACACGTGAGTTTTGTGTAGGGACCTGGTAGCGTTTTTATGCTAGAATAAATTTAAAACACTCTAAAGCTCAATGTGCACATAAAGGAGGCAAGTTTCACATGAAGAAACATTGGCCAACTGTCTTCAAAATCCCACAGGGAAAATGAACAAAACACTTGAAAACCAAGAGAGAAAAAAAGGTGGTGTTCTTCCCGGTCCAGAACTGAAAATAACAGGATTTACCATACATTTACTGTAAAATCATAAGACTGCCATTCAAAAGGAATTGATATTTGAGACCAAAATGGAGAGAGAATGTCAATAACTTCTGCCAAGAAGTTATTGCTGATGCCAAACATACTCAATTATACTTCAGATACCCTTGAGGAAGGCACAGCAGGTTTCAAAAGCAGGATGCCACAAAATCCGCAAGAATGCAAGGTTCTGTGTCAGAATAACCAATGATACAGATTCAATGTTAATAGAAACAAATTGTAGGAAGTTACACATTAACTACTGTATCATTAACTACTGTAACCATTCACTGTATACAGCGGGGGGGAAGGGGAAATAATTTTTCGTGGGGAGGGCATTCCAAGATTTTGGAAAATGGTCAAGGGCTGCATTTTCTGTGGAGGAGATGTGGGGTCTAGGATGGAGGCTGGCTACAGAAAGGTGTATGGGGTAAGGGACTGGGGTGCAGGAGATGATGTGAGGTCTGAGAGGGAGTTTAGGTGAAGGAGGGGGTTGTGACCTGGGTCAGGGGATTGGGGTGCAGAGTCTGGGAGGGTGTTTGTGTGCAGGAGAGGATTCTGGCCTGGGGAAGGGGTTTGGGAGGGGTACAGAGCCTGGGAGGGAGTTATGACCTGGGGCAGGGAAGTGCAGAGGGTTTGGATGGGTCTGGGGAAGGGAGTTGGGGTGCGGGGGGGAAGGAGTGCCAGAAGCAGGCTCTGGCTGGGAGGTGCTTACCTAAGGGTCTCCTGGCCAGCACCCCCAAGGCTAGCTGGGCTCCCTGCCTGTTGCAGCCCCAGATCAGTTATAGGTGAAGGCTGCTCCCTCCATGTGGCTCTCAGCTCTGAGAGGGGGAGAGGCTTGTACTGCCCCCATTCCCCCGGCCAATCTCTCAGCTCCTATTGGCCGGTTGTTTCCAGCCAATAGGAGCTGAGGATTAGGCTGGGAGATCACAAAGCAGAGAGTCGCTGGACTGTTCTTTAAACCCACAGCAGCTATGTGCCTGAGGGTCCCAGCAGGGTGGTCCACAGGCCGGATCCAGTCCCCAGGCCATATATTGCCCAGCCCTGGTATACAGCAATATTAAATATGCCTCCAGGATAAAAGGGTAACTACATCGCCTAAAATTACAGTGACAGATTGTAATATTTTATTCCAGTTTAATCAATGAAGATACAGAAATTATGCTCAAAACAATTCATCTTCATCATATACAGCAGATCACCCTTGTAATTATTCCAGGGTCTATCTGGGTTTGGATTCAGTAGCTGCACTAAAAGAAATAACATCAATATTACACTCCAATCTGAAAATCTCAAAGTGCAAAATTTGCTGTGATACTGGTTAAAGCAGGGGTGGGGAACCTTTTTTGGGCCTGGGGCCACTGACCCACAGAAAAATTAGTCGGGGGCTGCACACAAGTGAGAAGCCAATACAAAAAACTCATCCTCACTGGCGTGGCCCCCAGTTGAGAAGGAGAAAGTCACTCCCCACATTCCTCTCCCCCACCAGAGCTTAGGGACACCCAGGCTAGTAGATTTTCTGTGCTCCAGCCCCACAGGTGGGGTGGGGGTGGACTGGAGTGCCAGTGCAAGTTCCCCAATGTGAGGGGGGGAAGGGCTGAGCCTCAGGGGCCAGATCCAGGCAAGCTGGGAGCTGCATCTGTTCCCCAGGCCTGAAGTTCCCCACCCCCGGATTAAAGAATTAAAATAACAAATGTAGTACATCAAACATTCTGCTTAAATATGATATTTCTTAATATATTTGTTTAAAAATAAAGTATATTAAAAGCAATTTTAGTCAAAGATCTGAAACAAGCACTATATGAACAAAGAACTGATTTCTCAAAGAACACGTAAGAAAGATTTGTTGTCAGTAAAAAGTCCCCTCCAAGGACAAGCAACTTGTAATATACACATGCATTTATACTTGTTTATCTGCAACCTTGAAGGTTCCAACTGGCTCTCATCACTCAGAGCATAATTTTGCCATAGCCATGTGCACCAATATATTTGTATAGAAAGCTATAACAAAATAATAAATAAGCAGCATTATTCAACATCAGAAACTCAGTGAAATCCCTTCAATTAGATTTAGTTTCAAGCAGGCTTTAATTTATGTTTGAAATTCTTATGCAGGTTTGGTTTTGTTGCTTATTTTAAAAAGCATATTGCTTTCACTATAAGAAAATTAATTTTAAATATTATAAGCTTATTTAATGTTTTAGTAGTATACATTACATTAGTGAACCAAGGGGAAAATGCCAAAGATCTTGCCGATCAATGACCATCCTTGTTGTGAGGGCAGCCATCCATCATTTGTCTGGAGGAGTACAGTTCTGGAACCATACTCAACTCCACTATCCCTTGGTGCCTTGGCAAAGCAGTTACCAAAAAAACTTTGTTATGCTTACAAGTGGCATAAAAACTGCCCCTGTTGCTTCAAACAAAGACTTGGTCTTTTTAACTTGAGACTGCACTACTAAGATAATTTCTTCCAAAAAGGTGCACAATTGGCAGTGAAGAACATGATTCACTGGTGCTTCACACACCACACAGAGTCTTCATTCAATAGCTGATCCAGTTCGATGTATGGTATGGGGAAGTCGGCGGATGTGATACACCTTGAATTTAACAAAGCTTTTGATATGGTTTCCCACATAATTCTTGCCAGCAAGTTAAGGAAGTATGGATTGGATAGGTGTACTGTAAGGTGGATAGAAAGCTGGCTAGATTGTCGGGCTGAACGGGTAGGGATCAACGGCTCAATGTCCAGTTGGCAGTCGATTTCAAGCAGGGTGCCCCATGGATCTAGGGCCAGTTTTGTTCAACATCTTTATTAATGACCTGGATGAGGGGATGGATTGCACCCTCAGCAAGTTTGCAGATGACACTATGCTGGGGGCGAGGTACATATGATGAAGGGTAAGTATAGGGTCCAGAATGACCTAGAGAAATTGGAGGATTGGGCCAAAAAAAATCTGATGAGGTTCAACAAGGATAAGGATGGAAGAATCTCAAGCACTGTTACAGGCCGTGGACCAACTGGCTAAGCAGCAGTTCATTAGCAAATTACCTGGGGATTGCAGTGGATGAGAAGCTGGATATGAGTCAACAGTGTGTCTTGTAGCCAAGAAGGCTAATGGCATATTAGGAGGAGCATTTCCAGCAGATCTAGAGAAGTGATTATTCCACTCTATTCAGCACTGGTGAGGCCACATCTGGAGCATTTGCATCCAGTTCTGGGCCCCCCACTACAGAAAGAATGTGGACACATTGGAGAAAGTCCAGCGAAGGGCAACCACAATGATTAGGGGGCTAGAGCACATGAACTATGGGGAGAAGCTGAGGGATCTGGGCTTATTTAGTCTATGGAAGAGAAGACAGAGGGGGCATTTGATAGCAGCCTTTAACTACCTGAAGGGAGGTTCTACAAAGAGGACAGAGGGAGGCTGTTCTCAGTAGTGACGGATGGCAGAACAAGGAGCAATGGTCTCAAGTTGCAGTGAGGGAGGTCTAGGTTGGATATTAGGGAAAAACTACTTCACTAGGAGGGTGGTGAAGTACTGGACTGGGTTACCTAGGGAGATGGTAGAATCACTATCCCTAGAGGTTTTTAAATCCGGGCTTGACAAAGCCCTGCCTGGGATGATTTAGTTAGGGTTGATCCTGCTTTGGGCAGGGGGCTGGACTCGATGACCACCTGAGGACTCTTCCAGCCCTATGATTCTATACAATCCTCCATCTTGGCAACAAAACTGAAGCTTACTGAGCTATGATAAAACAATCTAAGTGGTGAAGGGTGTACGTCTACGGAACACTCAGCTGCAAGGAGTTAAGGATAAATTCATATATTATTTCCTTACTCAAACAATGCAAAGCTCATCTGTTTGTCCTATACTTCCATGAAGACAGGCAGCAACGTTCTAGCCAGGAAGCTCCATGAAGAAAAAAACAACATGGAAAACTGCAAATCCACACAGTTGAACAGAGAATATGGGTACGTCTACACTGCAAGTTACTTTTGGAATAAACTTTTCCAGAAGATATCTTCCGGAAAAGCTTATTTCGAAATAGAGCATCTACAAGCAAAAAGTGCAACAAAATAGCGATTTGCTATTTTGAAAGATAGCGTCCACATTGATTGGATACTCTCTCACATTTAAGGCCACCTGGAACCAGTTCAGGCAGGGCATTAGATCAGCAGTTGCTTCCTGGGGCTGCTGCCTGAGGCTATCTGAGACGTGAGTGTAAAAAGACCTCCTGGGATAGCCGTTTTTCAGGTTCTTCTGCTTGCCTATCTCTTTGAGGGACAGCAAAGCATTTCCTCTGCGTGCTTTGGCTGCCCTGCTTCAGGACACCACAGCACTTCCTACTATGGAGCCAGAGCTGCCTCTGGGCACACAACGGCCCTACACTGCTGTGCTGCAGTTTCTGCAGCAGTTTCTGCAGGCTGCCCTCATGGCCCCATTGCTGTCTGGAAGCTGTCCATGCTGGACAATTACCGATCTGTGGGCAAGCAGTTCAGCATGGGGAAGTCGACTGTTGGGGCACTTGTCATGCAGGTATGGCGCTCTCAGGCTGCAGTCCCTGAAGCGGGAGGGGGAAGGAGTACTGAAAAGGGGGGTTTGGGAGTGGCAGGGGAAGCCCCATTCCGGGGTGGTTCTGCAGTCCCACTCTCACAAAGCCCTGCCGGGGGCCGGGGCAGGGAGCGAAGACTTAATAGGAGGTGGCTTCTGGGGTGTTTCGGGGGGGGGGAGAGTAGGGTTTGGGGATCTTCCAAGGGCTCAGGCACCCCCTTTTTTTCTCTCTTTTGTTTCTTTGTTTGTCTCCTTCTGCAGGTGGTGAGGGCTATGCAGGGTTATCCTCCTGGGCAATGTGGACTCCGTAAGTCACCAGATTTGCCGCCCTGGGCTCCCCCAACTGCAGGGGGACTATTGACAGAACACAAATCCCCATCCAAGCCCCTGACCACCAGGCAGCACAGTACATTAATTGGAAGGGATAATTTCAATGGTCCTGCAGGCCCTGGTTGACCACCGCTGCCAGTTTACGGACATTTTCGTAGGCTGGTCAGGGAAGACGCACGACGCCTGCATCTTCCGCAACTCCAGTCTCTACCACAAGCTGGAGGCTGGCTCTTTCTTCCCCAAGTGCAGCATCAGTGTCGTGGATGTTGAAATACCACTGTGCAACATGGGCGATTTGGCCTACCCCCTATTCCATGGCTGATGAAGCCCTACACAGGCCACCTTGACTGGAGCAAGGACCTCTTCAATGGCTGCTGGGGCAGGACCTACATGCAGGCCGAATGCGCTTTTGGCTGCTTGAAGGCAAGGTTCAGGTGCCTCCTGACCTGCCTGGATGTGGGAGAGCAGAACATCCCCCAGGTGGTATCTGCATGTTGTGTGCTTCACAACATTGTGGAGAGGAAGGGGGAGGCCTTCCTTCCGGCGGGGCGAAGGCTGGCCAAGAGTGAAGGGCCTTTGAGCAACCGTGCACAGCTGTCATCCATCAGGTCCATCAGGCAGGGGGACGCATCCAGGAGACACTGAGGGAGAGTTTCTTTCACCCCACTAACTCTCCCCAGGGCCTGTGCCTTGCCCGTCTCTGCCTTTCCTCCAACAACCCCTCTATTTACCCCTCCACCTCTCTTCCCTGCAGACGTAATAAAAAAAAACTGTTTGGTTGTTAAAAACAGGACTTTGTGGTGATTTATTTGGGGTAGAAGTAACTGGGGAGTTGGGGGGATAAGAACTTGGAAATGGGAGCGGGGAGGGGTCTGAGAACATTGGAGGGGGAGGAGAGGCTCAGGGCTGGAGTTGAGAGTAGGGCGTGGCTCAGGTGCTTCCTCCGCCTCATGTGTGGGGACCTCTGTGACCTCGGGAGTGGGATAGGGCGATAGGTGTGGGTGGGAGGGGGGAGGTGGGTTAAGCAGGGTCAGGCATGGGAGGGGGGGAGCAGAAGCAGGGACTAGGGCAGGCACTGGCTCTGGGTGGGTCAGGAGCTCCGGGACGGTCACACAGATGTTGCATCCCTTCTGTAGCAACTCATTACACATCTGTGTCCACTACTGCGTGTCTTCCCAGACCTTCTGGGCCAGTGTCTGCTGCAGTCCCACAGGATGCAGACATGATCCCTCATGAGGTCCTACTGGACCCTCTGGTGCCTGGGGCTCACCCTAGGTCGGGTGGCTGGCTCGGATGGTGTTGATCGCACCACAGTCACGGCTGGTCTGGCTGGGGACAATAAATAGAGATGGTCAGTCATCCCTGGAGACACTGTCCCTGAAGCCTTGCCTTTGTCTGTGAGCTGAGAGCAACAGTTCCTGGGTCAGAGGAAGGTGATGTCCTGGGAGAAAGGCCATGTGTGGCCTGGACAGTGGGGCCTGCCTTACAGGGGCCCAGAGGTCCCCTGATCTTGGAGTCATTGTGGATAGTTCTCTGAAAACATCCACTCAATGTGCAGCAGCAATCAAAAAAGCTAATAGAATGTTAGGAGTCATTAAAAAAGGGATAGAGAATAAGACAGAGAATATCTTATTGCCTCTATATAAAACCATGGTACGCCCACATCTTGAATACTGCATACAGATGTGGTCGCTTCATCTGAAAAAAAGATATATTGGCATTGAAAAAGGTGCAGAAAAGGGCAACAAAAATGATTAGGGTTTGGAATGGGTCCCATATGAAGAGAGATTAAAAAGACTTGGACTTTTCAGCTTAGAAAAGAGGAGACTAAGGGAGGAGGGGATATGATAGAGGTAAATAAAATCATGACTGGCATGGAAAAAATGAGTAAGGAAAAGTTATTTACTTACTCCCACAAAAAAAGAACTAGGGATCACCAAATAAAATTAATAGGCAGCATGTTTAAAACAAACAAAAGGAAGTTCTTCTTCACTCAGCGCACAGTCAACCTCTGGAACTCTGGAACTCAGTCAACCTCTGACCAATAGAGATGGTCAGTCAACCTTGCCAGAGGATGAGGTGAAGGCTAGGACTTTAACAGGGTTCAAAAAAGAGCTAGATAGATTCATGGAGGTTAGGTCTATCAATGGCTATTAGCCAGGATGGGTAGGAATGGTGTCCGTAGCCTCTGTTTCTCTGGAGGTGGTGACGGGAGGGAGCACGTGAGGATTACGTGTTATGATCCCTCCCCTCTGGGGCATTTGGTATTGGCTACTGTCGGCAGACAGGATACTGGGCTACATGGACCTTTGGTCTGACCCAGTATGGCTGTTCTTATGTAAGCGGTCCCCAAGGGACCATGCTTCCCGCCCTCCCCCTCCCCTCCCCCCCCCCCATGGACAGGCAGGCAAGGGAAATGGCCAGCCACACTGGGATCCAATGGCCAGGAAGGGGGGGCCTTGAGCTGCCTGGGCTTCCATCGGTGCTGCACACACACACCTGTGCCTGGCAGCACTGTCCCCGCGGGAGCAGGTGCTACCTCGTGCGTGCAGGGAATCAGAAGGCTGTGAGCAGACTCCTGGCACAGACTGGCACTGCACGTGCGCATCCACGTGCATGGACTGCAGCGTGATGGCCAGGCCGAGAAATGATTGTACCACAGCCCTTGAATGTCCCCCACCCCCCACCCTGTGTGTGTGAAAAACTAAGACCACTCACTTGATGATCCCTCCCTGGCCTCAGAGGATGCCTGGGACACAACCCGGCCGTGGGGTACCGGCTCCATAGTGAGCGTGGTCACGGTGCTTCTCCTCATAGGCTGGGACCCCTGGGCGGACGATGATGAGTGTTTCCAGCCCCACGTCTACCACCAGGGGTGGGGAAGGGACTGCACCCCACCCCCCAGGCTGCAATGCAGGTCCCTATAAGAGGGGCAGGAGTGGGGTTCTGCCCTGGAGTGTGAGCTGCACTCTCTCACCCTGGCATAGGCCTGGCAGTTTTTTTTTTTTTTTTTTTTTTAAACTTTACTCTAGACTTGCATCAGGTTCCTGGTGGGGCCCTTGGTGGCCAGGCTCTCAGCCACCCGGCCATAGATATTGGCATTGCACTATCTGGAGCGGAGATCCTGGAAGTTCTCCTCATCAGGCCACACCTCCCAGAGGGCCAGGATCTCCACCCCAGACCAGGAAGGCACATGCCTTTTTGCGGCCCCTGGCAGGCTCCTGGGAGCTCTGAGTGCTCCCTGGGATGGGCAGGAGGCTCTTGGGGGGCTTGTGGCTCGGACATGGTAGCCAGATGTGTGGCACTGAGCTGTGCTGTGGCTGGTGGCTATAAGGGCCGGCTTCCTGCCACAAACCCTGTCCCTTGTGTCTGCAGCTTTAAGAGCTTCAGGGGGGAACAGGAACTATAGAGTTCTGACTAGTGTGGATAGAGTGGCCAGCAGGGTACCAGTTAGATTTCCTTGAAGCCTCTTTTTTTGAAAAAAGTCCCTATTCAACTTCCACACACACACACCCTCTTCCAAAAAAGCTTTTTCGGATATGGCCTTATTCCTCGTGGAATTAGGTTTACCGGTGTCACAAAAAGCCGTCCGTTATTTCGATTTTCTTTCAAAATAATGCAATTGCAGTATGGACACTAGTATTGTTTTTCCAGAATAATGGCCGTTATTCCAGGAAAATGGTGCAGTGTAGGTGCACCCTATAAATCCACAATGCCCATGCTAAACCTTCAATTTGGTGTACTAGTGAACAGTGTACTTATAGAATTCAGAGGATTTACTGAAATACTGCAAGTAACAACTCTAGTACACATAGAAAGAATTCAAACTTCCTACCTCTTCCCCCAATCAGATACAACATATGATAAATCAACTTAACACCAAGATAAGAATACAGCACCATCTACTGATCTTCTGATCATTAAAACTTGCCCCTGCTTGCTGCTTGCAACTCTTAGGAATCCGGGTAGTCTGCCATCCATACAGATTTCCCTGCCTTTCTGTTTGCTTGAGTACCACATTCAGTCAGAGACATTGTTCATAGTGGCATCTCAATTATCACCTGGTACAAGATTCATCTCCTCCAGGTTATGACTACCTTCTGTGGAGAGACAGACTGTTGAAAACTCTGTTAAAGTTCTGAGAACATCTCAGCAATCCTTTCTCCACAACCCATCTCTCACTAAGAGCCAGCAATACTGCCAAAACCCACTGGTATGGTTGGTTAGAATTCTCAGCATTTGCCCTCTCCTTTATCCCAAAGGATCTGCACACCAGTGCTTGATGTACTACAAAATGGTTAACTCCTTTCTGTATCCACAAAGATACATTTTTTTAATTGACTGTGTAAAGTCCCCTCCATATAGGTTTAAGTTTGTGATTTTTTCCAAGCAGCTTTTCCCCCACTTTATAGTCACAACTTCTCCCCTTCCTTGATGGATACATAATTCTCCTTTGTCTTGGTACCTTATATTTGGCATGGTCACTTCTAGACCATGCGTTTCTTCACCTTCTAGGGTGATGTCCTCAGGTCAGTAATCTAAGATGGCTGTTATGGACCTGCATATGTTCAGGGCCCATGGCTGTTTTTTGCTGACCGAACATCAAGATACATGGAAGCATGAGTTTACAGTATCCAAAAATAATGTTATAGGGCAAGTGGACTGCTGTCTGGTATTATACGAAAGATGACCAAAGGGGTCTTTGTATGCCAATCTTATCGGTCTTCACTGCCTAAAATGTCAAGCCTGGAACCAATTATGCAGTTACTCTCACTGCTCTCTCATTACTTGGCGGATGGATAACACTGGTCCTCATTTTGGTTACCTGCAGTTGTCAGCAAACCTCATGTAATATCTGTGATTCTAATTCCTTCCTCTAAGCACTGCGGCTTAGTTTTGGTGGGCCAAACTGTAACTACATATTTCATCAAAGCAGCGATATCCATTTCAGTTCTTTTATCCTTTAATGGGTATGCCACCACATATTTTGAGAAAATGTCATTATTACCAGCAAATACCGAATTCCAGCTGGCATCTCTGGTAGTGGGTGTTTCAAGTTAACGTATTTGAATGCACGTGGCTAAATAGGTTGGGGCATTTACCCTAAAGGTCACCTGCCTTTCCTTGCAAGTTTTTTCCCTTTGACAGGTAAGACAGGAAAGTACTCAGTACTTAATATCTGTAGCCATGGTCTCCCCAAAACCTAACCAATTCCCCCACAGCCCCTGCCAAAAACCTAACCAATCAACCACAACTATTGGATACTGTGAGCAAGTTTCGAGGTGCGATCACCCCCTGTCCTTTGGCAGGGGAGTTCAGCGGACCCCAACGCCCAACTCTGCGTCGCCGGTCGCCAGGCCAAGTCTTGGGCTGGCGCCGTCGGGTGCGATCATCCCACTCCGACGAGTCTGGGGGATCTGCGAACCCTGAATCTTTCCCCCTCGATCAGGGCTACTCGGTCCCTTGATGCTCAGTGGGTTTGCTCCCTCAGAGCCGCGCCGATACCGGCTCCTGCAGTGGCGGGAGGGGAAGGGGACCCGGGCCGACCCTCTCCTCCGGGTCCCAGCCCGGGGCCCTAAGTGCAGGGGTCCGCCAGCCCCCTGCACGGCAAACGTGGGATGCGTTCCCTCAACACGTCTGCCCACGGTCGCCAAAAGGGCCCCACCCCGGGCTGCTTCCTCCCCTCTGTGAGTCTCGGGGTCCCGCCCGAAAGGTCCCCGGGGCCTACTGTGATTCGGCTACTCAGCCTGGTGGACGTCTCCGCTCGGGGTCCGGTCGCGGTGTTGGAGACGGGCGATCTCCGCAGGAGTCCTGGGCCTCCGGGGGTTGGTGTCTGCACGCCGACCACCCTTGGGGGTGGCGCTGACCCGACCCCGACCCAGGGCGTTCCAAGGGCCGGCCTCGATGGCTGCCCCCCTCCTCACCGCCGGCGGGCCCTTTTGAACCGGCCTGCCGGTTGTGACGTATCCGCAGAGCCCCGCCCCGCCCGGGACACGGCGGGCTCGCCTGCCTCCCTCCGCCCGTCACTCACCGCGTCCGCCCCCTGAGGACGCACGCAGGGGGCGGGGCCAGCCGCCATGGGACTGCGCAGGGGAAAGCTCGGGTGCCGCTGCCCACTCCCCGCAAGGCCGCAGCGTCTAGGCACTGCCGCCGGGGTCGCGGCTTCCCGCCGCCTCGCCCCGTGCGCGGGTCACCTGCGGCCCGTCACAGATACCTAGCTCAGTGTTTTTCATGCCCCAGGTGGCCTGATGTTTTGTTATCAAGATGACACTCCAGTGTATATTTGTAAGCTTGCTGGCAAGACAATATTACAGTAGATACTGTGGTCGTTGGCACAACATAAATACATAGGCAGATTGTAAGATTAGACAATTGACCTGGATGCCAAAAGTCCTGGGATGTTTAAGGCCTGCCACAGTCCATTAGCTCATTACAAAGACTGCATGATAAGACTATTGCTTAATGAAGGGCCAAATTCTGATCTCATTTATACTTGTATAATTCCACTTAGCTAAACCATAAGACAGAGCATCATTTATCATTAAATACTCTCCTGAGGTGCATTTAAAATAAATGTTTATATTGAATATCCAATTTTTATAATCAGTTTTATTCTCATTTTTGGTAGAAATTGCAGAATGGTTAATTTCAAGGTTTGTATATTTTTACAAAAGAACAACAAAAGAGGGAACTGTTTTGTCTTGCAGAAATTCAGACTATGTGACTGGCATCCAGAGTACCCACACAGGTATGAACTTGTTAGCTTTCTGTAACTATAAATATAAACTGAGAAAATACTAGCAATTCCATAATGGAAAATATGGAAAAAGAAATACCCATAAGATGTTTTCCTACTAGAAATCAAATTAATCTATACCTTCTATTTTGAAGTACTACAGACTATAAGACCCCAAAAGTTACTTTCTTGAGACTGGTATGTATATACCCCAGCAATTGGCCAGCAAGTCTTGAAGATACTGATTAACAACATCTTTTTCAACCCCACTTCTACAGAAAACTAGAGGGGGAGATTTTAAAAAGAGTTCAGGGGACTTGTGCTCCGAAATTCCTTAGGTGCTTCTGAAGAACCTCTCCTATATTGGGCATTCAAAGGAGGAGTTTTAATTGGAAATGAGCAGCTGAAATTGCCTTCACAATTAAAGATAAAACTTTTCAGATATTAGCTTAAAATAGGTTTTTATATATTAATTAAAAATAGTAATTTTAAAAAAGCCATATGCAGCTTCATTTTGTGCAGTTTTACTAACGGATAGTCTCTTGTTCTGGGCAATCAAAGGTCCAGAACATGTGTCTGCGTGTATCTCAAAATGGAATAGATACATATGGGTTTCTCATAATTGTATAGCTTGTCTAGAGTTATTGGGTTTAAGATAAAAACAGTTCTACAGTTATACTGTAAAATACTATGGTTGTGCATGGAGATTGACATTTGTCTAAGTGATAACTCTACTCAAAATCAAAATAATAATTTATATTTTCATAAAAGATAAAATGCTCAGGAAAATCCCATTACAATTTGTTTTGTTGGTCTGGGCCCACAAGGCATAGAAACCTCTTCAGACCTGGACCTTCCCAGTTTTGCAGGGTACTAATATGCATTTTTGTGAGAACCTAGAGAGGCTGAAATTCAGGCCAATTCTTACTCGGACATAATTATGAAACAAAGCAAGATAATTTTCTAACAGTGTCATTCTATGCATCTTAGAGAAAGCACACATGATCCAGTACCACAGAAACAAAGATCTGAACAGTATGGTCTTCTGTCTAGGAGAGTCCAAGCAATTCCTTTAAAATACATGTTGAAATACTTAGTTCCCATGGTGTACTCCCCCATCAGTATAATCCTTACTTTTAACTAAATATGTTAAGATGCTGCTTTTTAAAGATTTACATAAATACTTATGTACTGACAAAGACTGCATTTCAAGAGCTCTCTTCAGAATCACACTACTTAAAATTCTTCACAAGCTGCATTCTGCACATTTGAATGTTGTGTGCACATAACCAGTAATTTTTCACAGTGTAAAGTTTAGCGACACTTTTCCAATAGTTTATAGAATTCACTACTCAAAACAAAGAGGTATTAACTCAAAGTGTACAAGTGCACAGGGTCTCATGCGTATCTCCTATAACTTAAACAGCGAACTAATCAATCATTTTGGTTGGGACCCAGTAAATACACTTGTAATAAAAATTGTTGTGAGCAAAAATGTTGTTTCATTTTTTAAAATTCCATCTGCTTTCAGCACACAGACATCCTTAGCAAGTTGCAGGACCAAGTCCTTAACGCACAGTTTATGAAACTAATTTTTTGTCCATATTTTATTTACACTTATGTACATGAACTGGCCATTAAAATTCCTCACGGAAGAAACCTAGACAAAAGCCTAATATTTTTAACAGAGAAAAGTAATATAATAATACTGAAAAGAAACATGTTATCTTTGGACTATGATTTAGGAAATTTCATCAATTTCCTGCTTAGAAATTTGGTTTTCAGCAATATACAGTAATATCTCTTAAAAGTGCCACAGTGAGCCCCTCTTGGTAAATTCAGTCAATGCTGGCCAACTCGTATTTAGCTCAGGAAGACCACAAATAGTCTTTATACAATAAACTTTGACCCCTAAACTTTGTCTCAGCAACATATCATAACACAGAGGAAAATCCACTTAACTTCTATTTACACTCAGTCTCTGTACACTATAGAAGTGTTGCATGCTCACTCAAGATCACACACTCAAGTGCGCCCAACTGCAAAAAGGTGTTCCTACTATTGCTTGGATCATGGTGAATTAAAAAAAAGATTAAGGACAAACTGAGTTGGATTTTTAAAATTTTAATTAAATACATATTTCCTTTTAAAAATAAACCTATTTAGAATTTTATTTAATATTTTGAAACCATGTTAAGGTCTAAATTTACTATAAACTATTCAACTGATTTAGATTAAATAAGCAGTACTTGGTTACTGCAGAAGTTTGAAAGAACGTCAGATAATGGACCTGGTAGCAATCACTGGCTAAGCACTCGGCACCAGAGTTTGCTGAAGCGCTAAATACCTTTTTGATAGCACTTGCATTGTCTACAGATAGAGAGAGAACTTTTTTCTTTTAATTTATATCAGTGCTGTTGATCATTCATTCAATGTTAAGAATCTAACTGGGAGTTGAAAAAGCAGAATAGCTTATTTTCCTCTTTTTATGTATGAATAAAAATTAGGTGTGAGAGGATGAGATCTGCTAATTCTAAATTCTTGAAGGACATGGGGGATCAGAAACAATCAGTTCAATTAACTACAAATAATGCCTCCTTTGTTTAATAAATCTGTTAGTTTTAAAAGCAAAACATGTTTAAGATTTTTTTTAACTATTAAAATATTGAAAATGCTATTTCATTGATTTTTATATAAATTACAATTTCCATACAGATAGAGCTTTTTAGTAAATAAGAAATGCACTATTCACCATTTTCTAACATAGTAAGAATGTAAAAATTAAGGATCTAGATAAATGTGTGTTATATAATTACTTAAATGTGCATAAATACAGTTTATCCTTCTACTTAGCAGAAGGAACCACCAAAATTTAGTATAAAGGATATATTTTGTTGAAAATCAACGTTTTAAAGGTTACCAACCAAAGAGACTCGCTCTTTCTTTAGTAAGTACAAATGCAAAACAAGATTAAAATCAATTATTTAAATTGAGGTTTCCTGAATTCTGATTTAAAGCATGATTGAAATCAGTGAGGTAAGTCACTTTGATTTAAATCAATCCATACTTGTTTGGATGAGACTTAATTTTAGCAAATCTAAACAATGCTGTGTACCTCTGTAAGTCTCACATTGTAGTGTCACTGTGGATGAAGGCTGCAAGTGGAACTGTCCATTTGTAAATAGAGGTCAAAAGGAGACTATCCTACCATCCCACTTAGATGCCAGTATGGTCCTATCTTCTGCACTCCACTCACAGGGGGTTAAACCCACAGCTTTATGGTTGAAAGCTGTCCATCTATAAAAATAGTGCCGTAAATCCAGAGGAGCTCAGTTGCTAACTATTTATATATCCTCTTTTACCATTTAGGGAAAATCCTATATAAAAGAATGTTTCATGGTGTTTTATGGGACTTCGACCTACAATTCTAATCAGTTCCCTGAATATAACAGGAGGCTTTGTGAAATCTCAGGGAGCTGTGTAGGTATTTTTAATACGCTAAGTATTCTGTACTTTTTGTCTGTGTGTGCAGCTGGCTTGGGACCAAATAAACGAAGGCCAGCATACTTTTCCCTATGGAACCTTAAATTCACTTTGCAAAAGAAACTGCAGAGTCTGTAAGGTAACACGTTGCAAAAGAGAATGAAAACAGACTTATACAAAAATGTGGCCATATCCCTGAATATAACAAGAAATATTAGTTTAATAGCAACTCTTACAATAGATTTAATCTCCATTTGATCTTTTACATTTAAAGTCTATAAAGAGGCAGTTAATGGTGCCAGGTCTTCTGAGGCTAAGCATTTCTACACTATTTCCTGGAAAAAAATCCAGCACCTAGGAAATGGATAAGGCAAACCGTGAAATCTATTCTACCTATGCCAACTAGAATAAAAAAAGTTCACATGTACATGTAACCCACACTGATTTAGTATAATGTTCTATCCTCGTCTAGTTATGGCTGGGCCTCCCAGAGGAGGATAATCGTGCTACATGCTTTCTAACAAAGGTGTTTTGAGTTTGCACAGTAAAGACCTATGGAGTTAGATTTGGAGGTTCCATGTTCAAACCCTGCTACCAACAGCCCCGTCACTCAAAAGTATCAAGTTACAGAGGGTAAGTATGCCCTGAAGATAATATGCTTTTGGAATGCAACAAAGTTAAAATGGCCAACTGCTTTTTATGAGCCTAGACTTCAGATAAAATGTTCCCCAAGGATTGGAAAAGGAAGATTAGACACTGGTTAGATTCAATCATTAGCATTAGGATAGAGAAACAATCAGGCTCACTGATGCCTTGTTAACTTCTCTCAAAACTCAAGATGTAAGACAATGGAGCAAAACATACATGAAAGCTCCCATTTCTCATGAACAGAGAAAGTAACCAAATGCTCTAGCCTGATCATCAATGAGCTTGCTGGTTAGTTTAGCATTTCTCACTGCTGCAATAACAACTAGGGTCTGTGTCCTGCAGTGAATACAGATTAACCAAAATACCCATATCATGTGAAAGGAACTTCTGAAAACTGAACCAGTCCTCTGCAGATTGAACATACCTGACAAGTAAGTGGCTTGATGCATAAAAAGGTAGAGTTTTGCCAGCATCATCAATATTGCTGCTCTTTGGGACAGGGTCCTGCTTCTTGATTAGATGGGACAAAACAATCAAGCTATCTCCCAACATAAGAAATGGCTGACCTTAAACCAGGTTCCAAAACAACTTAAGTACTAATCTCACTGCCCTGCATTCAAGAAGGCTCATACAGTTATCTTTAGTTTGCCTGGCCAAAAAGTTTTAAATTGATGTGCCCTGAGTAATGTGGTACTACATCCCTAAAGTCTGATATTTGTGGTGATCTCTCAAGTACTCAAGGATAGTAGTTGCTTGCAGTTTTTGTCACTAGATGGCCAAAGCCATGGGCATAGACTTCAATAGTGGATGTAAGCCTGCTTTCTCTAGCATAACTCTTATGGATATCCTGCCCTCTATTGGTAAGAAAGCATCACTGTTAATCAATTCAGGGAAGAAAATACCAAGTTTTACGACACTCTATGTGGTGTCTGTACAGGTTATGCATGTTTGATAGGATTTGCCTATGAACAGTCTCAAAATACCTTTATGATTTCTTAAAGATCATAACTGAATATGATGCATAGCTCCCCCTCCTTACATGATGCTTTAAAAAAGTTTATATATTTTTTTCCTCCTACTGATCAGAGGACAACAAATGCAATGTTGAAGAGATTTTTTCTGACAATGGTGTCAAAATCCTATGCAAGAACTTCAGAGTCTAGTCCAGAGTGGGAGGGAAGGGCAGTCCACCTCCTTTCACAGGAGAGCAGAGAATCTCACTTAATTGTGCCTGATCCCTAAGGAGAGATGCTCTGAAAGAAGACGACTCTTTTTCCCACACACTCCCAAAACATACACGCTATAATCAAAATGAGTATAACATAGCTATCCAAACTACACTTATGATATTTAGAAGGCAACTTTAAATGTCTAAGCAGTTGGTTTCAGGACAATAAATCATTATATTATTTATCTTTTTCGTTCTGCCTCAATTATCTGCCAATCATAGTATGTCATAATCCATGAGAGAGTCTCTCAATTTGATTTAGACCGAACTTGCATACACTCCAACAGTTAAAACAAATTGTGACCCCTTTTCAGTTCTATTTCCTTTCTGACTTTAAATAATAGAATTTCAAAGAAATTTGAAAGAAGTTCTTAATACTTCATGATCAGTGTAACAAATACAAACATTTCCTTGGAAAAAGTTATTTCATTTTTTAAATCACTGTTTTAATTGAGTACTTGATTTCAATTGCTTTGAATTAACTTAAATCAATAATAAACATAATATACTAGTTTTGAAACAGTGATAAAAATAGGTAATAAAATGCTACTGGTTAAACAGGATGTGTTATGAATAGGTCAGATCAAGGTCCCAAGTAAACATCTTGTTTGCGTCCAAAAGCCTTGTTTCATGCATGCCTTATTCTCTCAGTAGGGTCCCCCTGCTCTGGTCTAAACATCAGGCCACTGCACCCTATCGATCTTCTTTAAATCTCCAGAATAATACATTTCAAGACAACACAGCACAAGCTGACTAAAGCCCTTTAATTACATCACTGCTGAAAGGAAATCATTGATCAATGGCATTATGGGAAAATAAACTGCCCCCCAAACCAGATCAAAGTCAGTGAAATAGCTGACTAGCTGCTCCATTTGGGACCTTTCCTAGATTAGTGCTCATGGACAAGCAAAAGAGGCTATACTAACACATGCTGCTTACTGTCTTTTTGAAGCTTTCCCTGGCAGGTGTCATGCTCTGAGCATGGTTTTTGATTATTTTAATTAAATATAATAATATCAACAGATCTTCATATTGATCCTTAAAACCCCCTTCTAAATGGAGAATTAAAATCCCTGAGAGAGGGCCTCAGAGGCTAATAGGTAATTCTAATTCCTTTAATTTTATACCAGTTTTCTCTACGTTGAATCTTTCTGACAGTTATCAATATCAAAATATCAGTCACTTTTGGTTGTAGAATACTATAGCAAATGTCTGATCACTTTTTCAACTTCCCTTTATAAGAGTAAAATTAATACTCTAATGTGTAATTAAAAATAAACGATACAAAATAAGAGCATTTTGTAAGTGGTAAATTATACTAAAATGATCCATGAAGCCCTATTTAGATTTTGAACACAAAACAAACTTGTAACTTAACCATAAGCAAATATATATTTTGACTTTATAACAAAATAAATCTGGAATTCCTTACTCACATGGTTACATAAATATATTCAAATGTTAATATTAATACTAGCATGTACCTCATATTTAGTATAAGACAAGACTGAATTACATTGATTATATAGCTACATTTGAAAATATTACACAAAACAAAAAAGCAACATTTTTGAGATAGGAGCCTGGTTTTTTTTTTGTTTTGTTTTTTTGCGCAAAGTTATGGGGGGCTATATAAATATTTACTATTACCATGGTCCACAATAACAATAATCACAGTAATTTTAAAAAAACAACCCACATTCATATAGTCCCATAACTTTGCAAGAGGATGAATCATTAATAGTTATTACTTTTTCTGGTAGAGGTATGAGCTGAGCTAATTTCCATGTTTTCTCCCTATGTTACATCTCCTCTTATTCATTTCCTATTCCCTCAGGTGGTTCCCATTGCTAATGCCCAAATGGCATCAACCTGTTGTTTAGCACATCTATGAAAAGGCGAGCCTGCTGGCTAATTTACCAAGGGATTAAAGCCCTGAAACCACTTCAATCTGTTACTTTGTTTCAATGTAAAAGCCCTACCCATGACAGTGAGGCACCCAAGTGAAACAGAAAATATTCTTTTAAGAAAGAAAATTCCTCAAAGTAGAAAATATTTAAAACAATACCTGGATATGTCAATATAGCATCAGGTGAGGTTGAACAAATTTATGGAAGTTATATTCAGAAAGCCAATAAATCTAGAAATGTAAAGAATTGAGACAGGCAGCCAGTTATTTTTATACTTAAGAATACTGTCGATACTGGAGTTGCTATTCTAACCTGAAACTTCGGTAATGTTAACACTTGCTATTATTTTCCAATAATTCTCAATTGACTTCAAGTGATGAGACAGATACTCAGTGCTTCTGAAAAAAAAAAAAAAAAATCAGGCAATTTATTTAGAAGCCTTGTTTTAGACATCTGTGTGTGAAAATTTTGGCCATAGTGTGTTTTTTAAATCCTTTTCTTTTTGTGGTGACCATTAAAGCTCTGTCCTGTAAAAATATGCATGTGCTTAACTTTATGCATGTGATTAGGCATACTGAAGTCAATGAGATTACTCGTGTGTTTAAAAGTAAATGTTTGTAGAATTGGGGCCTTAGTGCTTGTATCCATTTTCTGTATGTGAACCACATTGCTTTATATCTTTGTAAAACCAGCTACAGAGCAGCAACTGAACTTCACAACATGTATGATCATAAACGCTAGCATGTGAGGTCTGAATCAACTCCTGTGCACTTCCTTCTTGACCCTCAGAAGCTTAATAAATAAAAAGGACAAATTACTGTGCTAATATCTTCAAAAGTGCATGCAATGATTCATAGTTATTTCACAATTAAAATGTTATGGCAAACATACTTCCATCAGTCATTCAGACCAGCATATCCAAAAATAAGATTTCAATTTACAAACCAATGCAATATTGTAAAAGCTACAACGTATTAAAAAACTCATTTCAAGGTTATTGAAGCTGGGATAAGCAAACTTTTCTGAAACGGAGTAAGGTACATTCAATATACAATGGGACTATGAATTTGTTTGCAAATCACAGCCCTTTTTTTTTGTGTAGTGAATGATGTTCAATCAGAAGAGGAAAAGAAATATTACCCAATTTCTTTCCACAGTACTATTTTAAATGTTACTAGCATTGGTGCCAACCCTTATACATTTTGATGCCAAGAGTACAGATTTTCTGGAATGAAAAAAAAATGCCAGCAAAGATGTGAGAGAGTGCCAAAGGCTTTTCAGAGAAACGAATGTGCGTAAATTAGTATTTGTAAGAGATTCACATTCAAAAATACCTCACATAAGGACAGGATACTCAAGGTCCCATTTTAATCAGTTTTATTATAGCAACACACATGAAATTCTCCAACTGCCAATAAAATATCAAATCTGATGCATTTAGACAGTATGTGCATATACACACATGCCCACATACATAAAATCAGTGCCCTGGAATGGTATTTTAAACACCCTCAGCTCCAAGGTCCATCATGGATTTGGACTTAAAATGAAATTGTTCAGGACATGAATCATCATAACTTGACATTTAAAATCAGTGATCAGACATCAATGTATATTGTATTAATTAGAAAGCAACTTTAAATATTTGAAAATTAGTTTCATGAGAATAAATTTTAAAATGTATTTGTGTTTTCCTGAAAACCCTGCTACTTTATTTTCCACTTGTGATTCCCCCCATATTATTTAGAATGACTATTTTAAAGAAATTTTAAAAAATCCAAATATATTGTCAATGTACCAGACAAGTTATTTTTATAATTTTGACAGATGATATTATTTCATTCTATAAATATTCCAGATCTGAGACTTAGCTTCTGTTGGATGATATTCAGCTATTAACTAATTTAGTTCTTCTCTGCAGCATGTCAAAGATGTGCATAGTAGATGAGTTTCCAAGAAAGATTTGTATTTAATATACAAGTTGACATAACATTTCACATATTTGCAGCGGTACTCTGATAGTTATTCTGGGGAAAGAGTTTAAGACATCTTGAAATAGTCTTCATAACAATAACATATGTTGTCAGCTAGTGGGGATTCTTCTGTTCTAAGAATAAAAAACCTATTTTCTTACCTACTGAAGAAATGGGTGGAAATGAGTTTTTCAGTGAAATGTTATCATTCATACTGCTTTCACTGAAAAAGAAAGCCAAACATTAGGCTTGTTGCTTCAACAAACTATTATTACGCGCTTCACCAGTCCATTAAAAGAAAGTAATTTAATCAGTTTGTATTTTCTCAGTAAAATCTCATTCAGAGAAATTTTATTGCCAGCTATCTAAATAGTAAATACTTATTATCCTCTCAAAATGAGTTTTTGCTTGCCAAGGGCAAACCCACTGCTGTTATTGTAGAGCTCTGTCAGAGAAACAAGAAGTTAAAAAGGTTATAAAGATACCATTAACGTCATGGGACTGTCTTGTCAGGACTCAAAAGTGCTTAGTAATTGAGGGCTTTATTCAAAGTGTATTAGCACCCATATAATCAGCACAGTTAATATGATGCTTTAGGCTTTATTTTGTTGCAGCCCAGTATAATCACCTACAAACAGCTGAATACTGTAAATTTATCTGCTGGAGAGCATAGCTCATTTTATCATCTGGTTCTAGCTTGAGTCTTTGAAGAAAATGTCAATAATGTACAGCTTAAAGGCATAGACCAGATCCAGCCAATCAGAAAAATTGAAAAAGGTTTAAATGATAAATAATTGGTCCAGGCAATATGTGCCTTGCACAGAAATATGAGGGTTAGGAAAGTGCAAATGTATTTGCCTTATTGTGAAAAGTGCATTTATCACCACTAAAAATAAAAATGTTAGACTTCTGTCTTCAGAATAAGCTTAAATCTTTAAAAGTCAAAATATAAGCAGATATTACAGTAGCAATTAACAATGTTACTGTCAAAATATGTAACATTTCTAAATTATCCTGACATACTTTGTCATGATACTGTTTCATTAATTCATCAAGAAAGTACACCAATTCAGTCACTCACAAACACTTCCATATTATGGTTCAATGCTTAAAAATTCAGGTCCCTCTCATGGAGCACCTGCTCTGACAACATTTCAGTCTTGATTCCACACCAGGGCTGGGCAAAATATGGCGCAGGGGCCAGATCCAGCCCACCAAGCCACCAGGTTCGGCCCGCAGACCACCCTGCCACAACCCTCAGGCACACAGCTGCCATGGTTTAAAGCACAGTCCATGGGTTCTCTGCTCTGCAGGGAAGGGGAGGCTTTGTGTGATCTCCTGACCCCCAGCCCAATCCTCAGCTCCTATTGCCTGGAAACAACCAGCCAAAAGGAACTGACCCCAGCCAACCTCTCAGCTCTTATTGGCTCGAAACAACCAGCCAATAGGAGCTGGGAGATTGGCTTGGGGGATGAGGGCAGTGCAAGCCTCTTCCTTCTTCCGGAGTGGAGAGCCACGTGGAGGCAAGAAGCCTGCAGTTTAAAGTGATCTGGGGCTGCAGCAAACCGGGAGCGCAGCCTACTTTGGGGGTGCTGCAGGACTGCTGGCCAGGAGACACTTAGGTAAGCGCCTCCCAGCTAGAACCTGCCTCTGTCACCCCAACCCCCTCCTGCATCCCAACTCCCTCTCCCAGGTCACCATCCAAACCCTCTGCACCCCCCTTCCTCAAGTCACAACTCCCTCCCAGACCCTGTAATCCCTCCTATGCCACCCCCCAGGCCAGAATCATCTTCTACCCCCAAATACCTTCCCAGACTCTGAACCCCATTCCCCTGCCCCAGGCCACCACCAAAACCCTCTGTAGTCTGCACCTCCTTTTCCCCTTCTCTCAGATCACAATTCCCTCCCAGACTCTGCACCTACTCCTAGAGCCCCTCCCCCCAGGCCAGAAACCTCTCCTGCATCCAAACACCCTCCCAGACACTGCACCCCAATCCCTGTTCTACACCTTCCCTCAATCAATTACAGTACTTAGGTACATGAAAAAGTTACACACATACAAACAAACTCTCTCCCATATTAAGGAGACAAAATGCAAGCTCATTTTAGTGTACACCTTGCAGCTGCGTGGTTATATTCCCCCATTTTCCATCTGTTGGTATTTCATTTCCTTGCGTGGAAGACTACATTTATTTATGCCAAATCTTCCTGCATCCCTGAAAGCTCTAATCTATCCAAGTCATTTTGCTGTTTAGTGCTGTCCCTCTGAGTATTTGCTACAGCTACAACTTTGACCTTTGCCTGAAAATATGACCACAATTGAATTTATATCAGAGTAACAATGAACAGAACAAGGAGCTGCAGTGCAAGATGGACAAAAGTATCCCACCTTTGTTATTTTCACTCGTCCAAAAACAACCCTGAAAGTGCTAGGAGTATGTCTACACTGCAGTGAAAGAGCTGCAGCGGAGTAAGCGGACTCCGGCTCAGGGGGCTATAAAGTTGCAGTGTAGATGTTTGGGCTTCGGCACCGTATGTGGAAAGAGGGTCTCAGAGCCCAGGCTCCAGCCCAAGCCCAAATATTTACATTTTGTATTTTTTGCTCTGCAGCTTGAGCCGTCAGGCCAGCGATTGAGATTCAGCGCATTTTTTACCACGGTGCAGACATACCTTAAGAGACTTGAGATCTAGTTCTCTTCCAACTTAAACTATCATTATATATCTCCAGGCCAGAAAGGACTCATGTGATCATCTAGTTTGACCACCTGTATAACGCAGGCCATAGAACCACACAAAAATACATAGAAAAAAAATCCAATTCAGATTTTAAAATTGACAGTGACGGAGAGACCACTATGACCACTGGTAATTTTTCCAATAGTAAATAGTTAATTTCCAGTCTGAATTTATCTAGTTTCAACGTCCAGTCACAGGATCACGTTCTGTCTTTTTTGGTTAGATTGAAGAGCTAACCATCAAATATTTCTTCCCCTTGCAGATACTGAATGTAATCAAGTCATTCCTTAACTTCTTTTTGCTAATCTATATATATTCAGCTCCTTGAGTCTATTATTCCAAGGCATGTTTTCTAATCCTTTAATCATTCTTGTGGTCTCTAAATCCATCTCTGACATCCTTCTTAAATCATGGACACCAGAACTGGATAAAGTATTCCAGTAATGGTCCTACCACAGTAAATAAAAAACATAAAATAACCTCTTTATTCCTTCTGATACCTCTCTGATTACATCCAACAATCACATTAGCCCTTTTGCCCAATGTCACTCTGGGAGTCATGGTCAACAGACTGCACAACCCTCAACTTTTTCAGCATCACTGTTTCCAAGAATACAGTCCTCCAGCTCAGTGATTCCCCAACCACTGGTCCGTGGACCGATGGCTGCCAGGCCATGACTGCTCTGAAGGCTGGAGAACACCGCCCAGCGCTTCTCCTCCTGTCGCGGCTGTTGGGAGAGGCATGTCCTACCCTGTCTCTCAGCCAACCCGCCCTGGGCAGAGGTGGGGTGTCCTCCCGGACGTGGTTTGCTGTGTAGCGGGAGGGCCTGGCAAGGCCCTTCCCGCAGAGCGACTCGGGGAGAAGTCACATGGGTGGCATCACACAATGCTGGCCCAATCACACTGCAGCCAGGTGTGGTGTGGGGGGAAGTGAAGTGAGGGGGTCACATCAGTGGGCAGGGTGGAGTGCGGGAAGCCCAAGGCTCATTTAGAGGGAGAGCTGCCACAGGACAAATCTCCAATGCTGAGGCGGCCAGAACCACGTCACTGGCCCTGCCAGGCCACACCATGAAGGGTGACATCAACTGGCCACCCCGCCTGTGCCCTGTCCTGGCCAGCAGGGGAGACTTAGGAGCCTCTGGGTCCAATCCAGGTGCAGAGTCTGCATGGGCTGGCGGGAGTGGCCCGAGACTGGTAGTGCGATTCTCCCATGCAGCACCACCACCGGGGGCTGCAGTTACACAAACACCGAGCCATTAATGCCTGTGCAACTGCCCCCCACACTGGGACTTGCCACTTTCTGCCCAAATTCCTGCTTGGGTCACTCCAAGCAGCCTCCTTCTCTTCTCTCAGCTCTCTGCCTGGCCCTCAAGCTGCTGAATTATGGGTTGTCTTAAGGGGTGGTGGCTCTAAGAGGTGGGGGCTGACGTTGAAAGGCACTGGTGCTGGGGTGGGGAGCTGGCACTGGGGGGACTCTGGAGGTGGGGCTAATAGTGGGGGGCTATGGGAGCAGGGCTGGCAGTGGGGGGCTCTGGGGATGGTGCTAATATTGGGGACGGGGGCTGCACTGGGGAGAGGGGCTTTGGGGGAATTGGGTGCAGTGGGGCTCTGGAAACAGGAGGCTGGCATTGAGGGGTCTGGTGGTGGTGGGGGCTCTAAGCCTTAAGACGCAGGGAGCTGAAGCTGGCTGTTCACGACAGCTCTGGGGACCAGGGCTTTGGGCAGACCAGTAACATTTTATTTGCATATTCATTATTTGCAGAATGGATATGCAAATAAAATGTTACCGGTCTGCTAAAAGTTTGTGAACGGGTTTGCCGATCACTGTTCCAGCCTATAAGCACAGCCTACATTCTTTGTTTCTAGATGTATACATTTAGCCATATTTTTTATTAATTAACTGTCCTGTAATCAGTACCTCTTTTTCTGCCAAGATGAAGTCTTAATATAGTATTCCCTTGTATTGTCTGCATCGCTGAGTTAGGAAAACATCATCTGATATTCAGAAATTCCAAGAATATTTTAGTCTGGCAGCATAAGGCTTTAAGTATATGTATCTCAAATTCAAGTACCAGACCCCAGTGATCATGCAGCTTTGTCTCACTAATCATTATAGATAGGCAAATAAGGAGCACATCATCCTGTTCCCTAGTGTGATTTGGGGGTCTATAACAGACACAAACTAATACTTTGTGATTTACCCGTTAAGATAGTGACTCATAAGCATTCAAACCCATTTTTTTTCTAAGTTAGTGATTAGGAAACACGTAATGTTACTTTTTATATAAACTGCCACTTCCCCTCCACTTTTCACTACTCAATCTTTCCTAAATAGGTTATAACCATTTATTTTAACACTCCAAGTCACACGAACCATATGAATTATCCCTCCCCTCCAGATTTCAGTAATACCAAGTAAATCAAATGTATGCTCTTATATGATTTATTTGTTGTTCCATTTATTTGTTGCCCATGCTCCTCACATAGGTGTATAGGCAATTCAAGAATTTCTTCTTTTTCTGTCCTTTGGTTCTTTGAGTAATTTTGTTCACAAGATCTGTTTTGCACTGAGTCTTCTTTTTACCATACATTTTTGTTATCAGGGTAATGCCAGCCTGTCCCTGAGGAAATTGTTTCCCTTTCTGCTTAGGTGGAGGCCATCCAAACTATAGAATCCCTCACTACATAAAAGATAGATCAATTTTACCCCAAACCAAAACCCTCCACCCTACTTCACCTACCCAGCCAGCAGTTAACTTCCAGGATCTTCTACTTTCTGCCTCCCATCATTCGTGGTACAGAAAGCATCTTAAAAAAATTCCTAGGACACCAGCATAACTCCACTGATTTTCAGATAGTTGCAGCTGATTTATACAGGTATAAATGGTGGAGTGGAGAATCAGATCCCTGGACTGAGATGCAAGAAGCTCCATAATTTTAACACTGACAAGTTTTAGGAATTGTTACAAAAACAACTATGTGGACTACCCTGTAATACACTTTTCTTAACATGGAGTAATCTTACGCCAATCCTGCCACCTGCAAAACACAGTTATAATGATGCCCACCTGAAGAATACCATAATCCCTGAAGAAAAACACAATTGACCTATTTACGGTAATTCTAAACGTTAAAGGCCAATGCCACTTATTCGTAAAAATCCATCTTCTGGGAGTTATGAAATTGCTTTAGAAAGCTCTAATTTATATTATAAAAGCATATTTCAACATATATCACTTTTAGATACACCATTTGTAATAGAACAAAGCTTTTAAAAGTCGTCACAAAGATCCACTCCACTAACCAGGTGGCTGGGTGGGATTTAACAGTTCCAACAATACAGAGTCGTGTCACATTTTTGAAGACTATATCACGCAGTGAAAAAACAAATAACTGGGGAAGGAAGAGATGGGCTTCTCTGCCTCAAAATTCACAAAGACTGATTATAATTATATTGCTTTTTAAACACAAGCTAGTGGATTGAATTGTTTTAGATAACTTGCTAACACTGGAGTTCAGTAAAGTTTGATTGTGTGGTTCAAATCAAATGCCAATACCATCCGTGGAAGGAATTTAGAGGACACATAAGGATAGCTGATATTATAAAATATTTATGTGTTTAATATGCCCTCTACCATAGTATATAGGGAACAAAATGAATACTGTGCATCCGTCAGAGCATGTAGTAGAGTGATTGTACAAACTGAAGTTCTAAGGGCTAGAAATAACTTTCTACTTATATTTAAATTTGCAAATAGAGACTCATTTTTCATCCTCTAGATGCAGAGATATTTTAACTGGAGATTTCAAAATAAAGTAAACCTATTAAATAATCAGAGACTAAGCAAAAAAAAATTTAGTTAGTTTCCAGAAAAATCAAAACTACAGCAAAGTTAACTCTTATTATAAATCTATAAAAGTTTAAGCACCAATCACCGTGCTAGATATTCAATTACTTATCACACACCACTCATTCTGGGAACCTGAATAGCAGATATTAACCACTAGGCATTAACTATTTTTATCTGAGGATCACAACCCGCGCAGTTACAGAAGGGATGGGGACACATTGGAGAGAGTCCATCGGAGGGCAACAAAAATGATTGGGGGCTGGACTTATGAGGAGAGCTGAGAGATTTGGGTTTATTTAGTCCATGGAAGAGAAGTGTGAGGGGGGATTTGATACCAGCCTTCAACTACCTGAAAGGGGTTCCAAAAAGGATGAAGAAAAGCTGTTCTGAGTGGTGACAGATGACAGAATGAGGAGCAATGGTCTCAAGCTGCAATGGGGGGGGGGGGGTCTACGTTGGATATTAAGAAAAACTATTTCACTAGGAGGGTGGTGAAGCACTGGGATGGGTTACTAGGGAGGTGGTGAAATCTCCATCCTTAGAAGTTTTTAAGTCCTGGCTTGACAAAGCCCTGGCTGGGGTGATTTAGTTGGGATTGGTCCTGCTTTTAGTGGGGGGTTGGAATCGATGACCTCCTGCGGTTTCATCAAACCCTATGATTCTAAAAGACAGTGTCATGGGGATAAGTGCTGGCGGGTAAAGTAACAACAGGAAGTGCCAATGGATGTTCCTGTTTCTAAACTGTTAAAGCAGAATGTTTGGAAACTTCCAGCATCTGGACAAAGCATATTAAAGTAACACCTGACATCTGCCAGGTATATTGAGTTCTACAAAGGCAAAGTAGCATAGACCATTCTCAGGTCAACATAAGAATGTAGAGTCAATGGGGGTAAATGTTTTAACTTACTGGAAATTCCTTTGATACCTCATTGCCTAGAGGCATTTCCTGGGGTATGAGAATGTTTTAAGGATGTAAAAGATTTACTAGAGGACTACAACTACTCCAAGTATCATTCAAAATAATCTTGACTTCTTGGTAATTGATTATTCAGGCTAGAGGCTTCTGGTACTGCATCCATAAAATTTAAGGAAGGTCACAGATGATTTCCTACTCTAATCAGACACTGATGACTCCATGCTATCACTTTAAGAAGATCAAATATGACCTATTTTAAGACACACTGTGACAGATATTCAATGGCTACAGGCAGGAGACCTCTTAAAAATCAGAGACATAAAGGAAGGAGAATAAAATTCAAGTGCTGTGAGATTTCCTATCTATTGAGCAGATATGATGACTTAGAAAATAAAATTTGAACAACAGACAAAAATAATAATACTTAGCACTTCTGTAATATAGCTGAGGATTAATCACTTGACATGTACAAGGGGCAGCTAGCATCAGGCTAGTTATAACTTTGTCTAATTACTTGGGTTGAAATTTTACATGACCTCTGTCTCAGGCTGAATATTTTTAGAAAATATCAGACAAAATGGTACAGGCATCTAAGAACAAGGATAAAGAAAAATTCATTTTGCTCATCTTAAAAAATATGTCAGCCTTTTCTTTGAGAAGCTCTAGCTTCTCTATGTTTTAAGCAAAGTCTTGAGACCAGACAGAGAGCAGCATTTGTGTCCAGGATATGGTTTCTGTCAACTCCAATTAAAATCCACTGAAATATGGCAAAGCTATAAGTATTTGGGGGGGGGGGAGGGGGGGAGAAATCACAGTTTCCACATGATCAGTAGTAACTTGCAAACCTTCCCAATTCCCCAAAATTTCCTTCCCCACTGAAAATGCTCCACCAAAGGGCAAAAGAGACAAAAGTGGACTTTCCCCTGCAATTCCAGCTCTGTGCCTATGACACAGGATGATGAGCAAATCACTTAAACCAAACTTTTCACAAGTGATCACTAATTGCCTATTCCTCATTTCTGGGTGCTTGTCTCTAGGATCTGCTTTCACTAAAGCTCAGCAATCACCAGGGGCGGATGAGGGTTTTGCAGGGCCCAGGGCAACACAATTTCGCGGGCCCCCCCCCCGACACGGCGCATGCGCGGGGCCTCTGGAAGCGCGGGGCCCAGGGCAGCCACCCCGCTCGCCCTGCCGTATATCCGCCACTGGCAATCACAGTTGCAACTGACATCAACATGAGCTGTTCTCAGCACAACACAGCACTTAATATTTTCAAAGTTCACTAAAAAAATCAGGTCCTAACCGTCACAAATTGACCACCACAATTGGTGGACACTTTTGAGCTTACTCCCGCTGTGCCTCAGTTCTCCATTTGTTATGACACCATAGAGGACTCATGAAAATTTGTGAATGAATGTTTATGAAGCACTCAGATACTATCATGATGTATCCCAAAGCAAACCCACACGGAAATTCATAATTTTGTGATCAGTGTTGCATAACATATAAGGCACAGAACCACACACTGAACAATGTAGAGAAAACAATATTGACTATCTGATCATTAAGTGAGCACCATCCATTCTGAGAACTGAATACGGTGGGGTCCTGTGGACCTGTATATAATTAAAATCTGCCTGCAAATGCATATACATAAGAGGGATAGATTACAGTTCCACAAGAAAATAGAGGTTATTTACTCTAACCATAGGTTCTCTTCAAGATGTGGGTTCCTAACTCAATGAAACACAGTGTATGGGTACCCATGTGCCTGACATTTTAGAGATTTCTAGAAAGTAATGTCCATTGGTCAGCACATGCACAATTGTCTTCCTTGTGCTCAGAGCTGAGGGCATAAGGGGAAGGGTGAACAAACACCTCCATAGTTCCTCATCTTACCATGAATCCAACCTTCAGCTGCAGCTGAAGTGAACAAGGGCGGATAGTGGTATACAGATAGGGACCACAAATCTCAAAGAACTAACAGAATAGTAAGAGAGATGTAGCCGTGTTAGTCTGGTCTAGCTGAAACAAAAGACAGGACTATGTAGCACTTTCAAGACGAACAAGATGGTTTATTAGGTTGATCTGAGGAAGTAGGTCTGGCCCACGAAAGCTCATCACCTAATAAGCCATCTTGTTAGTCTTTAAAGTGCTACATAGTCCTGTCTTTTGAAAGAACTTACAGTTACACATATCTTCAAGTGCTGGTCCTTGTGTGTCCTTATTACCCAGCTGGGTGATGGATTAGCAGTTCTCAAATGGGAGAGGGGATGCAGTTGGAATAGATATCTCTAATATTGCTACTCCCACGGCTGCATCTGCTTTAGAGGCCTGGAGTAATGCATAAGAGTTTGTGATATAAAGGGCAAGGCTCCAGGTAGTCACCCTATATATGTCCAGTATAGTTATATCTCAAAGAGATGCTATAGAAGCTGCTCATGCTCAACTGGAATGGGCTCTCACCCTAACCGGGAAAGGAATATGCACCAGTTGGATAAAGAATAATGTACCTGGAGACCCACTTAGAGATTCTCAGAGTAGGTAATGCTTTCCCTTTTGTTTGCTTTGCTGAAGTGACAAATAGTGTAGGTGTTTTCTTAACTTATTTTGTTCTAGAAAGTTAGAACTTCAAAGCCTGCTGGACAATAAGAAAACAGTTGGGGTATCATTAAAAGCAACCACATATTAAGACTTGCAAAACCAAAAGGACTTCAAAATTTGCAACGGAAAAAACACTGACTAGATCTGACAATATACAAACATAAGGTTTTAGACATTAAGCTATAAATAAACCCATGAAAAACGTATGTTTGCAGAAGATAAAGAAATGTTGTTATACTGACAAGGTGGGGGAGAATACCTTTCATTGGGCCAACTTCTGTTGGTGAAACAAACACGCTTTCAAGCTACACCAAGCTCTTGTTCAGGTTTGGAAAAGGTACTCAGATCATCACAATCAAACAAAACTCTTCAATACCTCCTACTATACAGAATTCCCACCACAATTCATCTAGGAACGTAAGGGTATCATCATATTCTTCCCCAAACAACTCCAAGAGAAATGCTACAACCTAATTTTCTACAATCCCACCCCAGGAACAGTCTATGTGCTTCCCAAGGGAACGCAGGAATACCCAGCATATCTGGCCATTGCACTTTGTGACAAAGCTCCTCCTCAACCTTGGCGGGTCCTGCAGATTGCTTGCCTCAGGCACACAGCAGCCTTCAGTTTAGACACTTTCTCCAGGGCACCAGCTTGCTGTTGTTTGAGCTACTCTCATAATTGGCCAACATGGGGAAAAGAGGGAAAACCGAAGTCCACAGTCTCTGTGGTCCCTCCAAGAGTAAAGGGCTAGACAAACCCTTTTCCCTCAAAGTCAGTCCTTTTAGGGTGCTGAAATGGGGAGTGGGTGGGTTGGGGGAAACCCAGATCCACCCTCAACTCCAGGTTCCAGCCCAGGGACCCTGTGAAAGCAGTCGACTGCAAATGTCTCCAACAACAGCTGCGTGGCAGCTACGATCCCCTGGACCACTTCCCCACAGCCTTCCCGTGCACCTTCCTTACTGCAGGGTCTTCCTTCTGGTACTTGCTTGCGCTTGCTTCTCCCAGATTCTCCACAGCTACACCTCTCCTCAGCTCCTTCACACACACACTGAGCTAACAGAAGAGGAGACCTTTTGAACACGTCTCAACTGGTTCTTAATTGGCCGAAGGTGTTTGAATTAATTTTACTCACCTAACTCTGGAAAACTAATTGGCTCCAGGAGCTTCAAAGGGCCTGAATGCCTTGACTGATTCTAGCAGGTTCCTGATGGTTCTGGGTTAACCCTTGTTACTTTACCCTTGGAACAGGAACCTATTTAATCTGGGGCTAATATATTTCCCTTCTGCTACTCTCCTGTAGACCTCTGGTCTGACTCTGTCACAATTTACTGAAGGAATATCAGGACTCATAGAAACCATCCTCACAGCAATTACCTGGAAAATGGCCAACTTCCTCTAGGAAATAATCATTTCCCTCCAGAAATTCCATAAACAACCTCCCTCAGCACACCATCCTTGTGACAATGTATGTAACCTCCCTGCATACTAACCCTCTTCACAATGACGGAATTGCTTCCTCACTCAAATATCTACAGGAAAATAGATAACGTTCACATAGCCATCTCAAACATCACCAAACTCATCCATTTCATTGTCACCTGTATCAATTTTACATTAAAACACTTTTCCTAACCATAGGAACAACCTTGGGAATTAGGATGGCTCCTCAATATGCTGCCTCTTCACGGGCCAACAGAGTTTGAGGATAAATGTCCCATGAAACAATTATATACCTGAGATATATTAATGATATTTTCATCCTCTGGACCTCAAACATACCAAGAAATCGGTTATCTATAGCCAGGCACACAGATACAACTGACTATGCTCTAAGGGGAAAATCTGGAATATACACCTATCCCTCTGATAAGGCTAACTTAGTCAATGAAAAAGCTGAGGAGTCTCTTTACTTGTTTAAAGGTCCTCAAAAGGTATTTTGTTTTGCCTTGGGGTACTCCCAGGAACAGAGCTAAGACTTGCAATTCATTACAATTACTGTAGATATTTCTCAGGAAGGAGTGTCCACAGCATCTAACACAGCATGAAGAAAAAATTTAGCTACTAATTTCCACTCATCAATGAGGTCTTAGAATTGGCTCTGTCCTTCAAAGGAAACTTGCCCTTAAACTCATAGAATTTGGAGTAGCTTATGAAGTCAGATTCCGCTAACAGGACCTGAAAGCAATTTGAAACTGAGCACTGGTGGAAGAAAATACTTTCCTCACCAGGAGATCAAGGCATTTAACATGCTTGTCAGTGAGTGCTGCTTTGGGATGCTGTTCTCTAGATCTCTTGGTAGCTGCTTGTACCATTAGGGAGTTGGGCACATAGTGTGTAAACAGGAACTCTGTGGAAATCATGGGTAATGATTGGAATAAACATGGATTTACCTATACTGTACATGATATCTGTAGTCCCAGACATCTATAAAATAAAGCTGCAGTCTACTTAAAATCCATATCAAGTGTCTATTGAGTGGGTATACTGAAAGAAGGACAGAAGAGTATGTGGTGTAGGGATGTAAAATCCCATTTAATTGGCTAACCGGTTAAACAATATAAACCTATTGTTTAACAGGTTACCCGATTACAGGAGATAAGTGGGGGCTGGGCCTCCAGCCTAGCTGAAGCAGCCCAATGCTCACCCACCCCCTGCCACAAGCAGGGCTTGCTCCAGGGGCATCCCGATCAAAGCAGCCCCTCCTGATGGGGTGCCTGGGCCCACCACAGACAGAGGCTATTCCGCAGGATGCTAGAGCAACCCTTGCTTGCAGCATCCTGGTTGAAGCAGCTCCTGCCTGCAGGGCGCCTAGACCCACCGCTGGCAGGGACTGTGCTGGAGCAGTCCCTGTCTATAGTGGGCCCCCCGCATGCCACACCAGTTAACCTGAACCAGTAAGCCTCACCTGTTAAGGGTGACGCTTCCTGGTTAACCAGTTAAACTTTCACAACTCTAATGTGAAGGCTTCTTGCTCAGAAGTAACTTTCTAACAGTACTTCTTTTCCTTTCTTTAAGATAATCAATACAACTAGTACTTTTTATAGCAGGCAAGCAATTAAAACAGTCGTCAGTGTCTAATGCAATCATTGTGAATGATCAGTCTAATGGATTGTTCAGAGAATAATTATTTCATTGAAGAAACTGGAAGTGGGACAACGTTTCAGCAATGGCAAAAACAGGGATCATGTTAAAATTTATTCTGGTTTCCTTACTCTTGGGCTCAAGCAAATTTTGTCTGTTATTCCTGCTTCTTCCTATTGCCTGATTTGGCTTTTCTGTAAGCAACAATAGATGTCTAAAGCAAGAGTTTCTCATCTGAAATTTTTTTTTTTTCTTTACCCTGGCTGATCTTTTCTCCTCAGTACTTCTGATACCTCATAATACTTTCTCCCAGTTCTACTGTTTTATACTCTCCCCTGTAATGCTAGAAATATTATTAGCATCTGATATCTAAAGCTAGCAATGCCTCATGTGTCTAACAGGAGTAGCATTACTAGTGACCAGTGTTCCCTCTAAACTGCACAACAGCACAGCTTCACAGGTGATTAATCAGCCCCACCCCAATCAGAGGCTCAGGGCTCCATGCAGGGAGCTGACTGATTTGGTGGGGTTGATTAATCACCTGTGAAGCTGTGCTGCCCCGAAATTTAGAGGGAACACTGCTAGTGACTTCTGATGACACAGAGTACATTATGTTGATGGGACAGCATGGCATATTGCCATGAGGGCAGAAAATAATATCAGATCAAGACTGTGCATCCCTGGGGTACAATCCGGTAATCTGAATTGAATCCAGAAACACCAATACCATTTATGGAAGAGAAGCAAAACACACACTTTTTATCATCTCACGTTTCCCCAAAACAAAATGACTGTGTATGTTAGAGGCGGGAGGATAGGTTGTTGAAAGAAACCTACTTTTAAAACAACCAACTCTTAAACATAGTTAATATATCTTATCCCATGTCCAATATGAACACAACACATTTTGATCATTCAATAATTTTTAAAATACCATTATTTAGAAAATAATATACTTGCCTATTAGCTTAAAACAGTATTTCCATAAGCAGGCTGTTCAGACTTTACTGTAAATCTTTCCTTCTTGTGTTAAAAATAAAGAACTGAAAATTTATGTAAAACAAAAATATACAGATTATAGTAAAGAAAAACAAAGTAACGGATCCCTTTACTTAAATGTATTTTAGTACCTTTTGGGATGTGTATCTTTCTACTACCTCGTCAAATAAAAAAAAGGTAATATTAAATGTCAGAGGTTCATCTTCAAGTGAATCCCAACAAGGGGAGTCCGAAAAAATATGCCCGCTGCAAAACATACACTCCAACATTTTAAGATTTATCCTGCCAATACCTCATAATCATCGCTAAATTTAACAGGACATATATGCATTTCATCAGAGGAAAATCTTCAGTGACTGCTAAAATGAAAATCAAAATTATTACAATCTAGTATTTTGGCTTGTAGCATGCATTAATCAGAAATCATAATAAATCCACATGCTTCTTTAGACAGCACATTAGTCAAAGAGTTTTGTATGATAACGACACTGACTAATGAGCTCAAAGTTAGAAGGGTCAATCATAAACTCATCAAATGCTTCATTTAATTTCTTAATTTGGACAAACACAATTTGTTTATGGGAAAGATATCAGGTGTTTGTGAATGAATAATGGCTATGAAACCAAACTCCATTAATCAGCTCATGATTACAAACGACTCAGATTGTTTATTCTAATTTCATTCATTTTGGTCAACAAAGAAAACATGAGCAAATGAAACCATTTGGAAAAAATGGTACACTTATGTTTCTATATTTAATAAGGTTGTGATAAACAGTCTTTCAATAAACTAACACAAGTATTTTATTACCCAAGTTAAAATCTATTATTCTAGTGAGAAATAGAGGGAGGTATAAAACAAAGGCACCCTTTAAATGCTGGACACCTACACTACAGTATTGAAGTTAAAGGAACCTCACATTTTAAACAAGGTTGTTTTACTGTGCAAATATGCCAATACAAAACCTACTGGACCACAGATGTTGCTGGACCAGACACACCCAGTGGAGAGCCAGACACAGGAGACCTGCGGGGGCTGGGAACCCAGCCAGGCTGGCTGCAGCAAAGCCAGCGGCTGGGAGCCCTGCTGCAGGAGTCTAGCTGAGCCAGTGATAAGGCAGCTGGAATGCCAGCAAGCTCCCGCAGGACAGTGGTCTGCCAGGTAGGGGAGAGGAATGGGAGCCCCAGCAATGGGACTGCAGGCTGCTGGGGCCAATGCTGGCAGGGCTGGGAGCACTGGCGTCAGGGCAGTGGTTTGCCACGGTGGGATTGTGGACTGCCATGGTAGGGCAGTGGGGCTGGATGGCAGGTGGGGAGCCAGCTGGGAGGCTAGGCCAGGAACGGAGCCAGGCTGGGGGCCAGTGGTAGCGGGGCCAGAAATGATCTCCTGTGGTCTGGCAAAATCCCTCCTTTGGGATCACTCAGGTCCTGAGGGTGTCGGACCAGGGAGGTCCACCCTGTACTTTCCTATCTCACAGTGACAAAGAGACCATAAAGTTCATTCGTGGATATGAGATGCTTACTTACTATAGTGATGTGTGCTACAGAAACAAATATAATCTAAAGTGACATGTTCAGCGAGGCACTTCTGTAATAACTAAAGTATCAAGAATATACTTTCAGAAAGGCTGGACAATGAAAAGATCTAATTTTTATTTATTTAAATGTATTTGTTCCTCCCTTCCCACTTTTGAATGTAAGATTCTTGCAGCTATCTCATTCCGAAATGAAATGGAGAGGGCCTAAACATTTAAACATGCTATGTGTGTCCATCGGCAAGAGAGCGTGTTGCTGAGCAGACTGAGCATTTTAAAGCCCTTTTCTGGGCATATATCATATAAAAATCTAGCCAAAGTTCTTCACTTTCACTACTTGTGAAAAATCAAATCTGAAAGGTGATAAGCATCCAGAGATTTACAGAGAAGGTTGTCATCATGCATTTTAGAAGTGCATACTCTGACTAAACCTTTAATGACTATGGACAAAAGTAAGGATCTGTAGAGGAAATGTTGACAGATTATGTTAAATCTCAAATGAGAAAAGTAAACATTTTTCCACACAGAGCAATATTAGTATTTTTTTTTTCCAAAGAGGTGAGTTAAAAAAAATAGCTTGGCAAAGTTTGCTAAATAAAAATGATGTAAAACTTAAGGTAACTGCAAATTTGTCTTTGACTTAAGATCAATAGCAAGTCTGCAAGATTCATCTGCACATAATTAGCATAGATATTTGCATCAAAATCATTTATGCCATATGCTACAACATTACTGAAATCCCATTAGTTATAATGTAAGCATGAGGTACTTTCATTTGTTGCTAGTATGGAAAACAGATCTCAGATTAAAAAAACACCACAAAGTAACTGTTCTAAAACATTTAGAATTAATTTTAAAAGCAATAAATGTTCATTAAGCAATGAGTACACTTACTATAGTCTATATAACAGCTTTATTCCAACCACTGAACTTTAAATATTGTTCGATTAAACTACACAATGGAAAATAGAATGCTATTTTTGTACAACTTGTTTTTAAAAGATTATTTAAATTTCTTACAACATGATTTTAATGGTGTCTGAACCCATGTTCCCCCTCCACACTCTTTATGTACCCGTCTTCAGAGTTTTCTGCCTCTCTCAAGTACTTGCCCTTCGAATTCAAGTTGCAAGCATAAAAAAAAAATTTTGTGAACTGGAAAGTTATTCAAATATTTGCCTTGTTCACCAATGACTCAAATTACTTTAAATCAAAATCTCACGGTGACACTAACTGCCTTTAACAGGCTTACAGAAATTTGATTTAGAAATAATGGAAGTTACAAATCATGTGTAATGTAACTTTTCCACTATATTTTGGCAACTAATTAACCAAAAAAGGAGATAATAGGTACGTATCTGTATTTAACACAAACATTGATATACTTCAGTAACTTTATCCATGGGAATAAATGCACTGACTTTAACGGGACTTCTTATCAAAGTACAACCGCTCATTTGTATGATCATGTTGTAAAAAACCATTGATTCTCACATTATACATTGAAATAACCACCTCTCACATTTTTTTAATGTATGATTAATTTGACTCTGTCTTTATTTAGTACATTTCAAGGAGATTGTTAAACTAAATACAGGCTTATAGCTCCAGAAACAGTGTCAAGATGCACCAGTATATGCAAATGTGGCTCCCCTCACACCTGGACCTCATTTTGAAACAAACAAGTGTGGTGTTTTTATTCCAATATTTAATCATTAATAAATCTTCCTACCCATTTTGGACAAAGAAGTGTAACAACTAATTACATTTAATGTAAAATTGAAGAAAATCAAAGTTATAGGTCCCACAATTGTCCTAATATGGCCAGATTATATTTACATACCTGTATTAGCACAGAAACAGAGCAGCACAATGCAATAATCTGAAAATACTAGTTACATGCCTGGGGGTAGGACTGAACTGAGAATTACAGCACTTTTAAGTATATGAATATGGAAAAAAAGAATTAAACGTGCTTGACTGGTATGTACACCTCTAAGTTTACAGTAATATTGGGTCACAGATATGGGGATGTTCACATTATGCAACTTGAGACACCATAGATCAAGTGATGCTGATTGCATTTCTATAGTTAACATCTTACAGTAAGATTTCAAAATACATTACATACATTCTTATAGAAATTAAGTATTTTATTTTTAATTAAAATGAAATGTTATTGAACACTTTTAGTCCAGTTAATTTTTGGAAATATTGTACATAGTGAAAATGAATTTCCAAACATTCCAAAAATTATGTTTGAATTGTATTTTTAACCAAATCTGTCACAAAGAGTAGTTACTTACCTTTTACTAATGATGTACAACAAGGTTTTTCATGCAAGCGGATCCCCTTCTTGGTTCGTATGCATAAATCAGATTCTCTTAACTGATTGTGTCCATGGTTGCTGTGCATGCACACTGCGGCTATGTCTACACTCGCGGCATCTTGCGCGAGTAATATGCAAATGAGGCTAAGCGTGGAATATCGCCGAGCCTCATTTGCATACCTAATGAGCCACCATTTTTTTCAGAAGAGGCTCTTGCACAAGAAGGAGTGTCTACACTGCCCTTCTTGTGCAAGAAAAACCCTCTGCGCAATGCCGTTACACCTATTACTTTTCAGGAAGAACGGCATTGCACAAGAGGTTTTTCTTGCGCAAGAAGGGGCAGTGTAGACGCTCCTTCTTGCGCAAGAGCCTCTTCTGAAAAAAATGGTGGCTCATTAGGTATGCAAATGAGGCTCGGCGATATTCCACGCTTAGCCTCATTTGCATATTACTCATGCAAGAAGCTGCGAGTGTAGACATAGCCTGCATGTCCTTGCCATACTCCCCTTCACCCAGTGTAAAGAGCAAGCCTAAGTGTCTTCAGTTACTTTGCCACATCGAATCCAGAATAAAAGGACTCAGTAGCACCAAGCAAAGAGAACTGGTCATGGGATTCACTTGGATGGAACGTTTTCAAGAACCACAGCTACTATAACAAAGGTAACCCTTCTTTCTTATCGCTACACATAGATCCCATTCTTGGTGACAGACTAGCAGTTAACCTCCTAAAAAGACACAACTGTCCCAGAACACTGGGCATCAGATCTAGGAGCTGTCACTAGAGAATAATAATTAGTAAAAATATGGACTGAGCTCCAAGAAGCTACCCTGCAAACCACAAATACAGGGATTTTATTCAAGCATGCTTTGGAATTTGAGCTCTGGTATAGTGATTTAATGTGAGAGGAGGGAGCCATTTTGTTCAAATCATATGAGTCCCTGATAGAATCAGAGATCTACTTTGAAAATCCCTGTGTGGTAATGTACTTTTCCTCTACACATATCTTCAAAAGGCTACAAATAGCCTGGGTGGCTGGTGAAATGATTTCATTCCATGAAGGCAATGAGAGAGCTCTCAGAACAACTAATGTATGGAGTTTTGCTTTCCCAGAAGATGAATGACTCAGAAAAAAAAAAACACACCAGTAAACATATACATCAGTTCAGATGAAAGTCTGAGATTATTTTAGGTATACATTTTGGGTGAGGTCTTAGAGTAACTCTAGCCTTATGTAAAATTGGGTATGGCTGACCAACAACTAACTTTAACAATTAACTTGGCCTCCTAGCAGAGGTAACTGCCTCTAAAAATCCCCATTAATCAATACCTAATACAAAATACACTATGTCATTAGTTTGCAGAGAGGTTCCATTGAAGAGGTAATAACTACATTTATGTCCCATGCAGAGAGGACTCCTTTAACTTGGGGAACCATATGAATAAATTATTTCAGAAATTTACATCCAGTAGAGTGGTTCCCAAACTTTTCAGCATCATGCCTCCTTTTTGATTTTTGAGAAACCCTCACGCCCCCCTTCCCAATAGCAGCAAAACTTGTTGAGGCCCCCTCCCCCCCAAAAAGGAACTGACTGGGGGCCGAAAAACAAAAATAGCAGTGAAACTTAGGAGGAGGAGATTGACGGGGGGGCTGGGTCGCCTCGTGCCCCCCCTGGAATTTCTTCATGCCCCCCCAGTTTGGGAACCCATGAGACTGTGAAATCTAGTCAATCTGTTCCAACACTGATCATTGATAAGGTGACCATCTTGAATTTTTGAGCTTTGACAAACTTCTTGAGACCTCTAAGGCGTAGAGAATGGGTCTCCAATCTCCCTTCTTTTTGTGTATTAGGAAATAATGAGAGTAGATTCCCCTTGGCTTATAAATGTTGAAGTACTGGTTCTATAGCTCCAAACCAGCGAAGGTAATCTCTCTCTCTTTCAGGGTGTGAAAAGAAGCGTCACTCTCATTAAAGAGCTTCATGGCATGCGTCAGAGGGAAAGTCCTCAAATATGGAATGTTCCTCTTTTGGGAATCCAGATAAATGGATTGCATCACTACATCTGTGAAGATGGACCTAGCTGCTGCATGGGCCACACCAAAGGCAGACTGCATCAATGTCTTTGCCACTAATTGGCTCTCCTGGATAATGTCCTAGAACAAGTGATGGTGTGTTTCACTCATCTTTTCAATAAAGTAATTCAGCTTTGAATAATTTATGTAACTGTGTTTCACTGTGATGACCTAGTAGTTGATATGAAATTGTAGAGTGGCTGAGGCATACGCTTTTATACTGAACAGATCAAGGTGCTTCCAATCATTGTCATAGGGAGATGCCCTTGACTCATATTGTTGGCTGCAGGAGTTGACAGAATCCACCACAAAGGAATTGGGTGGCAGATGGGAAAATAGGAATTCAGATTCCTTGGCAGGGACATAGTGGTTTTTTGTCTGCTTGCTTGAGGATTGACCCCATTGATGCTGGGGTTTACCCCACCATCTTTGCAGGTCCAAAATGGCCTCATTAATCAGGAGGGTGATCTTTGAAAATGGAGAAGAATGAACTATATCAAGGAGTTGATGATGATTATCCTTCCTTCCTCCAATGGAATCTGGAGAGTATCAGCCAACCTTTTTGCCAGTTCGTGAAATAAACAAAAGTTATCTGCCAAAGATGTGATGGCTTTGTCTGGAGAGAAGGAGGATATGTTCTCAAAGTCACTTCCTCCTCAATACCAAGTTCCTGTTCTTCTAAGTCTTGGGGTAGTTCCAAAGCCCTGGATGGTGTAGCTGAGGAAGTATGCCTTGAGGATTCTTTTCTTGGGTGAGCCTGAGAACACAAAGCAAGCTGGCAGTGTGCCATCCAAGAATCCCGATATGATTGGGGGAGGGTAGTGTGATCATGGCCAGACCAGAATGGTGGTAGCGGGAACACCTATGGGTATGTTGTTGGACTCTGCTGATAGTGAGTACTATACAGAGCTTGGGAAGAGCACTGTGAAACTATCACCCAAGTTTCATTGTCTGAACCCTCACTAGAGGGCAAAGTGGCATAGCCTGGGAGCAAGGATACTTCCTATGCTTGGTAGAGACTGAGTGCAGATGTTTTGGCACCAAGAGAAGGGAACTCCAGTGCATCCAGCATGCCGGTCTTTTGAATGGCAGAGTCCTACCTGTACAATCCTGGCATTAGTGGTAGCCCCAAGGGGATGGGCATCTTGTCCTGCATCAATCATTTTGTGTTGTGTGAGCCATCGCTAGCAGTACCAATGCAGGCTTGTGTACTGGAAGCATCTTTTTAGAGAAGTGCTTATTCTTGGCCTTCGGTGCCAATGACTCCATGTCTATGCCCAACAGGTCCATAGGCCTGTCAATGGTACCAACTGGGGTCAATTTCTTGATCCATTGGTGCTGGATTAAGATGGCCCAGGTGCTAAAGATACCAAGTGAAAAGGTGATAACTTGTCGTTATTATGGTACTCACAATGGGGGTTTCTTCTTAGATGACTTGTGAGAGGGGTCTGCAGCCTGTTTCTTTGACCTGCAGCCTTTAGATGGAGATGGCTATGGAGAAGACTCAAGTCTCCCAGGAGCCTGGGGATGGAGAGCTGTCTTCATGAAGATACTTTTCCGACAGAGCTCTCTGTCTCTGTGGGATCTTGGCAAAGACCACACTTCTGTTGTATGTGGTCTTCCTTAAGGCAACAAATGCTCTGAGCAGGCTTATCCACAACCAAGATGGCCTCTTTACAAGAGAGGCACTTTTTGAAACCTGGCAAACTGGACATATTCCATTGGAAGGAAAGGATTCCCAATAGGGGAGAAAAGGCAGGAAGAAAAAATATCTTATTTTTTAGGATAAAAAAAAGAAAGGGGGGGGTGGGAAGAGAACTACAACTATAACTAGGGGACTAACTCTAGTATATAGATTAAGATGAGTCTTAACAGACTGCTAATGACTCCATCTCTAGTCTGGGCAGTTGAGAAGGAACTGAGGGGGTTAGGCTGTGCTCGCTAACAAGTCTCATGGTACAAGACAAGGAGAGAGCATGCATGTGCAAGCACAATGGACACAAGGACACCTATAGTGGAGCATTCACAGGGACACTACTTGTAGAAATTTTCTTATAATAACTAATACCTATTTTGAGCAACATGGACACATAAGTGAACTGGTCCACTCATTTGTGAGTGTTAGCTAATGTCTACAGTCTTGGCAAGAGCTGCCATTGGCCTGCCAGTATCACAGCAGGAATGGAAGTGTCAAATGGACGGAAGTGATGTCGTGAAATAATTTCCATTTACTGTTATATTTTAGTCTAGTAAAAACTTTCCTGCTCTGAAACAAACTACTTCATATCTCAACAAAACAGCTTCTGTCAGAGGTGAAGCAACTACCATGAAGACATCAGGTGCAGAGAGAATGCAGATGGTCCACTAAATAATTCTGTACACTTGGTAAATACAGAGCTACAAAACTGATGTTATACTGATACACTGCTCCAAAAACAGAACTGATGTTGCCTCACCTTGTCTGGTCATGTAAAAGATTGCTGTAATGCTCTGTGAGCAGCTGTTCCTTGAAGCAGAAGTAGAAATTACGATCATGTCAGATTCCAACATATTTATATGGAACTAGATTTACCTGGCATTGCTTGGGTCCTTCAGGGCAGAGGACTGGAAGTGTGTGTGTGTAGGAGCCAGGACAGGGTCTTGAGGATGTGAGGGACAGTGCAGGAGGCTGGGGACATGGTGGGCATGAGTGTGAAGGTTGGGACTAAGGAGGGGCGCAAGATGGGGGGAGGTGTCTCATCTGGCAGGGCTTTCTCTCCCTCCCCCCAGCTGCCAGGGGCCTTCTCTCTTCCCCAGCTCCTGCTCCTGGCCACCAGGGGCCTGCTCCTCCTCCTCCCCTCAGCCACCAGGGGTCTTCTGTCTCCTCTCCAGCCCCCTTCCCCACAGCTAGCATGGCTTTCTCTCCTCCCCCATTCCACCTCTGGTTCTGCAGTCAATAGCTTGGGGTGGGGGGGAGTTTGGGTGGTGGGGGGGCTACTTACCCGATCTGGTGGCAGCCAAGCTGGTGGAGCCCCAGCCCAGCTAGCCACTCTCTTGGTGGTGCAGCTGTCCCCAGTGACCACTCTGTATAAAGCTCTCCCCTGCACTCGCTACCCTCCTCTCTGTGTCCTTACCTTTTGCGTCCCTCCTCTCCTTGCCTCCTCCCTTTCCATGTTATGGAAAACAGTGGCATTCCTGGCACTTCCATTTTCTTGGCACAACCAAACCCGGACCTTGTTTTAAATTAGGATAAGAGGAAGCTGCATACCAAATTTGGTGGTTCTAGTTTTTACCATGTAGGAGTTCCTGAACAAACATACTCACAGACAGACAGGCAGGCAGATGCCCATTTCTAAAATATATAAACAGATTAGGAGTTTGCTGGGGACAAGAGACCATGAGTCTCAAAATGGCCCAGATGTGCTTCCCCAACTCCTCTTGGTGGCATGGCTTATTAGAGTCATGTAGGAGATTGGACACTCCCTGACAGAGAAGTTTTTTAGAAAGCAAAAACTTGTACAGCAGGTCTTTTAGAAGGTATCAAAGATGGTAATAACTGTCCTTTTGGGGAAAAGAGATTAGCTGAGATGTACTGGGGCTGCTTCATTCTAGGTGGTGTTTGGGATTCAGCTGGAAACAGTAGAGTTGGCAATGTCATATGGGTCCCTCTCTCTGACATGGTGTAGTCAAAAGGTCTCACAAGAACTGATGAAATAGGCCCATGAGATGGTGGGGTAACAAGCATAGCGATGGTCCAGTATCTGAATTTGGTCCAGTAGTCAAAATTTCTCCACAAAATCCCTTTCTTTAAGGATTCTAAAAAGGAATAATAGGCAAAACAGCCCATGTCCCTCCTGGTTTCCAAGACATCAAATTTGTTTCACTGATTTCTGGTTCCATATTTTTGTTTACAAAGTATGATTTTAATAGATTGAGTTAGGGCTTTTGTTTGGATCAATTCAGTCAGAATCTGTCTTGCACTTTTTCCCATTAACATTTGCTATTATATGTTCTTGTCACAATTTGTGAACTTTTATTTACTTTTTACAGGTAAGTTCACATTTAGGGCCAATTTTTACAACAATTTTACAACATTCCAATTTTATACAGTGGAATACAGGCAGAGACTGAAACTGGACGGTGCAATTTTCTTGAATATTTCAAGGACACATCTGACAGAAATGCAGTCCATGCATCCTTGAAAAAACAAAGGTGGGTACCGAATGGGGGTAAGAAAGTGTAAAGATCTCTGCAAATTAGTTCAGAACTTTCAATTGCCAAATTTATTCTCTCTGGCTGGGTCCAGCATGAGATGTTACAATTAAAAAATTAGAACACTTTCTTTTTGATCTTAAGAGCTCCACTTGAACATTTAGGATGACTCTACTGGAAGAAATAAGAAGAGGTTGGCCTTTGTCCAGGTGTCACCTCCTGTGTACCAGAATACAAAGACCAAAAAGTTGGCTTATAATCTAGCAATGAATGTACTGTTTCATCAGTCTTTGAGCTAAACAAACACTTCCTTCATAAGCTAACTCTTCTATTGTCGAATGGACATCTTTTGGGATACCAGATCAAATCAATCAACATGCTGTCTGCATCATGACACCAGTAGCCATTGATCTTCTGGTTGTAACAGCAAGGTATGGTGTAAGTCATATTATATGAAGCAGAACACAGACTAAAATGAAATAACTACTAAACCAAAATAGCTGTACATTATTGCCCTTCCTCCATACCTGTCACCAGCCAGCATATACATTGTAACTCAAAATCTCCACTACTTCTTATTCCCTCTCTCAAGGCCCACCAAATTCCATCTACAACCAATCTCAGCTCTCCCTCCACAAGAGTCCTCTCAAAGAGACTGGCATTGCATTGTGTCAACAGAATCCAGATATTTCATAACCAAAGGGACAATGATTCTGCAAGTGAACGATCTGTAAATCAAACACTGCTTCTTCATGTGGGCTTGGTCTAGACACAGCAAGCACCACACTGGGGATCAATTTTAGAGAGTGCTCTCACAAACAACAGACAATGCTTAAACCCTAGTGAGGGCATCACCGGGAACACAAAGTAAAATTAACAATAAGTCTAACTCTATTCTAGGATAAACTTTAACAACAACAAATAGTCCGGTAGCTCTTTAAAGACTAACAAAACATGTAGATGGTATCATGAGCTTTCGCAGGCACAGCCCACTTCTTCAGATGTCATCTGAAGAAGTGGGCTGTGCCCGCGAAAGCTCATGATACCAACTACATGTTTTGTTAGTCTTTAAAGTGCTACCAGACTATTTTTTGTTTTTTTAAGTTTATCCTGTACAGAGTAACTCAGCTATCCCCTGAAGCTTCTATTCCAGGAGTATAACTAGAAAAAAAGTAACTGAAAAGAGGATTATGAAGTTGAAAACTACACAGGAGTTCTGACTCCCAACTGTGTGTGGTAAGAAGGAACTGAGGGGTGGGTGAGTGTGGCATCACCTGATTTGGCCATGAGGTGTGAGTGTTACCACTCTAAGAGTACTGCTATGTAAAATCTCTGACTGGCACATTGGGCACACCCACACCTAAGTGGAATACACAGATGCATTGACTCAAATATTTCTGACTGAAGGGGAGCAGCGCAAACTCACCAGGAGAAACTTCCCATTGTTTCATGAGCTTTGGCCTTAAATCTTTAGTCTGCAGTTAGTACATAGAATGCAAGTAGTTTTTCCTCATTAATGGAGCAGAATGTGAACTGCTTCTTAGACAGTTCTGAAAATGCAATATTGATGTCTGTGGGGCAGTACACAGGCTGTGAAACCAGTGATGGAAAGTCCACCTGGACTGATGAAGGAAGATGATTTTAAGCTACAAAAGCCACTTGAAGTCAGCCAGAGCAACTCATAAAATTGGAGTGGCAGACTGAGGTGGGTTATAAAAAGCAAACAGAGCATCTCCTCGGAGTCTACACATCTCCTAGACAGACTTTACCAGCTGGAACAATGTGGCATTCCCTCTGAGTTTAAAGCTGCCATCTCCTGGTGGAATCCTGGGAGAAGGCAGTAGCAATAATGCCGTATCCTCCTTCAATGCAGTTGTGCTACTGATGCAAGTTGCTTAAAATTGTACTTGCCTGTGCACACACAGGTGTATTAGGCCTTATATGTTCATATGTCTTTATTATCTGCATACACCTTGTTACTGTTATCTTGACACAAGACTTGCTATCCCCAAACCCTTAAAACCTTATATCAAAGCATTCTTGCTTTATATGCTTATTTGTTCTTTGTATCACCATGGGTTTTGGCACAACTTATATTTTATTTAGAAAAATGTCAGTAGGCCTACATGAAAGCATAAGAAATAAAAGAAATTTGAGTAATGTAACATGTGTCCAGTTCTTGCAATTTCTCTCAATGGCATTATTTACAATATTATTTTAAAGTAATTTCCCTGTAACCTATTTTATATGCTATTATACTCTCTGAAGAGACACACACAATTTACTTAATCTTCAAAAATTGCTACTTTAAAATGTAATGTAAGGCTAAAAACAGAAAGGTTTTACAATGTTTCCCTATGCAGAGCTAAACAAAACACTATTCCAAGTAACAAAATCATTACAAACATAAAAAGTTCATCACTGTATTTTAAAATCAGCAATTTATCAATAATTACAAGAAAATATTAAAACTTTTAATTATTTACTACCTCATGCCCTATATCTTTCCATATCCATAAGAAAGAGAAAAATAAAGGCCAGCCTATTTAACTAAACAGTTTTCATTAAAGAACTAGAAAAGCAAGAATGTATAAAGTAATGAGTGATCCTATTAGTTCCACCAGACTAAAATCATAGAGTCTACGTATGTGGTCCTTTCAGCCACATCTGTCATGAGCTATTTTGGACCACAGAGTGCAGAATATTTGACCATTTATTTAATAGATAAGTCCAGGGCAAATAAAGATTTGTTTCCTTAACAAGACATATATAATGAAAACTGAAAAAATGCAAACATATCCTCCAATACGTACATGTTTATATTAGCTAATACCAGTACATTTATAATTTTCCATTCACTTATTTTAAAAGAATGAAAATAAAAATATAATAAGATGTGTACCATAGAAAACAAAAAGGGGCAAACTGACAGCATAAGCAAAGGATAATGAGTTAAGTATCAAAATATCAAGAATTACTGTCAAACAATATAAAATCCTTAAAAATTCTATTCAGTTTTTAGCACATACTGCTAATGTCATTAACAGCTCAGTTCTGGAGTCTGCTTTACACTCCAACAATTCTGTGTACAAAAATATTGTATTTTTGCATGCTCTTTTCAGTAATAGATTAAAATGCTGATTCCAAAAATAGATCAGTTACCCATTTCAACTCTAGACCTTTGAAAATCCAGATCAATCACCTTTTGTAATCATCTTTATATGGAGAAAAAGAGAATTTTATTCCTCACTACAGAAAATTTTTCAGAACTACTTTTTTATGACCAGTAAGATTAATGGTTCAAAATGTCCATATGCTATTTCATATCAATACATTTACATTAAAAGCATCTAGTCATATGTTCAATTTTATGAAAAAACATCTATGCCTTATACAAATTTTTAGTAGCACAACCTACCAGATTTTAATTTAAAAAAAATTTCAGTGCTCTTTAGTAAGACTATTTATTCTAATACCTCAAAACTTGTTTCTTAATACTACTGAAAAGAAATAGTGCATATTTAAAATACAAACAAGGCTAAGCCTTATACTCTTCTCTTTCAGTAATGAAGTCTGGGAAAGAAATCACAGACACCCAAGTGGTTTGGCAACTGTAAGTGACAGAAGCTCTACTAAATCCTCTGTTTACACTGGGGATTAGCTGAGTAGATTGTGAGTAGCAAACTGAGCTGTCCATGGTCAAGGGAACCTGCTCCCTGTCAGCCCGTGGGGCACAGGGACAAAGCATGGTCCTGGTAGGAAGTGACCCATAAACATATTCCTACGAAGGATTTATACAAAGCCAGTCTGCCTCATAGAAACTCCATATGACCATTAACTGGCCTGCAAGGCCTGCCAGGAGGCCTAATTACAGGTCTACAGAGCCCAATAACAAAAGCTGAAGAGCTTTAGCCTAGGGATGATCTGCTTTATACTGACTTGAGAGAGTCCATATAGAGTGGCAAAAAGAAAGAGGTTTAGCTTTAAAATTCTCCCAAGAGACACAGCATTGTAACTAAGTCTGGAAAGCTCACATGCAACATACTTCAGATAGGCTTAAACATACCACCCTCTCAAAATTAACATTCAACTACTGCCTGCTTAACATCTGCTCAAACATGGTAAGTTGCTGTGATATTGTTAGACTATGCTAAAAAAGGCTTTCTTCTATTTAAATATCAAAATAGATAAGTAAATAAGTCACACAAATATAAATGTATAGCTGGGACAAATAATCTCTATTGAGAGAGAGTTTTATAAACAAAAATTAGTTTCTTAAAACAATTAATGTTGAGTACTTAGGTGGCTTCAGCTACTCCCTAGTTCACTCAGAACACAGATACAGACTCAATCTATACTGACTGACAGTGAAATTTGATTTAACATGAAGCGTATGGCAAGTCAACACAATTTAAGAATACAAAGACAAGTCTTCTTGCAGGAGATAGCTTATTATAAAGCTTTAAAAATGAATATTATGTCCAATGTAGGCAATTATGAAACAGTTAGCCACACAACCCATGCATAGCCATAGCCAGAAGTCAGAAGAACTTTCAAATATCAGTGAAAAGTAACTCCATCTCTTTTCACTCTTTTACTGCATTTACTTTAAAAGATACAATCAAAATGTTCAGACTGAAACCTAAAGGTAGACATGAAACACAGATTTTTCAGAGAAGCTGAACACCCACAATTCCCATTAAAGTTGTGAATGGTTTACAGATCCCATGGGTGCTCTGTAGATCTTCGAAATCAAACGTGTGAGCGTGCACGTGTGTGTGTACACCTTACCCGCTTAGGCATTGAAGTTGGTAAACTTTTTCCATAGCATTTCTATAGGATTAGAAATCATTAATATCTGTAAAGAGCTTTCAAGCCTTATATGCTGTAAATACTAAATATTATTGTATTTCAGCAAATCAGATTCACTCATTCATTCTCCTGTTTAATTCCACAAGATGTCAAATTTCTAAACTTGTACATTAGAATGTCAATGCCAAACAAAGTATTAGGACTTCAGTGAAGGACTGAGCAAAATCCTCCTGACTGTGAAGAGAAAAAGTCTTAAACACAAAATACTTTACCTGAGACAACAGAAAAAATATGATATGTTTGAGGGTATGCAAACATTTTTGTATGGAATTTTCTTTTTGAAGTTCCCTCTAAGTGTGAAAGTGCCTCTCAGGATTTTTGTCTGTAGTTAATTAACACAATTGTGTCTGATAACTGGCATGAATTTAGCATTAAATCCTTTTTTTTACTAGCCTAACTCAGATCACCATGAATAAAATACAGCTACAGAACTGTAGGGGTACGTCTACACTACAGCGTTAATTCGAGTTGAATTAACTATTTCGAATTAAGTTGAATTAACGCATCTATACACAAAACCTATTTCGAAATAGCGCATCCACACTGAGTGGATCGTGAACCGAAGTTAAGGCTGGCCAGAACCAGTGCCGGCAGGGCATCAGGTTAGGACTTAGTGTGTGGAGCTGCTGCCTGAGGCTAACTGAGCTCCGTGTTTAAAGGGACCCTACCCCCACCCCAGACAGACAGTTCTCAGGGTTCCCTGCTTGCTTGTCTACCTCGATGAGGGACAGCAAAGCAGTCCTGTCTTGGAGTGCCCTGAGTGCCCGCACTTGGGACACCACAGCACTTGGCCACATGGATCCAGAGCTGCCCCGGGCACACCGGTGCATCTCATGGGGTCGCTGCCATCAGCCCGGCTGCACTTGCTGCAGGCTGCCATCCGGGGGGTCCATTGGGGGGCTGTCAGGATCCAGGAGGCCCTGCGGGAGAAAGTCCATCCCGAGGAGCCCTCAGAGCCACCCCCGTCCTACCCACTGTGGGCTCGTGCCCCATTCCTCCCTCACGTCCTTCCACTTACCTCTCCCTAGCCCCCCTTCCTGATGTCAAACAAAAGACGCGTATGTTCAAAAATAGAAACTGGGTTTATTGAAGAAAACTGGGGGGGGAGAGGGGGATGAACCTCTGGGGAGACTGGGAAAAGGAGGTGGGAGAGGGGAAGAGAGAGGGTGGAAGAGGAGAGGGGGAAACCTGGGAGGAGGGAGCTGGAAGGGGGAAGCAAGGGGAAGAAGGGGGAGGAGAAGCTCAGGGCCCAGGGTTGGGGGTCTCGCCGGACCAACTTGATTTTCATGCAAACCTGCTCAAGTGTTCGCATGTGGCCTTTGGTGGCCAGGCTGGCAGCTATCCTGCCATAGACGGCCACATTCCTCCGTCTAGTGCGGAGATCATGGACGTTGGGGGCATCCCCCCCAAACCTGAATAAGGTCCATGATCTCCACCCTGGACCAGGAAGGCACCCACCTTCTCCAGCCCCTGTCAGGCTCCTGGGAGGTGGCAGACTGCTCCTGGGGAGCAGTGGAGGGCTGGCTGCCAGTGGCTTGCTGGCTCATGTTTTGGGGCCCCTGGGTTAGGGGCCCCAGTGGCCACTGCTGGCTCTGGGATGGCAGGCTTGGAGCTGGCACAGGCACTGTGGCCAGGGTCTACCCCTTTAATGGCTCCAGGGCTGGGGGAGAGGAGTGTAAGTTTTCCTGGTTGTGCCCAGAGTGGCCACCAGGGCTCCCTGGGAAGGGCTGGAGGCCCCCTATTTCGAATTAAGTGTCTACACAGCACTTAATTCGAAATAGCTATTTCGAATTTGGCATTACTCCTCGTACAATGAGATTTACCAAATTTGAATTAAGCGCTCTGCTATTTCGAATTAATTTCAAAATAGCGGTTTGCATGTACAGACTTTATTAAAGTTAATTCGAAATAACGGCTGTTATTTCGAATTAACTTTGCAGTGTAGACATACCCTAGGGTAGACACAATAAGCATGCAGTATAGTAAAGACAGCAAACTAGTATCTATTACAATCCCCATTTTCACACTCATCAACTTTACAAAATAATATTCACCTTTTGAGTAGAAAATGTGTGTGTGTCATCTATGTCCAAAGCTGATCTCTCTAAGTTTGACCAAAATCTCTTTAGAAATTTTGAACTTTGAAAAAGTCTCTCTCTCTCCAAAGGCACTAAAATTTAAAACTAGGTATGGAACAGTCCTCATCGATATCTATTCCATTTCCTTGGTTTACAGGTAAGTTTTAAATCAAAAAGGCATAAACAATTAAAAATTACTCCTGAACATGCCCAGCAGTTGCCATTTCTAAATTGTTAATCAGATCTCATTGTGAAGATTCTCATCTTCTCAGTCTTGCCTTTAGGCAAAAGGACTGTTACTGAAATAGCCCAGATGAAATCCTAAATGAATCTGGAACTCCTCAAGAGAGATATTTATGGTATGTTGCATTCATAATAACTGATTCAACAACTTTAGAGTCTCCACAATTTCTTTGCATTCTACAATATTTTGCTAATTTTAAATTTCTATAAAAATTATGTTTGTCTTTTTTCCATTAAATGATATAGCCATCCCAATGCCAGCAGATGTGTTGCTGTACTATTAATCTAGAGTTGGAGAAATAACCCACCATCTAAGTATCAGCAATAAAATGAAAACTGACTCACTCCTTCATGTCATCCACCTCACTGAGCTTGTCTTCACTAGAAAATTGGGCTGTGGCAGAACACGACCAGGAGGAGTTATGATAACCAAGTCTTCACTTAGTGTAGACAGGGGCATGCTGTGTTTAACATGATGTCAGCTGGTGGTGGGTCAACCTTTCTGGTTAACTTATCATCACTGCAAATTTGTGTTTAATATGTAAGGTACACCTATGCCCTCAAGATTATGCTCTAACGTAATTTCATTTTTTAGTGAAGACAAACCTGATGAAGGATTAATTTCAAAAGTTCAAGTGGGACAGCATGGATGCCAACACTAACTCGATTTAGCTACAAAACACAGTATGTTCCAATTCAATCTTTCTGGTTAAATTTGTAACAAAGTATTATTGTACTGTTGGTAAGTTTATACATTAAATTACATAGGCTGTTCACTGTGGTTAAACAAGTACGGGTATGTCTACACTGCACAGCTATTTCGGGATACCTCTGGTATCCTGCATCTTAACAAGCCGCCAATTAATTTTAATTTTTTTTCGAAATAACAGGCATGCTATTTCAGCATCTCTGTAACCCTTGTTCCACAAGGGTTAAGGGTGTCTTGAAATAGTGCATTATTTTGATATTTGGCACTGTGTAGATGTGTCAAATTTCAAAATAAGCTATTTTGAAATAGAATCTAAATAAGATAAGCAATTTGCATAGCGCAAATTGCACATCTTATTTCGAGTTTAGGACGCTGTGTAGATGCATCCCAAGTGTATAGGTTAGCAGAAAGAAGGTAAATATAGCTTGTTTGAAATAAAGTTGAAGAATCCAACTGATCTGGAATATCGATATAGTGTATAAAAGGCAAGATCAATTTATGTACCATCTCCAAACTCATTTAAACTCATGTTTTAAAGCTACGCTATATTCAAATATAGCCTACAGTAAGTATTGATATTACACTGAAACACCATTACATCAATGAGGGCTATGATAGTTTTATTGAGAAAGATTGCTTAGTAAAATTCTGGCACACAATGACTTTACATAAATTACATAAAGGTACAAAGTTCTCATTTGAAAGAAAGACAGAAAGAGAAAGAAAGAGAAAAAGAGGCATTGGTTTCCCTCCAAACCCTTTTCAACAACAATGTTGTCAACTTCATTGTTAATTGATCAATAACAAAAAAACAGTGCAGGATTTTACAGTGTTATAAGATTTTTTGATTTTCTGTTTTCAGCATTAAAATACAGACAGGAAAAGGGATTTTCCCTGTATTTTAAATTTTTAGAAAAACAAACATATTAAACCCCTCTCAAGTCATCCATGAGCAATTTGTACCTGCAACTGAAACATCAGGGTCCAGCTGTGAATTTTTAAAATTATAAAGTGTCACAATCATTTTAAATGCCACGTGAAATCCACAGGACTCAGGTCATGATGATATACAACTCATGGTACTGTTAATACATTTTCAAGGTGTTAAATTAAAAAATGAGGTGTGACAGCTGTGAGTAGTATAAACAAATTGTACTTTTTGAGCTCAGTGCTGTCACATCTATTTTATAATTATATGCTTCAAGGACATATTAAAATATATGGAGAATAATGCATACATTTGAAAATATGAAATATAAGATGCTAGTTGCATTATTGAAAAATGGAAATATCAAAAGAAGTACTTCCTGTAAGAAAAAAAATCTCCAAAAGGAAGAAGAAGAAAAAAAAGACTGAGTACTTGTAAAACATTTTACAATTAAATCTAAGAAAAAGATAGGAGAACACAGATTAAAAGAGACGACCTGAAATTATTGCATAGCAAGCATATTTACTGATAACATTTGCAAGAAATTTTATAAGTTCTAAAACCAACAAAAATTTGTATATGGAAAAAAACAAGACGTATAAGGTCAAGGGACTAAGTAGGACTGCAGTAAGATTACAAATATGATTACAGAAGAACATTTTACTCCTTCTTAAGGACACTATATAAAAGCTGAAGCAATTAAGGAAAACACCTATGCACAGCCTTTAAATTAGTTGAAATTATTAAACAAATGCCAATGCAAATATTCACCAACGCTCTACTGCAACATAAAACAAAATCCTAGGAAAATTTTTCCATCTTCAGATACCCAGTACTTGTTTTACAGAAGTACAGTTGCAGGTCATCAGCATGTCTGAAAATCAGAACCTAGCTACTGACTTGGGAATCCAAATGTAGTAGGTACTTTGAAAATCTGACCTTATGCTTTCAACAAAAGCATATACTTGTGCTTAAAACAAAATGGAACTCAAAACCAATATTTTAAAGCAGGATCATTTTTGCATACTTTCTAATGTTATTTTTTTATATTTCATTTGCATCTACACTACAAAATCATTTATCCCTCTTGTTGATTTCATGGAAAAAATATATATTATTAAAACCATCTCTACTTGCATTGTTTCTAATTGTGTTAGAGAGCGTCTTACTTTTAGTTTTCAGGTTGCAACACCATAAGTGGACAGTTTATGGACCACCATAAGTGGACACTTCCTGAATTTGTACCCAAATAAAATGGGTTCTTACCCATAAATGTAGTATTTAAAATAATCACAATTAACAATTTTAATATTCTTAAAGGTGTGTGTTTTAAGTGTCTCACACATGTCCAAAGTCCGTCATGTCTATGAAAATACTGAAATAGAATTGCCTGAGTCAAAGCACTGGGGTATTGTACACTAAAGCCTTAGGGCAGTTCATGCACTTTTCTATTATGGAATTCCCTATGCTACTATTGACTAGGAAGGACTGAGCTGTAGAATGACTAGTCTTTACAAGCATACATCCATAATACGACTCCCCAGTGCTCTGCTACCCTCAGGAATTCTCATCTACAGACCCAGAACAAACCCATCAACTGTTGACACAACTTGCCTTTACCATTCTTTCTAATTCAAGATATTAAGTACAATTTTAATTCATTAAAGGCATAGCTCTAAGTAGACATGCTGAAAAAATATAAGGCAGATTGTTCATATTTGCCAAGCATAAAAGAAGTAACATTTTCAAGGTATTAAAATAGTATTGAGTAATGCATCCCGAGTCTCAGAAGCAGAAGTCTTAGTGTATGGGAAAAGAGGCCCCTTTAAGGGAGAGAATCCTGTCCTCCGCCGCCCTTTGCAAGAGCCACTTCATGTGATCAGGGGTGAGGAGGTTAGCTTATAGTTCGGGAATCAGGAGCTCTGTAGAAGCCGAATATCTTGTGAGCAACAGAAGGACGACATATAAGCCTGTTCTCTATAGTCTGTATGTGATGGACCAACAACAGCTCTTAGTTGGCCGGAAGAGCACATCTGGAGGGAAGTAGATGCTTCTTATATGTTCATTGGGTAGGGAGGGCCACATGAATGGATTAGTGTGTAGGTAGGGGAAAACAATCTGGAGATTCAATAGAGGGATAAGGACAAAGTTCAGGAGGTGAGTCAGGAGGGAATTGGTGTGAGATGCCACAGCAGAGGGTTTGGTGGGAAAATGGAAGGTTTTCACACAAGTAGACAAGGCATGAGAGGGGTAAATTGGCAAGTGGTCAAATTATGGGAGTAAGAAAGGCTGATGATTGTCCCACTGAAAAATTGTATAACCAACACTAGAGTTATTCAAGGAAGAAATGATACATCCTTCTAACTGGGGAGGAAATAGGATTTGGGCTCTGTTAGGGAAGGAATGGTTAATCTGAGAATCTGGCAGGGCTGGGGCGAAGTCACCCAAACTAATTGCTGGTGCCTCATTTAATAGGGGTTGCATTCCCTGATAAGCTGGAACTAGAAGTGGACTTGGGGGAGGACATTCTCCAAAGCAGCTGAAGAACAGGGACATATGTCCAATGTGTGATACAATGAGGAAATGACTCCTTTTCCTCAGCCCCTTAACCCTCATACATGAGAAGGCGATAGGCCAGGGATGGTCAAGAGGCTGCCAGCAGGTTGGATCCACCGCTAACATGTTGCCTGGGAGCCAGGGGGGAGGAGCGAGCCCTTTCAAGTCCTGCTATTTAAAGGCCTTGCCCCTTCTGCCAGAGGTCCTGCCCTTTCTGCCCGAGGCTGCACGACCACTTCTGAAACTGGGGAAGTGGCCCCTTTTCAAAAATTATTGCCCACCCCTGCCACGGGCATTACAGTACGAGAGCTTTGAAGGGGTGACAACAGTTCACCACATTGAAAAGAATGCACTGTACAAATTATTGCCATATAGCTCACAAATCAGTTACATTAATAAAGCTATGGCCTGATTAAACCTCAGTCCTTATGTCTTATCTTTCTTCTTGCACGTCTGAGACAATGTGATACTGCAGAAAATGAGAGCCTTTAACAGGGCACAGAAATGTTCAGGCCTAGAATCTGAACCTCTTTAAAAAGACGGCTTTTACAGAATCCCCTATCATACACACCTTTTCTACAACCTATAAAACAAACAAAAGCCAAAACAATAACAAAAACATTTGAGACTCACGTGCCAGTTCTTCTGCAGCAGATAACTAATACATTTATTTCCATCTACTATCAATGGTGGTAAACAAATGAGAGTAGCTACACATGTTTAGTCAAATTAGAAATATAAGTGGGAGAGGTGGGGAAAATATTTGGTGTTTGTCAAAGTAAGGGGGACAAAATCAGCTGGGACAAAGTTTCACTTTAGTGCTATTCTAAGCAATACAGTAAAATTATTACTTTCTATTACATATTTATGTAGCATCACTTACCAGCTGCTTCAAGAACCAACTGTAATCTAGCTTTGGCCTGTTCTGCAAGAGACTGAAAAAGAAGATAAGATTTACAATAAACTGTAGTATTATTAAAATATATCTTTGTATACATTTACATTTGTTGTCTACATTGGCATTTTTCGAAAGGGATGCTAATGAGACACAGCGCATCAGAATTGCTGGGATTTAAATATCCCCGCGGTATTTGATGAACATATGCCGCGCCGGCTGGTTTTGCCGAGAAAAGCGCCAGTTCAGACGCTGATCTATGCGGAAAATAAACCCTTTTCCGCAAGATCTCTTATTCCTACTAGTATTATTATTATTACTAGTAGTATTCCTACTAGTAGGAATAAGAGATCTTGCGAAAAGGGTTTATTTTCCGGAAGATCGCGTCTAGACTGGCGCTTTCTCGGCAAAACCCCGAGCCGAAAAAGCGGCAGTTATGTTCATGTAAATACCATGCTGGGGATATTTAAATCCCCACGGATTTGTAATTGCGCTGTGTCTCATTAGCATCCCTTTTCCAAAAAAAATGCTGTGCTAAATGCACTAAATTTAAGACTGTTAGAAAACATTAGACTGAGACAATGAATCCAAATACCGAGGTGCTCATACAGCACTCCTTTTCAACTTTCCAGCCCCAAATTCAGCCCTTTTGTGTGGAATTACAAAGTAGTATTAGGACATAATGAAAAACATTTTAATATGACTGTTTTGCTGTGTGTCTATTTTGTTTAGTTCCTCTCTGTACTTGTTCTTTTATATCAAAGTGGGCCGAACAGCCTTCTGTTGTCAGTGGCAGCCGTTCCACTAATCATACCAGGGGACTTACCAATTTTATTGTGTACCATGTAATTGCTATCTCACTCATTTTGGTGTCACCAGCAATTCTGATCACAGTTCAATTTACACAAAAAACACATTTTTCATTGAGCAGCTACCCAAGGTTCAGAAGTTGCTCGATTTCTGTAGCATGCAAAAAGCCTCTGGAAACATTAAAAGATTCCTAGTCTAGACTACAATAGCAGAAAGTATCATGGTTTGAAGTCTAACACAAGATTCAAAAGAACAGATGTAGCTCCATGGACTACCAATGGATTAAATCATCATCCTATCTTGGTCTTCATAGGACACTATCATTTTGGCCATTCTAGGTTTGCAAGTTCAGGCTATGTAATTCCAGTAGCTCTGTATGAAAGCTATTCCATGGACAAGTAACTCTATTAAGAAGATTTTTCTCATGTTGCCATTTCTTGGTTTCTTCCCTATTAATCATGTAAGTCATAAATGTTCTTTCATCTGACCTCCACAAATATGGATGGAAGTCCTGAACACAGAAATTGCTTTGATTTAAAAAAAATCAACTGCTTTTTAAAATGCTGTACTAATTCTTAGTTCAGAAAATAGTCCAGATTGAATTACTCTCAAATAGAAGAATCTTTGTGACCAACAGTGTCAGTGACATCACAGAATAATGGCATCTAATCTTCAAAAAACCAAAAGTAGTTTGGGACTCAAAAAGGTAAGAAATAAAGAAAATTGATTTCTGGGATAAATGCCCTCTACCACACACAAAATTTAGCTCATGGAGGCATTATGTTCAGATTCATATAGTTTTCATTTTATCTTTTCAATTCACCTTTTGTCACCCCATTGGCCTTCTGGTATGTAATGGTAAAGAACAGCTTTCCCCTTACTACAATAACATAAAGGTTGGGTCTTATTAAGCATACAGTATTTTCAGTAATATTGCATTCATGAGTAAGATTAAAAATATGTGAAATAGGTAAAGACTAAGATGAGAAAGACTCAAGTTTTCCAATATGATATATCCAAGGGATGTTAAATATTGATTAATTTGCTAGTCGAGTAGTCGATGGAATTTCCATCGACTACTCGACTAGTCATTAGGGAAAAGCAGTTACAGCATTCACTTCTGGGTCTCAGCACAACCTCTCCTTTCTTCTCCTCCCCGAACCCCGCTCTGCACTCTTAAAGGGACAGAGAGGAGACAATACACAAAGACACTGGCTTAATCTCTGGTCCCCCGCTGGGTCTCAGGACAACCCCTCCCCGCACTGCCACTCTGCATTCTGAAAGGGACAAAGCAGTGGCAGCCAGTCCTGCAGGTCTCTCTCAACATAACCCCCCGTTGCCACACACACCCCGTTGCCACCCAGTACTTTTAAAGGGACATAGCAGCAGCTGAGACCCATGGGACTGGCCGCTGCTGCTGCTCTGTCCCTTTAAAAATGCAGAGTGGCAATGAAGGGTTGGGGGGACTTATGCTGAGAGAGACCCGCGGGACTGGTTCCCACTGTTCGGTCCCTTTCAGAATGCAGAGTGGAAGGAGTTGGAGGGTAGGGGGGGTTGTCCTGAGACCCGGCGGGGACCAGAATTTGAGCCAACATCTTTGTGCACCAGCTCCTCTCTGTCCCTTTAAGAGTGCAGAGCAGTGGCGGGGGCTGATCAAGTAGTTAATAGTGCTACCCAATAAGCCCCTGCTTATCGGGTACTTGACTACTCATTCACTTCCCTAATACATCCAATATTGTTAGGGTGTAACTGCTATTTGTTTCCACATACCTAAAATGACTCTGTTAGTACAGTCATTTAGTTACAGTACAGTTTGTAGCTACTATAATAAAGAAACTGCCAGCTAAATAATTTGGGTTTATTATAAAATATTCTTTTAAATTTTCCTCTCACAATCTACATTATAGTAATTATTATTCATTGTTTCAGGATAAACACATCACCAGTAGACAAAAGTATTTTTTTCTCCTAAAATAATCTTGCCCAGCTGGCATGTGGCTTTCACATATTAATGTTAGGTAAAAATAACAGAGGCAGGACATCTTTCGTGTATTATGGTATGGCACAGTCTGGGTTCATGTGAGGTACATTTTTTCTCTTCTGTACTACACTGATCTGTGTTAATGAATTAGGTGTATCTCCACCCAAATGGGCTATTGAAGAGTTTGTACAGCATCATAATTAGGAGAGGCTTTCCTATTTCCAATACCCATTGTGTTAAATCAAATTAATAGAATCAGAAATGTAGGACTCGATGGATCCTCAAGAGATCATTTAATTCAGCTCTCTGCACTAAGGCAGGTCTCAGTACCATCCCTGATAGGTTTTTCTCTAACCTATTCTTAAAAACCTCTAATGAACAAGATTCCACAGTCACCCTAGGTAATTTGTTCTAGTGCTTAACTACCATCACAGGAAGTTTTTCCTAATGTCCAACAAATCTCATAGTGGTTAATGAACAATTCATCACTACCCTCTTTATAACAAACTTTTATATACTTTAAAACAGTTATGTCCCCAATCAGTCTCTCTTCTCCAGACTAAACAAACCATTTTTTTCTATCTTTCCTTATAGGTCATATTATCTGGACCTTTAAAAAATTTTGTTGCTCTTCTCTGGATTTTCTCCAGTATGCCCACCTCTTTACTGAAGTGAGGTGCCCAGAACTAGTCACAATCAATACTCCAGTTGAGGCTTTTCAGTGCCAATTAAAGCAGAAGAATTACTTGTCACGTCTTGCTTACAATGCTCCTGCTAATATATCCCAGGATTATATTCACTTTCTTTACAACAGTATTACATTGTTCACTCATATTTAGGTTGTGATCCACTATAATCACAAAATCCTTGACTCTCTTAAAAGTACTACTGCAGTAATTTCCTTTTTTGTGTGTGTTTGTACAATTGATTATTCCTTCCTAAGCATAATACTTTGCATGTATCCTATTGAATTTCATCCTTTTCATTTCAGACTATTTGTCAAGATAATTTTGAATACTAATTCTGTTCCCTAAAGCACTTGAAAAACCTCACAAACTTTGTAACTATGCTCTAATTCTTTATCCAAATCATTTATAAAAATATTGAAAGAAGTGGACTCAAGACAGATCCCTGCAACACCTCTCTTTATGCTCTGCCATTGTGATTGTGAACTATTGATTGCTACTATCTAGGAACAGTTTTCCAATCAGTTGTGTAACTACCTTAGTAGGCGTATTTAGGCTGTATTTCCCTAGTGTATTTATGAGGTCATGTGAGACAGTATCAAAAGTTTTACTAAATTCAAGCTATATCCCAACTACTACTCCCCCCACCTTCATCGACGAAGCTTACTGCCCTTTCAAAGAAGAATATTAGGTTAGTTCAACAATATTTGTTCTTGACCAATCCATGCTGACTGTTACTCATCTTATTATTTTCTAGAAGCTTACAAATGGATTGCTTGATTATGTGCTCTGTTATCTTTTTGAGTACTGATGTTAAGTTCACTGGTCTATAATTCCTTGGGTTGTGATTACTCCCACTTTTATAGATAAGTGCTATATGTGTCCTTTTCCAGTCTTCTGGGATCTCTCCCATCCTCCACAAGTTCTCAGAGATAACCACTAATGGCTCAGAAATTTCTTCAACCTTAAGTATTCCAGTATTCCTTAAGTATTCCATCAGGTTTTGCCAACTTGGACATCTAAGTTGTCTAAGGCTATGTCTATACTAGAGATCTTACAGTGGAAGAACTGTACCAATGTATCTACACTACTGTAAGATCTTTCATGCCAACAGGAAACAGCCACTGATGCTGTGCACAGAGCTGTGCACGCTACCATTTACAATGGAGAAACTTTCGTCACACCCCTGAGAGACATAAGTATTGCCAATGTAAGTGACTGCGTAGCTATGAAAATAATTCTTAAGTTTCTCTTAACCTGTTTTAGCCTCGGAACTTAATGCCATTTACACTGATATTCACAACTGTATCAATCTGACAATTAGTGAGCTTTTTGGTAAAAATTGAAACAAAAAAAAGACATATAACATTTTGGCCATTAATGTGTTTTCTTTTATTGTCTTTCCCTCATCACTGAGTAATGGGTTTACTCTGTTCAGCTTCTTCTTGCTCCTTATATATTTGTAAAATGTTTCTTTGCTATCCTTTATGTCCCTTGCAAGTGTAATCTCATTTTTTGCCTTATATAGCAATAGCATCAATTCTACAACCAGTAAAGTGTTTGAGCAGCATACCGATGAAGACATCCATTATCTACAGCAAGTGTCACTGTCTGGAGTCACACTGTCTCCATAGGTCTTTTCAAATACTGATGGATGTGAAGGACCATCCCACCAATCTTTGATGGTCAGACACATAAGAACTTCCACTACCTCCACCAAATAGCCAACAACAAAGTAGGCTACCACTAGGGATGTTAAAATACATTTATTTAGGCAAATGTGTAACTACTTAAAATTGCACGCACCAGCTCTGCCTGCCCCCCCCCCATGCTGCATCAGAGGCAGCAGTGTGTGTGTTTCTGTCTGTCTGTGTAAGGGAACCTGCGTGTAAGCATGAAGGTTAACCAATGAGCCCAGTATACGTGTTTACACTAACATCCCTAGCTACCACCAGTGTTCCCTGTAAGCTGTGCACTTGGGTGTCTACCCAGGAGAGATTCAAATGCCACCTAGCTGATTAGCCGAGTGCCCATAGCCAGCAGCATGTATTTCTTTTGGTGAAGTGCATCCACATATGCCTTGGTGCACATAAAATTTATTTCACAAGGGGATGGAAAAGTTAGAGGGAACATTGGCTACAACTACACTTTTCCACTGGAGCCTCTCTAGTAAAATTCAAAAACTCCAAAAATGACTTCCATCCATGTAAGTCATTCCCCCAGTCCCCACTTTGCTCCTGCACCCTACCTTCCACCCAGACCCCTCTACCCCCTAACCTGCTCCTGCTCCTGCTCTCCACTCTGCTTCTGCACACTACCTCTCATCCAGACCCTAATTCCCAGCCCACTCCTGCACTACTGTGCTGCTCCTGTGCCTTACCTCCTCCCCAGCCCTCCCACCCCCAGCTTGCTCCCGCATCCTACCATCATCCCAGACCCACAAACCCCCAACTCACTTCTACACCCTCCCTCCCACCTAGACCTCAGACCCCAAGCTTGCTTCACGGCAGCCTTCTCCCACAGAGTTCAATACAGGGAAGGTGCAGAAGTGTTAGCACCTCATGGAATTTTAGGTTTGATGAACTGCATTAAAGCCAACTGAAGCAGTAATGTGATTAATGAAACTCCAACAACTGCATTCTTTTTACTTCAAAATCTTAAAATCCAGTTGCTATACAGACAAGCATTAGCTAATATAAAATTGACCAACATATCTATTCTGAAGTAAAAAAGATGTGCTTAACCCATATCTCTGATTTCTGATTTACTTACTGATCATTTTGGTCACTATGAAAAAATTGTTTGCCTCAAATGGACACACCAAATTATTCTCAACATATTTTCCTCACAACTGAGGAAAAATGACTCATTCACACATTTTCCACATCTTTCTAAATGGACATTGCATGAAACATGAATCCCACCCAGTCTACCTCAGATTAACCTAGAGAGAGCTCTCAAATACTTTGAACACCTGAGGAAAACTGCAGCAAAAAGTGAGGATGCATAATAACCATCTAAGCTAACGGGCCGGCACTCTAAGACAAGCAAACGCTCAAATTCTGCAATCATCTGACTTAGCCCTCTGTTCGTCTACTGCACAACACTATGCTCGATTTGTCTCTCTCAAAGTTGGCTGATACACAACTACACTCAACAATGCTCATCATAACTGGGATAGTTTGACCTACATCAATACCTAAGCTCTCCACGTTAAGCAACATCACTCTTCCAGATATCTGTCATGACAACACTATAGCCAGAATAGCTAAGATCAAAGCAAACCTAAGGCTACATCTATGCTCAGACTTCTTTGTCCACACATGAGCACTTTTGTCATTAAGGCTCAATTATATCTGTTATGGGTGCATTTGTGCCCTGCCCAGATGTCTCTGTGATATTAATTTGCCAAATTGTCCTTCTGAACTGTTTTTGAACAGGACAAGGGCATTGTGCAGTCAACATTTACACCTGAGGCCAAAAAGAGGATCTGACATGCCAAAGATAGATATCATATATCAAGTACTTCTGACCTCTGACCAGATTTGGTGGTGGTCTGAAGGCTCTGAACTTCACTAATGAGGCTAAAACAAACTCACTTGGCAAGCTCCAAGTCTAGTAAGAAGAAGACTGTTTCCACAAGTAAGCAAGCATTGGTAATTGATTTATCAATTGTTCTTAAGCTCCTGAGTGATTCTATCACCAGCAAAACATAGACAAATCCTATTAATAATTTCCTTTCCAAAACTGCAGAAAGAATATATCTGAAAAGAAAAAACTTACCATATCTGGTACATCTGGAAAACATATCACTTTACTGTTTATTTGCCGATCTACTGCCCTTAGTGGAAATGGACATCAAACTCAGTGTTACAAGTAGTAGGCACATTTCACTGACTTCAGTGGAATTGCGCCTGCTTACATCAAGACTGAATTTGGCTTGTTGATCATACAATGATTTCTTATACGCCTATAAGACATAAAGTGTAGCAATAATAGTTAAAAGTATTAGGGAGAAATATGCGGGTTCTAAATGTTTCTTAGATTCTTAAGAGCTAAACTGGATTATTAAATTTATGGAGTACAAAGGCAGAAAAAAGGTGTAAACAGGCAGTGACATCACCACTGTAGCCAATTCAAAATTAAATAGAGAACAAGAGAGAGAGAATTGTAAAACGCTTAGAACATAATATGAGAGAGTCTAACCAGCATTGTTTTTGCAATGAAAAATTGTGCCTCATTAATTTATTGCAATTATTTGAATGTGGATAATAAACCAGTTACAATTTATTTGGACTTTCAAAATGCCTTTAACAAAGACCTTTTTAAGAGGCTACCAAAGAAACGAAGTAGTTATGATGTGAAAGGCAAAGTGGTGGCAAAGATCAGAAAATGGAATTAAAACAACTTGAATGTGGAAAATATAAATAGCAAGCTGCTACAGATTCTGTACTAGGATTAGTATTCAATATATTTATTAATAATCTGGAAAACAGGTAAGTAGGGATATAGTCAAACTTGCAGATAAAGTTATTTAACTTACAAAAAACTGAATGACTTCATAAGGAACTTAAACAGGCCATGAGAATGGACAAGATGACAAATGAAATTCAATGCTAACACACACAAATGCAGTGGAAGGAATAATTTGAACTTCTCGTACACCATTAATTTAGAACTCAGGAAAAAGATCTGAGCTTCACTATGGACAGCTCAATGTGCAAGAGTAATCAAAAAAGCAAAGAAAATGTGAGGAAGCATAAAGGAACAGAATGGAGAATATTATGGAACATATTATTTCATTAAATAAATCAATGAAATGCCATCAACTGTAATACTGTGTCTAGTTCTGGTTAATCAATCTAAAAATGATAAAGCAGAGACAGAGGGCATGATATTCTGAACCCCAAAGCAACACCCGAGCACCCCCATATTTACAATGGTGATATGATTATGATAGGTTTTACATGAAGTATGCCATGCATGGTATCAATGGAAAAGTTATAATTTGCTGAATATGGTTACCCTATTTGTTTGTATGAATCTAAAATTATGAATATTGATGGGGTACCAGTATTTCTAGCGTATTTGCTCCTGGGGCAACACCTTAGGTAATTTATATTCAGTCTAGCCAGCACATTCAGGATGAACCATTCAAGGTAATGACCCATTAAGAAATGCAATACACTATAGGACATGCTTATCCCCACCTGATGGTTTTTCCTGTGAATGATCTAGCCAGGATATGGGCAATGGCCCTTTTATGATTAATTGAAGCATGCAACAGAATGCGACCAATTCATGGGACTCTGGACTCCATGGTACTTGTATTTTCCCAGTAAGTGTGCTGGGGACTTTGTTTGGAACAATGAAGTTTTCAGCACATGGAAGAAGCCATAAAAGGGAGATGTATCATCATCAACTGGCCTCACTCCCGTCATGACTCAACATTTGGAAAGACATCTGGAAAACAAAGGACTGGGACTTGATTCTAGGTGGGAAAGAGGGAATCTCAGGCTGTGAATGGGAGATTGGTAGAAAGGTTAGACACTGCTTGGTTAAGATCATGTCTAGTGTGTTGAACTTAGTTTGTGATTTTGTTTTGTTTCTTAGGTAGCCAACTTGGATCTGTAATGCTATTAGTTAAAATCACTTAAAATCTGTCTTTCTATAGCTAATCAATCTGTTTTATCTTTTTCACTTAAAACACTGTTTTTTGAAATGCAAAGGAAAAATTGCTCAGGGACAAGGGTTGGTGCACTGTCCTCTCCACATTGAGGGATAGGCAGACTGGCTAATAACTTACTCTGGTCAGGCTACTGACTAGGGTAAGCCAGTACAGCTCTGGGGTGCAAGGCAGGGGAGCTGGAAGAATCTGGATCCTCTCTATTGTTGGTTCATGAGTGGCTGGCAAAAATATTCATGAAATTCAGCTGGGTGTTCTCTTGACATGTCAATATGAGTGGAAGACTTGGAGGGATTTGTAACTTGTCACATAAACAGTGTGCAAGGGAGCCCAGGTCAGTAAGACAGAGGGCTCAACAGTATCCCAGTTCTAGGGTACCTGCCACAGAGTTTTTCTAAAATAGGGACTAAGGAAAAACTGGTTAGAGGCATGGAAAAACTGTCAGATGAAAATATACTGAAAAATTCACTTTATAGAAGACATGATTGATCAGGAACTTATATTCACCCTCTTTCATGCTATAAAAGCAAGAAGATCCTCAACAAAACTGAAAAAATAGCAAATTCAAAGCTGATTAAGGAATTCTTATACACGTATCAGAGGGGTAGCGGTGTTAGTCCAAATCTGACGAAGTGGGTCTTTGCCCACGAAATGTTATGCTCCAATAAATCTGTTAGTCTGTAAGGTGCCACAGGACTTATCATTGCTTGTGCATGTAATATACTGGAACTCAGTGCTACAATATATCATGGAAGCCAAAAACTGAGCAGGATTTAAAAAGCGGATTAGATATTTATATGGATAACAAAAATATCCAGTATAATAATAGTATGCTAAGAACAAAAGAAAAGGGGCATAACTTTCAAGCTTTGGGGCATAAGCCTATCTCCAATAATTGGAGATAAAGAGCAGGAAGGTTTTCCCTCACCTACCTACTGCAGAGTTTCTTCATCTAAAGCACCCTATTAGCCACTGTAAGAGAAGGGAGATTGGCTAGACAGGTCTGATCCCATATTGTTGTCCTCAGGGAGAGCCAACAAGCCTGTGAGGGCCCCTGGACAAGATAGAAGAGGGGTACTGGTTCTGCACTTGGAAGAGGCAGGGCCTTGTGCAGAATGGGCAGGGTTGGTGGCAGCGAGATCGGAGCACAATGCCCCTTCATCACCAATCCTTAGAGCCACACAGAGCATGTGACACTCTGGTGGCAATTTAAAAGGCCCTAGACTCAATGGCAGACAACCCCAGTCCCTTTTGAATTGCCAGGCCCTGGGGGAGCTGCTCCTTTTGCTCCGCACATGGTGGGCCTGACTGTCCTGATAGTTTAAAGTGTAAATATTAAAGGAAGAAACTGAATTTGTTGAAACTATGAATCTCAAGTTTATGTAGTGGAAATGGTAGTGATTAAACACTATTTCTGTACATAAGTAAGACTTTTCAGTCTAATTCCCTTGCAGAAAACAAAACTACTTTTAAATACAGTAGGGAAATTTTCCAGACTGTGATGCTGACATACCAGATGTATGAAAAATCCTCAAGCAATAACAATGAAGGATAAAACACCACATTCTAAATCCAGAATGTAATCTATGAAGATGAGCGTTATATACATTCCTTTTCCTATAACAGAATGGCTTAGGGCATGAGGAACTGGAAAAAAAAATTTCAGCAGGTAGCGTCATACCGTCCATTGGCAATAATATTTTCTTTACAATCATACAGGAACACAATGGAGCGCTGAAGATTGATCTAAGCAAAGAGCCTCTTCCTACTGTGATAAAAATCAGTATGTCTATGCTTTAGATGATAAATATCTTCATCTGACAGAATATTCCGAAACGGATAGCTTGGCATAGAGGTTATTCATGCTTCTTTATGTAAACAGTATTGTAAGTAACAAACAGGTTATAGTACCATTTCTTAAAATAATTGTCAACTATTTCATGGAATTGCCAATAAATACTATATTCTAATCAAAATTATTGAAATCTCTTATATCACTATATGAATTAGAGAAAGCATAACTTGCGTACCCCTATCCCCATTTTACTACCATACTGTGATGCAGAGGAATTAAAAAATTGCAGAAAAATCCTGTGAGGAACAGAAAGGCAGCTTTATCTGCTCATCATACATACAGGTGCCTGTAAAACATATAGAAAAAACCATGACCAATCCACCCAAATAGAAAAAGGGGCAAAGAAGAACTGTCAGGAAAGCCATGTTTCTTCTCCAGCATGAACTGAAGTCTGCCTTAAAAAAAATGAAATTAATGAATTTTCCTGAGCCCATGGGAATAGCTGTGGGTTGCATTTTTCACAATGGCACACATCACCCTAAAGGGAAAGTAGGGTTGTAATTACCTGTTGGAAGAGGACCTCACCATCAAATAGAAGTAGAGCATCTATGTCCCCAAACAAAGGATCTGAAAGATGCTCTGCTTAACTATGCAGATCCATGACCTCTCCATTAGTTGCTGGTCTTTTAAAATAGGCAGGGACTATACAGGGAAGGAATAATGTGGCCTAATGATTACAACTCAGTCCAGAAGGGAAAAAAAAAATAGTGTTAGCATATAAATACCAACACAATCATCCAACTGAAAAACAGCCTTATGAAATATTAGAAAAGTCTATCAATTAAATAATATAATACTGTATCTTGAACTTAAACAGAACACAAATAAAATGCCTGCAAGCATGGAAACTTTAAAAGCTGCATGGAAAGTTTTAAAAACAACCTAAAACAGGCTCCAACTATGTATACCCCAAATATAAAAAACAGTATGAGGATTCAAAAAAAAAAAAAAAAGCCACCATAGCTGAAGAGACAAAACACATTTTAGAAATTAAATCCTACCAAAGAAGCAAACCTTGGCAAGTCAAATGTAAAAATACAATTAAGGAGGTTCAAAAAAAATTTAAGATCAGCTAGCAGAAGACCCAAAAACAAAATCAAATTTAAGTACATAACAGCAGGAAGTCTGCCAAATAATCAGCAGGATGATTAACCTATCACTTAAATCAGCCTCTGTGCCAGACAACTGGAAGATAGCTGATTAAAAAGGCTCAAAAAGCAATCCTGGCAATTACAGGTCAGTAAGCCAAACTGGGTGAAACTGTAGTCAAGAACAGAATTATTGGAACACATAGAATAATACTGCATTTGGGGAACAGTCAACATGTTTTTTGTAATGGCAAATCATGCCTCACCCAGACCATATCTACACCAGGAAATTATTTCGAATTTACTAAATTCAACTTATGGACTCCTGATGTAACAAATTCAAACTTCCGTGTCCTCACTATGGGGAAGCATTGAAATTAGTCTGAGGCAGGCTCTGTTAACATGGACATGCTACCTCAGACTCAGAGCCCCAGGAAGCACACTGGGGAGCTCCAGGAGGCCTCCCGAAGGCCTGCTTGCACTGCTCCCAGAAGTGCCATGGTCGAAGGTGCTGGCAGGCATGTGCGCGCCCACTGGGGGTAAGGGCAGCAGATCTCTGTGCGCTGCTTCTGCCCCAGCACCATCCTCACAGCTCCCATTGGCTGGAAACCATTGAGGGGGAAGTGCTGGCAGCACAGGCAGCACATACACCCGCTTCTCACCTCCCGCCACGGGTCATGTAGAGACATGCTTGCCAGTAGCAGCCATGAGGGCATGAGGCCACCCTGGCATGCAGCCAGCCTGCCTGAGCGCCCCACTGGGCTACTGGCCTGGAGTTGCCTATGATAAATACCTCACAGACAGAGACTGCACATGGCACTCCCTCTCACACCTCACCACTGCCACAGGTCACAAACCCCTCCTGCAACCAAACTCTATTCTAGGCCCCGCATTCACTCTATTAATATAACAGGAAAGTGTGGCCTGTGACCACTTACCCAATTGTTGGAGTGGCCCACCTGCAAAAATTACTGCCTACCCCTAGAAAACACGGGCAATGGATATTCAGATTTTAACTAATATGTTATTCAGCTCTGCACAAATTCTATAATAAATGAAGTAATGCTCGCATGCAATTTAGAGATTCATTAGGAAAAGCTGGTGATTTTCCATTACTGCATTTCTTTAGTAGTGAACATCCGTGGTCCGGCAGGGCAAGAGATGCTGCTGGACCAAAGAGCTCCAGCATCCCGTGACACTTAAATTCTCTACTGAATACAGCAAACTATCAGAAAATATTCTATATATTCACATAATGGAAAACTGAAAATTTAATTTGTGCATTTACTACAGGTTGGACCTCCCTGGTCCAGCACAGTCAGAACCTGAGCTGTCCAGGACCACGAATTTTGCCGGACAAGAGGAGGTCAGTGCTCCCCTGCTGGCTGCCCTGCTCCCGGGCTCCTCTCTGGGGCTTCCTGCCCTGTTGCTGACCCAGCTAGAGCTGGCCCGGTACAGCTCCCCAACCCTGCTGCCCGTCCATTACCCCAGGGTCTCCCTGGGAACCGCTTGGCCGCTGCCAGTCCCACTGCTGCAGGGTGTTCTCCGGGGTTCCCAGCTGGGGCCACCCAACTGCCACCAGCCCTGCTGCTGTCGGGGGTTCCCCAGCTGGGGCCACCTGGCCACCCCTCCCCACTGCCAGGACCGCCCTACTGCCACTGGGGATACCGGCTGCCTGCCTCTGCCAACCCACTTTAGGGGGGTGGGTGGGTGTGTGTGTGTGTGTGTGTGTGTGTGGTCAGGTTCCCCAGCAGAGGCTGCCCGGTCAGCCCAGCCCTACTGCCACCAGAGGCTTCCCAGAGTTACTGGCTGGGGTCGCCCAGCCACAGGCAGCCCAGCTGGGGTCAAGACTTCCCGGCTACACGGCCCTACTAATGCTGGGGGTTCCCTGGCCTGGGCAGGAGCTCCCTGGCCGCCGCCTGGCCCCACTAATGCTGGGGATTCCCTGGCTGGGGATGGGGCTTCTTGGCCACTGCCTGGCCCCCATTAATGCTGGGGGTTACGGGCCAGATTGGGGGCTCCCCAGATGCTGCCTGGCCTAGCCAGGGCTCCCCAACCCCGTCTTGCTCTGAGGCTCTTTGGTCCAGCAGCATCTCTGGCCCTGCCGGACCATGGATGTTGCTGAACCAGAGAGCCCTGGATTTGGGAGGTTTAACCTGTAGTACATATCCTTATTTGCACATTAAACTTACTAATACAACCACGTTGACTGCTCCCCAAGATGCAGTGTTATTGTGTGTGTCCACTACAACCATTTCACAATGACTCCTTTGAAAATTAAACTGTTTCTATAATTGTAAATATTTTAGTTGAATTTTCATTGAAGCAAATTCTCTATCACATTCAATATTAGGGTATAGCTGGTCCAAAACTTAGTACATTAGTGCAAATTTCCATGTTCATTCAACAAAAAAATAATTCAAATTACAAGGTTAATAATGTTTAACTTTTACATGTGCGTTTCTATTAACATTTACATTTTGTGTGAGAAACTGTTCCTACTTTTTAAATTGCTCCACATAGTAAATATATTTTGGAAAGTAGGCATACATATAAATAAAGTTAAATAAATCCAGGTCCAAAATGTAACAATATTTTAAGTCAGCTCCATCACACACTGTTTATCATTTTGAAATAAACAAACATGTAAACAAAGATTTTTAATCCAATACAAATATTCATTTTACAATTCATATACTGAACAGTTTAACCCAAACTGATTACTTGTATATAAATACATACATTAGGAGTACTATTTTATTTTTTGCATGTAAAAATTTAGATTTCTATAAATATTTTGAAAAACATGTCTAACTTAATTCCACTCTGAACTATGTAGTTTGAATTATTCAAATGCAATAATTAAATTATTTTTATTCCCGTTTTTAAGGACAATTTTTCAACTTTCATAAGCAAATAATTCTAAAGTAGAAATGGAATTAACTAAGTAAGACTATGTAATCAGCAGTTACATCTAGCTGTATGGTGATTAA